>CM062816.1:1504809176-1506273817 GCA_031772625.1 Pinus tabuliformis
CTTCGTCGTCGATCAACCCGTGTTAGATCCAACAGCCTGTGTTAACTCCCAGGTTGTTCCCTTTGACTCCCAAGGGAATACGGCCGGGGTAACCACTAACCAAGCTTTGGATTACAGCTCCTAACCAAACTGTAATCAGAGAGGGCTCTCTCTTTAAGATTTATCTCTATTTTGTGAAGATTTTAGGCTAGTTATGAGTTTAGTTTTTGTTTGAGGTTTTGGTTGTGAACTGTTGATTGAGAAGGGCATGAAATGTTTGAGGGATTTCTAGTCCATTGGGCTTATGGAGTCAGAAATTGAGTAGGTCCTGATGTCTGTGATGGAGAAGGATTTACCGTAGAGCTAGACAGCTATTCATGATACAAATTTTGGTTGATAAATGAAACAGAGTGAAATGGAAACTTATATATGGTGTGATTGTACGTTGAGGAAGGGCAGAATGTGTTCAGTAGCATCTAAGAATTACTGCACATATACTGTCAAAGATTTATAGTAATTTGGAGCATTTAAGAATTCCAATTTAACAGATAAACCTGAAGAAAACATTTGTAACAATGAAAGATTGAATTCAGGGTGCCTCCATGGACAAATCCTGAGTTATTATTCTACTTTCTTGTTAAGATTAGATCACATACATGAGAAATGAAATACAAAAATAACACATAGACAGAGATAGAGAAACTTATTGTATCAAGATATAGCACTAGAATTCTGCAGCATTCAATAGTTCCAACACAGTATATACCAGAAAAGACAATCTCTGAAATTCCAAAAGCTCCTTTGTATTATCTCTCCAAAAATACAGCCGAGTTCTCTTTCTGAACAAGTAACAACAACCCCTGCAAGCTTATGCGAGGGGGAATATATACAATCGGTTCTACAAATATCTGAACCGCTGAGTCATTTCGATAATTAAATACACTCACCAACTTTACAAAATAGCAGATAAAGAAGTTATTACTGTTCTTAAATACAAAATGAATGTTCTTTAATTCTGTCAGAAGTCCTTTTTGACCTTTGGAGGCCACTGAGTCGGTTGAGCATTCTGCATAAATGCTGAATGATGTGTCTTTATGCTCTGTCATGCTGTAGCTTTCTCGGCCCTGTCATCTGTAACTGTTAGTGCTGCTGTAGTGGCCGAATCTTTCTGCTGAGTTGGCTCAGTCCATCTTTCTTCAATCATACTGACTGTATCAAATTTTCCTGTACATGATGACTTATGTTTTTGATGAAAGGCTTTTGATTACAGTATCAACTGTATCATTTTGGTCCACCATTCTTGTGAGGGCAATTGATGTCTCAAAATTGCATCCAAGGTCTCATCTGCCTCTGTATATTTGTAGAAGTTTGGAGGCAATTCAAACAAATGCTTGATCTCATTCATAATAAAAAATAAATTCTCTACTCTATCATAGAGATTTTGCCCAGATGCTGGCCCTGTTTCTTCTGAAGTACTTGGTATTACAGTGATCTGATTTGAAGCAAATGTGTTGACCCTCTTTGCATAGTTCTCATGCGAAAGTAGCCTACCTGCGATGTTCAGTAAGCCAGGAAGACCTCTGCCTTGTAGTACTGAAAATTTGTCCATGAACCTGTTTACTTCTGTCTGCATGTCCTGGCTTCTTCTTTCCAGTGTTTGTACAAGGCTTCTTAATGTAAGGACCCTCTTTATCAGCAAAATGGTTTCAGTTCTGCTGGGAATTCCCATTGCTGCCAGCTGAGGACCTGTACGGTTGTTGAGCACATTAATCATTCTATTGGCTACCTCAGGCATGTTGCCTAGAGATGCCCTTGCTCTCTGGATTTCTCTTTGTGCTTTTCCTATGAGCTCCATTTGCTCATGAATAGTCTCAATGTACTGCCATTGGTCTGTGATTGATTGGCCAATGTTGGCCCATAAAACTGTCTTAAGCTCAGCCACCACTTTGTCAAGGGTGAGCTCCTTCTCCAGCTCCTTTATCTTCTCCTTAAGGGCTTTTATTTCCCTTCCTTTTTCTGCTACATTCTGCTTGGATTTGTCATATTTTTCATTGAGCTTAGCCAAATTCTCCCTGGCTTCATTTAGCTCTGCCATTTGGGCTTCTAAGGCCTGAATTTCGTTCTTCAGCTTCTGCATATCAAGGCTTGGAGCCTGCTCTGTTGTTGGTGTTGGTGCTGATGTAGATGGTGCTGCCTGAGCTGTCTGTTCTGTAGGAGGAGCACTAGTTTGAGGGGGTTCCTCAAGGTTGATTATTTCTGGAGGAGGCTGTGATGTTTGGCCTATTTCCCTCTGTTGTAGGGCTGCTTGCAGCGCAGCCTCTGACTCTCCCAATTTCTCCTGTGTCTGGATCAGCTGTTTGTATAATGATACCAGCATAGCTGCTGCATCTTGGTCATGTCTCAGCTGAGCAACCTCTTCTGTTTGTGCGTGAATAGTTGCTGGGATCTTAACCATTTTTCTTAGTGCTGCCATATCTGCATCTCTTAGCTCCAGCAGCGCTTGTACAGCCTTGATGTCCTTGGGATCATGCCCAAGCTCTATGATTATATCCTCTAAAGCTTTGATTCGGTTGTCTTTTGCTTGAGAGGATGCTTTTTCCAACTCAAGTTGGGCAGCTGTATTGTTTAGACTATTTTCCAGCCTAAGATTTACCAATGTTTTGTCTGCAAGAGTGGCATACACCATCTCACCCGTTTGCTTGTGCAGTTCTATTTGATCCATAGGGTGGATGTCTTTGGCTAGGACCTCAAGGTTGGTCCTTATGTAGTCTGCAGCTGACTGGGGCTGCAACATGGTTGGCATGAAATGACTCATTACCATTTTTCCCTCATGTACATCATAGGCAGACATCAATCTTTGCTGGTTTGTAGGAGCCATCTTTAACAAGTGATTGTAGAGCTGTATCTTGATTGGCTCGTTCCTCTTTTTGATATCAATAAATTGTTGTTTGATGCCTACTTCAGCTCCCTTTTGGTGGCTTGAGGAGCTGACTTCTCCTCCAACTGTCCTTTCATGTTCCTACTGAAAGGAACTTGCAGATGCCTCCATACTTGGTGGGCCCATGCCCAAAGATTGCCCAATAGGCATTTACTCCTCAGAGAGGGGATTCATTCTGTGCCTTTTCTCCCCATGAGTTGTGGAGGTGGTGAGGGGAGTCTCCTGCTCTCTATCCCTCTTTTTACCCTTTTCTTCTTGTTGTGGAGTTTGTAGTACCGAGGCCTCCACTGTCTTTTCTTGCCTAGGAGGCACATTCTCTTGAGCCTGTTGCTCGGTGGATATTGGGGCTTCAGATGTTTGCTCTTGCTGCCCTGGTTGCTCTTGTTCTTACTGTTTTTTCTACTGTACCTCTTGCTGTTGTACTTCCTGCTGCTGTTCTGTAGAAGCTAGCTGTTCTGGCTCCATCTGTTTCTCTTTGCCTTTGCTGGAAGTTTGATGAGTAGTTCTGGCTGCTTGCTGATGTGCTGTGGAAGATGAGACAGCTGCTCCTAGTTGCCTTTGATATGAAGAGGAAACCTGTCCACAAGTTTCCAAGTCAGCCTCTTTTTCAATATTCTTTGCATTTCTTTGTATCATTTTCTCTCTAGTAGTTGCCTCTTCTAAGGTGCCCTCTTTCCAACTCAATGAGTTGGCATACTTCTCAATGTGAGGCAATCTGACATGAGGATAGCCACCCAGTTTATGTTTTACCCTCCTGAGAGAAATGAAATGATTAGGGTCATAAGGTACCCAGCGAAAACTGGTTTCCAATCTGAGGGCCTCTAGCATGCCATCTGCTTCCTTCCATCCCTCCTCCCTTATGTTGTAAAGAAAAGGGCCTAGTTGGTTCCTGACCTTCAATTGCACTTTCTTGTTTTTACTATGGAAATGGATGTGATCTGCATTTCCAAACTGCCTGAAATACTCCAAGGCAAATAGTCTCATAGGTACATATCTTGGCAGCCTATAAGGGTCCAACTCACAGCCATATATTCTGATTACTGTGTGGTGTTGGTAAAAGTACCAATCAGAAATGTTGTAGGCCTTAGAGAGGTGAAGAATTCTTTGCATTTCATCAGTCAATCTTGGAGGAGGAACACCATACAACAAGGTCAAAGCTGGATGAATGAAAAGGTCCATGAATTCACAGTATGTGTATGGTGAGCAAGAGGTGTGATGGAAAACTGAAGTCCAAAACACAACTGACCTTGGATTTCCCTGGGCATCAAGTTTCTTGAGAGGAATAGGGAAACTGTCAGGTTGATAAGATAAGAACAGATGATATATGTATCTGGTGTATCTAAACACCTTCTCCCTTTCTAGATTCATCAGTTGCTCATGAATCTTTTTTGTAATATATGTAGCATAATCATAGTGCACAGCAGGAGGCTTCCCAGGAGAAAATATGGACAGCATAGCCATAATGGTTTCATCAACATCCTCAGTTCCCTTGTAGCCCAAGACATAGCTGATCAAATCTACAAGCATTTTACCCAAGTCATTGAGGTATGGATTTCCAATAGGAGGCGTCCTCACAGTTTCAGAGCTTGGCTGTATGAATAACTGATTGATTTTGATGATCTGGGCACTGGACAGGTTCCCCCCCTTCTTTAGTAATTCTAGCATGGAGAGAGGAGCCAATGGTTTTGCAGAATGAAAGTTGAGCATTTGATTTATGGCCTCAGGGGTGATATGGAACAAGACTGCACCTGAGGGATTGAGAACAGCTCTCTGACATGGATCATAGCATTCACAGCATCTATGGATTAAGTCTGGAAGGGCATTGACTTGAGGGAGGTTGTAAATGGGCAAGTTGGAGTCCCAAATCCCTAAAATATCAGCTCCACTGAGGTGTTGGGCCTTTAACTCATTCAGCAGATGGATGTTAAATTTGGAATTCATTGAAAATGAGTCTATCATCTGATAATCCTTATCCCCCAAGGCCTTCCATTCTAATTCTCTTTGTGGGGCATTCAGAGGTTGAATATTCATGGCTACTGGTGTTTCCATGGCTAATAAGGCCTCTGATTTGTACTAGAACTGGTGTTACTGAACAGAGCAACACAGAGGAGTGTTTCTTGGCACAGAGAGGTGAATTGCAAGGAAAATGGGGTCAACTGCAGTGACAGCAATTGAAATACTGCACAGAGGACTGATAGAGCAAATGCTCGGCCTGAAAAACTCTCTTTATGGTGATTTAGAGCAGTTCGGGTTTTAAGTCCACGAATGCGCGGACAGACTGCAGGTTTGGTGAAAACTTGGATAAACAAGGCTCTGCAGGTGAATTTTGATTCAACAGTTGAACATGAAGGCTAACCACCGGGGATTTGTTGGTAGGTACTGTGTTTTTCACTCTTTTTAAGCTAGCTTCGGACAATTATGGACACAAAACCAGGCGCAGAGGAATGCTTTGGATAAATACCTGGTAAACTGTCGGCAATGGCTATAAGTGCAGGTGGAATGGAAGCGCCCACAGTCTCTGTGTTGATTTCAGCAGGTTGTCGGATGAGGTCGTGATATGCATGCAGAGCAGAATAGTTCTTTGTTTTTTGCAAAAAGTGAGAAAAACCGCGTTTTTCGACCAAAATATGGACTTTTGGGTCATTGGCGCTTTTTTTTGGATGACGTCATCAGGTGGGGTCAGGGTCGGATGACGTCATGACGGGTGAGGTGGCAAGCTGTGAGTGGTCCACGGGGTTGGCGAGGTGGCGGACAGGTCAGCGCAATGACGCGTCGGGCGATGATGCGGCGGTGAGGAGGTAATGACGTGGGCATCTCGTGGCAATGACGTGGGCGTGGCGGGACTGGCCTAAAACCACAAGCGGTAAGTGGATTTTCTCGGACCGCCCTTAATACGGAAGTTGTTTTGTCAGAGGGCGACCCGAGAACATATGGGGGTGACGCGTGGCAGAGGCCTGACGTCACCCTCTGACAGTTTCTCGGGTGCTATCTTACGGACGTCGGGCCCGACCCGATATGGATGTGGGCCGTCCGATGAAAAGACCCAGATCCGACGGTCGACGGATCGCTAAGGTGCCAGGACAATACGGAAGAGGGCGGGGAATTAAATAATATTTTTCTTTGAAGTGCGCGCCCGACGGGGATTTTGGATTTTGGCGAATTTATATGGTTTTTCCAATGTATTTTTATGAAAATATGTATTGCGCCAAACTTTGGATAAAGCAGAAGAGTGGGTTTTTAGTGCATTTTTGCAAATAATGCGGGTTAGGGGCAATAGTGGCCTTTTACAAGGGCTTTTTGCAAATGAAGTGGGTAAGGGATCTTCAAAGGTTTCTTAAGGGAAAAGAGGGGTGAGGCTTAGGTTTTCAAACTGATCAGAGGTCAATTTAATCCCTGACTTTGGACATATGGCTATAATGCCAAGGGGGGGAATATTTATAGAATGCTTGGGGTTTATACACCATAGTGTTTATAATAGTAAGGGAAAAGGGGAACATAGGGATTTAGATAATAAGAAGTTAGGGGTTAATATGAGTGGAAAAGGTGAATGAGGAGTGATAACACTAAGTTTATATGAAAACAACTTAGCTTAGGAAGTAGATCAAAATGAAAAGAATTTTACACAAGAAATGTGGCTTTTAAAGAAACAACAAGCAACATAAAGCCTTGAATTCTTTCATGAACACAACTGGTGATGGGATTGTTAGCAATGAATGTGAATGGGGGGAAACAGGAAGTCAGACATGCTCCTTTGTTTGCTGCAAAATGATGGGGAAGAGGACCCTCTCTATCCACTGATTCTTCCTTCATGCTAGACTAGCAAAATTCAGTTGAAAGGAATGACATTTCTGCAACCCCATCTACCTACCCATCTACTTGCCTAGCATTTTTTGTTTCTTCATGGAGGGTGCACTTAGACTTGCAGACCCTCATGTGCCTTTTCTTTTCCTTTGGCTTTTTCTTTTGATTTTCTATCTAGAACTACCCTTATTGCATCCAAGGCCCCAGATTAAGCAGTTGGGAACCTTAATTTTCTACCTAACTAGTGGTCTGCCAAGATTAGACAGTTTGGACAGACTTCTTTCTCTATTCTATAACAGAAAATTGAAGCATGGCATGATCCAGATTAGGTTGTTGGACCATCCATCAAAATTGAGTCAACATCAAGCTTATGTACACACATTGTCTTCTCTTGGAAATATGGGATCTTTGCATCACCAAAGCAGAGCATATTTGGAACTTTTATTTTCCCATCATGAAATATGAAACCTATTGGTATAGGTAGCTAACAGTGGCTCCATATGGGGATGGTTTTTCTTCTTGAAAGACCAAGAACAGCAGGTCAGAATGCCTTGGCCCTTTGACTTCTCTTTACCAAAACTTGGAGTTTTTCTTCCTTGAAATCTCAAAATTGGAATCTGTCATACTTGTGGACCTTGCTGAACTAAAGCCTTTTCCTGTTTCTGCAAGACCTTTCAAACTGAGCTATTCACATGCTGAAAGAGAACGTTATATACAATATATTATGTACAGGGGAACAGCCATGCTATGTTCATGGAAAGTAGTCAAAATAGTGCTTCAACATCCTGCCATTCACAGGACCTTCATCCAAATCAGTCTCATCAAGACCTTTAAGAAAGTAAGTGTTGTTTCCTTGCACTGCTTGGATGAAAAATGGTCCTCTCCAAAGGGAATCAAACTTTCCATGTTTTCCTTTATCTTCCCTTCTTGAATCCCACTTGAGGACTTTGTCCCCAATGTTAAAGTCTTCAACCTTAGTCCTTCTGTCAAAAGCTTTCTTTAACTTTTCTTGTAACACTTGAACTCTGTTATAGACTTGGTCTCTAGTTTGCTGCAAGCATACCATTTGATTGATCCTTCTTTGTATGTCATTGGGCTCAGCTTGACTTTCTTGAAGTAGTTTCATAACAGGGATCCCTAGTGATGAAGGAAATTTGGCTTCTAATCCATAGACTAACTCATATGGGCTGACCCCAATAGATCTCTTGGTTGTTATTCTGTCTGCCCATAAGGCATTGACAAGCTTCTTATGCCAGTTCTTCTTTTTTTCTTCCAACATCTTCTTTATGATGTTTATAAGATTTTTATTTGATGATTCAGCTAGGCCATTTCCTTGAGGGTAGTATGCAGTAGAATGGCCCAAAGTAATGTGGAATTTGTGACAAAAATTGACCATTTTCTTGGATCTAAAGGCAGCAGCATTGTCTGTTATGATCTTATCAGGACAACCAAATCTAGACAATATGTTATTCTCCAAAAACTGAATGATTGTTGAATCATTTGCCTGTCTACATGGGATGGCCTCAATCCATTTTGTGAAGTAGTCTGTGGCTGTGAGGATCCATCTATGTTGGCCTGAGGATGAGGGGTGAATTTCCCCAATGAAATCCAAGCCCCATTGTTGAAAAGGTCTTTCTGTTGCAATAGGCCTCAAAGGAAGTGGCAGTAACTTTCTCTTTCCCTCAAACACTTGGCATTTATGACATGAAGTGGTAAATTTTTTGACATCAGAGAAAACAGTGGGCCAATAATAACCTGCCCTCAATATCTTATCCACAGTGGACTTCCAGTACAAATGTCCACCACAATCACCTGCATGAAATTCTTTCATGACATTGTTAGTCTCGTTCTCAATTAAGCAGTTTAACAATATACCCTCATGGTTTTTCCAAAGCAAATTGCCATCCATGACACAAAATCTTGAATCTTTCATTTTTAAGAACCTACATTTAGTTCTGGACAATCCTGGGGGAGCACACAGGTTTTGTAACACATAACATATATCAGAATACCAAGAGGATTGTTCAAAGGCTGCATTGATCTTTGGAGTCGCCAGCTCCGGTTCATTGTCCAGTTGGTTAATTTCTAAGGCTTGAAAGTTTGCTTCTGTCATTAGTTTGGCCAAACCTTGCCCTTTTATCAGTTTTGTAGGTTTTATTTCAATATCAAATTCCAATATGTTGGCAATCCATTTGCCTCTTCTGCCCTCTAGGTTTTCTTGGGTGAGTATGTCTTTCACAATGGGACTTGGCAAATAAGCTATAACATGTGAGTATAGGATGTAAATCCTAAAGTCTTTAATGGCCTTGACCAAAGCATAAGCTTGCTTCTCCATGATCTGATATTTCAGGGGTGCATCTCTAAGAGCTCTACTAAAGAAAGCAATGGGTTTTTCATTTCCTTGGTCATCTTTCTGTAATAAGACAGCAGCAATGGTATGCTGGGAGGCAAAGGAGAAAATGATAAATTCTCTGTCAAATTGAGGATTTGTTAAGACTGGTGTTTGGGTAAGGGCCAACTTTATGCCTTCAAAAGCTTGATTTGCTTCTACTGTCCATTTCACTTTTGAATCCTTCTTAAGCATGTTATTTAGTAATCTGATCAATTCTGCTAGGTTTGGGATAAACCTCCTTAAGAAGTTAATTTTTCCCAAGAAAGCTTGTAATTCTTTGATGTTTCTTGGGTGGGGCATTTGTAAGATAGCTTGTATCCTGTCTGGGTCAATTTTAATGCCATCCTTTGAAATGATGTGACCTAACAGCTTACCTTCTTCCAAACCAAACAGGGATTTTTTGGGATTTAAGGAAATTCCATATTTCCTACAAGTTATGAATATTTGTCTCAAATGCTTCAAGTGTTCTTGGTCAAATTTTGAGAATGGTGTGAGGTCATCTAAATAAATGACAAGGAAGTCATGAATCTCTTTGGCAAAAGCAATATCCATTGCTCTTTGAAATGTAGCCCTTGCATTTTTTAACCCAAAAGGCATTTTTACATATTTGAAGGTTCCCCATGGGGTTGTGAATGCGGTTTTGTCTTGATCATCAGGGTGTACTAGGATCTGATTAAAACCTGAGAATCCATCAAGTAAAGAAATTCTTGAGGCCCCCACTACTCTTTGCAAGATGTGATCCATCTTGGGTAAGGGGTAATTATCTTTCAAGGACACTTGATTCAAGTTCCTTAGATCAACACAAAGCCTTATTTCACCAGTTTTCTTTCTGGTAGGAACCAAATTTGAAACCCAATCAGAAAATCTGATTGGTGCTATGATGCTAGCCTTAAACATTTTTTGTACCTCTTGCTCCATTGCTGGGAGAAGCATAGGATTGATTCTCCTCAATTTTTGCTTAAAGGGTTTTTGATTTGGCTTGAGAGGGATAGTGTGTTGAATAACAGAGGTGTCATAGGATTTTAAATCCTCATAACTCCATGCAAAGACATCTTGGAATTCTTTAAAGAGGTCAATGTATTTAGGCTCCTGATCAGGTGGTAAAGATGCAGACAATTTAATTATCTTGGGTTGTTCTGCAGTTCCAATGTTACACTCTTCTATGGTAGTATTGAGGGGCTGCAATTTTGGCTTCCTGAGAATATCATTTGAGTCGAAAATGTCTTCCAAGGGAGTGAGGCCTGTTGGGAGGAGATTGTCTTTCAGTTGTATAATTTCTGCTTCATTATCAGCTATCTCCTCACAACTGATTTGTTTAAGTTCTTGTAGGTTTTCTTTGTTAAAAATGGTTGGATGTAACATTTGGTTTGCTGTTTTGGGTGAAATACTTCTTTGGTGTTGTTCACCTGGTGTTTGTGAATCACTCGCGGCCTCCATATCAATGTTTAGCCCTGAAAATTCTTGCTGCGAAGTCAAAAATTGATTTATATGGGTATCATCCTCAAACACTTGCCAGTCCTTGACATTGTTTGGGACAGAAGGTCTGTGTTTTACCTCGGCTGTAAATCAATGTTGGGGTTCAAAAGGAAGTTTACAAGTGCTTGCAAATGTAGCCAAACTATGAGCATGCAGGCTATGGGTTCTAGGAATTTTGGTAATTTGAAATTCAGTGAAGGATTTTAGTAGTTCAGCAGCAGCAGATCTATAAGATCTCAGTCTTTTGTCATTGGTGATAAAATTACCCTTTACTTGTTGGATAACTAGGTCTGAGTCTCCTAGGATTGAAACTTTTATGGCTTGTAAGGATTTTACTAGCTTGAGGCCTAGTAAGAGAGCTTCATATTCTGCCATATTGTTGGTGCACCTGAAGTTTAACCTATAGGCTCAGCCTTCTGCATGACTGTTTTGTTTATTATGTATCCAAACCCCTGCTCCTGCCCCTAATTTGTTGACTGACCCATCGAATTCAAGAAACCAGAGGACTTCTTGGTTAAGGGAAGAATTGTCAACTGTTATGGGAGTTAGCATCAATAACTTGAGATCTTGGCTTACATTTGGTTTTCCTTCTTGGACAGTTTTGTTAATTGATTCTTCAATCATTATTTCTTGAACAGTAGTTTCTTCATTTATATGCTGATCTTGTTTGAGTGTCTGGTTTTCTTCATCATTTGTGGGACCTGTATTATCATTGAAGAGAATATAGGAGTCTATGTCAGAATGGACAGCATATATGGGAAAGTTTTGAGGTTTTTCTTCACTGCTGACCATGTATTTCATAAGTGACTCTCTATATAACCTCTTGGGTTGACCAAAGACTGAGATGGTGGCATATGACATGTCTAATTGTAGGGAACCTTGGAGTTTAGCCCCCCATGATCTTGATAACAGCATCCCATATTTGGGTGGGATATCAGCAACTACAACATCCATTAGAATTGTTTTATTTGGGTACTGAACAAGGGACACACATAAGTCTTTTATTAAGCCTAAACACTTAACTTGGCTGGAGTCAAATGATATATGGTCTTGTAATATCTAGATTCAATCTTTCCATGACTGATTTAGGCATCAGGTTGTGAGAGGCACCTGAGTCAAACATTGCATTGTGTAGTATCTTATCATGAACATGCAGGCTGACATAGAAAGGTAAGATCCCTGTAACTGCTGTCTTTCCATCAACCTCTGGACCGAAAAGCAATTCTGGGGTGTCATCCAACACATTGACATTATCTTTATTACGAGTAAGTTGAAGGGACTTCTTGATTTGTTGTCTATAAATGTCATGCTTGGCTAGTTCTGAAAGAGGAATAGCTACCTTCAATTTGCCAATTTCAGCTTCTAAGTCAAAGGGTCTTTCAGATTGGATCTTGGTGTTGTGGGTGAGAACCTTTTCCTTGTTCACTAAGTTTTCTTCTTGATTCATTTCTTGATCTTGAGGCTTGTCCTTCTTACTCATCTCTTGAGGAGTGTTACTTGGATTAGGCTGCAAGGGTGATGTAGCCATAGGCTGTTGTTTTGAGGGCAATGGTTCAGTGACTTCTTGAACGGTTACTTCATTTGTAACTGAATTAGTTGTGTCATTTGGCTCTGTGACTATGGCTCTTTTGGGCTGCTGGCTATCCTTTGTTTTTTCAGGCTGTGTTACATTTATAATTCTTCTTCTTAGCTTGTATTGCTTATGAACTTCATAAACAGCTGTGTCATAGCCTTGTTTAAAGTCAAATGACTCACCTGACCTGGTTTGGAATTGCTGAATGTCATCATCCTTATGATCTTCTTGACTCAGAAAAACTTGCTGCTCATCATTCAGGCCCATCAGGTTAATGTGGGTGTCATCTGTTTGCTCATTCGAAGTGGATGCCTCAGTATAGTTTTCCTGGAACGGAGGTCTTATGTCTGGATCAGAACCGGCCTTGCCAACGTTTGGGTTTTGATTTCTCCTAAAATTGGGATTCCTGATAGGGTTATTTTGTGGTGCTTCCCATGATGACTTTCTCTCGACTGATTCTACTCTATCACCCAATCTCTTCATACCAGTGAGTATTGCATCCAGTTTTTTATCAAAGGCTGAAGGTTCTTCTTTGAAGGTGGTTCTCTTTTCCAATCTTGCCCTGTTTCCTTTGGCAATCAGGTTAGCCTCTACTGTGATAGCAACCTTTTTGGCATCTTCAAGGGTTTCAGGGGCTCTTTCCTTCAACTGATATGCCATATCAGGGTCAAAACCATCAGGAAATTTGTACAAGGCTAAATCGGGAGGAGGTCTTAAATTCTGTGGTATTGCGTTATATACATTGTTGAATCTTGCACAATACTCCAAAACGGTCTCTTGAGGACCTCGTTTGATTGTATCATATTCACCAAGTATGTGCAAGGGATCTTTCTTTTTCTCCCATCTGTTAGTAAAGGCTTGATAAAGCTCATCAGGAGTTGTGATGGTATTTACAGCCAGCGATCTAAACCAAGTTCTTACATCCCCTGTCAGGCTCTGAACAAAGATTCTCATTCTCACACTGTCATCATCTATTTCATAGTTCTCAAAATGGTCTTGCATCCTTTTGGCATGCTGAATTGTTGTGAAAGGGCCAGTGGAGTCAAAATATGAGATCTTGGATTGGTAGTCCTGAGGTAGAGCTGCAGCATTAGCAGGCAACTGCAGGGGTGCATATCTATTAGCCATATTTGCAGGATTTATAGGATTGACAGGGATAACTGGGATAACATGAACGACTGGTACAACAGGGGTAATGGGAACGGTAGAAACTAGAGTGTTGGTCAAGGGAATATGTGCAGTGGATGGAGGTGTGAAAGGAGGGCTTTGAGATGTGGATGGTGAACTGGGGGAATCAGGGGTAGACCGAAATAGAACCTTGATTGGAGTTGGAACAGGGTTTGGGTAAGCTGTCTCAGAACTCAAATCATCAAGAGTTTCCTGTCCTTGCTGCTTCCTAATGATTTTAGGGATTGTATTAGGATTTTCAAAAACAGTTGGTGGATTGGGGTCAGGATTTGACCTTGTATATCGCGGATTCTTCTTGGGAGCCAGCTTCTGAACTTGTTTTTGAGTATGTTTTTGGAATATTTTTGTGTCTACAAGGGCCAGACAAGATTTTGGAATGGCTGTGTATATCTTAAAGCTAGCATGAAGATTGACTGAAGCAGCTTTTAAGAAATATACAGAAATTAGAAAATCCTGAGGAGCTCCCCAGTGGAGTCGCCAATTATGTTAACTCCCAGGTTGTTCCCTTTGACTCCCAAGGGAATACGGCCGGGGTAACCACTAACCAAGCTTTGGATTACAGCTCCTAGCCAAACTGTAATCAGAGAGGGCTCTCTCTTTAAGATTTATCTCTATTTTGTGAAGATTTTAGGCTAGTTATGAGTTCAGTTTTTGTTTGAGGTTTTGGTTGTGAACTGTTGATTGAGAAGGGCATGAAATGTTTGAGGGATTTCTAGTCCATTGGGCTTATGGAGTCAGAAATTGAGTAGGTCCTGATGTCTGTGATGGAGAAGGATTTACCGTAGAGCTAGACAGCTATTCATGATACAAATTTTGGTTGATAAATGAAACAGAGTGAAATGGAAACTTATATATGGTGTGACTATACGTTGAGGAAGGGCAGAATGTGTTCAGTAGCATCTAAGAATTACTGCACATATACTGTCAAAGATTTATAGTAATTTGGAGCATTTAAGAATTCCAATTTAACAGATAAATGAAGAAAACATTTGTAACAATGAAAGATTGAATTCAAGGTGCCTCCATGGACAAATCCTGTGTTATTCTTCTACTTTCTTGTTAAGATTAGATCACATACATGAGAAATGAAATACAAAAATAACACATAGACAGAGATAGAGAAACTTATTGTATCAAGATATAGCACTAGAATTCTGCAGCATTCAATGGTTCCAACACAGTATACACCAGAAAAGACAATCTCTGAAATTCCAAAAGCTCCTTTGTATTATCTCTCCAAAAATACAGCCGAGTTCTCTTTCTGAACAAGTAACAACAACCTCTGCAAGCTTATGCGAGGGGAATATATACAATCGGTTCTACAAATATCTGAACCGCTGAGTCATTTTGATAATTAAATACGCTCACCAACTTTACAAAATAGCAGATAAAGAAGTTATTATTGTTCTTAAATACAAAATGAATGCTCTTTAATTCTGTCAGAAGTCCTTTTTGACCTTTGGAGGCCACTGAGTCGGTTGAGCGTTCTGCATAAATGCTTAATGATGTGTCTTTATGCTCTGTCATGCTGTAGCTTTCTCAGCCCTATCATCTGTAACTGTCAGTGCTCCTGTAGTGGCCGAATCTTTCTGCTGAGTTGGCTCAGTCCATCTTTCTTCAATCATACTGACTGTATCAAATTTTCCTGTACATGATGACTTATGTTTTTGATGAAAAAATTTGATGAAAGGCTTTTGATTATAGTATCAACTGTATCATTTTGGTCCACCATTCTTGTGAGGGCAATTGATGTCTCAAAATTGCATCCAAGGTCTCATCTGCCTCTGTATATTTGTAGAAGTTTGGAGGCACTTCAAACAAATGCTTGATATCATTCATAATAAAAAATAAATTCTCTACTATATCATAGAGATTTTGCCCAGATGCTGGCCCTGTTTCTTCTGAAGTACTTGGTATTACAGTGATCTGATTTGAAGCAAATGTGTTGACCCTCTTTGCATAGTTCTCATGCGAAAGTAGCCTACCTGCGCTGTTCAGTAAGCCAGGAAGACCTCTGCCTTGTAGTACTGCAAATTTGTCCATGAACCTGTTTACTTCTGTCTGCATGTCCTGGCTTCTTCTTTCCAGTGTTTGTACCAGGCTTCTTAATGTAAGGACCCTCTTTATCAGCAAAATGGTTTCAGTTCTGCTGGGAATTCCCATTGCTGCCAGCTGAGGACCTGTACGGTTTTTGAGCACATTAATCATTCTATTGGCTACCTCAGGCATGTTGCCTAGAGATGCCCTTGCTCTCTGGATTTCTCTGTGTGCTTTTCCTATGAGCTCCATTTTCTCATGAATAGTCTCAATGTACTGCCATTGGTCTGTGATTGATTGGCCAATGTTGGCCCATAAAACTGTCTTAAGCTTAGCCACCACTTTGTCAAGGGTGAGCTCCTTCTCCAGCTCCTTTATCTTCTCCTTAAGGGCTTTTATTTCCCTTCCTTTTTCTGCTACATTCTGCTTGGATTTGTCATATTTTTCATTGAGCTTAGCCAAATTCTCCCTGGCTTCATTTAGCTCTGCCATTTGGGCTTCTAAGGCCTGAATTTCGTTCTTCAGCTTCTGCATATCAAGGCTTGGAGCCTGCTCTGTTGTTGGTGCTGGTGCTGATGTAGATGGTGTTGCCTGAGCTGTCTGTTCTGTAGGAGGAGCACTAGTTTGAGGGGGTTCCTCAAGGTTGATTATTTCTAGAGGGGGTTGTGATGTTTGGCCTATTTCCCTCTGTTGTAGGGCTGCTTGCAGCGCAGCCTCTGACTCTCCCAATTTCTCCTGTGTCTGGATCAGCTGTTTGTATAACGATACCAGCATAGCTGCTGCATCTTGGTCATGTCTCAGCTGAGCAACCTCTTCTGTTTGTGCGTGAATAGTTGTTGGGATCTTAACCATTTTTCTTAGTGCTGCCATATCTGCATCTCTTAGCTTCAGCAGCGCTTGTACAGCCTTGATGTCCTTGGGATCATGCCCAAGCTCTATGATTATATCCTCTAAAGCTTTGATTCGGTTGTCTTTTGCTTGAGAGGATGCTTTTTCCAACTCAAGTTGGGCAGCTGTATTGTTTAGACTATTTTCCAGCCTAAGATTTACCAATGTTTTGTCTGCAAGAGTGGCATACACCATCTCACCCGTTTGCTTGTGCAGTTCTATTTGATCCATAGGGTGGATGTCTTTGGCTAGGACATCAAGGTTGGTCCTTATGTAGTCTGCAGCTGACTGGGGCTACAACATGGTTAGCATGAAATGACTCATTACCATTTTTCCCTCATGTACATCATAGGCAGACATCAATCTTTGCTGGTTTGTAGGAGCCATCTTTAACAAGTGATTGTAGAGTTGTATCTTGATTGGCTCGTTCCTCTTTTTGATATCAATAAATTGCTGTTTGATGCCTACTTCAGCTCCCTTTTGGTGGCTTGAGGAGCTGACTTCTCCTCCAACTGTCCTTTCATGTTCCTGCTGAAAGGAACTTGCAGATGCCTCCATACTTGGTGGGCCCATGGCCAAAGATTGCCCAATAGGCATTTCCTCCTCAGAGAGGGGATTCATTCTGTGCCTTTTCTCCCATGAGTTGTGGAGGTGGTGAGGGGAGTCTCCTGCTCTCTATCCCTCTTTTTCCCCTTTTCTTCTTGTTGTGGAGTTTGTAGTACCGAGGCCTCCACTGTCTTTTCTTGCCTAGGAGGCACATTCTCTTGAGCCTGTTGCTCGGTGGATATTGGGGCTTCAGATGTTTGCTCTTGCTGCTCTGGTTGCTCTTGTTCTTGCTATCTTTTCTGTTGTACCTCTTGCTGTTGTACTTCCTGCTGTTGTTCTGTAGAAGCTAGCTGTTCTGGCTCCATCTGTTTCTCTTTGCCTTTGCTGGAAGTTTGATGAGTAGTTCTGGCTGCTTGCTGATGTGTTGTGGAAGATGAGACAGCTGCTCCTAGTTGCCTTTGATATGAAGAGGAAACCTGTCCACAAGTTTCCAAGTCAGCCTCTTTTTCAATATTCTTTGCATTTCTTTGTATCATTTTCTCTCTAGTAGTTTCCTCTTCTAAGGTGCCCTCTTTCCAACTCAATGAGTTGGCATACTTCTCAATGTGAGGCAATCTGACATGAGGATAGCCACCCAGTTTATGTTTTACCCTCCTGAGAGAAATGAAATGATTAGGGTCATAAGGTACCCAGCGAAAATTGGTTTCCAATCTGAGGGCCTCTAGCATGCCATCTGCTTCCTTCCATCCCTCCTCCCTTATGTTGCAAAGAAAAGGGCCTAGTTGGTTCCTGACCTTCAATTGCACTTTCTTGTTTTTACTATGGAAATGGATGTGATCTGCATTTCCAAACTGCCTGAAATACTCCAAGGCAAATAGTCTCATAGGGACATATCTTGGCAGCCTATAAGGGTCCAACTCACAGCCATATATTCTGATTACTGTGTGTTGTTGGTAAAAGTACCAATCACCAATGTTGTAGGCCTTAGAGAGGTGAAGAATTCTTTGCATTTCATCAGTCAATCTTGGAGGAGGAACACCATACAACAAGGTCAAAGCTGGATGAATGAAAAGGTCTATGAATTCACAGTATGTATATGGTGAGCAAGAGGTGTGATGGAAAACTGAAGTCCAAAACACAACTGACCTTGGATTTCCCTAGGCATCAAGTTTCTTGAGAGGAATAGGGAAACTGTCAGGTTGATAAAATAAGAACATATGATATATGTATCTGGTGTATCTAAACACCTCCCTTTCTAGATTCATCAGTTGCTCATGAATCTTGTTTGCAATATATGTAGCATAATCATAGTGCACAGTAGGAGGCTTCCCAGGAGAAAATATGGACAGCATAGCCATAATGGTGTCATCAACATCCTCAGTTCCCTTGTAGCCCAAGACATAGCTGATCAAATCTACAAGCATTTTACCCAACTCATTGAGGTATGGATTTCCAATAGGATGCGTCCTCACAGTTTCAGAGCTTGGCTATATGAATAACTGATTGATTTTGATGATCTGGGCACTGGACAGGTTCCCCCCCTTCTTTAGTAAATCTAGCATGGAGAGAGGAGCCAATGGTTTTGCAGAATGAAAGTTGAGCATTTGATTTATGGCCTCAGGGGTGATATGGAACAAGACTGCACCTGAGGGATTGAGAACAGCTCTCTGACATGGATCATAGCATTCACAGCATCTATGGATTAAGTCTGGAAGGGCATTGACTTGAGGGAGGTTGTAAATGGGCAAGTTGGAGTCCCAAATCCCTAAAATATCAGCTCCACTGAGGTGTTGGGCCTTTAACTCATTCAGCAGATGGATGTTAAATTTGGAATTCATTGAAAATGAGTCTATCATCTGATAATCCTTATCCCCCAGGGCCTTCCATTCTAATTCTCTTTGTGGGGCATTCAGAGGTTGAATATTCAGGGCTACTGGTGTTTCCATGGCTAATAAGGCCTCTGATTTGTACTAGAACTGGTGTTACTGAACAGAGCAACACAGAGGAGTGTTTCTTGGCACAGAGAGGTGAATTGCAAGGAAAATGGGGTCAACTGCAGTGACAGCAATTGAAATACTGCACAGAGGACTGATAGAGCAAATGCTCGGCCTGAAAAACTCCCTTTATGGTGATTTAGAGCAGTTCGGGTTTTAAGTCCACGAATGCGCAGACAGACTGTAGGTTTGGTGAAAACTTGGATAAACAAGGCTCTGCAGGTGAATTTATATTCAACAGTTGAACATGAAGGCTAACCACTGGGGATTTACTGGTAGGTACTGTGTTTTTCACTCTTTTTAAGCTAGCTTCGGACAATTATGGACACAAAACCAGGCGCAAAGGAATGCTTTGGATAAATACCTGGTAAACTGTCGGCAATGGCTATAAGTGCAGGTGGAATGGAAGCGCCCACAGTCTCTGTGTTGATTTCAGCAGGTTGGCGGATGAGGTCGTGATATGCATGCAGAGCAGAATAGTTCTTTGTTTTTTATAAAAAGTGAGAAAAACCGCATTTTTCGACCAAAATATGGACTTTGTGGTCATTGGCGCTTTTTTTTGGATGACGTCAGCATGACGTCATCAGGTGGCGTCAGGGTCGGATGACGTCAGCATGACGTCATCATGTGGGGTCAAGGTCGGATGATGTCAGCATGACGTCATCGGATGAGGTGGCAAGCTGTGAGTGGTCCACGGGGTTGGCGAGGTGGCGGAGAGGTCAGTGCAATGACGGGTCGGGCGATGATGCGGCGGTGAGGAGGTAATGACGTGGGCATCTCGTGGCAATGACGTGGGCGTGGCGAGACCGGCCTAAAACCACAAGTGTTAAGTGGATTTTCTCGGACCGCCCTTAATACGGAAATTGTTTTGTCAGAGGGCGACCCAAGAACATATGGGGGTGACGTGTGGTAGAGGCCTGACGTCACCCTCTGACAGTTTCTTGGGTGCTATCTTACGGACGTCGGGCCCGACCCGATATGGATGTTGGCCGTCCGATGAAAAGACCCAAATCCGACGGTCGACGGATCGCTAAGGTGCCAGGACAATACGGAAGAGGGCGGGGAATTAAATAATATTTTTCTTTGAAGTGCTCGCCCGGCGGGGATTTTGGATTTTGGCGAATTTATATGGTTTTTCCAATGTATTTTTATGAAAATATGTATTGCGCCAAACTTTGGATAAAGCAAAAAAGTGGGTTTTTAGTGCATTTTTGCAAATAATGCGGGTTAGGGGCAATAGTGGCCTTTTACAAGGGTTTTTTGCAAATGAAGTGGGTAAGGGATCTTCAAAGGTTTCTGAAGGGAAAAGAGGGGTGAGGCTTAGGTTGTCAAACTGACCAGAGGTCAATTTAATCCCTGACTTTGGACATATGGCTATAATGCCAAGGGGGGGGAATATTTATAGAATGCTTGGGGTTTATAGACCATAGTGTTTATAATAGTAAGGGAAAAGGGGAACATAGGGATTTAGATAATAAGAAGTTAGGGGTTAATATGAGTAGAAAAGGTGAATGAGGAGTGATAACACTAAGTTTATATGAAAACAACTTAGCTTAGGAAGTAGATCAAAATGAAAAGAATTTTACACAAGAAATGTGGCTTTTAAAGAAACAAGAAGCAACATAAAGCCTTGAATTCTTTCATGAACACAACTGGTGATGGGATTGTTAGCAATGAATGTGAATGGGGGGAAACAGGAAGTCAGACATGCTCCTTTGTTTGCTGCAAAATGATGGAGAAGAGGACCCTCTCTATCCACTGATTCTTCCTTCATGCTAGACTAGCAAAATTCAGTTGAAAGGAATGACATTTTTGCAACCCCATCTACCTACCCATCTACTTGCCTAGCATTTTTTGTTTCTTCATGGAGGGTGCACTTAGACTTGCAGACCCTCATGTGCCTTTTCTTTTCCTTTGGCTTTTTCTTTTGATTTTCTATCTAGAACTACCCTTATTGCTTCCAAGGCCCCATATTAAGCAGTTGGGAACCTTAATTCTCTACCTAACTAGTGGTCTGCCAAGATTAGACAGTTTGGACAGACTTCTTTCTCTATTCTATAACAGAAAATTGAAGCATGGCATGATCCATATTAGGCTGTTGGACCATCCATCAAAATTGAGTCAACATCAAGCTTATGTACACACATTGTCTTCTCTTGGAAATATGGGATCTTTGCATCACCAAAGCAGAGCATATTTGGAACTTTTATTTGCCCATCATGAAATATGAAACCTATTGGTATAGGTAGCTAACAGCCTGCATGAATTTCAAGTGAGAAATTTGCAAGGGAAATAACCACTCGAAAAGTGGTTTTCTCTCTCCACCCTCATGTTACATGTCGCTCGGTTAATGGAATCGGGTGCTCTCCTCTAAATACCACTTACGCCTAGCGTCCACCTGAAAACCACTGCCACTATTACAAATCCGCCTTTTGGAATATAACCACATGCATTCACTTTGAATTTAACCCAATATTATATACTTTAACCCGATATATGTGGTTATATGCTTTAACGCGATATATACTCCTCCGCTCTTTTCTGGTCTGACATGACTCTGCGATGGCTTCTGATGCACTGCTCTAATAGCTCTTCTCTGATATTCCTCCACTCTTTTAGCTCCTCTATTAACTTCTTTGGCATATATTACATGTGATACTCCCGATATGGCTCCTCCTCATTCTCCCACTCTTACACTTACTTGGCTTTCCTGTGGATTCCGATACCACTCCAATTGCTTGATTGTCTTGGCTTTCCTCTAGTTTCTCCTCATGGCTTCTTACTCCTGTTTCTTCACGGATCTGCTCTACTTCTCCTTGGCCTCACATCATTGTTTACTCATCCAGAATATTTCCATATTGACATCAATGACAATCTAGGTCAACAATCTCCCCCTTTGTTATTGATGGAAATATTCTTCTTCTCTCCCCCTTTGACATCAATGGCAAAGGAGTTCTCAGGAACTCCCCCTATTGAACTGCTCCCCCTGTCCTGCAACATCTTTATGAATCAACTTAAATGATGCTAAAGAGATAACTCCCATATTTCGACGAAGATGTTCAAATGCTTCTCGAGGAAGAGGTTTTGTGAAAATATCAGCTATCTACTCCTTAGTATTGATATATTCCAAGATGATGTTTTGTTCAGCTACTTGTTCACAAAGGAAATGATACTTGATTGGTATATGTTTGGTCTTTGAGTGCATCACTGGATTTTTGCTAAGGCTGATTGCACTTGTGTTATCACAATAGATGGTAATTGGTTGATTTGTACCTATGTTGACATCTTTTAGAGCTTCCTTCATCCATAGTATTTGAGTACAACAATCTGCGCAGCTATATACTTGGCTTCAACTATAGATAGTGATATGGATGTCTGTTTTTTGCTAAGCCAAGATCCTAAACAGACTCCCAGGAAGAATGCATTTCCACTAGTACTTTTCTGATCATCGACACTTCTAGCCCAATCAGCATCGGTGTATGCAGTCAAAGTAAGAGTTGAGCTCTTAGGGTACCAAAGAACGAAATCAAGAGTTCCTTTCAGGTATCTGAGACTTCTTTTTACAACCAACAAATGGGATTGTTTAGGAGCTTATTGAAATCTTCCCACCATTCCTACTGCTTGCATAATTTTGGGTCTCGTAGCAGTTAAGTACAAAAGGGCTCCAATTATTGACCTGTAATGAGTTACATCTACCGGAGGGAAGTCATCATTTTTGCTCAATTTGCAACTTGTGGTCATAGGTGTGCTCATGGGTGCACAGTCTTCCATTCCATATCTTTAAACATGTCTTTAAGATATTTGGCTTGAGATATAAACATGCCTGTCGTGGTTTGAGATAATTGTAATCCAAGGAAGTGAGATAACTCTCCTATCATTGACATCTTGAACTCTTTTGACATATTTTGAGAAAACTAATGGCTCATCTCATCATTATTACTAGAAAAAATCGGATCATCAACATAAACAAGTGTGACTAGTAACTTATCCTCATTTGTCTTTATGTAGAGATCACTTCCTGCCACCCCCTTCTTGAAGCCTTTTTGTTGTAGATATTGGTCCAATCTTGCGTACCAAGCTCTAGGAGCTTGTTTCAACCCATATAATGCCTTTTTCAACTAATAAACAAAGTATTTTCCTTCTGTTAGATTAAACCATTCTGGTTGATCCATGTAGACTTCTTCCTTGAGTTCCCCATTCAGAAATGCTGATTTTACGTCCATTTGATAGATTTTGAATCCTTTTGAGAAAGAAAATGCCAAGAACATCCTGATAGATTCCATACGAGCTACTGGTGCAAATGTTTCTTCAAAGTCAATTCCTTCAATTTGTGAATAGCATTTACAAACAAGCCTTGCCTTGTTTCTGATGATTTGTCCATCTTCATTCATTTTGTTTTTGAATACCCACTTGGTTCCTATTATGTATTTGTCCTTTGGATGAGGTACCAGCTCCCATGTCTCATTCTTCTCAATTTGAGACATTTCTTCTTCCATGTCTTTTACCCAATGAGGATCCTTATTTTCTTGAGTAAATGTTTCTGGTTCTATCATGGATAAAAGAGCAACATCATTTTTCCTTAGTGTACTTGTCATTCTTCTTCGTGTCTGCATCCCTTCATTTACATTGCCAATAATCTTCTCTTCTGGGTGATATTTTTGGAGAAAATTCATCTTTGAAGGGGTTTGAGATGGTTCTTGTTATGAAACCAGCTCACAAAAAGATAGAAAAGAGAGATCCACGACTTAGAATTCAGCCTCTTCGAGGGGGCAACCTCCTTTACATTACATAAATGAACAATTCTTAGATGATACAAATGACAAAACCTCCTTTCTATATATAGGAGTCTAAGGAGTCACAATATAATCCAACCGACCTAACAATAATAATATAAAGCCACAAAAATAACAATAGAGGGATTCTATGGGGCACAGAAATAATAATATGGGGGTAATAGGGGCACAACAATATAAATAAGGGGTATAACTACAATAGTAATGGGGTAATCACTAGTATTATAGGGACCCAACATGCCCCTCTCCTACAAAAAAGTGTTGTCCTCAACGCTTGAGTAGTTTTGGATACTTCTGCATAAAATTCTCATCCTCCCATGTGGAATCTTCAGCGGATAAGTTCTTCCACTTGATAAGATACTCTGAAATTGATCGATTTCGTAGCTGTCGAGTTCTTGTTTCTGTGACTGCTTCTGGTTCCAATATAATTTTTCCTTCCTCGTCAAGTTCTGGCAATATTGTTTGAACTGGGAGCTTGTCACCTATAACCTTCTTTAAACATGAAACATGGAAAACTGGGTGCAATCGAGAAGCTGCAGGAAGCTCCAATTTGTATGCCATAGTACCAATCTTTTCCAACACCTTGTACGGACCATAATACTTTGGTGATAATTTATTATCCTTCTTAGCTTGCTTTAGGGACATTTTCTTATATGGTTGTAGCCGTAGGAATACCCAATCACCTACATCAAAACTTCTTTCACTGCGATGTTGATCTGCCTGTTGTTTCATTCTATTTTGTGCCAACACGAGGTTATCCTTTAAGAGTTGGAGGACTTGTTGTTGATGTTCGATGTGATGTTCCACTGCTTGAACCTTAGAATTTTCTCTTAAATATGATGTGATTGATGGTGGTTGGTACCCATAAAGTGCCATAAATGGGGTCATTTTTGTTGCTGTATGGAAGGAAGTGTTATACCACCATTCAGCCAGAGGCAACCATTTGACCCATTGTGTCTGTTTATCAGATACAAAGCAACAAAGATATCCTTCCAAACATTTGTTTACTATCTCAGTTTGCCCATCAGATTGAGGATGATAAGATGAGCTATGAGCTAACTGAGTACCCAGACAAGAAAATAATTATGTCCAAAAATTTCCAGTGAAAATGGGATCTCTGTCACTTACAATAATCTTTGGGTTTCCATGTAGCTTTTGAACTGTTTCCATAAATGCAGTAGAAACTGTACTGGCATTAAATGGATGTGATAATGCACAAAAGTGTGCATACTTGGTAAGTCTGTCAACTACCACCATGATGACACTCTTTCCCTCAGACTTGGGTAAACCTGTGATAAAATCCATTGAAACCTCCTCCCAACGTTGGCTTGGAATGGATAAAGGTTGTAATAGACCCGGTGTCTTAATTGTTTCAACTTTATTTTGTTGGCAAACCAAACATTCCGCCACAAACTTTTGAATATCTGATTTAAGGCCATCCCAAAAAAATTCCTTCTTAACCCTGTGGTAAATTTTTAAAAATCCTGAGTGCCCTCCTAAGGGAGAAGTGTGCAATTCCATAAGAATCTTTTGTTTTAGCTGGGAATTCTTACAGAGGTATAAGCGATCTTTGTACCATAACGAATCATTTTTCCAGCTAAATGTATCAGAAGTACTGGAATCTTGTTGTAGCTTTCGAATAAGTGCCCACACTTCTTCGTCATTCTTCCATTCCTCCTTTGCTTCGTTTATCCAATCTGGTTGGATAATAGAAATGGCACACAACAATGCTTCCATATCCTCATCCTTTCTTGAGAGTGCATCTGCCACCACATTTTGCTTCCCTTTTTTGTAGATGATTTCAAAGTCATAACCCAACATCTTTGTGACCCACTTTTGTTGCTCTTCAGAGGATAATCTTTGTTCTAAAAAGTATTTAAGGCTATCATGATCCGTTTTTACCTTGAAGTGTCTTCCCATTAGGTAGGGTCGCCATTTCTTAAGTGCATGGAGTATTGCCAACATTTCCTTCTCATAAATAGCTTTGCTTAAAAACTTTCCCTTGATTGGACGACTTTCAAAAGCAATGGGTCTTTCATCTTGCATTAGAACAGCACCAATTCCATTTCCTGAAGCATCACATTCCACAATAAAGGTTTTTGTGAAGTCCGGTGTAGCTAAGACCGGTGCTTGGCACATTGCCTCTTTAAGATGTTTAAAGGCCTTTGTTGCTTCCGGAGTCCATGAAAATGAATCTTTCTTCAATAATGTTGTTAGAGGTGCTGCTATTCTCCCATAATTCTTAACGAACTTGCGATAATACCCTGTCAACCCAAGAAATCCTCGCAGATGCTTTATGGATGTGGGGATTTTCCATTCCTTAATGGCTTTAATTTTGCTAGGGTCTACCTTAACTCCTTCATGAGATACAATATGACCCAAATATTCCACCTCTTGGACTCCAAAGAAACATTTGGATCTTTTTGCATATAATTGTTTCTCCTCCAATAGTTGTAGCACCTTGTCAACATGTTCAACATGATCCTTCCAAGACTTGTTGTAGATTAGTATATCATCAAAAAATACCAACACAAATTTTCTAAGGAATGGTTTGAAAATTGAATTCATCAAACCTTGAAATGTTGAAGGTGCATTGGTAAGGCCAAAAGGCATGACCAAAAATTCATAATGACCCTCATGAGTTCTAAATGCCGTTTTCGGAATGTCTTCAATCTTCATTCTGATTTGATGATATCCTGAACGAAGATCCAACTTGGTGAAGTAAATTGATCCATGCAATTCATCCAGTAATTCATCAATGACAGGAATGGGGAACTTATCTTTAATAGTGAGCTTGTTGAGCTCCCTATAATCTGGACACATGCGCCATGATCCATCCTTCTTGTGCACCAATACTACTGGAGCTGAGAAAGAACTTTGACTCGGTTGAATTATACCAGCCTCTAGCATTTCTGCAACCATACGTTCAATTTCACTTTTTTGGACATATGGATATCTGTACGGCCTGATGTTTGGAGGAACACTTCCTGGAATCAGATGAATAGCATGATCATGATCACGCATAGGTGGGAGACCTTTGGGAGTCTCAAATACCTTGGAATGATTGTCCAGGACTTTTTGGAGATCTGGAGAAATAGATGATTCCAATGTGGAAACATCTAGCGAACATAATTGTGCAATTACACCTCTTTGCTCTTTTTTTAGAAGCTTTGTCATGCCATTAGAGCTGATTATCTTTCCTGGTTTCCCTGCAATACCCCTTAATTCAACTTCCTTTCCTTCCACAGAAAATTTCATGAAAAGTTCTTGAAAATTAAAAGCTATTGTACCCAAGGATTGTAGCCATTGGACTCCTAGTACAACATCAGCACCTCCCATTGGAATGGAAAGCATTGGGCTAGTCAATACATATTCTCCCATGGATAGCTTGATATTATGGCACTTTCCAGAACAATTTATTGTTCCTCCATTTGCAATCATCACTTGACACTTTGGTGCTGGATATAGGAAGCAATTCAATTCTTTTGCTACCCTACAATGAATAAAATTGTGGGTGCTTCCTGAATCAATCAACACTATTACCTTTTTCTTCTTGATTTGTCCTTCTATCTTGATGGTTTGAGGAGTGGTAATTCCCGCCAATGCATTACAAGATATGGTCGGATTTATTTGTTCTTCATCTAGGCTTTGTTCCTGGAATATATTGTCTTCTTTTGACCTTTCTTGCTCCTTTTCTTCTTCCTCTTCACAATCTATGTAGAATAATTTCTTCTCAGCACACTTATGACCTTTTGTGTATTTGCTATCACAATTGTAACAAAGCCCTTTTGCTCTTTTTTCTTCCAATTGTTGTGGTGTCAACCTTGTAGGTTGTGGAAGACTATGGGCAACAACACTTCCATCTTTATAGTTGTGAATGGTATGCTTCCTAGTTGCCATAATTTTGCTTTCCATTTTTCTTGCTAACCTGAATGCCTTCTCTAATGAATCAGGTTCCCAAAGGCGCACATCATGTTGGATATTATCCTTTAAAGACCCTATGAACACATCAATCCTATGCTCCTCTGGAATATCTTTTACCCTTATGTTCAATTTTTGGAACTCCTCAATGTGCTCCATTATTGAACCCTTTTGTTTGAGACTTATCAATTGGCTAAAAAAAGTGTTGTTTTTTGTATCCTCATAATGTGCTATCAATTCTTCCGTAAAAATTGCCCAAGTGATAAATTGTTTACGAGAACAAAGCCATTGATACCATACAAACTGATTTGGTTCCAAATATAAAGTTGCCATACGTACCTTTTGTGTGTTTTGCACATTATTGAGATCGAAGAATTGCTCCATCTGTAATATCCATGTGGCGGGATCCTTGTCATCAAACTTCCTCATATCGATTTTTGGAATGTGGTGATTCTTCGATCCAACATTAGTGTCTATGGAATCATGATTAACATTTCTTTTGTTCTCATCATGAGTTTCCTTTACTACCTTTTCACCATTAGTAAGTATTTCTTGTAGAAAATTAGTCAAATCTGTCTTCAAATCTGCCATGCCTGTCTTCAAATTTGTGTTCAAATCTATCTTCAAATTGTCCATCTTAGCTTCCATGCCATTTATCTTAGCATCTGTTAACTTTTGTGAGCGTGACATTTGTTGCACTTGTTCTTGTAATTTTGATATATCATGTAGCATTTCTTCCTCTTCTTCATGAGTCATGCTAGAGCTTTCAGGTTCCTTACTAGGTGTTTGCATTTTATTTCCTTGGGGCATCAGTTACCGATAATAATGCTCTACTATACCCTTTGAATTCCTTCAAAATAAATTTTCAAACCAAGCTTAAGCAAAAATTTAAAAAATCTACACACCTTTTTTCACTTTGTAGGAGCTCGATATTGCCTCTGATGTATCTCTGTACTTTCCAGTCATCTAGTTCTGAACTTGTGACCTGTAGTAGCTCTCTGTGTCCTCTTTCCAATGCCACAAGTCTGACAAGAAAGAGTTATGCGAAATCTCCCACAGTGACTTGATTATAGACTAGTTCAGTAGAGCTAACTTGTACGACGTGCCGCGAGTCACTGTTTTGACCTTTGGATCTGAAAAAACACCCACACGAAACTACAATCTGTCCTCTTTCTGTAACTTTTTACGAAATTTCAATCCGATCCTCAGAGAGAAAGTTATGACGATTTTCCCCAGGTCACCTGTTTTGAATGTAATTCAGGAGTCTGCAAAAATACCAACTTCCTCAGATCATATCTCTGAAAATATCGTGCGAAAAGCTCTGAAACTCGGACCCACGGTTCAGCGCCAATTCTTCTCAAATGGGTTTTTTTTGCGACTTCTGAAACGTCACAGTAAAAAAGTTATAGCGAAAATGCCACGATGGCCTGTTTGGAGCAGCGAAACCCTAGAATCCAAAGCTCTGATACCAAATGTTATGAAACCAGCTCACAAAAAGATAGAAAAGAGAGATCCACGCCTTAGAATTCAGCCTCTTTGAGGGGGAAACCTCCTTTACATTACATAAATTAACAATTCGTGGATGATACAAATGACAAAACCTCCTTTCTATATATAGGAGTCTAAGGAGTCACAATATAATCCAGCCGACCTAACAATAATAATATAAAGCCACAAAAATAACAATAGAGGGATTCTATGGGGCACAGAAATAATAATATGGGGGTAATAGGGGCACAACAATATAAATAAGGGGTATAACTACAATAGTAATGGGGTAATCACTAGTATTATAGGGACCCAACAGTTCTTTTTCCTTGGGTTTTTCTTGATCTATTTCTTCTTTTTCAAGTTCTTCTTCTTCAATGAGAGGATCAACTTCATGTTCTTCAATTTCTTTTTCTGGAAGGTCTTCATCAATCATTACATCAATGCTTTCCACTATTTTTCGTAGTCGATTATTGTATCACTTGTAGGCTTTGCTCCGTGTAGAATATCCAAGGAAGATCCCTTCGTCAACCCGAGAATCAAACTTTCTTGGTGAGCCATCATTTATTTTTATGAAGCACTTGCTTCCAAAAATCTTGAAGTATTTTACTGAAGCAAGTCTTCCTTTCCATAATTCATAAGGAGTCTTTTCATTATTTCGTTTTAATTGAGTTCGATTCAAGGTATAGACAGTTGTCCCGACTACTTCTCTCCAGAATTTTGGCTGCAAGTCAATTGTTATTAACATTGTTCTTGCCATTTCTTGAACTGTTCGGTTTCTTCTTTCAACTACCCCATTTTTCTTGGGTGTTCTGGCAGCAGACAGTTCTCTTTTAATTCCATGTATTTTACAGAATTCATTAAATTCTTTTGATGTGAATTCTCCTCCTCTATCTGTTCTGAGGCACTTAATCTTTGAGTCCTTTTCATTTTCTACAAGAGCTTTAAGATTCTTAAAACACTCAAATGCTTCGGATTTATATTTCATAAAATATATCCACATCATTCTAGTATAGTCATCAACAAATAAAGCAAAGTACCTTTCTCCTTGGAGTGCCGGAGTTCTAGTTGGTCCACATAAATCCGCATGGATTATCTCCAAAGGTTTTGATGTAGAAAACTCCTTGGTCTCGTGGCTGGTTCTGGTTTTCTTTCCATGTTGACATGGACCACATATTCCTTGATTTGGTTTGAATAACTTTGGGATGTCTCGTACTACTTTAATCTTGCTGATATTGATCAAGTTATCAAAGCTTGTATATCCAAGTCGCTTGTGCCACAACCAAATTTCATCTGTTTGACTTAAGTAGCATTTATCTTCTTGAATCTTGTTCAGAATGCAGATGTTGTTTGGTGCTCTAACCCCTTTCGCCACAAGTTCCCCTGAGGAAGAGTTCCTTATTTCACAGTCTTTGGTGCTAAAGACAACATTATGTCCTTGATCACAGATTTGGCTAACACTTAGGAGGTTGTGTTTGAGCCCGTTTACTAGCAAAGCATTTTGAGCTTTTCCTTTTCCATTAATAAGAGTAACAGTTCCTTTTCCAACAATTTTGGCAGATCCACTTCCAAAGGATACATTTCCTTCCTTTTTGTTCAATGAGACAAACTTGCTTTTGTCCCCTGTCATGTGTCTGGAGCACCCACTATCCACAAACCAATGATTTTCATTATTTTGAGCACATAGAGCTAGGCCACATTTATCCGTGTTGGGATTCTCACTTCTTGTTTTTCCTCTTTTGAGTGAGCAATTTTGTTCATTGTGTCCATTATTATTACATAATGAGCAAATCAGATCAAATTTGGCCAAGGGATCAAAATAATTGTTGTCTTGATTTGTCTTTGCCCTTTGGGGCCATATGATTTGTTTATTTGATCCTTCAGTTTTGGTGTTTCATTCTTACGAGCCATGAAATGTCTAGCTTGATGACAAAAATTTTTACAACAGAAACAATGCCAAAAAAAGATAGTTTTGTACCTGTTGTAATAGCCATGATTTGAATCAACATTCTTCCTTGGAATTACTCCTGCTTCATTTTGGATTTGAGATGGGCCTTTGATGAAATACTGTTTTGTATCTATTGTAACATCCATGATTCGAATTAACATTCTTCCTTGGAGTTACTCTCTCTTCATTCTTTGGATATGGGATGAGCCTTTGATGAAATAATCTTTCTTCTTTTGGGTTGCTGGAAAGTACAGCGGCATAGCTTTTCGCATTATTCTTAGTACTTGATGATTCTCCTTTAAAACCTATTCCAGATTTATCATATTGAGGGTTTTTATTATTTAGGATAGTGTCAAGTATTTGAGAGCTCTTCCAACCCTTTTTAACTTGCTCCAATTCCTTCCTCAGAGATACTATTTCGGATTCATGTTCTTCGCGAGATTCTTCTTTTTCTTTTAGCTTATTTTTCAAGAGATCTTCCCTTATTTTTGTTTCCTCGTTTTCTACCTTGAGAGAAATGATTTTATTCCGTAATTTCTCATTTTCTTCAATGGCACTTATTAACAATTCATCTACATTTCCATCTAGCCCTAAGTCATCATCATTTGTGAATGCCATGAATAATATTTCTTGGCTTCCAGCATGATCATTTTCTTCATCTGATTCTTCATTACCTCCTTTGCAGTGAGGGAACTGGTTAGTTGATTTCTTTTTTATGACTACAAATTCATCTTCATCATACTCATCTTGCTTAGAGAGGAAATTATTCTTATTGAACCCTTTTCTTTTTGTGTACCATCCTTTTAGAATTTTCTTCATCATCACTATCATGCTTATGAGGACATTTTGCAGCATAATGACCTATTTTTCCACATTTGAAACAAATAAGAGGGTATTTACCTTTTAGCTTAGATCCTTTCTTCAGTATTCGTACAAATTGCGCCAATTCGGATTCAACATCGGAGTCATCACTACTAACATTCGTTTCTTTCCCCTTTTTTTATTTTGAGGCCTTGAATGCTGCATCTTTGGAACTTGGGCAACCTTTTCTCATCTCATAGGCAATGAGGATTCCATGGAGTTCATCCATATTGAGAGTATCTAGATCCTTCACTTCTTCTATGGCACTTACTTTGGATTCAAATCTGTCTGGGAGAGATCTTAAGACCTTTTGAACAATGGTGCTTTCTTCAATATTTTTGTCCAATCCTTTAAGAGAGTTGACCACTTCAGCTACTCGGAGAAAGTATGATGCAATATCTTCTTCATCATCCATTTTCAGACTTTCAAATTGCATTCTATGAGTTTGAAGCTTTGCTTTCTTGACTTTGGAGTCCCCGTCGTATAAGCTAATTCGCTTATCCCATACTCCTTTGGCAGAGTTACAATTCATGACTTTTGTAAATTCAGAATAAGTGATTCCATTAGTGATGGAGTTTAAGACTTTTGCATTTGCAACGTAGAATTTCCTCTCGTCTTGATCTGTTGGAAGAGTGGAAGGGGCTATGTACTCATTTAAGACCGAATGCCAAACCTCAGGTCCAAGGGACATTAAGTAATAGGACATTCTCTTTTTCCAGAAACCAAAATTTGTGCCCTTGAACAGAGGAGGTCTTCCTGACACTCCTTGATTTCTCGTCATGACTAAGAATCCTTCTTCAAGTTGTTAGGCTGATATGAAGAAGCCCGCTCTGATACCAATTGTTGGAAATACTAGGGGGGGGGGTGAATTAGTATTTCTTTTCAATTATTATTTATATCAGTTAAAAACATTTATATTTGGAACACAGAAGTAGATAACAGGAATAGATGCTTTTATTAATGTGATATTTGCAATAAATCAAGTACATATATATATATATATATATATATATATATATATATATATGGTTTCAATCAGTTTCCAAGCACCAACTTGGACTCTTTGTGAGGCTCCAACCTCTAGAGCACCATCTCTGTCTTGTCAAGGCACCAATCTTGAATTTAGGAGCACCAACTCCCAAGACACCAATCCTTTCAGTTCTGAGGCACCAACCTCAAGGGCTCCAACCCTCTGCTGTAAACTGTCTGGATCTGTTGGGTTGTAATTCTCTGCTCCCAACCCTATCAGGTCTATGACTTAATTTTTTCCTCCTGTTCCTTCCATTTCTGCCAGAGCTTCGGCTTCCTTTATTTTATTACAATTTTCCAGTAACCCTAAACTTCCCTTATTCTCTGTTTTATATTCCTGATACCCCTGACCTTTGGCTTCCTTTCTCCGCTGGCTCTTCAGCTTCCTCAACGCTCGCTTGATCTTTCAACTTCCTCTGCACTCACTCTTCGGCTTCCTCTGTCTCTTCAAATCCATCAATACACACAGGACACGTTAATGTGGAAGAGAGGTCGAATTACAATAGTGTTGCATATTAAAAAATATTAGAGAGGCCCTTTTTAATATTCATACAATATACATTAATTGTTCACGGAAACCATATAAGAGAGACTATAGCCATATAGAGGTCCCACATGCCACGTCATCCTTTTATCGCAATCGTCGCTTTAATATGACAAGGCCTTAAGCCTTTAAACCCGGGACCATACAATATATCGGAATACAAGGATGCATAGGAAATACACGGAAAATACACACTCCGAACACATAAGGCCGAATTTCAAATGCACATTACGCACGCATCTATAACTTCATCGGGTCCGCTCCTTCACAACTTTATCGCAATCGGCAGATTTGCACATAACATAGCCAATTCCCCGATACCTGGACGTGATATTATTTTAAATTGTTTTAATAACTCCGTCAGGTCCATATATATATCGCAATTGGCGCTTTCAATGTGGCATCCTGTTAAGACTTATGATATGATAATTCCGATGAGGTGGACACGACATGATATTAAACGGTTGTTAATACATCTGTCGGGTCCATGTATGATTACAATCGGCACTTTCAATGTGGCAAGGCTTTACAAGAGTTGCGATATGGCGGATGCAATGTAACTTTAAATTGTATTACAATGGAATCCCCGGGCCCGAGTATTGTATCGCATATATATATATATATATATATATATATATATATATATATATATATATATATATATATATATATATATATATATATATATATATATATATATATATATATATATATATATATATATATTGCAATCGCATATTTAATGTGCCATCCCTTTATAACTTATGATATGATATTAAGGGGTATTCCTTAGTGATCTTCCACAGTTGATCTGCTGACGATCCGACGGTCAACACTTAACCTAATCAACCCAAAAAACTGTTTGTTGATCCTTCGTCGTCGATCAACCCGCGCTGGATCCAACAGCCTGCATGAATTTCAGGTGAGCAATTTGCAAGGGAAATAACCACCTGAAAAGTTGTTTTCTCTCTCCACCCTCGTGCTACGTGTCGCTCGGTTAATGGAATCGGGCACTCTCCTCTAAATACCACTTACCACCTAGCGTCCGCCCGAAAGCCACTGCCACTATCACAAATCCACCTTTTGGAATATAACCACGTGCATTCACTTTTACTTTAACCCGATATTATATACTTTAACCCGATATATACTCCTCCGCTCTTTTCTGGTCTGATATGACTCCACGATGGCTTCTGATGCACTGCTCCAATAGCTCTTCTCTGATATTCCTCCACTCTTTTGGCTCCTCTGTTAACTTCTTTGGCATATATTACATGCAATACTCCCGATATGGAACCTCCTCATTCTCCCGCTCTTACACTTACTTAGCTTTCCTGTGGCTTCCGATACCGCTCCAATAGCTTGATTGCCTTGGCTTTCCTCTGGTTTCTCCTCATGGCTTCTTGCTCCTGTTTCTTCACAGATCTGCTCTACTTCTCCTTGGCCTCACATCATGGTTTACTCATCCAGAATATTGCCATATTGACATCAATGACAATCTAGGTCAACATAAGGCACTCTATGGTCTCAAACAAGTAGCATGAGCATGGTACTCTCGTTTGGACAAATATCTTCAAAAACAAGGCTTCAAGAGAGGTACAAATGGCAACAACTTGTATATAAAATCAAATAATGAAGAAATATTTATTGTAGTTGTATATGTTGATGACATAATATTTGGAAGCAAAAAAAACTCCCTAGTCCAATAGTTTGCTAATGAAATGAAATTTAAGTTTGAAATGTCAATTGTAGGAAAACTCGCTTTCTTCCTTGGTTTGCAAATCATACAAAACTTAGAAGGTATGTTCATATCTCAAGGGAAATACTTGAGAGAAATGTTGGAAAAGTTCATAATGGAGGATTGTAAAGTTTCCACCACTCCCACAATTGTTGGATGAAAGAAAATCAAGGATGACGAATCACGAGAAGTTAATCAAAAGCTATATAGATCTATGATTGGGAACCTATTATACTTAACAGCCTCAAGGCCGAACATAATGCTAGAAATTGGGTTAGTAGTAATCTATCAATCAGCTCCAAAGAAAATCCATCTCTTAAAAAAAAAGATTCTTTAGATACTTAAAAGGCACAATGGGTTATGGATTGTGGTATCCAAAAGAAAAATATTTTTCACTGATAACTTACACCAATGCAGATTGGGCCATCTACATAAATGATAGAAAAAGTACAAGTGGCAATGAATTTTCCTTAGGAAAATCATTGGTTACTTGGTTGAGCAAGAAGCAAACCTCAATCCCATTATCTATTGTCGAAGTTGAATACATAGCAGTAGCAGCTTATTGCACACAAGTACTTTGGATGAAGAAAACTCTATAATACATGAAGGTAGTATACAATGAACCAATCGTTATCAAATGTGATAATACAAGTGCAATAAGCATATCGAAGAATCCAATTCTTCACTCTAAAACTAAACACATTCCCATCAAGTACCACTTCCTTAGAGAGAAAGTTGCTGAGAAAATTGTAAATTTGGAGCATATATCAACTAAAGAACAAATAGTTGATACATTAACCAAGCCTTTGGCAAGAGATCCTTTTGAATATCTAAGTCAAAAATTGGGAATAGTCTCTTCTTTTTATTTTCATTAACTTAATTTCGAAAAAAAAGGGGCATTTAAACACTATTAAATGATTTACAAAGGGAATAAAAATCTTACGGGGATCTTCTACAGTCACATGAACAGCGACAAGAAATTGTCCAGTGGAATTTACTTCCTAGGGTTTGAATCTTTGGGTAGGGGATGAGTGAGGTTGTGTTAGTATTGATAACATTAGTAATGGTTTCGACATATGTATACAAAGGAAGCATTGGAAGCACATTAAAAGCATGAAAAATTCAAAGAAAAATATGGTTCAATATGAACTTTGATGGTGCCTCGAAGGGAAACCCGGTCCTACAATGAAAATGTAGTATCAAACAATGAGCAACAAATTGAAGTAGAAGAACCTCAAAAAGTAACAGCTACCACCAATAAGAATGAAGATTTATTTAAGAGGCATATAGAGAAAATCACCACACAATTGGGCTCTAAGAGCATAGTAATAAGGATAAATTACAAAGACAATGAACTCCTGGAGACTGTTTAAATGTCAATGATGCCTTGAGAACTACAAATCTAGGAAGATTGGAAAAGAAAGAATGGTTTCAAACCAAAAAGAAAATTCTTGGATAAGCTTAGTTATATAGAAGGTGATTTATAGTCACATATAGATATATAAAGAGATGAGTAAACAAATGAGCACGGTGCCTCCACGTTGGAGGAGCATCATGAATAAACATAAAAGACAAAGATGATGCCTCTACGCAAATTTTATTGCCTATAAAATCTCACAATTCTTTTGCAATGTTTAGGAACTTGAAGCATTATGTGTTAACAGTGGAAGGATTATGACATATTCTTATGCATGGCATAGGATTGACAGGATTGATAAGACTGACCCAGTCGTCTGGGAGAATTATGAGTCAATGTCAGGATTGTCACTGTTACATAACCTAGTAGATATAAGTCTGTAGTGTGGGAGCATGTGTTACATAGTTTCTGTAATATTCAATTGCATTACATGTCAATATACTGCGGACCTGAGATAGGCATCACACAGTCTATCATTATGATTCAATTTTATTCAAAACCTCTACAAGTCGCATGTGGTATGTGTTACATAAACTGAGCACATGGTAGCCTAGTAAAAAACATTAGATAATAGTATGAGAACAATATCTATAACATAATCTATACTGGGACTAGAGTATAGTCTGGTCCAACCCCTTTCCATTAGAATCGAATGGTGTAGCATAGCAAGGAAGTGCATGGAAGCAAATGGTAGTTTGGTTACAAGTTCGATATCAGTGCAAATATCAATGGCTTAATCTTGAATATGAAACCAACTACTTAATATTGATGTCAAAGGGGGAGGCAATGAGAAATAAGGAGGATCAAATCAGTGTTGTAATCAATGCCAAAGGGGGAGACTAAGGAAAGAGTTGGCATTGATGTCAAATTTTGAGCAAACTAATTTGCATAATTGGCACATACCAAGTTGCAAGAACGTGATTAAAATTTTTTGCAGAACTGGCTTAAATTTTTTATGGCATGGTTTCACATAGCTTTAGTATCTTATAGAGGATAATATGAAAATATGAAGTATTTCACAACCTATATCACTATGAACAAGAAATTAAAATTATAGAAACATTTGAACAAGCCCTACAATTGTTGAACAAGTTGCATTTATCTATTAGTTTTGGGACCAAGATCAGTGGTTTCATTTTCATTGTGTGATGTCTTCAAGGCTCTTGCGCTGTGCAAGCCCTACAATTTTTCATTATCGTTGAAATCGTAGGGCGTCTTGGGTTTCTTTAGCATGGTTGTTATGATCCATTATCTAGTATAGGCACTGTTAAGTTTCTTGAGAATCATTGAAGTATCTAGACCTCATATCTCATATTTTCTATCAATCCTAATTGATTAACCTATGTTGTTGATCTTTTGAAAGTGTTTGAACATAGCATGGATTCGTTCAGGGTTGTAGCTTCTGAATTTTAGGTTGGCCATTATATTCTCTTCACAACAAAATGATAGAAAGTTCAAGTAAACGTCCAGTCAAACAAAAGCACCAGTGTTAAACAAGGGAATGCAAGTCATGGAGACTACAAGAAATGTGACCACAATTCAAGTAAAGTTGATTATTTCACTAAAACATTTTGAAAGTCAAGAAAAGATATATATAAATATGCTTTATGTAAGAATTAAAAATTGTAATGTTGAAAGAGTATAAATAGGCAGTGTCATTGGAAAACCTTAGGGGAATTCAAGAATAAAGGCTATTTATTGTAGAGGCTTTCCAATGACTCAAGTTGTCCCTTCTATCCAAGGATGGTGATATTCCTGAAGAGGAAATAAAAAATTAAGTATAATCTTTAGGAGTTCTCTTCATAACACCCATATTTGCATCACCATCAGTGTCAATACTTACTAAACTACTAGTGCTAGCACAAATAGCATTGGAGGTGTAGCTAATCGTTTTATTGGAGTGACTTCAAGTTTATTATTTCAAATTCATCTTCAGGGATCGCACTTTATAGAGGATAGTACTAGCTATCATATGTCACTAATGTCTCTCTCATCTCTTATTTACTTTATGATATGAATATGGTGGCAATGGAATAGTATGGAACTTAGAGCACATTGTAGTCTACATAAACACATATTATTTTCCTGAAATAGAGTATGCTAACTTAATTCCTGAAACAAAGTACACTGATCAAATTCCTGAAACAGAGTATGCATTTTATGTGTAAATAATCATTCTTTTGTTGATCTCATAACTCTAAGTAATCCAATGACAAGACATATGACCCCATACCAGACATGCTATAATGATATTGATAACCTTCATGAATTTATACTGGAGGCATGGGAACGATTAGAGGAGAAATTGAGGGCATCATCAACATTGAAAAAGATAAGTGTGGTGTAGGCTTAGAGTGCTTCAAGACCTTATTCTTATTTTCAAACAATTACTTATGATGATTCCCCAAAGGTGAATGAAAAATTTCCCTTTGAATCTCTATACAAGAATGTTGGAAGACATCTTTTATCTTGATAAAATCAACGAGGAGACTTGCAAATAATTGGGTCAACAACTAGATGTCTGAAATGCATCAAGGAAATGATGTTGTTGTCCCGGTTAGCTCTATTTCAATGGAAATTTAACATCAATACCCAATCAAATAGGTAAGGAGTATTGGCAACTAATACATGTGGGCGTAAAGACTACAAGCTACAACATCATTAGCTTTAGAGACGTACTTTTACCAGGATTGTTGATAACCTTTCTTTAAAACATGATTGGGTAGCTAAGAATATTTTTCAAGAAGGATATTTTCTATGGTTCATGATTGGAAAAAGTAATAGTTCCATTTTTTTTAATAATCAAATGTCATGTGTTATCTTTTCCAACTATTTAGTATTGAAGATAATTTGAAATCAATGGACCATGTGAAGTTGGAAAGACAAACCGGATCACTTCAAATCCTTGCATTGGAATACAAATAGACAACAAGTTGTCTATAAATATGTATGTTTAGAATGTATTATCTAATTGAATTGTGAAGAGAGACTTGATTCGAAAATTGCATGGAAAGAGAGGAACGGGAGAACAGGCGAGACAGAGGATTAGAGAAGATAAAATGGGAAGAGACGGAGTACGGAACAGAGATAAAGAAAAGGAAGAACTTGGAATTCAAAGACCAGGTAAATTAGCAAATTAATTTTTAATTTTATCAGGGGATTGGTGTCTCCTTTCTTGTAGTAGCCTAAAAAAGAATAGGTTGGAGCCTGTAAGAAGAGGGAGTGGGTACTCCCAACAAGTTGTAGCTTGTAGAAGAAAAGCAAGATTGCAGCCTCTTGTAGGTAGAAGCCTACAAAACTGATGTCAAAGAGGGAGTGGGTGTTTGCCTTTACATCACAACAAAAACTCGTGATTTTCTCCCTTTATAGTTTTCCACTTATATAGGGTATCTACATGTGTTTCTTGTGTGATTATTGTAGTTTTCATGATTAATTGTTGAATATCTACATAACTCTATTAATTGTTAAATAAAAGGCTAAGAGATTGTTAAAATTAATTAAAATTGGCCATTGTTAAAAGATACAATTACTTATTCACCCCCTCTCAGTGATTACCTAGTTTCCAACAGGTCCTTTGGATTCCTTAATCTGCAACTGTGGTTTTTTCCTCTATCCAAAAGTTGTTCTTATGATACACAGGCACAAAAAAGAAAATGCAAAAAGGGAGAGCAAGGTTTGAATGGGGAACACTCAAATGTCATAGGATCATAATTTTGATGATGATAATGGTCATGTGTAATGAGGAGATAAAACCTCTATATTTCTACAAAAATGCTAGGTTAGATTTGATGTGGTCAAATAATAAAATATTTGTGGGACCAAATCAAGATGTAACCAATTTTGGTATTTTTGTATTATTTGTGACATGAAAAGGTCAAAGAAATGGTCAATAACCTTTTTTCGAATAACTCAAAAAATAATTATTTATTGAGTTAATTAATAAAAATGGGTAAAATAATAAGAAATAATTAACAAACAAATCAATTTAATAGATTATTTCTAGGGGAAATGGTAAAATGAGTTAGAAATAATTTAAAATAGTTAGTTAATAAATTATATCTATGAGAAAAAATTAAGGAATAATCAATAAATAAATTATTTATTGCATTATTCTTATGGAAATGGAAAATGTGAGAGAAAATATTTTGAATTATTTTCTTTTTAATTGGTAAAAATATGAGAATAACAAAAAATTAATCAATTTAGGGTTATTCTTATGTGGGTAAATTAATTAACAAAAACAACTTAAGAAAAGTGGTTCCTTAAGCTATTTACTAAGGTGAAAGTGTGTTTTAATGTATAAGGTTTTAAAGTATAAAAACCCATACTACATGGCATATTTCGATCTACCTAAATCATTATAGCTAGGTAGTCACTTTTTATGTGATAACATCATTAATAGAAGGAAGCATAAGTTCAAGGGGAGCAGTCTCTTGTTATTGATCTATATAAAAATAGGGAGAAAATTGCATATGAGGAGAAGCATAAGTTCAAGGGGAAAAACCCTTTGCCATTGATGTCAAAGGGCAAGAGGTTACAGACAAAGGAGAAATTGTAGTCAAGGGGAGTTCCACAACATTTTTCAAAATTGATGGCAAAGGGGGTGATTGTTGTGAATAATGTTAGCATTGATGTTAAAGCTAGGGGGGGCTTTTATATGTCATCCCAACCAAGGTTTCAAGTTGGCCTAGAGAAGTTGAGGGGAGCACATTTTAAGTTAACCTAGTAAAGGTTTGTACCAAATGTGTACAAATAAAAGGATAAGTGAAGCATTTGATAAGCCATTAACATCATAGATGTAAAGAAAAAGGGAGCCTAAGGCACATAGAGTGTGACAAGGAAGCTCAAGGTGCGAGAAGAGGTCTAAGGCATTATCTAACACTTTATCCGTAGGAAGAGGAAATATATTGAAAAAATATCCAAACCTACTTAAACATGAAAACCTTACAAAATCCAAAGTCTTCAAGCCACTGCCATTAGTTAATGAAATATGGCAGAAAAATACCCTTCCATCGGTTGATAGTTTGTCTATCAAACCCTCGACATACTGGGAATTTCATAAAAGGTGTATTTTCAATTTCTCCAATATTTGGTAAACCCTTGGTCACAACTCTTGGTCATGGGGTGCTTGGTTGTAGCACATGATGGCTTAGGTTTTTTGGCATATCCCCATATTGAAACTTTTGTTAAAGCACATATTTTGCAATTCGTCAATATTTCAACCTTAAGTAAGCCCATGGTCATAACCCTTGGCTGTGTGGTGCTTAGTTATAACACTTGAGGGCTTAAGGTCCTCAGAATATCACCATACTGGAACATTGGTTAAAGCACATATTTCACAGTTCATCGGTATTTTGACCTCCAGTAAACCCCTGGTCACAACTCCTAGTCATGTGGTGCTAAGTTATATCACCTAAGGGCTTAAGGTCCTCGACATATCGCCTGTCGAGAAAAAATTTTAAAGCACATTTTCGTAATTATTTGGTATCTCGATACTTCATAATATCCTATTCATAGCCCTTGGTCGCAAAGATGGTTAGTTATAACAGTTAAGGCTTAAGGATAAAATCCTTGACCCATAACTATAAAATTTGTATTTTTCAAATTCTCTGGTGAACTGATATTTTGGTGAGCACCTGGTTACATCCCTTGGTCATGGAGGTGGCTAGTTATATCACTTGAGGCTTAAGGCCCAAGTCTTCACATCATAACTCTTATAGAATGTGTATTGATCCAGTTCATTGGTGAACCAATATCTCGCTAAGTGCTTGGTCATTGTGGTGGTCAGCTATAGTTCTTGGGGGCTTACAATTTAAAGTACTTGTTAATATGGCATGATAGTACATGTTATGAAAATGCTAGTAGCTCACCATTTTGGTAAGCAAGACAGAATAGTGCAGGGTTATATGTGGCGTATGTGTTTAGCATTGGGGCTTTGGTATTCCTACGATTGCATGTTATAGTTAGTAGTAAGTGCTTGAAGTTTGAGTTCCAATTTTTAATGTTTGGGTTGAAGGCAGCACCTAGTACAAAACGAAAAATTGAGGGGTGATTACACAGAGTTAGAGAACAAATTTTATTTTAGAGTAGTAGAGTGGACTATTTCAAAACAAATTATACAGTAGATCACAGAGGGTATTGTTGTCTCTTGTGTGTTGGTGTCTACAAATTCTTTAAGCAAAGAGGATTGGTGTCTCTAGTAGGTTGGTGCCTACAAATTTATAAAGCTAAGGAGATTGGTATCTCCAGTAGGTTGGTGCCTGCAAATTTGTAAATTTGGGGGGGTTAGTGTCTCTAATAGGTTGTGAATAGGTTGGTGCCTACAAATTTGTAAAGTTGATGGGATTGGTGTCTCTAGTGTGTTGATTCCTACAAATTTGTGAAGCTAAGGGGATTAGTGCCTCTAATAGGTTGTTTCCTACAAATTGTTACAGTAGTAGGTTTACGCCTACAAAGAACCATTACATAAATAAGTTTCATGGTTTTCTCCTAAAAGGGTTTCCACTTATATCTTGTGTTTCATGTTAGGATTATGAGATTATTTTTTATACTTCTTTAATCTTTATATAGTAAAAATTTTCATGTATTGATTCACCCTCATAGCCTACCCTGCTTAATTAAAGTGAATTGAATTCAACACTGATATGGTTGGGAAAATATTGTGTTCATTGAAATCTAGCTAAGGAAAAATATAGATATGCATTAATTCAAAAAATATAAATATTTTTCAAGGTTCCAAGTCGATCTTTAAATGATAAAAAGAACTATACTTACATTTATTTATGTAACTTGTTTTTTTGTTGCAATTATATAGTAATTATGATAGTTTAATTATAAGAATAGACTTAAGCATGATTAATTACCATTATATATATTATTCAATTTTATATTTCAAAATTTATATAAAGTCAGGATTATGGTGCTCACAACCCCTGCTTACAATGATACAGAGAGAATGTTGTTAGTTTTTAAATGAGAAAAAATGATAATTTTGACTAAACTAAGCTCATTGACAAAACAATATAACAATCCAAAATATTAGTTATAAAGCTTATAAAGCATACCTAGTAATGGATAATTACTTTTATATCAAAATTCGTCATTGCAATTAAAATTATTAACCATAAATGTAGAATTAATCTCTTGATTCCTTTTCAATAAATATCTATATATATCTTACATGAAAATTAGAATATGTGGAAGATTGAAATATGAACAAAGATTGAAAAAGAGAGAATGTTAAATGAGATAAACAATGATAATTTCTTTGACTCTATTCCTTTGAAAGCCAAAAGAGATATTCTTCTGCTGGATTCGAAATATTTTGGTGCGAGATCTTATTTTTATGATTCAAAAGTCTCAGGTCACGGGTGCAATTGGGTTCCAGACCCAAGTTGTTTCAGAAAACGTCGCCTACATTTTCTTCATTCTATCAGTCTGCACCAACAACTTTAAATACTACTACACATGATTATAAGGGGCAAACAAGTCAACAGTTATAAATTGTTTGTGGGTCTGGAAGACATCAAAAGGATACTACGAAATATTTGCTTCAACATCAATGACATTGACACCAGACTGGCTAGAGTGGAGAAATATGTAGTCTCTAGATCAGATATTGAATCAATGGAGGACCATGAGGCTCCTGCGATTATTAATGATGTGCATTTGACTGAAGCACCTCCGATTTCTACCTCACCTCAACAAAACTCAACGCCACTCTCACTGGTTCTCATCTTCGACTAGTATCCTAGGAATGGACTTCTCCTACAAATGATGCCATGACACTGGTATGGTTGGCTTAGTTTCTATTGTACTCCTAGTTCTCATTTTCTTGGCTCTCGCTTCAACTCTTGGTTCTTGTTTTCTAATGCACTCTTGGTTTGGTTTCTGGTGCATTCCTGGCATCATCAATTTTTTAGTTCCTTACTTCTTATTTTTTAATACAGTCATTGGTCCTATAATGTTTAAAAGTGTAACTAGGTTAGGTCTTCATAATGACATGTGTAATTGTGATTTTATGTAATTGATGTAAAGAAGAAAAATAAAATTATTGTTTTAGTTCTTGTCTCATGGGTTTCATGAGTAAGGAATTTTATTTTTAGTAATGGCTCCCATTGTGAGCCCTTAGGATTGGTCATAAAGTCAAAGTGAGTCAATTTCATGTATGAAGGACCCTTCTTGGGCATGTTACATTTGTATATGAGTCAATAAAAGATTCAAATATCCCTCCAAGACCCAGCTTAAGCATCTCCTTCAAGTCGCCCTTAAATGAAATAATTAATTTGCACCAAAAGACATGTCAGCTCACCCACAGTTCAAGTCGAATTATTATGGATGCTCCAACCACTATAAATAGTGTAGGTTGGCCTCATTTCATACACAGAATTTCGGTCATCAAGAAGTCTACCATAGGAGGTGTGAATTTCATCAAGGAAGCCTATAACTAAGAGAAGGAAGGGAGAAGATAACTGAGGTCAATTTATGATCTGTTTTGGGTTGATCTACACCACATGTGTGAAGAAATCATGTTATCCACGTAGAAGAAGATGAGGTATCACAGTCTCCTTTGAAGGAGAGGTTAAGGAAGAGAACAAGTTCATTATCAGGCTGAGTTTCCAAGGAAGTTTCCTCCACCTAAAGCAAAGGGAATCAAGCTTCCATAGTTGATAATTTACACATCCTAGGGTATCTGAAGGAACCCCAAAATTCGCGGTCTGGAGCAGAGAAAAAGGAAGCTAAGATCTAAAGTACAACTGAGGTACAAAAAAAGGCAAGAAATTGGACCAAGTGTTGACTTGGGCACACAAGAGAAGAAATGAAAGGGAACTTGTGTCTTGGTCTTGTAGTGGAAAATAGGTCAAGGGTCTTGGTCTTGGTATTTTTCAATTAAAGTCTCAATAAGAAGAAGAATTTGTTTGGGTTTTCCTCTCAAGTGGGAGAGGTTTTGGCCCTGGTTGATCATCTACATTTTGTGTCTCTTGTCTCTTTATGGTTTATGCATTGGTAGTTATTTTATGAAGAAGAACACTATAATAACCTAAACAAAAGAAGATCCTAATATAATAAGTAAAAAGAATTCACAAGTAGTTATCTAACAGAGAGAAATCACCTAACTGTTATGCCCTAGATTTCTCAACATGGTATCAGATCTAAGGTGACAAAGTCAAGAAATGGCATCTTATCAAGGGACACTCAAGGATCAAATCTCAATAAATACATCAAAGAAAATCCAATAATATCATCACCAAAGTAAAAATCTACAAGGAAGTGACAAAAACTTAGATCGAAGAAAAGGTCCACATCAAAAGGAAGCCTTGGGAACCTCCAGCCATCATCAAAAGACCACATAGGCCCTCATTAAATTGAAGAAATATATGAATCAAGGTAGCTTGAATTTTATTCATCCAAGAGAAGCACTTCAAGATAAAGATCACATCATCATCTTGAATAAAGTCAAAACACTAGTTCAATCAAAGAAGCATTCTTGGGATTTGCTCTCAATCATCACCTTAAATATTTTGAAGTTGAAGTATCTTGAAGAATACTCATCCAAAGGAAGCTATATAAAAAGGTGTTGTCATCATCAAAAAGGAAATCTCTTTTTTATTGAAGCAAGGATTTCATCTAGAAGAAGATTATCCAAGAAACATTAAGACATCTTCATCAATCATCATCAACAAAGGGATCAAGTTGAAGATTCTATCTTCACTTGAAAAGTAAGTACCTTTTTATTCTATAATATAATCTATTAAAATGACTTCGTTTTGTAAGGAGATCTATAAGTTGGTTGGGTCATCGAACTTCCTTGCATAGAAAAGGAGGATAGACCTAGTCCTCGAAGAAAATGAAGTTATTGATCATGTCAATGGAAAAGTATCCAAACCATCTGAAGGAAAAGCACTATCTAAATGCATGGAAATGGATCTAAGGTCTCAAGAGATTCTTATGGATCCTATCAAAGATTCCCTCATTCCCTATATAGCAGAGTTGGAGACATCAAAATAGATATATGATAAGTTGATATAACTATTCTTTGAAAGTGCGATAAGAAAGTTCATATCACTTATATCTGATCTATACAAATTGAATGTATCAAAGGATGAAGGAATAACTACATGTCTCTCAAAAGTATCCCAAATAAGAACTCCACTTCAAGATCTAGGAGAGACGATACCTGATAAATAAATGGTCTCCATTGTTCTAAATGCATTAACTAATGAACAAGGTAACCTCATATCAAATGCCCGTAAAGAGAAGAAATTTATCCCATTCAAAAAATTGTGGTTTCCAAGAAAGATAGAAGAAGACAGGTTGATGGAAAAATTGATGAAGGACCAAGTGAAAAGGGTCAAACATTTACTAATAGGAAAGGGAAGTTCGAGAAGCATAGTTCTCAATGTTATGTATGTAAATAATATGGGCATTACAAGAGAGATTTTCCTAAGCTCAATAAGGAAAATAACAAAAGGGGAAGTGAAGAAGCCCATATCACCGAAGAAGTGGAGGAAGTTGAAAAGAAGAAGTCTAAGAAAGAGGAAGTAAAATATCTCTACTATGACCGAGATATTCTTCCTCACCTAGTCCTTTTCAAGTTATTTTTCTCTGTTGTAAGATATGGCTATCATGATCCCCTTAGGAAAATGATAGGATGCATCATAGCCTCATAGAAGCATTGAAAGCAATAGCTCGTGTCATCATCATGGAGAAGCATGAGATGGTTGAAATTGAAATCCATGGCAATCAATTATGCAAGGATATAGCTCTTAGGAACCTCACTAGAAGCATAAGTAGTACTTATGGGAAAAGAAAAAAAGGAAAAATTATCTAGCACAAGGCTCATCATACATCTGTCAAAAGGAAACATTTTTTGGATGAGGATACTCAAGATCCTCTATTGGAATCTTCGTCAAAAGGTGCACCAGTCAAAAGGAATCAAGGGTTTCATCAAGAAATCCAACTTGTGAAATTCATTGGAAGATGGTATGATGACAAAAGAGGTGAAGCAGATCATGGGATTGAATTTCCTTCAATCAAGGAAGTTATTGAAGGGTATTCTAAGATGACCTAAAGGAAAATGAGGTATGTATTCTTGTATTCGATATTATAAAGTCATGACATATGGTTGCAGGTATCATGGATAAATTCTCTATCTCGAGAGCATGATTAAAAGAAAGGATCTACTCCTTTGAGAGAATGCCAGAAGGCATGAATCACACATTAACTGGATGAAATAAACATAATATGTCCTCATATGGAATATGAGGTGGCTGACGATAATTAGAGGAACTCTAATTCAAAGTTATTGGGAAGGAAATTTGTGAAGAAAGAAAGGAAGAGATCATGAAATATGCAACCACGAAGAAGGAAATCAACATCCGAGAACTAAAATATTTGACTAGGATATCTCCATGAAAGATATGATGACTATGATAAAGAAAGAGACCCTTGATAGTATATATATTTTGGAGATGTGTCAATGTGTATGCAGGATGTTGATGTGAACTAGAAGATGTCATGATGAAAGACCATCACAAAGATAATTTTTTATTTAATTTTCATTTCCTATTTTTGAATGATATCATGATGGGCTTATGCAGGGATGTCGTGGGAAGAGCTAAGGATATCTTCCACCACTGATGACCACGTAGTAGGATGAAATATCCTTAAGGAAACATGGCATGAAGTAGGCAGCATTGCATGAAGGAAGGCGAGATATTGACTGGTGGATCACTTTCCGATGAAAGAAATGATGACATGACTCAAGGATGAAAGTGATGGATGTTTTGTTCTCTACGAAGAAGTCCAAATGAATGTATACTCCATGAAAAATAAGAAACTCATGACATCGAATCAAGGAGGTCTACAAGCAATTGGTTGTCCCATAATCTCCACCTGAAGAGTTGCTAGAATCAAGTCCTTGATCAAGAGGGAGCTTTTAAATTCCCTATCTAAGAGGGATCTTGGGTACATTCCTTCATGGAATGAATTTTTCATCCCTCGTTAAGAGGGAGTGACAGTTGTGGTTCTCTATCTCATGTGTCGTTCAGTAGACCAAGGCTAATAGTCGTAAGTCTTAGTGAAGGCCATGAGGAGAGATATAGATACATCATTCTTGTCTTCACTTGGGAATACATAATGGAGGATTGGGTAAACATTTGGCATCCAATACTCTTTGAGGATGAGTTATGGCATCCAAGATAAGAGTAGTCATAGAGGACTGATATTCTTTGAAGACTCAGAATCTAAGCTAAGAATAGTCTTGGTGGAACACATCCTGAGAACCCAGGTGGGATATGTTCCAAGAGTGATAATGATGAGGGTTTCTATACATCATTGGTCTCTCCAGCATTGAGCTCAGATATTGTGGGGAGATAGAGTTATTATTCAAGGCCTTGCTATGTGACAATGATGGTTGATAAGATGATATACAGATGGGTTACCAATTTGACTCTTATTATGAGAAATCAGATTGAGAATGACCAAGTACCATTATGAATACCTCCCTAGTTAAGAGGAAGTGTTGAAAAGTGTAACTAGATTCGATATTCATAATGAGGTGTAATTTTGATTTTATGTAATTGATGTAAAGAAGAAAAATAAATTATTATTGTAATGCTTGTCTCATGGGTTTCATGAGCAAGGAATTTTATTTTTAGTAATGGCTCCCATTGTGAGCCCTTAGGATTGGTCATAAAGTCAAAGTGAGTCAATGTCATGTATGAAGGAACCTTCTTGGGCATCTTACATTTGTATATGAGTCAATAAAAGAGTCAAATATCCCTCCAAGACCAAGCCCAAGCATCTCTTTCAAGTCGGCCTTAAATGAAATAATGAATTTGCACCAAAAGACATGTCGGCTCACCCACAATTTAAGTCGGCTTATTATGGACACGCCAACCACTCAGCATCATTTCAAAGACAGAATTTTGGTTATCAAGAAGTCTACAATAGGAGGTGTGAAGTTTATCAAGGAAGCCTATAACCAAGCGAAGGAAGGGAGAATATAAACGAGGTCAATTTCTAATATGTTTTGGGTTGATCTACTCCACACGTGCAAAGAAAGGGTGTTGTCCACTGCAGAAGAAGTCGAGGTATCATAGTCTCCTTTGAAGGACAGATTAAGGAAGAGAACAAGTTCATTATCAAGTTGAGTTGCCAAGGAATATGCCTCCACCTAAAGCGAAGGGAATCAAGGTTCCAATTTTGATCATTTACATGTGCTAGGGTTTCCAAAGAAAGTCAAGAAGTTGCAGGTCTGAAGCAGAGGAAAAGGAATTTGAGATCTGATGTATATCTAAGGTACAAAGGAAGGCAAGCAGTTGGACCAAGTGTTGACTTGGGCACGCAAGAGAAGCAGTGAAATGGAACTTGTGTCTTGGTCTTGGAGTGGCAAATGGGTCAAGGGTATTGGTCTTGGTATTCGTCAACTAAAGTCTCTATAAGAAGAAGAATTTTTTTCGGTTTTCTTCTCAAGTGGGAGAGGTTTTGGCACTGGATGATCACCTACATTCTGTGTTTCTTGTCTCTTAATGGTTTATGCATTGGTAAACCTAAACAAAAAGAGATCCTAACCTAAGAAGTAAAAAGCATTCACAAGCAGTTATCTAACAAAGAGAAATCACCTAATTGCTATGCCCTAGATTTCTCAACATGTAATTCAATATTGTCGTGACTGCAATCTTGAATAATGATAGTGAGTATCTCACTTGGTTTCATTGCTCTCAGTCATGGATATTGTAACTCTCTTTTTTTATAGTCCCTACAACTGAATAGCATTGATATGTCTATCTGAAGGGGATACATGCATATCCTATAGTCTAGTTCTCTTTTGAGTTATGGACTGGTCTAGCTTTGGCAAGATTGGCCTTGTATGGAACAACTCTCAATGTAATACTTTTTCTTTATAATAGAAATCATGTACAGGAAGTCACAAAAAAAAAACAAATTAAGCTATTACAAAAATATTTATAACAATTTAATTTTTTAATTATCAAACAGATTTGATAAGAGATAATTATCTTTATAAATTTCAAGGGTTAGCTCATTGAGTCAAATGTGAAGTTTTTTAATATTATTGCTAGTTGTTGTTAATCACGAGTCTGAATATCTTTTATTCCTTAGGGAGAGGATCCGTAATTAGGGCCGACAGTTTAACCAATTTACCATCCACGAAATGTGGGGAAGTACTCTGAAGTTTCCCATACCTTAATTCCAAAAAAAATAATAGAAAAAAAAAGAGAGATAATTATCTCTATATTCAAATAAATCAATGCAATTAAAATTATTAACCATGAATGCAAAATTACTTCTTATAATTCCTTTTCAATGAATATCTAGATATATATGTTATGAAAATTTGGATGTGAACAAATTGTTTTCAAACACAAAAATCTTTGCTTTACACAAGTAATAGCACTCTTATAATATGTTACCTATTCATCTATACAATGTAACTGTAAGTTTTAAAGGTTTATTGGGCATATTTTTTGGTCAAATTTGCTTGGAATTTGGTAGGAATTTTTTGGAATCACAGGTTTGATTTGTGAACTCTACACAATCTATGCTCCAAGAGTTTTCAAGGCACTAAATCCATTTATGCATTAAAAACTTAATTTTAAACAACAAAAAACATGATGTGACCACAAATTGTTTCACCAAATTCTAACCAAAAACTCTAAAATATCAAATAGTGTAACAACACGTTTTTTTTCTAGATTACACAACCTCCAAAACTACCTATTCATCAATATAGCCTCACATTTTTTTAAAACTGAAATTAAAAATTTCCATGGAGAAATATTAAAAACAGCATAAGTCCACCTTCAAAATATTCAAATATGAAGAGTTCAAATAAGATTCTAAGCATGCAGAAAATTTAGGAAATAAATGATATATTTAGGTTTTATATGAAAAGCAAAAAAAACATACAAGAATGGTGTTGATGAGATTTGATTCTGAGCATTAGGGTTTTAGTATTTTTCCTTTTTCCAAGCAGGTTTTTTGGGTGATTTTTCAGCATTAACAAGTTTTGTGGGAGGTAAGTGTTAGTGTCAATATCTGCATACTTCCATCAAGGATCAAACTTTCTCTTTTCATTTTCATTTTAGGGGTCCCATACTGAAAATTTCACATCATTTCATTAGGTCATGCCAAACTGATCCACTGATGGTTGTCTTCTCTTCAGAAAATCTAAATTTCTCCCTCATAGAGTATACTTGCTGACCCTTCTTCAAGTTGTCTTCAGTTATGGTTTCATGGTCAATTTGCAATCATGCTTTCATTAGGTCATAGGGCATGTTTTCATTAGGTCTTAGGGTTTCATTTCCAAGGTCAAGAGCCTGATTTTAAAATGTAAATAAAGGTCAACAAGGGTATGAGGATGATAAATAAGTCAAGAATGATGGCTTGTAGGTCATAGTCACTAAATAATTATCTTTTAACCTAATGTAATTTTCACCTCAAAAACATGTTTTTGAGGTGAAAACAGAGTATTTTGAGTTTATTTGTATTTCATATGTAATTTTAAGTCACTATATGTAATAAACAGCTGCACCAGAGCATCTCTCCTTGCTGCAAGACAAAGAAACACTACAAAAAAGAGTTCAAGTTGAGCATTATCTACCTGCAAAGACAAAAAGAAGAAAAGGCATTAAAACAGAGTTTTGAAGAAGGACAAGAAACATTAGAAAGTGGGTTTTTCAAGTGAAAAATCAAAATATACTCTTATTTAAGCTCTCACATTTCATTTTCAAGTTCATTATTCTCATTTGGCAAGCAAGGAGTCATAAAGTGAGAAGAAGAGGGAAGCTTGAGTGATTTTTGGGTGAAGGAAGGTTGGCTCTACGCTTCTGGAGCAGTGGAGGAGTGGCGTTGCGCGTTTCAGACAAGCAGAGTGGCGTTGCACGTTGAGAGCTTGGCGTTGTGCGTTGAGACTAGCGCTGCATGCCTAGAAAAATTTTGCAGTTTTATTTTACACTGGTGCTGCGCTTCTAGGGTGGCGTTGTGTGTCTGTGCACCGGCGCTGCGCGTTGAGCAGAAGGGTCATAAAGCCCTCAAAACTTCATACAAACCTCAAATTTTCCATCTCTTGCCTGCATACAAGTAAGTTGACCTCCTTTGCTGCATTTTTGGTTTGCATATCAACATCATAAGCATCATTCTCCATGATAAATATGAAACCCTAAAAATCTCCCTTGTATGCCTAAAACCCTAAACCCTCATTGTTCATCCTATCACCTATCCCTATAGCTCTAAACTCTATCCCCTTATCCCTTTATCCCTTTACCCCTATTCCATATCATTTCCATCCCTTTATCCCTCTTCCCCAAGGGCAATTTCTCAAACAAAACAAGCCCTCCCTCTCATTTCCTACTCCCTCATTCATTTTTAGCCCATAAAGTCATTTCCCATCCCCTCACTCCTAAAACACTCTCACTCATTCCCTTCATACAACCTCTAGCCTTGCAAACATGGACCAAGAGGACCAAGACTATGAGGAGGAGGAAAACACAGGCAGTGACACCTCAGCAGATAGAGCTAGGCAGCAGAGAAAACCACACAAGGGAGGCAGGATTATCAGAGAAGAGCCATCAAACCTTAGGGAATTGTAGGCCTCTCAGTTGGCTATCACATGTTTCAGATATCTTGGCTGCTATGAGTTCTGTGAGTAGGTAGAGAGAGTTCAACACCACCCTGAGCTCACTAGACTTTTTGTAGCTCATCTTCGGGACAACAAGGTGACTCTTGTTGGGGTGACATTCATAGTTTCACCTTCAATCATTTCAGATGCCACCAGGATTCCAAATGTAGGGGAGAAGTGGTACAAGGCCCAGGACCTAGTTGAGCACTATTGTGAGCCTTATATCAAACCTTGGTACAGAAATGAGGTGAAAAGACTTTTTCCTTTCAGATTTCTCGAAGACAAGTATGTCCCCATGATGAAAATCATCATGAAGTATTTCACTTGTGATGGAAAATTTTCCAAGTTGTACACCTATCACATCAGGCTACTCATGCATTTTACCAGGGTGAGGATGTTAAACCTCCCTTACGTGTTGTTCAGGAATATTGAGACGATGGATCATTTTGTCCAGAAGAAGCCATACCCTCAGCAAATGAGCAGTCTCTATCATTATTCCCTGATCAAGATGATTTTGATTCATCATCTCAGTCTCCTCAACATCTCTTGGGAGACCTTTATTTCTCATGACATCTTCAGGGGTCCTCAAATTCCTCCACTGGTGTCTGAAGAAGTAGGGGGACCTTCTAGTAGTGCTCAAGTGAAAACAGATGAGGAGGCCAAGGAGACTAGAACTACTGAGGTGCCCGTTTACATAACATATCAGAGGGGCACAAGGATATTATTTGCAGCCGATAGGCAAGTTTTTTCTCCACGGGAGACCTTGCCTTCTTCATCATCCCATAGGCAAATGCTAGCTCCATAGGATGTGGAAGGGGCTTTGCCTTATTCATCGACACAGTAGGTACAGGGGCAGTAGCTTCATAAAGGGAAGGAAAAGATGTCAGAGGAGAGTTTTGATGATGATGAGGAAAGGGACTTTGACTTGACTGAGCATGATGAGCCGAAGCAGCATTATACTCATCATGGAGTGGAAATTATTGACTTAGAGGCTCAGGACAAAGAAACCATAAAAGACATCATCATACAAGAAAAGGAGGTTCAAGTAAAAGCTCTGATGGACAATTTGGAGAGGGCCAAGTATGTCATCACATATTTGGAGCAAGAAAACAAGCAGTTGAGTGACAAACAAGTCCTCATGGAGCTGGAAATGCTCAAGGTAAAACGACAAAGTGGCAAAGAGGCACAAGTCACTTTGACTCCTATTGAGAAAGAAATTGAAGATGATAGAGAGACTTGGCTTGAGAGAGTCAACTTGAACCTTTAGAAGCTGCTACAGAAGGCCAATAGAGACAATCAGATGATCAGACACATGGCTTATCATTACAGGACCCAAAACAAGATTTGCAATATGAGGGTCAAGAAGATGAAAGCTAGGCTAAAGCGGGCTTTGAAAGGAAAAAAGGAGGACGATAGGCTTATGATGCTTGCTGAAGCTTCCTTGGCTCATCAAGACAATTGATGATGGTGTTTCTCACCAATTTTGAGCAAGTTTGGAGAAATTTTTGTCATTTGCCAATTTTTGAAATTCTACACATAGGAAAACTGCCTAAACGCACAGCACCACCGGCATTGCACTTTTCCTAGGGGCACCCAATGAAGAAATGGTTTGCATTTTTGGATTAAGAGCAATTAGTACATGCACGCTAGAGATTTTCAAAGTTTTTGGGGCATAACTAGTCCACCAAAAGGTCAAAAAACACCCTAAAAATGACCTTTCTGCCACTTTTTGGATACACTGAAGAAGTCTTGGGAGAATAAAATTTTGAGGGATCAAATGAGCTTAAAATGCAGAAATTCTAGGTGTTTTGGAAAGTACACTTGACGACCTTTCCAATGATCTATCATGGGCTCAATTTGGATTCCAAGAAGTCCTTAAAAAGAGACCTGAAAGTGGTGCTGCACGTTGGGCCAGTGGTGCTGCACGTTGGGCCAGTGGCGCTACGCGTTGGGCAGATTTTGCTCAGGATGCCTATTTTTCCAGTTTTTTACTGTGTTATTGGATTCTCTCTCATGGAGGATGATTTACCTTTATAAATTATGATTTGGATGTAACTATGATAGATAAATAGTAATAGAAGGTAGATTCATTGCTTTAGAAGTCAATTTGAGCTCACATGAATCAACTTTTCACTTTTAGAGGCAAGTTGTTGAGATGCCTATATTCATGTTTCTTGTTCAGTATTAGTTAGATTAGCTCCTCATCTTAGGGATTCGACCCCTGAGGATGGGAGGAGGTTGAATTCATGTCTATATCTTCTTCTTCTTTCTCATTGTAAAGGGTTGGACTCAGCTGGATGCTCAGACCTTGATTGTACACCATTTTGTAGTAGTTTAGTAGGAGATTAATAAGAATTGCAGCTATTTTTATGGGATCCATGTGGTATGGATTTTTAGTACAGTTTCTTCTTATGTGATCATATGTTAATGTTTTTTTTATGCCTCTTTAATCATTTCATTGCTTCTAGTTGAATGTTTTCAAGTTGATAGGTTGAATTCATTACATCAGTGCTCTGCCTTGGGAAACCATTCACCATTTCATGTTTTTTGTAGTCTAGGAAGGATCCATGGTTTTCACATGCTCTTCTTAGCTTCTCACCAGTCTAAAACATCTCACCCCATCAAGCCCTTGAGAGCTAAAGCCTATGCCTACCTTGCCCCATTGAACACCCTGCAATTCTGACCTAATTCCCTAGACCTAAATTGTCGAGATCCTCCTAATCCGGAAAACCCCTTCAAAATCCAATCAAAACTTCGTGATACTATACCTAGCCTAAAATTATTTACCTAATCCAGCCATCTTGGCTGAGATCCTTACAAAGAGAGCCCTCTCCCGGCCTAGTAGGGCTAGCTACTTGGCTAAGCGTGGTTTGTGGTTACCCTGGCATTGCCTTCCTTCAGCCTGAGGTTCAATCCAGGTGATAACAGTAAGGATGAGTGTTCTGACAGGGGGGCTCCCCTCCTTTATAAATGCAATGACAGGAAAGTCAGAACAGGTTGCAGGTAAAAGTGAGAGACTAGGAGGTAGTGAAACTACTCAAGAAACCCCCATTTTAGGTGCAAAATGGCAAGCCATCTTGCGGGGCAAATATCTTCCAAAAGTTGCCCAAAACCATAAATTTGTTATTCCACCAAAATGTTTGGAACACCACCAAAAATGAATGAAGGGCCATGCTTTCATCTATAAATTCATTGGTGGCTAGCGTACTGAGAGGGAGTTGAAGCATTAAATAATAATAAAAATGGCAGTCTAACGGTGAAATTGATCTTAGATTAGGCCCAGAAGGATTTTTTACTATCATTTTTTCAATTTGGAAGACAAGGCTAGGGTTTTTGAGGGAGGGACCTACTTTTATAATAATGCAAGTTTATATATTTGGCACTAGGAGGAGTGTTTTAATCCAGATAAAGAATAGTTTATGGTGGCTCCTATATGGATAAGATTATATTCTCTTCCTATTGAATTTTGGCTTCCTGAAATTTGGAGGGTATTGGAAATCTCCTGTGTCGATTTGTTAAAGTATCAAAAGTCACAATGAGGGTAGCAATATGTCTTATGCTCACCTTTGTGTTTATATGAACATCTCTCAACCACTACCAGAATCCATCGAACTTGACTATCATGGAGAAATTTGGACTCAAACTTTAGGCTACAAACATCTCCCTTTTCGTTGTTGGCATTGTCATGAACATGGCCATTTCTTTCAAGATTTTCTGATCAGTAAAAAATACCAAGAGAGTGTTGGTACTAGGGGTAATGAGGGTTTTACCAAAGTTATATCACGATGACGTGTTGATATTTGTAGCTTGGGAGGTGCTCCAAACCCTATACTTGACGGTTGTGGAGGAATTGGCACACGTGTGGCTTGTGGGCACGCAACCCAAGCATGGGGGCTTTGCACCTGAGCTTGTGGGTGAGAATGTGTGAGTCTTATTGGACATGTGATGGATGGAGATGATAGAGGACGTCGAGATGACCAGAAAAATCAAAAATCATAAAATTTTGAGTTGTCCTTGTGGAGATATTAATTTTTGAAGTTAAATTGTGGGTTTGGTTAAGGTCAGCTAGATGTTTAGAGACCATGTGACAAGTTTTCAAGCCCACACATGTGATTTAATGGTGCCCTTGTATTGTTTATAAATATGAGGTGGAGGAGAGTCATTTAACACATCCAAGGAGCATCAGATCAAGTCTCTTCTCTGAAATACAAAGCAATTATAGGTAAAAGCCCAAGTACGGGAATTAGTGCAAGCACGGGTAGAAGCGTGAGTATAGGCAGTCCTGCGAGTGGGGGCAGTGTGAGTGTGAGTAGCTCGAGTGCGGGAAACGTGAGTGCAGGCAACGCAAGTGTGGGCAGCATAAGTGAAGGTAGCGCAAGTGTGGGAAGTGCGAGTGTGGGCAGCTCGAGTGTGGGAAGTGGGAGTGTAGGCAACTCAAGTGTGGGCAGCACGAGTGGAGGTAGCACAAGCATAGGTTTAGCATGTATCAGACTGCACCAGGGTGACGCAGAAGTTGCGTAGGGCTAGGTATGTATTGTATTGATGTGTCAAGGTTGAATTGATGCTAATGGATGGTGTCCTGGGAGAAGACAATTTTGAAGTTTGTTAGCAGCCAAGAGGAAGGGTTTCCTAGGTGGTTGGATGCCCTAACCAGACTGCAGATGCTACAGCAAGGAATGGTCACTCATGGTCTATTGGAGGTTAGTGTGAGAGTGGACCAAGTGTGGACAATGGATTGGGCATTTATGATCTGTTGGAGGACAGTGTGATAGTGTCCAATTTGGAGCCCAATGTGAAACACTTTGATGGAAAAAAGTAATTGATAGAGTGGTAGAAGAAAATATCAAGGTTTTGATCATCCAGGAGCAGTGTAAGCAGCCCTAGACTTTTCGTGTGGAGAAGGACATCTACAGTTGAAGATGGGCAGTCCTCCTAGCTCGTGTTCATTGTGAGAGATGGGCATATTACAGTGATAAGTGGCAGCCCTTCATGCCCTATGTTAGTATTCATTGGAGCAATGCAGGAAGGCTATAGTGGGCTAAAGTCCCTGAGTAGCTGAGGAGTAGCAGTGGGCAATTATGAGTTGTTCACAAACAGAGTTATGAACAACTCGATAGGAATCTTATTGTGTTGTGCCCTTGATGGACTGAGGCACAACTAGTGAGCAGATTGGATAGCTGAGGTTCAGTGGCCAGATGGACTTGGAGCATTGATAGAGGCAGGTGTTGTAGATAGAGAGTTAAAGGACCGGGCAGGTACAGGATACAACCAATACGAGTTGAGAGAGTGCACTACAGCCAGATGGTCAGAGTATCATGTTAAGGGTAGATTGGTTGTCGATGGATTGAAACCAAGCCCTAGTTTTGTATATTTTATTAGTGGATATATGAGGGCCATTCCCTGGTATGGGAGCCCTAGGCTATTGTATTATATCAGTTGGATTAATATAACGAATTTGGGTTATTGTACAAAATTGTGTAAAAAGTTGTCTATATTTTGTGCACTTGCAAATTTACTGTTGTTTATATTATGTTGTGCAAAGTAGCTTCGTTGTGATTCTTGGTTTGGTAGCGTCAATGATTTAAGATTCTATCCTAGACACCAGGATCGTGGAAAAATAACATGCTATCAAAAATGTGCCTGAGCTACTTTGAGGGACATTGAATTAGAGTGTGCATTGTGAAGCAACTCAGAGGGAGTTTTGGTTGTCTAGATCATGGAGCAGAGGGTTTAGCTAAACACATGGAGTTTTGGTCTCGATAGACTACATGGTGAGATGGGTTCGGAGTTGTGATGGATCAGTGGTGAGCCTGGCGCAATACAATATGTTATGTGGAGGTTTGAAAATCATGGACTTCCTTTGACTTGCTATGGATGGTTGGGACAGCTTCAGGGTTTCTTTGGATTGGACAAGATCAACATGATCGAGATGGATTCATGTAATCGACTAGATATTGGCATGCTAGAGTCTTCATCAAATCGTGATGTTGCAAATCCGAGATTGGAAGGATTTGGACGAGTGGCATTTGATCCAAGAGGATGAGTGCTTGCATGACTAAGCTAGTGGATATCGTGTAGGCTTAGAGGAAGTCTAGCCTCAAAAGGAGCAATCCTATGGAGGTTTGGGATCTTTAGGTTCAGATGGGATGAGGTAGAGGCACTACCGAGATTGCAGGGTTCATTCTACAGAGTATGCTTCAATGATGGACGCTAGATGGGCTAGTGTCACTGGTATTGATGGAGACTTCCTAGTGTTGGAAGTACCTCCCTCGCTAAGAGGGAGTGTTGAGATTTTTAGTTTGGGAGGTAATCCAAAACCTAGGCTTAAGGGTTGTGGAGTAATTGGCACACATGTGTGGCTTGTGAGCGTGGAACCCAAGCATGTGGCCTTTGCACCCGAGCTTGTGGGTTTGAATCCGTGAGGCTTATTGGACATTTGATGGATGGAGATGATAAAGGACGTCGAGATGAATCAGACACATCAAAAATCATCAAATTCTAAGTTGTACTTGTTGAGATATTAATTTTCAAAGTTAAAGTGTGGGCTTGGTCAAGGTCAGTTAGGCATTTAGAGACCTTGTGATAAGTTGTCAAACCCACACATGTCATTTGATGGAGCCCTTGTATTGTGTATAAATAAAAGGTCAAGGAGAGTCATTTAACACATCCAAGGAGAATCACATAAAGTCTCATCTCTAAAATACAACGCAAGTATAGGAAGAAGCTCGAGTATAGGAAGAAACATGAGTATGGGTAGAAGCATGAGTACAGGTAGTCGCCTGAGTGCGGGCAGTGCGAGTGCAGGTAGCATGAGTGTGGGAAGCTTGAGTACGGGCAGCGCGAGTGTAGACAGTGTGAATACGGGTAGTGCGAGTGTGGGCAATGTGAGTGCAGACAGCGTGAGTGCAAGCAGCTCGAGTGTGGGCATCGTGAGTACAAGTAGTGCGAGTGCAGGTTGAGCATGTAGCAGACTGCACCAGGGTGATACAGAATCTGCACAGGGCTAGGTATGTATTGTATTAATGTGTTAAGGTTGAATTGATGTTATTGGATGGTGTCCTAGGAGAGGACAGTTTGGAAGTATGTTAGCAACCAAGAGGAAGGGTTTCCTAAGTGGTTGGATGCCCTAACCAGAGTGCAGATGCTACAGCAAGGACTGGTCACTCATGGTCTTTTGGAAGGAAGTGTGAGAGTGGACCAAGTGTGGACAGTGGATTGGGAATTTATGGTCTATTATAGGACAACATGATAGTGTCCAATTTGGATCTCGGTGTGTAGCACTTTGATGGACAAAAGTAGCTGCTAGAATGGCAGAAGATGAACTCAAGGGTCTCATCAGCCAAGAGTAGTGTGAGAAGCCCTAGACTTATCATGTGGAGAAGGACATCTACAGCAAAATATGGGAAGTCCTCCTAGGTCGTGTTAATTGTGAGAGATGGGAATCTTACAGTGATAGATGGTAGATATTCGTGCCCTATGTTAGTCTTTGTTAGAGCAGTGCAGGAAGGTTATAGTGGGTTGAAGTCCCTAAGTAGCTGAGGAGCAGCAGTGAGCAGTTATGAGTTATTCACAAACAAATTTGTGAACAACTTGATAGGATTCTTGATGTGTAGTTCCCTTTATGGACTAAGGCAAAACTAGTGAGTAGATTGGATAGTTGAGCTTTAGTGGACAGATGGACTTGGAGCATTGATAGAGGCAGGTGTTGCATATTGAGAGCCGAAGGACCAAGTAGGTACAAGATACGACTGAGAGGAGCTGAGAGAAAGTGTTATAGCCATATGGTTAGAGTATCTTGTTAAGGGTAGATTAGTTGTTGATGGATTGACACCAAGCCCCAATTTTGTATCTTGTATGTGTGGATGTATGAGGGTCATTATCCCTAGTATCGAAGCCATAGACTATTGTATTATATCCATTAGATTAATATAAAGAACTTGGGTTGTTGTACAAAATTGTGTAAAAAGTTGTGTATATTTTGTGCACTAGCATATTTACTGTTGTTTATATTCCACTGTGCAAAGTAGCTTCGTTGTGATTCTTGGTTTGGTAGTGTCAGTGATTTAATATTATATCCTAGACACCAGGATCATGCAAAAACAACATGGCGCAATAATAGAGGGAGAAATATGCAAACCTTCCAGAAAATTGATGACAAAAACGCTTTTGAGGAGTTAGAAGAAATGGAAGAAGATTTGAATATTAATGCTTCAAAAGATGTCCATATGCTAGAACAAGACTCAGATTTGTCACATGAGAAACAGCAACAACAAAAAAAAAACACCTGATGGGGAAGCAGATGAGGGTGGTTCAGAATATTTTTCTGATTTTCTAGGTATCATAGAAGTATTTCGTTAACAAAGTTAAATTTTGACTCTATTAAAGAACATACATTGGTTGATCTCCTTAATAATTGCGCGGAACATGACTTAGTTGAATTATCAAATGACCAACACGAGCATTATGCAAAGGCATATATTGCCTAGAAAAATAAAAATAAAAGTAGAATTGTATTGAAGTACAGGGGGTTCGCTTTGTACATGAATTAAAATAAAAAGTGAAAGATTTATTGGTTAAAGATTTGGTGAAAGATTCCAAATGAAAGGGAAGGAAATTGAAACGTGAATTGATACAACATGCTAGGGAGGAGTTGGTAAACTCAGGACAAGCAACAGTGATTTCAGAGTTTTTCCCTCCTCATAAATCCTTACCACGAGGATTCTTACATGAAATATGCAGGGTTTGAACAACAAAGGGAAACAATGATATTTACAAGATTGAATTAAAAAAGAAAAGCCATCCATGTTCATCTTACAGGAAACTAATTATTCATGGAGTAAGTAACGAAAAATTTGTGATATATGTTGGAAACCTTACAAATTTATGGCCCTAGAAGCCCAAGGAAGTGGGGGGGGCGCTTACAACTTTGTGGAATCCTTCTAAAGCAAGACTAGTTAGCAAGTACTCGCATTCTGACAAGTATTTGATACCTTGGGACAGATGAATTAGTAGCTTTAACAACGGTGTTTACTCCACCTATTGCAGGTGAAAAAATCCATTTTTTGGAAATAATTCCATTTCATTAGCAGTGTTTTCCAAATTTATTTTGGATTTTAGGTGGTGATTTTAATCTAATTAGATCTTTGGCAGAGAAGAAAGGGGGATTTTGTAACTTAGATTCTGACTCAGCCTTTTTTTAGGGTTTTATTGAACAATTGAAGATCATTGATATACCCACGAATAATGGCATTTATACTTGGAACAATAGAAGAGGAGGAAAGCATCAAGTGGTTAGTCGTTTGGACCATTTTTTTTTCTCTAAGGAAGTTTTATGTAAAGACATTTTTGTGGAAGCAGTTATCATGCCTTGCCTTGGATCGGATCCTTAGCTAGTACGATTAGAGTTGGATATGAAAGAGGCACCTTGGAATCATCCTTTTAGATTTGAATTTTTTTGGTTCAAGCCATCAGATTTTGTGAATAAAGTTAAAGGTTGGTGGGAGGAACTTACCATGAAAGGTAAGAGTAAGATGCATACGTTTCAATAAAAACTTAAGGCACTGAAAGATCACATTAAATTGTGGAATAAAAAATAATTTGGAAACATTTCAGAGGAAAAAATAAAATTGTAAGATCAGATGCACGGGTTGCATCAACGAATGATTTTGGAAGGTAGAAACCATGAGCTAATAATAGAGGAAGGTATTACTTTACATATATTAGAACAATGTAGCCAACAAGAAGAAGTCCTTTGGAGACAGAAATTATGGGTTCAGTGGTTGAAAGAAGGTCAATGTAATATGAAATTTTTTCACAATTCTATGTTGCAACATAGTCACTCTAACATGATTTTCTCAATTACTAGTAAAGAAGGTGCTCACAAGCTTCATCACTTAGATATAGAAAAAGAGTTAGTTGATTTTCACAAGAGTGTTTTGTCATAGCTTTTCAATAATAAACAACCTAATATAAATATGATTTTGAATTTTATTCCCAAAATTATTAGTGATGAGCAGAATAAGGAGTTGATGAGACCTATCTCTTTCCATGAGGTTGAGATGGTGGTGATGGAAATTCCAATAAACAAATCACCATGACCAGATGGGTTCACCTCTTACTTTTATAAAGCATGTTGGTCCTTCTTGGGGTAGGAGATACATGAGCTTGTGGATGAGTCTATACGAATTCAATCATTGTGCGGAGGCCTTAATGTTACTTTTATCACATTAATCCTGAAGCTGGAAAATTAGACAATATCAGTGGATTTCATCCTATAGATTTATGTAATGTTCTCTACAAGGTGATTTCGACAGTGATTGTTAAACGACTGAAATCATTACTATCATCTCTTATTTTTATAGAGAAAATAGGTTTTGGTAGAGGGAAGACAAATATCATATGACATTATCACAGCTCAAGAAATCTTTCATTCTTTGCAAACTTTTAAGACATCAGGTATGTTGATCAAACTATATATGTCTAAAGCATATGACAAAATCCATTGGGATTATCTGTTAGAGGTTTTGGATGCATTTGGTTTTTCTTGGCATTATATTTCTTAGATTTGTGCTTTCATCTCCTCCCTATTTTCTCAATTTTAGTAAATGGTTCATCGTCTTTTACTTTTAAATCGTCATGTGGTATGAGGCAAGTAGATCCTCTATCCCCTTTCTTATTCATTCTAGCTATGGAGGGTCATGGGATATTCCTTTCATCTTCATGTTCACACGGGTCCATTAGAGGTTTATGTCTATTTGGGGAGGATCTTCCAGTCACCCATCAACAATTTGTTGACAATGCTTGTTTATTTAGCCCTCCCACCCTTAGAGAAGCCAAAGGAATTAGCTCTATATCGCATATTTTTATGGAATCCAGAGGAACTCTTTTTAATAAGGAGAAAACTAGCATTTTTTTTTACTGCAAAGAATGCATTCAATGTCATGTAGCAAGTGTTTTGGAATTTTGTAGATCTCAACTTCCTTCGAAATATTTGGGAGTACCTCTAGTGTTATATTGAAAATGTATTTCTTGTTAGCAAGATTTACTGACGAAAATTTCCTCTAGGATAAATAATTAGACCTTTTGTGCTCTGAATTTCATGGGTCGGATGATTCTAACAAAGTCTATTTTGCAGTTTATTCCAATCTACAGATGGTTGTTATGCCAATTCCAAAAATTGTTTGTTGTAATCTTGAATTATTGTGGCATGATTTTCTTTGGAGAGGGTCCAATAGGGATAAACGATGGTTTTTAGTAGGCTAGGAGAAACTGGTGAGACCAAAATTTGCAGGAGGAGTAGGCCTAAGGTATCCAGAAATGATTAATGTAAGATTTGGAGCAAAATTATGGTGGCTTTGGGTGAAGGGAGGGAATGAGTTGTGGAAACAAATCTAGTTGCATAAATATGTTTCTCTAAGGACACAAGAGGACATATTTCGATTTGATTCAGTATTTGGAGACTCTAGTTTATGGACATGGGCGCATGAAAGTAGAGATGTGGCGCGTCGACATGATTTTTGGGAAATCAAGTCAAGTGAGGTTGATTTGTTTTGGGATGAAGCTTGGAAGAAAATGCCTTGCTTAAGTGAGAATGATGTTCTTATATCTCTACAACCCTTTACAACTAATTTGGGTGCAGTAAAGGTTTGTGATTACTGGAAGCCCATGGATGGATCTATGTTTTGGAGATGCTGGAAGGCCAAGGAGGATTTTCCTATTTCGTTGCAAGAGCTACCTTGGGAGGCATTTCACCAGGAATTAGGGGATTGTAGGATTATATGCTCACATGATGGTGACATTTTGAGATGGGGTAAGCTTCCTTTAGGTTCCTTTACTATAAAATAAGTGTATGCAGTTATAGCGGACCATTTAAATTTGTCAAGAGATGGAATCTGGAATTGAATTTGGTCTAGAATATGGTGGCCAAAAAATCGCATATTTTCTATGGTTGATTTCTTGTAGTAGGATTCTCCCTTGGGACATAATTAGGAAGCAAGGGTATAGCAGTATGTCTCTATGTTTTATTTATTTTCAAGCAGAGGAGAATGTGGATCACTTGTTTCTGTCATGTATGTCTTCGTTGGAGGTCTAGGATATCCTTAATTATATTTTTAATATGGCTAGACCACCTCAAGATAGTCTCAATTCCATGTTAGATCAGTGGAATTTTATGAAGATTAAAAATCCTATAGTTACCAAAGCATGGAATCTAGTGATCAGATTTATCTTATGGAATTTATGGAAGGAGTGTAATATATGGATTTTCCAACAGAAAAATAGAATAACAAAATTGATCAAAGATCTGGTTATGTTGAATCTACGTGAAACTCTATTAATTTCTCCCTGGTCGTCTAAAGATTGGGAGGTGGATGAAGTAGAATCACAGATCTTGGAGAACCTCACTATAGATCAATCAATGATTTCTTTGCACTCGAGGCTAGTGAAGGATTCAAATTTTACAGTTAATACTTTTTTTACCACTCGTCTATGTAATTTTGTCAAAGTAAATTTTGATGGGGCGTTTAAGGGAAACCCTGGTCTTGCAAGGCTTGGGGGGGTTTTCATGATCAAAATTTTGATCCTTTGAAAGTTTATGAAATGAATTGTGGGGTAGCTAGTAATAACTTGGCAAAGTTCTTGGCATTGAAAAAAGGTCTTCAACTAGTTATTCAAGAAGGTTTTCAATTGCTTCAGATTGATGGAAACTCTCATATTGCAATACAATGTCTTTAGAAAGTCTTGAACTGTCAACTTGCTATGAAATGTGTGAAAAGTTGGTGTTTAGAGGGTTTAGTGTTAAACATTAGTTATTTTATTCATAATTTGGAGTATTAGGCAAAGTCTTTCGGTAGAAATCACATAAGAGAAATTTTTGGCCGACACATTTCGAACCAACAAGTGTGGTTCATCATCAGGACTAGATCTGGTCCTGATGATGAGCCACACTTGTTGGTTCGAAACGCGTCAGCCAAAAATTTCTCTTATGTGATTTCTACCGAAAGACTTTGCCTAATTCATTACGGATCATAGAAGCTTGAGTATAGAAATTTGGAGTATGTAATCGTTCAACATACTAGACTAACATGAAATAGGGTTTCTAATTTCTTGGCTAATATGGGGGTGTCGATTTAAGGATTTAAATATGGATGAACCTTGGTCGATGACTTCTTGGGTAGATGAAATGGATACTATGCATAGTTTAATTAATGAGGGAAAAGCACCACGATGGGGGTGTACCACTGGAGCATGCGAGGTTATTGGGATAAATGTCAGCTTAACATCTGTTACAAATTTAGGTGGAGGTGGACAGAGTGATTTAATGTGTATTCTTTATTTTGTGTACCATTAGGTTTTAAATCTTGGTTAAGTTCGATGGTTGATCGATTGTGTAAGTATTTGGTGAATGGAGGTGAGGTTTCTAGCTTGTCTTATATCTCATGTAGTTCTCTATGCACACATTGGTGGATATTCTCTATGGTAGTTTCTTTGAAATTTCAATATGTTATTACAGGGGTTCCGACTTGGGTTTGGAAAAAAAAAGTCTTGGTGAGGCATTTGTTGTTTGTCTCTTTCAGTCAACTTATTTATTCTATCTTTGGTTGTTCTTTGTGCACTGTTGGGTCACTATATTCTGAGTTTTCCTTGCAACATTTATATACAGGCCTTATGGCAGAATTGGCTTGGGTTGTGAAGGTCCAAGGGTCATTGCAGCTTTCGTTGTCTGCATGCTTTCATAGTCTTCTTCTCTAGGTGAGTTTTAAGTCTTGAGCCCCTCTGTCTTTCCTTGATTTCCACTTTCTGAGTTGGATGTGTAGGCAATTTGGGTTCCAATTTCTCAAGGCTTGGTTTTTCAATTATTGGTTCAGTTGGGAACAAATGTGGAATCACTCCAATTCCTTTAGTTGTATGCCATTCTCTTTGTTTTTTGTTATATCGTTAAAGTCTGAATTATTGTTATGGGGTCATCCTCTTATGGGTTTATGCTTATCCTCCTATTTATGTTGCATATATACGGTGGAATTGTTGGGCTTTGTATTGGATATGCAATGAATTTCATAATTTCTTGGGTATGGGTCATGCGGAATGGTTTTATGTGGATGGAATTATTGTCTATAGGTCATGATTTCAGGGTACTCATTTCCGTCCTTTGGTGTCCTTCTGATGCAGGAGCATTCAGCTCAACATCATTATTGTATTTTAGTAGACAGTGGGAGAGAGAGTCAAAGAGTTAGATAATGAGATAGATTGGTGTGTTTGTAAGCCTATGGGCAGATAATGAATAGAGGCCATTAATTAGAATATTAGGCCGAGGAGAGACAAAGAGTCTCATTATGTAATTGTTTGTTGATATATATATGTACAGAGATTCAATTTCCATTTGTATAAGTGTGTTGTTAAGTATCAATGGAGAGTGATGAGTGAGTTAGTGTATTCTGCATAACAGAGTTGCAGGCGGAGTTTGGAAAACACACAGAGAGAAGCATGATGAAGAGGATCTTGATGGATCATTGAAAACCCATAAGAGGAGTAGTTCCCCATCCAGGAGCTACTTTACCATATTCTGAATTAAGCGGTTTTAAGGTCGTTCCTACAAGGGTTTCTTTTGGCGTGGTTTTGGAAGTATCATCAATGGTCTGTGTAGCCATAGAAACTATTGTATTGGTTGAGATCTGTTAACTTTGTTATTATATGGTAAACATACCATGATATTGGGATCACCTAATAATGGAAACTGCAACCTTAGTCACCATCTCCATATCTTGTTTACTTGTAAGCTTTACTGGTTATGCCCTATACACCACCTTTGGGCAACCCTCTAAACAACTTAGGGATCCTTTTGAGGATCACGAGGACTAATTGAAAGAATGACCTTCCCTATAGGGAAGGTCATTCTTTCTTTGATGGGAGAGAAAGAATGACGATTTGGAGAAGCAAAATTATTTTCCCCCTTTAGTCGGAAGTTTGGGTGGTTCTCGGAAGAAAATAGCGGGGAAACCTAAGGAAGGTTAAAAAATATGCGCTTGCGTTAGCGTTAGGTGGCGTTGACGCCGATGCAGCCGCCGCCCCTCCTTCGACAGCAGATCCGGATACGGTGTCTCCCGGAGTCGCCGAGCCGACCCGCCCCGTCCCTTGATCGGGTGGGTGGAGGGCAGATATAATGGTGGGAAATGGTAATGGTAATCAATACGGTGACTACGAGAGAATTCGGAGGTATTACTACGGACGGTACGGAACCCTCGCCTATCTCCCTCCTTTCACACCTCACATCCCTAAGGAGGACCAAACCAGGCCCAACCAACACCTCTACTTCCCCCATTAGAAGGATCAAAGTCAAGCTTAGGAGGGAGTGCACAGTGAAACAGCCAAAGGACCAGAACCCGAAGAAAACCCAAGAACCACGATAAACATTGAAGAAACGGCGAAAAACCAAAGTAAAGAGGCAGACGAAAGAATGAAGTATCGTTGAACAACAACCGTTGGATCTAACAGATCAACGGACAGGATCCAATCGCAGAGGAGACGGAGGAATATCGCATCGGCGGATTTATACACAAAAGTGGTATATCGGGTGGAGCAAAAGTGGTAAGTGGTATTTAGAGGAGTTCACCCAATCCCACTTATTGGTTGACACGTAGCACTCAGGTGGAGAGAGAAAACCGCTTTTTCGGGCGGTTATTCTCCATGCTACTTGTCCACCCGAAATCATCGTGGACCGTTGGATCCACGAAGTGTAGATCAACGGCGGAGGATTTGTCGAGCAAGTTTGTTGATCAGTTGAATCAACAACCATTGGATCAGGATCCAGATCGACGGTCAAGATTTGATCGGCGATCGCATTTCGGCAAAGTCAAATAACAGCGAGCAGTGGAATGGCGATGTGTCGATAGCGATATTGTGATATCGTCGATAAGCCGATGAAGCCGATCAGAGATCGGAGATAGGAGGAGGAGTAGTGCAGCAGAAGGTTTGAGATGGAGATGGAATTGACAATATATGAATGCGGGTGTATATTTTTTGAGACCCGCTTATGTGGTTCAGAGTGGAATTTCAATGTATTTCCTTTGTATTTTGTTAAAGTGATGTGTCGAGTCTTTTAATGCAAAAGTGTTATTTAAACGCATTCGATAGTCGCGTATCGGAGTCGAAGGGGTGATAAGAGCATATATGTGGTATGACCATGGTAAACTACAATGAGCAGTTGCGATAAAGGCAATTCTTGGGAAATGTGCAAAGGCTGAGGAAAGGCGGAAAAAGGTACATTATGCATGTTTTTACATGTATTCTCTTATAGGAGAATTATAATGGATTAAAGCGTCGATAGAAGGGTTTTAATGGTTTTCCAATTATAACCCAAAGTTATAAAGTGGGGTTTGGATATATGTGTGGCCATAGGAATTAATAAAGGTTTATGAGGATGTATTAAGTCCTGATAGAAAGGATTAGAAGGGCTAGACTATGTGGTTAATTAATAAATGTTTCCACATGAGTTCTAATTAAGGGGACCTTAAACCATTATTCATTAAGTAATGAACATTTTGATCGGAAGTTCATATTAATTCCTGGGGGAAATTGGTTTATTGCATAGGTTTATGCATATTGTGGGTAAAGCAGGGGTAACCTTGCATCATTTGGTATCAAAGCAAAACAAAGAAATTATGTGTGAAAGTTTCTTTGAAAGAATTTAGAACAGAGACATGTGGAAAGATTTGTATGCAGGCAAGGGAGATCAGATTCTAATTTGACAGTTAAGCGACCAGGGTAAGGTAAGAGATTGGTAAGAGGAACACTAATCTTGATATTTCTGCATTTTGATAGAATGTTCAGATTTTGAGAAAGTAGAGCAAGTGATTTATGGCAATGAATCTGTATAGTTGGAATTGTGAAATGTTTGAGATTGAAATTGCAGAAGAACCTTTAAGTTCTTAGAGGTAGGTGAGTAAGAATTAAGGAGAGATTGCAGGAACATAAAAATCCACAGTGATGTTTTGAAGAATGGAGATTCACTCGAATGTGAAGATTGAATGGACACTGCTTGTGAAATCATGCAGGTATTGTTTTGTTTAACTCTGATTTGTGTTTTGTTGGATAAAGAAATAGATTGAAGATTGATAGTTGCAGCTAATGAAGTATCTCAACAAAAGAAGATCAAGCCTTAAGAAGCAGTAATGAAGGAAACTGTTAAGGATTTCTGAGTGGGAAAAAAAACTCGGCAAAGGAGAAATTGTTGCTGATAGCTAAGCTTTTCCAAGATAAAGCTGGAAGATTGGAAGAAAGAATCAGACTCTAAATTTGATTGACAGTGGTTGAATATTGAGAATTTGTGCATTGGAAGCATGAAGATCTGCTTAAACAGATTTGCAAAAATGGTGAGATAAAGGTAGGTGAAGGTATGAAAATTTGTCTAATGATTAGAAGATATTGAATGAATGATATTTAGAGCAAGATTACAGTAGTTAAATTGTAAGAAGGACTTTGTAGGCTCTTGAAGTAAAAGAGTTTGAAGATACATCTGAAGGCTAGTGGAAAGAACAGTCCATTCAAAAGTGCAGGTGAATGGGAGGACAAGATCAGACAGAGATCTTAAAGGTAACAACATAGGAAGGTGAGAATATTGCAGCAACCTAGAGAGAGGAGTGCTCAATTTGTTCGAAAGGAAAGAACCAGAGAAATGCCAACAGACTAAGCTGAGAGGAGCGAAGCTTAGTGAGGCATATGTAGCAAGAAGGAGATTTGTTACTGCAGGGGTATTGTTGCAGCTCACAAACGAAATTCCACAAAGGATGTGGGTAGAATTGCTAAGAGATAAAGGAAGCTGATAAGAGTTTCTAAGTGAAAGCAGAAATGTGGCAGAACCTTGAGGAATTCCAACAGAGATTGGATAAAGAGGACAGTTGTGTTCTTGGAAAGTACAGATGAGTTGAAGCCTAGAAGGAGCAAAGAGAATTGCTCAAAGGAGGTTCCAGAGACATAGAACTAAGTGCTTGCCAAAATACCGAGTACAAAGGAGAGCTTGGTGAGGTAAGTGGCAGCAGGACAAACTTGTTGTTGTAGAGGCATTAGTGCAGCTCATAGTGAGTGAGTGAGGAACTCATAGAGATAAAGAGGATGATGACTAGTGACAGTCATAACAGAGGTTCTGAAAGAAACCATAGCCAAGGACAGAAGAAAAGAGATGCCAAGGCAAATGGCATACAGAGACAGTTAAGTAAAGAAGAATATGAGAGGGAGAAGGTTGAGATAGTAGTTCAGCTTGAAGTATTAATGGAAATGTTGTAAAGAAATGAAACGAACCAGAAATATGGTTATGTCATGAGAAAGAAAGTGAAGTGGTAGAGGCTACAAAAGAAGAGGGAACAATAGGTGAATATGCAGATAATAAAGGAGCTAAGGGAACTTGAACAGATTATAGATGTCAAATTGAAGACAGAGAAGCTCGAAAGAGTTGAGCTACAACAAAAGGAAGATGTTGAAGTTTCGATATGTGAACCAGAACTTGGACCATTACTTTTTGAGAGTGATGAAGAGATAGAGGAGTTGAATCATATGAATGATTCAGAGCAGCCAGAAGACTTGATGACTAAAGCATCAAATGAGACCGAAAGGTCTTGTATTTTTAAAATTAATGATTTGTGTATGATTGCAGGTTTGGAAGAAGATAGGCAGTCTTTTAAAGCTGTCAAAAACATGAAAGAATACCTTCCAGAAGATGAAAGTTTTGAAGCAGAATATGACAAGGAGACTGGAAAAGAATCAGTTCACTACAGTGGACAAGTGCTGAAAGACATCATTGAAACAGATGATGAGAAGGAGAGACTAGCTGACAGTCTCAAGAGTTCTTTGAGTTTGAATTAGCATACTGATATGCTAACAAAAGAAGAGAGATCAGAGCAACATACTGAAGTGTTGCCAAAGGAAGAAGAGGTGTAGAGGCCTTATATTTTTTATTATGATGATTGTCTTATAATTGAAGATTTTGTTGCAGAAACTAGAATATATTTGGCACAGCTGGACAGCCAAATGAAAGAAGAAGAGGAAGAACATCTACTAAAGGATGTTAATAAAGATTTATCAGAGGAAGAAGGACCGTGTGATGATGGATTAATAACAAATGAAGAAATGGGAGATTTTGTAAAATTTCCAAAGTTCACTCCAAGTAAAATCATTGAGTTATATAGGGAATTAGACTTTCAAAGGAGGAAGTTGGAAGAGCAGAGGATTAATGTTCAGGATAAATTGTTGATGAAGGATGACAAAGAAGTTGTCATAAATGAAAGACAAGAAGAAGTTGACAAGTATAGAAAACAGAAGCAGGAAATTGTTCTAAAAGACAATATGGAAACAGCTGAAAAGGTGCAAGATAACAGTAAAGAAGAGGGTAAGTATGAAAAGGAGGCGATCAGGATAAGTGAAGAACAAGAAAAAATAGAGCTCATCAATCAAGAGATGAAAGCAATCATAAAACTAAGGATATACTGGACAGAGAAATTGAGTTGATAAGAAGGTTAATGATGAAAGTGTCTCAAAAGAAGACAACAGCAAGAAAGGAGAGGAGTGACAACAAGAGGAAGACAGTAGCAGACTATGAAAGTAGGGCAAGTGGAGTATTATAGCATAAGGTATGGAGACATGGAGAATAGCAGTAGACAACAACAGTAATAGAACAATGGACAAGTAAAGACATGTTACAAAAGAAATTCTGGGATCCAGGAGGAATCAATTGTCCATACTTATGACCAAGAGGTCATAAATTTTCTTACTTGGGGAGTCTGATGCAGGAGCATTCAGCTCAACATCATTATTGTATTTTAGTAGGCAGTGGGAGAGAGAGTTAGAGAGTTAGATAATTAGATAGATTGGTGTGTTTATAAGCCTACGGGCAAATAATGAACAGAGGCCATTAATTAGAAAATCAGGCCGAGGAGAGACAACGAGTCTCATTATGTAATTGTTTGTCGATATATATATGTACAGAGATTCAATTTCCATTTGTATAAGTGTGTTGTTAAGTATCAATGTTAAGTGATGCGTGAGTTAGTGTATTATGCATAACAGAGTTGCAGGCAGAGTTCGGCAAACACACAGAGAGAAGCATGATGAAGAGGATCTTGATGGATCGTTGAATCCATTAGAAGGATCAAAGTCAAACTCAGGAGGGAGTGTGCAGTGAAACAGCCAAAGGACCAGAACCCAAAGAAAACCCAAGAACCATGGTAAACATTGAAGAAACGACAAAAAACCAAAGTAAAGAGGTGGACGAAAGAATGAAGTATCGTTGAACAGCAACTGTTGGATCTAACAGATCAACGGACAGGATCCAATCGCAGAGGAGACGGAGGAATATCGCATCAGTGGATTTATACACAAAAGTGTTATATCGAGTGGAGAAAAAGTGGCAAGTGGTACTTAGAGGAGTTCACCCGATCCCACTTATTGGTTGACACGTAGCACTCAGGTGGAGAGAGAAAACCGCTTTTTTCGGCGATTATTCATCATGCTACTTGTCCACCCGAAATCATCGTGGACCGTTGGATCCAAAAAGTGTAGATCAACGGCGGAGGATCTGTCGAGCAAGTTTGTTGATCAGTTGAATCAACAATTGTTAGATCGAGATCCTGATCGACGGTCAAGATTTGATCCGCAATCGCATTTCGGCAATGTCAAATAACAACGAGCAATGGAATGGTGATGTGCCGATAGCGATATTGCAATATCGCCAATAAGTCGATGAAGCCGATCGGAGATTAGAGATCGTAGGAGGAGTAGCCCAACGGAAGGTTTGAGATGGAGATGGAACTGACAATATATGAATGAGGGTGTATAGTTTTTGAGCTCCGCTTATGTGGTTCGAAGCGGAATTTCAATGTATTTCCTTTGTATTCTGTTAAAGTGTTGTGCCGAGTCTTTTAATGCAAAAGCATTATTTAAACGCGTTCGATAGTCGCATATCGGAGTCAGAGGGGTGATAAGAGCATATATGTGGTATGACCATGGTAAACTGCAATGAGTGATTGCGATAAAGGCAATTCTTGGGAAATGTGCAAAGGCTGAGGAAAGGCGGAAAAAGGTATGTTATGCATGTTTTTATGTGTATTCTCTTATAGGAGAATTATAATGGATTAAAGCGTCAATAGAAGGGTTTTAATGGTTTTCCAATTATAACCCAAAGTTATAAAGTGGGGTTTGGATATATGTGTGGCCATAGGAATTAATAAAGGTTTATGAGGATGTATTAAGTCCTGATAGAAAGGATTGGAAGGGCTAGACTATGTGGTTAATTAATAAATGTTTCCACATGAGTTCTAATTAAGGGGACCTTAAACCATTATTCATTAAGTAATGAAAATATTGATCAGAAGGTCATATTAATTCTTGGGGGAAAATGGTTTATTGCATAGGTTTATGCATACTGTGGGTAAAGCAGGGGTAACCCTGCGTCACCTTCATAGGTGATCTAGATCTTGGGGGGAGACCCCAAGATCTAAAAGATTGAAATGGATTTTAGGGGAGAGCCCCCCAAGATCTGAAAATTTGAAATGCTAGAAGAAAAATAGGAGAATGCCCAATAAACAAAACCACAAATAATTTTTTTATTAAAATAGAGAATAACTGTAAAAGCTACATTGTGGTGGACAAACTGTCCTTTTACAAAATGTGACTTGTTACTTATAGTATTTTTCAGTTACAATACCACGGGTCAATTCCATGGGTGAATGAATACCATGGGTGGATGTCACTTACAATACCATGGGTGGATAAATACCATGGGTGGATGCCAATTACAATACCGATAAATACCATGGGTGGATGCCACTTACAATACCATGGGTAAATTCCATGGGTGGATGAATACCATGGGTTGATGTCATTTTCTATTCGGATCATTCCTCCCTCCTTAAGAAGCAATGGTCCCCATTGCGTGAAGTTCCCTCCTGTGAAGCCTTTGTTGAATATGAAGAACCACTAAAGAGAATGGTTTTATGTGGTTAACACATAACCATGATGAACGAAGATCCGAGGGCAGAGATACCCTGTAATGCTTGTGACCATCTATGATACTGACAATGTGCGGCCTAGCAAATGGACTTCGATGAAGTGTGGGTTTGTGGATGACCCATAACCATGACAAACGAAGATCCGAGGATAGAGATATCCTATAATTATTGTGACCATCTGTGATACTAACAGTGTGCGGCCTAGCAAATGGACTCCGATCACAAGGATTTTATGCGGTTGACCCATAACCATGATGTTGGTTGTTAATGAGGTAGCAGGTGCCTACATAGACTGGGGTGGGAGGGCACGTCTCCAAAGAGAACACGCTCTGAATGCTGCTCCAGAATTAAAATGGACATAACTCGACCAATATAACTCAGAATATTTATTATAACTTGTTTTTGGAAACAGAAGGACCATTTTGCATCTTCCTACGTGATGCAAATCCTTTTCTGGACACTCTAGAATCTAAAATTCGTGCTGCAACTTTTCCGCCGTCACAAAAAGTTCTGAAAAAATAACTGATTTTAAATCATCGATATCTCCCTCATCCGGACTCCGATTCGGCTAATTTGTTTTTTGAATTTGGGTATTTTTTCGCAAGAAATCCAGATCTGCTATTTGTTTTTGTAAATTTTTCACAAAAAAATTCAAATCTGATCTTCAAACTCGCCGCCCAAAAGCATTCCTGCAATATATCTTCCCGCTTGGCCCAAGAAAATGCTCTGTGGAGGATGTAGCACATACCTGAAGTTTGTTGAATATTGTTGCAAAATTTGAAACTGAAATATGCATCAAACCCTCATTCCCATGGAATCATAACCTGCTCTGATACCACTGATCCAGATCTTAGGGGGAGACCCCCAAGATCTAAAAGATTGAAATGGATTTTGGGGGAGAGGCCCCCAAGATCTGAAAAATTGAAATGCCAGAAGAAAAAGAGGAGAATGCCCAATAAACAAAACCACAAATAATTTTTTTTATTAAAACAGAGAATAATTGTAAAAGCTACATTGTGGCAGACAAACTGTCCTTTTACAAAATGTGACTTGTTACTTATAGTATTTTTCAATTACAATACCACGGGTCAATTCCATGGGTGAATGAATACCATGGGAAAATACCATGGGTGAATGAATACCATGGGTGGATGTCACTTATAATACCATGGGTGGATAAATACCATGGGTGGATCCCACTTACAATACCATGGGTAAATTCCATGGGTGGATGAATAACATGGATGGATGTATACCATGGGTTGATGCCATTTTCTATTCGGATCAATAGGTCATGGTATACCCAGGTTGTCCTCATTGTATTTCAGTAGCTCTGTTTATGGCCCCTTGACAGTGGATGGCTAGCCGACGATGAGGTAGAGGCAATTTCAGGAAGAAAAGGTTGTGTCCATTTTCTTCTGACTTTGTTGCCTCTGCCTTCGATTATGTACCTTTGGAAGTTCGTAAAGAAATTTTGGACCTGGAAAGTGTGGAGGCCAAGAATCATCCTTATGGATCAGATTCTGAGTTGGTTGGTTCAAAGGTGAAGTGGCTTCCAAATCTTGGTCATTTTCATAAGAGAAGGTTCCATTTCTTAAGCTCCTTGGCATGAAATCAACAGACAACCACATTCCTTCGTCTTTTATTCAAAGAAAAAAAAGTTGAGAATTATAAAATCTTCTCATCTCTAGAAGGCATAAAGAGAATGGTTCACAATATTTGGTTATGTTTGAATAGTGTGGATTCATTTTTGGCATGAGTAAAGTCCTTCCTGGTTTCTAATTTAGGCTTGGGTGACCTCACTAATCCTCCTATTAATAGTGGGCACACTCTAGCCTTGTTCTCATCTAATAATAAACAGTATGGCAATGATAAGTGAGGTCAAATATCTCTATGCTTTTTTGTTGTTGGCTTGGTATTTGGTTACGTTTTTCTTTGGCTCTAGTTCTAGCATTATATCTGGAGGCTATCAGTTTATTTTTTTTCTAGACTTGGTATTATGGTTTTTATATAGTGGGGGTTGAAATCACATCTACAATCTCTTTGCAAGCCTTCCTGCTTTAATTTCAGCGTCGATGGTATTCTGAGAAAGTTGTTTCTCTATCGTTCTATTGTGAAACTTGCAAGATGTTGCAAGATAATGGATCTTTTAGTCTCGACAGAACTGTAAGCTTGGTTACAATGGCGGGTGGTAGTTTGGTATTTCTGGGGAAATAGAGGAACTTATGTTCTATATTGCTTGCATCTCCTGAGGCAACCTTTGTTATTGGCTAGAGCTTTTGGATAGTGATTATGTATTTTTCTGATGTTGTAAACATTATGGGTTGGCCATTCTTTGACTTATGCTTCTGATATACATCTTTTTTATAATGAAAATCTACATCCCAATATGAGGATAATGTTTGATTTTTTCCATGCTTAACCTAGAGTTATCACATATATATATTTAAAAAAAAAACAAACTAACTAACTATAAATAAGAAAACAATGTGGTATAGTAAAAACATAAGTGAATATACATGTTTATTAATTAAATGTTTTGAAAGAACCACCTAATAATTACCAGAGAGAGCCTCAAGGCCCTGCAAGTCGACATTCGTGGGTTCGAAGGTTTCAGGGCAGCTCAAATCTCAACGCTAATAGCTAACTCTAGGCCTGGTATCTCTGCATTCTACAACCCGCGATGTGAGATTTCGTCTGTTCTCAACGTGGAGCCAACAGGTGTCCCTCTTAAAATATAAATAAAATATTCTCTAAATAGAAAAGCAATGCCGACTATAATGAAAAAACAAAAATGAATATGCATGTTTAGTTCATTTTAATTAAAAGTATTATAAAACATCAATAATCTCAACCTCTCAACCTTACTATGGTCACTAGATTTGTTGTTGATATTACAACCCAATGTGATAAAATATACAAAAATGAATATGCATGTTTAGTTAATTTTAATTAAAAGTATTATAAAACATCAATAATCTCAACCTCTCAACCTTACTATGGTCACTAGATTTGTTGTTGATATTACAACCCAATGTGATAAAAATATTTCACTCACTCTCAGTCATAAATAAAATATTTGGATGTCCACATGATGTAATATAATTTTGTATCAACTTTAAAAAAATATAAAGTAATTAGAAGTAAAAAAAAGTGAGTAAGATGTTTAAACCTTATACTTTTCAAAAATATTTCAACATAGGATTTAAATAAACTATTTGAAGATCTATGTTAACTAATTTATGTCGATATCAATTTCATATATATCTATATATAGAAAGAAAAAATTAAAAGAAAATATTTTAATGTTGTATATAATAAAATATTCAATGTCCAAAGAAAAATAATAATTGAAAGTTTAAAAATAAAATAAAAAATATCAAGTGCTTTCTAATAAAAATAATAAGAGAGGGATTTGCAATTTGTTCAATTATTAATATACAATTAATATGTGACATTTAAAAATAAAAATAAAAATTAATGTGGATCATCAATATAATATGCTAATATGCAAGATTAAGTAATATTAAAATATACTTAAAAAGATATTAATAACCAAAAAAACTATTTTAATGTGGACAATATATATCATACAATGTCCCAATGCACATGTTATGTAAAATATTTTAATGTCAATTATATATGTAATACATGTTTTAAAAAAATATGTATATATCATATAAAGCAATTGAAAAAAAATAAGTTTTTATAACGTAGTAGCCTCACTATTTTACATTTTCTTTTTTTTTAAGTATATTTTTTTGTCAATTTTCCCTCAAATCCAACAAATATTTTTTAGACTTACAAGTTTGAATTATGTACTATGTATAACAATCAAAAATACAATTTAAACAATGAAAAATTACACATTGTTTGTATGTGTGTGATACCATTCAAAAATACAATTTAAATAATGAAAAATTACACATTTTGTGTGTGTGTGTGTGCATTCAAAAATACAATTTAAACAGTGAAAAATTACACATTTTGTGTGTGTGCATTCAAAAATACAATTTAAACAATGAAAAATTACACATTTTGTGTGTATGTGCATTCAAAAATACAATTTAAAAAATGAAAAATTATTGACACACACAATGTGTAATTTTTCAATGTTTAAATTGTATTTTTGAATGCTATATAGAGTACATAATTTAAACTTGTAAGCCCAAAAATTTTTCATTGTTTAAATTGTATTTTTGAATGCTATATAATATATATTTAAACTTGTAAAAATATTTGTTATTATATATATATATATATATATATATATATATATATATATATATAGAGAGAGAGAGAGAGAGAGAGAGAGAGAGAGAGAGCCAATTTTTTTTGCAAATTTTGCACTCTAAAAAGGGTTTGCACATCAAAAGATTTGATCACTTTGGCCCATGCTAGATCCATTCTTGAGATGTGGTAAAAATATTTCACTATCACTCTTTGCCATAAATAAAATATTTCTATGTCCATGTGAAGTCACATAATTTTATGTCAATTTGAAGAAAGATGGATCTTTGATATTACAACCAAGTATGAAGGAAATGTGGTAAAAATATATCACAATCACTCTTTGCCAGAAATAAAATATTTCGATGTTCGTTTGAAGTCACATAATTTTATGTCAATTTTAAGAAGAGAATGTAATTAAAAAACAAAAAACAAAACTTATATTTTCACTTAGAGTGTGAGGAAGGTATATATCTTTTATGCTCTTTAAAACTATTTCAATACAAGATAAACTACTTGAATATCCATGTTAACAAATTTATTCCAATATCAACTTCATATATATAGTGAGAAAGTTTTATGTGTGTAAAAAAAGAAGTAATTGAAAGTGAAAAAATGCATTCATGTGAAGGCATATAATTTTATATCAATTTTAGGGAAAGATAAAGTAATTGAAAATAAAAATAAAAATCTTATATTTTCACTTTTGAGTATAAGGAAAATCTATAGTTATCAATACGGGATTTCAATAAATTACTTGGATATCCATGTTAACTAATTTATTTCAATATCAACTTCATATCCTGAATGGGGTGTTGCCACTGCCCCACTTGAACAATAGGCACGGGGACATGGTAACATGCCCCCTGCAAGTGGAAAAACTTGACATCAACCCATTTAAACATCCCTCAAGTTAGATGATACATTACAATATGGAGGTTGGGGACTTCGCATGTGGAAGGGACAGGGAGTAGACTTTGTGCATGATGGTTATAGTGTGTAAGGGGCATTTCTCGGCCATAAGAGTCGTCCTTGGCAATCATTTTATCCTGCAATTCACGTTTATGAGACCAACCATGATCTATAGGAAACGATGTCGACAAGAGGGGATCGTTGGCATTGCGAGTGTGATGAGGATGTTAATTAGGATTTGTATGATGGAAATTATTCTTATAAGGGATGTTGTCACCTAGAGTGTACCATAGATAATATGGACAGAAAAATTGTGTGAGAGACGCAGGAAAGTTGTAAGAAGTAAAGGGAAGGGCGAACCTATAGAGAATTGCAACCTGTAGATAAATTTCCTATGGGTGACAGCTGAGAAAAGGAAAATTGGTGTTATCTCTTGGCGAGGGGTTGTAAGTTTGATAAATCCCTTCCCTAGAGAAAGGGGGGCTTCTCGAATTCACCATGGGGCGTACTTGGAGTCCATACTACTTAGGAATTTGATGATGAGGAGGGATTCAAATTTCCAGTGTTGATGTATAGGACCCAACCCTCTCACGTCTCATCCAGGTAATTATTATTCTAGTTTCTAGAACTCTGGTGTTATGTCTGTGTATAGTAAGCTCCCACTTAACCTCTGTTGGGGTTCCTCCTTTCTTTTAGCTAGATTTTTAGAGGTTTTGTGTGATGTCTATTTGTATGTTATTGTTTCTTCATACTGATTGGGAAGCAGATCAGGAAGTGGAGGTCAAATTGTAATTGCCTTGGTATTTACTCTATGGAGAGTAAAGGGATTGTGACAAGGCTAGAAGATTACTTCCCTATAGTCTAAGGGCAATCATTGACCTTGGGCTTTGGAATATATTGTCTAGGGAAATCATTTGATCTGAACTCTAGTCACGTTGGGTTTGGTATGGGTGTCCTCTGGGCGAAAGTAGGCGCGAGGATTTGAGAGCCTAACTTGGGTTCGCTTGGGCCCTAAAATTCTATTATGGAGGGTGGGCTACGAGAAGAGAATAACCTTGCTTACCAGACCTGTGGTCAAGATGGCTCTATACTGGTATACTCACATCTAATTAAATTCAAAATATTTGTCACACTAATAGCCTTCTTGACCTTTTAAGTCGGCGAAACTATGGTGATCTGGGAATTCTTCTCTCACTTTTTTTTAACCATATAAATAAAATGTTAAGAATGTTGATAGATCTCTCCTTCTTAAGGTCTAATAAACCACATAGGTCTTAGTGGAAGTTAATCATGATTATCATCATCATCAATTATTATTAATTCAATTTTTTGAAATTTTATTGATTATTCATATTCATACTTAACAATAACTTTTTATTGATAAGGTTGGAACCACAAATTTATTTTAATAATATAACTAATAAATAGTAAATTTATCACCTCTCTCGCATGTCCTCTTTGTTATGAAACCAACTCACAAAAAGATAGAAAAGAGAGTTTAACGCCTTCAAAATAAGCCTCTTCGAGGGGGCAACCTCCTTTACATTACACAAATGGAAAATTCTTGGATGATGCAAATGACAAGACCTCCTTTCCATATATAGGAGCCTAAGGGGTCATAATATAATCATAGCCGACATAACAATAATAATGTAAGGGCAGAATAATAACAATAGTGGGCTTCTATGGGGCACAATAATAACAATATGGGGACTACATGGGCACAACAATATAATAAGGGGGTTGTACTAATAACAATAAGGGGTTACACGAGTAGTATAGGGACCTAACACTCTTTGTTGACGATATCATCATTTTCTTGGCAATGGATTATGGGAGCCTACAAGCTATAAAGCATATTCTAGATACCTTCTCTCTAGTAACAGGGATGATGATAAATCATGAAAAAAAAAATCTCTATGGGAATGCACTTGATCAAAATGATTTTGATCTCATAAAAGAGTCCTCTCAAAAACCCCTACACCTCTAGGGGATCCTTTAACATATTTGGGCTTTTTTTTTAAACCAAATTTGGCATGGCTAATCACAAAAGTAGAATTCATAATAAGCAATTTGTGCAATAGATGGCTTTCCAAAGTAGGGAGGCTTGTGCTCTGCAAAGTTGTTCTAGAAGCCATACCAGTGTACTGGGCCTCATTGGCCTAGATCCCAAAAGGAATCCTCAACAAATTAAAACAAATATCTCTAAGATACTTGTGGGTTGGTAGGAAAGATAGTATACCTTTCACCTTAAATGCTTGGACCTCCATAGCTCTCCCAAAAGCTCTTGGAGGCTAGGGTTTAAAAAAATATCATGGTTTTCAAAGGATCTGGCTGTTAAGGGTGCTTGGAAAATTATCAATGGAAATGTCCTTTAAGCACGGGTCATGGAAATAAAATGCATTTCTCCCTCCTCCATTTTGAACTGGGTCATATCGCCAAGGAAATAAGCACAAAGGTTATATTGTGTGGAGGACCATCATAAACTCTATGGATATCACAACAAAAGGTCTCACATGGAAAGTTGGGGATGCAACAAAAGTACTCATCGGTAGAGATCCCTGGATTGGAATCAGGTACTCTCACAACCTTTCCTATGTGCTCATACAATCTTTAAATGAGCAGTGGTTGTTCTATTTGCATCAAATCTCTAATCAGTTAGGATACATTGGTCCACAGTCCTAGGTTGGGGCTCAACCCCTGTAGTTGGAAGGAGACTTAGTAGAGGAATGGGCACACTACACATCAACTTTGGAACAAATCTTAGTTTCTCCATTTGGTTCCTACGAGCCAAAATTTGGGTATCTTTCCCTAGCACAAGATCCCTTTGTAAATCCTCCCCCATGGTGGCTTAAGAGACTATGGAAACTTTTCTTCCCACAAAAAACAAAGTTATTCATGTGGATTTTATCGAAAAATAAAGCCCCCACTTGGGATGTTCTCCAAAATAGATAATTCCAGAGTCCAATTCATTGTTGTCTTTTCCTATCAAAGACTGAAACCATCCCCCATATATTCAAACAGTGTCCTTTTACCATAAGTGTTTGGATTTATATTTAAAAGAGTATTGGGGAAAATTACATTTGGAATGGAGCCTCGGTGGGCGAATTCCTAAAAGCCTAGTTAGATCACAAACCAATAGATTCTCTAAAGGCTTTCCCTCTGGTGGTATGTAGGAGTATATGGCTGAAAAGAAAAGGTGACATCTTTGAAGACCAAGGTCATCCATCCATCATAGTGGCTTTTAATAGTCTAGCACCACAGGACTTACTGCCTCGGAAATTGAATGCCCAATATAATCAATCTCATCCTGATACAATCATTTTGAAGGATAAGTCGTGGGCTTATTTTGATGGCATTTCCCAACAAAGCACCTCTATTGGTAGAACAAGTGGTCATTTATATCTCTCAGACTCACGTTATTTCTCCTTCTCACTGTTATAGACATTTTTGGGCACTGCAACCCCAATCATACATGTCCATAAACCAAGGGCTTCTAAGTCCCTAAAAGTGTTGCTTCACACCCTAAAGGAGCAAGGTCAGCTGATTACATCATCTCCCAGAAGTTCTCCATGGAAAGCTGCTCAGAACTTGTCAAAACTGGACCATACAGATTGCCCATTGCTAAGGGTGCGATGCATCCCACCTGCCCAATGTAAAAGGTGCGATGCATACTAGATAACCTTTCTGAAGGGTGTGATGAGCGAGAGTAGACAAATGGCAAAGACAGTTTTCAAGGTCGATGATCATGGAATCTTCCAGAAACTTCTCCTATGACACTTGCCTCTCTGAATTCTCCCAGGGATGAGTAAGGGATCATGAAACTCAAAGTGGAACCAAGAACTATTAGAGAGAGGACACTAATCAAAAACCCAACAGCTGACTCACCCCCCTGTAAACATCTATATATGGATCCCCCATCATAGATATCCAAAGGCTGGAATCTTGTATTTTGTAAGGAAGTGTTGTTAGTTTCTTGGTGAAACATCATGGTGTTGGGTGATCTAAGCTTTTCATGAGGTGAAGAAGGGCTTTCATGTTGGGAGGATGACACTGGGTCAGAACAATTGGTTGTAATCCTCTTTGCTATTCTTTCTATTAATGAAGTTATTCAAGTTCTCCTCCACATCCTTGTATGTTTTATGATATATGCATTTGTGTGGTCAATATATATCTGGTCCTATATTGTTTATGATTGTAGATCTATGTTCTTCGATAGTGTTATGTTGCTTTGACTCTACAGGTGCTCTCTGAAGCAAGGAAGCAAGCGGCAAAGATCTGTCAGAAGGGAGAGGAACCAAACAAGGAACCAAGCGCAAGACTGAGGTTGGTACCTTTGTTCCCCTCTTATATACTTCTCATAAATGAAAACGAAAGTAGTTTTAGTGTGTTTGTTTCTAAGATAGCTACCCGTCTTAGTGGGACTAGCAGCTCCAAGTGGACACTAGATTTCCCGATAACAAAATGGCGACTCCACTGGGGAGCGAATAGCTTGTTTTCTTGTCTATATTTGTTTGTTTTATAAACTTACAGACGGAGCCTAAAGTCAAGCCAGCTAGCCTTCGAACTGCATTTGTTATGCAAATGCAAAGTAGATCAATGCTGCTTCATTCTATCTCCGGGTTTTGTTTATAAACTGAACAATCGATTTGCAAACATCCTAATTGCCCTAGTGGTGGCTCTAGTAACCTCATTAGATCAACCCGTGTGATTTGTATTTACTGATTATCACTTGCTTGGCCTAAATCCCTGAACTGAGCTGCAAACTGTGACCAAAAGCCAAGTAAAGTCTCGTCCTGGTACCATCGCACCCTCTCTTCAAGGAAATCAGTATGCATCGCACCTCCCATGTGCAGTAGGTGGGATGCATACTGGATTCCCTGTGTAACAGGTGCGATGATCAGAAAAGGCCAATTTTGCCTTCAGACTTTGGTTTTTCTTCACTTTCTTCAGCTCTATTCAGGAGTTTTGCTGTCTGTGATCAATATACCACTGTGGAAACCCCCTTCCTTTCATTATTCTGCCTCCATCGTGCAAAGAACTGTGAATGTTTTTATGTATTGTGCGCCATTTTCAGTTCTCTTTTACAAAGAAGTAGCATAATCGAACTGTCGTTTCTTGATTTGAAAGTGTCGCAAGTGTCGTTTTCAGTCCAAGAAGAGAATCCTATTGTTCTTGATAGTCGATTATACTGTTACTCTTGTATTTGATTTGGATTAGTAGTTTTTCAAGTGTCGAAAGCAATTTTCAATTCAAAATCGCAAAGTGTCATCATTATCTTCCTTTCGTTTTGAAGAGAAATTTGTTAGTATTGTCGCTTTGAAAAGATAATTCAGATTTGTGCTCAGCATTCTTTTTGTCATTCACACATTAAGAAAGCGAAAAACAAATACATGCATGTGCATTTGCATTTAGACTGCTTGTTGGTTTGATTTAGGACAGTGCATATAGTGTGTGCTCTCTACTCTATGTTGAAATAATCTCATTTCTCTTTCGTTAGTAGCTAGGATTTTCATTGCAAAAAGAAGATTAAATGATTGTTTATCATCTTAGATTGCATTTTAGGAATTGTATATATACATCTCGCGGTAAACCTAAAAGGAAAATTTCTTAAGCAAGATCAACTGTAAAATAAATTCAATGAACATAAAAACGCTTTGGAACCTAACGCACAACATTTATAAGTCTAGGCTAGAGATGTATTCCAGCATCGTAAAGCCTGGTAACTGTTGCTTTCATTGTTGGTTGTGTGATTCCTCCGCTTTGAGACGACAAGTGCCAGTACGAACTTGTGCTCCCACGTACCGTCGAGTATATATTGGGAGACCAAAATAGGCTATATCCTTTATCCTTAGGAAGCCGTGTCTACCGCCCTATCAATTGCAATGTACTGAACACAGCATTCGGGAAGATTGACTGCCATACCGTAAAAAGTATTTTGCAGTTTTGCGATTGGTTTGGTAATCCCTCTGTCTAGATTTCCAGAGTAGTCTCTTTCGTTCCTTTTCAGACTCCTTAAAGGAAAAGGTCCATCTGAGCACTTGTCACTTCAGGCTCATTAAAAATCGAAGGCGACTAGAGTCATCTTTTTTTTTTCTCGACTCTTAAAAATTGAAAAAATAAGTTGTGTCAAAGCGTCTAAAATTTATTTTAATCGGAATAATATTACTGTTCCCGTGTTGGTCTTAGGTTGGGGAAAATGGAGTCCACCAACCAAGGATTCCCCCTTGGAGGAAATCCTAGTCCTCTCTCCTCTTGGGGAGATGTTGGTGCACCCCATATGGCCACATTGTCACTTCCAGGATTGACAATTGGCTTGCCAATATGGCTCTTCTCGACCTCTGTCGTTGAGAATGTCATGATTCCTGAACAATCAAGTCAGCAACTGGATGATACTAAAGTTACCCCCAACCTTCTACTTCGTCCGTTTCTCCCTCTCCTCCTTCTTCTTCGCTTGATGAAGCTGGTAAAGCTAAAAATCAAGTAACTAAAAAGGAGAAGAAGGGGAAGGAGAAGAAAGAAAAGAAGAAGAAGGAGCCAAAGGAAAAAAGGGGTAACCGGGCATTGTCTAGCGCAAATCCACACACTGCACCCTCCAAGCCTAAATCTCCATGTGTCATTTGCAAAGGAGACCACTATCATCGAGATTATCCTTGCATCCCTCGGATCTTAAGGTACTAGTCTCCTCGTTTGCACAATGCGGTGTCATCAACCTCTGAGGATCATGTTGAAAGTACACTGTCAACTAGTGAAAGCGAAGTATTTGGATAGAAAAGGAAATGTAAATTTCCTTGTAAACCATGTGAAGGCGATCACGTCATCCACTGTTTTCCCTTCCTAGACGAGGCTAAAAGAGTCTTGGATAACCGTCCTCCTTCACCGCTACAGCTTCCTCCTAGATACAAGAAACTCTTGCCGAGTCCATCACTAGTTGAAAATCCGACTGACACGCCATTGTGGTCGGTCGAAGCATCTATCATTGAAGATAAACCCTCTGAATCCACACCAGACGAAATTCAAAAGGTCGAGGCGGCGGTCGACCCGGTCTTGCCTTTAGAAGGTCCATCTTCAGATGATATAGTCACTGAAGAGAATGAGAACGACATCGTTCAAATTCTTTTCGTAAACACAGACTCCAATGAACATAGGGGAAATCTACCCATTCCTTTACCGCATGAAGGAAGTTCGTCAGAGTCATATTCGGCCGTCTATTCGGTCCCACCTCCAAGCAACCTAGTCGTTTCCTTCGATTGGAATCTACTAGGCAGACCCCATTTACCAACTAGTGTACCATTCCGAATAGTTGTACAAGCTTACAGAATGGTCATGGCCAGTACCATCATAGATGAAGGGGCTTCTGTGAGTATCCTTTCCTTGACTGCTTGGAAAGCGCTTGGTTCGCCATCGCTTCTGCCTGAAATGAGAAATCTGATGAGCTTCAACAAAGGAACCAGTCGACCGTTAGGGATCCTTCCCAATGTACCTATAACGTTGAGAAGGAAAATCGTTTATATGAATGTAATGGTAGTCCAAGGACCTATAGATTATAATCTACTCCTTGGACGTGACTATATTTATTGCATGGGAGCCATTGTCTCCTCACTCTTTCAAGTAATGTGTTTTCCGCATGAAGGCCAAGTGGTCCAACTCGTAGACCAGCTTTCGTTCCCCGGCTCACACATAGCTAATAGTCAAATACCATCCATAAATGGTCTTTCCATGCAAGGAATGTCTCATCAATCTCCAGTTCGACCACCTGAAGAACGCGAGTAATTCGGGAGTCATGATTGAAACCCAGGGGGCATGCACCCCGGCCTGCTTCAACAGGGAAACTCTAGGTATAGAGTAGGTTTCGCTAAGGATATATGACTGTTCAAAAGGTAGTACTTTCCCAATAGAATGAATGTTTTGTCTGCAAATTGAAGGGTAACCTGAAAAGGTAGGCCTTTCCCGATAGAACAAATGTTTTGTCTGCAAATTGAAGGGTAACCTGGAAACTCTACCTCGCTATACCTGGGGGCATGCAAACCTTTTTGTGTGCAAGTGAAAAGCGACCTCTATAGTTCTGCTAACTTCAACTGCTTAAGTTGGGTGAGTGTTCGAATCAACCGTTCACCTTCGCAGGGGCCAAATGGCACTAGCAGAGTAAAGGAAAATTTTCCTACCTGACCTTAGTAGTGAACTAACCCCTAGGACAGTAGTTGGTCATTCTTAACTTACATACGAGAGGCAATGGAGCAGAGCTTCGAAAGGTGCAAGCTCCATAAAAATGGAATCTATCAATGAGATGTCCTTATTATATGACTGGCACGAGCAGTTTTTTGTGAAGTTCAAGCTCGTTAAAAATTAAACCTAAGCAATGAGCAAATGTTTCCACCAGAGTTCAAGCTCATTAAAAAATGAACCAATCTCCAGTAAATAACCATTGTGAATGCATTATCATCAGCTTTTGAGCCTTGGTCGTGTTCTCATCATCACCTCCACTTTGTTTTTGGCCGATCATATGCCTCCATTTGATTGTTTACCCTTTTTGAGGAACATCTGCGACGAGTGATCTTGTTAGCCATCCTTGTGACACTGCCATGATTGGAAAATTCCAAACCTTACCTGGAATCAGCTACTACCTGAAATCATCACTCATTCCTCAAAAAACGAGTCTCCTTTAAGCTCATTTCATCTGACTCGTAAAATATGAAAAGACTGTCGAGCAATTGGCCTCTCCAGCTCGTTAAAGCCACCGAAAGTGCTATCCCTCCTCTAGATTTTAATCTTTTTGGACCCAAGGGATTATTACACAAAAATATCGAGCGCTTGTCTTGTTCGGCTCGTTAAAACTATCGAAAATTCATCCCTTTCGTATTATTTTATACTTTTTCGGACTTAAGGGATTATATGATGAAAAAGGATTATTGGAATTTCCTTTCCGTCCCTTTTTCAGACTCTCTAAAATTGAAAAAGGATCGAGTTATCATTGTCGTTAAACTCGTTAAAACCAATAGCGACAAACTTGTCATATATACAAGAACGAGTTTCACTATCACTAGGCTCGTTAAAACATAGCGATGGGTTCTCCCTAAGGGCGAATTATAGAACAAGCATATGTTATCCTCCTCAAGCTTGATAAAAATAAAGAGGTATTGGTCAGCAATCACTGGGGAAAATTGGGAAGAAGACTTGAAGAAACTTTATTGGTAGCAAGTCGCTCTTGAACATGACACTTTCACTCCATGACTAAGTCGGGTTGGGTTATTCCGTTCACTGGTCATATTACCATTGGTCCATCACGTCATCCACTTTTGGGGTTAACGCTACCAATCCATTTCAGTGTCGCCGAAATGTTCAAGAGAAGTCGCTCAGAGAATTCACCTGTGTCTCATCTGCTGCAATACGTTCACGCGCCATTCTTTCATGACCGCCACCCTGAACCTTGTATCATCAGATCGTTTTCACCTCCATAAAAATCATTTGCTCTGTTCCATGTCATAGATGTGGGATCCATTAATGCCCTCCTACGACAGGTCACTTCTTGTCGACATCAACTCATTATCCAAGAAGTCGACCTAGGAAAAACCCTTTCAGTACTTTGAAGCTTGCATGCCTCAATGGCAAGTTTCTCACTTCCGGCAACAGGTTTACATCAATGGCCTTCGACCGAAATATTTTACGTGGTGTTCGACACCAAGTCCTTTTTTCACACCACGTGAATTGTATTGTCGTACCTTGAGGGTCATCATCATTATTGGTGATTCCTGTCGTGCCTATTAACAGCTTACATCATTGGCTGGTAATCAGGCGATGTCTTTCCATGTTCGACTCCAGAACATCTTTCACATGGATCGACTTGTACTCCGGGCAAAGATTGAACGAGTTAGAAGACCCCGGATCTAGTTTCATCCATCCGGGCTATGATATATTTAGGGAAATAAAGACATCAAATGTACATCATTGCCGAACAGATGATCATCCGAATCAAAGGATGATGACTCCATCCGAATCGTCAGTCTGCTACATAGGCGATTGTCTATCCTATGTACATGAAAATGAATTTATAAAGCTGAGCATTGGAATGCCCGCCTCAGCTAGATCATGAAAATATTATGAAGATAATGTATTATATTGTATCTTATTACAGGTCGCCTTCCAGCTCGAAAAACCTCGGATCCTCATGATAAAGCATTTCACCCGACATCAAAAGATTAACGACCTCATGCTTTAGGGGGCAACTGTTATAGACATTTTTGGGCACTGCAACCCCAATCATACATGTCCATAAACCAAGGGCTTCTAAGTCCCTAAAAGTGTTGCTTCACAACCTAAAGGAGCAAGGTCAGCTAATTACATCATCTCCCAGAAGTTCTCCATGGAAAGTTGCTCAGAACTGGTCAAAACTGGACCATACAGACTGCCCATTGCTAAGGGTGCGATGCATCCCACATGCCCAGTGTAAAAGGTGTGATGCATACTGGATAGCCCTTCTGTAGGGTGTGATGAGCGAGAGTAGACAAATGGAAAAGACAGTTTTCAAGGTCAATGATCATGGAATCTTCCAGAAACTTCTCCTATGACACTTGCCTCTCTGAATTCGCCCAGGGATGAGTAAGGGATCATGAAACTCAAAGTGGAACCAAGAACTATCAGAGAGAGGACACTAATCAAAAACCCAGCAGCTGACTCACCCCCCTACAAACATCTATATATGGATCCCTCATCATAGAGATCCAGAGGGTGGAATCTTGTATTTTGTAAGGAAGTGTTGTTAGTTTCTTGGTGAAACATCATGGTGTTGGGTGATCTAAGCTTTTCATGAGGTGAAGAAGGGCTTTCATGCTGGGAGGATGACGCTGGGTCAGAACAATTGGTTGTAATCCTCTTTGCTATTCTTTCTATTAATGAAGCTATTCAAGTTCTCCTCCACATTCTTGTATGTTTGATGATATATGCATTTGTGTGGTCAATATATATCTGGTCCTATATTGTTTATGATTGTAGATCTCTGTTCTTCGATAGTGTTATGCTGCTTTGACTCTACAGGTGCTCTCTGAAGCAAGGAAGCAAGCGGCAAAGATCTGTCAGAAGGGAGAGGAACCAAGCACAAGACTGAGGTTGGTACCTTTGTTCCCCTCTTATCTACTTCTCATAAAGGAAAACGAAAGTAGTTTTAGTGTGTTTGTTTCTAAGATAGCTACCCGTCTTAGTGGGACTAGCAGCTTCGAGTGGACACTAGATTTCCTGATAACTCACACTATATTGGTTTGGCATAAACAACTTTGTTGAGTTATTTGCTTTAAAAATGATCCTATAATTAGTTGAGCACTTACATATTTCTGACATCAATATGTATGGGGATTCTATGGTAGTGGTAAAGTGGACGAATGACAAGTCCAAACTAAGAAATCACACCCTTCTCCCCATTTATGAGAAAATCGTAAATTGGTTAAGGAGGTTTACCCATTATTCTTTACACATGTCTACAGGGAGAAAACCCAAGAAGTTGCTCAACTTTCTAAAAGAGGATTGCATTGGCTCAATGTTAGTGGTAAATTCAAGAAGACAAAGAAAATGTGCTCAACTTTCTCCAGTTATGCCCCTGAGCATAACTAATCCTTTTGCAGTTGATCAATAGAATGAATACATAAGTATATATATCAGCGCTGATAGTGGCCTGTATATGAGAATTTGTTTGGGGATCGGTATATGCAAATGTTTAAATTATGGTTGTATCAGCTAGAAACCCTCTTCATTATTTTTAGGATATGTCTACCATCCATAATGGTTGGCGGTTGGGATAGGAAAATTACACAGCTGGCAATTTTGGGGAACATGTTCAAATAAGTCTTCTTGCACACTTCAAATGGAAATTTGTAACAACTTCGCAGAAACTGGGAACCCTCAAACTATATATTCTAGAATTTTGATAGATGGCAGGGCAACAAATTGTATATTTTACTTGCTTTTTTGAATACAGGAAATGTTAACATTTTACAGTCTCATTTTTTACTCTTATAAAGAATTGTAAAAAACACTTAATTGAAACTCTATGGGCTATAAGCCATCGGAATACTATTAAGCATATGTGTAAATGTATTTTATTTTGCCTATACATAAAATACAAGTTTGTTTTCCTAGGAAAAATAATAATAAATTTATCACATTATATATTTATAACAATTTTAATAATATGTCTGCATGGGGCAACTCAATTGGCAATGGCCGTGGAAATGAAGTCTCACTGAATTGGAAATCTTGGGTTCAAATCTTGTGCTATCCCCCGATTAGAATGAGAAGTTGGACATGATGAAGATATAGTCTTACCAAACTTATAAAAAAAACAATTTTAATAATATATTTAAGTATGATTTTGCTTTTATTTTAAAATAAAAAAGTTTAAAATATATATAAATTTTAAAAAAGAATAAAGATGTTATTCATTTTTATTTTTATATTTTCATTTAAAATAAAAATAAATAAATAAAATACAGGAAGAGAAATGCAAAATCAAACTAAGAATCCATTCACAAATGACAAGGTAAACACTTACAACCTTTTTTATGATGTTTTTTATGATGTTTGTTAGTACTTTGAGAATTTAAGGAAGGAAGTGGCAACTTGATTATAGCATAAGAGAAGTCAACAACATAATATAGGGTGAATAAGTATGCTATGCCCAGTTATGTTATGTCTGAACTTATATATAAAATTTGGAAAGTAATGTAAGTGTCATCGTTATAATATGTTGTCCTCTTGATTGTGTTCTCACCTTGTAGCATTTAAAAGGTTGTCAAATATAAGTAATTCATAACGTGCACTCTACCATGTAAACCTCACATCAAATTAACTTCAAAATATCACTTACTCCTTACCCTTTTCAATCCCAAATATCATTATCACAAGCTAAGTACGAACCAATGAATCAATTACTTGTACATCAATTAGTGTGGAAATGTTATTTTTAGCGTATACAACCCTCTCTTAGTCACAATCAAAGAAAAACGAATCTAGTTTATACGTATTTATAATGGACCATATTTATGAATATAACATAATTTTCAAATATTAATTATAATAAATAATTAAGAAAAAGAATATTCTCTGTGAGGAATTTTGTTCATGAATTTAATTTTGTTAGTTAACGTTTTTGTTTTTAGAACTCACTTATGTAATATGAGGCATTTTATGTTTTCTTAAGGTTTTTGTTCTTTTGGAAGTCTTATTTTAGGTAATATGGTTTAATATTAAGGGTATTATTTTATAGAGTTTTCAATAATGTTAGTATTTTAAGGCGTTATCAAAATTTAAATATGAAGTTTTTTTTTTATATTGATGCTAGTTGTTGTTGATCATGGGTTTGATTCTCTTAGATTTTCTTGGGGTGAAGCTTCATGTACCATCTATTTAGGATCGCGCGTTCTATTCTCGCCTGCTAGGTCAAGCCGCTATTGATCTCGCCTTGGCCTTCGGTCTTCAACAATGGCCCCTCCGGACGCTTCACCGGAGGCGGCTGCCACCCAACAGGCCTTTTCTGCCTTGGTTAAATCCTTACCCCCTCAGCGCCCTCGCCCAGCAATCTCCAAGTTTGTAAAGAAGCTAGATGTTTTGCAAGAGGTCAACCTTCCTCCAGCACTTCCTCACATGGCTGCCCTTTCATTAGCAAAACGAGGTCTCATCGAACAATTCACTGGCCTTTGGCCATCTCCGAAGACAGTGCAAAGATGGGTCGAATGAAACTGGTCTGATAAAATACAAGGCAAAATCTCCATCCGCTTCTGCGGGAAAGGGTATTTCACCTTCCATTTTGAATCAAGAGAAGACAAGGATCTAATCTTCAGAAACGGACCATATTTCATGGATTCCAGAGGCCTATACCTCAACAAATGGACTCTGGATTTCGACCCCGAAATGGATGTCCCTAGCGCAGTTCCGGTCTGGGTTCGGCTCCCTCACCTTCCCCTCCATTGTTGGGGAGACGAATCGGTTCGAGCCATCGGGAATGCTGTTGGAAGATTCATTGACCGTAGTGAGCCAAAAGATAATATGCAAGCCTGTGCTCGCATATGTGTAGAAGTTGATCTAGGCAAAGGCCTTCCTGAGGCCATCAAACTCAAAGTGGACGACTGGACGCACATCCAACAATTGGACTATGAGCAGATCCCGTTTAAATGCAAGGTATGTCATGAATATGGCCATTTTTCCAATCGTTGTTCTAAACTAGTTGATGTAGAGAATGTTTCACAAGATGAGCAATGGGAAACGGTCAAGAAAAAGAAGACTACCCCCATCTCCAAGGCAAACCCTGAAGCTACCCCTCCCAAACCTAATACATCCATCCCCTCCACCTCATCCCTCTCTAACTCCTCCTTCCCCTCTCTAGCCCATCCTCTCCCTCCCCCTTCTTCATCCAATCCTTTTTCTGCCATTTCCCCCCCTGAAGACAACCCCCCTCCCTTGCCCCAAGCTGATGCCATTGAGCCCTCCCCCCCTCTACTTATCTCCTCCTCCCTCTCCCTCGAACCTCCCTCTTCTAGACTTACCAGGAGTTCTTCGAAAGAGCACGGAGTGACTATGGATGCACAAAAAAAACAAGGGCCAGGAAGGAAGTTTGCCAAGCAGCAAAGAGATGAAAACGCTCAAAAGGATATTGCCATGGGTACTCAAAAACCCATAGAAACCTACATTTTGGGGCAAAATGATAAAGAAACAGTATACAAAGAGCAAGGAGAGCGAGCAACTCTCCGTACCCCAAATATGGATGGTATGGCGAGACCATGGTGATGTGACCGGTGAATGAAACAACCCAACCCGATTGTGGTACGGAGGAAAAGTGTCATGTTCAAGAGCGACTTGCTACCATCAAAGTTTTCTTGAGTTTCTCCCAATTTTTCCCCAGTCATTGCTGACCAGTACCTCTTTATTTTTGTCAAGCTTGAGGAGGATAACATATGCTTATTCTATAACTTGCCCTTCGGGCAAGCCCATCGCTATGTTTTAACGAGCCTAGCGATAGTGAAACTCGTTCTCGTCTAAAGACAAGTTTGTCGCTATTTCATGCATTTAACGAGTCTAACGACAAAGATAACTCGGTCCTTTTCATTTTTAGAGAGTCTGAAAAGGTACGTAAAGTCAACTCCGAAAGTCCTTTTTCGTCATCTAATCCCTTAAGTCCGAAAAAGTATAAAACAATACAGAAGGGATGAGTTTTCGATAGTTTTAACGAGCCGAACAAAACAAGCGCTCGATCTTTTTGTGCAATAATCCCTCAGGTCCAAAAAGATTAAAATCTAGAGGAGGGATAGCACTTCCGGTCACTTTAACGAGCTGGAAGGCTGAAACTCGGAAATCTTTTCATATTTTACGAGTCAGATGAAAAGAGCTTAAAGAAGACTCGTCTTTTGAGGAACGAGTGATAAAACGGGTTAGCAGCTGATTCCAGGTACGGGTTGGAATTTTCCAATCACGGCAGTGTCACAAGGATGGCTAGTGAAATCACTCTTCGCAGCTGTTCCTCAAAATGGGTAAACAATCATATGAAGGTGAACGATCGGCCAATGGAAAAGTGGAGGTGACGGTGCAAACACGACCAAGGCTTTAATGGCTGATAATGTTACATTCACGGTGGTTATTTACCGGAAGATAGTTCATTTTTTAACGAGCTTAAACGCAGAAAAACACTGCTCAGTCTTATGTTTATTTTTTAACGAGCATGAACTATGTGCTAAAACTGCTCGGATCTTGCGTTTATTTTTTAACGAGCATGAACTGTGTGCTAAAACTGCTCGATTAATCCAGTCATATGATAAGAATGTCTCATTGAAGATGCTATTTTTTATGGAGCTTAGATCTTACAAAGCTTTGCTCCGGATCCTTTCGTTATGCAAGTTCGGAAACGACTAATCCTACGAGTTTAAAGGGTTAGACCTACAGGTTTAAAGGGAGGACCTAAAAATTTAAAAAAATAAATAGTCGCCCCTTGCTTGCACTCCAAAAGGTTTGCATGCCCCCAGGCATAAAGTACAATTTCAAGGTTACCCCTCAATTTGCAGATAAAACATTTGTTCTACCAGGAAAGGCCTACCTCTTTCAAGTTACCCAAAGATTGTTCTATTAATCTTTCAAACAAAACACTTCTTCGGCAATGTCTACTGAAATAGACAAAGGTGAGAGACTCCGTCTGTCAACTCACATAACTTTGACAAAAGAATCTTATTCTAGAATAACCCTCTTCCAGCATGGGCGGGGTACAGACTAGTCATATTCTTCCGCGGAAACCTACCCTATACCCAAAGTCTTCCTGCCGAAGCAGACCAGGATGCATGCCCCCTGGGTTCCAGTCATATCCTTCCGAATCACTCGCGCTCATCGGGAGGACGGGCCGTGGGTTGAGACATTTCTTGCGTGAAGAGACCATTTAGGGATGGTATATGACTATTTGCGATGCGTGATCCGGGAAATGAAAGTTGGTCCACGAGCTTGACCACTCTTCCTTCATGCGGAAAACACATTACTCTAAAGAGTGAGGAGATGATGGCTCCCATGCAATATACATAGTCTCATCCAAGGAGTAGGTTATAATCCAAGGGTCCTTGAACGACCATCACGTTCATTTGAACGATCTTCCCTTTCAATGTGATAGGCACATTGGGGAGGATCCCTAAAGGTCGACTGGTTCCTTTATCGAAGCTTGTCAGATTTCTCATTTCAAGCAAAAGCGTTGGCGAACCAAGCGCTTTCCAAGCAATAGAGGAAAGGATACTCACAGATGCCCCCTCATCAATGATGGTGCCAGCCATTACCATTCTGTATATTTGAACGATAATTCTGAATGGTATGCTTGCTGGCAACCGGGGTCTGCCTAGTTGGTTCTAGTCGAAGGATACAACTAGGTTGCTTGGTGGTGGGACCGAATAGACAGCCGAGTATGACTCTGACGAAGTTCCTTCCTGCGATAAAGGAATGGGCAAATTGCCCCCTTCTTCGTCGGAGTCTGTGTTGATGAAGAGAATTTGGATGGTGTCGTCTTTATTCTCCTCTGTGATGGTATCATTCGAAGATAGAGCCTCTGAAGGCAAAACCGGGTCAACTGCCGCCTTAACCTTTTGACTCTCGTCAGGTATGGATTCAGACGGTTCATCCTCAATGATAGGTGCTTCGGCTGACCACCTGAGCGGGCCAGCCGGGTTCTCAACTGGTGAAGGACTTGGCAGGAGTTTTTGATATCCAGGAGGAAGTTGCACTGGTAAAACTGGGCGATCTTCCAAAACTCTTTTAGCCTCATCTAAGAAGGGACAACGGTGGATGGCATGGTCGCCTTCACACAGTTTGCAGGGAAATCTAGCTTTCCCTCTCTGTCCTGTGGCTTCACTTTCACTAGTTGACGGTGTGCTGTCAACATGGCTATCAGAGGTTGACGCCACCGAATTGTGCAAGCGAGGAGACCAGTCCCTTAGTATCCGAGGGATGCAAGGACAATCTCTGTGAAAGTGGTCTCCCTTGCATATGACACAAGGCGATTTAGGCCTGGTCAGTGCAGTGTGTGGATTTTCATTAGACGCCATTCGCTTGCCCCCAGTCGCTTTTGGCTCCTTCTTCTTCTTTTCTTTCTTCTTCTTTTCCTTCTTCTCCTTGGGAGCTTGGCTTTTGGCTTGGCCAGCTCCATCATGCGAAGAGGAGGGAGGAGAGGAAGAATTATAGGAAGTGGAAGGCTGGTGGGCAGCTCTGGACTGGTCTAACTGCTGATTCGATTGTTCAGGAATAGTGGTGTTTTGAACAACATTAGTTGAGAAGAGCCAAACAGGCAAGCCGATTGTCAGTCCTGGAAGCGACAATGTGGCCATATGGGGCGCTCCAACATCTCCCCAAGAGGAGAAGGGACTAGGACTTCCACCAAGGGGAATTCCTTGGTTGGAGGGCTCCATTTTCTCAACTGAAAGATCAACGCGGGAATAAGGGCGATTTATTATTCCGTTTAAAATAAGTTTTAATGACGCTTTAGACACAACTTGCTTTTTCAATTTTAAAGAGTCGAGAAAAAGCTAAAGATGACTCTAGTCTCCTTCGATGTTTTAACGAGCCCAAAGTGACAAATGCTCGGATGGACTTTTTCCGTTATAGAATCTGAAAAAGGCCAAAAGGAACTGCTCTGGAGTTCTAGGTAGAGGGTGTGCCAAACTTTTCGCAAAACCGTAGAATACTTTTTAAGGTACGGGCGGTCAATCTTCCTGAATGTTGTGTTCAGTGCATTGCGATCAGTAGGGCGGTCGACACGGCTTCCTAAGGATAAAGGTTGTATGCCTATAGGGGTCTCCCAATATATACTCGACGGTACGTGGGAGCACAATCCGTACTGGCGCTATCGTCCCTCAGGAGGAATCACCCACCATCAGCGAGATCGACAGTCACCAGGCTTTACGACGCCGGAACACGTCTCTAGCCTAGACCTCTATGTTGTGCGTTATGTTACAAAGCGTTATTAAGTTCATTCAGTTTATTTTATGTTGATCTTTCTTAGAAGTTTGCCTTTTGAGGTTCACCACAAGATGTATAGACAACTTCCTAAATGCAATCTAAAAGATGATAAGCAAATTTTATCTCTTTTTCAACAATGAAAATCCTAGCTACAAAGGGAAAAGAAAGACACCATCTTTTCTCAGAGAGCAATCAACACACTCTAAATGCACTTTCCCTAAATCGATCATGCAAACTATCAAGATGCAAATGCACAATGCAAGTGTTTGTTTTCCGCTTTCTTAATATTGATGCCTAAAAAGAAAGCTTTTTGCACAAATTTGAATTTGCTTTTAAAATGACAAATACAAACAAGTTTACTTTTTCGAAATCAGAAAGGGTAGAAGAGGTTACAACACTTAACGATTTTTGAAATGAATACTTGTTTTGACACTCAAAAGAGACAAACTCAAACCAAAAGCAATAATGAATGTATAACCAACTGTAAACAGCCAATGAAATCTCTCCTAAGATCACAGTCAACAGATCTGAATCAAGGGCTACAGGATGACTATTTCACTCTTGCAATGGAAAACTGTAAATGACGCCACAAACACATAAAAACACTCACAGTCTTTTTGTACAAAAGGAGGCGGAATTAAAGCAGAGAAAAGGGCTATCAGATAGGTACCTATGCTGGTTACAGGCTGCAAAAATCAGAGATCAAAACAAGGCAAAACAGAGCAGAGAACCCCAGCTGCACAAGGCCTAACTGGATCAGCGCACCTGTATAACAGGGAAACTGAATTTCAACGCAGGTAGCCTTCACGGGAACTGCGTTGAAATGCAGAGTCTCTTCACAGAGCCTGCGCTGAAGGAGAAACGAGAGTTCCTCACTGGGTTCTGGGTCACGGTTTGCTATTTAATCTACAGTTTCAGGCCAAATCAAAGCAACAAGCAAGGTACAATCAAAGGGATGATTTGAAGGAGGGCTAAGATATATCACAAAGGATCATCAAATCATTTGTGAGTCCATTGTTCAGATCATAGACAAATCCAGTGATTGGATCAAAGCAGAAGCTGTCTACTTTGCATCTGAAAATAGCAGATGCAGTTCGATTGCTGCTCTTGAGTCTATGAAACAAACAATGATAGAAACACAAATAAAATGACTAAACAGATCTCCCCAGTTGAGTCGCCAATTTGTTGTGGGGAAAAATGCCTATGCAGGACGATCCTATCCACCTAAGGTGTGACAGTGCCTTAGCAACAAACAGAAACATCTATTCTAGTATTCTTCCTTTATGAATTAAGAATGAAGAGAGATGGATGGACTAACCTGTGTCTTCCGTTTGTCCCTCGATCCGGTTTCTCTTCTCTTTGAGAGTTCCCAGCTACTTGCCTTCTCGCTCGCCCAGCTTCAACAGGTTTCTGCAAGATCACAAGAAGAGAACACTACACAAAGACATAGATTCATATTCATAACTAGTTCAGGATTAGAAATAAACTAAACATACTAATGCAATCATACATCAAAGATACATCAGTATATAGGAGAAACCAAGATAGCTTTATTGATGAATAACAAGGTTCAGGAGGAGATACAACCAAGAGGGTTCCAATCCCGCATCTACCTCCCAGCGAATGAAATCCTTTCTTCACCTCCCTTCAAAGCATTAAGCACCCAATGATTCCAATCTCAAACCAACAGCAATTCTTTGCAATAACAAAATTCCCGCCTCTAGATCTCATGGAGAAGAGATCCATATATAGATGTTTGGAGTGAGGATGAGTCAGCTTGTGATCTGACTAGTGTCCTCTCTCTCTGTCAATTCTTACTTCCACTTGGAGACTAAGAGTCTCTTACTCATCACTTAGTCGAACTCAGTAAGGAAAGTGTCATGGAGGAAGATTCTGGAAGCTTCCACAGTCTTGACACCTCTCACAAGAGACCCTGACATTTGTCATTTCCCACTCAGCGCACCCTGGTAGTGCTTCCACCTGCGTTGCAATGCAACTAGCCAGTGTAGCCTCTGCATTTCAACGCAGGCAGCTAGTGGAGCTTCTGAATTGATCCTGAATTGACTTGTTTTTGAGCAGTTTCTGGTGGAGAACTTCTGTGAATTGCTGTGGTTTGTTAGCCTTGTTCCTCTAGGGGTAGGAACATCATGTTTAGGGACTTTGGATCCCTTGGATTATGGACATTTCATGCTTATAGCTGTAAGGCACAAAAATGTCTATAACACTCCTTCCCAAAGAGAACCGGCCTTCTTCTTTTTCCTGATTTCGACCCATTTCTCTTTGCAATTCATCTTACAAAATCCTGACCAAAATCCTTGCTTCTCGCCTCAAACCTCTCCTCCCCTCACTTATCTCTGAAAACCAAGGAGGATTCTTGGCCAATAGGAAAATTTCCGATTCAATCCTCCTTGTCCAAGAAGCTATACATTCCAGCCAATCTAGAAAGGAAAAAGGTTTCATTCTAAAATTGGACCTAGCCAATGCCTTCGACAGAGTAAGGCACTCATTCCTCATTGTTGTTCTAAAGAAAATGGGGTTTGCTGCGCCTTTCCTTGACCTCATCAAAGCATGCATTTCAGGTCCTTGGATCTCACCTCTTGTTAATGGCAGACCAGGGCCATCTTTCCAATCCTCTCGAGGGCTAAGACAAGGCTGCCCCCTTTCCCCTTATCTGTTCATCTTGATGGTTGAGTCCTTCAGTAAAGCATTGGACCACAATCGGCGTGTCGGACTTATCACAGGTATTAAATTCGGGAATGGAGTCAAAAACATAAACCACTCTCAATTTGTTGATGATACTTTGTTAATAGGAGGAGCCTCCAATATTATAGCCCGTCGTTTCAAAGCCCTCTTAGACAAATACATGAGCTACTCAGGAGGTATGGTCAATCAACTCAAAAGTTGCATCTACGGTTGGAACACTACAGCTCAAGTCCTCCATAACATCGCCAACACTTTTGGGGTTCCTTGCAAATTAGACTGGGAGCACTTCACTTATCTGGGCATGCCAATGAGTGCTGGTCCTCTGAAAGCTGAAGTTTGGGATACTATCATAGATAAAATGAAAAGGAAAGTGCAGCAATGGGGTTCCACTTGGCTCAATCCAGCAGGCCGCCTAGTTCTCCTAAAAACAGGTCTTTCTTCTTTACCCTTATACCAATTCACACTTCTGCAAGCCCCTGCCATTTTTCATCACAAAATGGAAATCATACTCTACCATTTCCTTTGGCAAGGGGGTGAAAACAAAAAAAGGAAATTCAATCTTGTAAGTTGGAAGCAGGTCATTCAAACCCAAGATCGTGGAGGCCTAGGAATTAGATCTCCCAAGTTCCTAAATCTGGCTTTTGGTGGCAAGATCATTTGGAGATTCATTAGCGGCCACTCTGCTTGGTGGAAAAGTGTGTTGGAGGCCAAATATCTAAACTTTCCAAGACAGCACCTCTTGGATTACGATATCCCTAACAGAGTTTGCTCTAAAATCTGGAGATTGTGCAAGAAAGCAATCCCCTTCCTTGCCCAAAACATTTCTAAAGTTCCCAAGGGTAGCACCAACATCAAAATCGGAGCAGATAGAATAATGGGACAGCAGCCTATCAGCAGCCAACCTGGAACTGATCAAATTCTCTCCTTCTTTGACAACATAGGGCTTCATTACTTGGATCAGATTTCTCAATGGGATACCCAATCTCAGATTTGGACGGGATGGACCTTTCTAGCCATACCCATAGACCTCAAAGCGAGTTTTGCTAATCTCCTAGCTCACCTTCATAGCATAGCTCCTATTAAAAAAATGGTATCGATGGCTTCCGTTGGGATCCTTCAGGCTCCAATTACACAATTCAAGCTGCCCATCAGTATATTTGTAGCAGTGAACACCCCATGCCCATTTGGACACATTGGAAAATCATCTGGAAGTCAAAGGCCATCCCAAAAATTAAATTCTTCATCTGGGCTCTCCTAAAAGGGAAAATTCTCACTTCTGACAACTTGCAAAAGTGAGGCATTATTGGTCCTTCCCGTTGCCCAAATTGCCAAGCTGCTGAAGAAACCATCCAGCACCTCTTCATCGCCTGCCCCTTTACCACCACCTGTTGGAGAGAAATCTCCTTCAATGCCCATCTCCCCTGGAACCCCCATAACTCTATTGGAGAAGTTCTGCACCTCTGGAAGAAGAACTATCCGTGGCAACAAAAGAAGAACAATATCGCCAAAAGGGTTTGGGATGTTCTTCCCTATTCTCTTCTGTGGAACATATGGTTGGCAAGAAACCACATGGTCTTCAAAGACAAAGAAACCATCACAAGGAAATTATGTAACAAGGTAAGGAGTCTTACTTTAGAAACCATCTCAGTCAAAATTCAAAAGAAAATTGACATCGCTGACCTCTGTGTTGAAGAAAGGAATTTCATAGGCTATTTGTTGGACAAAAGTAACAGCAGCCAGAGTGGGAGTAACATTAGCAGCCAGCTCAACAACTCTAATCACAGTTGGAAAGTAAGATTGAAAGATGAGGAGTTCTCAACTTGGCTCAGAAACAGCAACACCTACTATCTCTTCTTCGATGGTGCTTCCAAATCTAACCCTGGAACAGCAGGGGCTGGTGGAATCATCTACAATGCCAACGGAGATATCAAAATGACTTATGAATGGGGATTAGGCCCCCTCTCTAATAATAGGGCTGAAGCTCTAGCTCTATACCAAGGGCTCGTCCAGCTTCAAAAACTTGGCATAAACACTGCAATGATCCTTGGCGACTTGGCTGCCATCATTAGTCTAATGGTTCACAACCGAAATGCCTCCAATGTGCTACTACAACAAACTATCAACTGGTGTCAAGCTCTCGCACAACAAATGACAGACCTCCGCTTCTTCCATGTTCTTCGAACTTTCAACAAGGAGGCAGACACTTGTGCCAATAGAGCGTGTAACAGATCCATAGGCAATCTCCTATGCAACTCAATCGAATCCCAACAATATCTACCATGATCAGAAACATATCAATGCTCAGAACGGCCCGCAGCAAATCAACTGTCACTGACACTCGCAGCGTCCTCAAGAAGATTCAGGTCATGGTCGCTACTAAAATCCACCTTGATATTCGACAGCATTATGTTTTCTTCACCAAATCTCTGGAAACGATCCGCCCAACTCCTTTTTGTCCCATCGCCCATGCTGCTCTGCCCCGCCCTTTCCTCCCCCGTGATCCTTCTCGTATTCTTCCCATGATCTCTACCCCATTCTCCCTTAACCCCTCGTCAGACCCCTTGTCAGAACCCGCCTTCTTATCCACTCTCTCCTTCTCTCATTTTCACATCTCCTCTTCTCCCAAGCCACATTCGTCCCTTCTGTCATTTGCTCTCAGCAATTCCTCTGCTCTGAGCCATCACTCCCCTTCTCTCTTCACTATCACTCCACCTCCAAGCTCCCTCTTCCTAGGTTCGTTAGTTCAACAGTATTGCAGCGCTCTAATCTTTCAAAACACTGAGAACACAGTTTGGCCTCCCACAATGGCGAGAAGTGAAGACTGCCTCCACTGCACTTATCTGCAAGTAGAATTGGAACAAATCCGTGCTCACCAGAAGATTTTGGATTCCAAAATCGACACCCATGCCCGGATCACTAGCGAGAAGCATGAGGCCGACCTCAATCTTTTTCTCCACAGAGTTTCTTCACTTCAGGAGTAGTTTAATGATCTCTCCAACAGATGCAGCCATGCCCAGGAGTCCATCGACATTCTGAAGTTCATGATGGAAAAAAGAAGCGCTCCCAACACCAGCTCTTCAAGCCTAAGGAACGCAGAAGTTGACAGCAAGCCCGAAGATTCTACAGCCCACCAGATCAGTCATATAAACATAGACTAAGCATGCTTTGCAAATTTTGTTTCTTGTTATTCTAGTTCATTAGAATCTATACTTGTTCAGGTTTTCCAAAAGTCAAGAATGACAGGAGCAAAGAGGAATTTTGTCTTCCCTGTAGTATTTCCTTGCTTTGCTTCCCGGGCATAATGCCTTGTAATACAGGAGCTCAGCCTCCTCAATCCTTTTTTGGAATATAAACAACAACTGATTATGTAAAAAAAAAAAAAAAAAACTTCATGTACCATATATTAAATGTGGGAAATTACTCTAGGGTTTCTATGTTTTCAATCTAAATAAAAAAACAAAGAAAAAAGAAAAAACGATTTTGAATAACGTTTATGATTATAAAATTTCTTCTCATCTTTTATGTTAATGATAATTTTAATAATCAAACATATACTTTGATAACAACTCTCTTTAGAGTAAGTTTAATAGACAAATTCATTTTAACTACACACTTCTCATAATAGTTCTTTTTTTTGTAAGTTTGGGTGGGACTACATCATCATCATGTCCAATATATCACACTGATCAGGAATGGAATTGAACTAGTGACTTCACATCACGGAGTGCCTTAACAGAACACTCGATCATTGTTTATCCAAAACCCCATAGAAAATCAAATGCAAGCTTTGATAACAACTCTCTTTAACATAAGTTTAAGAGACAAATTCATTTTAATTACAAACTTCTCATAATGGTCCATCTAACTACACTCAATTCCATTTTATGTTTAAATCCCCTAACTATAATCCTTAGTTATTATCATTATATTAATTATAAATATATCAACTTATTATTTTTACTTTTTAATCATTTTCTCTCCTACATATACATCAAGGAGACTCATTTGATTGTGCATTTGTTGTTTGTAAAATGATGTTTCCTTTTTACGAGGGCTTCTTATTCATTCACTCATTCACTTTATTTAGGTGTGGCATTATTGAATTGGACATTTTTATATTTATTTGGTTGTTGGATCAATAACTTTTGTTATCGTAGTAGAATATCCTTAGTATGGCTCCTCCAAATAACTCGTCCTACCATTTTTTATTTTATTTTACTTATTTATTTATTTTTGGAATAATACAATTGTATGGAAATTGCAGGGTTAACATAGAAAAGAGCAAAGTATTTTGAAGAAAAAAATCTAATTCATATATTTTCAAAATTATAGGCTATATAACTTAGGGGTTTGGTCCAATCCTCAAACTAGGATTAAATCAATGGTTTTAGTAATTATGAGGTTCAAATTTCGTACCACTTATGGAGTTACATGAGTTCATGAGTAAATGAGAAACGATATGATATGAATCATCCTTATGTATTCATATTGGTTTATATGCATTGCTATTATCTTGGGCAAGTGCAGGTTTTCATGTACATGATTTCCTGATTGGATAACTGGATGAAAAAACACCCATAACCAGTTCTATGATCCTAGTTCTATGAGGTGTAAAGGCATTTCACACCATGTATCCTCCAAAACATGGAGTCATGGGAGAATGGTGTTAAGTCACACTCTCTTAGACATGTGATGGTGACTTCCAAGTGCTTGTTGGAGAAGCTTGGTCAATGCATTCACACTTTTGCTTATAGGTTCTATGTAGAGTTAAGTCGATGAAGTTGACACTCTAGGATAATTTAGCAAATAAGGGATAGGACTTGGAGGATGGAAGTAGGTAAGGGAGGTAGGGTGTTTGGATTAGTTGAGAGTGTTAATGGGTTTTGTCATGTAACCATAGTGTCTGATTTCCCTGTATTAAATGTTTAACTCAATTACAATAATATATGCAAATATTACATTTATGTTTGATTATTGTGATTAATGAAATTTTGCTATTAGGATTCGTATATGTTATTGATTGCTTCATTATGATATTTTTTGTATTATTGATTAAGTGCGAGCATACAAGAAACTTGTATTAGGGGTGAAGTTGATGTTTTTTTTCCATGTGGTTCACAGTTACTATAGATCACTAACTCGCTACATCCACGAATCACTACTTATACGAAATATTATTTCAGGTAGATCCACCCGCAGGGATCACTTCTCACTAGCTCAAGCACAAAGCCCGGCCTCGAAGGTGTCGAGAGAATCGAACTCATGACCTCCCAATAGTAGAGATGCTTAACTACGGGTAATCGACCAATTGAGTGGGTGTGAGGTTGATGTTATTAGTACATGCACAAGATATATATGTGCTAGCTACATATATATATCTCACATGCATAATCTACATATCTCAAATGCATACGCTAGTGTTATTATAAATGTATTATGTTAAGAAATATGATTGGTTGTCTGGAGTGTATTATGTCTTCATTGACTTATGAAGTTGATTAAGTTAATAAGATTTAAAGTTATTATTAATCTAATTGATTTATTTAAGTTAATGGACTTTGAGGTTAGTATTAATCTAATTAATGTGTTTAAGTTAATGGGTTTAAGGTTAGTATTAACTTAATTAATTTGATTAGGTTAATTGATTTATTTAAGTTAATACAGTTTAAGGTTAGTATCAATTTAAGTAATTTGATTAAGTTAATTGATTGATTAGTTTGATGTTAAATTAATGTAATATTATTATTATGGTAACAAAATCTGATTTGATTATTGGGACTAATTAATGTATTAAATGGGGATGGGCTACAAAAGGGGTGAAAGGATGGTTGGGTCAAAGCATTTATGAAGGGGAATAAAAGTTATTTGAAATTTTTAGGTTTGTTAAAGGAGGAAGGTTATGGAAAAAGGTTTTAGAAGGAGATAAGATGCAAGGGTTAATATTTTGGGAAAGAAATATATTACATGGAGTAATACTTGGAATCAATGTGAAGAATACATGGAACTATGAGACTTGGGATTGAGGTTTGTGGATCTTAGACCCACCAGCAGGTTGTGATTCTAGGGATTTGGGCACAAAAGATGAGGAAACCTTTGGAGATTTTGTGTAGCTAGGGAGCTAAAGAGGTTATTCCTAGTTAGCTGGGAGGTAAATCTAGTTAGATATCTATTGAGCATCTAAAGAACCATTTGGGTGTTAGGCAGCTAAATCAAACTAAGGCTACATGCATTTTACTGATTATAGTTTCAGTACATTACTTTCTAAACTAATATAATGTTAAATGAAAATTTATATGTTAAAGTGTTATATGTTTATAGAAATTATGAAGCTAATAATAAATTGAAAATCAAATAATGTGTTATTGAAGAAGTCCCCTTTAATTTGTTAGAAAATCGCCTTGCATAGTATTTAGATTTCATTTATCAAAAAATTGTATTACATGGTATTTAGATTGAGGTATGAGTCAAAAGGCTTCACAATTCTGATCATGGAAAAATCATAGGATGTTGTAACTTTAGGTTAGTATATATAGCCACATTTTTAGATGGTACAAAAGCTGCAATAAAAAAATAAGATTTTATCTAGCTAGAACAAGATTTCAGGCTACAAGCGAAATCTTTGTTAACATCTCAACACAAAAAAATCATGCGCTTGCAAGGATATTGTATATATAGAAGGGAAAAGTTGGTCTACAATACAAGCATATGTTGGGCATTGGATAATCCAGCGCTCCCCATGTGTTTTGTGACATGTGCTTAACCACCTCTCAAGGATCCATTAACTCTGGTGATGCGTCCATTTACTAACACCTACGATTTTGGTGTAATGGAAATCATGATTCCAACAAGTGGTATCAGAGTCAAACGTCTCGAGTTTGAATCACACTCGGCTCGCACTAGGGGGATATTGTTGGGCATTGGATAATCCAACGCTCCCCGTGTGTTTTGTGACATGCGCTTAACTGCCTCTCGAGGATTCGTTAACTCTGGTGATGCATCTGTTTACTAACACCTGCGGGTTTTGGTGCAATGACAATCGTGATTTCAACGGCATAAGGCCTACAATACAAGTAATGAGACAAGAATTAGGTCTAAAATACAAAAGAAAATCCACTCATAAATCCTAACATTCAAAGTACTTTGAGAGAACCTTGACTACCACAATATAGTTTTGATAGTGAATAGGAAGAAAACTTTTGCAGAGGATATCCACCACATATATTGAATTTTGAGACTATTAATTAGATTTTCAAATGTTGATTGCCTATTTCTCGAGTACTCTAGAGTGTGAAAACTAAATCTTTGTTCTAACCATTCCCAATTTCTACAGTGCCTCATCAAGCCAAAGCATGAAAGCCTTGAATTGCAACCCTCATCCAATAGAGCAATATAAGCATTAAGGTCATGATAAACAACCTTTGCTGCTACAATATTCTGAAACCAATAAAAGTGAAGTTCAACCCATCTTATTAATAACACAAATATTTGAATTTCTTTGCAGCAAACACCAAATTTATTTCCAATAGTTGACCAAAAAAATACCCAATCCAAAGGCCCTATTTCATTGATTTGTCATCTCACCCCCATAACACTCTTTGAGGAAAAATATTTGGGTCCCTTGAAAAGCATCCCACAATGTAATAACTTTATGCCATTAGCATAACACTAACATAAAAGGCTAAAATAACTCCATGTGAAGGGAGAAATCCCAATTATGTGTCTAGAGTACCAACACCAAAACCTTTAATGGTGTGAATTATGTATTGACAATTTTATATGAACGTGTTGCTTCAGTGAATTATGTATAACAGTTTTAATCTCTACTATATTCTACTTAAAAGGATTTCCCTCTAATATGGGTAGAATTATGAAGAAGAATTTAATGACAGTTAGTACACATGTCATGTAGTAATATAAGTCTACAGTGATTAAGTTTCCAATGCTTAATAGTATGCATTACATGCCAATATAGCAATAAGCTCTTATTTATGGTATGTATCAAGGATTTTTATAATATATATTTTTAAAGTAAATGTGTTGGTTAATAACCAAATAGACACTAAATTAGTGTATAAGAGACTTTTTTATTTGTTAAACAAAAGGCCATTTCCATACAACGATTTAACTACTAAAATCTAAAAATATATATACTCTATCTTCCTCTAAATTTAAACTTGAAACCCTTACCGAAAAAATACATACTCTTAGACATCAGCTCTACCCAAACTATATATATTTCCAACCAACCAACTTCTTTCTTAATTTTTCTAGTGACATATTTCAACTTATAATCCATGTCCCCTCGCTAAACCTATAAACCATAAAATATGAGTTTCCAATTACCATCACATGGTTGACGGCTGTGAAAAAATGCTAAATTTTTTTATGATATTTCATTGTGATTTGCATTTTTTAATTAGAAAATGAAAACAATGTAAAGATTTTTCAAGGTTTTAAGTTAATCTCTAAATAATAGAAGAACCATACTAACATTTATATATGTAACATGTTTTTTTCAATTACACACTTTAATTATAAGAGTAAACAAAGTACCATGATAATTTAGTTATATTAGTGAATCTATTGTTAATTACCATTAGATATATAATGAACTTTTTCATTTTTCCAATTTTTATATAAGGTTGGGATTGTGTTGCTCAAAGCCTTAGTTCACAAGGATTAAATAAAAAAAATGTTAAATCAGTGAGCAATGATATTTTATTAGATTAAATTTATCTAAAAACAACATATCAATTAAAAAAAATGATAAAGGATAATTATATATCTTAATAAGTTAAGTTGTAAGGGAACTTGTCTTATCTCAAAAACGAGTTGTTTTTAATGTGTTTTTTAGAAGTTTTTCTTGTGGATTTTTTCGGTTTAATTTCTCTAAAATCTGGCAGGAATTCATTGAAATCACAAGTTTGATGGTTAACACCTGTAAAATAGAAGTGCCTTGGGGTTTTTCAGGATGCTAAATCCATATATGCAGTCAAAAATCTAGTTTAAATAACACAAATCAAGATTTCACGACAAATTTTTCCATCGGATTCCAATGCCGAAAACTCTAAAAAGTCGCACTAAAGACAATTCCCCTAAAAAAATCCCACGTACCATGCGCTTTCGTTTTTCACGGACTTTTGGATCTTTAAGAAATGTCTCTAAACTATTGGGGACTTCATTAGGGACTCGGGAACTTATTGGTTCCCCAAGGTGTTTTAGACAAATATCAGGGATGTTTTGAATAAAGTTTAAGATTTTTTTTGCAGATTTCAAGGATTTTTTGGGCAAATTTCAGAGATCTTTTGGGCATATTTTAGCAATAATCCAAGTATATAACTTCAGTTTTGACAATCATGGACATTGATAATTGAACAATATGATCAATTTTCTCATCCAATATTTTTGTAATGCGTTGAATCTAATTTCTTTATACAAGCTACAACTCAAAACATGGGTTTTGCATAATAACTTTCAATTTGAATTTCTAGTGATTCAGATAGTGTCTTTTCAATGGTAAAACTACAAGAAGTAGCCTCCATGTTAAGAAAACATAAATTGCAACATTTTAAAAGGCTAATCCTTGGGGTTATTTCTCTTGCCTTTCTCATTTTTTGGATGATCTCAACATTTACATATTTTATAGGGTTTTTGAGGAGCCATTCAAGTTCATTGCTTCGACCATCCCAACCTCAAGCATTGTGAAAAAAATCAGATAATAGTGACTTGGATTGGGTACTAATGCTTAAATAAATTCGTATTCAATCCCCTTAATATGAAATGTAAATTTAATATTTTTAAAAAAACAAAGTATTTTATAGTGGTTTTTAACACAACAGTAAACGTTCTCAAAACCTATTGAGAAGGGAATGTCTTTTATATTTAACATAGTTGCCATTAAGAAGAAATATGACTGGAAAAAATCGTTATAAAGACAGTTCTTTGAGATAAATCTTTCATGGACCTTATTCCAACTTGAAAATAGTTACATTAAGTTTTTTAAAGTTAAAACTCATGTCTAGTGACCAATATTAGAATATCGCTCAACCCTTTTTTAAATTGTTAAAAATTTTAATTGACGAATGTAAAAACTGTGCATAATACTATAAAGTATAGCTTGTTATACTTACAAATTTAAATTAAGTACAAATATTAATAATGAATTCTGAATATGTATGTATGGGTCCCAACTCACCTTCTCTTGAAAAAATTGAGGTGCATTCTAAGGGAGGGTCGCCATTACCTGTGCGCCCTCCCCGTCACGTCACAAAACCACGTGTCAAAGCGCATGGAGCTGGTGCGACACCTGTCCACCATGGAGCTCCACGTGTTGGGCATCATGTCATCACATAAAACTTTGTGTCCGCGCCATTTCCTCCGTTTTTTGGGGGTCATTACTGCGATGTTCCATTTTCCCTTTGTCTTTCTGCTCGGGGCCGGTTGTTGGGCGAAGCCCCCGCCGAATATGGCGCAGGATGGCCCCAGAACCTGCGCGCTTCGTCTGGTATGCATGTGTTGTTGCAAGCATTTGTTCGATTGATAGGGTTTGTGGACCTGTGCGCTTCGTCTGGTATGCATGTGTTGTTGCAAGCGTTTGTTCGATTGATAGGGTTTGTGGTTGGAACATCGCTTCTGCTTTTCTTGTGGTTTTCCACCTGGATTTCTTGGTCGTTCTGGACTGCCGGTTGTTTAGGGTTTCTCTGGTGGTGGTCTTATTCGCAGTTTTTGTTGTTTGGGGAGGAGCCGGTTGCAGTTTTACTGAGCTCGAGGTAATTGCTTAATTTGTTGTTAATTCGTTGTTTTGTGCTAGTTTTTTTGGTGGTTTTATGTTGTCTAATGGATTTTTCTTCTCGTTGCAGGTGTGGAAAAGGTCGTTGCAAGTGTGGAGAAGGTCTGGTGAGCTCCGGGGAAGGTCGGCGACCATCCATGGCCTGTATCCGGTAGGATTTTAATCCTACCAGCAATTTCTCTGTGTTTTTCAACACAAACAACTCTATTAGGATATTTTATAAAATTTCTATGGCAGGTTTTGAGGGTTTAGGGTTTTTGTGGATATTTTGATGTTGTTTGTTGTTGAGGGTTTAGGGTTTTTGTGGAAATTTCGTTGTTTTCGTTGTTATTTTCGCCATCCCGTGTTATCCTCGGCCGTCCCGTGCCATCCTCAGCGGAGGGCTTTGCCCAACAACCGGCCAGGACAACAATTCCCTCTCTCTTGGCCTGCAATTCCGCTCTCCTCTTGGCATCAAGGATAGAGCACAGACTCTATCTGTCAATAGATAAAATGTGTTCAGGTTCTCTAATGTTAACAAGCCTTCAGAATTGTCTCTGTATATAACATTTCTGTTTGTTTGTTTGTCCCCTTCTCTATTAGTTTACAGGAAAATTTTGTTCACGATGATGGGCTGCCATAGCTGGGCTTCATGCCCTGGCTATCTTGATGTACAGTTCTATATATACATGATTAAATGATACGAGTTTTACTTAACTGTTGCAGTTTGTAGCCACTGCAATTGAAATTTTTGTGTCCTGTTTATTTTTGGGGATGAGAAGATCATTAAATGATGCCAGTTTTACTTGACTATTGCAGTTTGTAGCCACTTCAATTGAAATTTTTGTATCCTGTTTTTTTTGGGGGTTGAGAAGATGATTAAATGATGCCAATTTTACTCAACTGTTGCAATTTTTAGCCACATCAATTGAAATTTTTGTGTCCTGTTTTTTGTGGGGTTGAGAAGAGATTTGGGTTTAGAACTGGCTTTTAAATATTAATCAAATTCTGCAAGTTGTCGTAACTAGACAAAGTTTCAGTCCTTTTATAGATAGGGTAATTACATAACAAATAGACTTTCTTTGGCTTTGTTGTTTTAACCAGAGACGTGGCTTTCACATAACAATCACATTTTGGAGGTTGTCGTAACTAGACAAAGTTTCAGTCCTTTTATGGACAGGGCTTTCACTTTGTTGTTTTAATCAGAGATGTGGCTTTCACATATTAATCACATTTTGGAGGTTGTCGTAACTCGACAAAATTTTAGTCCTTTACGGACAAGGTGGTTCTGAACCGCATATGACCAACGTGCTCTCAAAAACTTATTATGAGATAAGACTGTCTGGTCATTTGATTTCTGTATTTAGCCTTTTTCCTATACCTTTGGCCATTATCTCTTGTCTATTGTTCATATCTAGTGTTGCTGCTTCTGCAATGTTTATTTCATTTATTGGTCTGTAATAGTATTCTGAATTAGAAGATTGGTTTCCCCGTTCATCGAACAGCAACAAATCATTTTGTAGCTTTGCTGGCATATTCCTCTTGTTAATGAGAAATTTTCTTCTTCCCATGAAATTTTTGGTCAATTTACAATTATTTAATTATTAGTTTTGTCTCTTGCATAGAGTCTCTATGCTTGCTCGCAACTTTGAATCTACCCTATCGAATCTTAAAAATGACTGAAATAATAATCCTAACGCCCTCACAATCCTATAATACAAATTTCATTATTTTTTTCCTTTTTATAAATAGATGTCAACTATATTTTAAAGATAAAGATAATTCTAGGCCAGCAATTCCCTCTGCTCTTGGCATCAAGGACAGAGCACAGGCTCTGTCCGTCAACAGATAAAATGTGTTCAGGTTCTCTGATGTTAACAAGCCTTCAGAATTTCCTCTGTATATAACATTTATGTTTGTGTGTTTGTCCCCTTCTCTATTAGTTTACAGGAAAAAAAAATTCACGATGATGGGTTGCCATAGCTGGGCTTCATGCCCTGGCTATCTTGATGTACAGTTCTATATATACATGATTAAATGATACGAGTTTTACTTAACTGTTGCAGTTTGTAGCCACCGCAATTGAAATTTTTGTGTCCTGTTTATTTTTGGGGATGAGAAGATCATTAAATGATGCCAGTTTTACTTAACTGTTGCAGTTTGTAGCCACCTCAATTGGAATTTTTGTGTCCTGTTTTTTTTGGGGGTTGAGAAGATGATTAAATGATGCCAGTTTTACTCAACTATTGCAGTTTGTAGCCACCTCAATTGAAATTTTTGTGTCCTGTTTTTTGTGGTGTTGAAAAGAGATTTGGTTTAGGTATGGTTATTGGTCATAAATGCATGGGAGGATGATTAAACTTCATTTTCTTAAGGATTTAGGTTATTCTCATATTTACAACAATTATATTGGATGTGACTCTCTGGTCATGTGGTGGTGAAGATCTAGACAAGCGGTGTGTTGCTATATTAGTGATCTATGTTTGGACCTGGAACCTGAATTTGAATTTGAAGGTTTTCATATTAGTGATCTAGGACCTGGAACCTGAATTTGAATTCTAAGGTTTTCATATGGAAAAAAATATAGAGATGGGGTGTTGTTATTTTAGTGATCTATGTTTGGACATGGAACTAGGATTTTGAATATCTGAATTTAAATTTGAAGGTTTTTTCCTACTCTACTTAATAATGAGTGCTCTCAAAAACTTATTATGAGATAAGACTGTCTGGTCATTTGATTTCTGTATTTAGCCTTTTTCCTATACCTTTTGGCCATTATCTCTTGTCTATTGTTCATATTCAGTGTTGCCGCTTCTACAATGTTCATTTCATTTATTGGTCTGTAATAGTATTCTGAATTAGAAGATTGGTTTTCTCGTTCATCGAACAGCAACAAATCATTCTATAGCTTTGTTGGCATATTCCTCTTGTTAATGAGAAATTTTCTTCTTCCCAGGCAATTTTTGGTCAATTTACAATTATTTAATTGTTGGTTTTGTATCTTGCATAGAGTCTCTATGCCTGCTCGCAACTTTGAATCTACCCTATCGAATCTGAAAAATGACTGAAATAATAATCCTAACGCCCTCACAATCCTATAATACAAATTTCATTATTTTTTTCCTTTTTATAAATATATGTCAACTATATTTTAAAGATAAAGATAATTCTAGGCCAGCAACTCCCTCTCCTCTTGGCATCAAGGACAGAGCACAGGCTCTGTTTGTCAACAGATAAAATGTGTTCAGGTTCTCTGATGTTAACAAGCCTTCAGAATTGTCTCTGTATATAAAATTTATGTTTGTTTTTTTGTCCCCTTCTCTATTAGTTTACAGGAAAATTTTGTTCACGATGATGGGCTGCCATAGCTGGGCTTCATGCCCTAGCTATCTTGATGTACAGTTCTATATATACATGATTAAATGATGGGTTTTTTCCTACTCTACTTAATAATGAGTGCTCTCAAAAACTTATTATGAGATAAGACTGTCTGGTCATTTGATTTTTGTATTTAGCCTTTTTCATATGCAACTTGATAATGAGTGCTCTCAATTTCTCAAGTGTCCCCTCCCAATGAATAAAATTATCAGTGGCTTTTTGACATTTAATAAAACTTATTATGAGGTAGATTGCCTCCTCATTTGAGACTATTTGGTAATTTGATTTTTGTATTTAACCATTTTCCTAAGCCTTTGGCCATTATCTCTTGCCCAGAGTTGGAATGGAATGTTATTATTGAATTCCCAAACATCGCAGCAATGACCCTAAACAAACGGAGGAAATGGCGCGGACACAGAATTTTATGTGATGACACGATGCCCAACACGTGGACCTCCACGGTGGACAGGTGTCGTACCGGATCCATGCGCTTTGACACGTGGTTTTGCGACATGGCGGGGAGGGCGCACATAATAACTTATAGAAATAGTTTTATCATAATTAATATTTTACAGAAAGACATATTCCATTGAAAATTTCTTATCGACACACAGTTAGGTTGCCAGAAGAAATCACTACTAGGTTGTAAGCCAAAATGTTTCTTGTGACAAGAAAAAGATACAATCTAGTCTTGTAAGCCAAAATGTTTCTATGACAAGAAAAAGATACAATCTAGTGTTGTAAGCCAAAATGTTTCTGTGCCAAGAAAAAGATACAATCCATCCAAAATCCACATCATAATGTGGTTAGAACCAAAAACATATGACACCCCTATTCTTTATGGCCCTGATAATCTTGAGTGCCAAAACTCCCCGAGTTACCTTCTTGAGCCAGGTAGGTTGGCCTACCAGTCAAGGGCTGATTAGGAAATGGTTGATTGTTGCCATATGATTGATTCCAATTTGTAGCTTCCAACCATGGAGGTACTGAGTACCCATACCTCACATTTGCACTACTGACCCCTGCATTAAGTGGAGGTGTGTAATGAGCATACAGAGAATTGACACCAACTCTAGTAGGAACAAGGCAAGTGGGTAAACCCTCAGTTTGATAGTGGGGCACTTGAATGTTTATGAGATCTTGGAATAATGGTGTATTATATGCAATGGAGTCCAATGAGTTTGAAATAATCCTGGTTTCATCAGCTATTCTTGTATCATTGATCATCCCTTGTTCCTTTTCAAGCATTTGTTGTGCCTTTCATTTTTCCTTTTCATGTCTTGCCATTTGCTTTTGTTGGTCCTTAACTTTCCTTGCTTTATCTCTTTCCATCCTTTCATCCACTCGATGTTGTGCTGCAACAATCCTTGTTGCCTTCTTCTCCTTGACTAGATCCTTCTTTTTCTGTTTTAGTTCTTGCATTTCAAATTTCTTTTTTTAAGACTCAACTAACAGGTTTATATAGTCCTCTGAGGTGAGTAATTGTGAGCTTCGGCCCAGACGAAGACTACCCGGTGCACCTTGCTTTTTTTCATTGATACTCTCTCTACTGGTAGCTTTAGGAACTGTCCAAGTATCTTCTCCACCCCTCCCACCTGCATGTCATTGCTTGGTACTTCCCTTTCAGTATCTGTTGGAACTGATTGAACTATATCATTATCTTCATTTGATGCCTCATTATGTCCTTCATCTTCTTCCATTGATCTATTGTCCACAAAAAAATGAACAATTTCACTGTTCAATTATGCTAGTTGTGAGGGCATGTTCATGCTTTCTTCATTGGTTGCTGAGACACTATGTGCATTCATATTGATCATTGATTCTGCTAGCCATGAAGGTGGGGTTACTTGGTTTGGCAATGTCAATTGGTCATTGTCAACTGCATGTTCAACAATATCATTAACAATATCAGCAACAGGAATTTCATGTTCTTGAGTTGGTGGAACGATCTCCATGTTACTGCGAATTTGTTCATTGTTATATTGTGTTTCACATACAGTTTCATCATCTTCAGCATATAAGTGTCCTTGAGACAGGGAAATCATATTACCAGCTGCAACAACATCATCTTGGTCATCTACTTCTTGCACTTCAACACCTGTTTGGGCATTCCCTTCTTCCTGACCATCCACATGAAACGCTTGGCTACAACCAGTATCATGCATAAGAGCATCATAGTTCGGTGGCCAGATTCATGTCCTCCTAAAGCCAGCCTTGATATTTGATGGTTTCAAAGCCCTTTTAAAAGCTTTACTTGCAAGCTCTGCTAGCTCAAACCTTTTCACCTCAACCCCTGGATTCTATGCCATCCATGCAGCGTGCTCCAACCTGAAATAGTTCTTGAAAGGACCAAACACACTAACATCAAGGGGTTGCAGTCTGTGAGTGGTATGAGCAGGCAATGTCAACAGGTCAATGCCTAAATTGTTTGCTTCCTCAATTGTTTGTACAACTATGTGTCTCCCATGGCCATCTAATATCAAAAGGTGTCTGTTATTAGGCGAGATGCCACCTGGTACCGATGCAACAAAGTGAAAAAGCCAACTTAGAAACAGTTCTTTAGTCATCCATGCATGGGGATGTGCAGCCATGCATGCACCTGGTTCACAGTTCTGTATATAGTTTTTCAGTTGATTTTTACCTTTGAATAGATAAAATCCTGGGATTGAAGTACCAATTGCATTGACACAACATAAAATAGTTATCCACTCCCTGCTCTTGGGCAAAATCTTTGGCACATTTCGGCTCCCTCTCTTGGCAATTACCTGCATGCCACAATTCCTCCCTGCTGTAAACCTGTTTCATCACAGTTCCATATATGGTCTGCTCCATAAGAATGTTTATCGTAAGCACTAGAAAGTGTGTCATAGAACTTTTGCACAACTGCAGGGCGCAAGTTTAATGCTCTGTCTCTGTTAAGGCCCTCAGCAGTATGCAATACAAGTTCTGGATGCCTTTTTTTAAACCCAAACCACCATGATTTACCAGGAAACCCATCTTTGAATGGGTTTGGCCTCCCTTGACAGATTTGAGCAACCGTTGATTTGAGTTGTATCAACTCTAGCCCATGTCCCAGTTGGGCCATCTCTTTACACCACTCAACCACCTCGGCCTCCTCCTCCTCAGTCATAACTGTAAGAGGCCCTCTACGTTTTGTATGAGTCAGTCCATTTATCCAATAATGTATTGATGAGGGAGGAATACCATGTTTTTTTGCAGATGCCCGAACTGAGTATCCATTAAACTCTATGTCGTCAATTGCAACTAACATTTGTTCTTTTGTCCATCCTCTTATAGCACTGATCCTTTTAGTTGAGCTTGCCCCTTGGACTGTTGTTGATGGTGGTTCCATGGCTGATGGTGTGTTAACATCAGCTTTTGTCACATGGTCATCCTCAACAATGTTCCCTAGTGCATTGTTGGCATTGACATCAGCTGGCCTGTCCTCATCAGACGATGTGCATCGCAGCTGCGCACCCCTTGTCACTCTCCTGCCACTTCTCCTTGTACGAGCAGAGTAACTTCCTTTTGCCATAGATGCAACAACCTGTAAAATTATTGCATGCATTTAGACATTAGAATATTTGTAAATTATGTTGTATTACTTCTGCAAAAATACTTTTCCTTTATTACAAGAAATTATCAACATGTATGTTACAGGAAATCGAATTGCATTACTTATGTTACAGGAAATCGAATTGCATTACTTCATAGTCTCTCATTGCAAATTACTTCGTAGTCTCTCAATTGCCTGCCTATTCATCAGTTTAGCAGCTTTATTATGGATTCAAGTAGGATTCTATGATAGTTGTTTCAAATATCATTTTCCATTTTTTTTGTTGTTTGGCATTGCCAAAAATGTCTCAGTACTGCAACTTCTCCATTGCAGTCCATGGCCACCATTCCAGGCATAAATTCTATGTTGGGAACAACTTGCAGCTGTGATCAGCCTTGTGGTCTCTCAATTGCCTGCCTGTTCATCAGTTTAGCAACTTTTATATGGATTCAAGTAGGATTCTATGATAGTTGTTTCAAATATCATTTTCCATTTTTTTCTTTTTGGCATTGCCAAAATTGTCTCAGTACTACAACTTCTACATTGCAGTCCATGGCCACCATTCCAGGCATAAATTCTATGTTGGGAACAACTTGTAGCTGTGATCAGCCTTGTGGTCTCTCAATTGCCTGCCTGTTCATCAATTTAGCAAGTTTTATATGACCAATGACACAACTATGAAATTCTACATCCAATTTCAAAAGATTCTCTTTCTCAAGCTATTAAAGTTTGGATATGGGAGCACCAAAAGTGATAAATCATATTAATATTGCACATCAATATGAATTCACATTTTATAGCCTTCGATTTAATGCAAATCCTCTTTCCGCAGGGAACTTATCAAGCATTTCAATATTCTCTAGTTACTCTGAATATTTAGTATTTTTTTCGTTCACACTAGATTTTTCCATGTATTCATCTGTTTTCATAATGAGAGTAAATGTTTCACTTTCATAGGGCAGTGTCAAAATTTTGCAAATGTCATTCCAAGTAAATCCATAGTTCATCAATTTAGCAACTTTTATATGGATTCAAGTAGGATTCTATGATAGTTGTTTCAAATATCATTTTCCATTTTTTTTGTTGTTTGGCATTGCCAAAAATGTCTCAGTACTGCAACTTCTCCATTGCAGTCCATGGCCACCATTCCAAACATAAATTCTATGTTGGGAACAACTTGCAGTTGTGATCAGCTTTGGAATGGACTTATCAGTCATAAAAAAAATTAGAAAATTGAACTGAAAAAATTAAGTATGTTGAAGGCATTCATTTTTTTATTTTAAGGAATGGTTTTAACTTTTCTAAATAGTTGTATTTAGAACCTAATTTTTATTCAATGGCTGTTTGTGAAACCATCCAGGTATCCTTTTAGCAGTTATGGCTAGATAGATCATGTAAGAACTCTGATAAATGAAAATAATGAAAACAGAACTGTAAGAACAATGACTTTCAATGGTTGTTTGTGAAACCATCCAGGTATTCTTTTAGCAGTTATGGCCAGACAGATCATGTAAGAACTCTGATAAATGAAAACAATGAAAATAGAACTGTAAGAACAATGACTTTCAATGGTTGTTTGTGAAACCATCCAGGTATCCTTCTAGCAGTTATGGCCAGACAGATCATGTAAGAAATCTGATAAATGAAAACAATGAAAACAGAACTATAAGAAGAATGAGTTGTAATTCATATAACTAACCTGAATATATTGGAAACTATTTTGTGATGTTGTCTTCAATTTTGTTGAATAGTTTGAAAGCATAAGATGCAACTTCAACAGTGGGTGGACTTCTTTTATAGTTTTGGGCACTTGAATTTAATTGGTGGACATGGATGCACATGGATTGCAATGGCTTCTTTTTAAATGTGTGGTCTGGATTTAATTTGATGTGATCTAATGGTTGGGAATTGGTTATTTGTTGATCCATGTGCTTTGATCTATTTTAATGAGAAATAGAGTGAGTTGGGCGTCATTTATTGCAGTTATTAGGTCTGGGTGTCATTTATTGAACAAAGTGGGTTTAAATGTTATTGGGTTGGGTGTCATTTATTGAACATAAGGTGTTTAGTTGTTGAACAACACAGCAGTTATGGCTGACATACATTCCCTTTTGTTATGTGCAGGTAGGCATATTTGTTTGGGATGCAAAGCTGCAGTTCTGATGAGTGGGGGTTGAAGTGATTGCTGCTTTGTACTTCTGGAATAGACCATTTTGGAAGCCTTTATGGTTTTCGTTGTTTTTTAGTTGGGTCAATATGGTTTGTAGTCTTAAGTAGTAAAATACTATTTATGGACAGTTGTGGGCCCAGTCAATGTATGGGGAAATTTTGGACATAAATTAATACTTATTTATACTTAATGTTATTTATTTTTGTTTAAATATTGGTTTCAAAAGTCTCAATTTATGGTAGTTTGGTGGGACCAGTACTATATCAATTACTGGTCCTTGCACAACATTAAGAATCTCTCCCCTAGTCATTTCAGAAACGCGTCCTCGTCCTCGTGGTTCCTTGTCCCAAAAACCAATACAACATCAATAATAAATCAAAATAACTAAAATTATTGACCGTAAATATAGAATTACTTCTCAAGATTTCTTTTCAATAAATATGTATATATACCTTTTACGAAAATTTGAATATGAACCAACATTCTGAGAGAGAGAATGTTATTAAATGAGTTAACAATGATAATTTAAATTAAATTAAACTCTTTAGAAAAAAATAATATAACAATTTAAAATTTTAATTAGGATAATTATTTATGTATAAAAAATCAATATAATTAAAATTATTAATTATATATAAAAGTATTTCTCAGGGTTAATTTTCAATAAATATTTAAGATGAAAAATAAAATATAAATAAGTATTTGTTTACACATGAATATTTTAATATTAAAATTAACTAATACTATATATGGGAAAGAAGAAATTGGTTTTTCTCTCAGTTTGAAGGTAAGAATGAGATTGTTGGTACTAAGTAGTGGCAAGAATGAGGTCACTAGTACTAGGCTAGCTCATAGTTATAGTCACTTAAAAGTGTTAGATAAGAATGAGATTGTTGGTACTAAGGAGTGGCAAGAATGAGGTCACTAGTACTAGGCTAGCTCATAGTTATAGTCACTTAAAAGTGTTTTTCTTAGACTCTAAACCATTAGACAACAATATTCATTAAGACATCAAAAATTAACAAATCATTAACAAAAATTGTAACCTAAATATCAGGGATGATAATCATTCCTCCCAATCATCTAAAATAACCTCAATTAACATAAATACCAGCCTAGATCCATCTTAACTTTGGATCCACCAAGGGCAGAGAGGGATCAAATCTCTTTTCACTCTAAAAGTGGTTTGCATCTCAAGAGATTTGATCCTTCTCTGTGCTTGTTAGATCCAGAGTTAAGATGGATCTAAGCCAGTTTAATTTCACCATTTCAATAGGCTCTATTCCACATGAATACCATGGGTGAATACCATGGAGTTATTTTTATTTTAACATTATTTTTTAAAAAGATAAATTAGTTGATGGGGAACTAGAAACCTCCCCAAATATATGCAATAGTATGTAAGCCACATATATATAAAAACTCATAGTTCAACCTAGAATTTTGCCCCTTGATACCGATTGTCGAGAACATTGGTTTTTCCTCCAATATTGTCCTTTTTCTAACCAAGATAGATTTATATAAATTGGGTTATGATATGATTTTAAGTCCTAAATATTTTCTCCAACCTTAACTTCATCTATCCTTTCTATTAAGCTTTGTGAATAAATAACATAGTCAACAACACTTGCCCTGTTGTATGTGTTTTAAGTGAAGTTCACAAACTTTTTCCATCTATCTAGACCATTGCAAATAATTAATTTTAAAGCACCACACAACGTAAGCAACTCCTCTCCAAAATGATTACTAACTTTGTCGTCTTTTGAACATCTCAAACATTGAGGATTCTCCCCTCAATGAGACAGATATGATTGTGATCCTCTTTGCAACAAAGAATACTAGCGTGTTGATTTGTTGTTCTAGCATTGAAATCTCCCACTAAAAGAAATTCTCCTTGCTGAGAATATGCAACAATATCTTGTTTTAAAGCTACATACGAATCTTTGTTTTCTAACCCCTTTTTTGTAATTTTTTTATACTTGAGGCATAAAATAGTGTGTTGCAATTCTTATGTGGTACTCGCTCTCTGTTATTTTGAACCATAAATATTGGTTATTTGTATCTTCTTTCACTAACTGAATGTGGTGACGTTCTTTTTCTTTCACTAAAACCAATATTCCTTCATACCCTTTGCCATTTTTTGTTGCCTCGTTCCAAACTGCTAACTTCAAATAATCGTCAAGCATAGGAGTTTTGCAACCATCATGTTCGTGAGTTTCTGTGGGACAAATTATGTCTATACCTTCTGCAATAAGCCTTATCGCAAGTCCCCTCCTCCAAGGGTAACATCTACAGTTCCAACAAACTAGACTTAGGTAGACCCGAGTAAGATTTGATTGTTATGCGGTTTGGCACACAAGACTCAAATTTGAGTCTTGACCCCTTTTCATCCATGTTGATCTTGTTGTTTTCCTTCCTATTATAGAATTACCTATTTTTTCTTTACTTCTAGCTTGTTGCTTTGTTTTTCCATGAGGCCCAAACACTGCAATAACTGCTTTACCATTGTACAACCATGTTATTTTCCCTTTGTTTCTTGTTTCTCTAACTTTGTCCACTTCTTCTCTTCTCTCTTCTTGTTGTTTGCTAGTTAAATCTTCATCTAGGGAGAAGTGTGAGCCTTTCAAGAGTTTATTTTTTCTTAAGAGATGGTGTTTGCCTTGCACATTTGCCATGATGACTTTTATGGGTCGAGGCTTCTCTTCACATATATTTCCCACCCTCCTTGCTTGGAAAATTTGTCCTCTCCATTGTAATTTCTCTTTCAAAAAGTCTCTTGTCAAATTGAGAGCGCTTTCATTCTTTCCATAGTCTCTTATTCCCCTGATAAGAAAGTTTGTTTCCTATATTTTCTTTCTTTGTGTTCTCTTTCATGTGCTCTACGAGAACTTACATCTTCTTTTTCCTCTATCATGTAACCATTAGTGTCCTCAACTCTAGTTTTGATTTCTTTAGGAATGTATGTCCTCTTGTTATTTTTTTCCTTCTTTTCGAAAAGGATTTATTGTTGAACTATTTGTGTATCTACCTAAGTTGTTTTAGAGATTATCACATCCTTGTTTGCTTCCATTGATTCATTCCTAGTTTTCCATGTTTCCTTCATGTTTTCCCATTCTCGTTTTCCTGCCTCTAAAGCATCTTGTAAAATTGTTACCTGCTCTTTTAAAATTCTATTACATTCCATTAAACATATATTTGCAAGTGTGATCTCTAAAATTCTGTAGTCCCTTTCCTGTTCTTTGGCTTCCAAAATTTCCAGCCTTGCCTCAACCTTCATCAGTTCTTGGACATAGAGATCTGATGACCAAGTATGAGGTGTAGATGTGGGACTGTAAATGGTTGACTCTTCTTTATTTTTGTTGCCCTTATCTTTTTTCTTTCTCTAGGATTGTTTTCTTCTTCTTTGTTCCCATTTAAAGTAGGCAAGCTTGCGCTTTAAAATGCCCTGATATTGTTTTGCAATTACCCAAATCCACTTCCCAATTTTGTCAGCTGAAGTAATTTTTACTTGGCCCAAATGATTTGTTTCCACAAAATTTGAGATTTTCTTTCCATTTTTAACATTTACTATTGATTTGTTTTACATTTTGGGATTTCAAAATCCATTGTTTAAAGTTGAAGCCAAAAAGTAGCTTCAAAATTGGCCCACTGCCTCTACAGACCTGTTTACCCTGAGTGTTTGTGGATAAATGAATCAAACAAACTCGCAAGAATTTTTTTCATCGGAAGCCTCTCTCTGTTGGCCGAGCCCTCTCTTACTGAACTAGAAAGTGCCACTTAACACACTAAAAAAGTGCTAAAATTACTTTTTGTAATTTCTTTTCAATAAATATTTAATTGTATCCAATATGAAAGTTTAAATAAGGACAAACATTTTCAACAAAAAAACACTCAACTTTACACTAGCAATAACACTTATTTTCAACAAAAGAACACTCAATTTTACACCAGCAATAACACTTTTATACCATATACATATTCATCCATATGGCCTCATATTTTTTAAAAGATTACACAATTTCCAAGGCATTGATTGGAAAAAGAATTTAAAAACAACATATGTCCATGGCAACCAATATATACAATGTTATAGAGGCATTAATGCGTGGGGGTAGTATATGCCAGCCGTTGGAATTGTATATATTGGTTGCCTATACCCATGGCCTCACATTTTTTAAAGCAATATTACACAACTTCGAATGCATTGATGGAAAAAATAAATTTAAAAACAACGTATGTACACGTGTTACATGAAAGACTTTCTACAAAATATTCGAATATAAAAAATCCAAATGAGATTCAATGCATGCATTGATATTATAAGCTAGCATTTGCCCCTAAAGGTGCAAAGATACACCAAAGGAATAAAGGATTTGGGAAGATCATCTTGTGATCATCTTGAAAAACTAAATCACTAAATATAAAAACTCTTATTTCTAATAGAATAAATATTATATAAAGATGGAGATCCCATTTAGTGCATTTAAAAATAAGATGAGGTTGTATACTTTAATCATTGTCATTGATTTGCTCTATTCTTTAGTTTTATTTACATAGCTCAACAACATGTTAGTTTGATTGGAAAAATGATTTTCATGCAAACTTTTGTTTCAACATAAATAAACTTTTAGCCACTTTGATAAAACAACAATAACAAAAATTAGTGAATTAGTGAATATTAATTAAAATAAACAAATATTTGGTGATCTTTCACAACCTAGAGTGAATTATTGGATATTAATTAAATAAAACAAATATTTCACCAACTACAATAAATTAGTAAATATTATTTAAATTAAATAAATTTTTCACCAACTACAATAAATGAGTGAATATAAATTAAAATAAAATAAATATTTCACCAACTCCAATGCAACAATGAACTGAAAAACCGTAGTTTTCTATCCTCACTGCGAATGAACAGTGGTCATGAACTGTCATTTCGGATGTTTTGCTAAATGTCTCTTATAACCACATCTATATTTTCAAATTTATGTAACCTTTTTAATCCATTGGACATATTCTTTTGCAAGTGATATAATTTCATATCAAAGGACTTGGTGCTTTATCGTGGAACATGGGGAAATTTTCTAAATGAGAGAACAAAGATATGCTAAAATTTTGTAATTCCAAAAATGTTAGATCTTTTGCAAACTCCTTTGAGAATTCAATGAACTTATTATTTTAACAAAGTTTTATCATTCATAAATTAGGGATATCTTATAAGCCTTTATACTTTGAAACATTGCTATAATAGCTAGTTTAGTCAAACATCATGAATTTCTGAGCACAAAGATCCGTTAGGAAATTCACAGCCATGAAATCTCAAGGTTTTTTTTTGGCACAATCAGTAATGCCACCACACATAAGTAGAAAAATATTCATGGAAATCATGGATTTCAAGCCAAAGGAACAAAGCCAAACAAATTTCCCTATGCGTTGCAAATATATGACGAGACACCGACATGTGTGGGAAAGTCACATCATGACGAATGATGTTCATATTAGGGTATCCATATTTTAATACATATCTATCACATTGCATTAGTTTTCACATTAGCAAATGACCATCAAAGATAGCAATAGCTTCATTGACATGCATCCACTTGATAATTGGACACATTAATTATTGAGCAAGTGTAAGTTTCAAAATATATCACTTGTCATGCACTAATCATTTCTCAACTTAGGTAGCTCTCACCAAACCCACTTTCCTATATTAACTATTTGTTGACTGCAATAAAACCATCATCAGTCTTGGTCTATATTAAATCAAGGATGAAAAAGTTTTTTTGTTTTTGTTTTTTAAACACCTCTCTAGGTTCAAGTACATTGTGCAACTCAATCATCTTGATTATTATTACAATTCACATTTTCATCCAAAAAAGTAATGCCCAAACATTAATGTGCATACGCAGAATATCTTTGTGTTTAGGATTTTATATGTTTGTTACTTTAATCACATATTAGTTTTTATTTTTAATGTTGAAACATCACAATCATGGTCATATGGCAAGATGTTTATAAAGAAAATCACATATTAGTTTTTATTTTTAATGTTGAAACATCACAATCATGATCATATGGCAAGATGTTTCCAAGATGTTTATAAAGAAGTGGGAAGAGGATATTTATCTTAATTTTGTGGTAAGAAGTTAAGATTTAAGACTAGCTATCAAGAGCTAGCAACAAGAAAACAATTCAAGAATATATAATAATGTATTCGGGTTCCATATCAATGCAACAATAGGAAAAAATGAAATGCGCGAAACACACAGAAACACTAATAACGCTTATAGCCCTTGTAAGCATACCATGCATACAAGGAAAAGAGACCTGTCGCCATCGTTGTGGGCAATTATTACATGCTTCTTCACAACTTCACTTATTGGCAGACAACCAACGTTCCGAACCAGAGCTCATTGTTCTATGAATACTCCATCAACGTGACCTCCAAAGCAACCCAAAGATACAAGATTTCTAGAATGAGTTTCCTCATCTCATGATCCTATTGTTCCGCCAACAGGAATTTCACAGTGCCTACCAGATCAGAGAGATGGCACACACATGTAGAAATATGGTGAATTTCCTTCAGCAACGCCACTACGTCGAAGCTCCTACAATCCCTCTTCCTCAACTCTTCCATGACCTTATTGTGAATTGAGAGAAGTGGGGCAGCACATACGAAATTTCGCGGCATAGAGAAATTTGTCTGGAGGCCCTGGTCCTGGCAAGGGAACGCTGATACGAGTGGTCAAAGGGAAAACCAGGTGAGGTTGTTCATTGTGTCCAAATTTGCTTTCGCCCGATTCATCCAACTTTGTCTCAGAGACTGCCTCCACACAGAACCCTGCACTCCCCTCGACGCTCGCTTACATGAATGCTCGGATCTTCACATACCCAGCTGCGGCCACATATTCATCATTGTTTTGCCGCGGTGACATTGATTGAGGCCATACTTGTACCTGACCAACTACGAAGAGTCAAAGCAAATGGAGAATTGAACATGAGCCGAACTGGTTCGACGACACACGTGGAAAATTTTGATTTGATGGGACGACAAAAATGAAGCCCTGAGATTGGTTGAGCTGAACAATGTTTGCCCAGCCCAATCTGGCAAAAAACCACCTTCGATGTAACAACTAAATTTAATTAAAAAAAAATTACATAGTAAAATTTTTATCTTTAATAATGACTAGGATAACTAGTCTCAAAGTTAGGCATGTCTCAAGATCCTTCCTCTTATATTTCAAATCAAATTTGTTGAACAACCAAAGTCTATATCTAAGATGATGACATAAACAATTAAACGGTTAGCGTTTTACTTCAATATTGCCATGATTAGATGGTGTTGAGAAATAAATACAACTTTAATAAAAATAAATAATAAATAATTGTTAGGTATATTTTTAAAATTTTTATTATAGGTTATTATAAATAGAATCTTAAATGTCTATGAATTTTGGATTAATGGTGAATGGGTGCACTGTTAAGACAATTCTTGTGATAAGTTACTGGTTTAAAATTTCCATGGATATTTATCTACCCAAAAAAAATATAAGATAATTTTTTTATACAAAATAATTTTCATATTTTTAACTAGTTTTTGAAAGATTATTGTCTCAATCCATTCGAATCTGTTCTGTTCCTGAAGGTTTATTATTATGTAAAATATCATATTATCCATTTCCTTATCAAGTTTTCCTTCCTAAATAAGAAAGAGTGTGTGTAGAATCTAATGGTCTTAACATCATATCTTGATCTTCTTTTTTCTTATATATTTTAACAAGTTAATGAAGGCTTCAATCCTTCACATACGAAAAACTTTTCTTAATTGTCTAATTCTTTTTGTACGCATAAGATATAACTCCATTCAATGTCTTGATAACTTGCATTCACTTGTTGATATTATTCTACACATTAAAATAATTATATTGAATAGGTAACGAATTTGAAATCGAGGGGAATGACAAAAACACTTCATGAGATAAGTTCAACCTTAGATATAGTAAACTATGTTGATATAGGCATATTTTTCAATCATGAGACTAGGTCAACCATAGCTAAGAATAATCATTATAAAAAAGACCAACATAATGGTGAGTGCTAGAAGCCACATCCAAAATTGTGTCACAAGGACAAGAAGTTATGTCGATACAAAGAAAGGAGAAAAATATAATGAAATTAGGATATGAATATTTGAAATTGAGGTTTACTTTATTTGGTGACAAAATAGTAAAGCAACATAAAGTAGAGTAGTTATTTCATGTGATAATTAAAGTAAGAAAGATATAATAAGTTAATATAATTTTTAATTATATTTGTCAAATTAATACAACAATGATCTGACCTAACAAATTTAAAAAAGAAATAAGTATGCAAGAAAACTTTGCAGCATAGATAAATTGAAAATAGGAATTATCATCATGTACCTTCAAAGCAAGATTACCTAGAGGATAATTTAATCAAACATAAGAGTATAGTTCATATGTGGAAATTCATATGTCTCTATTCAAGCTCCAAAATTCACTGAAATTCAACTTAAATATAACCCAAGGCTATAAATTCCAATATATATGTAACAACTATATGTTCTAATGTTAAGCAATAAAATGATCATCAAGCAATGTTTTACATTCATATGAAATGCACCAGTGGCACATTTTCAATAATGGCTTCAAGATCTTTGATCAATAATTTCCATTGCCATCTCTTGAAACTTTTCCCTCTTCTTATTTGTTTCAAGAGAAATTGAGTCGCTATGACCAAATGACTATAATGGCCAGATATAAAAACTAGTTGGTAGTCTCAAAAAAGAATGTGGCCTTTAAAATTAATTAACTTGTTCAAAGAATGTACCATTAAAACCAATAAACTAATTGCATATGTATAATTTGAGGGATATTTAAACTCTTGCATCAATGTGTTTTTTGACCTAGTACATCATATTGAATAGTAGTGAACATTTTTTAGATTATTTTTAGTGCAAGGATAGTAAAGACCACCTCTTCGAACCATACCAAGGATACAATCATAATCATTATCTATCACGGCCTCTTCATTATCCGTTAAAATATTAGCTACTTCTAGATGGAGGCAATCGTTTCAATTCTTCATGTTTCTATGGTTTGGCAAATTTGTTCGTTTGGATTTGACACTCACCAATGGACTCTACATCGTCAATATAGGCAAGACAAAAGCAAGAGTACTTTTTCTTCTCATGATATATTTGTCATTCTCACAATCCTAATAGAGTGTAATTCTTTTGTTCCAGACACTCCAACACAATTATATGGCATCAATCCATCAACCTTACCCATCATGATATTCCAAGAACCTACTCAAGAAAAAGGAGACCACATACATCAATTTACATAAATAAATTTATCTTTTACAATTTAAAAACAAATATATACATGTAAACATTTATATAATTATAACTATTTAAACTTTTTAAATATCATTACACTTACCTAAACACATTACCCATTATTATCTATTTAATTCATGGCTTCATTTGTTTTGCGCCAGTTAACAACATTAGCTATATCTATCAATTTATAACTACAGTCACTAGTTGATACATCTTAAGTGTTTATTTTATGCAAGCACTAACACCAACATGCTCTCCTTTTCCATGCCCCATCTCAAAGAAACTACACATTTGATAGATGTTCATTTTCTTATAAAGACGACATAACCATAAGAATGATCATTAATGGCTACTATCTCAGCAGACCACAGTACTAATACAGGAAGAACAACAAATCGTTGCTATCTCTGCAAACCACATTGTTGATACAAGGGGAACAACAAATCGTTGTTATCTCAGCAAACCACAGTGCTAATAGAGGGAGAACAACAAATTGTTGCTATCTCAGCAAACCACAGTGCTAGTACAGGGGGAACATCAAATCGTAGCTAGCTCAACAAACCACAGTGCTGATACAGGGAGAACAACAAATCGTTGTTATCTTAGCAAACCATAGTGTTGATACAGGGGGAACATCAAATCGTTTTTCCAAGCCATGTAGTCTGTAAAAACACAGTTTAAACATCCCTTCGTAACTCCCCAACCAAGGATATTTTTGTAAAATCGCTCGCCAATTACCAAATAGACCCTACTTTTCACAAAACCCATATGCCAGAATTTCGAATTTCGTCTTCCTTTGATCAGAAATTGACCCGCAAATTTGATGATAATTTCCCTTGCGAATTTTCTTTCTTCTGTTGGCTTGATACAAAGTGCTCTGTATTCCTGAATCTGTCATGTAAATGACTCTTTCCAATACACAATCTTGGGTGCAAAAGCATTGGATTAAAAGATTAATTAAAATGTGATTCTCTGGGTTCTAATTTAAATGTAAATAACAGAGAAAATAGAGTGCATAAATTCCTCATTCAACACAGCAATTTAAAGACCAAATCAATTTCAATCTCTAGATATTAATATTATGGTTCACAAACCTCACAAGAATGTGTGCCAATAACTGTCTCACACACACTTACAAATTTCAATTTGTTGATAAAAAAAACATTGGTCTAAGAAATGTTGTTCAGTTAACTTCAATCTCACACAGACAAAAAAACAACGTACCCCTCTCCCACACCAAAAACTTCCAGCCCAAAAAATGTTCCTTCTCTCTCAAAAACTAAAAGCAATTGTCCAAGAAATGAGTTCATGGATGTGAACCAATTTCCCTTAGCCCTAACTACCAACTAACTATAAAATCATTTCTTTTAACTAGATATTCCTAACTAATCTTAATTGAATATCAAAAACTTTTCACAAATAAACTTAAAATGTTCTAACCTTGACATGTGATCAATCCATCACATTGCTAGGCTCTTGGTCTAACTTTAATAACTTATCATTTTTATGTGCTCAGCCTAATGCACCTGCATCAGACTCCCCAAGAAAGAAAATTTTATGAGCTCCTGCTCATAAGATCTTCTATAGAATGACCTGCTTTTTGTAGTGTTGCTTCATCCATCCAAGTAGAATCCTCCATTGGATGGTCTTTCCACTTCACAAGATATTCCAAGTATTCTTTCCTTCTGGTCTTCTTGGCAACACGTGTATCCAAAACTGTTCAGCCTCTAAACTCTTTGCCATAGGCATTTGCTTCAGCCACTGTTGTTCCTTTCCTTCATCCTGGTCAAGATTCCCAGAAGCTTGATCTACATCACCAACTATGTAGGGATACAAATTTGCTACATTAAAAATAGGTGAAATGCCAATTCTTGGAGGTAACTCCAGCTCATAAGCATTTGCTGAAAACTTGTGGAGGATCTTACAAGGTCCTATTGAATCATTACCTCATTGAGTTCTCGGTAAACCCATAACAAAGTCCATACTCACCAAATCCCAAGGTCTATTGGGAATGGGTAATGGCATGTATAGTCCAGCATTCTAACTTATCCCTTTCGCATGTTGACATACCCTGCACTTACTCACGTACCTTTGTACATCTGCCTTCATCTTAGGCCAAAAATAGAAGTGACTCAACTGCCCAAGTGTTTTCTCAACACCAAAGTGTCCAGCCAACCCACCATTATGCTTTTCTTGGACCAAGTTTTCCCTCATTGAGAAATTGGGAATACATAGTTGATTGTTCTTGAACAATAGCCCATCCTGCAACATAAACTCTTTCCATGGACTGTTGTCCCTATTGACTGGATTTTTACACGCTGCAAAAGCTTCTTTGAAATCAGCATCAATGTCATACAAATCCTTCAAATAATAAAAGCCTACACTTTGTATTTGACTTTCCTGCATGATTAAGCATCTCCTACTTAAGGCATTGGCAACCTTATTTGCCTTCCCACTAATGTGCTTCAAAACAAAAGTGAAATTTTCAAGGAACTCCACCCACTTTACATGTTTATGATTTAACTTATGTTGTTGCATAATGTATTGTAAGGTAGAATTATCCATGTATAGAACAAACTCGTTAGGCATCAATTAATGCCTCAAACGCTTCAAAGCTTGAACCATCACATAAAATTATTTGGCGTAGGAAGAGTATTTATATTTTGACTCATTTAACTTCTCACTGAAATATGCAACAGACTTATCTTCTTGGCTCAGTACAACTCCAGGTTGTCCCACTAGCATCACATCTCACTTGAAAGGGCTAATTGAAGTCTAGCAACTTCAACACCAGCCTCTCATTGATTTTCTTCTTCAATTATTGAATTATTTTTTTTGTCGCTACTGTCCAGTAAATGGCTACCTATTCTTCTTGATAGTGTCAATGATAGGTGCACAAATGCCACTAAAATTCCTGATAAATTTTATGTAGAAGCTGGCTAAGCCATGAAAACTTCTCACCTCAAAAATGTTCTTAGGTGAGGGCCAATTTACAATTGCCTCTATCTTCTCTTGGTCCATTTTCAAGCCATCCTTATAAATGAAAAACCCAAGCATATAAGGTCACTCTTCATAAAAGAACACTTCTTCATGTTAATCAATAGCTTTTCTTGTTGCAATCTCTCTAAAACATACTTCAAATGTCTTAAGTGCTCTTCTTTAGATTGACTGAAAATTAAAATGTCATCCAAGTAAACAATGACAAACTTACCGATGAACTCCTTCAAGAATTCATTCATCAGTTGTATAAAGGTACTAGGTGCATTTGACAAGCCAAATGGCATGACCATCCACTCATACAAACCTTCATTGGTCTTGAAAGTTGTTTTCCACTCATCTCCTTCTCTGATCCGAATTTGATGATAACCACTTTTCAGGTCAATCTTTGAGAAGTAAGTGTCTCCACCCAAGCAATACATCATATCATCCATCTGTGGCAATGGAAACCTGTAATGAATGGTGATCTTGTTGATTTCTCTAGAGTCAGTGCACATTCTCCATTCTCCACCCTTCTTTGGGCTTAATACTATAGGTACGGCACACGGACTCAAACTTTCTCTTATTAGCCCTTTGTCCAACCATTCCTGTACTTTCTTCCTCACTTCCTCATTCTCTTTGGGTGTCATTCAATATGTAGCCTTGTTCGGAAGAATTGCTCCTGATATCAAGTCTATGTGATGACTATGCTTCTTTTGGGTGGCAATTCACTTGGTAATTCATTAACTACAATATCATGAAACTCATGCAACAACTCCTAAACTTCAATAGCTAAATATAAAATTTCAGTGTGAAGAAGTACTACCTTTTGCTTGCAAACCACTACATAGCTTACCTCTTCTTCTTCCATATGTTGTAAAAATTCCTTTCCACTAAGCAGCAGTGCTTTTGGGCTGCTTGTTTTAGTTGTACCTTCCTCTTTGAATGGTACAAGAGTGTGCTTGATGCCATCCTTTTCAAACTGATAACAATTGCTCTCTCCATCATGTGTCACCTTCATATTAAACTGCCATGGGTGACCCAAAAGAATGTGACAAGCATCCATTGGCATTACGTCATAGAGCACCTTGTCTTTATACCTGCTTATCTGAAACTCAACTTCACTTTTTTCATGCACCAATAATTGGTGTCCTTTTTTCAACCACGATACCTTATAAGGTGTGGAGTTCTTAATCTTTTTCAATCCCAATTTTCCACCATTTCTTGGGAAACTAGATTGTCCATACTTCCGTTGTTAATCACCAATTTGCAACATTTGCCTTGCCTTACACATTTTCTTGAATAAGGATTTCCTTTGGACTGGTTCAATAGTCTCCTTTGTTGTTTTTAACAGGACTTTGTGCATCATCAACACCTCTCCAATCTTTGGCACATTCTCTACCTCAGGTACTTGTGCCTCTATTGCCTCAGTTTGAGCTATGTATGCACCTCGTTGTCCTGTATTGTCATTCTCAGGACATTCAAAAGATCAATGACCCAATTTGTTACATTTGCAACACTGGTAGACATTCTATCTACCTCTTCCTCTACCTCCACCTCTCTGGTAAGGTCTTCCTCCTCTGTTGCCACCTTCTTTCTTTGACTGCCCTTGCTGATTTGAGTTGCCTTCATCATTCTTTTGTGCAAGAAAATTTCCTCTTCCAATCGTTTGTCCTTTCCCTTTGGAAAAACCACATACTTTATTGTCCTTGGAGAAAGTATATCGATTTCATCTTGGATATCTAACCTCAAACCATCCATATACCTTTTTGTCTTCTCCGGGGTATCTTCTACATAGCCTTCTCTCAAATTCACCTTGTAAAACTCTTCGGTGTATGCCTCACTGTTATAGAATATTTGGGCATTGCAACCCCAATCACATATGTCCATAAACCAAGGGCTTCTAAGTCCCTAAGAGTGTTGTTTCATACCCTAAAGGAGCAAGGTCAGGTGATTACATCATCTCCCAGAAGTCCTCCCTGAAAAACTACTCAGAACTGGTCAGAACTGGACCATACAGACTACTCAGTGCTAAGGGTGCGATGCATCTCACCTGCCACATGCAAAAAGTGTGATGCATACTGGAAATCTCTTCTATAGGGTGCGATGAGCGAGAGCAGACAAATGGCAGAAGTAGTTTTCTAGGTGGAAACCCAAAGAATCTTCTAGAAGCTGCTCATTCTACACTTGCCTCTCTGAATTCACCCAGGGATGAGTAAGAGATCATGAAATATCCAAGTGGAACCAAGAACTATCAAAGAGATGACACTAATCAAAATCCCAAAAGCTGAATCACCCCCCTGCAAACATCTATATATGGATCCCTCATCCTAGAGATCCAAAAGGTTGGAATTTTGTAATTTGCAAGGAAGTGTTGTTGGTTTCTCTTTGAAGACATTGTTGGATGATCTTGCTTTGTATGAGGTGAATAGGGATTTCATGCTGGGAGGATGGTGTTGGGCCAGACCAATGGGTTGTAATCCTCTCTTCTACTACTTCTATCAATAAAGCCATTTGACTTTTCCTCCATATTCTTGTATATCTCTGAATCTTCTATTGATATATGCATTTGTATGGTTAATATACATCTGATCCTATATTGTTTATGGTTATAGATATCTATGCTTTGATGGTATTATGCTGCTTTGACTCTACAGGTGCTCTTTGAAGCGGATCATGTAAAGGAGTGGCAAAGTTCTATCAGAGGGGAAAGGAAACAAGCAAGGAGCCAAGCGAAAGACTGAGGTTGGTACTCTCTGCTTCTTTCTCATGTATCTCTCATAAAGGAAAACACAAGTGACTTTAGTTTGTTTGTTTCTAAGATAGCTACCCGTCTTAGTGGGACTAGCAGCTCTGAATGGACACTAGTTTTCCCGATAACAAAATGGCGACTCCACTGGGGAACGAATAGTTTGATTGCTTGTCTCTATTTGTTTGCTTCATAAACTACAGACGGAGCCTGAAGTTAAGCCAGCTAGCCTTCGAACTGCATTTTCTATGCAAGTGCAAAGTAGATCAATGTTGCTTCAGTCAATCTCTGGGTTTGTTTATGAACTGAACAACTGACTTGCAAACATCCTAAGTGCCCTGGTGGTAGCTCAAGTAACCTCATTAGATTAGCCCCTATACTTTGTATTTACTGCCTATCATTAGCTCAGCCTAAATCCCTGAACTAAGCTGCAAACTGTGACCAAAGACCAAGTGAAAGTCTCGTCCCTGGATCATCGCACTGTCTCCTTTTGACATTCTGGATGCATCACACCTCCCGTGTGCAGTAGGTGGGATGCATCCCTGTTTCCCTGTGTTACAGGTGCGATGATCAGATAAGACTGTTTCTACCTCCAGATTTTGGTTTTTTCTTCATTGTCTTCAGCTTTATTCAGGAGTTTTGTTGTCTGTGATCAGTATACTGCTATAGAAACTCCCTTCCTTTGCATTATTCAGCCTCCATTGTACAAAGAATTGTCAATATTATTATGTATTTTTCGCCATTTACAGTTCTCCTTTACAAAAAAGTAGCTTAATCGAACTGTCGTCTTTTGATTTGAAAGTGTCTCAAGTGTCGTTTTCAGTCAAAGAAAAGAATCCTACTCTTTTTTATGGTCGATTACACTGTTACTCTTGTATTTGATTTGAATTAATAGTATTTCAAGTGTCGAAATCAGTTTTCAAATTGAAGTTGAAAGTGTCCCCTTGTCTTCCTTTCGTCTTTTGAAGAGAAAATTGTTAGTACTGTCGCTTTGAAAGAAAAGATAGTTCATATTTGTACTTAGCATTCTTTTTCTCATTCACACATTAAGAAAGCGGAAAACAAATACATGCATGTGCATTTTCATTTAGATTGCTTGTTGATTTTGATTTAGGACAGTGCATCTAGTGTGTTCTCTCTGCTCTATGTTGAAAGAATTTCGCTTCTCTTTCCTTAGCAGCTAGGATTTTCATTGCAAAAATAAGAGTAAACGACTGTTTATCATCTTAGATTACATATTTAGGAGTTGTATATCTACATCATGCAGTGAACCTTAAAGGCAAACTTCTTAAGAAAGATCAACTGTAAAATAAATTCAATGAACATAAAACACTTTGGAACCTAACGCACAACATTTAGAATTCTAGGCTAGAGACGTATTTCGGCATCGTAAAGCTTGGTCACTGTCGCTTTCATCGTAGGTTGGGTGATTCCTCCTCTTTGAGACGACAAGTGCCAGTATGGACTTGTGCTCCCACGTACCGTCCAGTATATATTGGGAGACCACAATAGGCTATATCCTTTATCCTTAGGAAGCCGTGTCAGCTGCCTTATCGATCGCAATGCATTGAACACATCATTCGGGAAGATTAACTGTTGTACCGTAAAAAGTATACTGCAGTTTTGCGATTGGTTTGGTAATCCCTCTGTCTATATTTCAAGAGTAGTCACTTTCATTCCCTTTTAGACTCCTTAAAAGAAAAGGTCCATCTGAGCACTTGTCACTTCAGGCTCATTAAAAATCGAAGGTGACTAGAGTCATCTTTAGCTTTTTCTCGACTCTTAAAAATTGAAAAAGCAAGTTGTGTCAAAGCGTCATAAAATTTATTTTAATCAGAATAATGTCATTGTTCCCTCATTGATCTTAGGTTGAGAAAATGGAGTCCACCAATCAAGGATTTCCCCTTGGGGGAAATCCTAGTCCTTTCTCCTCTTGGGGAGATGTTGGTGCACCCCATATGGCCACATTGTCCCTTCCAGGACTGACAATTGGCCTGCCAGTATGGCTTTTCTCGACCTCTGTCGTTCAAAGCACCGTGATTCCTAAGCAATCAAATCAACAACTAGATGATACTAGAGTTACCCCCCAACCTTCTACTTTGTTTCTTTCTCCCTCTCCTTCTTCCCCTTCACTTGGTGAAGCTAGTAAAACTAAAAACCAAGTAACTGAGAAGAAGAAGAAAGGGAAGGAGAAGAAGAAGAAGGAGCCAATGGAAAAAAGGGGCAACCATATATTGTCTAGCGAGAATCCACACACTGCACCATCCAAACCTAAATCTCCATGTGTCATTTGCAAAGGGGACCACTATCATCGAGATTGTCCTTGTATCCCATGGATCTTAAGGGACTGGTCTCCCCACTTGCACAATCTGGTGTCGTCAACCTCTAACGATCATGTTGAGAGTACACCGTCAACTAGTGAAAATGAAGTCAATGGAGAGAAAGGAAGATCTAAATTTCCTTGCAGACTGTGTGAAGGCGATCATGCCCTCCACTGGTGTCCCTTCCTGGACGAAGCTAAAAGAGTCTTGGATAACCGTCCTGCGTCACTGCAACGACTTCCTCTTGGATACAAGAAACTCTTACCGAGTCCATCGCTAGTTGAAAATCCGACTGACACACCTTTGTTGTCGGTCAAAGCACCTATCATTGAAGATAAACCCTCTGAGTCCACCTCGGACCAAAGTCAATAGGTCGAGACGGCAGTCGACCCCATCTTGTCTTCAGAGGATCCACCTTTAGATGATACCGTCACCAAAGAGAATGAGAACGACACCGTTCAAATTATTTTCGTAAACACAGACTCCGATGAACATGGGGGCAATCTATCCATTCCTTTACCGTAGGAAGGAAGTTATTCAGAGATTTATCCAGCCATTTATTCGGTCCCACCTCCAAGCAACCTAGTTTTTTCCTTCGATTGGAATCTACCAGGCAGACCCCGTCTACCATCTAATGTACCATTCTGAATCATAGTACAAGCTTACAGAATGATCATGGTTGGTACTATCATAGATGAAGGGGCTTTTGTGAGTATCCTTTCCTCAACTGCTTGGAAATCGCTTGGTTCGTCATCGCTTCTGCCTGAGATGCGAAATCTGACAAGCTTCGACAAGGAACCAATCGACCATTAGGGATCCTTCCAAATTTGCCTATAACTTTGAGAAGGAAAACCGTTTATCTGAATGTGATGGTAGTCCAAGGACCTTTAGATTACAATCTACTCCTTGGGCGTGACCACATTTATAGCATGGAAGCTATTGTTTCCTCACTCTTTCGAGTGATGTGTTTTCCGCATGAAGGCAAAATGGTCCAGCTCATAGACCAGCTTTCATTCCCCGGTTCACACATAGCTAATAGTCAAGTGCCATCCTTAAATGGTCTTTTTGCATAAGGAATGTCTCTTCAATCTCCAGTCTGTCCACCTAGAACTAGCTGCTATCGGAAAACATCACTCGTTCCTCAAAAAACAAGTCTCCTTTAAGCTCTTTTCATCTGACTCGTAAAATATGAAAAGATTGTCGAGCAATGGGCCTCTCCAGCTCGTTAAAGTGATTGGAAGTGCCATCCCTCCTCTAGATTTTAATCTTTTTGGACTTGAGGGATCATTACACAAAAAGATCGAGCGTTTGTCTTGTTCGACTCATTAAAACTATCGAAAAGTCATCCCTTTCGCATTGTTTTATACTTTTTCAGACTTAAGGGATTATATTACGAAAAAGGAATATTGGAGCTTCCTTTCCGTCTCTTTTCAGACTCTCTAAAATTGAAAAGAACCGAGTTATCTTTGTCGTTAAACACGTTAAAACAATAGCGACAAACTTGTCCATGCAGACAAGAGCGAGTCTCACTGTCGCTAGGCTCATTAAAACATAGCGACAGGTTTGCCTGAAGGGAAAATTGTAGAACAAGCATATGTTATCCTCCTCAAGCTTGACAAAAATAAAGAGGTACTGGTCAGAAATGACTGGGGAAAATTGGGAAGAAAACTTGAAGAATCTTTATTAGTAGCAGGTCACTCTTGAACATGACACTTTCACTCCATCACCATGATTGAGTCAGGTTGGGTTATTTCGTTCACCGGTCATATCACCATTGGTCCACTTTACCATCCACTTTTGGGGTTAATGCTACCAATCCATTTCAGTGTCGCCGATATGTTCAAGAGAAGTCGCTCAGAGAATTCACCAACCCAACTTGTGTCTCATCCGCTGCAGTACCTTCACGCTTCATTCTTTCATGACCACCACCCTGAACCTTGTATCATCAGATCGTTTTCACCTCCACAAAATCATTTGCTCTGTTCCGTGTCGTAGATGTGGGATTCATTAATTCCCTCCTATGACGGGTCACTTCTTGTCGACATCAGCTCATTATCCAAGAAGTCGACCTAGGAACAACCCTTTTAGTAATTTGAAGCTTGAATGCCTTAATGGCAAGTTTCTCACTTCCGGTGACAGGTTTACATTAATGGCCTTCGACCGAAGGATTTTGTGTGGTGTTCGACATCAACTCATGTATTCACACCGCGTGAATTGTACTGCAGTACCTTGAGGGTCATTATCATTATCAGTGATTCCTCTCATGCCTGTTAACAGCTTACATCATTGGCTGGTAATCAGGCGATGTCTTTCCATGTTCGATGCCAGAACATCTTTTCACATGGACCGACTTGTACTTCAGGTGAAGATTGAAAGAGTTTTGAAGACCCTGGATCTAGTTTCATCCATCCGAACTGCGATATATTCAGGAAAATAAAGACACAAATATACATCATTGTTGCACTGATAATCATCCAAACCAAAGGATGATGGCTCTACCAGAATCATCAGTCTGCTACACAGACGATTGTCTATCCTATTTACATGAAAATAAATTTATAAAATCTGAGCATGGGAATGCCTGCCTTGGCTAGATCATGAAAATATTATGAAGATAATGTATTGTATTGTATCTTATTACAGGTCACCTTCCAGTTCGAAAAACCTCGGATCCTCATGATAAAGCATTTCACCCGACATCAAAAAGATTTACGACCTCATGCTTTAGGGGGCAACTGACATATTTGGGCACTGCAACCCCAATCACATATGTCCATAAACCAAGGGCTTCTAAGTCCCTAAAAGTGTTGTTTCATACCCTAAAGGATCAAGGTCAGCTGATTACATCATCTCCCAAAAGTTCTCGCTGAAAAACTACTCAGAACTGGTCAAAACTGGACCATACAGACTGCTCAGTGCTAAGGGTGCGATGCATCTCACCTGTCACATGCAAAAAGTGCAATGCATACTGGAAATCCCTTTTGTAGGGTGCGATGAGCAAGAGTAGACAAATGGCAGAAGTAGTTTGCTAGGTGGAAACCCAAAGAATCTTCTAGAAGCTGCTCATTCGACACTTGCCTCTCTGAATTCGCCCAGGGATGAGTAAGAGATCATGAAATCTCCAAGTGGAACCAAGAACTATCAAAGAGATGACACTAATCAAAATCCCAGAAGCTGACTCACCCCCCTGCAAACATCTATATATGGATCCCTCATCTTAGAGATCCAAAAGGCTGGAATTTTGTAATTTGCAAGGAAGTATTGTTGGTTTCTCTTTGAAGACATTATTGGATGATTTTTCTTTGTATGAGGTGAAGAGGGCTTTCATGCTGGGAGGATGGCGCTGGGTCAGACCAATGGGTTTTAATCCTCTCTTCTACTACTTCTATCTATAAAGCTATTTGAGTTTTCCTCCATATTCTTGTATATCTATGAATATTGTATTGATATATGCATTTGTATGGTTAATATTGATCCAGGTGGTTATGGTTATCTCATCTCTGTATTTATGATTATCTCTGTATTTTATTGCGTTCCTGTTTAAATCCGAATCAAATATACACCTGATCCTATATTGTTTATGGTTATAGATCTCTATTCTTTGATGGTATTATGTTGCTTTGACTCTATAGGTGCTCTTTGAAGAGGGACAAGTAAAGAAGGAGTGGCGAAGTTCTGTCAAAGGGGAAAGGAAACAAGCAAGGAGCCAAGAGAAAGACTAAGGTTGGTACTCTCTGCTTCTTTCTCATCTATCTCTCATAAAGGAAAACACAAGTGACTTTAGTTTTTTTGTTTCTAAGATAGCTACTCGTCTTAGTGGGACTAGTAGCTCTGAATGGACACTAGTTTTCCTGATAACACTCACTGTTATTATCTTTTGTTTAAGATTTTGCATCTATTTGTAAAGAGTTAGCTGGTAATCCTTTGGCAAGAACTTAGTCTTCATCTTTGCCACCATTCTATCCGAACTCTTGATCAATGGTTCATCCTTCTTCCTTCTTTCAGCTTGTACACTGTCCCACCATAGTGTAGCATGGCCTTTCAACCTTGTCACAGCAAACTTGACTCTCTTATCCTCATCAATTTCCTCGTATTCAAAATACTTTTCCATCTCACTGATCCAATCTAGTAGATTCTCATCTTTCAGACTGCCATCGTAAATAGAGATTTCAGGCTTTGGCCTTGAACTTGAGCCCAATATTGCTCTCAACAACTTAATCTCAGCAGCTTATTCAACAGGTGTTGCTCCTTCTTCTTCAAGTTTCTCTTCAGCCTCACTAACATCTCCATCTTTAGGGATCTTGTTGTCTCCCTACTTCCATGGCTTCTAACCAAACTTTCAGTTTCCTTATCTCTTCCCATAGTTTTGCATTACCAACGGGTCTGCCTCCTCAACCCCATGCCCTTCCTGCTCGCCTATTCATCTCCCTATATTGTAGAGACCAACAATGTTAAGGCTCTGATACCACAAATTGATGGCTGCTATCTCAACAGACCACAACATTGATACAAGGGGAACAACAAATTATTGTTATCTCAGCAAGCCGCAGTGTTGATACAGGGGGGACAACAAATCGTTGTTATCTCAACAAACCACAATGTTGATACAGGGAGAACAACAAATCGTTGTTATCTCAGCAAACCATAGTGTTGGTACAGGGGGAACAACAAATTATTGTTATATTAGCAAACCACAGTGCTGATACAGGGAGAACAACAAATCGTTGCTATCTCAGCAAACCACAGTGCTAATACAGGGGGAACAACAAATCGTTTTTCCCAGCCATGTATTCTGTAAAACGCAGTTTAAAGATCCCTTTGCAACTCCCCAACCAAGGTTATTTTTGGAAAATCGCTCACAAATTACCAAGTAGACCCTACTATGCACAAAACCCATATGCTAGAATTTTGAATTTCGTCTTACTTTGATCAGAAATTGACCCACAAATTTGATGACGGTTTTCCCTTACGGATTTTATTTCTTCCGTTGACTTGATATAGAATGCTCTGTATTCTCGAATCTATAATGTAAATGACTCTTTCCAATACACAATCTTGGGTGCAAAAGCACTCGATTAAAAGATTAACTGAAATGTGATTCTCTGCGTTCTCATTTAAATGTAAATAATAGAGAAAATACAGTGCATGAATTCCTCATTCAACACATCAATTTAAAGACCAAATCAATTTCAAACTCCAAATATTAATATTATGGTTCACAAACCTCACAAGCACATATGCAAATAATTGTCTTACACACACTTATAAATTTTGATTTGCTGATAAAAAACACTAGTCTAAGAAATGTTGTTCAGTTAATTTCAATCTCACAGAGAGAAAAAAAACAGCATACCTTTCTCCCACACCAAAAACTTCCAACCCCAAAAATGTTCCTCCTCTCTCAAAAACTAAAAGCAACTGACCAAGAAATGAGTTCATGGATGTGAACCAATTTCCCTTAACCCTAACTACCTACTAACTATAAAATCATTTCTTTTAACTAGATATTCCTAACTAATCTTAATTGAATACCAAAAACTTTTCACAAATAAACTTTAAAATTTTCTAACCTTGACATGTGATGAATCCATCACATTGCTAGGCTCTTGGTCTGACTTTAATAACTTATCATTTTTATGTGCTTGGCCTAATGCACCTACATTAATCATGCTTATTTAAATTGACTAACACAACCATCTGACCAAATACATTGTTCTTAAATTATCCTTCATTTCACTGAGTCTTTATAAAGTAATTCAAAACAATGTTGAATAAAACATGTAGTATGTGTACAATCATTACTGATGTAAATTGGCACTTCTTAACCACATCACAATTATCAACTTTGTTATCAAAACCATTGATATTGAGATTTGCATGTTTGTACAAAATATGCACAGGTATAAAGACCTAGTTTATGTTAACCTTACTGGCAAAAAGCCCACAAATGGATCCATATAGGCTCTTAAAGTCTCCAAATTTGTTTAAAAACATGCCAATGGATCCATTAATTCTCTTGAAATCTTCAAGATTTGCTCAAAGATCATCCAACGATCAAAATCAGCATAAGAGGAAAGCCCTTGGAAGGGCGGAAATGCACTATTGGGAAGCAAAAATGCTTGAAAACCATGACAAACCCACAATCGCAGGCTTAAACAGAGGAATGAACAGCAGTCTTTAGATCTGGCCGATCAAAGGCCCAGATCTAAGCGGCTAACCACAATCGGCTGAGCAGGCAGGACAGTTTAAAGTTGAGTGCATGACACCGCCAATCAGCAATCGCCGATGATCGGATCGGCGAGGAGCATATGTTATGTTATATAAAGGCCCGGGGAGTGAGCAACGCGCAATTGTGATTTATCGCATCAGCAATATACCATGGGTGGGGGCCTATGCACATACATATGGGCGACCCGATGAGCTAGACCCAACGGCATTATAGTTGGGACTTCATAAATTTTGAAGTTCGTGCCAAAGCCATTTTTAATGTATTTTCCGCGTATTTCGTTATATAGCGAAATACAAAGGGAAACAGGGGCAGTGCAATAGCGATGGAACCCGGACCCAATGGGTTTCGAGAAGAAAAATATATATGTTTTCAAGTCTGCAAAAGCCCAATTTTTAATGTTTTTCGTGTATTTTCGTTATATAACGAAAATACGAAGGGAGCATTGGCCAGCAGCGATTGTGATGAGTCCTGGACCCGAAAGGGTCCGGGAAGTGAAATAGATAATATCTTAAGTCCACCAAACCCATTTTCATGCATTTTTCAGTGTTTTCGCATATTTCATAATATAAGGGAAATACACAGGAGTAGGCCTTTACGACTTGCGATGGCAAAAAGGCCGGACCCAATAGACAATTAAACCATATTTTAGGACTTTTGAAGTCCGAAATGAACAGTGATGGGCAGGATTTATCAGTGTTGCAGTGTTTTCGCTGTTTATAACAGAAACAGTCATTGTTTGCAGTTTAAAGGGAAAAACAAAGGCTCGAAGACCCATTCCACCATATAACAGAGCCCAGGAGACAGTTTGCCAGGAAATAGAGCCCGGAAAGGGAAAGAGAAGGGCCACAGCACACTGCAGCCCGAAACAGAAAGATCAGGGAGCACAGACAGCACAACAGCCACACCAACAAACATCATGGAGCATCTCTGGCATAGGAGAACTACCAGACAGCGTAACAAGCTACCAAAAATGTATAAAAGCGGTTACTCTGTTGTTAGAAGCAGAAAACACCGATCCCATGCTTGCCTAGAGGGCATCAAATCAGTTAACAATGCAGATCAGACAGATTAAGACTCTGAGCCCCTTAGAGCTCAAGAGCATTGTAAACAAGCTATAAATAGTTGAAAGTAAGATGTAATAGAGGTTCCACTTCTGTGTATTATTCCTCCTCTGTTCCCTCAAGCTTCTCATCTTCATTCTAAGCAATATAAGCTTCTTTTGCCACTATATGTTCAATGTCCATTCTCTTTGCTGTTCTATGCTTGCACTTGAACAATTTGTTCATGTTTTCTTTGTGTCTAAGGCCAGATAACTGTCATCTTATCTCTGCTTTGATAAATTAGATTTGCAAGCTTCTTTGCTGCTTGTAGCTAGCCATTCATATGTGGTCATACATGCATTTGCCAGTACAGTCAGTATTCTCTTTTGTTGCTTATAGTTAGCCATTGATTTATGTTTATATATGCAAACTGCTAGTATAGTCAGTATTCTCCATCTATCCATTGAATTTATAAATTATTGAGCATTAGTGGTCTAAAGCCTTGTATTGGTGAGAGTGTTCATGCATGCCTTGAGTGAAAACGGAGCTGAAATGGTTATCTAACTTGATCCAAACCATCATTTATTCCAATAGTTCAAAGAACAATATTGAAGATTATATGTTACCAGGCATCTCTGATCTACAACCTATGAGATTTTCCTGGAGTGTTAACATAATTGGCATCATTGCCGGGGAGAGGAAACTGAAGCTCAACTTCCCTGGGAAACAACATAGATCCAGCTTTGATGATAGACAAAGTCTAGGCACTTTTTTGGTTGTAATCATCTATCTAGTGACTCTATTGGAGGCCAAACCTCTTGGCGACTCCACTTCATAGTTCTGGCTCAGTTTGTGAGGCATACTTGGAGAAACCCTTAGAAGCTACAAGCTGACCCAATACCTGACCCTCAAAAAATCATCCAAGAGAGAAAGGTATCACAAAAAGGAGCATCGGGATAAGGTAAACCTAAACAATTTTCTATATCTCTTCAAGAAAGGCTTGTAATAGAACAAATACATGTTGAGAGTATAGCATCTAATACTAGCAGTGAAGAAAAACTCTCAAAGATTCATAAAGCTCCTTATTCTTTAGGTTCTCCTTTTGTTGTAAGCCTAAAGGAAACCTCACCTCCTATCCATCATACTCCTTTAATCTTATCAACCACTCCTCAGCCCTCTATCACCAAACTGTTAGTACTCTTTTAGCCACCACAGCTATGGTAGGTCCACAGGCACCTACCAAAATGGAAAGAATCATAGCTGCTAGATATGGACCTCTAATATTGCCCACTCCTTTGAATGCCATGCCTACTAGAGAATATCATAAATATAAGCCTAAGTTCATTGGTACTAAAGGTGTCACTGTTGAAGAACATCTTGAGTCATTCTATAGCTATGCTGATAATCTGGACATTAGTGAAGATGATGTGTGGATGAGAGTCTTTGTCCAAAGCCTAGATGGAGAGGCTAGAAAATGGTTCAGAGAACTAACCCCAAGATCTATAGCAGATATTGAAGCTTTAGATGATGCATTCCTAAAGCATTGGGGGGATAAGAAGGACCTCATCTACTACCACACTGAGTTTGGGAACCTTAAGAGGGAAAAAATTTCTGATTTTAATAAGAGGTTTAACCGTATGTATAACAAGATACAAGCTGAAGTAAAACCCAGTACTACCTCTGCTAAACTCACCTATGTTAGTGCCTTTGATTCTGACTTCTACCTACTGTTGAGAGAGAGGCAATGTGCTACTTTGGCTGACATGTAGGATGCAGCCTTGCATGTGGAATCAAACATCATGGTTGTAGAGAAGCTCAAGGGAAATGTTGATAGAAGAAGACAAAGGGGCGAGTCATCATCCTTTGATCCTAAGATAGATAAAATGACCAAAATGATCAAGTCATTAGCCTCTGAAATCTCTAAATTGAAGGTTGAGCAACACCTGAGGAAAGAAAGAGTGCCTAATACCTTTTCTCCTAGAAAGCCAAATCCAAATCCATATAGAAAGAACTAATGAGCAGTTGCAGATTTTGCAAAGAAACAAAGATGCAAATGAAGACCAAAGGGTGAAGGCTCCTTTTTAAAATGCAGTCATGGAAGAAGAGCAATTTGAAGAAGATGATGTGATCGATTGTCTAGAAGAAAAAGGCAATGCTTCCTTTTTTACCCCAGCTGCCTATGAAAAGTCATTATGCAATGACCAGATCAGCAAAGAATGGGATGGTAAAGCTATTCTACAAACTATAGATCAGCAAAGATATAATTTGAGGTAAAAGATAAATAATGCCAAGGAAACTCCTGTTCAAAGAGCTGTTGTCCCTGTAGTACAGCAAGCTAATAAGAAAAAACAACTGGAAGTTGATCCCATCATCCTCAAAGCTCCAACTCATGAGGTAAGATGCCTTGACAAGTCTCCTTCTCCTTTCAGTTTTCAATCAGAAATTCAGAAGCTAAGAATACCTATTCCTCTGATTGAACTAGTGAAGAATGAGTCCTTAAAAAGATCCATCCTCGAGGCCCTCGAGCCTAAAGCCATCCAAGCCTCCACTGACCATGTAAATCTGCAAGATGACAAGCCAGCTATTATTCTTAGCCCAATGATTGAAAATTGTGAAGACAACTCCCCATCATTCTATGTCTCTCTGACTATTCAGGAAAAAATCCTTCACAACTGCCTTTTGGACACTGGAGCCAGCCATAATCTAATGCCCAAGGCTGTCATGGATGAGTTAGGTCTTGACATCACCAAACCTTATCATGACCTATTCTCTTTTGACTCTAGAAAAGTGAAATGTCTAGGATTAATCAAGGACCTAGCCATCACTTTGTCTCAGCTACCTATGAAAAGCATGATGATGGATATTGTGGTGGTAGATGCACCCCCCAAGTTTGGCATGTTACTTTCCAGAGGTTGGATCAAGAGATTAGGTGGATCATTACAAAATGATCTATCTTATGCTATTGTCCCAGTTTTCGGAGGTGAGAGCAAGAGATTATACAGAGAGGCACAGTTGGCTTATATCATCAGCGATGAGAAGAACCCTATTAATCATCCCATCTATGTCGTTGACACTGATTTTGGAGCATGTATTCTTCATATTGAAGAATCTCAATTGGCCTCCACGCAGCTTAAAAAACCAGTTTTCCAAATCACTGAGGAAGAAGGCCCACAGATTTGGGACATGTTCTTCGATGGAGCTTGCTCTAAACAAGCTGCAGGGGCAGGTGTAGTCCTTGTGTACCCAACACAGGAATACATTCATTTATCTTTCAAATTAACCTTTCAGGTCACAAACAACATAGTAGAGTACGAAGCTTTGATTCTAGGCTTAAGCGCTGCTAAAGAAATGGGTATAAAAGGCCTGAAAGTGTTTGGAGATGCAGATCTCATTATTCAGCAGGTAAATAAAGCGTTCCAAGCAAAGCATCCAGGCTGAAAGCATACAGAGATGAGGTATGGAGGCTCAAGGATTATTTTAATGATTTCAACATTTCTTATATTCCAAGAATGAAGAACCAACTTGCCAACTCCCTTGTTGTGTCTGCTAGAACATTATTCCTCCTTTGCCTCCTAAATTGACATATGAAGTTCAAGTAAAATACAGACCGTCTTTGCCTGACAATGTCAAATATTGGAGAGTTTTTGAAGACGATGAGGAAATTAACAAGTTTTTACAAGTCGTTGAGGCATTTGTTGAAATGCATATCGACCAAGAAAATGAAACCATGGAAGAATGCGGTCAGTCCAAGCTAAAAAGCAAGATCGGACGAGGAAGCATCATCCAGCTACCTAGTAATCACATACCAAAAGGATTGGTGCCTCTAGTGAAGCTTTTCAATCATAACAACGTGCCCTATAAGCCGGCCAAAACAGAAAATGAGTCTATTGTCTGTAAACATAATATAGGGAGCCCAACCCATCCAAAATTCATCAATTTGTCCACTCATTTATCTTCTGCCCAGAATTCCAAGTATTGCACCCTCATGAAGCAATTTGCTGATATTTTTGCCTGGGAATACAGTGATCTTAAAACCTATGATACAAACATCATTCAGTATAAGATTCCACTAGAAAATAACACCACCCTTTTAAGCAAAAATTAAGACCTATCAGCCCTCTCTTATTGCCTTTGATTGAGAAAGAAATCAAGAAGTTGTTGGATGCCAAAATCATAGTTCCCCTAAGGTATTCAAAGTGGATAGCTAACCTTGTGGTAGTAAGAAAGAAAAATGGAGAAATCAGGCTTTGTGTCGACTTCAAACATCTGAACAAATGCTCTAAAAAATATAACTATCCCCTGCCTAAGATGGAACACTTGCTGCAAAGAGTTTCAATGGTTAGAGTCATGTCTTTCTTAGATTGATTTTTAGGTTACAATCAGATCGTTGTACATCTTGAAGATCAAGAAAAGACCGCCTTCACTACTCCTTGGGGCACTTTCATGTACTCCAAGATGCCTTTCAAACTGATGAATGCTGGGGCTACTTTTCAGAGGGCCATGGACATAGGGAGAGAAGGACAAGTTTGTCCTTATTTATCTTGATGACATAACAGTCTTCTCCAGCAGCCACAAAGACCATTTACAACATTTGAAGAAGGTCTTCCTAAAGTGCAGACGGTTTGGAATTTCAGTGAACCCAAAGAAGTCATAGTTTGCTCTAGAAGAAGGCAAACTTCTGGGACATATTGTTTCTGCTGAAGGTGTGAAGATTGATCCAGCAAGGGTTCAAGCCATTCAGACATTGTCCATCCCAAGGTCAAAAAGGGACATTCAATCCTTCCTGGGTAAGATTAACTTTGTAAGGAGGTTCATTCCAAACTTTGCAGAGCTAGTAAAGCACATTACTTCCATGCTAAAGAAAGGATCATATATAAAATGGACAAATGCTTCAAGAAGTTCTTTTGAAGCCATCAAGCAAGCTATCATGGAAGCTCCCACTCTAATCAACCCAGATTACACTAAGGAGTTTTGTATCTTCTCTTTTGCCTCTTATGATACACTTGCAGCAGTTTTGTTGCAGAAAAATGATGAAGGCATAGAGCACCTCGTGGCCTTTTTCAGCAAAACTTTAAGGGATGCTAAACTAAGGTATGACCTTATTGAAAAACAAGCTTATGCTCTCATAAAATCTTTAAAGGCATTCAGAATTTATATTCTGCATTCCAAACTAGTTGCATATGTACATTCAGCCTCAGTAAAGGATGTCTTACCTCAGCCAGATATTGATGGGAAGAGAGCTAAATGGATTGCAAAATTCATAGAATTTAACATAGAGGTGAAGCCCACTAAGCTTGTCAAAGACCAGGGCTTGGCTAAACTTATGGCTGAAGAAAATTGCAGCTTGTTAGACATAAATTCCATGGGTCTAAATTCAGATGACAAGCAGACAGAGGGAGCAGCAGAAGAGCAAAAGCAGAATCAGCCTTTGGCTGAAAATCGAGCCACATGTGAATGGTATTACAACATAGTTTATTTTTTTCAAAAGCTAGAAGTCCCTCCAGGGCTTAGCTCAAGTCAAGCTCGTGCCATTAAACTCAGATCAGCTAAATTCTGCATTAATAAAAATCTTATTTATTGGAAAGACCCATCAGGAATCCTCTTGAGCTGTCTAGATAAAGAACAGCCTGTGGAAGTCATACACCAGTTCCATTCTAGCATCTGTGGAGGGCATCATTATTGGAAAAGCACAGCTCACAAAATCTTGAGGATTGGATATTATTGGCCTACTATGTTCTCTGATGTGTTTTCTTTTGTAAAATCTTGTGACAAGTGTCAGAGGTTTGTAGGAAGACAGCAACTAAAATCTCTGCCCTTGAAGCCAATACATGTCAATGGTCCCTTCCAACAGTGGGGCTTGGACTTTATAGGTGAGATTAACCCACATTCCAGTGGCCAACACAAATGGATCTTAGTAGCCACTAATTATTTCACCAAGTGGATTGAGGTTATACCCACTAAGAATGCTAATCATCAAGTTGTCATAAAGTTCTTGAATGAGAATATTTTCCCTAGATTTGGTTGCCCAACCAAACTAGTCATTGATAATGCAACAACTTTCAAGGCAAAAGAATTGGGGGACATGACTGAATCCATGGGCATTCAAGTGGTGCATTCTACCTCATATTATCCTTAAGGAAATGGCCTAGCAGAATCATCTAACAAGAGTCTGGTAAGGGTAATCAAAAAGTTGTTAGAGGACAACAAAAAGAGCTGGGATTCCAAGTTGAAGTTTGCGCTATGGGCTGACAGAGTTACCATCAAAAAGTCCATAGGGAATTCTCCATTCAAACTGGTTTATGACGCCGATGTTGTTTTCCCCATCCAGCTGATCCTCCCTATGGCTAAGTTCTTGCAAGAAGAACAAGATGAAGAGAATGACATGGTAAGAAGAATGAATAACCTGGTTGAACTACAACAGATCAGAGAGCAGCTGGTTGAGAAGTCAAAATCTCATCAGAAGAAAATCAAAGAAACCTTTGACATGAAGGCAAAAGTGGACAATTTCCAAGTTGGTGATTGAGTGCTTAAATGGATGCATTTAAGGAAAAGAAAGGTAATAATGGCAAGTTTGACTCCTTATGGACAGGTTCGTTTGTCATCACTCAAGTTCAGTAGAACAAAACATTCATTCTACGCAGTCTGGAAGGAGGAGATACTTTTGGTAGCCCAATAAATGGGTGATTCTTGAAACTTTATTTCGTTTAAGGCTTTAAAGCCTTGTCATTGTAAATATGTTTTTCCAGTTTTTATTTTCATTACAAAATAGAATCCATGCCCAATGGAACACTAGAAGGAAGAGTTGACTTTGTTTTTTCAGGAAAGGCATTGATCTGTGATCTTTGAAACCTCAAGGGGAGGATTTCGTCCCCAAAAGGAGCCAGTGTTAGCCTTGCTGGCAAAAAGCCCACAAATGGATCCATATAGGCTCTTAAAGTCTCCAAAAAAATTTTAAAACATGCCAATGGATCCATTAATGCTCTTGAAATCTTAAGGATTTGCTCAAAGATCATCTAATGATCAAAATCAACGCAAGAGGAAAGCCCTTGGAAGGGCGTAAATACACTATCGGGAGGCAAAAACGCTTGAAAACCATGAAAAACCCACAATCGCAGGCTTAAATAGAGGAGTGAACAACAGCTGTTAGATTTGACCGATCAACGGCACAGATCTAAGCGGCTAATAGCAATCTGCCGAGCAGGAGGGATAGTTTAAAGTTGGGTGCATGACACTGTGGATCAGCAATCGCCGATGATCGGATCGGCGGGTTGCATCGGCGGGGAGCATATGTTATGTTATATAAAGGCTCGGGGAGTGAGCGATGCGCGAATGCGATTTATCGCATCGGCAATATACCACAGGCAGGGTCTATGCACATACATATGGGTGACCCGATGAGCCGGACCCGATGGCATTATAGTTGGGAATTCATAAATTTTGAAGTCTACGCCAAAGCCATTTTTAATGTATTTTCCATGTATTTTGTTATATAACGAAATACAAAGGGAAACAGGGGCAGTGCGATAGCGATGGAACCCAGACCCGATGGGTTTCGGGAAGCAAAATATATATGTTTTCAAGTCCGCAAAAGCCCAATTTTTAATGTTTTTCGTGTATTTTCATTATATAACGAAAATACGAAGGGAGCATTGGCCAGCAGCGATTGCGATGAGTCCCGGACCCGAAAGGGTCTGGGAAGTGAAATAGATAATATCTAAAGTCCGCCAAACCCATTTTCATGCATTTTTCAATGTTTTCGCATATTTCATAATATAAGGGAAATACACAGGAGCAGGCCTTTATGACTTGCGATGGCGACAAGGCTAGACCCAATAGACAATTAAACCATATTTTAGGACTTTTGAAGTCTGAAATGAACAGTGATGGGCGGGATTTATCAGTGTTGCAATGTTTTCATTGTTTATAACAGAAACAGTCACTGTTTGCAGTTTAAAGGGAAAAACAAAGGCCCGAAGACCCATTCCACCATATAACAGAGCCCAGGAGACAGTTTGCCAGGAAACAAAGCCCGGAAAGGGAAAGAGAAGAGCCACAACACACTGCAGCCCGAAATAGAAAGATCAGGGAGCACAAACAACGCAACAGCCACACCAACAAACATCATGGAGCATCTCTGGCACAGGAGAACTCCCAGACAGCGCAACAAGCTACCAAAAATATCTGAAAGCGGTTACTCTGTTGTCAGAAGCAGAAAACTCCGATCCCATGCTTGCCTAGAGGGCATCAAATCAGTTAACAATGCAGATCAGACAGATTAAGACTCTGAGCCTCTTAGAGCTCAGGAGCATTGTAAACAGGCTATAAATAGCTGAAAGTAAGATGTAATAGAGGTTCAACTTCTGGAGATTATTCCTCCTCTGTTCCTTCAAGCTTCTCATCTTCATTCTAGCAATATAAGCTTCTTTTTCCATTATATGTTCAATGTCCATTCTCGTTGTTGTTCTATGATTTCACTTGAACAATTTGTTCATGTTTTCTTTGTGTCTAAGGCCAGATAACTATCATCTTATCTCTGCTTTGATAAATTAGATTTGCAAGCTTCTTTGCTGCCTGTAGCTAGCCATCCATATGTGGTCATACATGCATTTGCTAGTACAGTCAATATTCTCTTTTGTTGTCTGTAGCTAGTCATTGATTTATGTTTAGATATGCAATCTGTTGGTATAGTCAGTATTCTCCATCTATCCATTGAATTTATAAATTATTGAGCATTAGTGGTCTAAATTCTTGTATTGGTGAGAGCGTTCATGCATGCCTTGAGTGAAAACAGAGCTAAAATGGTTATCTAACTTGATCCAAACCATCATTTATTCCTATAGTTCAAAGAACAATATTGAAGATTATATGTTACCAGGCATCTCTGATCTACAACCTAGGAGAGTTTCCTGGAGTGTTAACAGTTTGCATGATAATATCCACTATGTATCTCCTTCTCTATAGTGAAAGTGTTATTCTTAACAAAATAAGGCATGGACAATATTGTTTCTTTGGAGTATATCACATGATTTCTTGAATTATAGTCTTGCCAAATTATTTTATGATAGTGCTTGATATATCTATATATTTGGTCTTGAACTTCTCCATGAAATCTACCATTGGATTATCTTCTTCAAGTAGATCAATCTTTTCTAAAATTGTAGTTGAATTTATGAGGGGGTGTACTTAAAAAATTCTTGTATTTTCCACTTCATAATGATTTTGATGGTCAAGGACCATTACTTAAATCAATAAGATACTTAATACTAAATAGTTCCCAATCAGAACCTTGTTTGAATTTTCTACAACCAATATATTCTTTCTTATAAAATTATTAATGATTTTCTTGTGCACATAATATGTGAGATAAAAATTCAAGAACGCTAGAAGTAAGGGGGGTCATTTGATCAATTTAGTAAGCCAAATGTTATAAATGTCTCATACTAGAATTGAAATTCTACACAATACAAACAAAAACATGTGTCCCAATCAACAGTGGGATTGGTATGCCATTGTTTAAGCTTCATACATGTGCTCAAAACAATATCAGCATCACTATTACTTTCATTGAAATTCTGGAACCAATTGACTTGAGAAATGTTTGTTATATGCTTAGCATGATTTTCATGCATCCCTATTGATATATGTCATATACAATGCCATTTTCATTTGGTGAAACATGAGAATTCAAATGCAAAAACTCTTGTACCCTATCTCTCACATTATCTAGAAGTTGATCTTGAGAAGGCAAGCTACAAATAATAGCCAAGCCTACAACTTGATCATCCTCGTCTAATTGAACCCAAAAAATTGTGTGCTTCCATAGTGTGTTCCTTGAGTTTTTAATAGTTTTACTATCATAGACATTAAATGATTTGATGCAACTCTTTTTGCAATGGAACCTCTTCTTAATTCTCTAAGTTGGCATCTTTATATCACTTTTTTCTAAACGAGGAAAGGGATAAGGTCACATTGTGATAAAAACTCATTTACCTTAACTTTTTTTATCACTTTTAATGCCCAATATTCATCTAAATCTCTTACATTTTTGTGCTTTAAGAATATATATAACATTTGAGCTTGTGCTATGATAGTTTTGTCTTTGAAAGTAGTGTTGACCATTGCATTTACTTTATATCGAATTGTGCAACCATGCATGGCTCTTCCCATTTCTTTGATTTTAGTTGCATCCATGTTCTCATGAAAATTGCCATAAATATGGATGTTGTTGCAATTGTTGATTAAATTCCATGAATTATATATATATATAGAAAATCAAATCCAAGAACCAAACAACTCAAAATTTAGGAAAAGTCAATGGTGCTAGTGTGAAACTTGCATTGTTTCAGTCATGACATTGCCAAGTTCCTCAACATTTGTCAACCTTATTTCCTTATCTTCGCCATGTACCTCCACATCATTTTTATCAACTTCATTTAATATTTGTTTTTCATATATTCACCATTTTTCTTATTTCTTTCATCTAAATCATACTCACTATGATCTTACTTTTTCTTATGATTCCTTTGGCATCCCATCTTCATAGACACAAAAACTAGGATTTATCCAATGCTTAAATTATACTTCAGTGAGAAGCATAAAATTTCACAAGTGATAAAACATATTTCAATAAATCTTACATCAAAATTTCACAAGTGATAAGAAAAATTTCCTAATATCCCAAAGCCAAAATTCCACAAACAATGAGGTATATTCTAATATCCCAAAACTAAAATTAATTTCACAAGTGATGAGGCAAAGTCCAAATTTCCAAAGGCATAAATTCAAAATTATTACTTAAGAAATTTGATAAATGATAACAAAAATCACATATCCAAAATTCAAAAATAATTAACCTTTTTTTTTTATTATTCAAAGGTAATTCAAATATAAATGTTATTAACAGAATTTCAACCAAGTGCGTACACACATCTTTCTACTAAAATATTGGATGTGCAAGATTGTCGCTTCAAAAGATTCTCAAGGTGGGGTTGTAAAAACCCTCGGTTAAGAGTTTTTGACAACTCTCGGTGAAGAGATTTTTGTTAACCAAAACAAGAAAAATTCATGTAGTTTTCAGCGACTAGTAACTTCAACAATCGTGGACTCCTTCAAATTTTACATATTACACGTCAACAGTGCTACCAATAGATTCATTATGAATATAATTTGCAATGATATACGAATTATCATTTTTTTTTGTTGAGAATTGCTATTTTTGGTTTAAATATTTATTGTAACGACCTATCTATAATACAGAGAACACAAGAATAATAGCAGGCATACGATGCATGCATATGATAGCTACATATGCATGTGTTGCATGTACCACACTAGTATTTATATACTAAATTAACTATAAATATTAAATATCATGACGCTTCTTCAAATAGAAGTTATATTCGCCCATCAATACCCATATTGCTTAAATGCGTCATGATTAATGGGTAAATACTAAATTTAAAATGTATAACGTAAACATAACTATAAAAGATAGATGTTAAAAATTAAGCTAAATCCTAAAAGATGGTTATATAATTATATATTTTATATTATTAATAAATTAATAAAATGATTAAACATATATATATATAATAAATTAATTAAAGATAAGGTACTTAGTATAACCTTAGGATCTTTATATTAAAAAGAAGTATTTTATTAAATTATAAAAGAAAATATATTTATTACGTGACATGGATGGGTGTCACGAGGAGGCAAAGCGATAGGCTTGTTGGTATCATCCCAAGACCTCTTTTTCCTCCAAAAAAACATATCATTTACCCATTCCTTTTCATCATATATCCCTTAGAATCCTTGAAAATTAATTATTAATAGTCTTATAGTTATTAAAATGCATTGGAATTGATTTAGGAATTTTATGTTGAAGAATTAGAAGTTTTTGGTGAAATGGTTACAGGAAGTTCCAACATCCTGTAATTAGCTCATTGTTTGACATGTGGCACAACAGCTGGGCGAGAACGAAAGGCATGGATGAAAAGTAGAATGTCCAAGCATGGACAAACACCTATCTTACAGCCGGATCGACTCTCCTACATGCGCGGTCAACTCAGGTCAAAGCATGGCACACTGGCGACAAAGGCAGAAACAGCAGCTCATTCTATTTTGATTTAGTTTTTGTTCTTTTTGATCAGTTAGGATAGAAACATTTTGAAAAGCTCGATGTAATAAAAGCGGCAACAGCCAAATTCCGAATGTACATTCATTATCGAAATGACATGGTTATGTAAATACAGTCCGAGTAATGGATAGAAGGTTAATCGTTGTATCATTCTAAAAACTCTGTTTTGAACTTAATACTAAGAATCCAGTTACAGTTCCGATTTGTGTCTCGTGTATTGATTTGATAGCCGGTCGAATATAGTCCAGTGTACCTCTGGAACGCGGACGGGCCCTGCGTTCAACCGGTATACTGTTCTTTTCATTTTATTTGCACTTAGGTTATCGTATGGTTTGATTTCGATTTCAATAGGTCTTATATGGTTTGCACAGCAGTTACAATTACTTGGGTTTCGATTTCCATAGCTTTTGATTTCCATTGAATGTATATGGTTTGCGCTTATGGTTGGTTTGCGTTTATGGTAATGCTGAACAGTCATCACTGAGATCTGGAAGTGCGTCCTGTAAGGGATTCGATCCCTGTGTTGTCTTTTAAAAGCACCATCATAAACTTTGTTTTCATTTCACAATTCATTTATGATCTCTGTATATTTTGATATTGTATAAATATTAGCGAATGCTGGGTGTTTACTGAACAAGGGTTTTATGTGTAATGTCTTTGTAAGGAGATTGAGATCATTGTTGCAGTGATACACAGTGTTTAGTTTCAGTGTGTAATTTGGTAAATGCATTTAACGATAGCATTGTAATCAGTTATATTAGCAGGGTGACCTGAGTGTTTGGATGATAGGTGACATATCCCAGTCTTCCGTAAAGAAGCCCTGTGACCTACATCATAACCACTTAGTCAACAATCCTTTATGTCTATATACTTTAGACGCATGCCTCTAAGCGTACACATCCTGATCGATAATTAATATAGTCTAGTCTAGTACCCTAGCTAGAACACTACATTTTGGCGCCGTTGCCGGGGACGCGTACTTAAAGGATTCAGACAAAAAGAAAAAAAAAATTCAACACACAAAAATAAACAAAAACACAGTTAGAAATCATGTTCATTTATGCCTAGATTTAGAGACAGTCACGGGAGATTTGTAAAAACCCCCCACCATCTAAAAACTAACCCATCATCATCAGGAGCAGACTCTCTAGGGAATACAACACCAGCTGAGGAAGTTATCCAAACATTGGCAGAAAAATTTTATTCAGGACAGGAACTTACTCTTATTGAGAGGGAAACTTTATTCACACATAAATCGCAGAAGAAGCACTTTCCTAAACCTTCTACACAAGGAGAAAGTAGTACAGTTACCGAACAATCTTCCTTCCTCCTTTTTCCACCAAGTGACACTGACACAGAGAGACCAATTACAATGGCTGAGGAAGGATCTGGCTCAGTACCACGCCAAGGAGATGAAGAGGAGTCAACTTTTAAGTTCCCTATACATGAACCACAGGAGGATGAGGAGATCAAAATGAAAAACATACCCCCATCCGTGCTACCAAATTTCTATGGTATGGCTTCGGAGGATCCGGACTCATTCTTGTTCGAGTTTGACATTGTATGTCGAACTTATGGCTATACAGATGATGCCCATAGGCTTAGATTGTTCCCAGCCACACTAAAGGCATCAGCCTTAAAATGGTTCATGGGGCTTGGTGAGCATGCTATAGTTGATTGGGATGGTATGAGGAGAATATTTCTTAGGAAATATCAGCCTTATTGTAGATCCAAAGACTCTAAAGATGATATCTTTAGAATGAGTCAGCAAGAGGACGAAACCTTAGAGGAATATTTAGAACGGTTTGTCTATAACTTACAAAAATCTAAACACCGAACTATGCCTCCTGATCTGGTCCGCACAATATTCTTGAAAGGTATTCGAGAGGAATACATGGATGATCTCAACCTGATGGGCAAAGGTGACATTTCTGCCTTACCCTTTGAAGAAATCGCTGAGTTGTGCGAAAAGCATTCAAGGAGTAAAGCTAAAATGGGAAAGAGAAGCCTGTCATCAAGGATCACAAAATCTGCCTCTGCAAGTGTTACAAGGACCGAAATAGGGAATCTTTTAGAAGAGTTTAAAATAGATTTGTTAAGCACTCTAGGGAACCAAATTGACACTTTAAAAGCCAAAAAGAAACAAGAAGATGAAGATCATATCATGGCTATCTTCTGCCCAAAATGCCGAAAGAAACATGCATTAAAAGATTGTCCTCTAGAGAACATCCAAGTTTGTGCTTTCTGTACTGAACATCATGATATGTTTAACTGTCCTAAAGTTAAAGTTTTGCAGAACTGTAATATGGCAGCCAATGCAGAGATGGAAAACGTGTATTACATGGGCACAAAGCGACCATGGCAGCCAAGGCCAGCAACCCAAGGTATGTTTCCAAATCAAAATCTGCAGTTTCCTATGAATGATCAAATGTATGCACAAAACTCATGGAATGTACCCATGCCATGGCAGCACCAAAACCAACCACAACACCAATGGTGTTATAGACATTTTTGTGCCTTACAGCATTAAGCATGAAATGTCCATAATCTAAGGGATCCAAAGTCCCTAAACATGTTGTTCCTACCCCTAGAGGAACAAGGCTAACAAACCACAGCAATTCACAGAAGTTCTCCACCAGAAACTGCTCAAAAACAAGTCAATTTAGGATCAATTCAGTGGCTCCACTAGCTATTTGTGCTGAATGTCAAAGCCAACACTGGCTACCTGCGCTGAATGTCAAAGGCAACACTGGCTACCTGCGCTGAGCGAGAGTTGACATGTGGCAAGTTCATTCCACGAGGTGTCAAAGCCCAGGAAGCTTCCAAAATCTTCCTCAATGACACTTGCCTCAGGGAATTCGACTGGTGATGAGTAAGAGGTTCCAAATCTCCAAGTGGAAGCAAGAACCTCCAAGTGGAATCAAGAACTGACAGAGGGAGAGGACACTAGTCAGATCTCAAGCTGACTCATCCTCTCTCCAAACATCTATATATGGATCTCTCCTCCATGAGATCTAGGGGCTGGAATTTTGTTATTGCAAAGAATTGCTGTTGGTTTGAGATTGGAATCATTGGGTGCTTAATGCTTTGAAGGGGGTGAAGATAGGAATTCCATTTGCTGGGAAGGAGATGCTGGATTGGAGCCCTCTGGGTTGTATCTCTTCCTGAACCTTGTTATTCATCAATAAAGCTATCTTGGTTTCTCCTATATGCTGATGTATTTTTGATGTATGAATGCATTAGTATGTTTAGTTTATTTCTAATCCTGAACTAGTTATGAATATGAATCCATGTCTTGTGTAGTGTTCTCTTCTTGTGATCTTGCAAAAACCTCTTGAAGCTGGGCGAGCGAGAAGGCAAGTAGCTAGGAATTCTCCAAGAGAAGAGAAGCCGGATCGAGGGACAAACGGAAGACATCGGTTAGTCCATCTATCTATCTCTTCATTCTTAATTCATAAAGGAAGAATACTAGAATAGTTGTCTCTGTTTGTTGCTAAGGCACTGTCACACCTTAGGTGGATAGGATCGTCCTGCATAGGCATTTTTCCCCACAACAAATTGGCGACTCCGCTGGGGAGATATGTTTAGTTATTTTATTTGTGTTTCTATCATTGTTTATTTCATAGACTTGACAGCAACAATCGAACTGCATCTTTCCCGGATGCAAAGTAGACAGTTGTTGCTTTGATCCAATCACTGGACTTGTCTATGATCTGAACAATGGACTCACAAATGATTTGATGATCCTTTGTGATAGATCTTAGTACCCCCTCAAAGCATCCCTTTGATTGTACCTTGCTTGTTGCTTTTATTTGGCCTGAAACAGTGAATTAAATAGCAATCTGTGACCCAGAACTTGTGAGAAACGAGAGTTTCTCCTTCAGCGCAGACCCAGTGAAGGGATTCTGCATTTCAACGCAGGTCCCGTGAAGGCTACCTGCGCTGAATGTCAAAACCCCTGTGTTGAGGTTGCGCTGAACCAGTTTGCTCTTGTGCAGCTGGGGTTCTCTGCTCTGTTTTGCCTTGTTTTGATCTCTGATTTTTGCAGCCTATAACCAGCATAGGTACCAGTCTGATAACTCCTTTTCTCTGCTTAGATTCCGCCTCCTTTTGTACAAAAAGACTGTGAGTGTTTTTATGTGTTTGTAGCGTCATTTACAGTTTTCCTTTGCATGAGTGAAATAGTCATCCTGTAGCCCTTGATTCAGATCTGTTGATTGTGATCTTAGAAGAGAGTTCATTGGTTGTTTGCAGATTGATTATACATTTGCTTTTGCTTATTGGTTTGAGTTTGTCTCTTTTAAGTGTCGAAACAAGTATTCATTTCGAAAATCGTTAAGTGTTGTAATCTCTTCTACCCTCTCTGATTTTGAAAAAGTAAACTTGTTTGTATTTGTCATTTAAAATCAAATTCAAAGTTGTACAAAAAGCTTTCTTTGTAGGCATCAATACTAAGAAAGCGGAAAACAAACACCTGCATTGTGCATTTGCATCTTGATAGTTTGCATGTTGGATTTAGGAAAAGTGCATTAGAGTGTGTTGATTGCTCTTTGAGAAAAGATGGTGTCTTTCTTTTCCCTTAGTAGCTAGGATTTTCAAAGTTGAAAAGATATAAAGCTTGCTTATCATCTTTAGACTGCATTTAGGAATTGTATCATACATCTCGTGGTGAACCTTGAAAGGCAAACTTCTAAAAAGATCAACCTAAAATAAATTGAATGAACTTAACAACGCTTTGCAACATAACACACAACATAGAGGTCTAGGCTAGAGACGTGTTCCGGCGTCGTAAAGCCTGGTGACTGTCGATCTCGTTGATGGTGGGTGATTCCTCCTGAGAGACGATAGCGCCAGTACGGATTGTGCTCCCACGTACCGTCGCGTATATATTGGAAGACCCCTATAGGCATAAAACCTTTATCCTTAGGAAGTCGTGTCGGCCGCCCTACTGATCGCAATGCACTGAACACAGCATTCAGGAAGATCGACCGCCCGTACCCTAAAAAGTATTCTGCGGTTTTGCGAAAAGTTTGGCACACCCTCTACCTAGAACTCCATAGCAGTTTCTTTTGGCCTTTTTCAAACTCTATAACAGAAAAAGTCCATTTGAGCATTTGTCACTTCGGGCTCGTTAAAACATCGAAGGAGACTAGAGTCATCTTTAGTTTTTTCTCGACTCTTTAAAATTGAAAAAGCAGGTTGTGTCTAAGCGTCGTTAAAATTTATTTTAAGCGGAATAATCATCACCATTCCCTCGTTGATCTTCGAAGTTAGTCTCTTTTCATCGTAAGTTCTTGTAGAATCGCTAGAAAATCTTTTGGATAGACTAGATATGTCTGAACAACCGTCGACATCCAGGACTGTGTCATCCGACACAGCAGCGGCAGAGCCTCCTGCTGCTACCCCAACGATGTTCGATGGTATACCATCTGTCCCGGCAAGTTATCAACAACAAGCTGGAGTCCCATCAGGGACTGCTTCGATGACATGGTTAGTTCCTATTTCTTCATCCGGATTATCATCTGGTATTTCTTATGTTGAAACTCAACAAATTGATCCAATGTGTCTTCAAAGGCCAATCTGCCCTTTAAGTACTGGATTGCCACCATATGGAGGGAAGTATTCTTTTTCATTGTTCCCTCCTGGAGAACAACCATATGGGAGTTTACAACAAAGTTCAGGTCAAACTGGAATTACATCCAGCGGTTGGGTACCAATACTGCCTCAGCAACCAAGGGTTGTATATTCAATGCAACCAGTCCACCCTGTGTCGAATATTCCCACTATACCTGCTATGGTTACTGCGTCGCAAGTACAAGCGCTACATGTTGTATGTCAACCCCAACAGCCTCAGGTTGCAATACAACAACCTCTTGTCTCAACAACTCAATCACAACCTCAGGTTAGTGCCTCCTTATCTGGAGCGACTCAGGATCAAACAAGTACTGTGACTCCTCATCTTGGTCAATCATCTAGTATTGGTCAACAGCAAATGGTTCAACAACCAGAGCTGGTTCAAACTCAACAACCTCCATTCCAGCGATCATATCAAGGACCTGAGCAACAAGTCTTTGTAAGTAATGGGCAATGGCATTTCCAAAGTGGTAATCAACAACCATATTATAATGGTTATGCCCATCAACCTTGTCAAAGTTGCCAGCATCAAATACATTATCCTGGTATGCAAAGACCCACTGCTCAGGCGATTCCATCTTATCCTGGGTATGCTTCGCCTAACCTGAATCAACAGTTGCCCTTTGTAGCAACTCTAGAATTACCAGATCTAAACCGGCTGACGAATGATCCAATTTCTTATGCCCCTTGGTGGCCAGCGATTCCGCATAAACTTCCGTCAGATATTCCTAAATTTAATGGAAATCCGGGTGAATATCCGTCGAATCATGTGATGACATTTCATCTGTGGTGTTCATCAAACACCCTAAACGATGATTCAATTAGGCTTCGCCTTTTTCAGAGGACGTTAACTGGTCCAGCGGCAAAATGGTATATTGAATTGCCTAGAGCTTCGTTCAACAACTTCAGTACCTTAGCCACGACTTTCTTAACCCATTTTCAATTACCGATAAGGTATGAAACGGGAACGGAACTCCTAACCAACTTCAAACAGACAACGGCCACTCACATATCTGATCATATACATGAGTGGCGACGTCGTCGTAGGATGGTGAAAACGTACGTTCCCGATCAGCTATTAGCTGAATGGTTTATCAAATCCTTACTTCCTACAATCACGGAAGATGTGGCAAAGGGGGGGGTCGTAACAGAAGAGCAAGTCATCGCTCGTGCGCAATATCTGGACTTGGTATATACCCAGTCTGGCACGCTCTACGACAAAAATACCTGACGCCCCTAGACCAGAATTCTCAATTCCTCCTCCTAAATCAAACAATGACTCTCACGCTGGCGATGGCGTGATTGGCACGAAAGACACGAAATCGACAAAGGCTACATCTAAAAAAGCCCGTAAGATTTCCAGTCAAAATGCAAATGAGGAACTTCTTGCCTCGGAAGTAAATGCCGTGTCGACCGACAAGGGCAAACAACTGAAGCAACCGGGGGGCAAGAAGAAAAAGAAAGGGAGAAAAAGGAAACCCACTGCGGGGTGTCATATATGCGATGAGGATCATTGGACGAGAGATTGTCCACATATAGCTGAAGTTAAGAAACTATTTAAGAGTTCAAAACCCTCAGCAGTATTGATTGATCCGTTTCCAAACCCGGGAACCAAACTGGTTGCTAATCAAAATACTTCCCGATCCCAAGTGCTTATGTTGTCTGTCTCAAAGCAGCAAAATGATGCTTTGACAAGGAATAAAGATTACGGGAATCCACAGCTGTCGAATAACAAGGCTAATGAACAACCTAGTAGTTCGACGACAACTTTGATCGAAGTTGTGCCACCCATCATTCCTGAACCAATGATAAAGTCGCCAAAGGGAGGAGTACACAAATCAACATTTAATCCTCGTGCCAAAGTAGCACAGAATTATAATATAGTAGAGGACCTGGCCCAATCACCGTCCGCTATGTCGACACTTGAGGTACCGCAAATTTGCCTCTCCCAAGAGCAAGCTTTATTATCAGCAATAGGTGGGATTGGCCCAAGGGATTCCAATCTTGTGGCCTTTGATCATAAAGGATATGACCCTCAGTTACCAGCTCAACTAGCTTTCCTTATTCAAGTGAAAGCCCTCAACAAAACTGTTCATCGAACAATTATTGATGAGGGGGCATCTACGTGTATTATGTCGATGACTTGCTGGAAGAATTTAGGCTCACCACCCTTGTCGAGATCGTCAACGACGTTAAAAGCATTTGATGGACGATCATACACTCCATACGGGATTTTAAGTAACTTGCAAGTTGAACTAGGGGGCAAAACAGTAGGAATTGATGTTGAAGTAATTGATGGAAACCTCGATTACAACATCCTACTGGGAAGGCCCTGGATATATGCCATGGTTGCAGTTGTGTCGACCTACTTCAGAAAGATTGCATTTCCCTTTCAAGGAGGAATTACAGTCGTCGACCAACAAACTTTCCTCCCCGACAGTTCACAAGTTACGGGAAGCATTCCAATGATCCATGGAAGCAATCATTCGCTTCAAAATATTGGAGTAGGTCTCCTAAAAGACCCTGCCTTAATGGGTACTTTTGCCCTACCGCCTGCAAGTAATCTGGCGGAAGTGGCCACAGTGGAAACCTACAATATGAAATCTTCTATATCTAATGGATTCGGAAGATTCCTAAACATTTTTTCAGCGTGGATCATCGCCCTAATAGAAATATTGTAAATACAGTGGGCTCCAAGGACGGTTCTCATCTCGTGTCAACCTCGTTAAAAAATGAAACAAGGAGTCATGAGGATAGTTCTTTTACTGTGTCAACCTCATTAAAAAATGAAACAATCCCCTTTCCAAATCTCAAAGGTAAACCTTCATTCCAACCACCGAGTTGAATGCAATGAAGCTTGGGGGGCATGCACCTCGATTTGCGTTGTTATGCTAGGGGAATGCAAACTCATCGAATAGTTTTAGCACACAGTTCATGCTCGTTAAAAAATAAACGCAAGATTCGAGCAGTTTTAGCACACAGTTCATGCTCGTTAAAAAATAAACGCAAGATCCGAGCAGTTTTAACGCGGACTTCATGCTCGTTAAAAACTAAACATAAGCAATGAGAAAGTGTTTCCACCAGCGTTTAAGCTCATTTTAAAATAAAAAATGAACCTACCCGGTAAATAACCACTGTGAATGTAACCTTATCAGCCATTAAAGCCTTGGTCGTGTTTGCACCGTCACCTCCACTTTTCATTTGGCCGATCGTTCACCTCCATATGATTGTTTACCCATTTTGAGGAACAGCTGCGAAGAGTGATTTCACCTAGCCATCCTTGTGACACTGCCGTGATTGGAAAATTCCAACCTGTACCTGGAATCAGCTGCTAACCCTGTTTATCACTCGTTCCTCAAAAGACGAGTCTTCTTTAAGCTCTTTTCATCTGACTCGTAAAATATGAAAAGATTGCCGAGTCCTTGGCCTTCCAGCTCGTTAAAGGGACGGGAAGTGCTATCCCTCCTCTAGATTTTAATCTTTTTGGACCTGAGGGATTATTGCACAAAAAGATCGAGCGCTTGTTTTGTTCGGCTCGTTAAAACTATCGAAAACTCATCCCTTCTGTATTGTTTTATACTTTTTCGGACTTAAGGGATTAGATGACGAAAAAGGACTTTTGGAGTTAACTTTATGTACCTTTTCAGACTCTCTAAAAATGAAAAGGACTGAGTTATCCTTGTCGTTAGACTCGTTAAAATCATTAAATAGCGACAAACTTGTCTTTAGACGAGAACGAGTTTCACTATCGCTAGGCTCATTAAAACATAGCAATGGGTTTGCCCGAAGGGCAGGTTATAGAACAAGCATATGTTATCCTCCTCAAGCTTGACAAAAATAAAGAGGTACTGGTCAGCAATGACTAGGGAAAAATTGGGAGAAACTCAAGAAAACTTTGATGGTAGCAAGTCGCTCTTGAACATGACACTTTTCCTCCGTACCACAATCGGGTTGGGTTGTTTCATTCACCGGTCACATCACCATGGTCTCGCCATACCATCCATATTTGGGGTAATGCTACCGATTCATCGCATCAGTGTCGCCATATGTTCAAGAGAAGTCGTTCAGAAAAGTCAACCGTGTCCTATCCACTGCCATACATTATCCTTCATCCTTTCATGACCGCCACCCTGAATCATATGTCACAGATCGTTTTCACCTCCATCAAAATCATTAGCTCCGTTCCGTGTCATTGATGTGGGATTCATTAAGGCCCTCCTTTGATGGATCGCTTCTTGTCGACATCAGCTCATTATCCAAGAAGTTGATCTAGGAACAACCCCTTCGGTACTTTGAAGCTTGCATGCCTCAATGGCAAGTTTCTCACTTCCGGCGACAGGTATACATCAATGACCTTCGACTGAAATATTTTGCGTGGTGTTCGACGCCAAGTCCTTTATTCACACCACGTGAATTGTACTGCATTACCTTGAGGGTCATTATCATTATCGGTGATTCCTCTCGCGCTTGTTAATGGTTTACCTCATTGACCGGTAATCAAGCGATGTCTTTCCATGTTCGACTTCAGAACATTTCTCACATGGATCGACTTGTACTTAGAGTGAAGATCGAACGAGTTTGAAGACCCCGGATCTAGTTTCATCCATCCGGGCTGCGATATATATTCAGGAAAGATAAAGACATTGACATGTACATCATTGCAGCAGATAATCATCCTACTCAAAGGATGATAATTTCATCAAAATTATCAGTCTACCATCAGACGATTGTCTGTTCTATGTACAGAAAAATGAATTTATAAAGCTGAGCATGGGAATGCCCGCCTCAGCTAGATCATGAAAGCAGTATGAAAAATAATGTATTGTATTGTATCTTATTACAGGTCCCCTCCCAGCATCGGATGAACTTCGGATCCTCCTGATAAAGCATTTCACCCGATAAACGGCCTCATACTTTAGGGGGCAACTGTTATAGACATTTTTGTGCCTTACAGCATTAAGCATGAAATGTCCATAATCTAAGGGATCCAAAGTCCCTAAACATGTTGTTCCTACCCCTAGAGGAACAAGGCTAACAAACCACAGCAATTCACAGAAGTTCTCCACCAGAAACTGCTCAAAAACAAGTCAATTCAGGATCAATTCAGTGGCTCCACTAGCTGTTTGCACTGAATGTCAAAGCCAACACTGGCTACCTGCGTTGAATGTCAAAGGCAACACTGGCTACCTGCGCTGAGCGAGAGTTGACATGTGGCAAGTTCATTCCACGAGGTGTCAAAGCCCAGGAAGCTTCCAAAATCTTCCTCAATGACACTTGCCTCAGGGAATTCGACTGGTGATGAGTAAGAGGTTCCAAATCTCCAAGTGGAAGCAAGAACCTCCAAGTGGAATCAAGAACTGACAGAGGGAGAGGACACTAGTCAGATCTCAAGCTGACTCATCCTCTCTCCAAACATCTATATATGGATCTCTCCTCCATGAGATCTAGGGGCTGGAATTTTGTTATTGCAAAGAATTGCTGTTGGTTTGAGATTGGAATCATTGGGTGCTTAATGCTTTGAAGGGGGTGAAGATAGGAATTCCATTTGCTGGGAAGGAGATGCTGGATTGGAGCCCTCTGGGTTGTATCTCTTCCTGAACCTTGTTATTCATCAATAAAGCTATCTTGGTTTCTCCTATATGCTGATGTATTTTTGATGTATGAATGCATTAGTATGTTTAGTTTATTTCTAATCCTGAACTAGTTATGAATATGAATCCATGTCTTGTGTAGTGTTCTCTTCTTGTGATCTTGCAGAAACCTCTTGAAGTTGGGCGAGCGAGAAGGCAAGTAGCTGGGAATTCTCCAAGAGAAGAGAAGCCGGATCGAGGGACAAACGGAAGACATCGGTTAGTCCATCTATCTATCTCTTCATTCTTAATTCATAAAGGAAGAATACTAGAATAGTTGTCTCTGTTTGTTGCTAAGGCACTGTCACACCTTAGGTGGATAGGATCGTCCTGCATAGGCATTTTTCCCCACAACAAATGGAGACCGTCTCAACAGTACTCCCAATCTTATCATACATATCCTCAATCATACCCACCTTACTCACAACCATATCAACAATACCAACAGCCGTATCCATCACATTCTCAACCATATCAGCAGTATCCTTGGCAAGTTGTCTATCAGCCCCAACCTCCTCAACAAGCTCTACCTGCTCCTCCACCAATAAATGCACCACAGCTGCAACTTCCAGCTAACTCACAACCTCCCAGACCCACTCAAATTCCTGCTCAAACTGTCCCAAATCCTAATAATAGAGCAGAGAGGCCAGCCTACAATGTAGAAGAAGGAACCTCATATTCCACACTGCCTTTGCAAAACATTAATTTGAGGTCTGGTAGGGTGCTTCACAAGGATTCTCCAATAACAGATAAGCAAGAAGAAAACTCAGAAAAGGAAAATGAAATGACAAATCCAACAAAACCAAACAATGATACCAAAGATAAACAGATGCAACCACTGCATCCACCTTTTCCAGACCGATTGGTCCAAGTAAAACCACCACTGTCTATACCACAATTTGATGTCTTAGATGAGCTTAAAAATGTCTACATAAAAATCCCACTGCTGCAAGCTATAAAAGACATTCCTATCTATACCAAAGCCATCAAAGACATGTGCCTCAAGAAGCCTGCTAGGAAAAGGATTGATCCTCAAATCATTCATGTTTTAGGAAATTTAGCAGGCCTTATGACCAATACCATATCCATGGAGAAGTATGTTGATCCTGGCATTCCCAAGGTGACCACCATCATTAACAACATACGGATTCCAAACACTTTGATAGATCTTGGAGCCGCAATCAATGTCATGACTCTTGAAACCATGAGAACACTCCAGCTCATGAATTTGCAACATACCACGATTGTTCTTGAACTAGCTGATAGGTCCAAAGTCATTCCTGAAGGGATTTTGGAAGACATCATTGTCTCACTGGATTCTTGGGAGTATCCAGTGGATTTCCTAGTCCTTCAACCCAAATCCAATTTAGGAGGACACCCTATCATTCTAGGTAGACCATGGTTGGCGACTGCTGATGCATTTATAGGATGTCGATCAGGCAACATGATCATTTCAAGGGGGACCGAAAGAAAACAACTCACCCTTTATCCATCGGCACAATCACCAGCAGTAACACATAATTTGTGGCTTGATGATAAATTTAATGATAAAGAAGAAGTACAATCTGTTTTTAGCATTGACCAAATCTATGATTTCCAGGAAGACAATAATGATTTGGTGGAATTATTCCTTTCTCAACCTGATATATCTGAAAATTTGAGAAGTGAACAATATCATGCTGCAGATGTACTTCTGGCCCAAAGCTTTCAAGAAACATGCACCATCCAATCTTTGCAAACTACATTTCACGACATTTTTCCCGTTCAATTGATCACCAATACACAGAGTCAGATCATAGAGATTAGTACAGGGAAAACTATGAATATAGGCAATCACCTAGACTCATCTCAACAAGAGAAATTGATTAAACTCTTGAGAAAATACCAAAAAGCCTTTGCTTGGGACTACACCGATATGCATGGGATTCACCCCGACACATGCACTCACCATATCTATACAGATAGCACCATTAAACCAGTGAGACAACCACAGAGAAGAATGAACCCCATGCTCCAAGATATTGTCAGAGAGGAATTGCAAAAACTTTTGAGAGTTAATTTTATATATCCTATTTCTGACAGTTAGTGGGTATCCCCATTGGTTATAGTGCCCAAGAAAAATGGTAAGTGGCGCATTTGTGTTGATTACAGAAAGCTGAACAAAGCAACACTCAAAGACTACTTCCCACTGCCATTTATTGACCAAGTGTTAGACACCCTAGCTGGCAAATCATCATTTTCTTTTCTTGATGGTTTCAGTGGCTACAACCAGATCAGGATAGCCTCTGAAGACCAGGACAAAACCACATTCACTTGTCCTTGGGGCACCTATGCCTACAATGTTTTTCCATTTGGACTTTGTAACGCACCAGCTACATTTCAGAGAGCTGTGTTAGCTATTTTCGCTGATTTAATTCATGATTGTGTTGAAGTCTACATGGATGATTTTTCAGTATATGGCAATTCATTTGAACATGCATTAGAAAATCTTGAGAGAGTTTTGAAAAGATGTATTGAAGCTAACCTGTCCCTCAGCAATGAAAAGTGCTTTATGATGTTAAACGAAGGGATAGTGTTAGGCCACTATATTTCTTTTCAAGGCATCCAGGTTGACCCAGCCAAGATCCAGATCATAGCTGATTTGCCAATTCCACAGAATCAAAGAGAGGTAAGAAGTTTCCTTGGGTATGCAAGCTATTACCGCAGATTTATTGAAAATTTTAGTAAGATAGCTTTACCTTTGTTTAAACTTCTAACCAAAGATGTACTTTTCAACTGGAATGAGAACTGCCAACAAGCATTTGAACAGCTCAAAAAGAAGTTATCAACCGCACCAGTCTTGAGAGGGCCTAATTGGAGCCTACCATTTCATATCTTTACAGATGCATCCGACACTGCAGTAGGTGCATCCTTAGGCCAAAAAGAGGAATCTTGTACTTATGCCATTTATTTCATTAGTAAAAATCTAACACCTGCAGAGTTAAACTACACAGTTAGAGAAAAGGAAACACTTGCCATCATTTATGCTGTGAATAAATTCTGACATTACATAACTGGTTATGTGGTCTTTGTACATACTGATCATTTGGCCATTAGACATTTAATGAATAAACCAATAACTAGTGGCAGAGTTACCAGATGGTTACTATTGTTACAGGAATTTAACATCACAGTGTTAGATAGACCAGGCAAAGAGAACCAGGTGGCAGATTTTCTCTCTAGACTGCAAAATCCAGGTGAGGTTGTTCCAGTTGAAGATTCTTTTCCAGATGAAAACTTATTTGCAATTTCCATAGTAACTCCTTGGTATGCTGATTTGGCCAATTATTTGTCTACAGGAAGGACACCTCCACACTTTACTGCAAAGGAAAGGAAGAGACTAGTCAAACAAAGTGCTAGATATTCATGGCTTAATGGCGATTTATTTTACACTGGTTATGACATGATTGTTAGGAGATGTGTAAGAAATGATGAGGTAATTGATATTTTAAAATCTGGCCATGATGAACCGTGTGGTGGGCATTTTGCAGCGAAGCGGACAACATTCAAAGTTCTTACTCTTGGATACTACTGGCCATCCATTTTCAAGGATGCCAAGAAGTATGTAAAGAGTTGTGACAGCTGCCAAAGAATGGGCAGGCCCACAGCTACCGATGAGATGCCCCTTCAGCCCCAAGTTCACTTAGAGCCATTTGATAAGTGGGCTCTCGACTTTATAGGACCCATTAACCCAACCTCCAATGGTAAGAAGTACATCTTAGTATGTACTGATTACGTTACAAAGTGGGCTGAAGCAAAAGCACTGGTTAGAGCAACCGAACACACAGTAGTCAATTTCCTTTTTGAGGAGATTTTTGTGAGGTATGGAGTACCAAGGGAAATTGTGACTGATCAAGGTACCCAATTCACCTCAAAGCTAGTGAAGGACATCACAGACAAATACCAAATCAAGCATAGGAAAAGTACCCCTTACCATCCACAGGCCAATGGGCAGGTGGAATCCACAAACAAAACCTTGGAAGGCATCATTACTAAAACTGTTGCAATGAACAGGAAAAACTGGGAAGAGAAGCTCAAAGATGCACTCTGGGCTTACAGGATTACCTGGAAAGATACTACAGGATTTACACCATATCAATTGGTGTACGGCAAAGAGGTAATGCTTCCTATTGAGTTCCAAATACATACTTTTAAACTGGCTGCAGATTTACAAATTGATTTGGACCAAGCACAAAAAGAAAGAATTCAGCAGTTGAACCAGCTGGATGAGATGAGGCAGCAAGCAGAGGAAACCACAATCCTCATGCAAAAACAAAGGAAGCAGTGGCATGATGCACATATTAAGAAGAAGCAGTTTAAGGAAGGTGACTGGGCTTTACTTTTCGACTCAAAATTCAGAGATCATAAAGCCAAGTTCACCACCCATTGGATGGGCCCCTATGAAATTGTTCAGGCTTATGACAATGGTTCAGTCAAGCTCAAAACTATTGATGGAGAAGGTCACTCTTTCACAGTCAATGGTCATCGCCTGAAACTCTACACCAAGCCCATCAGCAAGCAAGATTTTCTCCATACACTATCTCAGCAAAGAGAGGTTGAGGTATTGCAGCCCTCAGCTGCAGTACCACTGCCTTAGTTTCATTTCCTTTCAATTTCAGAGTCAAAAAGAAATAATAATTAAAAAAAAAAACAATAATAAAAAAAAAAATTAATATAAAACAAAAACTAAAATATATATATATATAAAATAATAATGGGTTAGATGTGAAAACCAGTCTCTGGCACACTCTAACCTCGAATTCCTACTTGAAAACCAGTCTCTGGCGGGTATGAATTCTCTTTCTTTTGTTTACTGTTTGATTTATCAGCTGAATCATGACTTGAGGACAAGTCAAAATTTTAGTCGGGGAGAGAGGCATCAGCACTTTGTTCTTTTATCTCTCCATTGTAAATTCTTAAAGATTTCTTATTCTATATCTTCACTGTAAATTTCCAAAGCAGCTTGTTCCAGCATTCCAGACTTCAATAAATAAGCTGTTTTGTCATTGTTTTATCTCAGAGGGACCTGGTTATAAACATTATGCAGGGGGACCTGTTTTGTCCAGACAACTATGCTACCAACACCAGCAGTAAGGGACCTGTTTAAGACATTCAGAAGGGACCTGTTAAAGAAATTGACACCAAGGGCTACTTCAACAAAGTTTCATCAAGCTTCTACAAGGATTTGGGCACCAAGACTCCATCAAATGCCCAAGCTCAGTGAACCTGTATCAATATAAGGAGCTGCATGAACATTTTCAATTTTTCTCAAGGGACCTGTTATATCTTCAAATTTTTCTCAAAGGACCTGTGCATTCAATCTTCCTTAGAGGACCTGTTACAACAAGCAAAAGAACAGTCAAAAAGGGACTAGCTACTCAGCATGTCAATACAATAACGACCAACAAAAGAGTAATATGTTTCTTGTTCTTAAACATTTAATTTCTTAGATTGATTTTTAATGTAACTTTGATGACTGTGAACTGTTATGATTGATTTCAAGGACACCTACATTTCCTATCATCCCTTATTCCACCGATTCTCATCATTCTCATACATCAACCTATTCATACTTCTAAACCCATTACCAACACATCAACCTATTCATACATCCTACAGTCATACCAACATCCTCCATCTGACCGAATACCAACTGGAATAGGACACGTGGCGGATTGTGTTTTTAAATACAAGGGAAAGAGACAAATGTAAAGCGGCCTATCTATTTCATTCCACACAGCCAAATCATAACTCCACCACCCGACGTACCCAATGATTCAAGGGACTTCCCAAAACCATACCCAGCATTATATATACATGCTCCCAGCGCTCTTGTGGTGACATCTATGTAAGCGTACAGCTTGTGGTGACATCTATGTAAGCGTACAACACTCCTCTGTTTTAAAATGAATGAATACGTTGTGAAGTGAGTACAGCCGGGTATCTATCATTTCCGCATTCGATTCCCATAACTTTCAAAGTAAAATCAGAAGCAGTAAGCGCCGAAAGAAGTATTATCATTTGGGTCGATTTACACAGTGAGGATTGGAGGCAGTGAGCGCCGAAAGAGGGAAGTATCACCACTCTGTTTCGATTCCCACCACAGTCATAAGACAATCGACCGGCCGAGCATCATCTTGAAGACTAAGGGAAGCGATACACCAGGTAACCAGTTTGAAATTTCTTTGTTAAAATTGTAAGAACATAAACAGAGAAGGGTTAGAAGCACGACCCTCTGTCACTATGACTAATAGGGTCGAACCGAGTGTGTTCGACAGTTCACAATATCATGAGGATTGCATTGAAATTCTTAGAGAAATACAGTGGTTACCATTTCTAGAGAAATTTCATGGGAGCAATGAGGAGGTTACCAAGCAATTTGCCTTCACCTTCAATGGAGAAAAAGCCCTTATAGGTAACTTCTCATTCAGGGTTTCAGAGGATACTATAGCTCAGGCAATAGGGATTAGTCCAGAAGGGGAGAAGTATTTTAAAACCAAGCAATTTAAAGAGAAATCGTGGACACAGTTTATGTCTAGATCTAGAGTCTCATCAGTGAACTGGAAGAAGGGTGTTCCAAGAAGTTGGTTGATGCATCCCTGGGATGAGATGGTCTACATCCTTCAAAAATTCATAACCTGTGAAGGCCGCTACAGTATTGTCTATCTATACCACATTAAACTACTCCTCCATTTGAAGAAACAATGTGTTATCAGTGTACCATATTTTCTGTTACAAAGCTTAACCAAGATGTCCAAGACTATCCAGAAGCAGAAGGGGAATGAAGACAAAAGCCTGTATCACTTTGGCTTAATTAAAATCCTTATTGAGCATGAATTGCAGAGAAGAGGGAAACCATGGAAAGAATTCCTAGCTGTTAATCAAATTAGAGATGAGGAAGATAAAGAAGAAGTGCAAGAGGACTCAGGGTTCATGAAGGACATTGATGAAGAAATCCCAGTATCCAAAACCAGCAAGACACCTCTACCTGTGGGCAGCATAAGGACCAGGAACATGAGAAAGGAAGATGCTAAGAGGGCCGAAAAAGATAAAATTTTCACCACTTACTCACGAAGAACAAGGAGGACACCAAAAGCCCAGTTACAAGAGGACCAGCTTGAATCCAATGCACCTGCACAAATGGATGTTGAGAGTGGTGACCACTCACTACCAGGACCAGAAATTGATATAGAGGTGGAAAGCAATAACAAGCAGGAAAGATGTTCACCGCCTCCCATTAAGAGACAGAAGAAACTAGAAAAACAAATTGAAGAATTAAAGGAGGAGCTCATGGAGGCTAATATGCTAGAAAAAGTTATCAAGAGAGAAAATGAAATGCTCCGGGCGCAGAGTAAAGAAACTCAGAAGAAGAATGAAAAGTTAAAGGAAAGAATCAGTGAACTGGAGGCTGAGCAAACTGAGATCTCTAACTGGGCCACTAAGTGGTACAATCAGAAGAAGACCCTCAAAGAAAAATACAAAAAGTTAAAACAGGAGCTCAAGGGTCAAAAAGATAACCAGGTGAAAAAGAATGTGGACACATTGCTCAAGGCAGCGGAGATCCAGGCAGGGACAGAGTTCAAGGGAAGCACTTCGGGGATAGCATGAGGACATGCTAATTCCTTAAGTCGGGGAGAGATGTTGGTATCATCCCAAGACCTCTTTTTCCTCCAAAAAAACATATCATTTACCCATTCCTTTTCATCATATATCCCTTAGAATCCTTGAAAATTAATTATTAATAGTCTTATAGTTATTAAAATGCATTGGAATTGATTTAGGAATTTTATGTTGAAGAATTAGAAGTTTTTGGTGAAATGGTTACAGGAAGTTCCAACATCCTGTAATTAGCTCATTGTTTGACATGTGGCACGACAGCTGGGCGAGAACGAAAGGCATGGATGAAAAGTAGAATGTCCAAGCATGGACAAACACCTATCTTACAGCCGGATCGACTCTCCTACATGCGCGTCAACTCATGTCAAAGCATGGCACACTAGCGACAAAGGCAGAAACAGCAGCTCATTCTATTTTGATTTAGTTTTTGTTCTTTTTGATCAGTTAGGATAGAAACATTTTGAAAAGCTCGATGTAATAAAAGCGGCAACAGCCAAATTCCGAATGTACATTCATTATCGAAATGACATGGTTATGTAAATACAGTCCGAGTAATGGATAGAAGGTTAATCGTTGTATCATTCCAAAAACTTTGTTTTGAACTTAATACTAAGAATCCAGTTACAGTTCCGATTTGTGTCTCGTGTATTGATTTGATACCCGGTCGAATATAGTCCAGTGTACCTCTGGAACGCGGACGGGCCCTGCGTTCAACCGGTATACTGTTCTTTTCATTCTATTTGCACTTAGGTTATCGTATGGTTTGATTTCGATTTCAATAGGTCTTATATGGTTTGCACAGCAGTTACAATTACTTGGGTTTCGATTTCCATAGCTTTTGATTTCCATTGAATGTATATGGTTTGCGTTTATGGTAATGCTGAACAGTCATCACTGAGATCTGGAAGTGCGTCCTGTAAGGGATTCGATCCCTGTGTTGTCTTTTAAAAGCACCATCATAAACTTTGTTTTCATTTCACAATTCATTTATGATCTCTGTATATTTTGATATTGTATAAATATTAGCGAATGCTGGGTGTTTACTGAACAAGGGTTTTATGTGTAATGTCTTTGTAAGGAGATTGAGATCATTGTTGCAGTGATACACAGTGTTTAGTTTCAGTGTGTAATTTGGTAAATGCATTTAACGATAGCATTGTAATCAGTTATATTAGCAGGGTGACCTAAGTGTTTGGATGATAGGTGACATATCCCAGTCTTCCGTAAAGAAGCCCTGTGACCTACATCATAACCACTTAGTCAACAATCCTTTATGTCTATATACTTTAGACGCATGCCTCTAAGCTTACGCATCCTGGTCGATAATTAATATAGTCTAGTCTAGTACCCTAGCTAGAACACTACAAGGCTGCTGGTGGAAGGGCGGCCACCGCCAAGAAACAATATATAAACCTGAGAAAAGAATTTTGGAGGGGTTTCGGAGGAAGAAGGAAGGAAGGAAGGAAGGGGAGACTGAAGAAGGGAGGATATCTATAAACTGGAGTTACCAAGAGAAGGAGCGTTGATTGTTCTGAGGTTTCTGGGCACGGGGGAACAATGTGCTTCAACTGAGAAGCTTACTGGGCTGAGTAGTGAGGTTCTGTCAGTTTGGCTAGGTGGTTTCGGTCTTTTGGTAACCGAAGCAGAGTAGCTTGAGGCATCATCAACTGCAGGGATACAGGTAGGTACTCTCATCAATTCTGTTAGTTAATTTGTAAAATTTCAAGAAATTTATCACAAGCACATGATGAAAAACCCTTTACTGTATTTACAATGGCTTTACAATCCTTACGTTTATCCTTTATGAATTTTATTATTCCCAAAATCATCTTAAATGAAAATCCAATATCATCAAAATCACAGTATAAAAGGAATAATAAAAATCACAATGCACTTTGTGTAGTGTTTATATATTTTTTCCCTAAAATACGTTATCATCTTTAAAATACTAAACACATGTATTAGTAACTCATTATTTTACTTAAAATTTTGAAGTATCATAAACACCCATATTAGTGTATTTTGTTTCTGTAAGGTGAAATTTTTATTACTTTCATAAACATGAGTATACAAAACACGTTGAAGATATTCAGGTCATTATCTCACTAAGAAGACCTAATCAGATCCAAAAATTAACTCTCTGCAAGGAGGAGATAATCATTTCAGTACATGAGAGTCAAAAGTAAACATAACAAAACATATACATTGTCCAAAACATTTTTATAGAGTCAAGTCTTAAATATAGGGAACAAAGCACATAAACATGATCAATACTAGGGAAAGTGATATGAATCAAAACTTGCAACCTGAATGGGCTCCTTAGAGCCCTCAAATGTTTTCTCGGCCGAGGGGGAATGCCAAGATGGTGTTCAATTCTTTCCATTCACTCATCCAAGTCCCTCAAATGTCGTGAAGGTGCTCTAGGGGTGGAGAATATCAGTTTGGTGCTCATGTTTGTCCACGAGGGTGTAGCCTAAAATGAATTTCATATTCCAATAAAGATCCATTGTTTGCTTGTATTGGTTGATATGACCTCTCATGTGGCATGTGTCCAAAATCCAAGCAACCAATTTAGTGAAGACCACCGTGTTAGAGAGTGGTTATCTCTACATAGAGGCTTCTCCTTTTGCACATGTGAGTTTATCTTGGAAATGACCTAGCGTGAGTTCACGATAGTGCAAAGAAAATTCCTCCAGTTGGTGGTGCATATTGTTGTTGCCCCTGTGGGCTCTCTTTTGGTAGTACACAACACCCCTCCTAACTCGCACCCTCTAACGAAGCACGATGGATAAGACAGAGGAGCAGAAAAATATAAGAAACAACCATGGAGGACATAGAAAGAAAATGAGACAAAGAAGAAGGCATGTTAGATAAGGGCTAAGCCCAGTAGAACCACCACCAATATCACCTTTGAATATGAAAAGGAAAAGTTTCCATAGAAGGGAAGGGGGATAAGGAAACAACAACTCAGTTAAGATGGCCACCCAAAATTGCAACTAGATAATAGTAAAACCAAGACTAGAAAAGGAAAAAACCAAATAGCGACAGAGAGAGGAGACACACAAAACGTTAAGAGACTACCCAAACAATTTGCCACAATAGGAGGCTAGGACAGATAACTAGAAACAATAATGTTCGAGGGAAAAGGCATGAGAGGCGAAGGCCCAAGGAAGGAAAAAGAACATAAGGAGGCCGAAAACAGATAAATATGAATTGGACCTATAACCAATAAGTTGCACAGCCAGTTGAACCACACTAATTAAAAAATACAGAGTAATAATTCATTACCATCTCTGAGATGACGCTGCTACGTGGGAATTGAATCGATATGATGGAATTCTTGCCCTGTTATTAGAATTTTGGCAATGAACATTGCATCTCGATCTGGCTAGATATTCCCCTCCTAAGATTTTGCCTTAGCCCTAGTGCTTTCTCACAACTCTCTTTCTCCACTAAGACAATTTCTACTAAAGGGATCATGTCGATTACCATAGCTAAAACCTTGACGTACATCACCTCCACACGCGTGAGGCTTCGGTAATTACCCACATGTTGTTGTTGTGACAAACACCCTCCAAAATTTTGCCTACACTCAAATTTTGGAGCCTACTCTGGATCTTGCGATTGTTCATTTTGTAGTTAATTCTTGGTCGATAATGCTTTGTTAAGATTTCAAGCTCCCTTCTCGGATTTCAAGTGTCGAAGTCACCTACTTACACACGCTCAGTCTGTAATGAATTCATGAGCACATTCTTTCGGGCAAGCTTGAATAGGCTTACGTAGTTCGTCAAAACAATATATGTGTTATGCTCAACCCTTGTTGATAGTTAGTGTGCATGTTCATTGATAGTCTCTCACTTTTGGCTCTGTTAGTACTTCTATTTTGGTGAGATTTTCAAATTATCGCTTTTGCACACTTTGACTCTTGCAAGTGTTGTTTTCATGTTTTTGATTGTCATTTTTACTTTATTTCACTCTAGTTAGTGTCGTTTCATGTTAGCTTCGCTCTGGCATGTGTCACTTTCACCGTCATTTGCAGATTGCAAGTGTCGTTCGCTCTTTTCTTTCCATATCGCATGTGTCATTTTTGGGCATGGAAAGTGTCGCTTATCACGTAAAGTGGAGTTTTGATTTTTCTAAAGGGGTAATATTTGTGATAATGAGTTTCTCTTATCATGTAAACATGTATCACACTCATTTCCAAAGTTTCAAGCACTGTCGCACAAGTGTCATCGTTGTCGTCGCAAAGTGTATCTTTAGTGTCACACTTGGAGTGATTCGTCGCAAAGTTGTCACAATGAGGAGAAATGTGTTGTTCATGTGTTTTGAGTGTTCCTTTTCGTGTCATCAAGTGATCTAAGTGTGTGATCATGTTAAAGTTGTGCTTTGGTTCAACTTTTTCTCATTGATCCAACACTTAGTCAAAATTGGGAAAACTCCCCGACCGGGCTACACAGCCTCAGTCAACGCTCTTGGACTGTGTATTGTGTAGTCTCAGTCCTAAAGCAACAACCTTAGCTCTTAACATTGTGCACTACACAGTCTCTTCCCTCCAGAACTATTCATTGCACAATCTCAGTGCTCGATCCCAACCCCTGAGCTTCAAAATTAAGAAATATTTCTCTCCAACCCAACCTGAACTGAGCATTGTGTTGTCTCAATCCTTAAGCCTCAACCTTGAGATCTTGAACTACATAATTGTGCAATCACCCTGCTTCCCAGAACTGCACAGTGGGAAAATTCAAGGCTCAAGCCTCCAACCTGAGTCCTTAAGTCCCTTTGCCCAAGCCTCTGGAACTGTGCATTACATAGTCTTAAGGCTCAAGCCTCTAGACTAAGTCATTGATCCCCTCAAATGCACAATTCCTTGGCCTATGTCCTTGCAGAATTGCACAGTGGGAATATTCAAGCCTCAAGCCCCAACCTTGAGCTCTTAAGCCCCTCAACTGCGTAATCTCTTAGACTTAGTCATACTGAACTGTGCATTGCACAGTCTCAAGCCTCAGTCCCAGACCTTGGCCTATGAAATCACTTATCCAGTCACTTAACTAATCACTAGTTTCAGCCCTAACAGGTGAGTTCACGAAATATGTTAGGTTAGGGGTTTTCAAAATGATGTCAACTTGTCATGAATGGTTTTTAGTTGCAAATACTCTATCTTATCATGACAGGATCATAATTGAGGAAAAAGAGAAGGGGACCATGTTAGAAGACACATATGGACTTGAAGGGATAAGATGATCATCAGGCAAGAAGACGAAGGAACACCAAATTACAACAAAAGATTAAATATCAGGACCGCATGAAGGATCCATCTGAATCACAAGCCTCTGGAAGGTGGATATGAAGAAAAACACATATATCTCATGAAGATGAAGCATTGCACATCTAGTATTGAAGACAACGCAACAACAAAGAGTGGTTTGACATTGCCATGTCATCAGTGTCATGTCATGTCATGAGTGATCATGTGCCACATCAGTTGTGGATTATGTAAATTCTATATTGGAAAATGTAATGTAAAGTGGAAGTCCAAGAGTCATCCATGTAATGTGAAAAGTCATGTGGGAGTTGAAAGGTCATAGAGAAGTCAAACAATCATGAGGGTAGTCCAAGAGTCACATGGGAGGTGAATGATCACCCCATTTGTTATATATACACCCTCATCGTACATGCAAAGGACTTTTCACCTTGGCTCCTCCTATCAGGCATTAGAGAGGAAGATAGTTGTTTTGGAGGAGCAAGTGATTGCTCTAATGCTCTACTATTGGGGCTAGTGGTGCTCGTTGTCTTGGTGTATCTTGGAACTTTTACTTAATTCGACGCTCGTTGAGCCGACACACTTTCATGCATATGTCGTGAATATTGTAAGATTGTTCTTCGAATGTTTGTGATGTATGTTGTTTCTCGTCTGTACTAAGGAAATTGAATTATTTCGGTGCCTTTAGTACTTATCTTGTTGAAGGTGTGTTGTATTTTCTTTAACAATCGTTGCTTCCTTGTGAACTATTTCGTTGGTTGATCAACGATTCATTCTTATGTATATGCTCGTGTTCCTTTTCTAGATTAGTATTATTACTTATCTTTAAAGGGCCCACTTTTCTCACCCCTTTCAGTAGAAGGACCTTGATATTTTCCGTAGCTAAACATTTCACAAGGCATACTCACTTATTGATCTGAAGATACCTCTGTATTACTCTCTTGTGCCGAACTTTGTAGCCAAGGAAAATCTATAAGGATATATGGCAGCTGGATTGATACTCCGGACGGGGCTCCTACTCCAAACGGTGTGAGATCTAATTGGGACTTCACATTGGGGAGACCCCCTTGGTTGATGGATTTCCAACACCATCAATACCACAACAAATGTTGAACAACTCATCGCCATTACCCACCTCCGCTTGGAATGATATGCCTTAATGGCCCTTCTCTTGTTGTAGTTTATGATCATTAAGACATTCTCGAGTGTGTGCTGCCATGGGCCAAGTGGGATGGCGACAACCTGCCCCCCCCACCCTTCCTCTTCATAAGACACCCCATCTGGGTTAAACACTCATATTATGTACTCATTATTTTTATCTAAAATTTTGAAGTATCATTAAAATAAATTTGAGGTCTAAAATGGGCTTCTTAGTGAAACTAATAAATCAAAGTAAATTTGAGATTTAAAATGGACTTATTATGAAATATAATAAATTAGTAGAATGTATGCCATGTCATACTACATGATAGGTTTTATCTAATGCTGGTGTATCTATATTTTCTAGTTAATGAAACTTTCTATATAAGCACTTTCATGCAAATTTATAAGATGGGAGTTAAAAATAATAATGAGAGATTTAGACTCTCGTGCATAGTAAATGACCGAATGCTAAAACATTCCAATTTCTATAATATGTTAATTAAAATTTATTACAAACACAATTAATGTTTTGTATATCTAATATTATTGAATTTGAAACTAATCAAACAATTTCAATTTCAATATATATATATATATTGAGAGAGAGAGAGAGAGAGAGAGAGAGAGCTTATATTCCACGCGATGTGAATATACATGTGGAGATCTTAAGAGGGACTATATAAGCTAATAGAAATATCATTACAAAATAAAAAGAGGGAATAACTTACCAGTCCATATCAACCTATATTCTTGACTTCATTATGGATCTTAAACAAAAAACTTTATAATTGTTCCTTACTACTTTTGTTGAAAATTAAAAGAGTGCTTTAGAAATGAAAATCCATCGCTCCCTACTCAATCCCATTCACCAACTCATTAATTCCAAATGTGTCAGAGGGAAATGTCAAGGATTTATTGGAAAGAGCATTAGCCTAGGTGTTTTATTCCATGAGAATGTGAGTAAACGATAACCACTAAAAGGACTTTATTGCCTTTTAATATCTTGAAGTAGCAAATGGAGAGAAATGTTGGTAATTAACAATATTTTCTTTGCCTAGTCAATCATAAGTTTTAAGTCCTCAAATATTTGTAATTTTTTAATTCCCTTCAGAGAAGTTAATGCAAAGAGAGTTCTCAAATATATGAATTTAGCTTTATTGTTGGAAACTTGACCTGGAGCACAACGAACTTGAATGGAATGAGTATGAGATAAGTGAAGAGCAACTCCATGCACGCACGCATGTATGCCCACACACACACACACATAGTTCATTATATGTCTTTTATATAACCATTATATTTACATGATATTAGAAGTTATATTTTATCATACATATGTTAGAGGAAACTTGAGAAAAACCCTAAGAGAAATTGTCTCACTCACACACACACAAAACAATTTCATTATATTTATTTTATATGACCATTATATTTACATGATATTAGAAGTTACATTTTCACACACATATGTTAGAGGAAACCTGAGAAAATTTGTAAGAGAAATTGTCTCTCACCATAAGACTATTAAAACTATCAATTACGGGTAGTCATTAGATATAGAGTTAAATTTTGCTTTCAACAACCAACCAAATTTTATACTTTTAATGAACCTATAGTGAAAGAAATTAAAAAACATGTGGAAATAATAATGTGTTCATATTTTTTCCTTCCTAAATGCTTAACACAATTTTAAATATTATTTCATTTTTCCTTAAATGTATTAATATTATAAAAATAACTATCATATTCCAAAGTTAATGTATTCCAAAACAAACTTATTTTTATCTTAATCAATAGAAAACTTATGTTTTTTAATATGTAGAAGTGGTAATAATATAAAATATTATCATTTATTTATTTTAACGAATATAAGTAATAATAGTATAAAATACTCCCCCAGATGGGGTGACTAAGCAAATGAAAAGTGGGTGGGTGGGGTAGAAGGGTGGCATGTTGCCACCATCTCACCAACCCACATGCCAGCAAGACATGGCAACATTCTTTTTAAATAATTTCATTAAAATATGTAGCTTACATGGGCAACTGCCACAATCCACCACCCAAAGGGATTGCTTGGCATTTAAGATAGAGATCTATCAACTGTGTGGTGGGAAACTCCAACAAATTTTTGGTGGGATTTTACAGTTTACAATATTTCTCTCATGGGTGAGTTTGGTCAACAAGGTCTCTTCACTTGCATGGAATTCATTAACCAACATTCAATGGGAAATTTACCTTGGTTATAAGTGATGAGGAGGGAACTACCTCATACAAACTAGTTCGTATCAAAGAATGGTCACACTACTCTTAGAAAATGTCTCTAGATTATAGGTACATGGTTCTCCTTCATACTAGGTTTTCCAATATAGGCATATGGCCCCTTATTCTAGCTAGTTTTGATGGCTTTCTAACTGGCACTATAGAATGCTGGCTCGAAGGATAGGTACGAAAAGTTGGCACAACCAAACAATTCTCACAACCCATATTGTAGATGGAGTCCTCTCTCATCACATTTTAGTTCTCACAGTTGCATGTCTCTATTTGTGGAGGTGTTTCTCCATCCTCTCAACCAACAAATGACTAAGGCTATTTTTGGCCTTCCACTCAAACCACCTCTAAAACTAAGTTATTCAGGGGGCTTACGTATGCAATGATTCCCCTCCTTTTTATTTCATTCCTAACCATTTGTTTACTACAGACATTGCCACTATAATGATTACGTAAATTTGCTTGCTCCTACTCTACATGATGTGTGTTAGCTCTCAGGGTTGAGACCCTACCCCACCATAACCTTAGGGTTTCTCCCTCACATCTCAATTCTCTTCTCATCCTGCTCTTTAGCTATGCCTTAGCTAAGGGCTAGAGTGGGCCAGGGTGCTACCTATTATCAAGAAAGAAGACACTCTAGAGCTCATACTCGAGCTAAAATCTCAACCATGCATTACAGAGACTTGACACCCCAATGAGTATAATCACTTAGGTGGAAAGGAAGCTAGCTAATGAAAGACACACTCTTGCAGATATAGAGGTTCTTGCAGAAGTGACATACTAGGTTCCTGAAGGCCGATACAATCAATACATGTACACCATGGACATCTATTGGCATCTCAAGTTTTCTTGGGGAAGGTGCTTGTAGATATAACGAAATCAAGGAAGAAATTAACTTATTTGTGAATAAAATGCAACAATATATGATTGCAATGGACCGCTAGTTCACGAGAATGGAAAGATAGATGTGCATTCATCCTAACCCTAGTTGTTCCCCATGTAGAAACAAGTAACCCATCCACATCAAAGCAATTGATTCAGAGAAGTAAGCATGAATGTTTATTTGCTCCTTTGTCTTTAGTTTTTTCTACATTTCATTTACAAGTTTTTAATATGAGAAATGCCCCTATGTCCAAAAAGTTAGAATCTATGTTTTGCCTCTTAGAACTTTAAACATTCTCTTATTTTCCGACATTTTGAATCAATTGAAGTTTTATGTCTAGTTCAATTGAAGTTTTCTGTATGGTTTGGTTTCCCTAGTGACAGACCAACACAACCTTCAACAACTATGGATGCATATGTTTAAATGTAAGCAATAAAACTTTTACTTCAAAAAAATAAAAATAAAGAATAATATAAAATACTCTAATTTATTATTCCAAAGATATATGATATCTTAAGAAGATCTCACCAAAAATGTGATTAATTACCATCAAATAAAAATAAGATTTATAAACATAGTCATGTTTGACTTGTATAACTCCAATTCAATAACTATTATCAATTCAATTTCTTAATATTCTATTAATTAATAAATTTTATACTTAACAATTATTATTTTCGAATTTAAGTTTTTGTGATCTATATTTTGAGTTTTGAGAAAATTTTCAGTAATAATCACATCACCGAAAAAATAATTTAATAACTTATTATAAACTATCAAAAATAATATAAAATACTCTAATTTATTATTTCAAAAATATTTAAGATATCTCTGAAATAATAATTAATCACATTTTTAATGATATCTTCTTAAAATATTTAGGGTATCTTTGAAATAATAAATTAGAATATTTTATATTATTCTGAGAGTTCACAACAAATTATTAAATCATTTATGCTTATCTTAAAACTTAAGTTATATATATCACTTGGAAAGCACTGTATCTTAAAACTTAAGTTATATATCACTTGGAGAGTAGTGTAAGTGCCATTATTATTAGGATAAGTTGACTTGTGGATTGTGTTCTCTAGGTAGCATTTAGCGTTTAGAACTTTAACTATCAAACCTAAGTAATTCTCAACGTGCAGTCTAACATGTAGAGTTCACAAGAAGTTAAAAAGATATAGCCTCAACATCTCACTTAGTCAATCCCACACATCAATATCACATATTAAATACGAATCAATGAAACAATAACTTGTGCATCAACAACACTTATGGCAATGTTATTTCACATATTAAATACGAATCAATGAAACAATAACTTGTGCATCAACAACACTTATGGCAATGTTATTTTTTACATTTGATGGTGGAGAGCATTTACATCCCTCTCTAATCACAATCAAAGAACATGAAATCAAATTAAACTTATACATATATGTAATCACAATCAAAGAAAATGAAATTAGTTTGAAATATATATAATTAGTAGGATATTTATTTTTTTCAAATTTATTAAGTTGGGAGAGAAATCAAAGTTTTTTAAATGTAAATTTTTTTATTATAAAATTTAAAGGGAAATTTATATTTAAAAAAAAAACAAAAAAAATTATATTTAATTTTTTTAATTACAATAAATTTATACTATTTTTAATAATATTATTTATATTTATATAAATTTTAATTTTTGATTAATATTAATATTTTAATTTTATTAAAATATGAATAATTTATATAGTTATCTAATGGATTTGGAATTTTTCTTCCATATGTATTATTATTATTTTTAATTTAATTTTTTAATACCATATGCATAATATTAATTATTATTATTGTTATTATATATAATTTGAATTATATTTTTTTAATTCAATTTTTAATGTGATAATATTAATTATTATTTATAGTTTATAAAAAAATTATAGCAAGTATTAAATTTTTATATGTTTATTAATTAAATTTGTTAAGTTTTAATATGTTTATTAATCATATGCTTTGAGATATTATGATTAAGTCTATAGATTATTATTATTTAAATTTATTTTAATGTAATATAGATATTATTATTTTTAAAAAATGAATTATAATTTTGTTGATAAAAACAAAATTACAATATAACAAATTAAATTGATTTAATTTATTATTTTTAATTAAATAAACATTATATTTTATTTATCATAACGATATTTCTTTATTTTAAATTGTCAAACACCTTTAAACACAATGAAAATATTTATAAATATAACATAATTTTAAAATAATAATTAAGAAAAATAAAATTCAATTTCAAAAAAATTGTAAATCAACTCATTTTTTGGTGAAGGTTTCTATCTTCAAAGACATAGAGTTTTCTATGTAACATAGTTAAGGAGTTGTCTTTAAAAAGACTTTTTGGAAGCTTTTCCGGTGGGTTTTTCCAGTCAAAATCCACCAGCAATTTATTGAAATCGCAAGTTTGATAGCTAATTTCTGCACAATCAAAGCGTCCCAAGGGTTTTTCAGGGTGCTGAATCCAAATATGCAGTTAAAAAACCATTTTAAATAATACAAATCAAGATTTAACCTCAATTTTTTCCGCCGTATTCCGTCACCAGAATCTCCAAAAAATCGCACTAAAAACAACTCCCATAGTTAATACTAGTTATAACTATATATAAAAGAGAAATAATATTTAAGTGTATTTATTTTATAGTATTTTTGAATAATATATATGATTATAAAATATATTTTTATTTGTTTATATTATTTTCTTTCACTGTAAACCTCTCATTATTATGAGAATAATTATAATTAAATTAACTTATTATTATAAATTATAAATCTTTTTGTCTCTTGTATACATTAAGGGGACTCATTTGAATGATTATTCTATTTTGTGAATTTGATATTTATAAAATGATGTTTCTTCTTTAAAAATGCTTCTTATTCATTCATTCCTTTTTTTAGGTGTGGTATTATTAAATTGGACATTTTTATGTTTATTTGGTTGTTGAGTGAATAACATTTGATATCATAGTAGAAGATCTTTGGTATAGCTTCTCTAAGTTAGTCGTCTTACTATATTTGTTGTAGCTATTTTTTGGAATAATAAAATTGTGTGGAAATTGCATGGTTGGTATAGCAAAGAGTGAAGTATCTTGCAAAAAGATTCAAAATTGATTCATGTATTTTCAAAGTTATAGGCTATACAACTTAGGGGTTTTGTCGAGTCCTTAAACGAGGATTAAAATAATGATTTTAGTAAAACATACATATCTAAAGATTATGAGGCTCAAATTTACTACTACTTATTGGATTGTATTAAAAACAAACCAAGGTGTTTTAGGTCTAGGTTTCAAAATTGTTAATGAAACATCGGTGAAGTAGTGGTCTATACAAGTTCTCTTAACTTAAAAGGAACTAAAAGAAATAGGTTTTGGAAGCCTGCATCTAACTTCCTCTTAAAACCCTAAAATTATATGAGATTTGTAGGATTTTGAAAATTGCAGTAAAAAAATTTAGACTTAGAGAAGAACAAAATAAAAGGCTGGCTTGTAAATTAGACGCCAAATTAAGGCTTTACAAGGATTCTTAGAATACCTAATCTTAGAGTCTCTTTTATATTCTACAAATTGTTTTTTTAGATTAGAGGCAATGTAACAACATCTACAAACACAAAAATTTGTCATTTTGTGGGTAAAACTATGACTAGGTGGAATACACGTAGAGAATGCATGTAGGGTCATCATAGGATTCCCTTGTATACCTCTACTCGTATTGTATTAGTCAAAATATATTTGTGGGTTTGGTGTTCCACGTACCCTAGGGTATATCAAAAGCTACATTAGCATTACAGAGACCATAAATATATAGCCTTTGATTCATATGAATCTATAGTGCACCAAGCACAACACGTGAGGAGATCATTCTTATGTACTACAAATTGTGTAGTGTATATCAAAGTATGGTCCATCGTTATCAATCAACACCACTAAAGATTGGTCATCTACTACTATTGGAAACCCAATGGCATATTCGAGAGTTATTTATCCTAACACTCCCTTGGGCACAAGACTTTGCAAAATCCTAGCCAATCATGTCTAGAGATAAGATAAATGTGACTCCTTTGAAGGCTCATCCTTGACATAAAGAGAATGAAGATGTGGAATTTAAGGTGTTTAAGTTGGAAGAGAAAAAAGGGAACATGAAAACTACCTTGGAAATAAAGGTTGACATCTTAAATATGACAAGTAAAATAGTATCCCAAAATTTTAAAGATGATATCAAGTCAAACATGGCAAGCAAAGATGATCTCAAAGAGATGTCGAGTAAGGAATATATCAAATACATGGAGGGGGATATTATGAAGGACCTAATAAGCTTCCCTATCCTACATTCTCCTCTTCTACAATAGTATAAGAAGAATAAGAGGAATGAGTCTCATTCATATATGGAGAGTGTTTTAATACATCCAAAGAATAAGAGGATTGAATCCAAAACATCTAACCATTCATTAATATAAAATCCATTTCAATTTAGACCAAGGAACTATTTATTTTCCAAATCAACATGTATAAGTTTAATGACCTCATGATCGTGTGATATGGATATTGTAGATGGAGTAATTATGTGATATACAACAATTGTCAACTCTACAAAAGGTGATTATTGCATCCTTATATTTAGAACTTGATTAATTTGTGTGGTACTAATGTCTTTGTGATAAAAAGAAATAAAGACTATATTGTCTCTTGGTATATTTTTTATGAAAGGAACTATTACACATCACAGAGATAATATGGGCAACACTTTCACAACGGATCCCCTGAGCGCACCCCTGCTAGGTCAAGCGAACTTGATCGCGCCTCGGCCTTCGGCTCTTAGCCATGGCCCCTCAGGAGGCTTCACCGAAGGCGGCCGCTGCTCAACATGCCTTCTCAGCTCTGGTCAGGTCCTTACCTCCCTAGAGGCCTCGCCCAGCAATCTCCAAGTTCGTGAAGAAGCTTGACATTTTGCATGAAGTTAATCTACCCCCAGCTCTCCCTCATATGGCCGCTCTTGCTCTAGCAGAACGAGGTCTCATTGGGCAATTTACTGGGCTCTGGCCATCTCCGAAAACAGTACAAAGATGGGTTGAAAGGAATTGGTTTGATAAAATACAAGGCAAAATCTCCATTCGATTTTGTGGAAAAGGGTATTTTACCTTTCATTTTGAAACAAGAGAAGACAAAGACTTGATATTCAGGAATGGGCCCTATTTCATGGATTCAAGAGGTCTATATCTCAACAAATGGACTCCGGACTTCGATCCCGAGTTGGATATTTCGAGCGTTGTTCCTGTTTGGGTTCAGCTTCCACACCTCCCTCTCCACTACTGGGGAGACGAATCGGTCCGAGCTATTGGGAACGTTGTGGGCAGATACATTGACCGCAGTGAACCAAAAGACAACATGCAGGCTTGTGCCCGCATATGCGTAGAAGTAGATCTAGGCAAAGGACTTCCAGAGGCCATCAAGCTCAAGGTGGATGACTGGACTCACATTCAGCAATTGGACTACGAACAGATTCCCTTCAAGTGCAAGGTATGTCATGAATATGGACATTTTTCTAATCATTGTACTAAATTAGTTGATGTAGAGAATACTTCGCAAGATGAACAATGGGAACCAGTTAAGAAAAAGAAAGCAGCCCCCACCCCCAAGCCAAACCCAAAAGCTGGCTCTGCTTGTAATCCTCCCATTCCATCCACCTCGTCCCTCTCTAACTCCTCCCTACCCCCGCAGGACCAGCCCCACCCCCAACCACCTCCTTCATCCTCCAACCCTTTCCATATTCTCACTCCCCCAGAGGATACCCCCCCCCCACGTCGATACCCCAGAATCCCCTCTCCCTCTGACTATCTCCTCCACCCTCCCTCCTGATCCACCCTCATCTAGAATCACCAGAAGTAACTCAAAGGAGCATGGTGCAACCTTAGACACTCAAAAGAGAAATGGGCCAGGAAGGAAATCTGCCAAGCAGCAGAGAGATGAAAATACCCAGAAGGATATAGCCATGGGCACCCAGAATCCCATAGAGTCCTACATCTTGGGACAAATCGACAAAGATACAACAAATAAGGAGCAGGGAGGGTGAGCAACTCTCCGTAACCCCCACATGAAATGATGAAAGTCCTCTCCTGGAACAGTAGGGGACTAGGGCACCCCTCCAAAATAATTGCCTTAAAAGATCTAATAAATCAAGAGAAACCAGGAGTTGTATTAGTCCAAGAAACAAAGCAAGGGCAGCAAGAAATGAAAAAAATCATAGGACATCATAAACAGTACAAAGGTAGCGTTTGTGAATCAAGAAGAGCCTCAGGGGGAATCGCAACGCTTTGGGACCAAAACACTTGGAGTATCTGTAGAAATTTTGAATAATAAACACATATTCAACAGAGATTATCCCTATTATACACTATTGTGGAAAACATGCATAATACATAACCTCCTCTATGTTGATCATCAATTTGCAGAAGCTGAAACAATAACATGCGCACATAGAAGCATCAATCACACATATCAACACAATATTTTCCCAGGGAAAGCATCTCACTAAAAACCCCAACTATCTGTATATTATATTGATTGAGAACATGTAACAAACATAGTACAATACTCCTCACAAGTACTCAGTACTATCTCCACCTGTTACACACAATACAGCTTAGATCTGATCTCCAAATCTCCTCCGCTGCTTGCCTGCCTCCACTGCACAATACCTGCTAAGAATGAATGAGAATGGCTTATCCAAACTCCTGTTTACCTTGTGAAAATCACCCACACTGTAAATCACGTGAGCACAAGCTATATTTCACTTGGTATTGGCCCACACTACACATAGATCATTGGCATAACTCCATCCCATGCATGTGCACAATCTCATGCACAACTGATAGCAATCTCAAACTCCAACACCTGGCTCCACTGAACTTTACATGCACTGAGTTAACTGACGTATTCTTCAGTTGCATTATGAGTTAATAATTAGTGAATTAATTAATAACTAATTCACACAACTCATCACTTAGTCTATTGATCAGTTAGACTAAATACAACTAGTTCAACTAAGTCAAACTGAACACAACTCCATTAACTACTCATCCAACTCCACAGAACTCAACCACATGAGTTTTAACTGATGTCCTGCATGAAATAGCTCAAATAACACATAAGAAAACGTGTTTCCTTCTGACAGCTGCATGTGCCACATCTGTAGCTCAAACCAAAGTGCTCCAAGAGGATAAGATAAAGTTTATAGTCTAAATATTATTATGAGACAATAATATTTGACTTTTCTATTTTTTACTAGAAGTCTAAAAATAGACTGTGATCACTCATGCTGTGATCACTCCTGTTGTGATCCAAAAATAGACTTTGCGCCATAAATTGCCTGCGGGCCCACTTAGTGAAGGCGACTCCTTTCCACTAAGCTCCATCATCTTGTTGCATTCTCAACAAGAATTTCTTGTTGCACACTTTTCAACACTCCCTCTCAACAAGAAAGGCTTCCTCTCAAACCCAATCCTGTAACTCAGGAATGTTCTACATGCAACACATATGGCTGGTCCACTTGCTCTATCATCAAAGTCTCTGACTGCTATTGCCTCTGTCGACTGAAAACTCTGCATCTCTGTGCTCTTCAGTATTTGACTGCTCTAGCCTCTATCACTTTGATCTCTGACTGCATCCGTGCTGCTGCTGGTTCTATCTCCTAGCATTGCATCCGCACTACACCTCCCAACTGACCTCCCTGTTGGGCTAGAAACACCCTCTGATGCTGAAGCTCTACCTGCTGCTAACAAGTGCTCCCTCTCTGACATCTGCGCTACTGCAACATCTCCATGCATCTAGCACCATTGCACACCTCTCTGTGCCACCTAGTACTGTGCAAAACACTTGTGCCTCTCGCATTGCTGCAGCCTGCATGCTAGCGCTATCCTGGGATTCCCTGCACTGTCGCTCTCTCTGCCGCTCCATCCGCATCTGTCTCTACCCAATCAATCAGTTCCTGCTACTCCACATCCGGGCTCCCATAGCAAGGTCTCATCTAAGAGGTTGGGTACCTCAAGGATCCTGCCCCTCCTCCTTGGGACGGTCAATCCACATCACCCCACCTCCTACCTGGAGGTATGGCTGCATGCGATCCCTCTACCCACCTGGCTCGAAGTCTCCCCCTACTGGAGGTCTCTGCATGAGTAGATGTCTCTACTCGATCTCCTCTTAGCTTCCCTTGTTGTGGCTGCTCCACAACCTCTTAAAGCAGCTACACCAATCGTGGCTCCTCCACAATCGTCTGAGACTTCTTCTGGCTCTGCATGTTGAGAGGTAATATATGCTCCCTCTCAACCACCAAGTCTCCATCAGTTGCCTTGCTCCTCAAGGCTTTGCATGCATCTTGAACCTCAAGAGCATACAGGTTCTTAACCCGTGAACTAATCTACTTCACCTGTCTAGTGATGATGTGTCTAAGGAAAACCTTTCCCTTACTGAAGACTACATCACAGCCTCTGTCTTCCAGCATCGCAATCGACACCAAGTTTATCTTCAGTCCTGGTACATACTTGACACTGGTCAAGGTAAGGCGAGCTCCATGCTCCCTCTGAAAAATAACCGTGCCTACACCTGAGACACTATACTTCTCATCATTACCCATCGCTATGAGTATCTGGAGATCTTTCTCCTCCAAAGTATTGAACAAACTCTTGTCACCGGTCATGTGAAAAGAAGCTCCACTATCAAGAAACCAACCACTTCCCACCATGGATGAAACCATGCATGCGAAGAGTGTGAAGTCCAACTCAAACTGTGAAGCAAGTGAGGCTGCCTCACCTTCAGATCCTTCCCCGAATCCCTTCTTGGACTTCTTCTTTGGGCAATTAGTAGCATAATGGCCCAACTCATGACAACGAAAGCATAGCACCTTCGACTTGTCAACCTTCTTCCCATCATTGGAAGAACTGGATTCGGAAAGAGAAGCCTTCCCCTTCCCCTTCTTCACCTTACTCACTAAGGCACAGTTCTCCTCATCATGCATAGATGAAGAACTGTCTCTGGTGCGCCATCTAATCTCCTCTTGCACAAGATCCGACCAAAGTCTCTCCCATCCTGGCAATTTCTCCCTTCCATTCACGGAGTCCTGGTAGCTATGCCAACTCTTAGGAAGGCCAAGGAGTGCTAGACTCACCATATCCTCATCCTCAACAGTTACCCCCACACTTCCAAGCTCATCCCGACATTGGGTGAACTTCGTGAGATACTGGGGCATACTGTCTCCATTCTCACACCTGATGTTTCTGAGTTTATCCTTGAGCGCCATTCCACCAGCTCAAAACTCAACCGCTTCTGATCTAAAATTCGTGAGAACAAAGTATTTCTTGTACAAAGATCGACTGTATGGGCATTCACCGGATATCTCACCTTCCAAAAGAAGGATGAATCCAGAGGATACCTGGCCCGATTACAGACTCTGCCTGGAGAAATAAAATGTAAACACTTTCTGAATAATAGATCCGATGATCAATCCTCGCTTTGATATCCTATAGAACTTTCTACAAATCAACTAGCTCTTATACCATGTAGAAATTTTGAATAATAAACACATATTCAACAGAGATTATCCCGTTTATACACTATTGCAGAAAACATGCATAATACATAACCTCCTCTACGTTTATCATCAATTTGTAGAAGCATAAACAATAACATGCGCACATAGAAGCATCAATCACACATATCAACACAATATTTTCCCGGGGAAAGCATCTCGCTAAAAACACCAACTATCTGTATATTATATTGATTGAGAACATGTAACAAACATAGTACAATACTCCTCACAAGTACTCAGTACTATCTCCACCTGTTACACACAATACAGCTCAGATCTGATCTCCAAATCTCCTCCGCTGCTTGCCTGCCTCCACTGCACAATACCTGCTGAGAATGAATGAGAATGGCTGATCCAAACTCCTATTTACCTTGTGAAAATCACCCACACTGTAAATCACGTGAGCACAAGCTATATTTCACTTGGTATTGGCCCACACTACACAGAGATCATTGGCATAACTCAATCCCATGCATGTGCACAATCTCATGCACAACTGATAGCAATCTCAACCTCTAACACCTGTCTCCACTGAACTTTACATGCATTGAGTTAACTGATGTATTCTTCAGTTGCATTATGAGTTAATAATTAGTGAATTAATTATTAACTAATTCACACAACTCATCATTTAGTCTATTGATCAGTTAGACTAAATACAACTAGTTCAACTAAGTCAAACTGAACACAACTCCATTAACTGCTCATCCAACTCCACAAAACTCAACCACATGAGTTCTAATTGATGTCCTGCATGCAATAGCTCAAATAACACATAAGAAAACGTATTTCCTTCTGACAGCTACATGTGCCACATCTGTAGCTCAAACTGAAGTGCTCCAAGAGGATAAGATAAAGTTTATAGTCTAAATATTATTATGAGACAATAATATTTGACTTTTCTATTTTTGACTAGCAGTCTAAAAATAGACTCTGATCACTCCTGCTGTGATCCAAAAATAGACTTTGCGCCATAAATTGCCTGCGGGCCCACTTAGTGAAGGTGACTCCTTTCCACTAAGCTCCATCATCTTGTTGCATTCTCAATAAGAATTTCTTGTTGCACACTTTTCAACAGTATCACAGCAGAAACAATCAATCAACACTGGATAAAGACTGCTCAGGAGAGCACTACAAATAATCAAAGGATAGTCATTTATAATGTTTATGCTCCAAACCATTAAAGAGACAAGGAACAATGTTGGGGCACTCCTAAAGAAAATATAGATGAAGAGAAAAATAGTAACATTATTCTGGGGGGAGATCTAAAGCTCATTTTGCACTCCAATGAGAAGCAAGGAGGCTGCTTCTCTTCAGACCGCTATAGAAACCAGTTGGAGACTATCATTCAGGACCATGACCTCATTGATGTAGTCCCAAAAAACCACAAATTCACCTGGAATAATCGAAGGTTGGGGAAAAACAACATCATGGAAAGGCTGGATAGAATCTTGGTGAATGTCTCTCTCCTTTCCACCTTCTCTGCAGCATACGCCTTCATCCATCCCTTCACAGCTTCAAATCACTACCCCACATCTCTGGCTCTTGAAACCCACTGCTCATTGGGGCCTATCCCCTTTAAGTACAGTCCTCTGTGGAATGATAACTCAGCAGTCAAAAATATTATCCAAAGCAGTTGGCAACAGCACATAGAAGGATCGTCGGGATACATCTGGGAAAGAAAAATTAAAAGAGTCAAATATGCTCTAAAAGACTGGGCAAAAAGCTGCTACACGGAGCCGAAAAAAGAGAAAAGAGAGACCAAAGCCAAATTGGAGAACCTCCATAGCACAATTGAGGAGCGCGGATTTCAGCAGGAAGATAAAGATCGTGAAGACAAACTCTATTGTCAGCTATATCGCATCAATAGAGAAGAAGAGCAGAAATGGAGAATCAAGTCTAGGCAGCTATGGCTGAAAGGAGGAGACAAAAATTCGGCTTTTTTCCATAAGCAAACTACAGCTTGGAAAATTAGGAACAACATTACCTCTATCATAGATAAAGAAGGCAATCTCCAAACCAGCCAAGGTGCTATCAAACAGGCAACTTCAGATCACTATAGAGCCCTCCTAACAAAAACTAAAGAAGAGGAAGATTATGCAGACCTGCTGCAATACCTTCCTAGTGGGATCAACAAAGAAATCAATGACAACTTGAGCAAGGAGATAGAAGAAGAAGAAATAAGAGGAGCCATCTGGGCTCTCCAACTAGACAAAGCTCCTGGACTGGATGGCTTTCCAATCTATTTCTACAGAGCTCACTGGGGAATTATTAAAAAGGATCTTATCAAAATGATGAAATGGATCCAGCGCAAAGGGAAAATTGGAGGCTATACCAATTCCACCTACCTAGCCCTCATCCCCAAAGAGAATTGCCCCATGACCTTCTCCCGTTTCCAACCCATTTCTCTTTGCAACTCCTCTTACAAAATCCTCACAAAAATTTTAGCTACCGCCTCAAACCTCTTCTTCCTTCGCTCATCTCTGAAAATCAAGGTGGGTTTCTGGCCAACAGGCAAATCTCTGATTCAATCCTTCTTGTTCAAGAAGCAATTCATTCCAGTCACTTCAGAAAAGAAAAAGGGTTCATCCTGAAGCTGGATTTGGCCAATGCCTTCGATAGGGTAAGGCACTCCTTTCTAATTGTTGTCCTTAAGAAAATGGGCTTTGCTGCGCCCCTCCTTGATCTCATCAAAGCCTGTATCACGGGGCCTTGGATTTCCCCCCTTGTTAATGGTAGGCCTGGACCTCCCTTTCAATCTTCGAGAGGGCTGAGACAAGGCTGCCCTCTCTCCCCTTACCTGTTTATCTTGATGGCCGAATCTTTCAGCAAAGCTTTAGATTACAAGAGGCAAACTGGTCTCATCACTGGCATAAAGTTCGAGAACGGAATCAAAAACATAAATCATTCCCAATTTGCGGATGACACTCTGTTAATAGGAGGGGCGTCTGTCACAATAGCCCATCATTTCAAAGCTCTTCTAGACAAATATATGAGTTATTCAGGAGGCATGATCAACCATTTAAAAAGTTGCATCTATGGTTGGCATGCAACAGCCCAAACCCTCCACAATATAGCCAACACTTTTGGGGTTCCTTGCAAACTAAATTGGGAATGCTTCACTTACCTGGGAATGCCTGTGAGCATTGGGCCCTTAAAAGTTGAAATCTGGGACACAATTATAGACAAAATGAAGAGGAAAGTGCAACAGTGGGGTTCTACATGGCTTAACCCGGCAAGCCGCCTTGTTCTCCTAAAATCAGGGCTCTCATCTCTTCCGCTTTACCAATTCACACTAATGCAGGCTCCAACCATCTTCCATAATAAAATGGAAAGTATTCTCCGCCATTTTCTTTGGTCAAGGGGGGAATGAGAAAAAGAAGTTCAATCTTGTTAGCTGGAAGCAAGTAATTCAAGGCCAGGATTGTGGAGGACTCGGAATTAGATCTCCCAAGCTCTCAAATTTGGCTTTTGGAGGCAAGATCGTGTGGAGACTAATCAGTGAACAACCGGCATGGTGGAAAAGAGTGCTAGAAGTCAAATATCTAAGCTACCCAAGACAACAGCTTTTGGACTGTGAAATACCCACTAGAAACAGTTCAAAAATTTGGAAACTATGCAAAAAAGCAATCCCTTTTTGGCCCAAAACACCTCCAAGGTCCCCAAGGGAGGCAGCAGTATCAAAATTGGAGCAGAAAAAATAATGGGGAATCAATCTATCAACATTCAACCAGGTATGGATAAAATCCTTCTCTTTCTTCACAACAAAGGAATACATTATCTGGACCAAATCTCGCAATGGGACACCCACTCGCAGATATGGATGGGATGGACTTTTCCACCCATACCCATAGATCTTAAGGAGAGCTTCGACAACCTTCAAACTCACCTCCATAGTATTTCCCCCATTACTAAAAACGGCATCGACAGTTTTCGATGGTATCATACATGCTCTAACTATACAATTCAAGTTGGCCACCAATATTTGTGTAACAAAGATCATCTTGCTCTTACTTGGACACACTGGAAAATTGTATGGAAGTCTGAGGCCATCCCTAAAATCAAATTCTTCATCTGGACCCTCTTGAAAGGGAAAATTCTCACCACTGATAATCTGCAAAAGAGAGGTATAGCAGGACCTTCTCGATGCCCAAACTGTCAAGAAGCAAAAGAAACCATCCAACATCTCTTTATCACCTATCCTTTTGTAATTTCTTGCTGGAGTGGAATATCCCCCAACGACCATCTCCCATGGAATCCCCAAAACTCCATTGGCGAGGTTCTGAATCTCTGGAAGAAGAGTTACCCCTGGCATCATAAGAAGAACAATATAGCCAAATGGGTCTGGGATGCTCTCCCCTATGCCCTTCTATGGAAAATTTGGCTGGCAAGGAACCGTATGATATTCCAAGACAAGGAAACCATCATAAGGCATCTCTGCAGCAAGGCAAAAAGTTTAACGTTAGAAACCATTTCTACTAAAAATCTGAAGAAAATTGATGTTGATGGCCTCTGTGTTGAGGAAAGGGATTTTATCGGCTATTTGTTAGATAGAAACAATAGCAATCAGATAGAAAGTAATGCCAGCATCCAGTCCAGCATCCCCAAGCATAGTTGGAAAATAAGAACCAAAGAAGAAGAATTCTCAAGCTGGCTCCGAGGCAGCAATCTCCACTATCTCTTCTTCGATGGAGCTTCTAAATCCAACCCAGGAACAGCAGGTGTAGGCGGAGTTATTTACAATCCCAGTGGTAGCATTATAGCCACTTATGAGTGGGGACTGGGTTCCTTATCCAACAACAGGGCAGAAGCTCTTGCCCTCTTTCAAGGACTAAATCAACTCCAAAAATTTGGAATTAGCAAAGCGATGATTTTTGGAGACTCAACCACTATCATCAGTCTCATGGTTTGCAATCGAAAGGCATCCAATATCTTCCTTCAGCAAATGATTAACAGATGTCAAGCACTAACCCGTCAAAATATGGAACTTCGATTTTTCCATGTGCTCTGTTCTCTCAACAAAGAAGCTGACATTTGTGCCAACAGAGCTTGTTGCAAACCCAAAGGCAATGTTCTCTACAATAACATTGAGTCCCATCATCATCTCCCATAACCAAATCCCCCATCATGATATGTGGCAATTCCTCTAACCTTGTCCTCCACAACATCTACTTGGGATTTTTTGACAGACACCTGCATCTTTATACCTCCGCCAAATCTATGATTGAGATTTCCTCTCCTCCCTTCATTCCCATTGCTCTCTCTGCTCTGTCTCGATTGCCTCAATCCCCTCACTCCCGTGATCCCCTCCTCCTCTCTCTCGTGACTCTGCAACTCCTTTTCTATGGTCTTCAACCCATAAATTCAAGCATCCTCCCTCATTCTAGCGCTCCAAATTTTCTCTGGTCTTTTATGCGACCTTCTGCTTTGTTCTTCGACACCCTGCTTGGTTGGGACCTTGGTCTCCGTTATCTCGCCAGCCTGCTACTGCTCTTCGTTTCATCCTCGCCTGCATCTCCCTCAGCTCTCTACCCTGCGCTCTATCCTCCTCCTTCCTCTGTGGCATCATCCCTTTTTTCTCCCTTTCCTCGACTCTGAAAGGTTATCCCCTCAGCTTCTCTGATCATCAGGGCGATCTCCAATCTAGTCCAGCTTTGTCTCCATTGACAAGGCAAGATTCCTTTTACTTGCCAGGTCTTTCTCATTCCAATCAATGTAGAAAAACAGCATCCAGAATCCACGATATGGCAAGAAATGAAGACTGCCTGCATTGTGCTGATCTACAGGCAAAACTGGAGCAAATCCACGCGCATCGAAGACTTCTAGATGATAATATTGATTCCCATGCCAGACTGACCAGTGAAAAATATGAATCAAATCTCAACCTATTCCTTCATAGAGTCTCCTCGCTCCAGGAACAGTTTAATGATCTGGCCAATAAATGCAGCCATGTTCAGGAATCAATCGAAATCCTGAAGTACACGATGGAGAAAAGGAATGCACCTAGCACCAATTCTTCAAGTCTCAGGAATGTTGAAGTTGAAAACAAGCCAGAAGATTCCACTGCACGCCAGATTAGCCATATTAACATAGATTAAAGATGTATTGCAGATATTGCTTGCTTTTGTCTTAGTTTGTTAGAATTTTTACTTGCTCTTGTTTTCCAAAAGTTAGAAATGACAGACGCAAAGGGGAATTTTGTCCTCCCAATCATCTCCTAGCTTCCCCTTTGAGCTCAAAGCCTTGTATCACAGGAGCTCAGTCTCCCAATCTTTTTTTCGAAATATAAACAGCAACCAATTATGTAAAAAATAAATAAATAAATATATATATATATATATATATATATATAGAGAGAGAGAGAGAGAGAGAGAGAGAGAGAGATATGGGCAACACTTTCTTTAACCAATTTACATATCTTGGGAAAACACATTCAATTATCAATCACATTCAACAATTTCAAAAGTTGTCATAGAGAGAACAACGTTCTAGACGATAATTTGTTGGCCATTTCATCATGGGTATTTTAAATGAGAGAACTCATTATGAGGTGTGTATATTTGATCATAAATCCTTGTTGAAGGCTTCTAATGTGGAAATGAGAGTTGAAAGTAAAACATATGAATATCATAAGAGTTGTTAGTAATATCTATAGAGAGCACAATCTTCCCACTCTCAGACTCATTCAACCTGTAAGGTTGACACCTTAAGAATTTAGTGAAAGCATAGAAAAGGGACTAATTTCTAGTTGTGATAACAAGTACAATAAGGGGCATAATTGTGTTGAGAATAAAGTCTTCTATGCATATTGTAAAGAGGAAGAATAACAAATTATGGGACCTTCTCAAGATCTAGAACAAATGAAGTTGCCCTAACCATATATTTTTGTGCTTTGGTTGACATTAGCTCTTGTCAAACTCTCAAGGCAAAAGGTTATATCAAGAAAAAAAAGGTAAGAAAGTTGGTTGAATGTGGTAGTGCCCATAATTTAGTTAGCTACAAATTAGCCAAACTTCTTAATTTCTTTATATATCTAGAATAAGAGTTTCAAGTAATGGTTGTAGGTTGATGTACCATAAATTTTTAAGGGAAGTGTTATATTATTAAGGTCACTATGGAGGATTATTTATTGGACAACCTAATGGTTTCAATCTAGATGGGTGGCATTCATTTAGTCTTTTAGGTCTGATGGCCAAGATAGTTGGGAAGGGGCTATGGATTTTCAAGAATTTTTCTTGAATATTTTTTCCCCAAAAGACCGGGGAATTGAACATGAAGGTATGCAAGGGAAGCCAACTAAAGTAATAAGATTTATTGGCATGACAAACTATTGCATAAGGGATACCCATGAGTAAATGCAAACTTCTGCTCACTATAAGCGCAAGCATCTAATCCCTATGTGCCATTGGATTTCTAAAGATTTATTGACAACCACTCCAAGGTATTGCTAAGATGCCCAATGGCCTTCCTCTTACTTTAGAGCATGACCACGGTATTCGACTCAGCTTGATGAGCCTTTCCTCCTAACATTCAACCTTACAAATATCCTTATGCCCAAAAGATTGAGTTTGATTATGTCATTCAAGAAATGTTACAAGCTAACATCTTTCAACATAGCCTAGGTGTTTTCTCTTCACTAATAGTGATGGTTTATAAAAAGAAATTGTTAATGGTGCATATGTATATATTATAAATAACTCAACAAGATCACTGTTAAAGTTAAGTTTCCTTTTCTTGTCATTGATGAATTGTAAGGGGGGGAAGTTCTTTGCCAAGTCAATGAAACATGGATGAGAGCGAAAAACCATACTAAAACCTAAAACAATGATTGAAACATGAATCAAGCAACTAAAAAATCATATCAAAATCTAAAATGATGATTGAAACATGAATCAATCGACTAAGGGCCTAAGTAATTAATAAGCACCTCATAAAGTGACAAAATTTACCGACAAAAGATGTGACTTGAGAAGATATATTCTTCACACAAAAACAATCACAACTTATTAGCATTAAAGATGATGTTTATTTGAAGGGGAGGGTCATGTTAAACCCCTAATTATAATCTTCACTCATTAACAATACATTGATTATCAATATGGTGATTTATTATTATTGCTTTCGAGCCTTATTTGTATCTTATATAGACATCAACGAACTCATTTGAATGATCATCTATATTATGCATTTGATATTTGTAAAAGGAGGTTGCCTCTATGGAGAGGATTTGTATCGTGACTCTTTAACTTGATTGGGGTGTTTTTTCCTGTGTACTTGATTATTTGGTCCATAACATTGTGGTGTTTTACAATTGAAATCTTTTTATGAAACATTAGAGAAATTTTAGGGTATAGAATGTGTTTCATAAAAAAGAGGCTCTAGTTAATTTGGAAATGCAAGGACTAATAGAATTTCTTGAAATTGAGTTAATCATAATCATTAAGCTCGAGCTATAAAAGTTAAATTTGACTATATACCATATTTTTATTTTAATAATAATTAACCACATATAATGTCACATTAAGAAATCTTGGTAAGATTATTTTTTTCTATATAAGAAATATCATTGAAATAATAAATATGGATGACTTACATTATCACTACTTCTACTCTAATAAAAGGATTTGTTTAAGCATGTAAGCATTTCGCTTGGACGATGATTTTCTCGTTGGAATCTCATGAATTTATTTATTTCCAAAAAATATGAAATTGAGAGTGTTTGAATCATTTTTTTAATGGTGGAAATCGATTCATCATCCTCAAGAATCCCAGGAGCACTTAAAATTATGAAACTTGGCAATGGTAACCTGGATTTTTGAAAATTTCAGCCAAATTTCATCAAAATCGTGTCAGGAAAACCATTCTTTTATGAGTGAAATCATCACTTGTTTAAACTACACTCTAACCAAATAAATATCTTATTCATTAAGAGTTTTTTTTTTTTTTGGAAAATAATCACTTTGGAATATGTTAATCTCTTTGAATTTATTAAAAGTATGACATAAAGATGTTTAATCTCAAATAAATATGCACACACATTTGATATTTTTAATAAATTTACAATAATATATATTAAAAAAAAACCTGCTCACCTTTAAAAACACATTTATTTAAGTTTAAAATAATTATATTTCTCTTTAAATTTATTTTCAAATAAATTTAAAAAATAATACTAAAACTGCTTTGTAATATCATTATAATGTTTAATTATATTTATTATTAATTTGTTTTGGTTAGTTTTAAATTTAATATTATATATCAAAAATTATGTATATATAGATATTTGATTTGTGTAGATTATTTGGTGATAAAGTGCACTAGTAAAATACTTGATATTGGTTCAACTCTATCTCAACTAACCTTGTGAAGTGTGGGAGTGCACTCCTAGAGCACCCAAAAACCCATCTATAGAGCCTTCTAGCTTCTCTAGCCCTAACACTCAGAGTACCTTCAGAGCTATTATTGATCCACCCAGCCTCCTATAGAGCAAGTTGACTCACTCCTTGAGGAGGTCACTGAAGGGAGGTGCCCTTCAGATACGGATACATATACATATGATGTCCTCATTGGCCATTTCCCTTGCGCTGACAGCCACTTTGGACCTCCAAAGCCTTACCCTCTGACCTCCAATCCCTCCTAAAAGGCCATTTCCCTTGCCCTTGCAGGCTCACCCTATCGGTCCTTTAGTGATTCGAGTTGATGGCGGCCCGAAAGATCCAGACCCCTAGCCTACAGGGGCAGAGGTGGGAGCAGATCCAAATCCATCCATTGACCTAACAGCACCTATAGCAAATACAGGAGCAAAGGAAGGGTCTTCAGAGAGAAGCTAAACAAATAATTCATCAGTCGCCATTCAACAGAAGTCACCTTTCAACATTCACTTTACGAAATGACCCATGAGCCATTAGCCATAAGCCTCTCACCTTGAGCCATTAGACAGAAGCCTTTAGCCTTTTGCCAGTCGATTTCATACATGCTGTTACTTACGTTGATTCAGCATTTGAGGAGAGGAGCAGAGTCCAACTGATGATGTGTTGAGGAGCTGGACGAATGAGTCTTCAGCCTACTGATTGAATCACCAAGAGCCACATGAGTCACCATAAGCCAGAAGCCTTGCCCAACTTTAGCCTTAAACATCAAGTCCACAAGCCTTTCATATTTTGCCTTAGCCTTGAACCTTTTGCCAAAACCCCTTCACCAGGAGGAGCCAAGCCAAGTGGCTTCTAGTCAGTGTTTAAATGAGACTTCAAATTGAGTGCAGCTCTTCCATTGTAAGAAGAAATTCTATTTCTAAAGGTCTCTAAAGGTCATTGCTCAGAGAACCATATCACATACCTGCTGGGTCACCTTCAACACAGACCCGAGAAAAAACTAGGCCTAGCAAGCGAGGGAGGCAAGGAAATGTAGCCCCCAGCGTGAGGTGTACTCCCATTGCTCCTTCCTACACCCATTCCATTCCATAGATCTAGAGGTTATACCGGTGGCAAAGTAAATCAATCTTCATACTCAAATGAGTATGAGCCTACCCAATTGCTTGCTAAATACAAAATAATATCATATAACTTAAAATGTCATAATACAATATCATTTTATTATGGGTGCAAAAACATCTCAATCTTTCATTATAATATTTAATTATTATTTTGTACTCTACAACAAATTAGTTTATGTGGAAAGTATCACTCATGAAAGGATATAAATTCACCTTTACTAAATAACATTGATAACAAAGTGAGAAATTGAGAACTATATTACATTAATAACAAAGTGAGAAATTGAGAGAGTAGGCATTATGTGTACTCATAATGATGTAGAAAGACTCTTTCTTTTCTAAGAAAACATTTTTAAGTTGTTTATTCGAGTAAATTAGACAACAACTTGTTTGACCACATTTGAGGAGTTGTAATAGACCTCAGAGCTACTATGTAGCGACCATATGATGAATTATCCAATCTACTTCAACAAATCGACGAATTGCAAGTTAAAATAAATTCGAAGAACATAGAACATTCTTCCTCCATCAATTGGAATACCCAAGAACTTCCTGACATGAATGCTCCCTCTTTGGAGTACAAGAACATGAAATTATCTCTCCTTGTAGATGGTTTAGCATGCTTTGTAAGTTTTGCAAAAATTTGAATGTATTTTGTTGTATATATCTTTATCAACATCCTAATTTTGATATTCTAGACATCAAAAAATTTGAGAAAAAAATACTATGTGGTTGATCATGTTTCTTAGAATCTCATAAAAAACAACCCTTTTTCAATGTACTCCCTATGCTTATTGAGCATGTAACATCCCTGGTGAAAATTACATGTAATAAAAAATAAAAATAATAACCACAGATGAATGGGACACTTATTCCAAGTTGAATGTTGGGCAAGACATCCTAGGGGGTGTTCATTTGGTTGTTTATGGCTAAGGAAATTGGCAAAGATAGTGGCTAAGGCTTTGGAAAGGCAAAATGACATTTTGGCACAATTATTTATGAAAATAATGGAAATTATGAGAAAAAGGAGGTGAAAGGTCACAAGTTGTGTGTGAGGAGGAAAATGAAGGAAAATAATGGAAAATGAAGAAAATAGAGGCCTCATTCATAAAAAGGCTTCTGAGAGTCAGTTGGTAACCTTTTGTCAGTTTAGCTTTGGAGCTCTCTTATTATTCTCTCTCTCTCATACTCTTGGACACTTAAAGTTTTCTTGGAGCAAGAAAGGCAAAGAAGGCAAGAGGAAGCAAATATCAAGCAGTGAAAGGGAGGATCAAGTAGCTACAACAAGCTTCATTGCATGTATCAACTTGCATGTGTATTTTCCTTACTAGTTTGACATGCATGGGATTGCATGTGTTTCTTTTCTACCATGGCATGGATTTTGCCAAGTGTGATAGTATTTTCAACCTAACCTTGCCATTTTCTGATAGCTTTGATGAGATTGGTTCTCTCATGAAATTTATGTGGGATGGACAGATTGGATTCGACGCTGAGTGGGGTGGATCTTTGAATTGATAAACACATGGTGGTAGTGGTCCTTGAACTAGACTGTGGGTTGCGGTAAAGCCAGATTGTGTGCCTTGGTGGGCCTAGGAATCCTTGTGGATGAATGGCGGGATATACGGTAAAGCCAAGAGGTGGATTTTCTCTCTGTTGGGCCTAGTGATTCTTGGATGGAATGCACGGTAAAGCCTGGAGAGTATGTCTCAGTGTAAGGCCTAGTGATCCCTAGATCAGACTATAGATGCATGGTAAAGCCTAAGAGACTAGGAGGCACTCAAATTCCTCACGATGTAAGCGGAGAACTCCGGTGGCATCCACATTGATTGGTGTTTTTGATGTGTTCTATGAGTCCCACATTCATGCTTGGAATATGGCACAGGGGTGATTGGCTAAAGAGAGACTTGGCTCAACCAATCTATGATCGGGTGGAACGTGGAAGTCCCATCTCTCCGATCGGTTCATTGCATTGATTAATGAGAAATTCATTCCATTGGTTTTCATGTGTAAATTTATTGGTGTATATATGAATTTTGATGGTTGATATGTCTATTGTAATTATGTTCCTATTATGCTAGTTATATGTTCATTTTATGGCAGCAGTTATGTTTGGCTCTCAGCATGTTTTTACTTGTATTTGAATGGATATTGTATATATGGCTTAATAAGTGATTGATCTGAAATGGGGTAGATTAGTAATGCTATGCTAATTCCCCATTCAGAATAACACCCAAGATGTTTATCATTTGCTTATCAAGTGCTTAAGGATTCACCATTTTTTCTTAATTAACCGATTCCCATGAAAGTTTCTTATGTAAATGTTATAAACAATTTAACATAAAACATATGTTGAACAATAGCAAAATAACAACAAAGAACATCAAAATACAACACACAACACAAAGATTTGATGAGGAGTTCACCCCTCCTGGGCTACATCTCCTTAGTCCAACTTCCAATGCTTGGGCCTCTCTATTATGCTCAAAATGACAACAAAAGTGTGTTTACAATGCTCAAATGCCTCTGAAACCTGTCTCAATGAGTTCATAATAGCAAAAACTGCTACAATTGACTCTTTTTACAACCAATTTGGATAAGAAATGAAAAAATTATGACTTCTCCTAGTTTTCCCACTATTCGTTCCACAATTTTCTCCTCCAAATTTGGTTTAGTGGTAGTTAAATTCATTATTTGGAGTTAATTTTGGCAATTCTGCCGAAATCGAAGGTCCTGCCATCTTCCCCGCTTATCTCACGGTTAAGGCCGAGTGGTCACATACAAAGTGCTCGGTCTGGTGGAAAAGGCAATGGTTCCGCAGCTCTGTCACAAATCACAATCAACTTTACTGGGGGTGATTCTTATATTCGGGACTTAACGCATTGTGATATGCAATCTGGTGATTTGGCAGACCCGATGAGTTATACACTACAACTCTAAAATTATATCACATCCACGAATCACATCGGCGGAGTCCCTCAGTGACATATATATCAGCGATGTACTGGTGTGGTATGCGATTGCGATTATCGCAAATCACAACCCGACTCTATGATTGCGATATATCGCATCGCAACCCTGACTAATTCGGGGGCCAATTTCCTTGACTCCTTCGATATGCGATATCGCAAATCGCAAATTGACACTCCTAGGGGGCGATTCTTAAGCCATGACCACTATTTTTTCCCCGATATGCGATATGCAAGACCCAATGGCAACTTGTCATTTGGCGCTTCCCCATTCGTTGGGACCTTTGCCATGTCATCCAATCCTGCCACGTGTCCAAGTTAAACTTGAACTTTGACTTTCTCTAACTTCTACATACGAGCTTGGATTTGAGTGTCGATCACACAATTATAATCTGAATGAGGAGCTCTTCGGTCTGAAGTTAAGTTTAACAAAATTTTGACACTTTGATTGTTTTAGCATAATTTTGAGCACCTAATCACTCCTCCCCACTGGAAGTTTTTGGATGCTAAAAGATTATATTCGGTGGTTGGACAGATGAAGGTATTGTTCCCTCACCTTCCCCTCTTCAATCCATTTTTACTTTGATGTATTTGTACCTTTGAGCCCCACTCGAAGATAATCAACATTTGCCCTCTTTGATGACCTCGTTCTTCTATAAAGTATGGTGTCTTGCTGAAGCTCAACAAGAAATTCTGGAGAAAAATCTTCAATTGATGGAATCTATGCACTTTCTCCTTGATCTTCAATCAAAGGAGGCTCATACAATCTCAAACTTTCAACATTAACAACAGAATTTGCATAGATGAAGGCAAATCAAGCTTGAAAGCATTATTACCAATCTTTTCCAGAATTTTAAATGGACCATAATGGATTGGTTTCAGCTTTTTACCTTCAATTAAAGCCTATCCTTGCTAATGTAAAGCCAAACTTCATTACCTACTTGAAATTGATGATCCACGCGATGCTTATCATGCCTTGCCTTATACTTTCCTTAACTCTTTTCTAGTTGTTATTGAACTGTTTGGTGAATCAACTGAATTTGCTCAAGGAATTTCTTTGCTTTGTCTATGTCGTTATGTCCATCTACAACTACATCTTTCTCAAAGATGAAATCCGAAGGCGATTTAGGAAAATAACCAAGACATGCCTCAAAAGGCGAAGTTAGTGATCCGAATTGGATCCATAAAGAACTGTCAAGGAACCATGACTGTATCAAGTCGGGACGAACATCAAAGAAATCATAATAGTGATCAAAAACACCCCTGAACCAGTGGCAATGGCAGCCAGCGTGGAACGACGAGGACCTCGGTCAAAGCGCGTTGACCAAGGCCCATGGAGACTGCATGGGAGGCTGAATTAGCCCTTGGGAGGCCCAGATTGGGAAACGGAGGTGGATTTTGATGCGCTAATCGCGCATCGAGGGGCCAAAAGGCTTGAAATGGAGAAGCCTCGAGCACTCGGTCACGTGGGGAGCCAGAGAACCGTAGGGAAAAAGGCAGAAGGGATAAAAGCTAAAGGCGGGACCCGCTCCGAAACCGTCGGTATTGATCGAGGGCTCCTTGAATGGTAAGCGGTTTTGGATGAAAGTGGAGCGATTACACTCAGCAGCTGACGCGTGGCAAGCGGAGGAGAGAGAAAACCATCGTTGATCGCGCGCTAACGGTCAAGCAAGTCAACCGCACGAAACGTGCGTATGGCGTCGGATCTGGAGGCCCTAGATCTAACGGCTGAGATCGCGCCCGATGAGGAAGCGGAATAGACGAGGGATTAAGCCGCAGTTTGTAAAGAATTTGAGGTCCGTTTGACTGCCACGGTGGAGGAAGACTCATTCCATGACATAACTGAAGAATTGAACCGACAAAGCAGGCTAGCGCCATTTACAGGAGGACATGTGGCCACTCCCTGAGCGTTGATGATGACATCGAACAGGGAACTCCAAGCGCAACTGCAGAAGGCGATTCGACGGAGGAACTGAACAGGCATGGGAACGGATGGCCTTAAAGCTATGAATAGAGATAAAAAAACACAAGGAGATAGAGAAGTGGAACCAGAACCCCGAGAGGAGGATGGAACACAAAGAGAAGAAGACAGTGAAGTAAAAGCAGAATGGAAGATAGAGGGCCGAGCTGACCAAAGGTAGCATCGAGCATCCGAGAGCTTGAGAGATTCAAGCCATCCCAGAGAGGATCTGTCCGGACTGAGCACCACATTGGGCTCTCTCCATTGTAGACTAGAACATCACAGAACTAGTAAGGAAAAAAGTTTGTGTACTCTAGTGGCTTGGGGCATTCAAGAACCACCCTGCCAAGTAAATTTCCGTTTCAGGAGACTCACATTAAGCTCTGCATTGTAATTCTCTGCTTAAGACACAATAAAATAAGGCCACCATTGACAGCTAGACCGGAGATGTAACCCTTGAGGATAGGGTGAACTCCTTATTAATTTCTTGTGTTCTTGTATTTGCTTACTGTATTTCTCTGTTGTCTTTCCATTTCAAGTGTTTGTGTATTTGCAATATGATCGATCTGTTGCTTAAATAACATAGACACACACACCAACACATGAGTCCGTAATACCTTGTTCAATAAATCTTTAACTGGGGTCACTCATAGGGTGATTATTAGATCAAGTGGTATCAGAGCTTTAGGCTATAAGGTTAGACAAGCTTGTGTTGGTTTAGCTGTTGAATGCTCACCAGATCAAGCTCAAATTAGGAGAAGGAGATTTGGTGGAAACTAATCTTGAAATTGAGAGAGTCTATCCTCGGAAGACAATGTCAGAGGAAGGTTTTGTGGGGCCAGACCCTCAATTCATAGAAAGTTTCCTAGATATAAAGTCTATGGTAGAAGAAATGTATAGGGACTTTAGAAAGCATAAGGTTGAAGACTCCTCAGGTTCAAAACAAGATAAAGAAGAAGATGAGTCTCACTTCCATGACCACTCTAAAGGAAAAGGGAAAGAGGAAAGCTTTCTCACACCTCCCAATAGCCCTGTGCATAATAAGAAAGCATCTTTGATCAAGTTAGATGTTAAGTTTGACTTGCCTATATATGATGGAGAGCTAAATACTGAAAAGTTGGACAATTGGATTAGACAAATTGATGTGTATTGCAGGGTACAAAACATAGACTCGGACAAGAATAAGATTCAGCTGGCAAGCCTACGCCTAGGAGGCACTGCCTTGGTTTTGTGGGAAGGAAAAACCCAAGCTGATATGAAAAGACATGGTAAGACCATCTTTGTCTAGAGTGAGTTTGTTTCTACAATCAAAAAGTAGTTCTATCCATTGGCCTACATGCAACAAGCCATGATGAGTTGGCAAACTCTTTGACAGTTGAAAGAGCAAAGTGTGCAAGTGTATACTCAAGAATTTAGAAAGAGAGCATTGATGCTGGGTATCTCATTAGACTCACCAGAGACTCTTTCGAAGTATATTGGTGGTCTACACAGCTACATGAGGCATACCATCCTCATGTTTAATCCCACTAGTATAGATGAGGTATCTGTACAAGCTACTCATCTAGAAGCTAGAGGAAAGAATGGAAATCCAGAAGTTGGGGGACCATCCCAACCCACTGCAAGCAAGTGCAAGGAGAAAAGAAAGCAGAAGTGGAAAGTAAGGAAGGCTAACACTGCACAGAAAAGAAAAGCTTCATGCACTCACTGTAAAAAGGATGGGCACGATGATGAGCATTATTGGATTTTGCATCTAGAGCTGAGGCCTAAGAAGTCCAAGGGCAAGAAGAAGAAGACTGTTGCAACTATTCAGAAAGATTTGGGGTCAGACTCAGGAGATGAAACAACTATTGTAGCCATAGGTATAAAAGGTAAGAATTCTGAAGCATCTACTAGTAATTCTGCTCAATCTGTTATTGATGAAGAAAATGAGAGAAAAAGACATGAGCTTTTCCATATTCGAGTTGTTTCCAAAAATCAAAAGATTGATACTTTGTTTGATAGTGGCTCACAAGTAAATCTAATTTCTAAAGCAATTGTAAAGAAATTGGGATTAGAAACTACACCTCATAAGAAACCATACCAATTAGGATGGTTGAAGGATAAAGCACAGCTACAAGTGACTAGACAGTGAAAACTCAAGTTTTCTTTTGGGTCAACATTTGTAGATGAGGTTGAGTTAGACATAATTCCTTTGGATATATGTGGAATTGTTTTAGGAAGTCCTTACTTGTATGATAGAAAGGCTATTTTCTATAGAGCTGAGAACAAGTATCTACTTGTTAAAGATGGAATCGAATACTTTGTAAGAGCTCATAAGCTTAAGAATAATTATACTCTCATAAACTTAGGGCAGATGAAAAGAATGATAAATTCATGCAAAAAATTCTTACTAATGGTTGTAAAGGAAAAGAAACCTGATAAAACCAATGTATTTGAGGGTTGTAATGCTGAACAACAAGCTGATATAGAAAAGGTTGTTTCAGAGTATGATGTCTTATTTCAAGAACCTAAATGTTTGCCACCCAAAAAGGGAATAGTACATGATATTATTTTGTAGCAAGATGTTCCATTGCCTAACATTAGGATGTACAGGTTGTCTGCTTTAGCGAATGTTGAAATCAAGAAGCAGGTGCAAGAGTTGCTCAAGAAAGGGTTCATCAAGCCTAGCACATCACCATGTGGGTCACCAATCGTTTTGGTGAGAAAGAAAGATGGCTCGTGGAGAATGTGCATTGATTACCGAGCACTGAATAAGATAACAATAAAAAATCGTTATCCCCTTCCTCGCATAGGTGAACTTCTAGATCAATTGAAAGAAGTTGTTTATTTCACCAAGATGGATTTGCACAGTGGATACCAACAGGTGAGGGTTGCAGAGCAAGATGCATGGAAGACTGCTTTCAAAACAAAGAAGGGATTGTATGAATGGCTGGTTATGCCTTTTGGCTTGACCAATGCTCCTGCTACTTTCATGAGATTAATGAATGATGTACTCAGACCTTTTCTTGATGATTTTGTTATTGTGTATCTGGATGACATTCTGATTTTTAGTAAAACGTGGGAAGAACATTTAAAGCATGTTAAGCGGACACTAGATGTTTTGAAAAGATAAAAACTTTATGTTAAACTCTCAAAATGTGAATTTGGCAAAACATCTCTAAACTACTTGGGTCATATAGTAGGGGGAGGTGAATTGAAAATAGATCCCTCTAAAGTAGCAGTCATTGTGAACTGGCCTAAACCCAGGTCTGCTACAGAAGTGAGAAGCTTCTTAGGAGCAGCATAGTATTGGAGGAAGTTCATTTCTAACTTTTCCTCAATTGAAGCTCCCTTACATGCTTTAACAAGATTGAATAAGGTGTTTCAGTGGGGAGGCAAATATCAGAAAGCCTTTGACACCTTGAAAGAAAATATTAGTACAACACCTGTACTAGCACTGCCAGATCTACAAAGACCATTTGAGATCCAAACTGATGCCAGTGACTATGCCATGCGAGCAGTGTTGACACAGCACGATAAACCCATGTGTTATCATTCTGAGACTTTTAATCCTATAGTAGTTAACTATCCTACATATGATAAAGAATTGTATGCATTAGTTCAGAGTGTGAAAAAGTGGAAAAATTACTTAATGGGCAAAGAGACAGCAATACACACTGATCATCAACCACTTCAATATCTACACTCCCAAACTAAGTTGCAGCAATCAAGACATTATAGATGGATGGGCTTTCTACAACAGTTTCATTTAGTCATCAGATATAAAAAGGGCATACATAACAAGGTTGCAGATATGTTATCTAGACCCATTATAAATGCATCTACCATACTTAAGCATAATTATGTGCTACATGAAAGCTACATTGAATAATATGCTCAGGATATGGACTTTAAAGATGTATATGCAACTTTGAGTCAAGGCAAAAGAGTAGAAGAATTGGACTATCACGTGAAGGACCGACTCTTATATCATTGTGGGAAACTCTGCATTCCACAAACTGAGAGAGTAAAGATAATTGGGGAAGCACACACTTCTCTAATATCAGGTCACTTTGGGGCAAGTAAAACAGTTGCACAGCTGCAAAGGTTTTGCTATTGGCCGAAAATGAATGATACAGTGTCTAGATATGTAAGAGGGTGTGCTATGTGTGCTAAAAGCAAGCCCAGCAATAGAAAACTAGGCTTGTAAACTCCATTGCCAGTTCCTTCTCACCCTTGGGAAAGTGTTTCCATGGATTTTGTTGGAGGACTTCCTAAATCTAGGAAAGTTCATGATTATCTATATGTTGTTGTGGATAGGTTTAGCGAAATGTGCATTTTGATACCTTGTAATAAATAGATTACAGCTGAACAAACTACAAAATTGTTCTTTGAACATGTATGGGTTCATTTTGGATTACCCACTTCCATTATATCTGATTGAGACACCCGATTTGTGGGGAAGTTTTGGTCGAGTCTGTGGGGGTGATGGACACCAAACTGAAGAAAAGCACAAATTTTCATCCACAAACTGATAGCCAGACATAAGTAGTTAACAGGACAGTGATCCAGTTATTGAGGGGATATTGCAACAAACATTCTAAACTTTGGGACGAACACTTGTGTTATGTGCATCATGCTTACAACAGAGTAAAGCACTCTTCTACACAGAGATCTCCTTTTGAGACCTGTTTTGGTTTCACACCAAGGTCTCCCTTGGATTTTGTCTTTGGTAAAGATACCATGGTTGATGGACATAGTGAAGTGGACAGGGCAACTAAGTTCATTGAACATATCCAGAAGATCCACCAGGCAGTACAGGAACAGCTGGAAAAGAGCCAAGCCAAGTACAAGGCTAGGCATGACAAGCATCAGATGGAGCATAGTTTTCAAGTTGGTGACCAGGTCTGGCTGTATATCAGCAAGTACAGAATGCAAGGTGAAGGTAAAAAGCTAAATCCTATCAGATATGGACCCTTTAGGATACTTGAGAAGATTGGTGAGAATGCTTTTCACCTTGATCTACCAACTTACATGCACATCTACTCAGTCGTAAATGCAGATTGCTTGAGATTGTTTGAACCTTCAATGGTTGAGGACCCTCAAGAGCAAAGTCAGTTGCCTTCTATTGATGACCTGCTACCTGAGTATCTTAATGAGTTGCAGGAAGACACAGTGCTGGACAGGAAGGTGAGGACGATGCGCAGGGGAGATGTGGAGTACCTCAGGATTGGGCTCAAAGGTTCAAAGCCAAGCAATGCAAAGTGGATTGAGATTGGACAAGTGAGAAAGCAATACCCTCACTTAGTCGATGCTTGAAAACCAACTTTTGGTGGTCCAAAAGCTTTTTCAGTGGGAAGGTCGTGATTCGAATTGGATCCATAAAGAACTGTCAAAGGAACCATGACTGTATCAGGTCGGGATGAACATTAAAGAAATCAGAACAGCAATCAAAAACACCCCTGAACCAGTGGCAATGGCAACCAGCGTGGAACGACAAGGTCCTCGGTTAAAGCGCGCTAATCGAGGCCCATAGAGACTGCGCGGGAGTCCGAATTAGCCCCTAGGAGGCCCGGATCGGGAAATGGAGGTGGATTTGATGCACTAATCGTGCATCGCTGGGCGAAAAGGCTTGAAATGGAGAAGCCCCGAGCACTCGGTCGCGTGGGGAGCCGGAGAGCCGTAGGGCAAAAGGCAAAAGGGCTAAAAGCTAAAGGCGGGACCCGCTCCGAAACCGACGGTATTGATCAGGGGCTCCTTGAACGGTAAGCGGTTTTGGATGAAAGCGGAGCGATTCCACTCAACGGTCGACGCGTGGCAAGCGGAGGAGAGAGAAAATCGTTGTTGATCGCGCGCTAACAGTTGAGCAAGTCAACCGCGCAAAATGTGCGTATGGCATCGGATCTGGAGGCCCCAGAACTAACGGCTGAGATCGCGCCCGATGAGGAAGCAGAATCAACGAGGGATTAAGCCGTAGTTTGTAAAGAATTTGAGGTCTGTTTGACTGCCACGGTGGAGGAAGACCCATTCCACAACGTAACTGAAGAATTGAACTGACGAAGCAGGCTGGCGCCGTTTACAGGAGGACATGTGGTCACTCCCTGAGCGCTGATGATGATGCCGAACAGGGAACTCCAAGCGCAACTACAGAAGGAGATTCAACGGAGGAATTGAACAAGCATGGGAACGGATGGCCTTAAAGCCATGAACAAAGACAAAAAATGCAGGGAGATAGAGAAGTGGAACTAGAACCCTGAGAGGAGGATGGAACACAGAGAGAAGAAGACAGTGAAGCAAAAGCAGAATGGAAGACAGAGGGTCGAGTTGACCACAGGTAGCATCGAGCATCCGAGAGCTTGAGAGATTCAAGCCATCCCAAAGAGGATCTATCCGGACTGAGCACCACATTGGGCTCTCTCCATTGTAGACCAGAAGGTCACAGAGCTGGTAAGGAAAAGAGTCTGTGTACTCTAGTGGCTTGGGGCATCCAAGAACCACCCTGCCAAGTAAATTTCCGTTTCAAGAGACTCACATTAAGCTCCTGCATTGTAATTCTCTGCTTAAGACACAATAAAATAAGGCCACCACTGACAGCTGGACCAAAGATGTAGCCTTGGAGGATAGGGTGAACTCCTTATTAATTTCTTGTGTTCCTGTATTTGCTTACTGTATTTCTCTGTTGTCTTTCCATTTCAAGTGTTTGTGTATTTTCAATTCGATTGATCCGTTGCTTAAATAACATAGACACACACCCCAACACATGAATCTGTAATACCTTGTTCAATAAATCTTTCACTGGGGTCACTCATAGGGTGATTATCAGATCAGTTAGAGTAGAAGAGTGTTTTTCTCAGCTGTAAGCATGCTCAATATAATGCAATTGTTCATCCCACAGCTTAGGGTGTTTCTGCAATATCCTCTTAGAAGACAACCTTCACGTTGATCAAAGCATGTAGTGGAGCTTCTATGGAAGAGAAATTGGCAATGAACTTCCTCCTGTACTGTGTTGCTCCCAAAAAATTCCTTACTTCTGTGACTAATTTGGGTATTGGCCAATTCACAATGACCGAAACTTTAGAGGGGTCAATCTTCAGCTCACCTCCTCCAACTATGTGGCCCAAATACACTAAAGAAGTTTTCCCGAATTCACATTTAGACATCTTCAGAAATAATTGTTCTTTTTTCAAGACATCTAACTCTTTCCTCACATGCTTGACATGATCTTCTCGTGATTTGCTGAATATCAAAATATCATCTAAATAGACAATTACAAACTCATCAAGGAATGATCTTAAAACATCATTCATAATTCTCATGAATGTAGCTGGAGCATTGCAAAGATCAAAAGGCATAACCAGCCACTCAAACAATCCATGTTTGGTTTTAAAAGCAATCTTCCAAATATCCTCCTCAGCTATTCTAACTTGATGATATCCACTTCTAAAGTATAATTTAGTGAAATATTTTGCATTCTTCAACTAATCTAGCAAATTATCTATTCTGGGCAGTGGGTATCGATTCTTTATGGTAATTTTCTTCAAAGCTCGATAATCTACACACATGCGTCAGGTTCCATCTTTCTTGGGTACCAAAACAATTGATGAACCACATGGCGAAGTAGAGGGACAAATTACACCTTTATCTAACAATTCATGGACTTGTTTCTTAATTTCTAAACTTTCCAGAATTGGCATTTGATACATACCGATATTTGGGAGTAGACAGTCTTGATGTAGCTGAATTTCGTGTTGAATTTCGTTTTTTGGTCGCAATCCCTTTGGTTCTTGAAACACATCTCCTTATTGATTGACCACATCAACCAATTCAGCTTTCAGCTTCACGTCACATCCTGTAAAGGATTCACGCTCTGTGTCATTCTTTTGCTTGATCATAAGGAGCATGAGATTCTTGTTGGAATTGACCAGTCGCTTCATTTTCCCTGCGCTTGCTAAAGACATATTAAGATTTCTACGATGGGCTCTCACAATATACTCCACTCCATCTTTGAACAAATGATATTTTTTCTCAAATCTATGGAAAACGACTTTCCGGTCATACAGATACGGGCTTCCCAACACAATTCCATAAATATCTAGCGGCACTACATCTAATTCGACTTCATCAACGAAATTGGCAAGTAATAGCAAACTTGAGAATGCATTTCCTTGTGACCTGAAGATTTGCATCCTTGGTTATCCAACCCAATAGATATGGTTTATGATGAGACATGGTTTCCGGATTCAACTTCTTGACCAAGTCTATAGAAATTAAATTTGCTTAGGATCCACTGTCAAATAGTGTATCAATCTTGGTGTGTTTGGAAATAACTCTGATATGGAACAACTCAATTTTGTTTTCTTCATTTGAAGCATTGTTGGAGTTATTTGTTGCGATGGTGCTTGCCACAGCTTCCTCTTTGCTTGTTTTTGCCAAGGCTTTTCCTTTGTTGACCGTGGCTGCAATCTTTGTTTCATCACTTGAGTCGGAACCCAAATCTTGTTGTACAACAATGTTTGTCTTTTATTTCCCTTTATTGTTAAATTTATTAGGTCTTAATTCAGGATGAAGCTTCCAACAATGTGCTTCATCATGGCCCTCTTTGGAACAAATCTTGCACACAGTTTTCTCCCCTTCTTTCTTAACAGAAGCATTTTTCTTCTGCTTTCCTTTAGATTTATTTCCTTTTTCACCACTTTGGAATGGCTTCTTCTTACCTTCTTCTTGTACACTTTCCCCTCATGCTTCACGCTGTGTAGCTTGAACACAAACCTCATCAAGATTTTTAGGATTAAACATAAGAATGGTGTGTTGAAGATAGCTATGCAAACCTGCTACTTATTTCAGCAAAGTATCTTGTGAAGTCAAGTCTAGCTCTTCTCCTAAACTCTTGCAATTTTGACCTTTTAACTGTTTGATATTTTGCTAATTCATGATAGCTTTTTGCATATGAGCTAAAGGGTAGAATTGTCTTTTTATAGCAGCAATGAAATCAGACCAAGTAATAGAGATCTTACCATGTTTTTTGATCTCATATTGAGTCCTTGCTTCCCACCAAATGAGTGTTGCACCCTCCATTCTCAATGAAACCAATTGAATTTTGATATCATCCTCTTGAATGTTCTGAATTCTACAATACACCTCCAACTAACGAATCCAATTATCAAGCTTTTCTGCATTCACTTCACCACTATACATGGGCAACTCAAATTTAACTTCAAGTTTTAAAACGGTGATTTACCAGTTCCTTTTGAAGATGATGATGAGTATGAGTAAGGTTTGTATTAGTGGAAGATTATGAAGATGCTTGTGAAGAAGAAGAAGAAGAAGATGGTGGAGAGGGTGGAAGTTTGTCTCCATTCCCATTCCTTCCTTTTCCATTACCTCTTCCTGAAGAGCCTTCTCCTTTGGGAGGTTTGGAACTTTCTCCTTGCAACCTGATATTCCTCTCTTCATAGAGGACCTTCACCATCTTTGTTATATCAAAGAAAGCCTTTCTGAAGGTCTTCTCATCTTCTGTCATGTTTGTAGGTTCTCCTTCATGAGACATGATCTTTGAAACTGGTGTTGGAGATTGTGGCAACCTTTCTCTTCTTCCCCTTGACCCAACTTCAGGGTTTCCAACCAGCTTTCCTTCATCTCTTTTGAGCTTTAACCTTGTTAGCATGACACAAAACTAGAAAACAATACTCCTTCTTTGCACAAGAAAATATAGTAAGCAAAAATCAGTGCTCTGATACCAACTTGATCTGAAATGGGGTAGATTAGTAATGTTGTGTTAATTCCCCATTTAGAATAAAACCTAAGATGCTTATTATTTGCTTATCAAGTGCTTAAGGATTCATCATTTGTTGCTTAATTAATTGATTCCCATGAGAGTTGCTTATGTAAATGTTATAAACAATTTAACATAAAATATATGATGAACAACAGCAGAATAACAACAAAGAACATCAAAATAAAACACACAACACAAATATTTGATGAGGAGTTCACCCCTCCTGGGCTGTGTCTCCTTGGTCCAGCTTCGAATGCTTGGGCCTATCTATTATGCTCAAAATTACAACAAAGTTTGTTAAAATGCTCAAATACCTCTGAAACTTGTCTCAATGAGTTCAGAATAGCCAAAACTACTAGAATTGACTCTTTTTGCAACCAATTTGGATAAGAACTGAAGAAGTTATGACTTCTCCTAGTTTTCCCACTGTTCATTCCATAATTTTCTCCTCCAAATCTGGCTTACTTCCAGTTAAATTCATTATCTAGAGTTAATTTTGGCAGTTCCCCCGAAATTGGTAGTCTTGACATCTTCCCAGCCTATCTCGCGGTTAAGGCCGAGTGGTCACATACAAAGTGGTCGGTCCGGCAAAAAAGGCGATGGTTCCATATCTCTGTCACAAATCGTAATCGGCTTTACCGGGGGTGATTATTATATTCATGACTTAATGCTTTGCAATATGCAATCTGGCGGACTTGTTGAGTTATAAACTACAACTCTAAAATGATATCGCATCCACAAATCACATCAGCGGAGTCCCTCGGTAACATATATATTGGCGTTGTACTAGTGCGATATGTGATTACGATTATCACAAATCACAACCTGACTCTACAATTGTGATATATCGCATCGCAACCCTGACTGCTCTAAGGGTCGATTTCCTTAACTCCTCTAATATGCAATATGCGATATGTGATATCGCAAATCGACATTGTTAGGGGTCGATTCTTAAGCCGTGGCCACTGTTTTTTCCCTGATATGCGATATGCGGGACCCAATCAACCTGGCACTTGGTGCTTCCCATTCGTTGGGACCTTTTCCATGTCACCCAATCCTGCCACGTGTCCAAGTCAAACCTTAACTTTGACTTGCTCTAACTTTTGCATACAAGCTCAGATTTGAGTGTCATTTGCACCGTTCAAATCATAATGATGAGCTCTTTGATCTGAAGCCGAGTTTAACAAAATTCTGACACTTTGATTTTTTGAGCATAATTTTGGGCACCTGATAAGTGATAAGGCGAAAAATGACATGAGGAAACAATGGTTCATGGTGATTCTCAGATAAGTAAGAGATCCATACACTTAACTCTGTTGTTTACACCTGTAGGTTACATGTCGATGATATGTTTAATGAAATGCCTGTCATGGCTAGTAGGGGTCCGGTTAAGGCCTTGATCAACTATTTACTTTTGCATTGTTATTTCCCTATATTTTACTTAATTCTGAGCTTTCATTCCATTTTGGGCAGTGGCCTGGGCTTTGGGCCTGAAAAAGTGGCTCAAATCCTAGAGTCGTTAGCATAGAACTGGGAAGTTTCGTCCACAGTCGCTGGCATGTAGGCTTATGAGAGCGACTTTAGGTATTTAGTCGCTCCCTTGGCCATAACATGAGAGTGAACAAGCCTTAAATTGTCCATAACAACAGTGGGACCCAGGGACAGGTTGTTTGAGTGGTTGACTTGTCTCCTGAGGGTTTTGTTGATGATGTTGGATGGTTATGTGTGATGTTCTGTTGATTCCACTTCCTTCAGGTTACCTACGAGGTTGAATATGATCATAGTAGCCTCTTGTCTCATGTTTACCCCAGTTGGCATGGTTACTTGGGTGGATGTGGGAGGAGGGTGTTACATAGTGGTATCAGAACATGGTTAAACTCTCAGGTCGAATGGGTTGAATGTGTGTTGGTCATACATGCATGTCAGTTGCATGTGTATCTCTTACACTTATATACTTGTTACATTTGCTCGATGGTGGATTAGGGTTGTAATATGGTTATCATGGAGAATTTGATGTTAATTTCATGAAGAGTAATTGACATGGGTATGTAATTGACTGTATATGGTTATTTGTCGCTTACATGTTGATTTTATGTCGCCTACTTGCATCCTTGTATGTTAGGTTACATTTTGAATATTTTGATTACATGCATCAGCCTTGTAGGTTGATTACAAGAACTGAACCATTATGTTCAACTACATGCAGTTATGCGTATTTGTAGTTGGTTAGGCATTGCTTATGCATATTGTCAGTTGCATGTAGCAATGTGTACAATGGAGTAATGGTTGTTGTCATGCATGAGGTCATAGCATTCACTATTGATATGGCCTTGCATCAATGACTGGATCCTAGTTAGAGTGATGTTTATGTGTTGATACATTTATTGTGTATGTCTATACATTGTTATGATTATGTTATACATATATCACACTAATTTGGTGATCTTGCAGACAAGGTATCCTCCCCAAGCTATACTAAGGTATGCCAATTTATTGTGATTTGGTTTATCTGACATATTATGCATTGCAAGAAGAAAGAGATCAAATGGCTAGCAAGGTGGTAGACTATGTAGAATCTCCCTATTCATCAGATGAGCAGTGCGGTGTGGGGCATACTTCTGATTTGGCAAATACACTGAAGAGCTTGAAGGAAGAGATAAGGATTTGTAAGGCAGATAATGATCGGATCATACAGACACAAGAGAAGCAAGCAGAGGTTAATGCTATACTTCTTCAGAGTTTGTCGGACTTGCAGCGACAAGGGCTGCTTCGGATCAAGCCATGCACATGAGGATGGAACTAATGGAGCATATGGCAGTAGATCTCCTGGTAGACACAGGTCAGATAGATCTGACACAATGAGAGATGGTAGGTTGTTGGACACTCCAGACAGGAGAGGTGATGAGTACATGTATTATTCTAGTTCTGGTTCTGATAGACATCATGATCGTCGTCGCTATCATCCTTACAGGAGGAATGATAGGGGGTACTTGCCGGATGAATTCAAGAAAGAAAAACCACCTACTTTTGATGGAGATGTGAAGAAGCCAGAAGATGTAGAGGCTTGGATACTTGGCATGAACAAATTCTTTGAGTTGCATGAGTACACAGATAACATGAAGGCCCAGATAGCTATCTTTAGCTTGAAAGGTAAAGCAGACATTTGGTGGGAAGATGTTAAGTAGGTTAGAGACATCAGGACAGATGACTTGAGTTGGTAGGAATTCAAGAGGCTTTTCAGGAAGAAGTACTTGTCAGAAAGGTACTACAACAGTAAGGCTAAAGAGTTCTATGAGTTAAAGATGGGGTCAATGACAGACGAAGAGTATACGACCAAGTTTCTTGAATTATTGAGGTATGTACCGTATCTTATTGATGAGAAGGCTAAAGTTCATAGATTTGTTAGTGGTTTTCCATTAACATTTAGAGATTGGATTGAGTATGATGAACCTCGGTCACTTGAGGAAGTCATTGGGAAACTGAAACATTGGTATGAGCAATCAAAGTGAAAGAATGAATCTCAACATGGATGGAAAAGAAAAGACAAAGGTAGAGGTAAATGGTAGCCTAAGAGGACAAGGCCTCAACATGTAGACGAGAAAGAAAATGTGGCACCATAGGAGAGATTTAATGCAGCTAGACAGGGACATGGGCCACAACAACAACAATAGCATAGAGGTGAGGGCACTGGTCGGTTGGAGGGTTGGACATGTGATGAGGAGCACCTTAGGAGATATTGTCTGCAGCATCGGGGTGGAAGGTCTAAGATATACAATGCATAGGAGGCGTAGACTGTTGAGGATGTTGGTGAGAGTATTCCACGTATCTATGCAGCAATGGACAACAGACAAACAAAACACTAGGCATCTATCATTGAGAGGGACGATAAACTTTGTGATCAAGTTATTTCTACTTTGATTGACCATGGATCTAATTATAGCTATGTTAGTCCTAACTTGGTGGATAGGTGTGGGTTGAATAAGGAGTTGCATGCAAATTCTTGCTTAGTGCAATTAGCCACAGGTACGAAGAAGCAAGTTCATCATTGGGTAAGAGCTTGTGCATTTGACTTAAATGGTATGCCTATAACAACCCATTTGAATGTATTACCATTGGGTTCATATGGTATGTTATTGGACATGGATTGGTTGTATCTTCATAGAACTAGGGTTGACTGTTATGGCAAAGCTATTGAGTGTGATAATGAAAATGGGGAACCAAGAGTCTTGCAAGGTAAGAAGAAGGACACATCAGTTAGGATGGTGATAACTATGCAAGCAAAGCGTAGCCGTAGGAAAAGGTGCAAGCTATTTGTAGTACACATTTCTAGTGATAAGGGTAAGGAGGTTGAGGATGCAGATGTGTTGAATAGGTACCCAGTGTTGCAACAGTTCAGGGATGTATTTCCTGAGGATATTATAGAGTTGCCACCTCATAGGGAGGTAGAATTTTTGATTGAGTTAGTGTCAGGGGCAACGCCAACATCGAAAGCACCTTACAGGATGAGCACACCTGAGTTTGTTGAGTTGAAATTGCAGCTGAAGGAAATGTTGGACAAGGGATACATTAGGCCAAGTGTATCACCTTGGGGCATACCGGTCTTGTTTGTAAGGAAGGAATATGGTAACCTTAGATTATGCATTGATTACAGGTAGTTGAACAAAGTGACTAGCAAGAACAGATACCCTTTGCTGAGGATTGATGACTTGTTTGATGAGTTGAAGGGAGCAACAATGTTCTCGAAGATTGAATTGAGATCTGGATACCATTAGGTACACATCAAAGAGGAGGACATATATAAGATTGCATTCAATACCATGTATGGGCATTATGAGTTTGTTGTTGTTCCATTTGGCTTAACTAATACTCCAACTACATTCATGTGTTTGATGAATAGTGTGTTGTGTCCATATTTGGATAAGTTCTTTATTTTGTTCATTGATGATATACTGGTATATTCTAAAAATGAGGAAGAGCATGCCGAGAACTTAGCAACGATGTTGAGGTTGTTGAGAGAGCACCAGTTGTATGCTAAGCTCAGAAAGTGTAGTTTCTTTTAGACTGAGGTGCACTACTTGGGATATGTTGTCTCCAAGGAAGGCATTGCATTATATCTAGAGAAGATAAGGGCCATCGTGGAGTGGGTAACTCCTAAGAGTGTGGATGAGGTGAGATTTTTCATGGGTCTGACAGGCTATTATAGGAGGTTCATCAGGAACTTCTTACATATTGCTTATCCCATTACATCATTGTAGAGGAAAGATAAGAAGTTTGAATGGACTGAAGAGTGTGAAGCTAGATTTGAGCAACTTAAGCAGTTGTTAACACATGCACTAGTGCTACAGATTGCAGATCTAGACAAAGAGTTCGTAGTATGTACAGATGCTTGCATGAGAGGACTTGATGGAGTCCTTATGTAGGATGGACATGTGGTATGTTATGAGTCCCGAAAACTGAACGAGCATGAGTAGAACTACTTGACGCATGATCTTGAGCTAGCAACGATTATACATGCACTGAAGATATGGAGGCGCTATCGTCTTGGCAGGCGGTTTGTGCTTATGAGTGATCACATTGGGTTGAGGTATTTGTTTAACTAGCCGAATCTAAATGCCAGGTAGGCTAGATGGTTGGCCATGATCAACGAATTTGACTTCAAGATCAGGTACATCAAGGGTAAAGAGAATAGGGTGGCAGATGCTATCAGTAGATGGGTATAGGTACATCACTTGGCAACTATGAGCTCCTATGGGATGGACTTACAGGATACGATCTTGCAGGCAGGACAACAAGATGTCAAGTATATGGAGATTGTGCATGGGTTGCAGTAGGGTGCTAGTATAGGTACATGTGATATTACAAGTACAGGTCATGGTAGATGTACGAGTACATATACATGTACATGTACATGTACATTAGGTACAAGTATATGTACATGTAGTGGTACAGGTACATCTGGCAGTACAAGTACATGTACAGGTGGCAGTACAGGTACAAGTGCATAGGGCATGGATTGTTGTCTTACACCAAAGGGATTGGTTAAGTTCCGAGATAGGATATATGTACCGGATAACAATGAACTCAAGAAGGTGATCTTTGGGGAATTTCATGCAAAACCTTATTCGGGTCACCTAGGTTATCAGAAGACACTCACAACAGTGAAGAGATATTACTATTGGTCGAATCTGAAGAGGGATGTAGCCGAGTTTGTGGCTAGATGTTTCGATTGTCAGTGAGTGAAAGCAGAGTGCAAACATCTAGGTGGAGTGCTACAACTGATTGCTATTCCCGAGTGGAAATGGGAGGTCATTTCCATGGATTTCATCACAAGGTTTCCAAAGACAGTGAAGCAACATGATTCCATCATGGTCATTGTGGAACGGTTAACAAAGGTTACACACTTATTCCGGTGAAGTCTACGTTTTGAACTAGTGATGTGGTACAGGTATTAATCTGAGACGTGGTTAGACTACATGGTGTCCCAAAGAAGATTGTGTCAGACATGGATACGAAGTTCACTTCCAAGTTTTGGAAGGCGTTATTTGCAGGTGGGGCACCGAGTTGGCCTTTAGCACAACTTATCATCTGCAGACAGATGGACAAACAAAGAGGGTCGAAAGGATATTGGAGGACATGTTGGGGATGTATCTGATGCATCAACAGAGGAAGTGGGAAGAGTATCTCCCTTTGGTCGAGTTTGCACACAACAACGGTTATCAAGAGTCACTGAGGATGAGTCCTTTTGAGGCATTATATGGGCGGAGTTGTAACACTCCCATTAGTTGGAGTGATCCAGTTAGAAGAGTATTGATTGGACTAGATATGTTGGCAAACATGGAACAAGAGATGCAGGTGATCGAGAAGAATCTCAAGGAAACACAGGATAGGCAGAAGAGTTATGCAGACAAGAACATGTTGTTTAAGGAGTTCCAGGTCGGGGAACATGTGTACTTGCGCATCAAACTGAAGAATAGCTCCTTACAGATTGGATCATGTGCCAAGCTAGCACCATGATTTTCTGGACCCTTCAGTATCATTGAGAGGATTGGGCCAATAGCCTATCGACTTGCACTGCCTCCGACAGTGAAATTTCACGATGTTTTCCATGTATCTTTGCTTAAGAAGTATGTTAAGGATGTTGATCATGTAATTGACTGGTCTGTATTGCAGGTGGAACGAGATGGAGAATTCAAGCTAGAGCCTCTATGTATATTGCAGAAAAAGATGCTCATGCTCCAGAACTGAGCAATCAAGCAAGTTAAAGTGCAATGGAAGCACTTTGGGTCCGATGAAGCTACATGGGAGATGACGGATCAAATGCAGGCCATGTATCCTTCCTTGTTTTACGGTTGAGGCAAAACAACCTTGATATGGTGGTTTGGTGATTGCTTATGGTGGTTGGTAGTTTCTTTATGGTGGTTTAGTATTTTCTTATGATGGCTTGGTATATGCTTAATGGTGGTTTAGTATTTGCTTTATGTTGGTTAATATATGCTTTATGCTGATCTATATATGCTTTATGATGGTTGACATATGCTATATGATTTTTGATATATGCTTTATGATGTTTTGATATATGCTATATGATGTTAGTATATTTTTTATATATGTTTGGCATATCTTTTTGTATATATAGTTTTGATGATGTTGCTATATGTACACTCGGATATGGATGTAAATACCATAACGAGCTGCGTTATAAAGCTCCACTATGCGGTATGGGTGTCATGTTATTATGATTATGTTGTTAGGTTATTATGCTATCACGTGGTTATGTTATCATGATGTTATGTTGTCGTATGGATTGACACTCAACAAGATGACTATTGTAAATAACATAATGAGCTGTGTTATAAAGCTCCACTATGCAGTATGTTGTCATGTTGTCATGATGTTCTTCTCTTGAGCAGATCTTTCATTGTAAATACTGCATCGATCTATGTTATACAACTCCATGAGGAGTATGTCTTCTTTCAATAGGTTGTTGAGATATATGTGTGATTGAACACCAAGGAGGGTGTCCCCTAAGGTGGAGGGTTCTGTAACAACCCTAGTGAAAATTCCATGTAATAAAAGTTAAAAACAATAACCACAAATGACTGGGACACTTAATTCTAAGCTGAATGTTGGGCAAGACATCCTAGGGGGTGTTCATTTGGTTGTTTATGGCTAAGGAAATTAGCAAAGGCAATGGCTAAGGCTTTCGAAAGGAAAAATGGCATTTTGGCACAATTATTTATGAAACTAATGGAAATTAGGAGAAAAAGGAGGTGAAAGGCCACAAGTTGCATGTGAGGAGGAAAATGAAGAAAATAGAGGCCTCATTCATAAAAAGGATTCTGAGGATCAGTTGGTAACCTTTTGTCAGTTTAACTTTGGAGCTCTCTCATTATTCTCTCTCTCTCGCTCATACTCTTGGACACTTAGAGTTTTCTTGGAGCACTTTGGCATTGGAGCAAGAAGGAAAAGAACGAAAGATGAAGCAAAGATGAAGCAGGGAAAGGCATGATCAAGTAGCAACAACAGGCTTCATTGCAGGTATCAACTTGCATGTGTATTTTCCTTGCTAGATTTGGCATGCATGGGATTGCATGTGTTTATTTTATACCATGGCATGGGTTTTTCCAGGTGTGATACTATTTTCAGCCTAGCCTTGCCATTTCCTGATAGCTTTGATGAGATAGGTTCTCTCATGCGGTTTATGTGGGATGACCAGATTGGATTTGAAGCTGAGTGGGGTGGATCTCCGAATTGACAAACACATGGTGGTAGTGGTTCTTGAACCGGATTGAGGATGCACGAAGCCACTGGCCTAGTAACCCTTGAACTAGACTGTGGGTTGCGGTAAAGCTAATTTGTGTGCCTCGATGGGCCTAGGAATCCTTGCCAGGGAATGGTGGGATATACGGTAAAGCCAAGAGGTGGATTTTCTCTCTGTTGGGCCTAGTGATTCCGGGATGGAATGCACGTTAAAGCTTGGAGAGTATGTCTCGGTGTAGGGCCTAGTGCTCCCTGGATCAGACTGCGGATGCATGGTAAAGCCTGAGAGACTATGAGGCACTCAAATTCCTCACTGTGTAGGCGGAGAACTCCAGTGGAATCCACATTGATTGGTGTTTTTGATGTGTTCTATGAATCCCACATTCATGCTTGGAATATAGCACAGGGGCAATTGGTTGAAGATAGACTTGGCTCAACCAATCTATGGTCGGGTGGAACGTGGTAGTCCCATCTCCGGTTGGTTCATTGCATTGATTAATGAGAAATTCATTCCATTGATTTTCATGTGTAAATGTATTGGTATATATATGGATTTTGATGGCTGATATGTTTATTGTAATTTAGTTCCTATTATGCTGGTTATATGTTCATTTTATGGCAACAACTATGTTTGGCTCTCAACATGTTTTTACTTGTATTTGAATGAATATTGTATCTATGAACTAATAAGTGATAAGGCAACGGATGACATAAGGAAAGAATGGTTCATGGAGATTCTCAGATAAGTAAGAGATCCCTACACTTAACTCTATTGTTTATACATGTAGGTTGCATGTCGATGATATGTTTGATGAAATGCCTGTCATGGTTAGTAGGGGTCTGGTTACGGCCTTGATCAACTATCTACTTTTGCATCATTGTTTCTCTATATTTTACTTAATTTTGATCTTTCATTCCAAACTGGGCAGTGGCCTGAAAAAGTGGCCCAAATCCCGTAGTCGCTGTCACAATACTGGTAAGTTTCATCCAAATTCGCTGGCATGCAGGCCTATGAGAGTGACTTTAGGTCTCTGGTCACTCCCTTTCCCATAGCATGAGCGACTGAGCCTTAAATTGTCTTGAACAACAGTGAGACCCAGAGACAAGCTGTTTGAGTGGCTGACTTGTCTCTTGAGGGTTCTGTTGATGATGTTCGATGGATGTGTGTGATGTTCCATCAATTCCACTTCCTTAAGGTTACCTAGGAGGTCAAATATGATCATAGTAGCCTTTCGTCTCATGTTTATCCCAGTGACATGGTTACTTAGGTGGATGTGGGAGAAAAGTGATATAGAGCATATTTTCATGAATATAATTTATCTTTATAATTACAAAAAGAAAAAAGAAAAAAGACATAGTGTAGAATATGCTTTAATAATTTAACATTTTGCTTAAAAATTTCATATTACACCTAAGTTCATTTTTCTTGTATATACAATGCATACTTCTTTCTAAAAAAATCTTGAAAAATCTTTTTTTAGAAAAACTTGAAAAACCCTTTTTTTTAACAATACATTAAACAAATAATTCAATTACTTAAAATAATCCTCAAAATTAATAAATTTTAAAAAAGTGTTATATTTAAATAAGTCACAAAATCATTTAATATAATCTTTATAAATATAATTGTAACTTTCACATTAAAATAAATTTATAATTAAAAATACTCTTTCATAATTTATAATAATAAATAATACATCAATAATTTACATAATTTACTTAATAAACATCATAAACTTACAATAAAGTGATCATAAAACTTACAATAAAGTGCAAATGACGTTTTTTTCCGTTTTATTCCTTTGAAACACAATATTATACAATTTCTTTCAAACTTATCCATTAAAATATTAGTTATTTAAATCTAAAGATAAACCTTTCTCAAAGTATCTCTCGGTTTCTCCGATATAAATTGACCTACTATAAAGTAGTTTTAATTTCTCATAATAAGCACCAAATTTAATATGATAATAATTTCTTAAAAAGCTCCAAATTTAATGTGATAACAATTTCCCAAACCTCAATTCATGCTCAGAAGTACTTTTACTAAATAGTATTGACTTGGATGGATCGCCAATATAGAATACCTATAACTTTTCATAGTGACAACCAAATTTAGTATGGTACATTAGTCCATTCTCATAAATGCAAGTCCCTTGAAACTAACCATATGTCTCCATATTCAAAATAACTTTAGTAAATAGAATTGAGTTGGTTGATCCCATAATCTATTCTCATAAATGTCAGTCCCTTCAGCCAACCATAGAAATATTGAAATTATTTTCAGCAAACATAATTGGCTGTAAATAGAATTGAGTTGGTTGATCCCCTAATCTATTCTCATAAATGTCAGTGCCTTCAACCAACCATATGTCTTCATATTGAAATATTGAAATTATTTTCAGCAAACATAATTGGCTTGGATGATCCCTTGATATATGTATGTATCCTGTCATGGTAAGCTCCAAATTTTATAAGATACCAACAAACGAAACGTCAATCTATACTCATAATTGCAAGCCCCCCTTAATCAACATCTGTCAACATAGTGGGAAATGCAAGTCCCCTTGACCAACCATCTGGCTACATGATTGGAAACTTTTTTAGCTAGTAGAATTGACTTGACTTGGTTTATGTGGAGCAGGCTCATCCACAGTGTTAAAGCGTATCTGTACTGTAAATCGATATTTCGTGTGGCCCCGGATTTCTTGGGCCCCCACCGAACAAGGACAAGCAATTTACTGATTATAAACAAATTTCCCATCGCAGGTTTCCATCAAGACTGAGAGTAAGATAGAGGCACAAGACCATTGGTCAACGAATTGGGCTGTGCCCCATCTGTTATTTTATAAATTTCTTCTTCCACTCTGGGCTCGAGAAACATTCTTATCGCTCTATTATGCTCAGGATGTGCTCCCAATAATTTCACCCATTATAACATATCAGGCGTTATTCGTATTCACAGATGGCCTGAAGAACATGTGGGCACTCACGATTTAGATCACAAATGTGAAGGAGTGAGTATCCGTGGTAATTTCTGTTTTGGTTAATTTTCTTATAATGATGGGGGACGAGGAACAGCCATGGCAGCAACAGGTGATGGAGCTGACATTGCTGTCCCAGGAACAGAGGGTCCCTCCTCTCCTGTGGGCAGTGGAAGTGAACAAGTGCCTGCAGGGAGCAGGTGTTATGATGCCTTGTTTGGATTTGGCCCAATTGCTGATATCCCTTCTATGTTGGAGGAACAACGAACCCATGTTATGGAAGTACATCGAGCAGGCTATGGGGTCCCGACTTGTGCCCCATGTTCTTATTCTTGCCTTGCTTACTTCCAGGTATTATCTTGTTTTTTCTTCTTCTCAATTTCAGCGGTGAATTCAGGACTTAATAGTAACAGTGTGGGATCCAGCTACCCAGCATGTCAAAGACGTTGTGTTTGCAGCTGAATTGAATTTATAGGATTTTAATCGGTAGACAGAACCCATTTGTTAATTGGCCTCAACATGGCCTTTGTTTGATATTTTTGTCTTTTTGTATGCGACTCTCTTTTCAAATAAAAATGTGATAGAAAACTACAGGCTGCCAACTCCGTTGTCTAACTGCTGGAAGACCAGCTGCTTATATAGATAGTGCAGAAATGCCCCACAATATACATGCCAACCTGTATCCTATGCCATTGCGAAGGAGGTTAATGACAAGAAATTAGAGGCTGGACAGAAGGGCGTTAAATGAAGTCCTATGAAGTCCACCATCAAGTGGGTGGGTCAATTTAGCAGCCTTCAACAGAAAATCTCTTCCCTCCCCCCATCCACAGACTTTTACTCTGACAGAAAATAAAATTACAGAAACGAGACTTTCAGGTCAGAGCCATAGAGGGTGCAATAAAACAAAAATAACCCGAGACATATAAGGACTTTGAAGATAAAAATGGCGTCGAAAACCTGCCTTCGATTCAGATTCGGGTTTACGCCTATGTCTTCCTATTTTGTTATTTATGGATTTTACTAGTCCAGATTCTTTGTTTTTCCTTTTTCTTTGGCAGGGGATGCCTTACGCATTCTTGCATTTGCTATCCCTGCTTGATGTATTTTTGTGTCTCATGGATCTAATTTGATAATATGTGGACATCTATATAATTTCTCTTTCTGACTCGGAGCCGCATCTTGTGGATCTGAGATCCTTTCTACCAGGAGGATGAAGTTTCTCATTATGTCTCTTTGTTCTTCTGTCAACACTTTTGCAGCCTGCACGGTACTGACGGTGCACCTCTATGCCATCAATTTTAGACTTCAACTTCTCTATCAGCCCCCACTATTTTTCGCTATCCTCCTGCAATTTCCCAATTAAATCTACTTGAGCTTTTTGACTTGATCGGTTCTCTTATTTTTGATGTGTTTATAACTGAGTGCCTGTAGATGTCAACGACAGCCTCATACATCTAATGTATCTTTGTTGATATCCTATTTATGGACTTTCTTTCATCACCTTCGCCAATATAAAACCATTCTTCGTAGGCATTGTTGTTATTGCCTCTCTGATTTAGTTGCTTCCTAGTCCTTTTAAATCTTTCCACTTCTTTTGGCTCCTCTTTAAGATTTATTTCTCCTCCTGGATTTTTACTAATAACCAATGACTTCTCCAGTGTCAAAAATGGGAAACAGAAATGATTGCAAATGGGGTTTTGGAAATGTGAACAACCATGCTCTAGTAAGGGTAAGAAACTTAGGGAAGACTCCGACTGAGGAATTCAGATGAAACTTTCTGTGGAAAACTGCTCCCCTTGATGTGAGAAACTCTTACTTCTTTCGCTGCTAGTTTGCCCTCCACTTCCAATGAAATGTATTTTTTCTATTATTTTATCTTTCAGCTTAATATGCCTTGGCATAGTTCCTTTAGGGTTAATGGGGTTATGCAGGGTTACAAAACTCTTTTTTTTTGTCTGTATTCCCAACTTCTCCTAAAATCAATCAATTGTACATCTTTTGCATTTGCTGGGATTGTCTGGCTGTTGTTTCAGTTACTGTCATTTTGTTCAGATATGGTATGATATAATTAGCTTCAAAATAACTGTCATACATGAGTTCTTGCTGTTGCCGTTTAATTACTGTTATAATTCTGCCTAATATTCGGCCTCTATCAGATATTTCCCAGGTGCTTTCAATTAACTTTTCTTGATTATTTAAGTTATCAACAATAACCTTTTTCATACATCCCAGTACAGACTTGGTTAACACAGCCTTATTACTGTTATTTTTCTCAGCGGGTAATGTTGAAGAAGCAATTTCAGATTCCACAGATGGCTTGGGTGCTTCAGGGACAACATATAGTGGTTCAAAGCACAAATCATTTTGATATTCTTAAATCTCAGCCATCTAGGTTGCAACCCACCCTTTCAGTATTTCCACTAAGGCTATATGTTTCTCAACCTTAGCTGTTATGACCTGTTTAGTAGCATCATTCAGTGTGGCAACATCAGAAGCTGCTATATGTGAAACATCTAAATGAATTGATGGCAAGTCCATTTTATTTTTCCCCTAGCTCTTGACTCAGCAGAGCTCATCACCAAGGTTTACTCTTAACATGTTTGAAGTGATGTAAGGTTAGCACCTTATCATCAAAAACAGGTAGTGGAGTGCCCTGAATCTTGTTCAACATTTCTTCCCTAGACCTTATTTTTTTAAAGAGCCCAATCAAGTGAAGAGGCACCTATTGGACCAGTAGTTCTTTTGGAAAATTCTGTAATTCCAAATTGCTGCATCAGTGGAGGTTCACAGCTTCGAGGAACTTGATTGGTGATAAGAATTTTCAGTCAGTAAACATCATCTTCGTGTTCAAGCTAGAGATCCAATGCAACAAATGGATTTTATTTCCATTATGGATTCATGGCTAGGGAGTGATCCAGGAAGGTAATTCTTCTAGGGTATGCAGAAGATGCATTTTGATGGGGCTTGTGCCCAAACTGGGGCTGGATCTGGTGTTACTTTTGAAACAGGCCTGTGCACTAACATGGCTGGAGCTGGTGTTGTTTTTTGAAATCAGTAATGGAGAATTGTAACCTTTCTCTGTCATATTGCAATTCGAATGCACCGATAATGTCCCAATGTATGAAGCCTTACTGCTTGGTCTGCAACAAACACAAGAAATGAAGATACAAGACCTGATTGTCATGGGAAATTGTGAATTGGTGGTTAATTATGTAAGGAGGACATATTCAGTTAGGAAAGATGAATTGAGAGCATACAATAATAAGGTGTGGGATCTCATTTAGGGTTTTCAATCTTTCAATTAATAATGTCTCTAGAGAGCAAAATCAGTTGGCAGATTCCCTGGTGTCTGTTGTTTCTCTCTTACCCACACCCAGTTTGTAGTTACTCCTGGTCATACATTCCAACTGGATGTTGTTTACAGATCATCCGTCCTTGATAATTCTCATGCTCACTGTTGTGAACAAGTTTTAAAGCTTTTGCAAACTACTGAAGAGTATGAAATAGTGGAGGATTTGCATCAAGGTAGCCAATATTTTGTTCATCAGCCTCACGATAGAAAAGGACATGATAGCAGTGGTAATCTGCATAGTAGAGGGAGGGGACGCTAGTCTCTCTTGAGTCAATTTTTAGTAGGGGTAATAAATTGAATAAAGGATCATCCTTGGAGGAGAAATTGTTGAGAAAGGTACAAGAAATGCTGGTAATAAATATAGGGACCCCAAAGAAGCTTGATTGTTGAATTTAGGTATTTTCTATACAGAGGAAGAAAAACAACAATTCATTAATCTGTTCAAAGAAAATGAGGGTATGTTTGCCTAAATATATAATGATTTGAAAACATATGATGTGAATATCATCTTCCAACATATAATCCATCAAAAGCCTGATCTGCAACTGTTTAGACAGAGACAAGGACCAATGGAGTTTGAAGCCAAAGTTAGAGCCACTCATTAGGGCTGAGCTGCAAAAGTTGCTGAATGCTGCAATAACATGTTATCAGATATTTTTCATGGATGTGCAAATCTTGTCCATGTTAGAAGAATGGTGAGGTTTGATGATGTGTAGGTTTCAGGAATTCGAGTAGTGCCTCATTGAAAGACAATGGTGCAGTTCCTCACATGGATAAGTTGTTACATCAAGTTACTGTGTCTGCCATGCATTCTCTATTCAATTGTTTCTCAGGTTACAACCAATTGCTTGTTGCTGAAGGTAGGAGAATGATCTTGTGCATTATTTTATAAAGAGTATTTTAGTCCAACAATAGATGCTAATCCTTCGAGTCTGTAGAAATTCAAAGTACACATATTCACAAGAGATGTGGAATCTAATCTTTGGAGTCATTGATCCAATGCAGTAAATACACCTTTATCCGTATATTGATACAATAAGATTAGATCCTTTTTACTTGAAAATTAGGTAGTTGATCTCCGTAGTCACCCTTAACTACCACTACCACCACTTATCTTAACCTAATTGATCACTTAACTCATGTGACCTTTTATTACATTTGGATTCCTAATATATGTTATTATTGTGTAATTTATTCCAACATCCCATTTTAACATGATTTTTTTAAAAATTATTATTATATTATTATCATTATTAATTTATCCTTTTGGTACAAAATTTATAACAACTTTTAATCCAGAGGCTGAGTTGCGAATCCTTGAATTAAAACAAGAAGTATTGGAGTTCATTATCATCCTCTTCATTATTTGAGTCTTTACCGCTTGAATCCCTGGCCATATTACGATTCTCATCTTGGAATAAAGCTGAACAAACACTGGACAAATTGTTCATTTCATCTCAAAAATATATGTACAACTTCTCCAAATTCAATTTTTCACCGAACTTTAAGAATTTTCAAAGATGGGAAAAAATATCATTGCAATTTTAACTTATGCTCTACTAGCACACACTTTTGTTTTGATAGGCTTTGTTGTATTGCACCACACTTATGTTACATGAATTACATGAATCACAATTTTGTGCCCTAGGTTATGGGCATTTTCCCTATAGTTCCACAACACGAATTGGTGCCCTAATGCGCACACCACTATCATGGGATGTCGTCTTTATTCAGAAAAAGTTTTCTGCAAACCGTCTCTGCTAAGATGCTTTCTTCAAACCAATGTGGTAGCGAATATTTCTCTGCATGCGTTGGTCTTAGAAGCGGATTTGATGTTGCGTATCTAACGTGGTTCTCTAGGTGGTTTGAGGTTATTCTATCATTGTGTTTTCATTGTGTTATTTATGTAAACGCTCTCTATGACGACTTTTGATGGACTTTTCTCTAAGAATTCTTGTTCTTCAACAAAAAGGTCACTGTTAATATTTTACGCCAAAATTTCTCTGTCGAAGAGTCGTCTTGGTATTTGTTAATATTTTACGCCAAAAGTTCTCTGTAGAAGAGTCGTCTTGGTGTTCTTCTGCAATTTTTACACAATGTATTTTTCCACTGTTGATAATATCGGCGATATATCGACGATATTTGAAAATATCGCGATATTTTCGGCAAAATGATATATCGCCGAGAAAATATCACGATATTTTCTGTTTTGAAAATATCGCGATATTTCAAAATATCGGCAAATATCAGCAAAATATCGCGATATTTTGAAAATATCGGCTATGTTTAAAAATTTGAAAAAATTATTTTTTATGCTTGCCGATATTTGCCGATATTTTCTCCGATATTGCCGATAAGATGTTCCCTGGACCGTCGCCGATATTTTGCTGATACCGATATTTTCAACACTGTATTTTTCTATGTCAAAGTAGTGGGTATTTTTCCAGTCACTTGCTTTACGACCAATCAGTGAACAAACATGGCCTTTATTACTTATCGCTTATCAATTTGTTATACTATGTAAGATTCCAGTACAGAGGTGACTCCAATGTTTCTAATAAATTTTCCAAAGGGTTCCTTCCTCACTGTTCAACCCAGACTTGACATGTATACTGCTGTAGGTAATTAGCTGTTTATTTAATTGACGTTTCACACAAACAGTGATTTTCTTTCAACATACAGGCAGTTCAACGCATATTAAAATGCATTGATAATACATCCAGAAATGTAGGCAGCATTGTCACAATTCATAGCAGAGTATAAGCCAGAAATACGCTTGCATTTATTTCAAGTGATCATCATATGATGACAGATAACCACACAGTTTAGGGAAGTGAAACAACAGTAATGCAATAGAATAAATGAATCTGCTGTGTTGAGTTGTCAATAGGTCCCTCCAATACAATAACTAAATCAAAAAATTGCTTCAGCAGTGTACACCAGGCATTTATCTTCACTCTAAGATGGTATTTACATCGCTGTTCCAGCCTTGGTATGAACCCAGAAACATTTGCACCAGCTCAGGAAATTTCGTGAGGATGTAGTCCAACATGCGGAGACCCCTCCTGGTTTCCTGTAGCAGTTCAAATGGGGTTCCACTGAGAAATTACATCAGCAGCTCACACGTCTTCCAGCAAGGGATGCAGACACCCACGTGATATATGAAAATCTGTTCATGTACATTTAACAGTGAAAGATGGGTAGCATGGGCCCTCTACTCAATTAATAATTCAGCAGCTGATGGTTCGTGGTCCCTACTCATAAAAGTCTGCAGTCCTCACAATAATTTGTGGGTTCCATGAAACTGCATTATTTACTGATATTAATTTGTCTTTGACACTTCATTCTCTGTGAAGCCTTCAGCCTCTCATAGGAAATAGGAAAAGACAGTATAAGGATATAAAACAATTGATAAGCTTGAGTACCTCAATATTTTTCAGAAAATTCGTTCTCCATTGAAGCTCAACGGTGAAATCTGAGTGATTTCACTCTCATGTCCAGACTAGGGGACTCGTTGCAACACCGAAGTCTGCTATGGCAGCTAAGGCTCCAAAGCCCTCAGCTTCCTCTTCCAACTCTCTCCAAGAGCTCTCTCTTCAAACTCACACAATATACGAATGAATTAGAGTCTCCTCAATTCCCTTCTTTAATGAGTTTAGGATTGTCTTTTCATCTTCGCCTTCCCTTTTGTCTTTTCATCTTCACCTTCCTTTTTCTCTCTTTATTTTTTTTCTTTTTATTAAATTCACTTTTATAAAGTCATTTTGTGAGACTCCTCTTTATAAAGTTAAAGTGACATCCAACTTGCCTAGGAAATATCATCCTTTCTCCTTCATTAATGAAGTCTCCTTAGGCTAATTTAAGTCCCCTTATTAATGAAGTCTCCTTAGGCTAATTTAAGATTGCTTGCCCTCAAGCAATTTCAATTTGGGATGTTGATAAGGAGTGGTTATTACTGTCTGCACACCCTCCTCGAGTTCTATAACATGCTCAAAGCCTCTATCTGGTGGTCTACCTGGAGGAATATCAGCAAAAACTTTATGATGTTTACGAAGTAATACTTGTATGTCATCTGAGTGTGGTCGTGGCTGCTTTGACTGTCTGTTATTTGTAATAAGGCACTCTACTGCCCACTCGATATCACCGCGTTTCAATACAGCCTCCATGTGGTTGGATGACATGAGCTTCGGCGGGTATTTATGCATGGCTCTCAAGACTACCCTCCTGCCATCTACTGGATCATTGAACTCCATTTCCATGTTCCGCTGATCTATGGTGTACTTTCCTATGTAATAAAGCCACTGACACCCCAACACCACATTAGCGTCTGACACATCCACTACAAAGAAGTCATCTGTCACTGTATAGTTTCCCATGGTGAGTTGTAGCTTGGGGATGTACCTGTTGCAGTCCATCTGATGTTTCCCGGGTATGATGACTGTAAAACCATCGAATTCTGCTGTAGGAATTGCCCTTCGTTCCACCAGCTCTGCATCTATGAAGTTGTGAGAAGCCCCACCATCAACCAGTATTGTCACCTTGTGCCCGACTATAACTCCTCTAACTCTGAAGGTATGGTATCTAGGGAATCCTGACATAGAGGCAAGAATAGGAGCTTGGCCCTCTGCATGCGAGGACTCACCTCCAATGGTTTGGTGCATCTGCCCCTGTATTTGTCCTTGTGTTGGTCCTTGTACCGGTCCGTGTGCCTGCTCCTCATCATTGTCACTCTCTGAGCACACCTCAATGTAGTGGGCCTTGCCCGCTTTGTCTTTGCCCGCACACTTGTGCCCCGGTGCCCAAGGTTCTTGACAGCTGAAACAAAGTTTCTTCTTCCTCAACTCTTTTCGGGTCTCCTCATCCAACTTTGGTTTCTCGGTCCACTCCTTTTGAAAGGGCTTGACCTCATTACCCTTGGGAGTGAATTTATTTTTGGAAGCTGCATCTTGTAAGTCCCTGGTTTTATTGATTGCTGCATGAAGTGTGGTGGGTTCAAAACTCTTGACCCATCCACATAGAGGTTTTTCCAACCCCTCTATAAATAGCATCACCAATCTGGGCTCTGAAATATCTGTGACCATGACCACCAGTCTCTGAAACTCTGCAATATAAGCCTCCGGACTACCCGTCTGCTTGAGTTGTGCCAGCTCTCTAAAATGTATCTCCGGATCCTTCCTGTCAAAGCGCTCAATAAGCCTCTGAGTGAACTCTGTGTATGAGATGATGTTGTTATGTCCCAACGTCACCAACCCATGGTACCACCACTCATGGGCCTCACCATCCAAGTGTAGGGTGGCCAATTTGATAGCCTCCTCCTCTATCATATGATGCAGCTGAAAATAAGTGTCCAATTTTTGCACCCATGATCTAGCTGAGCATTTGGATGACCCATCAAAACAGGGGATGGTCACCTTCCCCAGTGTTTTCTGCAGCTCATGATTCTGCCTTGGAAACCTCTGAGATGGTTTGGGCCTGCTCTTCAGCTGAAGGTGGCAGAAATCAGTGAAGCTCATAGCAACGCGAAAATCCTGTCCTAGAGATTGATATTGTTCCATGTAATCTGCATAAGGGATTCCAAAATCAGCCTGCTCTGTTAAGTCTTCTGCAGCCTATTGCACAAACTGAGGCATATTGGGTCTGGCCATTTTGCTATCAGTGCGGGATGGGTTCTGCACATAAGTCTGGGCATGACTACTTTCAGCACTGTTGGACCCTTCTCCATTCAATGGCTCTTTTCCAGTGGAAGCCCTTATGTGTGTCATGCCCTTCATCACCTCCACCATCTCTTTTTGGCCCTTGGCCAAGTCATTTATGGCCTTGAGTAAGCTATTAAAAGCTTGTTCCTCCTTATCCCCCATATCTGGTCTTTCAGGTGTCTTCTCTAACCCCTTGCCCCCTTCTGGCGTCTCTTCACTCTCTGTATCAGGGATATCTTCCTCTGAAAGGGGAGTTGGTTCTGTATAAGTATGCTTCCTCCTATATGTTATCCATGTGTAATTGTATGGATATTCCTCTGTCATGAATTTCCAGCCACCTGTTTTCAAGCCAAACCCACAGGCTGAGCCAAGATTAAGGCTCTGATACCACTGTAAGATTCCAGTACAGAGATGAATCCAATGTTTCTAATAAATTTCCAAAGGGTTCCTTCCTCACTGTTCAACCCAGACTTGACATGTATACTGCTGTAGGTAATTAGCTGTTTATTTAATTGACGTTTCACACAAACAGTGATTTTCTTTCAACATACAGGCAGTTTAACACATTAAAATGCATTGGGAATACATCCAGAAATGTAGGCAGCATTGTCACAATTCATAGCAGAGTATAAGCCAGAAATACGCTTGCATTTATTTTAAGTGAGCAGCATATGATAACAGATAACCACACAGTTTAGGGAAGTGAAACAACAGTAATGCAATAGAATAAATGAACCTGGTGTGTTGAGTTGTCAATAGGTCCCTCCAACACAATAACTAAATCAAAATATTGCTTCAGCAGTGTAGGCCAGACATTTATCTTCACTGTAAGATGGTATTTACATCGCAGTTCCAGCCTTGGTATGAACCCAGAAACATGTGCACCAGCTCAGGAAATTTCGTGAGGATGTAGCCCAACATGCAGAGACCCCTCCTAGTTTCCTATAGCAGTTTGAATGGGGTTCCAGTGAGAAATTACATCAGCAGCTCACATGTCTTCCAGCAAGGGATGCAGACACCCACGTGATATATGAAAATCTGTTCATGTACGTTTAACAGTGAAAGATGGGTAGCATGGGCCCTCTACTCAATTAATAATTCAGCAGCTGATAAATTGTGGTCCCTACTCATAATAGTCTGCAGTCCTCACAATAATTTGTGGGTCCCATGAAACTGCATTATTTACTGATATTAATTTGTCTTTGACACTTCATTCTCCATGAAGCCTTCAGCCTGTCATAGGAAATAGGAAAATGCAGTATAAGGATATAAAACAATTGATAAGCTTGAGTACCTCAATATTTTTCAGAAAATTCGTTCTCCATTGAAGCTCAATGGTGAAATCTGAGTGATTTCACTCTTATGTCCAAACTAGGGGACTCATTGCAACACTGAAGTCTGCTATGGCAGCTAGGGCTCCAAAGCCCTCAACTTCCTCTTCCAACTCTCTCCAAGAGCTCTTTCTTCAAACTCACACAATACACGAATGAATTAGAGTCTCCTCAATACCCTTCTTTAATGAGTTTAGGATTGTCTTTTCATCTTCACCTTCCTTTTTCTCTCTTTATTATTTTTTTTCTTCTTTTTATTAAATTTACTTTTATAAAGTCATTTTATGATACTCCACTTTATAAAGTTAAAGTGACATCCAACTTGCCTAGGAAATATCATCCTTTCTCCTTCTTTAATAAAGTCTCCTTAGGCCAATTTAAGTCCCCTTATTAATTATTTCACTGCTTAAGCCTACGGGAACCACTTTAGGCTAGTGGACTCCGTCATAAGCTTCCTATGGGGACAGAGACATTACATACTAGCGTAACTATATAAATTAAATGGCTGGTAAACGTGGATAGGCATCAATCTATGATAATCAGAACCCTTATTTCATGATACTCACATTGCCAAGATTTAGAAAACTCATAAATATTAACCAAATTATAACTTTATATCAAATTATTATTATTAATAATTATAAAAAGAATTAATATATGAGTTAAATATATATACATTTAAAAAACATGTAACAAGATTCTTAATCATGGAGATCCTCCCCCACTTTACCATGTAGGTTTTTAACCAATAAACAGGCTTTGTTAGAATACCTTAGGCCAACACTATGGCTTATCAATACCACATGCCCAAAAATCCATAACTCATTTCATATCATACTTGTTCATATGACATTTTTTTAATTAATCAATTTAATTAAAAGAGTAAAAAGGGCATAACTAATTTTGAGATAAATCTCAAGCTTTGATTAGTGACTACTACTAAGAATATTTTAGAATATTCCATGGAAGTTAATAACTTACCATCCACCTAATAATCATTGATAATTAAATAAAAATTGTGGAAGCCCTATTCCAAAGTAAATATGTCTACCAACGTAATTACTACTTAATTCAAGATAGTCACATCTACAAACAACATGGGAACCAGGAAATTCCCTGTCCACAAAGCTAGAAAAGCCATTATATGAGCCCAATCATCTACGGGGAGGGACCCGTCACCCAACATCAGGATGGTAAGCATAACGGTGAACTCATAGGACTAGAGCCAATTGCCGGACTAGAATAAATATCACTTAAAAATATATATTAGGAGCTGTGACTCTTACGATATACTATTGAGTGTTATGCTAATTTATCAGTTGGCCTATTGAATTCCCATACCTTCCTATGATTATTAATTTATTATAATGTATGTTTTTTTGACATCACGGGCTAGTTATAACACTTACGTGACCTTTATCATACGTTGATGTTACTTTACAAAACATTGATTCTTGATATTATTGGAGTGTTAATACTCCAACACTCTCTTTTGAAATGGAAATAATATTTATCAAGTACCTACCCCGACGCTTGGTACAAAACCTCAAAATTTGCAAGATGAATATAAAAATTGTTGAAGGCCATATATGGGTCTACCAACATCCACTGGAGCACTTGGGTAATTAAGGGTAGTGTTCTTTTGTTCTCTAGAATGGTAACCTAATTAATTGGTTGTCACTGTTAATACTAATGATACATGTTGTCAATAGTGAAAAAATTGACCTATTCCTTAAAATGGGAAATGGGGGAATTTGTAATGTTGGAAGAAACAACCACTAGAGACTATTAGTAAAAGGAGGAGCACCACTAACAGTCTCGGCAAAAGGCTTGGAAGGCTTCAGCTTTTGGGACTGTTCTTAGAGTTCTTCCACCAAGATGGAGTTTGATGACTTATATTGGGTTGCTTGGTACCCTTATCTTTTGAGCAGGAAGCCTCTTAGTGCCACGCTCAAAGTAGAGCCTATGCTGGAATGCAATGTAATCCACAACTTGGGTTCAGTTGTGTTCACCATATCTAAACTATATGATCTTGCAGTTCCTTGCCTAGATCTGCATAGATGCACATGAGAAAAGGTAGTAGAAGATTTAGCCTTGGTGGCATTGCTAATACAAACATAGGCCCTCAACACATCATCAATGGCTTTAAGGGACTTGGGGTTCTAGAATTCTAGCTGTAGATTTGACAACCAAATCCAACGTGGAACCAAAACCAAGGCTTTGGTGTTTGAAGTAGGGACTGCATAGCATCATGAGGAGGCGTGCACTTCCCATAAACCATGGGTGACGTGTAACTATCTCCAGCTAGTCCTAATAGGAGTTAAAGTTGAGGATGAAAAAACCTTTTATAGTAGGATGAGAAATCACAGGTTTCGCGAGAAAGGGGCCCCATGATGATTTGATCTAGGACTACAACTCCTTCAATGAGGGCCAAAAGGCGTTAATCTTGCAGGTCACCCCATGGCTATGTCACAAGGTTCGCCAAAAATCAACCTTGAGGTTCAAATTTTGGTGAACCTAATTTTCCTTTTGAGGTTCAGCAAACCTGATTGAATCTCATAGCCAGAGATGACCAAGTCCATAAATCAAAACTCAAGCTTTTAATCTATCTTTGCAGTTTCCATGTTCATGATAGCATTTTTTTATGTTTATTGATGTTGATTTCTTACTATTTTATATTATATTTCATTTTAATTTTATATATATAGACGAACCTATTGGTGAACCTCATCCTAAACTCATAAAAAATTCTAATTTGAACTGAACCTAATCATTGTTGAACCCAAACTCGACCCCGAGCCATGGGCCTTAAGATAGTTGATCTATTATGCAACCTAGTATGTCCAACAAATCAAATTGAGCATAGAACATATCCAACCATGGAGCTAATGCCATGACTGTTCACTTCAAAATCATCAAATCTGAATAAAATCTAAAAATACATGATCTTTATACCTTACACAATGATTTGTAGTCCCCAAGGAGAACCTTCAAATGCCAGATGTTTCATCCCTACAAACAACAATTCTGTGGAATTCGTAAGGAACAAGGGTTTTGTTCCTTCATGGAGTTGCCAAGATGAGAATATGATCTTCAAATAAACACTCTCATCAAATTGTAGCCAATCTACAAACTTCTGTGAAATGGACTTTATCCTTGTCCATGGTGCCAGCATGTTACAAAGAAGTCTGGCACTTCCAAAGTGTAAAGTCTTAAGGATAAGGTGTTAGCTTTCTGTAACATAGGAAAGGCTACTGAGGTGACAGTGGGTAGCCTTCCCAAATTACACAAGGCTAACACCTTATACTTGGAAATTTATACTTTGGGGGTGCTAGATTTTGTTGTAACACCATGTAGAGGGTTGCAGAAGAGGGAAAGATGGGGTCGATGGTCCAACACTAGCAGCAGATTCAGATTTAAGGATTGATTCTTTGAATAAAGTAGAAGTATTCCTTTGCTTGCCTGGTGCAGGTTTTGAAACCCTACTAGAGGGAATAAATGCACTTTTGAGGCCGCTTTTTGAGTGTGTTTGCAGAGGTCCAACAATGATTGATATAACCCTAGATGTAGATGTCTTCCTGTGCATGGATGCAGGGGTCAGTGAGGGCAATGGAGGAGAGAAGGATACCCTAGCCACCATGGGTAGGAGAGGAGGAAGCTCCCCAATCTGTTCCCCATGGATTAATTTCCACACAGAGAATGGGCTCACATGAAGAGCTGCAGTGCATCGATGACTTCGAAGTTCTCAAATAAAACGCACTAACTTTTTGTTAAATTAGACTCTTACTTTGGCTTAACATTGGTTTTGTTTTTCTGGATCAATATTTTTTGGTCAACGTTCAAATTAGTCTTTTTATAGGGTTGCTTATTGAATGCAATTTTCACTGGTAGTAGTAGAATGAATATCGGTGAGATCTTTTAGACAAACATCCTTTAGGATATTTGATTGGAAAGGCATGGATTCTGTTTTTTATTTTTATGCTCAACACTATGGGAGTGTTATCAACATGTGGTATTGAATGTATGCTGCCTTAGATTTTTTATTTCAGTACTACTTTGCTGTATTGTTTTTATTAGTTTGCGCAGACTCATAGTTTAAACAAAAGATGGAATGTATATGGCAAATTGAATGGTGTTAGTATTCATCGTATCTTTCCTTTTGGTTTGCATGTAAATGTTAACTATTTTGTAATTGCAAATGTTACTACCTAATGTGTTGCACTGGATACAAATTACTTATAGACAGGCTTTATTCATCAATCATTTTGAAATGATTGAACTGTAGGGTAATACCTCATCGCCAATCTCAGCCAGAGGCTTATAGACTTTATATGGAACTCCTCAGTAGATATGCCTTTTCATCAGCTTCAACAAATATGGCGTCAGAGAGTGAAAAGTGAGTATTTTTTTCCAAATTGAACAAACTTCGGCAAATAGAATAGTTGCACCATGCAATGCATAGTTTTTGGCAATCTTATTAATCTGTTTTATAGATAAGACAAAGAACAACATAGGCTATATTTGACATCATCATCCTTAATAGAAACTGAAATCTTTAATCTCATGTCCTCAGCAAACTTCAAATTATTTGTATATTGTATGGAAATGGTAAAGGAGACAAGCTCCATAAGAGTGTACTTTTTAGTATTAATCCCATAATTCTTGTGTGCCTCACTTCTTATAATCTTTGTTTCTTGCCTTTGCATTTGTATTTTGTGTGGAAATGGTAAAAGAGACAAGTTCCATAACAGTGTACTTTTGAGTATTAATTCCATCATTCATGTGTGCCTCACTTCTTATTTGTTTCTTGCCTTTGCATCCCATTGTATGATAGCAGATTGCGCTTATCTTTATTTTCCATCCCAATTATCTAAGAAAAGGTATTAGTTATCACCATCTTGAGACACCATAACTATTATTATGACTATAAACTAATACCAGAATTTAATTTTTAATTTTTGCTTTTTCAAATTTGAAAAGGGAAAATTAAATGGTTCCTATTTCAAAACGTAGCACTCCTATAGATCAAAATTTGACTTTAAAGAAGGAAACCTAGTTAGATCTCTAAGGACCAAACATAAATCTGTAAGGACCAAACATAGGACCATTGTTTACATGTTAATGGCATGACACATGATCGTATTTTATAGGTATAATAAGCTTTGTGATTGCCCTTTCATTCTTTGAATGACAAAATCGGAACTACAAGTTTTTGACAAATTATCCAATTTGAAACTATCTTAATCTAATAAACCTCGAAAATGTCATTCACAAGGCTGCTTTAGCTTTCCCATTTGCCACTTTGTTCTTGTTGCAATAAATGGTCTTTGTTTTAGACAATTCAAGTTCTATCAACAGGTCTATATTACATGGTCTGCTCTTCCATGATTGCGACCTTTGTGTTGTAGAAATTTTGAGAATCAGGCAATTAATGAAATTCTGAAATTTCACCTCATTTCCTTGAGGTTTCCCGAATTTAATCCCTGTGATCTTTCAGCCTGAGGGTTGATCTGAAACATTAAGTTAAAGCAGTAATATTTCACTTCCCTTCAATCCAATTTCACCCGGTAGACCAAGACACATATCATATGGTTGTGCATCAATACCACAATGCTACAGGCCTTAGGGCACACTTTTAAGGCATGTGAGAGATATGAAATATCTTTATTACAACAGATTTTAATGGCACCAAATTTGCTCCTTTATCCTCTGGATGTGTGTTAAATCACTTAACCAATTTAGCTATATGTTATGTCATATTAGCATGAACAAGAAGGGCTGAATTATACTTAATCAAGAAAATAGCATAAGCTGAAATTCAAATTTGCAAGTACATAATATATTGCAGATATATTGTTGTCCAAATATTGTGTACTTGCTCGCGCGCACACACATATAAGATGAAGTACAAGTATGTATGCTAATTTTAGTCACAATGGTATGCTCTATGCTTTAGAGCAATTTTACTTCAAATTCTTTATTAGCCCAGTATCAATATTCATATTAGTAATCACATCAACATGATAGTAAAATGCAGATAGAACATAAACATAAACAGTAGAAGACAAGCCAAGACAAGAGGACACAAGCTGTGGCACCAGCCAGGGACAAACCCCAATGTGGGGAAACCCTTGATCAAATCTTCTTTTAGTCTTCAATAGTTCAGCAGAGAGAGAGTACAATTTACAAATCTGAAAATTTATAACAGCATCAAAAGAGCCCTATCCAGAAAAGTCAACGCTGGTCAACAGGGCAGATTTGACCCTCAATGAATCGGTCAACTTCAGCCTCCAAACAGCAAGATAAAACAGCTCTCAAAACAGTGAAATTCAGCCCAGTCAAAGTTTGGTCAAATAGCCCACCTGCGGTCAGCCCTAGCTGCAGTCAACGCTGGTCAACAATCAACGTTTAGCCTCGATTTCTGTGCCCAGAAATGCAGCCTGCCCAAATAGAGATAGCCCTCACAAAAATGTAGTCAAAGGAGGTCAATGCATGCTGGTCAATGCTTGGTCAAACTGTCCAAAAATTCGGTCTCCTGAAATTTCGCTCTCCTGAAATTTCGACCTCTTGAAATTTCGCTCTCCTGAAATTTCGGACATGTGGAGAGAGAGAGAGCCCCATAAATCCGTACCCAATCAATGAGGGGAGGGAGAGAGAGAAGTGTGAAGATGAGTGTGTCAAAATGAGGCTAAGTCACCTTCTATTTATATGCAATGTTGAGGATGAATAGACGTGATTGTTGGGCTTCTGAGCCTACATAAGTTTGCTGGCCGACCTTGACAATTTGACCATAATCAAAATAAATTAACAACTTGATTTGTACATGTCAGAATCAGAGGAATTTTAGATCAATTCTACACCTCTCGGAGAGAGGAATCCAAGAAAAATAGTAGATGTCATAAATAAGATGACTCATGTGGAGTTTGGCCCTAGTTGCCCATTTTAACACTCCCTCTCAACTAGGGAGAACTCCTTCTGCTAATCCATCTGCCAATTTGTACTATATCTGCCATCAATGCACTGCTCTGCTTTGCTTTGCTAAACTATGAAGAAGAAGTGATCGAGAATGTATCATACCATTCTCTACTGACCCGAAGTCAGTGCCAATCAAAGGAGAGTGTGTCATACCACTCTTACTGACCCTAAGTCAGTTCCAATCAAAGGAGAGTGTCTCATACCACTCTTACTGACCTGAAGTTAGTTCCAATCAAAAGGGAGTGTCTTATACCACTCTTACTGACCCGAAGTTAGTTCCAATTGATCCCAGATCAATATCGGTCATCCTAGCATAAGGAGTACCGTAGGACACGATGCGTCCATCTGTAGTACTATGGTCCCTATCCTCATTTCCCTACTCATTGGCCAGATGAGAGGTACTTTCCACGAGTCCCATACTGCATGGGTAGAATGTTTTAGCAGGAGAAGGATGAACCACTCATCCTGCCTACATGTCTCTTAGGCATATCGCAGGGGAAGGCTGAACTACTCACCCTGCACACAACAAACCACTAGGGGAACGCTGGACCACTCACCCTATGGTTGCTCATCGCTCCAAGAAGTACCCCAAGCCCCTCAGAGCTCCCAGAGTTCAATGTCCATCTCATACAGGACCCTCATGGGAGGGTCTCTCCACGACTTCGAGTTGTTCTCGGAAGGCCAAGAACTTGACCTTCCCGAGGGGCTTTGTCAGAATATCCATCACCTGCTCATCAGTCCTAATGTGATGGAGCCTTATTGCTCCTCGTTGGTAGTCCTAATGTGATGAAGCCTTATTGCTTCTCGTTGTACCATATCCTGGATAAATGATACGTGATATCTATAGGCTTGGAGCGATTATGAAACACGAGATTCTCTGATAATCGGATCCCACTCTAGTTGTTGCAAAGGATCACAGTGGTATCCAACCTGTGTTGCACGGGTACCCACACCCGGGGGTGGGGTTCTCGAACCCGTCCTGGGTTCCCACACCCAAGTACCAAATTCGGGTACGGGTTCTTCCTAGACGAACCCAGAAGAACCGGGTTCTTCAAAAAAAAAATTTGGGTTCTTTTCCTTTAACGGGTTCTTGGGTTCTTCGGGTGCTTGGGTTCTTCGGGTTGGGTTATTTGGGTTCTTCATAAAAAAACTATATTAAAAATATAGTTAATAATATATAGTGTGATTGAGGTTAAGAACAAAGTGCATACATTTGTTGTAGGAGATAGATCACACCCACAGACAGAGGAGATCTTTGCAGAATTGCAGTGACTGACAGGGTTGATGAAGGAAGCAGGGGATGTACATGATGTGCACTTTATGCTGCATGATAAGAAACAGGAGCAGGTGGCAGTGATCACATGATGTGCAATAGGAGTGGTGGGAATCTGCATTGTTTTACAAGAGGAAGAAGCTTATATTTTGTTTGTGCTTTTCAACAAGTTGTAAAGACCACTGAAGTCTCATCAAAAGCGCAAGAAGTGCATATGTCGTAATTGCCACTATTCTGCCAAGTTCATAAATGAGGTCACCATGCAGGAAACCGTCCTGAGTGATTTAATCCACTTCATTATTTCCTCAACTCTGTTTTTTTGGGATTTATATTGAGGCTTAAGTAAAATAAGTTAGTTGGAAGTGCTATATTATTCTGTTGGTGTCTCTACAAAGGGAGTGGAGGTTTGAGGACTGTTTGCTGTTTTCATGTATCATGCCAAAGGCTATATCTCTGTAGGGCATTTCTCAAGGACAAGAGCCCATACAGCAATTTTGAAGTAGCATGGGTATTTTCAAAATTTTTAGGTTGAAGTTACATCAAGATATTCAAGTGAACAAAAGATGTGAGTGGACTGTCGACCTCCTTGGATATATGATTGTAGAGAGTTTGTCTGGGCAGAATAGGGATCGGGCTTCAGTTAGAGACCTTTTTTTTCCTTGGAGCTTCAGTTAATGACTTATAAATAGCAGTAAAGGCATTTTCAGAGACACTCTTGTTCTATTTTTGCTCATGATGAGAAGTGTTGAAAATCAAATCTCACATAAATACATATAAGATGTAGATGTATGCACACAAATCGATGCATACACATAGACAAACATTAATGGACATAGAAAGAATAGACATTAATGGACATAGAGAGATGCACACAAGAATTATAGTTTATAGCTGTAATGTATTATTCCATATGTTGGCTTGACAAAAGACGCTTGCCAGCAAGCTGTATAATTGACTTTGTACTGATTTCATGTGTTTCATTTTTGGATGAAAATATGGTGCAACTCTAAATTGAATAAGTTAATTGCATCAAGCAACAGATGTTATGCTTGTCTGTATAAAACAATAGTTAATATCATCACTCTTTTTTATGGTAGCTACTACTGGGGACTTGTGTTTGAGGGTCAAACAGGTAACATAACAATTGAGAAAGGTCTGAAATTCTGTTGGATTTGGAAAATAAAATGAAAGATAAGCATAGGAAGAGAAATTGGAAGCATGGAAAAGGCTGGACATTATATCAGTGTGATCAGACAAACAATGATGCCTGCAATGTTAATATGGCAATATAGAGTTAGGGAACAAGTTTGACCTGCAAAACTGTATTTGATAGGATGCTTGCGTGGTATGCGGTTTCGTGGAACTCAATGACAGCAGGATATGCTGACCACAACTGTTGCATGGATGCTTTCCAATTTGTGGCAGAATGCTTTGGTTTGACATATATCCAAACCGGGTGATCTTCACTATTATTCTGAAGGCATGTGGCAGACTGCCATCAGATGAAAATGGTAAGCAGGTCCATTTATGCATTATCAGAATGGGTTTGGAAAAAATATACAAATTCAAATTTCATATATATTATTAATTATATTTTTTCAACTTTAATATATTTCATATATATTATTAATTATATATATATATGAAATATTAATTAATAATATGCATGTTTAAATGATTATCATTAAAGTTTTCTTGTTTAAAATTTAAAGTTGAAAAAATATACAAATTCAAATTTCATATATATTATTAATTATAAATTTATAATTTATAATTTATAAAATATAATTATTAAATTTAATATTATTATATTACCCGACGAACCCACGCACCCTGTTTCCAAAAATGTCGTCCCCGTCCTCGTCCCCATCCCCGCACCCACGTTTCCTGGCAACATAGTATCCAACACATGTCCAAACAACTCATTGAAGAGCTTCTTCAACTAGACAACTTCATAGGAGGCCATACTAGTAGCTTTGTATTCGGCCTCGGTGGTGCTCAAGGAAACCGATTTCTGCTTCTTGCTCATCCAGGATATTGAAGCAGAACCCAAAGAAAAACAACATCCAAAAGTGCTCTTGCAATCCACCACACTGCCAGCCGAATTAACATCGGAATAACCATGCAACCTCACATCTCCGACAGTGTATCTCAGTCCATGAGTGATTGTGCCCCGAAGATATCTCAGAAGATTCTTGGCACCAATCCAATGTATATGATGAAGCTCAACCATATATTGGTTCAATGCGTTAATTGCAAAACATATGTTTGGACGAGAGTTAACCAAGAACATCAATGCTCCTATGAGTTGACGATACTCAAAAGCATTTCCTAATTCAGGTCCAGCGACACTACCACATAACTTCTTAAAGTTAAGTTCCATCGGAGTAGTCACAGGCTTGCAGTCCACCATCCCAAATCTTTCCAATATCTTCACAACTTATTTTCCTTGAGGAAAATTTCACCTGGCTTTTTCCGGACCTCCAACCCTAGGAAATAGTGCATCAGTCCTAAGTCCTTCATCTCAAATTCAGAGGCCAAATCCCTCTTACATTTATGAATGAGAGGGTTTGAACCTGTCAGAAAGAGGACATCCACATAAAGTACTAGAATCAATGTTGCACGAAGCAGGGACGTTTTTTGGAAGTGGGGACGCAGAAGCGTCATTTTCCAAAAATCTAGGAAGCAAAGCGTCTGCTATATATATATATTTATATTTTTTTGCGTTTATACTCAAAACAAACATCCCAAATACCAAATTAGTTGTAGAAGACATGAAAACATGCATATTTTTGCATAAATCAAGATAGATATGGCATCCATGATTCCATTGTAGTTACTAGTATGTACATCAACCATCTATATTCTAGCGATTACAAACATACATCAAATTTTTAAGCATATTATAAAACATAAACATAGTGCATATTATGATTTATCTAGCAAGTGAGCAACTGTCAACATTTGTCATGTCCAAAATTCAAATAATAATGTTTACAAAATATGTCACTTGGTCATCGCCAAGACAAAAAAGGTTCAAAATTCAAATTCACAAGCCTACAAGTCTAATGAGTAATCTATGACGAAAGTAGTAAATTGTGAATATATCTACTAATCCAGTGTTACGCGGGAGTGGGAGCGGGAGCGAAAACGGGAGTGGGAGCGACCATTTTCAGAAGCTCCCAGCTTGGGAGCGAATCCGGGAGCGATTTTTTAAAAATATATATATTTTTTATATTTTTTAATTTTTGATACATATATGTCAACAAAAACATGTAGAATGATGAATTAGATATAAAAAACATAAAAAAACATAGATTGATCATTGAACCATATCACATCAATCATCTAGATTCTAGAAATTATAATCGTCATCAACCATGTCCACAAGTTAGTAAAATACATATTACAACTGCAACATAATGAGTCTTGTGAATCATGATTCATCAAATTCAATCTTAAAGTTTCAATTTCAAGCTTTCAAAATTGAAAATTCAATATATAACATTTATCATCATTGATCACCAAAGTTGTACTTGTAAGCTAAGTTTAACGATTAACCATTACAAGAAGTAATATCTTAGATATTTCTAAGTCCTAACTTCTAACTGTTAACATGAAATGAAACATGAATAATGAAATGAAATGAAACAACTTTAGTCTTTCACGAAGCATCATATTCATAATTCACAATCATTACCAATGAGTTATAATTGCCAACTTCAAACTTCAAATTTTCATTGTCACAGTCATATATTGTTTACAAAAAATATCATTATGATATGAAAGAGTCAAGAGTCAAGGACTCAAGACTCAACAATTATGAAAACTAATAGAAACTAGAAAAGACAAGTAAACTGTAAATCTACATGTGGCCCTTGCCACGAGAGTCTCCAGGAGTATAAGCAGGTCGTGGTGGTCTTCTAGGAGTCTCCCGCACAGACCGACGACTAGAACTAGAAGGCACATGCCCTCCACGTGAGGGTGTAGATGGAGGTGGCGACAGCAAAGGAACAAGACTCGGACCTCGAGCACTGCTACTGGATGGTGGAGGTGGAGGTGGCATGGTTGCTGCAGCTGCAGCTGCTTCATCTTCATCCCTTATAAGTTCCTCTTCCAGTTCTTCAAGATGCACTATACCATCCTCCAAATTGTCATCCTCTGGGTGATTGTCCCAAATTCTATATGTGGGATCCTCATAAGCCTGATCACAGTAATGACTCAACAACCTCAAGTTGTAGTGCACATAAACCAAGCTTTCTGCTCAGTTTTCATTGAGTCTGTTTCTTTTCACATTGTGTATGAAGCTGTAGGTGCTCCAACACCTCTCTGCAGAAGAAGTATTCACAACCTGTGATAGAACTTTTTTTGCCAATTTTGGCAAAAGTCCATGGCCGCCATATGTTTCCCACCATGTGAGAGCATCAAATCTGTCTTTGTCTTCCATTGCATGGAAGGTACCAAACAAACCAGTGCCACTGAAGTATTTGCCTATTTCAAGGCGCACAACTGCACATTCCTCCCTGTCAGGTATCAACTTTTCCAATGCTTGCAAATATCCACTAGTTACCTCTGCATCTAAATGGGGTTTGGTCCTAATCCCACCCCCTGGTGCAGGTTGGCCCAACCAAGATGTAGAGTAGTATTTTGGCGTAAGGATATACGCCAAGCAATGTAGTGGAAGATTAAGTTTATTCCACCGTACACACACAAAATCGTGAATCATTTTGTACAAGTCGGGATCTCTGTTATGAACAATATCTTTTATTTGCCCCAACATGGTATCCATTTGCTCATACACCTTGCCAATCACTGGTTTGTCTGTATCTGCAAACCGAATCATGTGATAAATGGGCTTGGTGAAATCCGACACTTGCCTCACACTTGTCCAAAACTGACCATCAAGAGCGGCCTCCTCCACCAGTTCAAAACCTTGCCTGTCAGCTGCATTTGTAGCCCTTTCCTTTAATACCTGCCAATGTGGACTTGATACCATGCTAGCCAATGACTCTCTTACCTTCAAAAGGCACCTGAAGGTGAGGTAATAGCTACCAAATCTGGTTTTCGCAATCTTCAACAACTCCAATCTTGAGTGATTGCGGAAAAGGCCATGTGTATTGCTATGATTTGTAATAAATTTTATCATTTGTTTGCCTTTCTTGTACAAATCACCAATCCATTGGTATTGTGTATTTTTGTTCTTGACAACATCATGCATCAGAAGGCTCAATGTGTGAACCAAACATCCAGACCAAAATATGTTGGGGTATTTATCCTCAATAATTGCTCCTGCTGCCTTACAATTAGGAGCATTATCAGTGATGACTTGGATGACATTGTATGGCCCAATACGGTCAATTGTTTCAAGTAATGCTTCTGCAATGTTGATGCCGGTCCTGAACTTGTCTGAGTAATCATGTGCAGTTAGAAAGATGGCACCACTAACAAACACATCAAGAACACTTATCAATGGCTTGCCTTTTACATTTGTCCATCCATCAGATACAATGGACACCCCATGGTCAGTCCAAGAACTTGTCATTCTATTCATAATGTGATATTTTTGCTTTTTCATGATCAAGTCCAACGGTTCTTGCCTTGTCATACCCAGGGCTCTTGTATCCTTTAGGGGCATCATTTATGGCAGAAACCATTTCGTGCCAATAAGGTGAGCGAAGAACATTGAATGGTATCCCACATGCATAGAGAAACCTGTAAACCTTTGAATCCACATCATTCCTACACCCCTCATCAAGGAAATCTGATATGGTTCTACGCCTTAAACCTGATGACCCTGTGCCTCCATATCCACTGCCTTGGGAGGATGCTGAAGGAGTTCTTTGTGCTTGTGATTGTGAGCTTGACTCAAAGAAACCCCTTGATTTTTTTGATTTGTATTGGGCTTCCTCCTCTTCCCTTATGTATTTGGCTCTATCCGCTGCTGACACCATTGGACAAGTTTTGGTTCCTATTTGTTTGTCTCCATCCCATGGCCTTTTCTTGCAGAGGTGTTTTCTGGCACGGGTGTATGAACCTATGTAATCATTGTTGCAATGGGGGCAATGAAATTTAGTGGTTCCACCCCTTTTCCCTGCTTTAGGCCTGTTAACATATTTCCACAATGGGGTTTGGTCTTGTTTAGTTTTTTGAGAGTCATGTTCACCCTCCTCCAGCTCCTCCTCACCGGGGTTTTCATCAAATCCACTTTCTCCAGCTTCTTCATCCCCCTCTTCATTTTGGCCCCTCCGTTTCCTACTCTCCAGCACCATAATAACCATAAAAGGGACCAAGAAGAGGAAAATCCCAAGAAATATAGCCAGGTCCATGATGTTTGATATTTGTAGGCTTTTGAATCTGCAAATTAATTTAATTTATTTAGATTAATTAATTTAATAATTTTAATCTATTAATTTAATTTAGATTCATAATTTTTTTACTAAATATAGTTAATAAACTAAATTAAACTACCTAAATTACTACCTAACTAAATTAAACTAACTAAACTAACTAAATTACTAAGTTACTTACCTCTCTGCAGGCTTGCTCCTCGCTTCTCCTCGCTCCTTTGCTCTTGCTCTCCTTGCTCTTGCTCTCATTCAAGTGATAATGAAATGTTTGTTTGCCCCATTGGGCTTTTAAAAATTATTATTATTATTATTATGTTTTTTTTTTTAGTAAATTGGAAATTTTTTTTCGCGTCTGCGGCTTTTTTTCTGCCCAGATCTCTCTCGGTGTTGGTCGATTCGCTTCCAGAGCGAATATTTAACACTCGGGAGCAATCGCTCCCCGATCGCTCCCGAGCGTTAAATATTCGCTCCGAAGCGTTAAATATTCGCTCCGGGAGCGACGCTCCCGATGTCGCTCCCTAAATTGGTAGGGAGCGCAAATTTTTTTATCGGGAGCGCGCTCCCTCGCAACACTGTACTAATCTCTCCTCCTTCCACCACGAAGAGAATGTGGCGGCGAGCCTCCACGTGGTGGCAATGAAGAAGATGGTTCTTGTGAAGTTGTGGTAGTGGCAATGTAACTGATGAAGAAGAACCCCCTGCTGTTGGTGTTGAACCATGGAACCTAGGAACCAAGGGACCAAATGGGGGTGGGGGTGGCATATCCACAGTAACTGATGAAGAAGAACCCCCTGCTGTTGGTGTTGAACCATGGAACCTAGGAACCAAGGGACCAGATGGGGGTGGGGGTGGCATATCCACACGATCATCATCATCCTAGAATCGCTCAAAAAATTCATGCAAAAAAAAAAACACTAGTTAACAAAAAAAATTAAAAACATGAATTAGAGAAATGCTTTATAAGGAAAATTCATACCACAATGGACATACCTGGATAAGAGCATCCTCTAATTGGTCTAATCGCAACACTCCATCCTCCAAATTGGGCTCCTTTGGATTCTTGTTCCAAATCAACAGGTCTTTATTAGACTTTGCATCTTCACAGTAATGGGACAACAATCGCAAGTTGTAATGAACATAAACCAAGCTCTCAGTCCGGACTAAACTCAACCTGTTCCTTTTAACACTGTGGATGAAAGAATAAGAGCTCCAACACCTCTCTGCAGAAGAAGTGTTTACCACCTGTGATAGCACCCGCAATGCCAAAGTCTGTAGAAGTGGAGTAGCCCCTCCATGCATGTTCCACCACTCAAGAGAAGAAAAAGTCTCTCGATCTCTAATTGCATGCATGCTCCCAAATGGACCAGTGTTAAGCGTATAGTTGCTCAACTGTCTCCGTACCAATGCAGCCTCCTCCTCATCAGGGATTAATTTACTCAATGCAGCCATATATTTTTTGTGAACCTCTTGATCTTGGTGTGGTTTTCTCCTGCTTCCCCCCCAGGTGCTGGTGTTGAAAGCCATGATGGATGATAGTATTTAGGTGTCAAAACATATGCTAATGCATGCAATGGAACTTTTCTGCATTTCCCATCGGTTTTCCACCTTTGCACGAATATAATTGTACAAGTTGATATCTCTAGGCTCAACAATGTCCTTAATCTGCCCCAACATGCTATCCATTTGCTCATACACCTCCCCAATTACTGGTAGATTTGAATCTCCAAACTTGATCATGTAATAAATTGGTTTGGTGAATTGCAAAACATATTTAACCTGTGACCAAAAGTAAATGTCAAGAACAATGTCCTTGACTGCATTAGCACCATCTCTGTCAGTGTTAATTTCATCCCATGATTTAGCACACACCAGATTAGTTAAAGCTTGTCTCACCTTCACTAGCCGCCTAAAGGTGAGGTAATAACTGGCAAATCTTGTCTTTGCAAGTTTAAGCGACTGCAACTTGGAGTAAGTGCCATAGAAGTAGTTTACCCTTGTATGCCCTGTGATGAATTTAATGAGTTGCTTCCCTCTCCTGTAAAGCTCAGTAATCCACCCACATTCTTTGTGCTTCACAATATCATGCATCAAAAGGTTCAACGTGTGAACCAGGCACCCAGACCAAAAGATGTGTGGATGAGTCCGCTCAATAATTTTTTCTGCTGCCTTACAATATGCTGCATTATCTGTGATCACTTGAACCACATTATTCAGACCAACATCTTTGATTGATTGCAATAGGAGATTTGCAATGTTTTGTGCAGATGCACTGATGGAGGAGAAGTCATGACATGTAATAAATACTGCACCACTAGAAGAAACACCTAGAACATTTATCAAATGTTGGTTTCTAATATTTGTCCACCCATCTGATACAATGGATACCCTAGAATCTACCTGCTCATTTGCAAAATGTGTCAAAGCTCTTTGAACCTTAGCTTTTTCTCTTTCTAATAACATTGTTCTAGCTTTCTCATAGTTGGGGGCCTCGTATCCTTTTGGGGCTTTATTGATGGCCTTTACCATTTCATGCCAATAGGGAGAGCGAAGCACATTGAATGATACACTGCAAGCACAAAGAAAACGGACTATCTTTCCATCCACATCATCCCTCCCAACAACATAAAGGAAATCCCCTATTGTTCTTCTACCTCTAGAGCTTGCAGAAGTACCATGAGGAGATGAGCTACCAAATTTAGAGGTTGCACTTGATTTAGAATGAGTTTTTTGTTTCTTGTTTTTTTGTTGTGCAGCCTCCTCTATTTGGATGTATTTTCTTCTTTGTTCAGATGAAATGTTTGGGCAAATTTGTATCCCCACAGGACCTTTTTTATCATAACTGTCCAGCACCCCAACAAATATGCCTCCTCACATGGGTATATGAACCACAATATGGTTTTCCTCCACGACAACCATGAGGGCACACAAATTTGTAAGTTCCACCACCCTTTCCCCCATTAAGTTTGGTCACATAGTTCCACAAGGGTGTTAATGCAGCTTTCCCTCTAGTGTTTCAGTTTCCCCTTCAGGTTCATTCCCTTTCTCTTCAAACCCTTCCTTCTCATCATACATTGGGTCACTCATATTGGGACCACTGTCCTCTTGTGCTTCTTCCCTTCTATTCCTACTCCCCCTTGCCATCATTAAAACCGAGAGTGGAATGATACATAGAAGCCAAAAGAACACCATCTTGGAATATGGATATAGGTGGTGGACAACCTGCAAGTAAAGGAGCAAGTAGAAACAATGGGAAAGAGTAGGAGAGGGAGGAGAAAAATACAAAAAAAGTGTCAAAAAAAGGGAGTTTGGGGTTTGAACTTACCTCTTTAGCTCTTGTAGATGAAGTCCTCCAAGCTCTTGCTCCAAGCTCCTCCTCCTTCTCCTAGCTCCTCCTCCTTCACTCCTCCAAGCTCTCTTCTCTTCTCCTCTCTTCTCCTCTCCTTTCCTCTCTTCTCTTCTCCTCTCCTCTCTTCTATTCTCTTCCTCCAACTCTCATAAACTCAAAGTGAGCAAATGAGGAATGAATGGGGGCTTTATTCCCTTCATTCCTCACCCTAACCTCACCCTAACCCAAGGTGGACCCACCCCCTTTATGCTAAGTCAGCTAAAATTAAAAAAAAAAATTGTATTTCTTTCCTTCGTGCGGCGTTTTTTCGGAATTGTACGAAACCGTATGGGAAGCGTATGCTTCGCTCTCCGAAGTGCCACGCTGCGCTTCGGAAATTTCCAGGAAGCGTCCAAAACAGGCGGAACCAGTGTTTTTAAAACCGGAACCGGTGACCGGACCGGTCCACTTAATGAACCGGTTTACCGACCGGAACCGGTCTAACCGGGACTGGTTTGGTCTAAACGAACCGGTTTTTAAAAAATACATTAAATAATTAATTTTTAATGAAACAAAACTATTTTTAAGATGTAAAACCATGATTCCAAGCCAATAGAGACAAAATATGCAAAGTTTGCTCATTTATATACCATGCAAAGGTGAATATATCAAAATGGCACCGAGTGCAATACATATCATCGACAAAATAGCAAAATACATAAGAAATGAGGCTCTAAATGGCCTATAAAGTCCAAAAACAATGCTGCAGCCTGCAAGCTATGAGGCCATTGGCCTACTACAAGTCTATAGTGTACCTCCATAAACTACTTTTTTTTAACTACGAGCAACTGTTTATGGTCAAAGAAAAGATTGAGAAGAAGGTATGGTGATGTTACTTTGACCCCCTGAAAGATTGCTTCTATGCAATGAAAAATAGAATGGAAGTTGTTTTTGAAATCTGTTGAAAACTTGAAACCTTTTCCTAAATCTGAGTATGCAAGGTGAGGGGTATATTCATGAGCTGTAGCGATCTTTTTTAATTGGGATTCATCTTCTTATATTGGACCATGTACATTTGGATTCCTCATAACTGCAGTTATGTTGAGTGTGATCTGTTCTGAGAAGTGGGCACCTTTCTCAAGGAGCTAGTAGTTATTTTAGCAAGAAGAAGAGATGGTTTTACTCTTTGTTTTCCCATAGTAGAATACTAGAAACCACCTGCAAGCATTTCCATATGTTGGAATGATAAAACCTGTTCATACTCGACATGAACCTATGATACTCGGATCAAATAGATCAAACTCGGGACAAATCTTTCAAACTAAATCATGAATGGTCAAAAGTGGTTCACGACAGTCCCACAAGGTCAAATTTGGCCACACTCTCCCGCGTTTTCCAATTCTTTTAATGTCATGTAACATGGCGCGTATGCTTTGAGTTTGAAGTCCATAAAGGCACAAGTCAAAAATATAACTAATATAGTAAAATACTAAAGGCCATTTCAGAAATATAACTAATATACTGAAAATTAAAGACTACTTCAAAACCATAACTAATTTAGTAAAAACTCATAGCAGACAGAGTCCTCTTCTGAAATATCAGCAGAAAGAGAATATTTGAGGAAAGAAATGTGATATAATTGTGAACTCTGTACTATATGGAAATATCAACAGAAAGAAAAATGGTTAAAGGATAAAAACTGTATTATGTAATTGCACTTCAGTTTGTCTATTGCGTGCCAGCTCAGTTGAGGACACCATGATCCCCTTCAAGAAGAATATTGGACTTCTGCCATGGCGCTGAGAGTATAAAAAACAATGATTCTAAATACAATCATTTCAAAGATAGACAACTCCAAACCTCTTACATGCAATCCACAAAGCCACTTCAACATCAATCCAATACAGTCCTGAAAACAGTCCAAACTTCTAATCCCAAAAAACTGGAAAGCAGGCCACTGCTGGACAGAGCATCCAAACAGTTAATAAGACAATCTCCATCCATCAGAAGATGTCCATAGATCAGAAAACATATAACTGTGGGGCTTTGATGACTAATTCAGACTTATCTATCAATTTTTGAAGCATACTCAATTTGGAGACATAAGAAACAATGCTGTCCATAAACCGGCCGGTTTAGACCGGTTAGGCCCTGTTTTTGGGCACATAAGGTAATAAACCGGGTTTGTTAGGCCGGTTCGGACCGGCCAGGCCTCCAACCGGCCGGTTAGACCGGTTACCGGTTTTTGTGGCCAGTTTTTAAAACTATGGGCGGAACCGTGCTTCCGAATTTTGGAGTTGCGCTTCCGGGGACGCTTCCTGTACGAATCCGTATGGGACGCGCTTCGGGCCTTAGAACCAGGGGGGACGCTTCCTGCAACATTGACTAGAATGAGAGGTTTATCATTTTCAACCTTAAAGTAAAGGTTCGGATCGGCTTCACTTCTAGTGAATCCCAGCTTCATCAGATAGCTATCGATCCTCTCATACCAAGTCTGAGGTGCTTGCTTCAATCCATAGAGAGCTTTCGTCAACATGCATACATGAGATTCCCGATCATGAACCTCAAACCCCTCATGTTGCTCCACATAAACTTCCTCTTTGATTGAACCATGCAAGAAAGCGATCTTGACATCCATCTGATGTAGGTTCCATCCTTGCGAGGTAGAAAAAGCTATGATCGAGCGGATGGTGGTGTATCGGACAACAGGTGCAAATATCTCATTGTAATCTACACATTCCTTTTGAGAGGACTCTCGAGTAACAAAGCGAGCCTTGAACTTTTCTGCACTTCCATCAGCTCCATGCTTGATTTTGTAGAGCCACTTAGAGGTGACAACCAATTTGTCCTGGGGTCTAGGGACCACATCCCAGACATCATTCTTCATGATTGACTCGTATTCTTCATTCATAGCATCCTTCCATACTTGATGCTTCACGACTTCTTCGAATGATGAAGGCTCATTTTGAATGATAGTGCTCATGGCGGTATTTGCAGCTTCAGCCCATAGGAACTTTAGAAGGCCTTGATCATGAAGCATGGCACAAACTGCTTCTACAATATTGCGATTCTTCTTTTCAGCAACACCATTTTGCTTAGGAGTGTATGGCATTGTAGTCTCCCTCTTAATGCCACCTTCTTTGCAATAATCTTGGAATTCATTGGATTCGTACTCGGTCCCATTATCAGTCCTCAATATCTTGATTTATTCTTGGATTGGTTTTCGATCAAGTCTTTGAAGTGTTGGAACCAAGTGAACACTTAATCCTTCTTCTTCAAGAAGTAGATCCGGGTCTTGCGAGAATAATCATCCGTAGAGGTGAGATAATATAAGTATCCTTCCAAAGAGTTTACAGGGATCATATCGGATATGTCGGAGCGGATCAGTTGCAATATATCTCTGGTCTTGCTATTACTTGAGGGGAATTGTCCCCCTGTAAGTTTTCCTTCGGCACATCCCGGACATACTTCATGCTCTACTTTGAACTCGGGCATACTTGTCACCATTTGTCTCACATCGGGTAGGGCCTTATAAAGAAGATGGGCAAACCTCCGCTGCCATAGTTCAGATTGTAGAGATGTGTCGCAAGTTATGTCACAAGGTTCGTCGAATTTTAACCTTGAGGTTCAAATTTTGGCGAACCTTAAATTTTTTTTGAGGTTCGACGAACCTCATTGAACCTCATAGCCATTGACCAAGTCCATAGATCAAAACTCATAACTTCATGTCATAACTCAAGCTTGTAATTTATCCTTGCAGTTTCCATGTCCGTGATAGTATTTTTTATGTTTATTGATGTTGATTTCTTACTATTTTATCCTATAATTAATTTTAAATTAATATATGTATATATATAGACGAGCCTAATGGTGAACCTCACCTCATCAAAAAATTCGAACTCAAACTGAACCTAATCATTGCCAAACTCGAACTCGAACCCAAACCATGTGACATTGGTCGCAATACATGGCTCCCAATGGTTACAAAGTGTCAACTCTGAACCCAAGAGTAAAAGTATCTTTAAAATTTCTTTTCCAAACACGTACCTTTGCATCGATGAATGCCACCTTGAATCCTTTGTTCTCCATGGCTAAAATGGACACTAGGTTCTTCTTGAGATCAGGTACATATAGTACTTCTTGCAAATGAATAGTGTTACCTTGATTCAATTGAAGGGTAACATCCCCTACTCCCTTCACGGCATACGTGGCATCGTCTCCAAGGATGATGTCCAAGTTTGTCTCCTTTTCTATCAGATTAGAGAGGGCTTCCTTGTATCCGGTGAAGTGCCTTGAGGCACCACTATTAATCAACCAATTTCCCAAAGTGTCTGGAGGAGAGGCAGTGGAGAGGGCCAATAGAAGATAGTACTCTTTTTGCTTATTGTTAACAACATTTGATTCTTCATACCTGAAGTTCCTTGATTTCTTGGAGGGTTGACCATATCCTTGATGTCCCGCATTCCTTTTTCCTTTGCCATTGTACCTGCCATTCCTTTGATCGTTGATGTTGAAGTTGCCCCTGGAATGATTGTGATCATCATCATGCGATGTGTCCCTTCTATTTGGACACTCCCTTGCGTAGTGGCCAAACTTATTGCAAACAAAGAACTTGCCCTTCCTTCCTCCCTTAGATCCAGGCTTTCCATGGAAAGGACCTTTAGACCCTACATTATTTCTTCTTTTGACATGAGCGAAGAATGTAGTGGGGTTGCTTCTATTAGAAGACATTTCTTGCTCCACCATTCTTGTTTCTTCTTGAATGCATCTTGACATTAATTCTTCAAACCCTGGAATTCGATCATTGTTGAGGACGGTGGTTCTAAATAACATACCACTCAGGAGGGAGTCCTCCATGGGTGGTGAGAGTAAGTTCCCTGTCAGGAATATCTTCTCCAATCGAGAGTAGATCATTCTTGATCTCAATATTCCTCAAGAAATAGGATTGAATATCCTCATCCTTGCCCTTCTTAATATCCTTCAACTTATTCTTGAGAAATAGAATTTGATTAACATTGCTAACATTGAACATGTTGACCAACTTGTCGTAGATCTCCTTGGAGGTCTTCAATTCGGAGATGTAGGTCACCAGATGCTTGTCAATGGAATCCCTGATAATCTTCTTTGCTTTGACTTCAACCCTATTGTACTTGGTCTTCGTAGCAGCGCTTGCATTTGAAGGAGGTTCAGGGATTTTACCCTGTAGATAGTCCATCACTTATTTTTCTTCCAAGGTCAAATCAAGAAACATCTTCCATCCATGATAGTCAGATTTATCATGGAGATTGTCTTCAGCCGAGAAGTAGGATGAGGAACCCATTGAACCTTTTGTCCTTGTCCAACTGTCTTTGGTGATTGCTCTTTCACTCTTGCTTGGGCTTTGTCTTCACCTCAACTTTGATACCATGTTAATTTTAGGCAACAATGGTATGTTCTATGCTTTAGAACAATTTTACTTAAATTTCTTTATTAGCCCAATATCAATATTCAGATTAGCAAAAACATCAACATGATAGTAAAATGCAGATAGAACATAAACTTAATGATCCAGGTGGATGTTGGTGGCCACCCACCTATCCCATTTGGACCCCCACAACTGTCTCTTTCAGTCTTTTTAGTTTCCTAAATTGTAGCACAGTTTACTATTTTTAGCAGTTTTTCGGGTCCTGAACTTCCGGAGCCGTTTTGAGGCCCTAAACGACGTTTTTTTTGGGAATCTGGGGCAACATGGTGGACCCATGTTGCCTCCCAAAGTGGTAGTACTCGGATAGATCTTTCTAACGAGCTATCGTACGCGTCAAACGGAGATCGTATGCCAAAGTTACGACCCTGGGAAATTGATGTACCAATTTACCCAAACGGGGCCCACAATTTGGCGTTTCATCTTCTAGGGTTAGGTTTTGGGATGTGAAGGGTTTTCCATTGTTTCTCAACAATAAATAGGCCTTCGAGCCTCATTGTAACACAATTTAGAACAGTTTAGAGGCATGTAGCCACCACATCTCTTCTCAGAGATAAGCTACCATCGCCCTAGCTGGTTTATTTCCATTTCTGTTTGTAAGCATATTTCAGTATTTTACAGTAATGAAATGAGGTATTATTTCCACTGCATATCTGTCTTTATGGCTATCTCTGTATTTTATTGCGTTCCTGTTTAAATCCGGATCAGTGGTATCAGAGCGGTCTGCTTTTTCTCTGTTTTTCTTTGCATGTCCCCAACGAGGTCGGGATATAAGGAGTTAGGGCTTGAACTGGTCAAACCTTTGCAAGACCAGCCTCGCAAATCCCGACGGCCTCCCATGGCGGATGAGAAGAAAGACGAGGGAGCAGGAGATCCTATCAAAATCTTGCTCGAAGAAGCCCTCGAGCGGCAAAGGAACGCGATGATGGATAGCTTTGCGCAGATCCTTCAGCGGCTACCCAGAGGCGACGCATCGGCTTCCAACAGCTGCTCTGGAAATTCCACACCGTTTAAGGTACAAGTTAATTTTGAAATCCCCATCTTCGAGGGTCAAATAGACGCAGATGCCGTAGATAAATGGTTAAATCTGCTAGATGGGTATTTTTCTGTTCATGAATTTTCAAATCGGGAAAAGATTGTTTTCGCTCTTCTCAAAGCAGCCCCCCACGTCAAGGACTGGTGGGAAACCTACTGCGAGCAGAAGGATGAAAGTACAGGCTCACTATTTTCAGCCGCAACCACTTGGAATGACTTCCGGGATGCCATCAAGGAGCAGTACTACCCTGTCGGAAGCTATGAGGACAAATACATCAAATGGACCACACTGCGGCAGGGACGAGACTAAGATGTGCCAGAGTTCACAAACATTTTTCATACCCTTCGCACACAGTTGGGTATCAAAGATTCTGAGCTGCATCTGGTACTTAAATATCGTGGCTGCCTACATAGATACATCCAGGAAGAGATGGGGTTCTTGAACATCTCCTCACTCGGCACAGCATACCGATATGCTGTCAAAATTGAGCAAAAGTTCAAACAGAAGAAGCGAGACTTTGGATCTACAAATCCGAAGCCCAAAGGACAAAGCCAAGGCGGGGTGACCCAAGACAACCCGTCGAAGCCGCAAGAAAAGAACAACACCATGAAGCCGAAGAAGGACACAGGAAAGTGGTGTGAGTTCCACAAGAGTCCCACTCATAACACAAGTGAGTGTTGGACCAAGCAGTCGCTGGTGGCTGAGTTGAAGGCTTCCGAATCAGATGCATGTTCCGACCCTGAGCCAGAACCTGACAAGGGGAATGACAAAGGGAAGCAGATCATTGATGCGGATCCCAGTGCCACTGTTGCCACTGCCAAGATCCAGAAAGATGAGCCCGAAAATCCAGAGGAAGGGGAGCGTCTTTTCCACTCACAGATGTGGGTGAAGGGTTCGCCGCTACAATTCATTGTCGACAGTGGCAGCCAAAAGAACCTCGTTTCAGCAGAGGTCGTGAAGCCGTTGGGCCTACCGACTACACCACACCCACAACCGTACAGTATCGGGTGGCTTCATGAAGGATGAGATCTCAAAGTTCGCCAGCAGTGCCGCCTTCCCTACAACATCAAGCCCTTCACAGACGAGGTATTGTGTGATGTTACACCTCTGGATGTTTGTGATGTATTATTAGGCCAACCATACTTGTGGAGGCGACATGCTGTGTATGAGTCAAGGCCTCATGCTGTCATTATTTCTTTGAATAATTCATTATACAGGATACCGGAGGTAGCCCCACCTACCGCCACATCTTTGATCACTGCTAAGAAAGGCAGCAAGCTCATCTCCCAAACCAGGAATTTTATCTGTCTGGTTCACTCCCAAAGTAAGGGGAAGATCGTTGCTACATCCATGACCCTTGCAAAGGGTTCCTCCATGCAGCAGCAACAGCAAAGGGATACGGTCATGACAGAACACAGGAACAACTTCTCCTCACCCACAGAGATACCACACAAGTTTTAGGTGGGCAACAAAGTCTGGTTGCATCTGCAGAGAGAACGCCTTACCAGAACCCATCAGAAGCTCAGACCACTTCGACATGGTCCTTACACCAGTACCAAGGCTACGGTCAACAATGCTTCGAAGCACAACATTCCTCCATTCCTTGGTTTGCACCGAGTGTTCAATATGGACCATCGTCGACCATGCTTCTCACCATTACTGGACACATCAGAGATTGCAGGACAAGTTCAGCAGATGGAAGAACTCAACGCAATGGGGACCATTGCTTCCTAAGGGGGGAGGAATGATCCAGGTGGATGTTGGGGGCCACCCACCTATCCCATTTGGACCCCCACAACTGTCTCTTTTAGTCTTTTCAGTTTCCTAAATTGTAGCACAGTTTACTATTTTTAGCAGTTTTTCGGGTCCTGAACTTCCGGAGCCGTTTTGAGGCCCTAAACGACGTTTTTTTTGGGAATCTGGGGCAACATGGGTCCATGGACCCATGTTGCCTCCCAAAGTGGTAGTACTCGGATAGATCTTTCTAACGAGCTATTGTACGCGTCAAACGGAGATCGTATGCCAAAGTTACGACCCCGGGAAATTGATGTACCAATTTACCCAAACGGGGCCCACAATTTGGCGTTTCATCTTCTAGGGTTAGGTTTTGGGATGTGAAGGGTTTTCCATTGTTTCTCAACAATAAATAGGCCTTCGAGCCTCATTGTAACACAATTTAGAACAGTTCAGAGGCATGTAGCCACCACATCTCTTCTCAGAGATAAGCTACCATCGCCCTAGCTGGTTTATTTCCATTTCTGTTTGTAAGCATATTTCAGTATTTTACAGTAATGAAATGAGGTATTATTTCCGCTGCATATCTGTCTTTATGGTTATCTCTGTATTTTATTGCGTTCTTGTTTAAATCTGGATCACTTAAATAGTAGAAGACAAGCCAAGACAAGAGGACACAAGATGTGGCACCAGCCAAGGGCAAACCCCCCCATTGTGGGGAAACACTTGATCAAATATTCTTTTAGTTTTCAGTAGTTCAGTAGAGAGAGATAGTACAATTTACAAAACTGATAATTTATAATAGCTGCAAAAGAGCCCTAACCAAAAAAGTCAACACTGGTCAACATGGCAGATTTGACCCTCAACAAATTAGTCAACCTCAGTCAACTTTGGCCTCCAAACAACAAGATAAAACAACCCTCAAAACAGTCAAATTCAGCCCAATCAAAGTCTAGTTAAACAACCCACCTGTGGTTAGCCCTAGTTGCAGTCAACGCTGGTCAACAGTCAAAGTTTAGCCTCGATTTCTGTGCCAGAAATGCGGCTTGCCCAAACAATGATAGCCCTCACAAAAACGCAGTCAAAAGAGGTCAATGCATGCTGGTCAACGCTTGGTCAAACTGTCCAGAAATTCGGTCTCCTGAAATTTCAGCCTCCTGAAATTTCGCTCTCCTGAAATTTCGCCCTCTTGAAATTTCGGCCTCCTAAAATTTCGGATGTGTGGAGAGAGAGAGGCCCAAAAATCCGTACCCAATCAATGAGGAGAGAGAGAGAGAGAGAAGTGTGAAGATGAGTGTGTCCAAATGAGGCTAAGTCACCTTCTATTTATATGCAACGTTGAGGATGAATAGACGTGATTGTTGGGCTTCTGAGCCTACATAAGTTTGTTGGCCGACCTTGACAATTTGACCATAATCAAAATAAATTCATAACTTCATTTATATATGTCAAAATAGGATGATCTTTAGATCAAGACTACACCTCTCGGAGAGAGGAATCCAAGAAAAATATCAGCTGTCATAAATAAGATGACCCATGTGGAGTTTGGCTCTAGTTGCCCATTTTAACAATGTACCACAACCGTATTGAAAAGTTGGTACAAGTCAGGCTTTCCAAACCACAAGAAAACCTTAGTCGCCAACTCCTAGCTAGGAGTCACTCCCAACCAAATCTGGTTACTCCATTAAAGATCCTTGGCATGCTAGCATCAACATAGGCAAGTCTTCCTTAGCACATACAACAATCTTGTATTGTACAAGCTCTCCACAACGTTGTTGTTTTCCTTAGTGTTTACAAACCCTAATTGGGTTGGATCGCACAAATACATGGTAAGACAAATCTAGTGTTAGCATCTAAATCTACATGTCCATCCTAGGGTTTGATTCCTCAAACCTTAGGCCTTCAACTCTTGCATCAACACAAGCATTCAAAACTTCATGGAACATCAAGGATACAATAACTAAGTCTTATTTCAAGCAAGGCTTCAAAACAAGCTCAAGACTCATCAAGCTAGTCTCTCCATGATCTTGCCCTAGCCTTACAACTCACAAGGACAAGGCTCCAACGTCATGCAAGGCGTTAGCTCCATTATCCATGTCTTTTGCTAGGGTAGAAACCTTAGCCTGACAAAAAAGCTATAATAACCATCATCATCCCCATCATCACATTCTTCTTTATGGTTTACATGCATGGCACTAGCTCTATGATCACAAGAGCAGACCCTAACATCACATAAGAAATTTCTTCGAGAACATCCAAGATGTCTCTCTTTTGTTAGTTTTTGTAGCATCAAATGTGTTCTAGCCTTGAAATTTTGTGGAGAGGCTAGAATACATGAGATCTCCAAAACCCAGAAATCGTTTTTGGAAATTTTGTCTAGAAATGACTTAATTAGATTATCAGTTAGTTTTTAAATATTTCCTAAGTCTAGACTCTAATCTTTTAGGGGATATGACTAACTAATCAGAATTAATTAAGTTAAGGTGTGAATGTTCTAGAAACTCACACAGATCGACTTCAAGTATCCTAGCCATCGATTAAGATTTAATCTCGGTCGTTGGAGTCCCAACAGAGGATTATAAGAAGTCGTCAATGGGGCTTGGAGAAATTACTTGAGCAATTTGATTTCATGAGTAGATCTATTTCCAGAGTAGCAGTAGTCAGTTGCCGGAGAGAGAGCCAGTGAGATCGAAGTAGTGAGTGAGGAGGGGCAGAGACAGTGATCTGGAGGAAGGATTTTCCAGATCCAGAGAGGCAACAACAAGTGAGTCGAATTATCCCAAAGAGGCAGCACTAAGGGACTGTGTAGTGCTTTAGTCAGGCATATCGTTTTGGCGAGGAGAAAAATTCGTTCTCAGTTCTAGAGGCTGGGAAGGAGTCCCAAAGGGCCGGAGAGACGATTTTCCCATTATCCAGAGGTAGAACGACTTCATCTGAGCCTAGTTTGAAGCAAGCCATCCAGCCAGCTACGCAGAGCAGCGTAGACATTGACGCAATGCTCCAGGAGGCCGAGTTTTTGGTAGGGAAAGTCCAGCTAGAGATTGCCTGTGGGAGAAGGGTAATTCCCTTTAGTATTTTACTAAGATATTCTTGCTGTTTGGATTTCCAATTGGGCATCCATAGATGTACTCAGATTTCATTGCAGCATAATAAATAAAACACTCACTGCTGCATCGGTTTTTCCAAGTTGGGGTTTTTTTAGGGACATTGGTCCAAAGATAACTGTGTAAATTTATGTGTGTGTGCTAGTATTTTTTCCAACATTTATTTATTCTGCAGTTTTATTTGTGTAGGTTGCAGTGTGATTGATTCAGTGTTTGCTATAGCAAATGGTAAATAAATTGTTAAAAATTAATATAACAATTAGAAGAATTATTTCCAGTTGCTGCAATAGGATTCGGGTTTCAAAATTTTCACATCTTTGTCTTTTCCTATGGTTTCCTCATGAACCCTATTGGCATGAGTTTAGGGCTCCCTAATGAACCATAACATCTTGTTCCCTACAAAACTTCTCCATGTGAATAAAAGAATAGAGTACAAGGATGATAATGAATGCAAGAGCTCCCTGCTACCTTTATATACATAGAGTAGGTAAGGGAAGTTATAATATAAAACAAAGACATAAGTCCATACATGTAACCAACAAGGCAATTGCATATGGCGAGCTCTAAAATACAAGGATGTACGTGTTCCAAACTAGGGTTTAATTGACTCCCAAAGTGAAGTCCCCCTTAAGCATGATCCTCCTTGGGCTCAATGCCCCTCCTCCAAAATGGTGTGCTATTCAATGAGCTTTAGTCCAATGTTTTGTCTTCCATGATGGTCTGCAATCTGAGTGTCCTCATGCAAGGTGTTGGTCCTCCAATTGTATGTCACCTTTCATGTGCCCAATCCTACTCGTGTGTGTCAATGTGGTCACTAAGTTTCAGGGCTCCTCAACATATGTGGTGGGTTCCATCACTAACCTCCTTGTAGTATGCTCCTCAACCCAAGATCTAAGGGCTAAGTGCCCTCCTCCAAGAGCCTAGCGCTCCTCCTCCTAAGTAGGTACCTCCCATAATTGAGCAATCGACTCCCTCACTGTGTGCACCTAATGGGTTAGTCATCATGTGGATTAGGGTGAACCTCCTAGGTAAGGGTGCTATGTTAGCACTCTATTGAAGTCCAAGCATCCACCCAAATTAAGCTATCCATATGTCCATGAAACATTGCCAAAGGGGCTAGGAGACCTAGTGCTCTCCTGGAAGGTGAAAACACTTTGGAGTCACCCCAAAAGCTAACCCACTTTGGAGTCACCCCAAAAGCTAACCCTCCCTCTTTACGAGAATAGTGTTTTTTGTATACTTATTAATCCCCTTTCAAACTGCTACCTATAACTCTAGTGCCTCCACAAAGATGAAGGAATCGTTCTCCATCATGATAGAACATTATACCTACCCTGCAAGAGCCACAATCAACAAGTACAGGTTTGCAAACTTCAGCCTCCAAGCAATCATTACTCAGAATGGTGCATCTCTATTAAAGAAAATAACCAAGCAATCTGTAACCTGGCCTTTAGGTGGTGAACATGCAAGGAGAATACAACAAAGCCACTTGGTTTACACCACCAAACTAAGCTACTCCCTCTTCCCCTTTGTTGAGGGATCTGCCAGAACAATGACCATATGTGAAAAAAAGGAACATAACCTTGGATTGCTGCTTATGGATGAACTTTGAAATCACTTCATAAAATAAAAAAAGAATACATCAATAATGAATTGTCAAAACTCCAACATCACGAAAATCATCTGCATGGGCCAGAATCCGTTGGCACCATATCAAGGGCTGATTAGGACATTTTACTAAGATTATCACATCTCCAACCAGACCAAGACAAGTGGATCAGATCTATTAAAAGAAAGATAAAATTTACATATTTGTCAACTCATCAATCTTGAAATACCAAGCTCGTGAAAAAAGAAACAAAAACCCATAATGGTATCATGATCATCCACAATGAGCATACGATTCTTTCTCATGCTCCTCAAAACCTTTGACAATTGAACCAACATCCTCAACAAAATCACCTCCCTCTTACTGGGGGAATTCTGAAGCAAGTGTACTATGATAGTCAATTCCCTCTATTGGAGAGAAACAACAACCTTGTCACTTTTATTCATTATTACTCCTATCATTTGGAATTAATCACTGATTCAAGGATGTGCCATTGTACTATCTCTGGTGGAAAAATTTCCAAATAACTTATGTATGTTGCATGCACTTTGCCAATTACTTTCCATATGTTCTTCAAGCTAATACACAAGGTTGTAAAACAAAGCAAGAGTTGAAATAAAGTTATATTTGAAATAAAGGCACATATCTTTTAAACTATCTCCCTTTCTGTCAAATCTACTTGGTTATTACTCAATTCAAAATTGCTGTTTTCTACTCAAAATTCTTGTCCTAGTGTGTCTGTGTCCAATATGTGGGATATGGACACGGGCTTCTAGATGGATGTCTCCTGTTTCTTAGCAGGCCACACAGTTTCGTTGCAAATCCTATCCTGCTACCTTGCTGGATATCTATGCCCCTTTTGATGGATTTTGCAGTAACTTGACATTCTGTCAGGACTGTTCTTGTAATTGTGTACCCTAAATAGTCGTGAATGTATTCATTTAGTATGAATTCCAAATATTATGCTACTTTCTCTTATATTCACATTTTGTATCAAGATATAGACATCCCAACATCATTTGGATTCAATGTTAACTTGATTTATGAATTCCAAAATGTTTGTGACTGATGAGATGGTTTCTTTCAGAATTGCAAAGGCTGTGGATGATGCTCTTCAACTTTCCAAATCTTTCCGGTTTCCAACTACTGATCTTGGGCAAACTGTAGTACTTTTTGTTTTTACATTGGTTTCGGAGTTGGTTGATGCAATCGCAGAGGATTCTGGTTTGCAGCTGAGATGGTCAGAGAAGCAATGCAGATTGACTGGGGATGTGGGCCAGTGTGATATGGCAATAGAAATGGAAGATGACAGTAATAGTGAAAGGCAGGAACATCGTGAAAACATACGGAGGACAAATATTGTGGTGGCTGTTGATATGGTTAGAAAACTTACACAACACAAAAGAACGTCAACTTTTCTCCGTCTTGTATACCGGAATATGTATTTTCTCCTCCATTCTCATTTTTTCTAATTTATTACAGTAGTTTATGTTTCTTGTTTTTACCTTTCTGAACCTTTAGAGATGCACAGGAAAATATCAAAGTATAGATGTTATTTGGAAATTTTTAATATGATGATTGTAGAGTTAAAAGTCTGGGCTTAGTTGTTGTTGGTTATCTCCATAGTGTGCATTTGATCTGTATTATTTCTCTATTTATTCCCTCTCTGGTTATATGTATGGCCATAGGCAAGCTCAATGAAACTGCACTAACCTAAAATTGCAAACTTGATAGTATATATATCGTAGGAAGTTTTGGCCATATTGGCCTTTGCTTTACAGAAATTCAACAATAGTACAAAATTCTGTGACTTTTTTATAAAGTATGGATATGGTACAAGGTCTTCCCATAAAGCACAAGAAAAAGCACCAAAAGCCTCTATTTAAAAAAATCCTAACAAATCCTATAATTATAAACAAAATCTCCAAATTTCAAGGAACAAATTATTTCTCAGATCTATTGCACGTTCTTGAAAGTGAAATTCTTTCAATTCAAGAGATTTTTTCCTTGCTTCCTAGGACCTTAGCTATATATGGTATGGAGAGCTGTGTTTCTGGGCTGCATTTTTGACGATCTATAGTGCATTTATGGGTTTTTTTTTTTTTTGTCCTGCATTTCATCTCCAAAAGAAATAATTTCAGGTACTTTAACTTATAGCTTCTAAATTCCACATCTATAAAGTATGGATATGGTACAAGGTCTTCCCATAAGCACAAGAAAAAGCACCAAAAGCCTCTATTTAAAAAAATCTTAGTTGGTGGTGATAATCGTTGTTTGATCCTCAAACCCTCCTTGACAACCAGCACAAAACTCTTCCCCTTCCTTCTCCAACACTCGGAAACAAAAATGAAGATAAAAAAATGATTTTTCCTTTTTTCTAGCCGCGGCAAAACACGCCCGGTGATATTTTATATCGTCTCGCAATATTTTGCCGAGATATCGCCGATATTTTGGAAATATCGCGATATTTTCGGGAGCCAAAAATATCGCGATATTTTCTTGGCGATACTTTGGTTCGCCAAAAATATCGCGATATTTCCGATATTCGGCGATATATTGCCGATATTATCTTCACTGCCACTAACAATATAAATATTTTTATGTTTGACCATAGCCTTGATTCCCAAGCTTTCCATATCTTAGATTGCCTTGGTTGAAAATTAGTGGTTGGAAGCACAGATTGTTTGCCTCAATAACTGTATGTCATTACCTCAGCATCCCCAATATAATTTTATCCTGTCCCTGTTTGTAGTATATCTTCCGTCTCTGCAGTTGTGTCGTAGAAATTCTTAACTTCATTGGCAATTCTGTGAGGTCAATCTTCACAAGAAAATTTATTTTATACTTGTAGTTTGTCAATTTACAAACTTTATTTGGTTTCACATTTGAACTTTAATTTTAGAAGCACGACCCCATGTAGTGCCATTTCTCTCACATTTAAGAATTTGAACAATGTTCCATTCAACACCTTAGATTTTCCTGGGTCTATATGGTGTTCTGAAGTAAAGATTAAATTTTTGGTTCGGAATGTTTCAGATTTCAGATTTGAATTGATGCAAATCTGTTTGGCTTTGGATCCAAAGTTTTGGAACTCAAAAGGATTTAATTCATGTCCAATATTTTTCAGAATTTGACGCATGTAATGATTATAAAAGACTGTACAAGAACTGTTCTTTTGTAAATATTGTAGGCCCGAACAATGGAGCTGGTTATGTCGGTGTGCACAAAAAATAGAAGCTTATTCCTCATCATCAAATTTAACGATAGCTGGTGAATTACTTACACAATTGGCTGGCTATATTCAAAGGAGTTTGGAATATCAACCTAGTCAACACCAGGTTGCTAGAGCACTTATTGATGCAGGCTCTCAGACATCAGCATTTGGGCACAATTATGGACTAGGCAGGGCTTCACTATGGCTTCCTTTTGATCTGTTTATGGAAAATGCAATGGATGGAAAGCAACTTCCGGCTACATCTGCAATTGAGACCCTAGTTGGTATGCACATTAATTCCTTGTCATATTCATAGGTATATTGGGCTTGTTCTGTTGATTTGATTTACACTAAGTTGATTGTGACTGAAGGTAATCTAAAAGAAGAGTGATTTAAGACATTTCTCTGCTGGATTTAAGCTAGGTCATTGTGAAGACTTTCCTGTATATTGACTTGTAGTTTGTACTAACTTGGATGGTTGATTTTCAGAACTGACAAAATCCCTTCAAGCGGTGTATGGTGCCAGCTGGCAAGATACATTTTTAGGCCTCTGGATTGCAGCCCTTCGGCTTGTGCGAAGGGTAGAAAAATATACCTTGCTGCTGCCGGTGTTATGTTTGTTGGGAAAAATCGTTTGAGCAATATGTTAAACCAAGTCCATTTTACTTCAAAGAAAAATTGGGAGGAATTCTTCTTCGTTCTCTTTTAAGATCATAATTCCATCTTTCACTTGTTATTTCTATTTTATGTGCAGGAACGAAATCCCATTGAGGGCCCTATTCCCCACCTTGACTCACGGTTATGCATTCTGCTTTCCATTACACCTTTGGTGGTTAGTTCTATTATTGAGGATGAAGAGAAGAGTCTTCAAGGTGCAGAGAATAATGCAAACACAAATAATCATGACAAAGAGAAGAAATTGTCAGTGTTGGGTACAAGGCGTGCAGCCTTAGTATCGAGTCTTAAGATTTTGGGACAGTTTGATGGACTTTTAGTACCCCATCAATCTGTAGCCTTGGTGGCGAACCAGGCTGCTACTAGAGCAGCAAGCTTTGTTGGTAGCATTAATACTGGAAGTGGAACCTATGCTGGCCTCAGCAGCAATAATATTTCAAGCAATGCAGGTGATCTCATCCAGACATACTTGCATTTTGAAATATTGATAACGTATCTTGTTAATGCACTATTTGTCTTTTGTTTCACGAAGTGCTGCAGTTGGGTGAGACCTTGTTATGATATTTGTAGAGTGGCTTGAGAAGTGTTCAGACTCCAGAGATCAATTTTTTGAATGTGTGCTGAATAAATCTTTCGTTTTTCTTGTAGTGGGAAATATGGGACACCTAATTATTGAAGCCTGCATTGCTAGAAAATTGATCGATTCATCTGCATACTTATGGCCTGGTTATGTGGAAGGACTAGTAAATCCATTATCTCACTCAATTCCAGTTCAAGGATCTCCTTGGTCTGCCTTCATGGAAGGATCCCCATTATCCATTTCACTAAGAAATGCTCTTATTACAACTCCTGCTTCACGGTATTTCTACGTCTCTCTGCAACTGCATGCCAAATTTCGTTTTGCTGTGAGATCTCTCCCAAGGACATAAATACAAAAATCTGAGTTTCAGTTCAGCTATTTACCATTTTGAATTCCTATTGGCTATTTATGTCTTGTATCTACATCATGTCTTTTGTCTAATGTCACCAGTTATTGTTAGAACAATCTAATTGGTATTTTCATGGATCTGGTGGAAGCTTAGCAGAATTGGAGAAAGTATATCAAACTGCAATTAATGGATCAGAGGAGGAAAGATCTGCTGCAGCTAGCATTTTGTGTGGTGCATCTCTTATTCGTGGATGGAATGTCCAGGTGATATATAACTCCCTTGGTGGAGTGTTGAAATGAATAGCGTGCTGCAGTCTATTATAACTAAGTCCCTGAAACCATGTTGATTGGATTTGCTGCATTTTTAATGAATACAAATTCTGATACTTTCGCATTTCCATTTGGTATACAAGCTTTAGTGAGCTATTTGTATACACATGGAAGCTCTTACACCATCATTGGAAGCTTACCTGCCAGGGAATGTTTTTCTTAAATGGTTAAGGAAGTAAATCAATAAAAGGTTGTCTCCAATTTTCATCTTATTTCCCTCTGTTTTCTCACTATTTCAATTCTCCAGGAACATACAGTGCACTTAGTTGTGAAGCTGCTTTCACCTCCAGTTCCTGCAGATTATCATGGACCTGGAAATCCTTTAGTAGCTTTTGCACCATTGCTTCATGCTGTCCTGAAAGGAATAACGACTGTTGATACTGTTCATGTTCTCTCCTTGTATGGCATGGTATGTCGATTTAACTGAAAATATTCCTGCTACCTTTAGTATATCACCATCTAATCTTGGAATTTGTCATCAGAGTTGGGAACTGCATTGTTAATTTCTATTTTTCTCGCTTTGGTGATTTTGTCTGACATCTTTAATATAACCCATCAATACAAAACTTGGCAGGTTCCAGAAGTTGCAGCTGCTTTGATGCCAATTTGTGAGGTATTTGGATCTATCTTGCCTACAGGGGCACAGACAGCAAGTAAAGGGGAGGAGGCTTCAGTTTATACAATCTTTTCAAATGCATTCCTTTTACTGGTAAGGTTGTGGAAGTTCTATGGATGCCCTCATGAACATAGCTTGTCAGGGAGAGGAGCTCCAGTTGGTTCAGAACTTACACTTGAATATCTTTTACTTCTCCATAATAGGCGGGTGGCTTCATCAGTGAGTATGGATTTCGATAGAATTACAAAGGATAATGAACATTTTCAAGCTAAGATATTGTCGAGTTCAGGTACAGGACTGTCTCAAGCATCAATTCCATCAAAGGATCAAAGTCTTAGAGCACCTTTGTTAGTCTCCCAGCAAGTGTTTATTGACTCATTTCCAAACTTGAAAGTTTGGTACTGTCAGCATCAAGCTTGTATAGCATCAACTCCATCGGGCTTTGTTCGTGGGAATCCTGTCCATCAAAATGCTGATAGACTTCTGAATATGATGTATTGGAAGATGAGTAAAGGATTATCTACATCTTCTGCTACTGGAACATCTGCCAATAGCAGTCTAAGCAGCTGTTCCGGAGGTGCAGGAGAGGATGCATCTCGAAGGCCTTTGCTCCCTGCATGGGAAATTCTTGAGGCTGTCCCTTTTGTTGTTGATGCCATGTTGACTGCTTGTGCACATGGAAGGCTTTCTCCCCGGGAACTTACAACAGGTAGGTGACAAGTAATTGGTCTAACAAATGGCGATTTATTTTAAAAGATTTTGTACTTCCAGGTCTTCTTTTCAGAGTTAATTTTCCTTAGTTTTTCTTTGTTGTATCATCCAGTTTATAAAATATTTAAGTTCTTCAGTTTCAAGAAGATAATTTCTCAGTGATTAAGTAGATACTTATTAATGGTCATATTCACTCCGAAAGGGAAACACCTACTAATCTTGTTCACCCCGGGCGCACTAGCACCCCTAGGAACCTTTGAATCGTAGTCAAAAGCTTGATCGTATGCACTGGCAGAACACTATCTATCTATGCGGAGATCAAATCTTGGGGTGTGTGGGAGAAAAGTGTCTGGATTCGAATAGGCAGAATATAAAAGTGAGTACTTTTCCTTTTGCCTCCCCTTTCCGGCGGTGTACCAACAGCCCCGGAGAAAGCAGAAACATAGGGATTGGACCATCATTAGCGTGAAATAGTTATTGGGCAGATCCAATCATTGTAGCAGCAGAATGAGTCAACTATTTTAATTTAGTAGTTTAAGTTGGGAAATATACACTGTAAGAAAGTCCTGTTGTAAAGTTAATATATGATGACTTAATCAATTCACATGTTAATAATTAGGTGTTGGGGGTTATGTGATGTATGTCTCTCTCATTGAGGCCATGCTCAAGTAATAACTCACGTACCTTTGAATGGTATATCAAATCAGAATCTCTCTTCTATCTGCATCTTTTGTGCATCTGTAACTGTATATGCTTTTTTTCTATGACAACAAAGCAATGGAGCCAGAGCCCAAGGAGAAGGTGTCTGTGTGCCACAGTGAATCACAGGCCGAGGGGTACCGAGGAAACAAAACATGGTACTAGGCCAAGGATTGGCACATGTTAGGACAGATTGCAGTTAGTGGCGAAATTGTGGGACATACAATTCTCCACCCAGATAACTTAAATTTAATTTATAAAATATGGTTTAAAGAATTAAATTTGCCTTAGTCAGAAACTTAGGAAGAAATTGATTTTTTTCTGAAAGTGACATAAGATTTGTGTTGGGCATGTATTTTGCTAAGTTATGAAGATATGGATCTGTATCGTCGCCAGATTTTTGAAAAGCCAGGATTTGCATACTGCGGGGAAAAAGATCTCAGCCTTGTACTCAGCCGAAACAGCCGAAAAAGATCTCAGCCTCGTACTTCTTTAGTGGATCTGCATCCGCAAGTTCGGCTACCACATTATTAACATATGTCTTGAGGCCATGCTCATATAGAAGGAAAAACATTCTAGCCTTCCAGATGGCATAGTTGCAAGCCCCGTCCAACCTGTCGTGATCCCTTAAGCCACTGGTTGTTATATCCTCCAAAAAAAAAATGTCGAACAACTCCCTCTTTCTCCCTACTGCGTAGCTCCTAGGCTGCCTTACGCACTCCCTGATGGAGCTGGTATGTTGCCGCTCCTCTGCTGCTCAGCAAATGAGAAATACTGATTTTCTCGACAAGAAATCATCGAGGAAGTATTCCCTCACTATGTGATCTGCTTCTTCCTTCTGACGACTTTTCTGCCAAGCACTTAGCTTACAGAAAACTTCGTCCCTCTAGCTCTTGGTAGTCTTACCTCTCTGTCGGCTCACTCAGAGAGAGACATCCACGAAAATATAGCCCTCCTAGCTAGAACTACGAATCCCTCAGGGGATTCGAACTGCTGCTTGCTGCAGCAAGTTGGCCCTTGCTTCATTGCTAGATCTGCTCTTCCCTATTTCACATCAACAACTCCGATACCATGTGAAAATTCTTAGATCTAACAATCTTAGGAATCCTACTGCAACCAACTGAATCTACTTCAACTAGATTGTAAATTACATTACAAGCTTGTTTTAGATTTCTTCTTCAAACATTGAAGTAAATCACTGAAGCAACCTACACCATATTAAATATCATTCTGAAACATAGAAATTGAGCAAGGAAAATAGAAGCACATAGGACACAATTATTTTTGGACAATAGTCCCCGAAAAAACTCAATGCGGGAAAACTGGTTCAGCAGCTCTGTGGTATTATTATTATTAAGCAATAGAAATTTCTGAATACATCACTGAATACTTCACAGGGTTATTTAGTTACAGAGAGAAGTAATGGCAGAAGCTTTGTGAGTTTACCTCACACAATCACTAAGAAAAAATCCCCGCTGTTCCAACTGCTGGATGAGGTGCCCCTAGCAGGCACTGTGCTATATCTGCGTTGCCTCTGAGTTGTTCCAGCATCAACCCTTTTAGGCACTTCGTCACCCAACTGGGGAATCGATCAGTAGCCCAAAGTCACTGCTCTCGGCCTCTCGGTCTCACACCCTGGCTTCCAACTGATGAAATTGACCCTCTGCTCTGACTTTCGACTTTCTCTCTCTCCCTCTACACTGCTTCTGCGTGGCCCTACTGGCCCTGCGTCAAGACTACTGGATCACTCACTGCCTCTCTTTGCTAATGTATCTCCGGCTGAGAATCTCTCTCTCCGGAAGCTGCTATCCCTGCCCCTTTGTTGCAAGAAATCTCCTCAATCGATTTTCCTCCTGAGAACTTCTCGCTTCAGAAAATCGATTTTCTCAATCTCTCCGCGTGTTATCCAAATGACCCTCAAGCCCCTTCTTATATCTTCCTGTTGGACAACCAACGACCTAGATTAAATCATAATCAAAGGCTCAGATCTTTTTGGCTTGATCTGTGTCTTTTTCTAGAAGTTTCACCCCTGATTAGATTAGTACCCATTAATATTTTAATTTTCCTAAGTTTAGACTTAGGAACTCCATTAAAATATTAATTATTTTAATAAAATCACTTATGGGTGGAATTTCCTAAAACACTTTCTGGGTTCTTCAGAGTACATGTGCCCAAGCCTCCTTGCAAAATTTGAGGCTTAGAGCACATCCGATGCTACCCCAAATCAACAATGTCATGGGCAGGAGGGAGACTCTCTAGTTGAGACATTTGGGGGGTGCACGAGTTGATAGATACAGGCCGAGGGACGACATGGTCTACTACCAAGGTAGCATATGTTCCACCCCGGGGCTCACACTTGGGGAGGTGATTGCAAGGGAGCTACATGATACACTTTCGGCGAGGTAGCCTGAGGTGTTACATGAGCATGAGGGACTGTGGATGATAGGCTTCATCTACAAGAGGGTGTCCAGACTCCAAGCCGTGTCTGTGTGTATCATCAGGAGTTGGTATAATAGAGTTCACTGTGTGGTCTGGCAGGGGCAGAGCAGTTTGGCATGCACCATATTGATTAAGGATGTATGGAGTACATATACTAATTGCATCCAGGGACCCAAGACGTGGTACGAGTTTGTGCTAGCAGTTGTCAGGGCTTGATTTGGGATGTATGGAGTACATATACTAATTGCATCCGGGGACCCGAGACGTGGTATGAGTTTGTGCTAGCAGTTGTCAGGGCTCCGAAGCGAATATGGCTATGTGATCCAGGGATTTAGTTGCCTGATGGATCGCTCCACTTCATGGTGTGTATGACGATGATATCAGGTGATTCAACTCATTCTCTGGTTGACACATGGGGAAATGATGTGGTCCTCATCATATGGCGAGGCGGGTTGTTGCTTAGGATCGAGGCTAGCCATGGAGTGGTAGACTCTGGCACTACTGAGTTGCCCTTGCTGGTTGGGCATAACTTTGATCATGATAGATATTATGGCTGAGCGTTACAATAGAGGAGGCTCCAGTACGAGCATGTTGGGCAGTCAGTCATGACCGAGATGTTGTGGTGTCAGCGGAGTAGTTTCATAGTGCGATGGGCATGGGATCATGGCGTCATAGGATTTGGTAGTTCAACTACCCTTAGGGATGAGCTGTTCTTACAGAGGAAGATCATTCAAATCTTATTGGGATTTAGTGATTCACTTATGACATGGGGGACTTCCCTAGTATGGCAGGATATTTTGCAGGAGGAGATCAGGTTCGTTTGGGACCCTGGTGACATAGGATTAGTTCATGTGGTGGTGGCACGACAACGAGGAGTGGTTTAGTGGCATATTTGGGACCTTGGTGACATAGGATTAGTTCATGTGGTGGTGGCATGACAATGAGGAGTAGTTTAGTGGCATATTTGGGACCCTGGTGACATAGGATTACTTCATGTGGTGGTGGCACGACAACGAGGAGTGGTTTAGTGGCATATTTGGGACCCTGTCATTAGCTTGGCCAACCTGTGGATTAGCATCATAAGGTGATATTGCTTGAAGACAAACAATTTTTGGTGGGGAGGACTGTCATGTCCACAATTTTGATTTTCCGCATTAGAGACAATTTTGGAAAGAGGAGACAATTTTGACACTGGGGACTTCAAAGGAAAAAGGAATATTACAGTTGTAATATCTCCAATTTTATGAGCATGGGAATTTTTCCCAATTTTGGTAATATTAATAAAAGGGGCAAACATTATTTTGGAGAAGAGTGGCAAGTATTATTGAAGATTGGTGGCAATTTTTTTTTAAATGGAGGAAAAAGTCACTTAGTGGAAAATTGCCCCCACCAATAAAATAATAATTGAAAAGGGAGTCTAAAAGCATGGGGAGAAATTATAAAAGGAGGATGGACTCTAAAAGCATGGGGAGAAATTAGAAAAGGAGGATGGACTCTAAAAGCATGGGTAGAAATTAGAAAAGGAGGATGGACTCATTTGTTGGGCATCTTTTGCTCATTATTTTCAAAAGATCAAACTCTCTCTTGGAGGTTGTTCAGCACAAGAGAAGTAGAGTTGTTTAGCTCAAGAGTTTCAAGTGAAACTCTTCCTCATTTCGGAGAACTTCTTGTGTCTCCCTATTGAGGCTTTGGGGGAGTCTATTTTAGGACTTCCATTGGAGTTTATCACAGAGTATTCACTTGGAGGTTATTTGGAGCATCATCTTTCTATTGCAGGTTCCTAGTATTTGCAAGAGATTTTCTACTAGTTAGAGGAAGAGTTTGGCACCATTTTTCATAGATGTTCCTGTTGGAAATAATACTGAGAGGGGGGGTGAATCAGTATTATCAAGTTCTTTTAATAAATCTTCCTTATTTATACTTTGAATTATTTTTGCATGTCAGTACCATAAAATAATGAGCATGAACAAAGAAAACAGATAGTCACACCAAAGAACACCAGATGTAAGGTGGAAACCCAATGTGGGTGAAAACCACCTGCTGCAATATGTCTCTATCTTCTTTCAAATTAGAAACTCCTTTTACAATGGATTTGTACTGGTGCAGTCCTTTACCAGTACGCAGGCTGCAACCTGCAGAGAGCTACACCTCTCTCTCGTTTTCCAGTCTCTCCTGGAAGGGAGCTACAACCCCCTACTTCTTTTCTTTCAAGGACCACTTTTCATAAATTTTCAAACTGGATCCATAAACATCAAGAGATCATCAAGTACAAGTAAATCACCCAGTCAACTGCAGTAACCAGATCAACAATAACAGTAAACTAAACCCAGAACACCTTATCAACAGAAAAATTCAGCCAACAAAAGGTCTTAAGACAGATCCGCAGTTTTCCTTTATCTGGCCTGCGTGGCCCCGCACTTCACCTTCTGCTCCCCTGCGTATACCCGCAGAGAGCCTTCTGCTGCACCGCGTACCCACGCACTGTTTCTTCAATCACGCCGCGTACTGTTACTGTAGGTACGCACCCACAGATGCTATCGCGCCGCGTACTGCTACTGTAGCCACGCACCCACAGATGCTATCGCGTTGCGTACCTACGCACCTGCGGCTTCTGAAGCGCCGCGTACTTTCACTGTGCCTACGCACCTGAACCTCTGTCGCGCTGCGTACCCACGCACTGCGCCTTCTTCTGCTCTGCGTACCCACGCACTTGCACTGTTAATCACCTGCGTACCTCTGGTTAGGGCCGAATTGGCAGTCCACTAGTGTGCTACAGATCGTCAGATGCCCAAATCTGATCAAGCGCTCGAGAGATCACCCTTCATAGATTCGCTTTCAACTTCACTTTTATATAGATCAAGCTTTTAAAACAATAACCCAATATTTCAGATCTTAAGATATTCAATTTGCAAAAGATGCTTAGCCAAGTGATCTCCTTTGCTTTATACAGGCAAGCTCTTCCTAAAATCATGGATCAATACCATAGATAACCAATACAAGGGGCCCAAAAACATGGGGCTCAATAATAATAATAATATAAAACAATACCACGGGCCAAAACCATAGAATCAAGAATGGCGGGCTAAATACCACGGGCCAAACATAAGAAACCCCATGTGAGTGCGCTTCTCTGCCTTGATGTAAGTGAACTGGGGGTACGCACCTTTTGAACGGGTGACCTGCGTGTGTGGCCGCAGTCCCTTCACGGCGTACTTGCGGGTACGCACCTTTTGAACGATTCTCCTGCGTACTTCTTAATTTCCAACATTTTGAGAGCCAGATTAGAGCACCGATCAGAGCATTGCCACTTGAGGGTGTTGCCATCAAGTACAACATCTGTATCATAGAGCCATACCAGAATCATAATGCCAACAGTTCCTGTATCTTTTAGTTGGGCCGAATTTTCTCTTATAGAGCCTACGTAGGGGTTGGAGAACAAAGTTTTTTTTGGCGTTTGACGTTGATATTTGCCAAGAGTTTTTAGCTGGGAGTGATAGCTATTTCTCGGAGGATATTTGTGCACAATTTCTTAGACATTTGTAGGAAAGTTCTATCATTTATTAGTGGTTTCACTTTGGTTGGGCGCAAAAGTGTGTAGCTAGGAGATTCGCTCTTTTTTGGGCATTCTGGGTCAGCTGGAATTAACCCAAACAATTTTTGGGTTTTGTTGGTTGGGGTGTGAGGAGCGTATAACTAATTTTATTGAATTTTCTGGGCAATATTAAGGCCATAAATGTACATTCTTATAGTAGGGTGTATTGTTGGTTAGTTGGGTAGTTTGCATCACATTGTGGGCTCGATTTTGGCTTAGAGTTAGGCCAAATATTATTTGGGTATTACTAGGTGATAGGAGAGGAGCCTGTGGCTACAATTTTAGGTCAACTCAAGGATTTTCCAAAGAGATCCTTCACAGTGATTTCCAATTTCTTAGAGATAGGAGGCTAAATTATTTTTGTAGAGGGAGGCTGAATTAGCCAGTGCGAGTTGCCAATTTACCAATGCGAGTTGCGGGAGGATTGATTTGTATTCTTAGTTGCCAAAGCAAATTGCTGGAGGTAGTACGAAGTGGTTGTGTGAGTTACTGGAGACAATTTATCTTGCAGGAGCCAATTTCCAAAGGCAGTGCGAGTTGCCGGAAAGACCAGTGTGCATTTCTAGTGGGCCAATGCAATTCTAGAAGGAAATGTGAATAGCCAGTTTGAGGTTGATTTGATTTGTAGAGGTTCGATTTGGTCAGTTGAAGTGAAGAAAATAATTTGTTAGTGCTTTGCCAGTTTACGAAAACCAATTTATGTAATTTTCAATTACATATTTGCTGAAGAATAATAAAACCCTCATCATTAGAACTGGTTCCCCACATTGGGGTTTTTCCATGGACAATTTGTCCAAAAATCTTGATGTCTATTTTATGTGTGTTGTTTTCAGTTATTGTGGTTCATTAATTGGTGAAATTTGTAGTTGTGTTTTTATTCAGTGTTTGTAGTAAATTAATTTGTTGGGGCAAATAATTGTTTTAACGATAGGTGAATAATTACCAGATTAACTGCAATAGATTTTTCACACCATTAACTAGCACTAAAAAAGATGCGTAGGAGACCAACTTTGATATACACAGGACCAGTCATCAACAAAACCAAAATCTCTTAGAATACTGTGTAGGAAGTTCCACTTTAGTTTGGCATAAGCCTTTGAAAAGTCAAGCTTGATCAACATCCCTGGTTTCTTGGTGGTCTTGAACGGATGAATGACTTCATGTGTCGCCATGATGCCATTAGGGATTTTCCTCCCTTCTAAATTATGTTCCATTTTATCCCCATGGATGTTTGCAATTTGTTGTTACGAAGGCCGATGGAGATTCCGATTTGTGCATATGAGGAAAGAGGATCCCAAGGAGGTGTTCTTATGTTCTGCAAATAAGTTTTTATGTGCAATGAAGGAGACAAAAGAGTGCTACCCAATAGTGTAGAAGAGATTGGCATGGCATAACAAGGGAAAGGGCATGTCGAGGAAAGGAGGTCCTTCTAGAAGTGAAGAAGTTAGAGTACAATGGCATAACATACATCGATTTACTAGATGAATTAACACCGAAGATGGAGATTGCACATTAGATAGACTTCGATTCCAAGTGCGACATTGCTTATTCAAGTGGTGCACAAGATGAGTTTTTTGGAAAGAATAGAGTTGAATTAATAGGTGAGTGAGTTGCTTTCGAAAGTCTTGATTAGAGATAGTATGAACCCATCTCTAGTACCAACATTAATAATGCTAAATAAGGATGAATGGTGGAGGTTGTTTATGAACTCTAAAATGTTGAACAAGATCATGATTAAATATAGGTTCCCATTGCAAAGAATGGTTGGTCTAATGGATAGTTTGAGTGGCATGAGATGCTCCACCTAGATAGATTTGACGAGAGGATGTTATCAAATTAGTATTAAAGAGGGCAATGAGTGGGGGACTACATTAAAGGCTGAAGAAAATTTGTACAAGTGGTTGGGTATGCCTTTTGGACTGACTAATGCATCAAGCACATTCATGCGATTGATGACAAAGTTAATGTGATTATACATTGGCAAGTTTGTTGTTTACTTGGACGATATTTTTTATTTTAGTAAGAGTGGAGAGAAGCACATAGAGAATTTGAGGTTGGTGTTCAAAGCTCTACGAATGGATTGGTTGCGCATAAGCTTGAGTAAGTGTGAATTCCTCAAGTAGGAGTCAATGTACCTGGGATGTGCAATCTGTAAGGACATATTGCACATGGATTTAGAGAAGGCAAATTTGATAGTTGAATAACCTACTCTTTGTAGTGTCATAAAAATCAAGAGTTTTCATGGGATTGCAAATGTTTAGATAAAGTTCATTAGAGAATTTAGTTGAATCTACACGTCTATGATTGGATGTATGAAGACACAATGATTGTAGTGGAGTGCACATGTGCAAAATAACTTTGAATTACTAAAGGAGAAGATTATGGAAGCGCTTGTGTTGGTGCTACTTTATTTTGGTAAGGTTTTCTAGGTTGATTATAATGCGAGAGTGGTAGCTATTGGTGTAGTGTTGGAGTTAGGAAGGAGGGTTGATAGTATTCTTCAACTAGAAGTAGAATGAAGCACGATGCAAGTATATTTTATATATGGTATTTTTACACTATTGTATAGGCACATAAGCATTGGAGGTATTATTACTGGGGGACTTCATCTTGTACAAAACCATCATGTGGTGAAGTTTGCCAACAAACAATAGAACCTGAACTACAGGCATGTAAAATGGGTAGAGTTTCTATAGAAGTACATGTTTTTGTTGAAGCACAAATTTTAGAAGGAGAACAAGGTGTTGATGCATTAAGTAAGTGAGGACCAATGTTGGCAACAATGAAGAATTAGACACTTGGATTTGAGTAGATCAAAGGCTTTTATGAGTGCAACAAAGTTTTTCTTTTTTGAACTAACTTCCTTTTATCAAAATGAGGCTAACACATCCACATTTAGCATTACTGGGGAACCATTGGCCCCATCTAATTTGGTTTCCTTTGGCTAACCATTGTTGCATGTGTTCGCACACATCTACAAGCACAGGCACAAGCGCTAGCATGCCACTTGGTAGGACATGAACCTTGGTGGGAGCTATATTGACCAATGTTGCAAACATCAACATTGGGATAACATCAGCAAGGGTCCGAAAAACCAAAAAATCGTAAAGATCGGGAAATATCGGTAAACATCGGCAAAATTAAGATACCACCAAAATATTGGTAAACATTGGCAAACATCAGCTAGGCCAAAAAATTGTGATTTTTGATTTTTTTTTGTGATAAAATTGGGATGTTTGCAACATTGATATTGACTACTCGCTTTCGTTGACTCGACAAAACACTGTTCACTTGAAATAGACTTTGTCTAGGTTGTAGAGAGGTCCAGGAAACCAACATTGCTGGATAAAAGTGTGTATTTGGATTACTTCATCCAGTTACTTGTTCAAAGGGAAGCAATTACGAGTATTAGAAAATTCAATACATGAGAACTTGGTAAGAGAACTACATAACTGTAGATTAGGGCATTTTGGGTGCAATAAGACGCAAGGCTTATTGGTCAAACGGTGTTCTTTCCCAAGTATGAATAAGTTGGTTAGCTAATTTGTGGTGTGATGTAGAATATGTTAGATGGCAAAAGGAGTGAGTCAAAATACTGACTATAAACATGTTTCCTATTTTGAATATGCCCTGGGAGGATACACTATCAAACTTTATAGATTGCAACATGGATTTTGTAGTGTTTGTTAGGGTTGACATTTTCTAGGATGGTGCACTTTATGCCTTGCAAGAAGACTGGTGATGCAACATTATACAAAGCTATTTTTCAAGGAGTTGGTCCGATTGTATGGATTGTTTTAGATGATCACATTGGATGGAAATACCGGATATCTAAGTCATTTTTGGAAAACGTTGTGGAAGAAGATGGTGAAAACTGCAATACAATTTAGTATATCATCCTTTGATCGATGGACAGGGCAAAGTGGTGATTCAAAGTTTGGGAAATCTTTTGAGATGTTTAGTTGGAGACAAGTTGAAACAATGGGATCAAGTTTTGGTGAAGGAAGAGTTTGCATATAAGAACTTTGTGAATAGGCTGACAAACTTTTCACCTTTCAAGAACTGGTATGGGTAGATTCCTAAAGAACTGACATAATTGGTTGGTTTGTCAATCAACATGCAGAGGAGCAATGATGCTAAAGCATTTGTAGAACAGATGGAAAAGGCGTATTTGCAAGTCTAGGATAGACTAGGAGAAAAGAGTGCAGAGTACATGCAGATGCACACATAATGTACAAGTATTTATAGATGGTGATTTGGTCACGGTGCATCTCATGAAAGAGCATTATCCCAAAGTAGCTTATGACAGGCTAAATGTGAAGAAGATCAGATTGTATAGAAACAAAATGAAGTTTGGTGATAATGCTTCCAAAGTTAGTTGCTAGAGGAGTTTGATGTTTCACCCATTTTTGGTTTTGTAGATATATATGAGTATAGGGAAGGTGAGACTGTTCCAGAAGATGAAGATTCATTGGGTGAAGGAAGCACATGCATATTGGCATAGACAGTAGCTAGTTGAGATTGAGCGAATGCTAGATGACAAAGTATTTAAGATGTGCAGCAGGAAATACATTGTCTGGTGAAGTGGAGATATCCATAGTTGGGTGGTCCAACTTTAGGGAAAGCATAGGATTGCCAAACCCTGCTACAAACATGCATTCAAGATAGGAAATTGATCTAAAAGGATATGTTTTATGATTAGAGTCATCATAAAAGAAGATTGCCACATTTAAATGCCTTTTTGAGAGAGACGACATTCTTGCAAAACTTGCTGAGCACAAATAGGATGGACAGTATTTTGAAAGTGATATATGCATTCTGAATTATCAGTTGCCTGCAGTTTTTAATAGCTTTCCTTTATACACAGATTTGTACATCAATTAAGGTCCTCATAAATCACCTAGGAATATTCCTCGTTGAGATAAGTGGGCATCAAGCAACGGAAGTCATCAAAACTATGCAATCAAATCCATAGCTTAGCTGTCTATAACTTTACCATATGATGTACCTACCCTGCTAATAACTGTTCATTCTAAATACCATGTTTAGCCTTCTGCTATTATCGTCAAACCAAAATTCAAAGCTTCATTTAATGCAAATCTAATATACTAAAAACGACAATAACCAATATCGGAAAAGTTGCACTGTATTGGATATAAAATCCATGACAACTTATAGTCTGCTACTACCATCAAATATGAAAATAGCAGAAAGCAAGAAATCATTGCATTTAGAGATGAATCGAAAGATAGAGAGAGACAAAGATTATCAGTTGTGTACTGGCTTACTAGTTAGAACTTAGAAACTATAAATCAGATATAAAGCTACATGGAATATAGTTTTCCAACACACTGAAGGCTGTGGCTACAAATTGATTTCTTTAACTTGACTTTGTGTTTAATTATCTAAGAGATATATGTCTTGGTAGATTTCTGGTAAAAGAATGCTGGAGCCTTAACTTGGAGTTGTAATTACAGTGTCATTTGGAAAAGTATTCGTAGGAATCTTATTCAGTGCATTTATCCACTGTCATCTTGAATATTCAAGTATCCAGTCTAAAATGGTATCTGTTCCAGACCTGAAAATATATGTCAGGGCTCAGATCCCTCAGCAGAAAAAGACCTGCAATCACAGTCCCCGTATTATGAAAATTGTGTAACTTCATAAATTGATGGCATAGGAAGAGCAAAGAGCACCCTGTTTTTTCTTGTAGTTTCATAACTTTCATGTAATTAGAACATAATGAACTTTGCAAATACAATAAAAGATTGGTACCGTGTTAACATGAGATCCATATTGCTTGTAATTTGCAACTGCAGGCCTTCGAGACCTTGTGGATTTTCTGCCAGCTTCTCTTGCAACTATAGTTAGCTACTTTTCTGCAGAAGTTACACGTGGTATCTGGAAACCTGCAGCAATGAATGGAACTGACTGGCCAAGTCCAGCTGCAAATCTTTTATCGATTGAAGCTGAGGTAAAGGAGATATTGGCTGCTACTGGTGTTGATGTACCAAGCCTTGTCATAGGTATCGGTTTTAACTTTTTTATGCTCAGCTCTTTGGGAAAACTTGTTTGGAATGTTTATGTATAAGTGACATCTAAATTTCATTCTAAGAAATGTTCTTTGCTTGGATGTTATTGTTCAACAGGAGGAAATACAGCAGCTACCCTTCCTTTACCATTAGCAGCACTTGTGAGTCTAACAATAACATTCAAGATGGGTAAAAATCCAGAGTTTCTTAATGGTATTGCTGGATCAGCATTGGAAACTGCTGCTGCTGGATGTCCATGGCCTAGCACACCCATTGTGGCAGCACTCTGGGCTCAAAAAGTTCGGAGATGGCACGATTTTATTATTTTTAATACTGCGCGTACTGTATTCATACAGGATAAGTGTGCTGTTTCTCAGCTACTCAAAAGTTGCTTTGCTGCTGCCCTTGGATCCAAAAACACAATAATGCCAAGGCTTGCAGTTCATGGTGGAGTAGGAGCACTCCTTGGACATGGTTTCTCTTCGCATTCCTCTCCTGGTGGCATGTCTGCAGTTGCACCTGGGATCCTTTATCTCCGCATTTATAGAGGCATGTATGATATAATGTTTGTAACTGAAGAAATTCTCTCACTTGTGGTTGGAACAGCAAGAGACTTAGTAGCTAACGGAATGAATGGTGAGTGTTTGGGCCAATCCGTTCAAACTGTACAATGCTTAAAATCTCATCATCTGTCATTGGCTAATGCATTAGCAAGAGTTAAACAGGCTTCTTCCCTTGGAGCTTCCCTACTTTGTATCACAGGTGGTTCAGGTCTGGTTCAAATGCTTTATCAAGAAACCTTGCCAACATGGTTTTTATCTGGAAATGGAACAAAGCCCAAAACTACAGCAAGTGCTTCTGCTCTGGAAGGATACGCATTAGCACATTTTTCCTTTCTTTGTGGGGTTTGTGTATGGGGAATAAATGCCTCATCTTTCTCAAAGAGAAGGGCAAAAGTTGTTGGGATCCATATGGACTTTATAGCAAGGGCATTGGATGGAAAAATTTCTCTTGGATGTGAACATGCAACGTGGAGAGCATACGCTTTAGGCTTCCTTGCAATGGTCATTAGTTGTGCTCCTAACTGGATTTCTGAAGTAAATTTAGAGACCCTTAAAAAACTGGCTACTCGGTTGAGATGGTGGCATGAGCCTGAACTTGCCATCGCACTTTTAGAGAGAGGGGGCCCTAGAGCTATGAGTGCAGCTGCTGAACTTGTTGGAGACTATTAAGTCTTTCTCTCTTTGGTGTATATATATCTTAAGATATTAGTAAATCTAGTACTGCACCACTCAATGCACTTTAGTAGTTTTTTCGTTTTCAAGCCAGTTTTGATGGAGATTAATATCGGCACAGAATAACTAATAGATGAATTGGCTTTTTTGGCTGGAATCCGGCAATACAGTTTCTAGCCAAATTGTGATTTCTTTTTGATTAAAATGCAATTTTTAATGCATAAATGGATTCAGCACCTTGAAAAACTCTTGAAGTACTCCAAATTTATAAATTAAACACCTTAAACTTATGATTCTTGAAAGTTTCTAGTGGATTTTGGATAAAAATCACCAAAAAAATACCTTGAAAAGGGCCATTTCGCCTATTAATTAGACAACATGATTAATATCTACATGTTTAGATATTTCTGAGAATGAATCAGAGAAATTCAGGGTATGATTCTTATAAGTTTTTACTGGATTTTGGATAAAAATCACCCAAAAAAACACCTTGAAAAGGGCCATTTCATCCATTAATTTGACCGCGTGATTAATATCTACATGTTTAGATATTTCTGAGAAAGAACCAGAAAAATTCAGGGTAGTACATGGAGCGACAAGTGCATCATCCAACACGTTTGACAACTTTTAGTAACTGCATACATCATTATAATCTCGTAACTATTGGTTGGTTACATCACGGGGTACAACTACCTATCTCAGAAGAGATCATCCTGAAGTATGGATTGAGGTGTTAATATTGCTCAGCCGGCGTGAGGTGCCATCCAAATGCAGAAGTGGGGGAGTAAGGTTAAGGTGTTCAGCAAAAAAGATGTTTAACACTAGATGTTCAGTTGAAAACTATAAAAGGGGACTTCACAGTAAGGTTTTCAGTGTTTACTACGTGATTAATATCTACATGTTTAGATATTTCTGAGAAAGAACTAGAAAAATTCAGGGTAGTATATGGAGGGACAAGTGCATCATCCAACACGTTTGACAACTCTTAGTAATTGCATGCATCATTGTAATCTCGTAACTATTGGTTGGTTACTGTTATGTAAAAATTTGTTAGATTAGGCTTACTATTTAATTTTTAGTTAAATTAGACGAAAGGGCACGATCATAAGATCATGCCCTTTTCCCAAAGGGTGCCCGAGGCAGTATTTAAGCCAGGAAACCCCATTGTAAACGACATCATCTATCTATTCATCTTATTAATAAATATTTATATATAAATTTCTGCATATCATAAGTTCTCCGTTCCATTTGGTATCAGAGCGGGTTCGATCCTCTGGACAAATTCTCGTTGCATAGTTCACCACCTTGCACGCAGCCACCGTTTCTCCCATCCGCACCACTGTTCCAATCCTTCCGCCTGGCAGCGCTCTAACCAATCATAGTCCGTTGTTCTAACTCCCCTGTGCTCTATCGCACTTACTCCAGGCGGCTGATCGTGCCTGCTTCAGTCACTGCTCGTGCCGCCAAACCATAGTTGGCTGCCTGTTACTTCCTTTATCACTCCTGTCTACTAGTGTGCATCCCACCTGCGTCAACTCCTGGCGTCCACCCCACGCTGTCGCAACAAACCTCAAACTTCCATCTGCAGTCTTTGACATAACCGTCCCCATCCGTCCGCTGTCCAGACTTATCCCGTCGATTTCCGCCTTCCGCCAGTCACCTGTTCACACCCACCATCGACCCGTAGCCATCCGTTAAAGACTGCGGTGATAAACTGCGCGATATTTTTTTTGAACAGCCAAAGGGTTCCGTCAACCAATGTGACTGTTCGATAGTAATAATATATATATATATATATATATATATATATATATATATATATATATTTTAAAATTTTACGCTGGCAGATAAATATACGCCGCCACAAACTCGCTCAATGTCGACAATGACAATGGTGGATTTCCAAAAAAAATTGGTTGACGCAGAGCATAAGATAAATAACAACCACGATGAGGTCAGTAAAAGATTAAATGAATTCCAGATTAAGCTTGGGGAGCAAGCGGACGAAATCAAAAGTCTTCACGATACGACAAACCGAATAGAAACAAAGATGAAAAATCAACATGTCCAAACAGAAGTACATATCAGAGATGCCTTAACAATGCTGAAACTTTTGTGTAAAAAGATGAATTGTACACCCGAACAACTACTAAAAGAAAATGAAGAGAATCAAGAACACATCTCATCAGATTCAACAAAGTCCACTGACTCTCATGAAAAAGTTGAATCCCCAAGGAAATCAGCGACACCCCACCAAGAAGCGAGTAACACAGCCTTTACAAACAAGCAACTCTGGGATAACTTTACCAATCAACACCCTTTTTTTGCTCAACCATTAGCAACATACCAGCGAAGGGCAAAAGTTGAGATTCCTAAATTCGATGGAAACGAAAAAAACAATGTTGCATGGATAAATAAAGCAGAAGAATACTTTGAGATATATGACATTAATGACGATGACAAAAAGCTCAGGCAGTGCATCCATGAAAATGGAGGGAGAAACATATAATTTGTATATGTGGTGGAAAAAGACAACACACGTCATTAGCTGGAGGAAATTTAAAGATGCATTCTTAAAACGATTCCAAGGTGTAAAGGAAGAAGAGTTCTTTTCAAAACTCATCAAATTACGACAAAAAGGAAGTGTGGACAAATACACTCAAGAATTGGAGACTTTAGTAACACGAGTACCTGGGTTATCAGAATCTCGTCTAATTCAGTCATACATCTCGGGACTCAAAACCCACTTACAAGTAGAACTTGAGATGCATGACATTTCATCAATAGAAGTAGCAAGACGAAAAGCAAAAACAGCCGAAAAAAAATTCGAACAAATATTTTGGTCAAAATCTGAAAAAACATATTCAAGACGAAGAACACCTCAGTATGTGGACGCAAAAAATACAAGATATGTTCCACCACATCGTCGTGAAGATGAAAAATCTAATGTGGAAGCACAAAGGATAAAGGAGGGTAAATGCAAGCGTTGTGGTGAGAAGTGGGACCCTAAACATAGGTGTGCTAAAGGAAAAGAACCAAAGAACCTATATAATTGTGAAGCAACCAATGATTCAAACAGTGAAGATTCTGACATTGAAGAAACAGAAGATGCCCCAGAATTTTCACCAGAATTAGATGACGAAAGTATTCCGCAAGTATCATTATCAGCGATGACAAGTATATCACAACCTCAGACTTTAAAGTTAAAAGGACACATAAAGAAGAACAACGTGGTGGTTGTCATTGACTCTGGTAGCACACAATTTTTTGGATGCAATCGTGGCATAGAGGCTCAATATTTTTTCATTTCCCTTACCAAACATGAAGGTGATGGTCGCTGACGGTAAGAAGATAGAAAAGGTGGGGAAATGCCATAAGGTTAAATTGCGGATTTAAGACTTTAGTTTAGAGTCTCCGTTTTTCACAGACCATTAGGAGGAGTAGATGTAGTCTTAGGTATTCAGTGGTTACGAATGTTAGGTACTTATGCCGCCAACCACCAAGTACAATTTATAAAATTCAAATGGGTAGGTCAGAAGTACAAATTACACAGATTCCAAGCACTAGAAAATCAAATTGTATCATCATCACAGATGATGAAGATGATTCGAAAAGGAGCACCCACTTATGTAGTACAATGTCATCAGTTAGAAATGTTATCTGCAAATATGACCAATGAAGAGTCACATGAGATACAAGATCTAATTAGGAAACATGAAAAAGTATTTCAAGACCTACCTATGAAGACGCTGCCTAATAGGGAAATTGAGCATACAATAGAAGTCAAGGCAGGATCAAACCCGGTCAACATCAAGCCATACCGATATACACATCACCAAAAAACAGAAGTCGAGAGATTAATCCAAGACCTCTTAAAGTGTGGAACCATCTCGAAAAGTAAAAGTCCTTACGTTGCTCCAGTGGTGTTGGTAAGGAAAAAAGATGGGTCATTCAGGTTATGTATTGACTATAGGGGATTAAACAAAATAACAATTAAAAACAAGTTTCTAAATCCCTTTATCGACGAAATGTTGGATGAGCTACATGGTGCAAGGTATTTCTCAAAATTGGACTTAAGATCAGGGTATTATCAAATTAGAATCAGATTAGAGGACATACCAAAAACGGCATTCCGAACACACGAAGGTCACTATGAATTTAAAGTAATCTTGTTTGGATTAACCAATGCACCAACAACGTTTCAAGCAACTATGAACGAATTATTTCGCCCACATCTTAGAAAGTTTGTATTAGTATTCTTTGACGATATTCTAATTTACAGTAAAACTTGGAAGGAGCACTTGCAACATTTGGACAAAGTTCTTACGCTACTTAAAGAACACCAATTTTACGCAAAAAATTCCAAATGCACCTTCGGAAAGGAAGAAGTAGAATACCTTGGACACATTATATCCCATGAAGGTGTAAAGGTGGACCCTAACAAAATCAAGGCTATAAAAGAATGGACCAAACCTGCTAATATATCAAAGCTAAGAGGGTTCTTAGGTTTGACTGGATATTACTGAAGATTTATTAAAAACTATGCACATATAACTGCACCTCTAACAAATCTTTTAAAGAAGAATTCGTTTCTATGGGATGAGGAAGCAGGAAGGTGTTTTGAAAAATTAAAGGAAATTATGTCTAATGCTCCCGTATTAGCAACACCAGATTTTTCTAAGCCATTTATCGTTGAGTGTGATGCTTCTGGATTCGGTATAGGTGCAGTATTAATGCAACAAGGACAACCAATAGCTTTTGAAAGTAGGAAGCTCAACAAAAGAGAACCCTTCAAATCCACATACAACAAAGAAATGCTCGCTACCATGCACGCACTAGCTAAGTGGAGGCAATATCTTTTTGGAAGTAAGTTTTCTATTCGAACAGACCATAACAGTCTCCAGCATCTCCTTCAACAAAAAACACTTTCTGAAGAACAACAAAAATGGATTGAAAAAATTGTCGCTTTTGACTTGGAAATACTACATAAAAGAGGTAAAGACAATGTAGTAGCAGATGCCTTATCCAGGAAAGATGAAGAACCAACACTACTTGCAATTTCGGTTGTTGTCCCTGAGTGGCTTAACGAAATTCGAAGTGAGTATGCCAAGGATCCAGAAATAACGGCAATAATCAATAACCTTCCCAACAACTCAAAATTTGAGTGGAAGAATGATATCCTATGGTATAAGGGAAGAATCTATCTAAATACAAATTCCAAGTTTAAGTTTAAAATACTCAAGGAATTACATGACTCACCGTCAGCTGGACATGTAGGATTCTTTAAGACTTACTACAATGCACGTCAATCCTTCTTTTGGAAGGGAATGAATCGTGATATTCAGAAGTATGTAGCAGAATGTGACACATGTCAAAGGAATAAAAGCGAAAATATTACGACACCAGGATTATTTCACCCCTTAAACATTCCAAAGCAGAAATGGGAGGAAATCTCGATGGACTTTATTGAAGGATTACCAGTATCTGAAGGCAAGGACAAGATTTTCGTAGTAGTCGACAGACTCACCAAATATGCTCACTTTATGGCAATAAAGAAGTCATACTCAGCAAAAGAAATCGCTGAAATATTTTGCAAAAATATATACAAGTTACACGGTTTTCCGAAAGTCATTGTGAGTGATAAAGATGCCAAGTTCAAAGGTAATTTCTGGAAGGAATTATTCAGCCATATAGGAACTTACCTAAATATGAGTTCTGCTTATCACCCTCAAACATATGGCGAAACAGAGGTTGTCAATAAATGTTTGGAGGCCTATCTACGTTGCTATGCTACAGAAAAACAAAATAAATGGGCTCAATGGCTACATCTTGCTGAGTGGTGGTATAATTCCACTTATCATACATCAACAAAAATGACGCCATTTCAAGCTCTATATGGGTATGAACCCTCAAAATGGAAGGATCTAGCTATTGTCCAGACAAATCTACCCGCTGTTGAAGATCAACTAGAAGAAACCCAAAAATTCGTCCAAATATTAAAAGAAAACCTGAATAATGCAAGGAATTGTATGAAGCAACAAGCAGACCGTAACATAACCGAAAGAGAGTTTGAAGTTGGAGAATGGGTATTTGTTAAGCTCCAACTATACAAACAATTATCCTTAAAACAAAAAGGAAAAAACAAATTGGCACCAAAGTTTTATGGACCTTATCAGATCAACAAAAAGATTAGCCAAGCTGCGTATGGTTTAAGCCTTCCAGAGACAAGTCGTGTTCACAACGTCTTCCACGTATCTTGCCTTAAAATGGCACTAGGTAACAATCAAACAACGCAAACAACACTTCCATCCTTAGATGATGAGGGAAGAGTCATTTTAGAACCAGAAGGTATTTTGTCTACGAGAGAAAGAGAGCTTCGATATCGTACTATCAAGGAATATCTGATCAAGTGGAAGGACTTACCTGAAGAAGAAGCTTCTTGGGAGAATGAAGCATTTTGTCAACAACATCCGTCATTACGTATGCTTTGAGGACAAAGCATTCTTTCGAGAGGAAGGCAATGTTATGTAAAAATTAGTTAGATTAGGTTTACTATTTAATTTTTAGTTAAATTAGATGAAAGAGCACAATCATAAGATCATGCCCTTTCCCCAAAGGGTGCCCGTGGCAGTATTTAAGCCAAGAAACCCCATTGTAAACGACATCCTCTATCTATTTATCTTTTTAATAAATATTTATATATAAATTTCTGCGTATCATAAGTTCTCTGTTCTAGTTACATCATGGGGTACATCTACCTATCTCAGAAGAGATCTCCCTGAAGTATGCATTGAGGTGTTAATATTGCTCAGCCGGCATGAGGTGCCATCCAGATGCTGAAGTGGGGGAGTAAGGTTAAGGTGTTCAACAAAAAAGATGTTTAACACTAGATGTTCAGTTGAAAAAATAAAAGGGGAGTTCACAGTGAGGTTTTCAGTATTTTGTTAAATGTTTTATTGCAGGGTGAGCACAGTTACGAGAATGAGCTTGACAAATCACTCAGGCCAGACTGTAAGAGTTCAATTCAGATTGGGCAATAAAAAATACCCAAATTTTGATAAAAAAAAAACATCATTAATATGGAAAAATTCTATGTTCATGCAATACAATGCAAATTATATATATATATATATATAACAAAAACACCATGGATGATGCAACATAGCTTGACAATTTTAAATTGCACCATGGATGGTGCAACATTGTTTGAAGGATTTTTTTGATTTTTTTGAATTATTAATAAAAATTAAAGTCCTTATAAAAATAAGTTCTCAGTCCTTGATAATCCAATTCATTCTATCCATATAACTAAATGACTTGTAGGTATTCGGAATTTGGAAGTAAAAATGCTGCCTTTATATTGAAAGCGGAACCACATTTTTTATTTTTTTATTTTTAAATACAATGTTGAATCTATCACATGTCACCTAATGACTTAATTATCAACATATTTTATCCTGAAAACCAAATCACATTTTTTATTTTTTATTTTTAAGGATGAACTTCCCATCTTTGAAAATCTAAATACAATGTTGGATCTATCACATATGACCTAATGGCTCAATTATCAACATCTTTTACACTTTTGTAAAAAGAAAGGTTTAAAATAATAAATAGTAATTTGAAATTTATAATAATACAAATTTGGTTAAAATTCTATAGGATGTAGAATGTAATTTTCTGCTTTGATAATTACTTTATAATGATTTTCAAATAGTATTTCTCAAGACATTGATATTATTGAATAATTACACATAAAAAATCACAATAGTAAATTCAGCAGAAACAATAAAGATCATAGAAAGATAGGCATGCATAGTAGACAATTTTCTTTTATCCTCGAAAACCCAACATTGAGAGAAAAATTTCACAATCTTTTTTAAGGAGAAATTGTCTTTCAACAAGGGTTACAAATAAGAAATTTGTCTAGAAATATGTGCCAATATACAAGTCAAAATAGTAGTCAAACTTGGTTAAACAATTGTTGGTCACACTGATCAAACACTTAGAAGTCAACGATTGTCAAATTGTAGCTTGCAGTGAAATTTGGCCCTACAATCAACGACCTATGGTCAAATTGTCGCTGGTCAAATCCTCACACGTGTGGCTTTCTTGTGGTCAACTTTTGGTCAAATCACTGTGATCAGACTCAACTTGGTCAACCATGTGGTCAAATTCAGCTTGGTCAATGGTCTGGTCAAACTTGACCTTCTTCCTCACACGTGTCCTCCAAAAAGAGTGATAGAATGATGAAGAGAGATGAAAGATGATCCCCCAAAACAAATTTCCCCTTAGCTGAAATTTCTTCTCCACTAGAAAAGATAAATTGAGCTTGATATGTTGATGATTTGTCTCATCACATGTTTGTCTATTTATATAGAGCTCTAATGTTGAATGGAGACCTATCAAGAGGCATCTCATCACAAGAAATTCCTTCACTAATGGAGTCTACATTACAACTCAACATTAGACTAACATTGTTTATTCCACTGATGGGTAAAAACCCCATTAGATAAACAAATCACACCCACTCTATAAAAAAATAGATCACTCCATCTTGGAGCCAATGTGAGTACCATGGGCCATTAACCTCTAGTTAAATTAACATGGCCCCATGGGATAATGTCTTCCCCCTGATCCATTCACCCCTAGCAAAATCAACATGGCCCCATGGGTGAATGTATCATTCCCCCACTAGTCAAATGAACATGATCTTATGGGAGAATGTTTGTTTGATGCTGCAAAAACATCAACACTTCCTCTTAGCGAGGGAGACATTTTGCATTATGCTAAGCTTGTATTTGAATTTTACAATCTTCCTCCTAAATAGAGGCTTGGTGAGAATGTTTGCAATTTGCTCGTCTATGGATATGTATTGGAGCTTCACTGCTCCCTTTTGCACCATGTCTCGAATGAAGTGATATTTGATCTGAATGTGCTTCGACCTGTCATGAAATACTTGATTCTCCAAAAGCTTGACATAGTTTGAATGTCACAATATATCAAGGTCGTCTCTAGCACATGATCAAATAGTCTTGCAAGTACCTTCCAATGCCACACTGCTACCTGACTTGTGACATTGGTTGCGATATATTCCACTTCTACGATGCCAATTCTGACATAAGTCCACTTCTTGTTAATCCAGGATATCATAATTGATCCCAAGCTGAAGTAACACCCTGAGGTGCTCTTTTTGTTCACTACACTCTCGACCGAATTAGAATCAACATATCCCTGCAACCTCACTTCGCCACTTGAGACATATCTCATACCATATCAACTGTACCACACAGGTACATGAACACATGCTTCAATGCAACCCAATGTACATGCCTCGGTTCAACCATAAATTGGCTAAGGGTGTTCACTACAAAGCAAATCTCTAGCCTAGTGTTAGCTAGGTACATCAATGATCCAATCAATTGCCTGTACGTAGTGGGATCCACCAAGTTTGAATCTAAAGTGAATCACTCAACTCCTTGAGATTTGTCACCATAGGTGTAGTCATGGACTTGTATTCTGTCATACCAAATCTCCTCAAGATCTTAATTTTGTACTTCCCTTGACCAAAGAAGATCTCATATGGTCTATGCCACCCTTGCAATCCCAAGAAATAATGCATTAAGCCAAGATCCTTCATCTTGAACGATGAGGTCAACTCCCTCTTGCACCCAATAATGAGCCTCTCTGCTCCAATAAAGAATAGATAATCAACATGCAAAACCAAGATCAAAGGATCACCATCAACAACCATGAAATAAAGGCCAGGATCCACATCACTCTTGGTGAAGCCCAAACTCATCAAGTATCCATTCATCTTGGAATACCATGCCCTAGGTTCCTGCTTGAGTCTGTACAAATTTTTCTTCAATATGAAAACATGGCACTCCTTCCCATGTATCACAAAGCCCTGAGGTTGCTCTATGTACACTTCCTCCCCAATCACACCACTGAGGAACGTGGTCTTTACATCTGTTTAATATAACATTCACCCATAACTAAAGCAAGAGAAACAATAGTCTTGATGGAAGTGTACTTGATGACTAGAGCAAAAGTATCCGACATAGTCCTCTCCCTCTTTCTAGGAGAACCCTCTTGCCACAACGTCACTTTGTACTTCTTGATGTTGCATTCGCTGCATGCTTGACCTTACAGTTCCACTTGGAACTCACCACTGACTTCCTCTCTAGTCTTGGAACTATCTCTCATACATCATTCTTCATGATGGATTGATACTCCATCGTAGCATCCTTCCAAACCTGCTGGCTAGTTGCCTCCTCATAATTGGAAGGTTTAGAATCAATGATGTGGCTCATTAATGCCATATAGTTCAAGGATCTCCAAGGTCATCTTCTCTCTTTAAAAGTGCCCCTTAGAGATGCATGCCTCTCTACATCTTGCAAAATGTCACGAAGCCATGCTGGCCTCTTCCTGGTCACCGCAACATTTATAGGTAGGTCCATTAGCTCCACTGCCTCTACTAACTTCTCCTGATAGTTTGAAGGATGAACAATTGGACTAGAGATATCTGTACCCACATCCTTCAGAGCCTCTTTCTCCTCACTATCAATGTCCATATGACTCTCTAGACCTCCTGAAGGTTACCTCCTCAACAAAAGCAACATTCCGACTTACCTCAATTTGACGTTGTCTTGGAATGTAGATCTTGTAGGCCTTCGAAGTCTCGCTGTATCCCACAAAAGTATCCTTCTTCCCAGAATGTTCTAATTTATTCCTCTTCTCCTTAGGCATGTGGATATATACTGGACAAACAAAGATCCTCAAATGATTGACCTTTGGCTTCACTCTTGTGAATTCCTCTCAGGAGTCTTATCCTCCAATATTTGGTGAGGAATCCTCTTCTAGACATAAACTACTACATTGGATTCCTCTACTATAAGAACATGGGTAAGTATTGATCATAAATCATCGCCTTGATAGCCTCCACAATTGACCTATTCTTACTTTTTGCAATCCCATTTTGCTGAGGGTTGTAAGGAACTATCCACTTCCTCTTGATCACTGCTTCCTTGCAGAAATCACTGAAGTCCCTAGAAGTATACTCTCCTCCCTTATCTGACCTCAATACCTTGATCTTCTTCCTGTCAAGTTCTCTACTTGAGCTCTAAACTCCTGGAACCTGCTAAAGACCTCATCCTTGGTCTTCATGAAGTAGATACATGTTTTTTGGGAGAAATCACCAATGAATGTCATGTAGTACAAGAAACCACCCAAAGATGATACTATCATCGGCCTTCATACATCTGAATGCATTAGATCTGAGATCCCCTTGGACCAACTATCACAACTTGGAAAAAGACTCCTTGACATTCTTGCAAAGTGCACAACCCTTGCAAACATCCTCATGATTTTCTTGGAGATTTGGAAGACCTGTAACCATCTTCCTCAATGTTAACAAAGCCATGTAATGCAAGTGAGAAAATATCTAATGCCATAACTCACATAAATTGATACTATCATGTACCAATGCATGGGCTGGAGTTCTAACAATTTGTACAATCCTCTCTCTCAAACACCAATCACTCTTGTTGAGTCTATGCTTGAGTCCTTAGGCCTTATAAAAACCTGACCATTTACAAATGCAACTCTGTAACCTCTATCCTCCAATGCCAAGATAGAGAGCATGTTCTTCTTCAATCCTGGTACAAACAATACACTCTCATATGTAGAGAATCTCCGGACTCCAGTTGAAACAATGCTATCCCAACTAGGCTTTCACTGCATACTTAGCTTTGTCTCCAAATTCCACCTACAATGTTGAATCTTTCTTTGTCAAATCTCTGAGAGAATCTTGTGAACATTTCATATGCCTAGAAGCACCACTGTCCACCAACCAAATATCACTACTATCAGTAATAGTGCATGTGAGACTGGAGACATAAATATTTTTTTCGAAGTTCATTGCAATCTCATCAAGTTTTGATTCCTTTTTCTTCTAGCGTAGATGCTCATCATCATCATCAACATCGGCCATTGATGCATGTTGCTTTCCCTTCCTTTTCTTTTGAGGACACTAGGAGGCATAGTGACCAAATGTATGACATTTGAAGCACCTGATCTTTGAAAGGTCCTTCTTCTTCTAATCTTGAACTGGAGTTGATCTTCCACCTGTAATCTTCTAATCAAAGTTTTTTCTTCATTTTTTGTTTCCTTGCATGCGCTGTAAAGGCTTAAGTTTATTCATCCTAAGATATTTGCACGCTGTTCTTGGATTACAATCTGGCTTGCTCTTGGAAATAATCAGTCCAACGCTGATCGAAATCGGGCAGCTCATCTCGTGCACAAATACCCTATGCAAATGGATATCATGAAGAAGGAACTCCATTAAGAGTCACTGTAACAAACTTTGGATCATCAATGTATCTCCAATGGATTTAAGTTGATCTCTCAATTGGGAAACTCTCATGAGCTAAGTGGCACCTAAATCTAATATGGATATCATGATACTATGGATTTGATGCCTTCATGCTAGTGTTCTTACCCTCTAAAAATGCCACCAAGGCATCATACATTTCTTTCGCAGTGTTCAACTCAGTAACATGTGGAATCAAGTGGTCCTTTATGGAATCTATCAAGATCCTATTAGAATTTTCTTCATTCTTCTTATGATTGGATTTCTCCTCAACACCTTGTGGTTCTAAGACATTTTCCTTCACATAAACTTGAATTTCATTTTCATCCAAGGTAAGGCTTGGTCTTCCAAGATTTAAAATTTGCAGCGCCATTCAACCTGTGTTCTACTCATTTATTGGGCACCATCTCGAAAAGAGAACTAAACACTAGAATATGAGGCTGATTAATTGCTAATCTTTCAACAAAGTTATAATACCATGTTGAAATTATATAGCATGTGTAGTAGAATACAAATTTTTACTCTAATAATTTCTTCTTAATGATTTTCAAGCAATGTTTCTCAAGCCATTGATATCATTGAATAATTACACCAATAAAATATCAACATTAAATGCAACAAAAATAATAAAGATCATAGAAAGAAAACCATGCACAGTGGACACCAAATTTTTACCCTAGGAAACCCAACCTTGGGAGAAAACCCAACAATATTTTCTTAAGGAGAGATTGTCTTTCAAAAAGGTTTACAAATAAGAAATTTGTCTAGAAATTTGTGCTAATATACAAGTCAACCAACCATTCAAACTTGGTCAAACAACTGTTGGTCAAACTAGTTAAACACTCAGAAGTCAACATTGTTCAAACTACAGCCTGCGGTCAAATTTGACCTTGTGATCAAATCATCCCTGCAGTGAACTTGGCTTGTGGTCAACTCAACTTGTGGTCAATGATTTGTGTTCAAACTATGGCCAATTGAACCCTATCACATGTGGCCTTCCTTTGGTCAACTCTCTGTCAAACAGTCACTGTCAAACTCGGCCTGGTCAACCGTTTGGTCAAACTTGACCTAGTCAATGATCTAGTCAAACTCAGCCTGGCAAAACTCAACCTTCTTCCTCACCTGTGCGACCTCCAAGAAGAATGATAGAATGATGAAGAGAGATGAAATATGATCCTCCAAAATAGGTTTCTCCTTGGCTGAATTTTTTCCCTCCATTAGAAAAGATAAATTGAGCTTTCTATGTTGATGATTTGTCTCCTCACATGCTTATCTATTTATAAAGAGCTATAATGTTGAGTGTAGACCCATCATCACAAGAAACCCCATCACTAATGGATCCTACATCATAACTCAACATTAGACTAGAATTGTTTATTCCACTAATGGGTAAAACTTCATTATATAAACAAATCAAACCCTCATAAAAAAATAGATCACTCCACCCCATAGCTAATGTGAGTATTGTGGGCCATTCACCCCTAGCCAAATTAGCGTGACCCCATGGGTGAATGTATTATTCTCCCTTAGTCAAATCAGCATGTGACCCCATGGTAGAATTTCTACCCCTAGGCCATTCACTCCTAGCCAAATTAGCATGGCCCCATGGGTGAATGTATCATTCTCCCACTAGTCAAATCAACATGACCCTGTGGGGGAATGTCTCCATGATGCTACAAAAACATCAAACAATTTCACTTTGACGTTGTAATTGTGTGATATGAGGTAGATTGTTGAAGTGGACATATTCCAGTTCATTCAATTATTCTACTAATTGATGGTATTTTTTAAACCAAATATGCATAAACAACATATTCAAATGTAACTTATATTAAAATTCAAAAATATTGTTGGCAAAGTTATATATATATATATATATATATATATGGTTTTGTTGCTTCCCTTGACATCATGTAGCCATGGACACCCTTGTTCCAGGTTAGTTGTCTCTTTAGATTTTGTAGGATTTAGGCTTGGTTAATTTTGTCTTAATGTAAAGGGCAGTCTAACATTGAGTTTAAGCTCACCTAGCTCTCATGTACTTTATTCATCTAGATTCTTATATCATGGGGGGTAGGTTTTGGTGTTCGGTGTTACATTCTACAATGTTGTAGGCCCATGTGGATTATAAGGTGAGATTGTCAAGGATTGATAATCGTGATGTTGAGTTTGAACCCATGGAAGTGTTTTTGAACCCTATCCATCGTGATAGTGGATTATAAGCAATATAATAAGAATTGGACCGTTCGTCGAACCGATAGATCCCAAAAATGTGAACTAGATAAGAACATGAGAAAAACCAGTCAACCAAAAAATATATAAAATATTCCCAAAAAAACATATATATTCATGTGCATCCAATTGAATCCAAACCATTTGTTGGGCCAGGAGTAACTCCACGAATGAATTGATATTTTGCATTAAGATATTAAATGCATATATACATGGAGAGTGAGACTATTGGGTTTCATCTCCCAATGTCTCTTCGTCTTCCAATTCCCTTTATTTTTCTATTTACACTATTTACATGGATTTACCTAATCCCAAAGATTAGGTGTGAACATTCCCGCCCTTAATTTGAAGGAATGTTGGTGAGTCCAAGCATCATTATGAATCTTTCAAACTTTTCCCTTCCAAGTGCTTTGGTGAAGATGTCTAAAATATGCTAATTTGTGGAATAATGCCATAGGTGGATTGTTTTTGCCTAAACATGATGTCAAATGAGATGGTATTTTGTATTGATGTGCTTGGTTCGATCATGGAAATTTGGGTTCTTGGCCAAATTTACTGTAGAAGTGTTGTCAATCAAAAGAGGAGTTGAATGCGCTTGCTTCTCCTGCAAATCTTCCAGAATTTTCTTGAGCCACACAATTTTCTTCGTTGCTTCAGTTGTTGCTACATATTCTGCCTCAGTTGTGGAATTTGTTGGAACTGATTGTTTGCGTGACCTCCGAGAGATAGCTCCCGATCTAAGACTCATAACATAACTTGAAGTAGATACCCCAATTTATTTATCTCCATCAAACTCTGAATCAGAGTATCCAATCAAGCTGAAGTCACCTACCTGTGTAACCTTGAGTCTAAAGTCTTGTGTTCCGTTCAAGTAATTTAGAACTCTTTTTGCAGCAGACCAATGAACCTCACAAGGATTTTGCATAAACCTGGAGAGGATTCCAACAACAAATGAAATGTCTGGTCTGGTAGTAGTTAGGTAGTTGAGACTTCCTATGAGTTGTCTATACTTCGTTGCATCCTCAGATTCTTTTCCTTCAGTTGATGTGAAATAAAATTTCTATTCCATTGGAGTAGTTAAAGGATTGCACGCAACCATGCCAAACTTGTTCGACATTTCTCTAATGTATTTCTTCTAAGAGAGGAATAAAAACTTTGGATGTTGGGTTACTTAAATATCAAGGTAGTAGTGAATATAACCAAAATCTGTCATTTCAAAATTGTAGAAAATCTGTTATAGGTTAACCCGATAATGCAATATAAATCAAAGCAGAATACAATAACCTACTTCTACTATCAATTTGCGAAGCTTAAAGATCCAGCTGAACAATATAACCAGAAGAAGAAGAATCAATGGCACAATACACATGAAAACACTTTGGGGAAAGCCTCAGCTAAAAACCCCACACTATTGTATATTCATACATGGTGGAAATACATAGGAATTATATAAAGCCTTAGCTCTCACAGCTAGCCAAATCTAAGTAAAATCCTCACAAATGCTCATAGGAAATCTTGGCTTCTTTCCAGCATTCCTCTCTGCCCTCCAAGCTCCTATTTCCTTGCGCTGTTCTTTGTGGATGATTTTCCTATTACCAAGTGGAAAACCAACCTTCAAAACTGCACAATCCTCAAGAATGAACCCTTGACTGCATGCATGAGTTTTCTTCCTGAGAAAACACATACAACTAATAGTACACTGTCCTTGAACTTTAATCTCAACTAGGTCTTTCTCAGAATAGACATGCATGAGTTTCTGATGAGGGAATCTTTAGTTAACTTGTCAGGTCCCTATAATACTAGTGATTACCCCATTGCTATTGTATTTGTATCCTTTATTAATATTGTTGTGCCCCTATTTTCCCCATATTGTTATTACTGTGCCCCATAGAATCCCTCTATTGTTATTTTTGTGCCTTTATACTATTATTGTTAGGTCGGCTGGGTTATATTGTGACTCCTTAGACTCCTATATATAGAAAGGAGGTTTTGTCATTTGAATCATCAAAGAATCATTCATTTGTGTAATGTAAAAGAGGTTTCCCTCTCGAAGAGGTTGAATTCTAAGGCGTTGATCTATCTTTTCTATCTTTTTGTGAGCTGGTTTCATAAAATTTGGTATCAGAGCTTTGGATTCTAGGGTTTCGCTGCTCCAAATAGGTCATCGTGGAATTTTTGCTATAACCTTTTTTCTGCGACGTTTCAGAAGCAAAAAATACCCATTTTAGACGAAATCGCACTGAACTTCGGATCTGAATTTCAGAGCTTTTCCCGCTATATTTACGGAGATATGATCTGAGGAAGTTGGTATTTTTGCAGACTCCTGAATTACATTCCAAACAGGTGACCTAGGGAAAATCGTCATAACTTTCTCTCTGAGCATCAGATTGAAATTTCGTAAGAAGGTACAGAAAGAGGACGGACTGTAGTTTCTTATATATATTTTTCAGAGCCAAAGATCGAAACAGGGACACGTGGCATGTCGTACAAGTTCCCTCTACTGAACTAGTCTATAATCATGTCACTGTGGGAGATTTGGCATAACTCTTCCTTGGAGAATCCAATTTGGATCACACTGGTGGCATTGGAAAGAGGACATAAAGGGCTATTGCAGGTCGCAATTTCAGAACTGGATGATCCAAAATCACAAAGATACATCAGAGGAAATATCGAGCTCCTATAAAGTGGAAAAAGGTGTGTAGATTTTTTTTAATTTTTGCTTAAGCTTGGTTTGAAAAATTATTTTGAAGGAATTCTAAGGGCATAGTAGAGCATTATTATTGGTAACTGATGCCCCGAGGAAAATAATGCAAACACCTAGTAAGCAACCTGATAGCTCTAGAATGACTTATGAAGAGGAGGAAGAAATGCAATATGATATATCAAAATTACGAGACCAAGTGCAATAAATGTCACTCGCACAAAAAGTAACAGAATCTAAGATGGATGGTTTAAATAAAGATGTAGAAGTTAAGATGAATGACGTGGAAGTTAAGATGGATGATTTGAAGATAAATTTGAAGACAGTTTTAAGACAAATATGACAGATTTGAAGACAAATTTGACAAATTTTCTACAAGAAATACTTACTAATGGTGAAAGGGTAGTAAAGGAAACAAATGATGCAAACAAAAGAAATGTTAATCATGATTTCATAGACTCTAATGTTGGATCGAAGATCCACCATATTCCAAAAATCGATATGAGGAAGTTTGATGGCAAGGATCCCGCAACATGGATATTATAGATGGAGCAATTTTTCGATCTCAATAATGTGCAAAACACACAAAAGGTACATATTGCAACTTTATATTTGGAACCAAATCAATTTGTATGGTATCAATGGCTTTGCTCTCGTAAACAAACTATCACTTGGGCAACTTTTACGGAATGATTGACAACACATTATGAGGATACAAAAAGCAACACTTTTTTTAGCCAATTGAAAAGTCTTAAACAAAAGGGTTCAATAATGGAGGACATTGAGGAGTTCCAAAAATTGAACATAAGGGTAAAAAATATTCCAGAGGAGCATAGGATTGATGTGTTCATAGGGACTTTAAAGGATAATATCCAACATGATGTTCACCTTTGGGAACCTGATTCATTAGAGAAGGCATTCAGGTTAGCAAAAAAAATGGAAAGCAAAATTATGGCAACTAGGAAGCATACCACTCACAACTATAAAGATGGAAGTGTTGTTGCCCCTAGTCTTCCACAACATATAAGGTTGACACCACAACAATTGGAAGAAAAAAGAGCAAAAGGGCTTTGTTACAGTTGTGATAGAAAATACACTAAAGGTCATAACTGTGCTGAGAAGAAATTATTCTACATAGATTGTGAAGAGGAAGAAGAAAAGGAGCAAGAAAGGTCAAAAAAAGAGGATATACTCTAGGAACAAAGTCTAAATAAAGAAGAAATGAATCCGATCATATTTTGTAATACATTGGCTAGAATTACCACTCCTCAAACCATCAAGATAGAAGGACAAATCAAGAAGAAAAAGGTAATAATGTTGATTGATTCAGGGAGTACCCACAATTTTATTCATTGTAAGATAGCAAAAGAATTGAATTTCTTCCTATATCCAGCACTAGAGTGTCAAGTGATGGTTGCAAATGGAGGAACGATAAATTGCTCTGGAAAGTGCCATAATATCAAGCTATCCATGGGAGAATATGTATTGATTAGCCCAATGCTTTACATTCCAATGGGAGGTGCTGATGTTGTACTAGGAGTCCAATGGCTACAATCCTTGGGTACAACAACTTTTAATTTTCAAGAAATTTTCATGAAATTTTCTGCGGAAGGAAAGGAAGTTGAATTAAGGGGTATTGCAGAGAAACCGGGAAAGATAATAAACTCTAACGGTATGACAAAGATTCTAAAAAAGGAACAAAGAGGTGTAATTGCACAATTATGTTCGCTATATGTTTCCACGTCGAAATCATCTATTTCTCCAGATCTCCAAAAAGTCTTGGAGAATCATTCCAAGGTATTTGAGACTCCCAAAGGTCTCCCACCTATTCGTGATCATGATCATGCTATTCCTCTGATTCCAGGAAGTGTTTCTCCAAACATCAGGCCGTACAGATATCCCTATGCCCAAAAGAGTGAAATTGAATGTGTGGTTGCAGAAATGCTAGAGGCTGGTATAATTCAACCTAGTCAACGTTCTTTCTCTGCTCCAGTAGTATTGGTGCACAAGAAGGATGGATCATGGCGCATGTGTCTGGATTATAGGGAGCTCAACAAGATCACTATTAAAGATAAGTTTCCCATTCCTGTCATTGATGAATTACTGGATGAATTGCATGGATCAATTTACTTCACCAAGTTGGATCTTCGTTCAGGATATCATCAAATCAGAATGAAGACTGAAGAAATTCCAAAAATAACATTTAGAACTCATGAGGGTCATTATGAATTTTTGGTCATGCCTTTTGGCCTTACCAATGCACCTTCTACATTTCAAGGTTTGATGAATTCCATTTTCAAAACCTTCCTTAGAAAATTTGTGTTAGTATTTTTTGATGATACAATAATCTACAACAAGTCTTGGAAGGATCATGTTGAACATGTTGATAGGGTGCTACAAATATTGGAGGAGAAACAATTATATGCAAAAAGATCCAAATGTTTCTTTGGAGTACAAGAGGTGGAATATCTGGGTCATATTGTATCTCATTAAGGAGTTAAGGTAGACCCTAGCAAAATTAAATCCATTACGGAATGAAAAATCCCCACATCCATAAAGCATCTGCGAGGATTTCTCGGGTTGACAGGGTATTATCGCAAGTTTGTTAAGAATTATGGGAGAATAGCAGCACCTCTAACAAAATTATTGAAGAAAGATGCATTTTCATGGACTCCAGAAGCAACAAAGGCCTTCGAACATCTTAAAGAGGCAATGTGCCAAGCACCGGTCTTAGCTACACCAGACTTCACAAAAAACTTTATTGTGGAATGTGATGCTTCAGGAAATGGAATTGGTGCTGTTTTAATGCAAGATGAAAGACCCATTGCTTTTGAAAGTCATCCAATCAAGGGAAAGTTTTTACACAAAGCTATTTATGAGAAGGAAATGTTGGCAATACTACATGCACTTAAGAAATGGCGACCCTACCTAATGGGAAGACACTTCAAGGTAAAAAGGGATCATGATAGCCTTAAATACTTTTTAGAACAAAGATTATCCTCTGAAGAGCAACAAAAGTGGGTCACAAAGATGTTGGGTTATAACTTTAAAATCATCTACAAAAAGGGAAGCAAAATATGGTGGCAGACACACTCTCAAGAAAGGATGAGGATGTGAAAGCATTGTTGTGCGCCATTTCTATTATCCAACCAGATTGGATAAACGAAGTAAGGGAGGAATGGAAGAATGATGAAGAAGTGTGGGCACTTATTCAAAAGTTACAACAAGATTCCAATACATCTGATACATTTAGCTGGCAAAATGATTCGTTATGGTACAAAGATTGCTTATACCTATGTAAGAATTCTCAACTCAAACAAAAGATTCTTATGGAATTGCACACTTCTCCCTTAGGAGGGCACTCACGATTTTTAAAAACTTACCATAGGGTTAAGAAGGAATTTTTTTGGGATGGCCTTAAATCGGATATTCAAAATTTTGTGGTGGATTGTTTGGTTTGCCAACAAAATAAAGTTGAAACAATTAAGACCTAGGGTCTATTACAACCTTTATCCATTCCAAGCCAACATTGGGAGGAGGTTTCAATGGATTTTATCACAGGTTTACCCAAGTCTGAGGGAAAGAGTGTCATCATGGTGGTAGTTGACAGACTTACCAAGTATGCACACTTTTGTGCATTATCACATCCATTTAAAGCCAATACAGTTTCTACTGCATTTATGGAAACAATTCAAAAGCTACATGGAAACCCAAAGATTATTGTAAGTGACAAAGATCCCATTTTCACGAGAAATTTTTGGATAGAATTATTTTTTTGTCTCGGTACTCAGTTAGCTCATAGCTCATCTTATCATCCTCAATCTGATGGGAAAACTGAGATATTAAACAAATGTTTGGAAGGATATATTCGTTGCTTTGTATCTGATAAACAAACATAATGGGTCAAATGGTTGCCTCTGGCTGAATGGTGGTATAACACTTCCTTCTATACAACAACAAAACTGACCCCATTTATGGCACTTTATGGATATGAGCTACCATCTATCACATCATATTTAAGAGAAAATTCTAAGGTTCAAGCAGTGGAACATCACATCGAGCATCAACAACAAGTCCTCCAACTCGTAAAGGATAACCTCGTGTTGGCGCAGAATAGAATGAAACAACAGGTAGATCAACATCACAACGAAAGAAGTTTTGATGTAGGTGATTGGGTATTCCTACGACTACAAACATATAAACAAATGTCCCTCAAGCAAGCTAAGAAGGATAATAAATTATCACCAAAGTATTAGGTCCGTACAAGGTGTTGCAAAAGATTGGTACTATGGCATACAAATTGGAGCTTCCTGTAGCTTCTTGAGTGCACCCAATTTTCCATGTTTCATGTTTAAATAAGGTTATAGGCGACAAGCTCCCAGTTCAAACAATATTGCCAGAACTTGATGAGGAAGGAAAAATCATATTGGAACCAGAAGCAGTCACAGAAACAAGAACTCAACAACTACGAAATCGATCAATTTTGGAGTATCTCATCAAGTGGAATAACTTATCCGCTGAAGATTCCACATGGGAGGATGAGAATTTTATACAGAAGCATCCATAACTACTCAGGCGTTGAGGACAACACTTTTTTGAAGGAGAGGGGAATGTTAGGTCCCTATAATACTAGTGATTACCCCATTACTATTGTATTTGTATCCCTTATTAATATTGTTGTGCCCCTATTGTCCCTATATTGTTATTATTGTGCCCCATAGAATCCCTCTATTGTTATTTTTGTCCCTTTATATTATTATTGTTAGGTCGGCTGGGTTATATTCTGACTTCTTAGACTCCTATATATAGAAAGGAGGTTTTGTCATTTGAATCATCAAAGAATCATTCATTTGTGTAATGTAAAGGTGGTTGCCCCCTCGAAGACGGTGAATTCTAAGGCGTTGATCTATCTTTTCTATCTTTTTGTGAGCTGGTTTCATAACATAACTTGAGTAGCACTAGTTGAGTGCATTAATGCATCAACTAACTGCTAATTCACCATTAGTTCTTCAAGCAGTTTGGAACTAATTTAACTGGACTTAACTCAGTAAACTGAGTTAACTAATTACAACTCAAATATAACTCAACTTTATCTCCTTAATTTAAGGGATAACTCTTGCATGACTTCAGAAAGACTTCTAACTTGAATTTATCCAACTAGTTAATTTAAATAAATAAATTAATTATTTCCCAGTAGCTGTTAAGACTAAATTCGATTTTAATTCACAATTTAATTCAAGGACAATTTAAATTGGAATATTCTTGTAGCCATATTTCAACACTCCCTCTCAACAAGAAAGGGATTATCTGCCACCCCGATCCTGTCTCTATGGAACTCGAATTTACACTTTGACAATGCCTTTGTCAAAATGTCAGCATATTGCTCCTCTGTCGAAATATACTACAACAACATGATCCTCCTCGCTACACAGTCTCTGAGATGATGATACCGAATGTTGATGTGCTTGGACCTATCATGAAATACTGGATTCTCAGATATTTTTATACAACTATGATTATCATAATAGATCACAGTTGGATCCATCCTTTGATCAAACAAACCAACTAGGATTTTCTGCATCTAGATGGCCTCACATGCTGCCTAACTTGCAACCATATATTCTACCTCTGTCGAGCCGAGTGCATCTGACCTCTGTTTCTTGATGTACCAAGAAATTTCCGCTGACCCAAGGTTGAAAATCCCTCCTGATGTTCTCTTCCGAATTGATGGACTCCCTGTCCAATCTGCATCAGTGAAGCCCTGTAGCTTCACTCCATCTGTTTGTTTGTACCATAATCCATACTGATATGTGCCTCTAAGGTATCTCAATACATGCTTTGCCACCTTCCAAAACATCTTGGTAGGTTGAACCATTGCTTGACTCAGCTGGTTCACCGCATAACACAAATCTGGTCGTTTGTTCACTAAGTACATCAGTGAACCCACAAGCTTCCTGTACACAGTAGCCTCTACCACTTCTCTTGAAGTAGCAACCTCCTTCCTCTAGTTACATGCTAGAGGAGTTTGCATGGGCTTGCACTTCTCCATGTGGAATCTCCTGAGTATCTCGTTGGCATACTTTCCCTGAGACACAAACAAATCCCCATCATTCTGCCACACTTCTATGCTAAGGAAGTAATGCATGAGACCCATGTCTTTCATTTCGAATTCTCTTGCAAGGTCCTCCTTGCAAGACATGATCAACTGATCATCACCAGTCAATATGAGATCCTCAACATAAAGTATGATGATCAACAACTTACCTTTCACCACGATGTGGTATAGGTTCGCATCTGCTTCACTCTTTGTGAAGTCCAACCCGGTGAAGTAGTTGTCTATCATGGTGTACCAAGCACGAGGTGCTTGCTTTAGCCCATACGACACTCTCTTGAGTCAGCACACATGAGACTCACGATCGAAGGTCTCAAAACCTTCCGGCTACTCTATGTACACCTCTTCCTCAATCTGGCCATTGAGGAATGCAGTCTTCACATCCATTTGATGGATCTTCCAACCCATCTGTGCTGATAGTGCCAACATAGATCTGATAGATGAGTACCTTGTGACAGGAGAAAAAGTCTCATCATAGTGAATCCCCTCGACCTGTGAAAAGCCACGGGCAACAAATCTTGCCTTATGCTCCTCCACACTACCATCAGTAGCTTGCTTTACCTTGTAAAGTCAACGAGAATTCACAACTGACTTGTTCTCCTGTCTCGAAACCATGTCCCAAACACTGTTACGAATTACAGATTCATACTCCTCCACCATAGCATCAATCCAAATCGGCTGCTGCACTGCTTCCTCAAAGGAAGATGGTTCGGTCTCAACACATTCCCTAGCAAGGGCCATGTATCCAGTGTACCTCTCAGGTGACCTCCTCTGTCTACGCTGAGAAGATGGTGCTCCCACATTCTCTCTCGCATCCTCCAACAATCTGTCAGCTTCTCTTGTGCGCTTCCATCCATCTCTGGAAGACTCTGCTTGAGTGGATGTCTCCACTCCTAGAACCTCTGCATGCGGCTGCTCCGCATCAGTCTGAGGCTCCTCCTCCTTAGGAACCAACAGTTCCTCCACAGCCTGTAGTTGGAGCTCCCTCTCAAGGGAAACTCGCATGGCCTTCTACTCATCAAACTTGAGATCTCTGTGAACCACTGTCCTCCGACTGGTAGGCAAGTACACCTGATAGTTGTGAGGTGTATCAATGTACCCCAAAAATATCCCCAACTCTGCTGTCGGCTCAAGCTTCTTTCGTGCATATTTTGTCACATGCCAATATACCGATGAGCCAAAGATCCTAAAGTGACCCACATTTGGTCTCTTACCGGAGAAAGCTTCCTTTGGTGTCTTCATCCCAAGTATGCGATGCGGGCTTCTATTATGCAAATAGACTACTGTGTTACATGCCTCAGCCCACAAGTGAAGTGGTAGGCCTTGGTCATGCAACATTGTTCGTGCAGCCCCTATAATAGTTCTGTTCTTCCTCTTGGCCACCCCATTCTACTGTGGGTTATGAGGTGCCGTCAACTCTCGTTTAATTCCTTCCACTGCATAGAAGTCCTTAAACTCTTAAGAGACATATTCTCCACCGTTGTCGCTTCTCAAGGCCTTGATCTTCTTCCCTGACTCTTTCTCGACCAAAGCTTTGAGCACACAAAACTTTGTGAAGGTTTGGTCCTTCTTCTGCATGAAATAAATCCAACATTTATGAGAATAGTCATAAATGAAAATCACATAATACCTTTGCTTCAATGTGGATGTCGTCAAGAATGGTCCACATAAATCAGTACAAACTCGCTCTAAGATAGCCTCTGCTCGACTGTCTCGATCATGAAAGGAAGACTTGGTGTACTTTCCCAAGGTACAACCTTTGCATGTGTCAACTTGCTCAAGTTTACCTTTGGGAAGTCTTGTAGATATCTAGTGCATTATCTTCAAAGCCCTATGATGCAAGTGGCCCAACCGCCTGTGCCACAACTCACTAATGTCTTGACTTTGAACCAATTATGCTTTCGTACTCAATGTTGCACAATCATCCACCTCTAGTTTATAGATATTCTTCACCCAAATCCCTATCCTCTTGGTCTGACCCGTGGCTATGTGTCTTAGGAATGCCTTTCCTGTACTGAAGACAACATCGTAGCCTTTGTCCTCCAAAATCACGACTGATACCAAGTTCTTCTTTAGTCCAGACACATACATCACATCTATCAAGGTGAGAGGAGCTCCATGCTCCCTCTGAAAAGAAATCGTGCCCACTCCTGAAACACTATACCTTCCGTTGTCACCCATATCCATGCGCATCTTGAGGTCTTTCTCCTCCAAGGCACTGAATAAATTTTTATCACCGGTCATGTGGAATGAGGCTCCACTGTCAAGATACCAGACACAACCCTTCATCGATGAACCATGCATGTGATGAGGGTAAAGTCCATTTCGAACTGAGAGGCTAATGCCTCACCTTCCGATCCTTCCGAGGATCCCTTCTTGGAATTCTTCAATGGGAAATAAGTCGTATAATGTCCCACCTTGTGACAATTAAAGCATCTTACTTTAGACATGTCACCCTTCTTCCCTCCATGAGAAGAATTCGATTTGAAATGGGAAGCCTTCCCCTTCCATTGCCTTACTTGCTAAGGCTAGATTTTCTTCATCATCATTCTTGGATGAAGAACTATCTCGTGTGCTCCTCCTGATCTCCTCCTGCATAAGATCTGACCACAATCGTTCCTAATTCAGTAGTTTCTCCCTTCCATTCACAGAGTCCTGGTAGCTATTCCAACTCTTTGGAAGGCCAAGGAGAGGGAGGCTCACCATATCATCATTGGCCATAGTTATTCCCACACTTCCAAGCTCATCTCTACAGGTGGTGAGCTTGTTCAGATATGTGGAAATAATATTGCCGTTCTCCATCTTGATTCTTCGAAGCTTATCCTTGAGTGCCAATTTTCTTTGGTTGCTATTGTTTTGGTAGAGGTCCTTCAATGTCTTCCACATTGGAAATGGAGTATCCTTCCCATGGAGACTCGAGATAATATGGTCTCGATCTCCCTAAAAGATGATCCATCTCGCCTTCGCCACATGCTTCTTCCACTTAGCCAACTCTTGTGCATTAGTTGAAGTTGGCTTTTGGATTTCTTGATCAATGAATTCCTTCAAGCCATTGTCTTCTAATACAACCTCAATTCTATCTTTCCATGTGATGTAATTCGAGCTACCTTCCAAGGCATACTCAAGTCTCAAGCCATAGAACGCCATTGGCCACCTTGAACTATGATATGAATTTGATTTGCACCTGCAACCCCGAACTTCAAACTTCGAATTCTCTTCTCAATATACTGTTCACAACTCTGATACCATGTAGAAAATTTGTTATAGGTTAACCCAATAATGCAATATAAATCAAATCAGAATACTATAACCTACTTCTACTATCAATTTGCAGAAGCTTAAATATCGAGCTGAACAATATAGCCAGAAGAAGAAGAATCAATGGCACAATACACATGAAAATACTTTGGGGAAAGCCTCAGCTAAAAACCCCACAGTATTGTATATTCATACATGGTGGAAATACATAGGAATTATACAAAGCCTTAGCTCTCATAGTTAGCTAGCTCTCAGTACAATCCTCATAGATGCTCACAGGAAATCTTGGCTTCTCTCCAGCCTTCCTCTCTACCCTCCAGGCTCCTATTTCCTTGCGCTGTTCCTTGTGGATGATTTTCCTATTACCAAGTGGAAAACCAACCTTCAAAACTGCGTAATCCTCAAGGATGAATCCTTGACTGCATGCATGAGTTTTCTCCATGAGAAAACACATACAACTCATAGTACACTGTCCTTGAACTTTAATCTCACCTGGGTCTTTCTCAAAATATACATGCATGATTTTCTGATGAGGGAATATTCAGTTAACTGGAGTAGCACTAGTTGAGTGCATTAATGCATCAACTCACTGTTAACTCTCTATTAGTTCCTCAAACATTTTGGAACTAATTTAACTGGACTTAACTCAGTAAACTGAGTTAACTAATTACAACTCAAATATAACTCAAACTTATCTCCTTAATTTAAGGGATAACTCTTGCATGATTGTTTCATGGAAAACTAGTGTCGATTCGAACTGCTAGTCCCACTAAGATGGGTAGCTATCTTAGAAACAAACAATGAAAGCTTTTCAAGAGTTCCTTTAAGTTTGATAGATTAGAGGGAAGAAAAGAGGTACAACCTGGATCTTTTGCTTTGATCCTAGCTTGATTTCTCCTTTCCTTGATAGAATTTGCTACTCCTCTCCTACTTGTCCCGCTTCAAAGAGTACTTGTAGAGTCAAAGTAACAACAAACCATCAAAGCATCTCCATCTAAAACATCATAAACAATGCGGAAGTAGAAACACATTGACCATACAATTGCATTCATAAACAATAAGATTCACAAATACAGGATTATATGGAGGAAAACTCAAAGAACTTTATTAATAGTAATGAAAGAGAGGATTACAACCCAGCTTTCTAATCCAGCATCATCCTCCTAGTGTAGAAGCCCTCTTCACCTCATGAACAAGAAAATCACCCAATAATGCAATGTCTCTTCTCACCAACAAACCAACAACACTTCCTTACAAATACAAAATTCCAGCCTCCAGATCTCTCAGATGAGGGATCCATTTATAGATGTCTTGCAAGGGTGTGAGTTAGCTCTGGGTTTTTGATTAGTGTCATTCCACTGATAGTTCTTGGTTCCACTTGGAGATTTCAATGATATCTTACTCATCCCTGGGCGAATTCAGAGAGGCAAGTGTCATAGGAGAAGTTTCTTGAAGATTCCATGATCATCCACTTAGAAAACTGTCTCTGCCATTTGTCTATTCTCGCTCATTTCACCCCACAGAAGGCCACTTCAGTATGCATTGCACCTGGCTAGTTTGGCAGTCAGTATGCATCGCACTTTTCCCATGGAGTAGTCTGTATGGTCCAGTTTTGGCTAGTTTTGAGTAGTTTTTCAGGTGGAACTTCTGGGAAATGATGTAATCAGTTGACCATGATCCTTTAGGGTATGAAACAAAACTTTTAGGGACTTAAGGAGCCCTTATTTTATGGACATATGAGTTTGGGGTTGCAGTGCCCAAATATGTCTATAACAGCTGCCCCCTAAAGCATGAGGTCGTAAATCTTTTGATGTCGGGTGAAATGCTTTATCATGAGGATCCGAGGTATTCGTACTAGAAGGTGACCTATATAAGATACAATACAATACATCATCATCATATTATTTTCATGATCTAGCTGAGGCGGGCATTCCCATGCTCAGCTTTATAAATTCATTTTCATGTACATAGGACAGACAATCGTCTGCTGTTGCAGACTGGTGATTCTTCGCATGAAGAGTCATCTTCCCTGGCTTAGATGATTATCTGTGCAGCTTCTGTGTACAATTGATGTCTTTATTTTCCTGAATATATTGTAGCCCGGATGGATGAAACTAGATCCGGGGTCTTCAAAAATCGTCCAATCTTCGCCCGATGTACAAGTCGATCCATGTGAAAAGATGTTCTGAAGTCGAACATGGAAAGACATTGCCTGATTACCAGCCAATGATGTGAGCTGTTAACAGACACGAGAGGAGTCACCGATAATGATGATGACCCTCAAGGTACTACAGTACAATTCACGTGGTGTGAATATATGAGTCGATGTTGAACAACACGCAAAATCTTTCAGTCGAAGGTCATTGATGTAAACCTGTCACCGGAAGTGAGAAACTTTCCATTGAGGCATGCAAGCTTCAAAGTACTGAAAGGGTTGTTTCTAAGTCAACTTCTTGGATAAGGAGCTGATGTCGACAAGAAGCGACCTGTTGTAGGAGGGTCTTGATGTACCCGACATCTATGATGCGAAACAGAGCAAATGATTTTTGTGGAGGTGAAAACGATCTGATGATATAAGGTTCAAGAATGGCAGTCATGAAAAATGAAGGGTGGAAGTATTGTAGTGGATGAGGTGTTTGCTGGATGGTGAATTCTCCGAATGACTTCTCTTGAACATATTGGTGACACTGATATGGACTGGTAGCATTAACCCCATAGATGGTATGGAGGACCAATGGTGATGGTGAACGGAAAAACCCAACCCAACTCAATCACGGTGATGGAGTGAAAGTGTCATGTTCAAGAGTGACCTGCTACCAATAGAGTTCAAGTTTTCTTCCCATTTTTCCCCAGTCATTGCTAACCAGTACCTCTTTATTTTTGACAAGCTTGAGGAGGATAACATATGCTTGGTCTATAATTTTCCCTTTGGGCAAACCTATTGCTTTGTGTTTAGCGAGCCTAGCGTCAATGAGACTCGTTCTTGTCTGGGTGGACAAGTTTGTCGCTATTGTTTTAACGAGTTTAATGACAAAGATAACTCAGTCCTTTTCATGTTTATAGAGTTTGAAAAGGGACGAAAAGGAGACTCCGATATTCCTTTTTTGTGGCATAACCCTTTAAGTCTGAAAAAGTATAGAATAATACGAAAGGGATGAAGTTTTGATAGCTTTAACAAGCCGACAAAGACAAGCGCTTGATATTTTTGTTTAATAATCCCTCAAGTCCAAAAAGATTAAAATATATGGGATGGATGGCATTCCCCTTACTTTAACGAGATGGAAAGGCCAATAGCTCGACAATCTTTTTATATTTAACGAGTCTAAAAAGAGTTTAAAAGGGACTCGTTTTTGAGGAATGAGTGGTATTTTTGGGTAGCAACCGGTTCCAGGTAAGTTTGGAACTTCTCAAAACATGGCAATGTGAAGAGGGTGGCAATCAGAATCACTCGTCGCAGATGTTCCTCAAAAGGGTAAACAAACAAGTGGAAGCATATGGTCAGCCGAATGAATGGAGGTGACGATAGGAACACAACCAAGGTTCAAAAGGGCTGATAGCATGGCGATCACAAAGGTTATTTACCAAAGGTGGTTTCATTTTTTAATGAGCTTGAACCAGGAGAAAACTATGCTCAGTGCAGGTTGATTTTTTAATGAGCTTGAACCTTGCGGGAACATTGCTCTTTGATATTGGTCAATGATATTCAGTTTACCATTTAACACGTTAGAGTCTTTCTTTGGTTGTTCAACCTACTCAATTGCTCCATCAAATTGATTAGAAATACACATATATATGCCTGGAAAATGAATTAAAAACTAACATTTTACTTGAAGTACGTGAATAGTAACATAAAAGTAGTTTTACCTCTTATTTTTTCCATTTCATTTCGAATTTGGGATTTTGGAGCTCTGGTGTGGTTTTCCCCCTCAAAATTCATCATCTGATTTCGAGAGATTTGGTGGACTATTCTCCACACCGTTGGGACCAGGTAGGAGCTAACCCTTAGCTCTTCATTTTCATTCCATCTTTTTTTGATTTTGAGCAAGTTTTCCTTTTCTTCTAAGACCCTGGGGTTTGAAGAAATCATTCTCCCATCATCGCACCTGCCCTATATCGAAAGGTGTGATGCATACTGAGCTATACACTGGCTAGTCAGTATGCATCTCACCTAGTCCAAAGGCAGGGTGTGATGGGCGCAGAAAGGGAACTTTGCACAACAATTTTTCATGAAATTTTTGCCTGTTTTTGCTCAAATTTGGATCCTAATTCATCTTTTGTCTGTGACTCAGATATTTGCTGGATCAAGATGGTTGTTACATGGCATGAACGTGAGCATGAAGAAGAAGACATGATTGCCTTACATGATCAGGGTACTGTTACTGCATTGCGAAACTGTGGTTTGCTCAAATTCTTCCGTATATCTAGCATGAGGCAACAAATCAGTTTGTTGCAATATTTCCTCGATGCATGGGATCTGATCAACCAGGTATTCCAGATTAGAGGCAAATCTATTCCACTGACAGTCGAGGACATCTACTTTTTGACGGGGTTATCGAGGCGTGGTACCCCTCTTCCACTGTCGGGATCCGCTCGTGGGGGAGAATTGGTGAGAGATTATATCCACCAGCTTTGTAGAGATGGATCTCAGCCTAGTAGAGATGGCAAGATCAATATCTGGGACATCACTGAACGACCGTTGAGGACCATTTTATTCACCTTTGCTAGATTGGCTTGTAGCGCGACTCTTTAGAATACCTGGAACCAAAGGTATTCAACTGGTGTGAGGCAGTACTTTCGGTGATAAAAGAACAACTTTCTAAGGTAAAGAATGGAAGATCCAAGAACTTTGGCTACGTTTCCATTTTGACTGCTTTTGCCTTAGAGAGGATCCCACTGATGCAGCCGCAACATATTTCACTAGGATTGCCAGCACCGAGGGAACCCAGGATGCAAAGATGGGTTGATCTCATGGCCAGACGTGCTAATCAGCCACATATTACTTTCTCTGATGCCTTCTTTGAGTGGTTCGACTATCAGGAGATGGTGTTCTCAGAGTATCCATATGTCAGGATGGACGTCTGAGGTGACCCGGATTTGGTGTTGCCGACTGGCGAGCAGTGGGGTGTGATAGGTAAAGATGATTTGACCATATCTTTGTTTATAAGTTTTATAATATTTTTGTGATTTAACAAGACTACTTGAACCCATGTACTTGTGTAGATGTTGGGCGAGTGCAACCAGCGGCACGCCTAAGGGCGGCAGCTGGCATTCCAGCAGGAGAGGCTGTAGGGAGGGCTGTCCTTCGTGATCTGGACATAGCAGAGACCCTGGCCGTATTGCAGGATCAGATCGAGGGTCTTACCCTTGGTATTCAGGATGTGAGGACCGACGAGTGACCTCTGAGGCTACAACGCCATACTACTGGCGTTCCGAGTCGATGGACTAGGCTTTTGCGTATGATCGCACAGGGGGTGACATGTTATCACTAACATCGTTAGTATAGGATGCTTTTCTGCATTTACTTTTTAGTTTTTTGGTCGCATGACCGATTTTTCTTTGTACACAAAACATTATGTGAAATAATAAACAGTTATATATTTTTGATTTTTGGAGTTTATTTTGGTTAAGTTATGTGATCCAGTTGCAAATGTTGATATGAAATGCTTTTCTTTACAAATGCTGCAAATGTCTGTCTAACACATAATTTGCTAATGAATCGATTAAAGTGTTAAAGTTTATGGAAATGTGTTGATATTGAATGGAATCAAACTTCCTGTCCAAAATCTTGACCCTTAGGAACATACGATAGATAGCTGGGTTCTGAACTAAATAAACACCAGTAAGCTGTAGAATGACGAGTTGCGAATCTAGCTTGACAACAAGTCGGCGTATGCCATGTGAAATGGAATCAGAGAGAAGCTTTACCAACGTGCTGTACTCAACGATGTTGTTCGTTGATTGACCAGTACATATCCCTTTGAAACTCACTAACTCGCTGCTTGGATGAAAGATGGCCCAGGCTGCAGAGGATAGGTTCCACGTTCTACGACTAGCTCCGTTGGTGTACCCAACGAATGTTTCCAAAAAGTTTGACATCTGTAATAAATGCAAAGTGGATTACTTAACCAAAATGACAAATCTTGACGAAAACAAAAATGAAACAAAAGCATATCTATAAAGAGATTACTACACTTGATCAAGCATAGTATCACTTAAGATACAAACCGTTTCGGGGTTGTGGCAGTGGAATTCCATCATAATCTACCAACTCATAGGCTTCTTTTTCTAATACCTATTTAACAATGTAGGGGCCCATCCATAATGATTGGAACTTACCTGCTCCCTATTTATCAGAGTCCTGATCTTAGAGTAAGACCAGGTCACCTTCTGAGAAGGCACGAGGCTTGACATTTTTGTCAAATTGTGCCTTGACACGTTTCTTATGCGCTTTGTTAGCCAACGCGGCGTCACGATGGGTTTCATCCAAGCGGATTAGTTCCAAGAAACGAGCCTCTTCCTCTGAATTTTCAGGAAGTAGATCGATTGCGAGCTTTAGTGTTGAAATCTCACATTGAATTAGTAAGACAACTTCTAGTCCATACACCAACTGAAAAGGTGTAAATCCGGTTGCATTTCTCACCGAGGTCCTATATGCCCACAGAGTTGAGTACAAGATTAAATGCTAATCTCGTTTCTGGACTTCAATCATTCTCTGCAGCATGCGCTTGAGGACTTTGTTGATCGCTTCAACCTGTCTGTTAGCCTGCGGATAATAAGGAGTAGAACTATCATGGGACAGTCCTAATTTGGTAGTTAATTCAACCATCATGTGATTGCAGAAATGCAATCCATGATCTGTGACTATAGCCCGTGGAACACTGAACCTAGAGACTACATGATTGAAAAATAAAAGAGCAGCCGTTTCGCCACTGTTGTTTAATGTATGCATCGCCTCGACCCATTTTGTAAAATAGTTGTTGGCGAATGGACCAACAACAACTACTGGATGCAGTGGTGCAGGTGGTAATATGGTTTTGCGATAAAAAATTTGAAAAGCATGGCAACTTCTGACTGCTATTATGCAATATTTGAAGATAGTAGGCCAGAAGTAACTAGCTCGAAAGATTGTCTATGCAGTAGCGTAACTAGATAGATGCCCCCCACATGTGCCTGAATGACAATCATTCAGGACTTTTTCAGCCGCCTCATGCGTGAGGCACCTTCGCAGAACTGTATCGACACCATGACGGTAAAGTGTATCATCGACGATCATGTAGTCTTTTTCTTGGTATCGAGTACGTCGCCATTTTGAGCGAGAGGTGTTAGGCCTAAAGGTTTGGGTTTGGAGATAGATTAGTATATCTCTGTACCACGGGTCGCTTGATGATATCAGAAACAATGTTTCATCCACGATCAATGTTTTAGATGTTAAATCATTGGACGATGATGGGAGGTCGCAAAGTAACTCTGCGAAGATTAGAGATTTCTTTGATTTGGATTTGGTGAATTCTAGATCAAACTCTTGCAAAATGGCTATCCATTTTGAATACTTACCCCCTAGCAATTGACGTGACAGGATGTAGGTCATAGGGTTGCAATTTGACAAGATGGTAGTTTTGCGAAAGAGTATATAGTGTTGAAATCTCTGTACTGCTTGAACAGTTGCCAAAGCCAACTTTTCAACATAGGAGTACTTACTTTCCATATCATTTAAGTTGTGGCTTAAATAATACACAGGATGTTCTATTCCATTGTCTTCTTGTACTAAAACCATCGCGATGATTGTATCTGTGGCAGTGAGATACAGGTTAAAGTCCTTTTGATAGTCAGGAGCATACATTAATGATGCTTTTACTAAGGAACTTTTCAAAGCATCAAAGGAAGCTTGTGCAACCTGATCCCAGTTGAAGGGTACTTCTTTTTTCAAAAGACATGTATAACCTTTAGCAAGTTCGGTGTAATTTGGAATGAACCTACTTTAAAAGTTTGTTTTCCCTTGGAGTTTTTGAATTTGAAGCAAATTTGAAGGTGGAGGCATGTCGATGATCGTCTGAACCTTACATGGGTCGAGTCAAATTCTGTCTTTAGAAACTACGAAACCAAGTAACCAACCAGAACCAACACAAAACAAACACTTGTGTGGATTGACTCGTATCTTGTAGTGTCGGAAACATAGAAATATAACTTTCAAATGCTACGGATGATCAATGCACTTTCGTGAATGAGCTGGTAAATCGTCGAGATACGGTTGAATGATGTGTTTGATGTCATGGAAGACGTAGTTCATTGACCTTTGAAATGTTGCCCCTGTGTTCTTCAAATCGAAAGGTAGTTTGCGGTACACAAATGTGCCCCACGGACATATAAATGTAGTCTTCGACTGGTCCTGTGGGCGGATATTGATTTGATTGTATCCAGAAAATCCATCCATAAATGAAAAGACTTCGCATCTGGCACATTCATCAATTATCTAGTCGATGAAGGGTGTAGGGTAGTTGTCCTTTGGACAAGCTTGATTTACATCCCTGTAATTGACGCACACTCTAACCGTTCCTTTCTTTGTCATCACAAGAATAATATTCGATACCCAATCAGTGAGAGGAACGGGGTAAATGAAACCAACATGTACAAGTTTTTCAACTTCTGCCTTAATGGCAGTGGCTTTCTTCGGGTGAACTGGTCGAAGCTGTTGTCGTACTGGTTTGACATCTGGATACATCTTGTTTTCATGTTCAACGATGCTCGAGTCAATGCCTGGCATTTTCTCATATGACCAAGCAAAGACATCTCTGAATTCATGAAACAGAGCGTAATATATTTCCAGTTCTGAAGGAGAACAAGATTTGCCAACATATATATTATCTACAACATTCAGTTTGGTCGAGATATTAATGGCAATAATTTCTTCAATATTAGACAGATTTCGCTCTGAATCCACCGTATTTACAGTATTCGATAGAAAATAAAAAACTGAAGGATGATTAAGGTCATTAGAATAATCCTCGTTGTTATCTTGAGGTCGGGAACGATGGTGGTGATCTTCCCATGGTGCCTCTTCTATCATCATTGATTGAATGATTCCTTCGTCTTTAGAATGTACATGAGACTAAGGATCAGAAGAGGTACCATACTCCAGAGACCTATCTATCCAAAAGCTTGCCGAGCGTTGATTTGGGTTTGTCGCCCATGCTTAGGATATTGATTGCTACAAAAATTCTATAGGGCTCGGGGGCAATACCTGGCGATGATCCAAGCTAACAAAATGTTCGGAATTCTTCTTGATCTTTGACAATGTAGAATATATCATGTGATAGGTTTCCACTGTGGCCACTTATGCCAGATTACTCAGAGGCGGAAGGGAAAAAGTACCCATTAAGGAAGGGTCTTTTAGGAGACCTACTCCGATATTTTGAAGCGATTGAGAGCTACCATGGATCAAAGGAATGCTTCCGGTAAATTGAGAACTGTTGGGGAGGAAGGTTAGTTGGTCAATGATTGTGATTCTGCCTTGAAAGGGGAATGCAATCTTTCTAAAATATGTTGACACAACAATAGCCATAGCATAAATCCAGGGTCTTCCCAGTAGGATGTTGTAGTCAAGGTTTCCATCAATGACCTCGACTTCAATTTCTACTGTCTTGCCCCCCAGTTTGATTTTCAAGTTACTTAATATCCCATATGGTGTGTATGTTCTTCCATAGAATGCTTTTAATGTCGTTGATGATCGTGACAAGGGTGGAGAGCCTAAAGTTTTCTAGCAACTCATTGACATACTATAGGTAGATGCTCCCTCATCAATGATTGTTCAATGAACAGTTTTGTTGAGGGCTTTTACCTGTATGAGGAAAGCGAGTTGTGCTGGTAACTGAGATTCATATCCTTTGTGATTAAAGGCCACTGGATTGGAATCTGCCGGATCAATCCCACCTATGGCTGATAACAAAGCCTGTTTTTGGGATGGGCAATTATGCAGTACTTCAAGTGTCTACATAGCGGATGGTGATTGGGACATATCTTCCAATATATTATAATTCTGTGCTGCTCGAGCACGAGGATTAAATGTCGATTTATGTACTACTCCCTTGGGTAGTTTTATTGTTAATTCAGGAATGATTGGTGGAACAAATTCTGACGAAGTTGTTGTCGAACTGTTGGGTTGATCTGTAGCCTTGCCATTCGACGATTGTGGATTTCCATAATCTTTATTCCTTGTAGATATCAAAGCGTCATTTTGCTGTTTTGAGATGGATAACATAAGCACTTGGGATGGGGAAGAACGATCACTAGCAACCAGATTAGTTTCTGGATTTGGAAACGGATCAATCAATACCGTTGATATATTTGAAGTCTTTTTGAAAAACTTTGTGACTTCAGCTTGATGTGGACAATATTTTGTGTAATGTTCCTTATCTCATATGAAACGTGGCTGATTAGGTTTCTTCTTTCCAGTAGGGTTTCCAGAATATTTCTTAGGAGTTGAATCCTCCTGTTTCTTGTTTTTGTTTGTCCCTTTCTTCTTGCCCCCTGGTTGCTTAGGATTTTTTCCTTTATTGGTTGACATGGTGTTAACCTCCGAGGCGAGAGGTTCTTCGTCTAATTTTTGACTAGAAACCGTACAGGATTTTTTAGATGTAGCCTTTGCGGTTTTCGTGCTTGTCATACCTATCACACCATCGCCAGCATCAGAGTCTTTGTTTGATTTAGGAGGGGGAGGAATGAAAAATTCCGGTCTAGGAGCATCAAGAATTTTGTCGTAGAGCGTGCCAGACTGAGTATAAATCAAGTCTAAATATTGTGCACAAGCAATGACTTGTTCTTCAGTGACAACTCCTCCCTTAGCCACATCCTCTGTAATATAGGGTAATAATGACTTTATAAACCATTCAGATAAAAGCTGATCATGAACATATGTCTTCACCATTTTTTGATGACGTCACCACTCATGAATATGATTAGATATGTGAGTGGCTGTCGTCTATTTAAAGTTGGTAAGGAGTTCTGTCCCTGTTTCGTACCTTATAGGTAACTGAAAATGGGTTAAAAGGGTAGTGGCAAGGGTGCTAAAGTTATCAAATGAAGCTCTAGGCAATTCAATATACCATTTTTCTGCTGGACCAGTTAACGTTCATTGAAAAAGGCGAAACCTAATCGAAACATCATTTAGGGCGTTGGATGAACACCACAAATGGAATGTCATTACATGATTCGATGGATCTTCACCCGGATTTCCATTGAATTTAGGAATATCAGAGGGAAGTTTATGAGGAATCGCAGGCCACCAAGGGGCGTAAGCAATTGGATCATTCGTCAGCGGGTTTAGATCTGGTAATTCTAGAGTTGCTACAAAAGGCAACTATTGATTCAGGTTAGGCGAAACATACCTAGGATAAGATGAAATCGCCTGAGCAGTAGGTCTTTTCATACCAGCATAATGTATTTGATGCTGGTAACTTTGATAAGGTTGATTGGCATAACCATTATAGTATGGTTGTTGATAACAGCTTTGGAAACGCTGTTGCCTGTTACTTACAAAGCCTTGTTGCTCAGGTCCTTAGTATGATTGCTGGAATTTCGGTTGTTGATATTGTACCAGCCATGGTTGTTGGACCATTTGTTGTTGTCCAATACTGGATGATTGACCAAGATGCGGAGTGATAGTACCTGTTTGAGCCTGAGTCGCTCCAGATAAGGAGGCACTAACCTGAGGTTGTGATTGAATCGCTAAGACGAGAGGCTGTTGTATTGCAACCTGAGAGACTTGAGGTTGACATACAACATGTAGTGCTTGTATTTGCGATACAATCACAATAGTAGGTGTAGTGGGAATATTCGACACAGGATGGACTAGTTGCATTGAATATACAACCCTTAGTTGTTGAGGCAGTATTGGTACCCAATCGCTGGATGTAATTCCAGTTTGACCTGAATTTTGTTGTAAACTCTCATATGGTTATTCTCTAGGAGGGAACAATGAAAAGGCATACTACCCCCCATATGGTGGCAATCCAGTACTTAAAGGGTAGATTGGCCTTTGAAGACACATTGGATCAACTTGTTGAGTTTCAACATAAGAAATACCAGATGAGATTTCAAATGAAGAAATAGGAACAGACCATGTCGTCGAAACAGTCCCTGAGTGGACTCTGGCTTGTTGTTGATAACTAGTCGGGACAGATGGTATACCAGCAAACATTGTAGGAACGACAGCATGAAGCTTCGTCGTAGCTGTGTTAGTTGACACAGTACTAGATGTTGATGGTTGCTCAGACATATTTAGTCTATTCAAAACATTTCCTAGCGATTCGACATGAACTTGCAATGAAAAAGAATTAACTTCTGTAGTAGAAGGATATAAGTGGATCCCAGTTCCAAAATGCGTTGGAGTACTAGGTGGAAGATCCTCTACTATCTCTTCTATGGCAATAAATCCAGGTGGAAGAGGAAGACCGTCAGGTCCGTAAAATATTTCTGGAGTCGAAGAAAGTGTAGCTTCTGCAGTAACAGATACTGGAGGGGTGACACCTTCTGAATTCTAGAACTCAACTTCCAGATGTTCAGGCAAGTGAACTTCAATTTTTGGATCAGTCCTAGGTGGAGCTGCTTCAGGAATAGAGGTGTCTACCATTACACTAGGATCAGTTCTAATGTCCTCTTGTAACTGCAGAACTTTTTCTGTAAAGGCAGATGTACCAGAGATAATTGGAGTAACTGTAGTCTCTGATGATGTTGAAACACAAGTTTCAAATAAATTAGGTGAATTGGACTCAGTTAAACGAGACCATTTTGCTTGGGATAGTTCCGTTTCCGGGGTCAAAGATGGTTGACTCGCTAGTCTCTGCGAACTACGGGGTTTTGATTGAATTTCTTCCACGATTGCGGATTACTTGATCAACTCAAAAATTAAAGGGGAAAAATGCTATTCCGATTTAAATGATTTTTAAGACACTTTGACGCAACTTGCTTTTTCAATTTTTAAGAGTCGAGAAAAAGCTAAAGGTGACTCTAGTCGCCTTCGATTTTTAATGAGCTTGAAGTGACAAGTGCTCAGATGGACCTTTTCTTTTAAGGAGCCAAAAAGGAATGAAAGTGACTACTCTAGAAATCTAGACAGAGGGATTACCAAACTGATTGCAAAACTGAAAAATACACCTTGGTGATAAATGATAGAGAAATTACCAAGGACTTATGTACGGCAGTCAATCTTCCTCAATGCTGTGTTCAGTGCATTGCAATCGATAGGGAGGCAGACACGACTTCCTAAGGATAAAGGATATCAGCCTATTGTGGTCTCCCAATATATACTCGACAGTACGGGGAGCACAAGTCCGTGCTGGCGCTTGTCGTAACAAAGAGGAGGAATCACTCAACCTTCGATGAAAACGATAGTTACCAGGTTTTACGATGCCAGAACACGTCTCTAGCCTAGACTTCTAGATGTGTTGCATTAGGTTCCAAAGTGTTTTTATGTTCATTGAGATTTATTTTAGAGTTGATCTTGCTTAGAAGTTTGTCTTTCAAGGTTCATCGCGTGATGTAGATGTGAAATTCCTAAATATGTAATCTAAAATGATAAAAAATCGTTTATGTTCATTTAGCAATGAAATTCCTAGCTACAAAGGAAAGAAGATTATGATTTTCTTTCAGCAGAGAGCATAGAGCACACACTAAATGCACTTTCCTAAATCAAATTTCGCATGCAGTCAAAATGCAGATGCACATGCATGTATTTGTTTTTCGCCTCCTTAATGTGTGAATTCCAAAAAGGAAAGTTAAGTACAGATCTGAACTATTTTCTTTCAAAGCGACATTTCTAACAATTTCTTTTCAAAATGAAAGGAAGACTAAGACGATACTTTTCGATTTCGAATTAAAAACTATTTTTCGACACTTCAAGTACTAATAACTCAAATCAAGTACAATGACAAAAGTACAATAAACTATCTAGAAGAGGAAGACTCTACGACACTCTTCTTTTGATTCGAAATGACAATTACGACACTTGCATCAAAAACGACAGTTTGATTAGTCTACTTTTGACAAAGGAAGACTGTAAATGATTCACAAATACACAAAAACATTTACAATTCCTAACTGATGGAGGCTAAAAAATGTGAAGGAAGAAGGTTCCAGCAAGAAGATACTGATCATGTACAACAAAACTACTGAATAAAGCTGAAAGCAAAGAGAAAAAAACCAACTTTCAAAGAAGAAAACAATATCACTCAATCATCGCACTTGCAACATAGGGAAACAGGGATGCATCTCACCTGCAACACATGGGAGGTGCGATGCATCCATGTTGCACAGTTATAGACAGTGCGATGGACTAGGGAGCGAAACTGAGCTTGGTTTTTTCTCAAAATTTGCAGCTAAGTTCAGTGATTTAGGCTGATTAATGATGGACAATAACAAAGCATAGGGGTAAGATCTGATGAGGTTCTAAGCTACCACAAGGGCACTTAGAAAGCTTTGTAAGTCAGATGTTCAGTTCATAAACCAACCCGGAGATTGACTGAAGCAACATTCATCTACTTTGAAATTGCACAACGAAGGCGTTTCGAAGGCTAGCTAGCTAACTTTAGGATCCGTCTGTAGTTTATAAAGCAAACAATTAACAAACAAAACAAACTATTCGTTCCCTAGTGGAGTCGCCATTTTGTTTCAGGGAAAACTAGTGTCAATTCGAACTACTAGTCCCACTAAGATGGGTAGCTATCTTAGAAACAAACAATGAAAGCTTTTCAAGAGTTCCTTTATGTTTGATAGATTAGAGGGAATAAAAGAGGACCAACCTGGATCTTTCGCTTTGATCCTAGCTTGATTTCTCCTTTCCTTGATAGAATTTTCTACTCCTCTCCTACTTGTCCCGCTTCAAAGAGTACCTGTAGAGTGAAATTAACAGAAAACCATCAAAGCATCTCCATCTAAAACATCATAAACAATGCAGAATCAGAAACACATTGACCATACAATTGCATTCATAAACAATAAGATTCACAAATATGGGATTATATGGAGGAAAACTCAAAGAACTTTATTAATAGTAACGAAAGAGAGGATTACAACCTAGCTATCTGATCCAGCATCATCCTCCCAGTGTAGAAGCCCTCTTCATGTCATGAACAAGCAAATTACCCAACAATGCAATGTCTCTTCTCACCAACAAACTAATAACACTTCCTTACAAATACAAAATTCCAGCCTCTAGATCTCTCAGATGAGGGATCCATTTATAGATGTCTTGCAAGGGTGTGAGTCAGCTCTGGGTTTTTGGTTAGTGTCATTCTACTGATATTTCTTGGTTCCACTTGGAGATTCAATGATCTCTTACTCATCCATGGGCGAATTCAGAGAGGCAAGTGTCACAGGAGAAGTTTCTGGAAGATTCCATGATCATCCACTTAGCAAACTGTCTTTGCCATTTGTCTATTCTCACTCATCGCAACCCATAGAAGGCCACTTCAGTATGCATCACACTTGGCTAGTTTGGCAGTCAGTATGCATCGCACCTTTCCCATGGAGCAGTCTGTTCTGAGTAGTTTTTCAGTGGAACTTCTGGGAAATTATGTAATCAGTTGACCATCCTTTAGGGTATTGAACAACACTTTTAGGGACTTAAGGAGTTCTTAATTTATGGACATATGAGTTTGGGGTTGCAGTGCCCAAATATATCTATAACGATGACTTCAGAAAGGCTTTTAACTTGAGTTTCTCCAACTAATTAATTTAAAATAAATAAATTAATTATTTCCAAGTAGCTGTTACGATTAAATTCAATTTTAATTCATAATTTAATTCAAGGAAAAATTAAATTGGAATATTCTTGTTGCCATATTTCAACAAAAACCTTTCCTCAGTTCTTTCTTTATGGATGCAATGTAGCTCTCATTGTTACTGTCATCAGAAGATCATCTACACACCATAATATATACAATTGTTTTTCCAAATTTCTTAACAAACAAGGTTGCATCATCGAGATCATAATGTTTGAAATTGAGTTTCAAAAGGTGCTTAATTAACTTCTCATACCAGGCTCGAAGTTCTTGCTTTAGGCCATATAAGGATTTTACAAGCTTGCATACTTTGTGTTCCTGACCCTTCACAACAAATCCATCTGGATGGGACATAAAAACATTCTCTTTCAGATATCCATTCAAGAAAATAGTTTTTACAACCATTTGATGGAATTTCCAACCATTCTGAGCTGCCAAGGAAAGAGTGTATAGATGGTAACCCATTTTATTGTGGGGGAAAATTCTCCTCATAGTCGATCCCTTCCTTTTGTGCAAAACATTTTTCCACAAGTCTGTCTTTGTGCTTATCAAGTGAGCCATCTACTTTATACTTGTTCTTTAAGACCCACTTGCGGGTTATTGGTTTAGCTCCCAATGGAGGATCAACCAAATTCCAGGTGCCATTCTTGATCAAAGCATCATATTCATTTTGCATTGCTTCTTTCCATTCATCATGAGAAGTGACTTATTTGAAGAAACTTGGTTCAAAATATGTAGACAAATTTAGTTCACAATCATACGAAACATTCATATCAACCGATGAATCAAGATTGTCTACATCACCTCCATTCTATCTAGTTGAGCTTCTTGTTCTTGCCTTTCCAACCTCATTAGGATGAACACTTTCAAGTGTCTTTGTCAACCATTTTGAAGGGCCTTTTTGAGATGGCCCAGGCCGCTTAGTTGAGTGAGATGGGGCTGAATCAAGATTTAGTCTCCCAATTCTGTCAATCACATCACTCAAAGTGTCATTAGTGGTTAGAGCTTCATGTGGGAGAGAGAGTGCTTCATAAAAAGATTCCACAGATTGATCCAGTATAGGGACCCCCCTTCAAGATGTGGAATCTCATTATCAAACTCTTGAAACAAATTTTCATGTCTGAATCTATCCAAGTGATCAAGCCGCTGCTCAACAACATTGTCAGTCTTGGATGATTCAATAAAGATAACATCAAACTTCTTATTCACTTAATCATAGATACAATATGATTTGGAGGTATTTGAGTACCCCAGGAAGATACATTTGCGACTCCTTACACTGAGTTTGTTTCTTTGTTCCTTAGGTATCAAGGCATAACAGGTGGAACCAAAAACCCTAAGATGCCCCATCAAAGGAATGTGGCCATACCACATTTCATAGGGAGTCTTGTTTTTGATAGAATTAGATGGACACCTATTCTTTATATACACAACATATATAACTACATCAACCCAAAACATCAACTTAACATTCTTGAAAAACATCATGGAACGTACCATATTTAAGATTGTCCTGTTCATTCTTTCATATACTCTTTTGTTGGCGAAGATAGTTTTCAAATTCATTTGATGTATATTATTTTCCATTATTGTTACGAATAGATCCAAAATGAGATTGTGCATCATTTTCAATCCATGCATGAAATTTATTGAATGTTTCAAAAGCTTTAGATTTGTTCTTCAATAAATAAACCCAACACATTCTGGTGTAGTAATCAATAAATGTCATCATATATTTATTATCATTTGCAGAAGGAAACTACATTGAGCTACCCAAATCAAAATGAATGAGTTCAAGTTTTCTATGTGCTCTAGAATGAGAATCATGAAAAGACTATTTGTTGTGCTTTCCTAAGATACAAGCATCACATTGCTTTAGTTTCCTAGGAATAGTAGGTAAACCAGTAACACCATTTTTCTTCAACAAAAAAATACTATCATAGTTCAAGTGTCCAAATCTAGCATGCCATAAAAGACTTGATGGATATGTACCTTCATCATAGTGGTAAATGTATGAAAAGTTATGTGCACTAGAAAAGTTTCCTTGCAGCTTCAGTAGTATTTCTTCTTATATCCCCGTCATGACAAGTGAGTGATATGATTCTTTTCCGACCTCAACCTTGCCATAAAATATGTGAATGGAGTGTCCTTTCTGGAGGATGTGGACCAAAGAAAACATGTTTCTCCTCAACTCCGGGATGTATAGAACAACATGCAGAATAAAATATGAAAGTCCAGGCAGTTTGAGCCTGATGGTGCCAAGCCCTAAGAGCTTGAGTTTTGACTTGTCTGCAAAGTATACAACTTCGTCAACATTGTCAGTGAATTATACAAATAAATCTCTTATGAAAGTCATGTGGCAAGTTTCTCCTGAATTAAGCAACCAAGCATCTTTTCATGAAGCAAGTGAAGCATTGAATAAGTCTTCAATCACTCGAATGTTACAATGTGCCACAACATAATGAGCGGACTCAGGTGCTTTTCCTTCCCCTTTACCAGTTTTTTACCCTTTTATTCATTTCTTTCCTACTCAATTTTGTCCCAAGTAAGATTACACGTGGAAGCATCGTGTCCATCTCTATTGCATTGTATGCAATGAAGATCAAACCTTCTCATTGGAAATGTATGCCCCCTCCCACTTCTAAAATTATTCCTTCCTCTTCCTCTTTGACCACCTATTCCTCTAGAAGAATCCTGTCCCTGATTCTTCTCTTTCTGTGAAAGGCACACAACTTCTTCAATAGACTGAGGAGTTGTCTTCTTCCCAAAAGCGTTCTCTCTTTCAACAAACTTCTTCTCAAGGGAGTCAAAGGTAATCTCCTTAAGCTTTCCACTTTCTTGTAATGACTCAAGATAGTGTGAATAGGTGGGATATAGTGCCTTGAAATAAGCTATGAGAGGAATATCTATTTCAACACCAGTGGGTTTTATGTCATGCATAATGGATCTTACTTATGAGGCTAAGGAAAGAGGGTCATCATTTTTCATGTCAAGATTGAACAACTTGATCATCAATTGAACAAGTTCAAGTTCAGATCGTGACTCATACAAATCCTTCAACTTCTTTAAGGCTTCACAGTCATTTGAAAATGGAAAAATATGTTGACTCACCTCTTCATTTACTAATGCTGCAATCAAGGCATATGCCTTGCTGTTCTTGTTTTCCCAGATCGAAAGCTCCTTATCAGAAGTGGGCTTCTCATGTGCATTGTCTCCTTCTCCTTCAAAAATTCCTTTCCAAAGCTCATTGAAAATGAGGGTGTGTTTTAACTTTTGGGACCACTCATGATAGTTTTATTTTCCAGAGAAAACTACTCCCACAATAGAGATTAGTGAATGCGTCATGAAAAAATACTATGTGCTTTTGATTTCCAAAATAATTGCAACTGTACTTTTTCCTTCTTACAAAACTGATTTAAAAACCTCACTCCCAACTTCACTCTTCTTGTGCATATAAATAATCATACCACTATATAATATATCACTCATCACTCATGATATGTGATATATATATATATATATATATTACTGCATACATACTCCATACAATATATATGCCTTTCATATAAAAAACCATCCAACTTCTAATGCATATAATGGTTTTAAAATCTCAACATGAGCTCTTATATATATATACACACACACACACGTGTGGTATTTTTCCATTCATATAACCATAAAGACTTCGACTCATAGTTTTATGCCATTAAAAGAGCTTCGATTCATTTTGTTACATATAGCCACTCAAAAGAAATTCAATGCATTAGTCAACACACACATATATGCCATCTCTCATCTCTTCAAAAATTTATTTAATCACTTGTTAAACACTGGGTTTTCGACCCTTGCAGTTTCCAATGTTCAGTTCTCCAAAACAATTCAATGCATAACAACTTACATGCCATTCAATGCACAATCATGCACCATTCAACATAGGACAACTCCCACTGTTGTGCAGCATGAATCTGGTCCGAAAGGGCTGTGGGTTCATATCCCACCCTTAACTGGTTCCGCAACAACCTCTTGACACTTCCAGCGCGTTCAAAACTCAATGCAACAACAATTTGTTTCCACCAGCGTTCAACAACAGTCATGTTTTGTTTCCACCAACATCCAAAACTCAATGCAACAACAAGTTCAATCACTGAACCAACCCATTTAATCATTTAAATTTCGCAAAGCAGGAGGTACACACCATTGGAAGTAACAGTCTTGGCCCTTTCAACTCAACAATAAACTAGTTTGCACGTAGAGATTCAATACTTTAGGAATAGATGTAGAGGGACATAGCTTTTTCATTACAAAGAATAATGGTAGGGAATATAGGATTTATAAGATGGAAAATGCTAAAAAAAGTGTTGGCTCTGATACCATGTTAGGCCAAGAGTAACTCCATAAATGAATTGATATTTTGCATTAAGATATAAAATGCATATATACATGGAGAGTGAGACTATTGGGTGTCATCTCCCAATGTCTCTTCGTATTCCAATTCCCTTTATTTTTCTATTTACACTATTTACATGGATTTACCTAATCCCAAAGATTAGGTGTCAACCCCATTTATACAAAAATATGCCAAATTCATCATTTATATAGCAAGAGCGCATATAACCAAAATAGTAGTTAGTTAAATACATCCCAAAACCAAAATATATCAATGAAAGGGCGCTAAATGGCTTTTAGAGTAAAAAAATATGCATAGTACTAAACTAAAATACAACTAATTCCAATGCCTATCATTAGAATCATCATCCTCTTCCTCATCCTGAGCCTTAGAATGTGTAGTCTGAGACTTTATTTCCTTGTTCTTCAAGTTGGATGTGGGTCAAAGTCCATCCAAGAAAGGCTATCATTTCATATTCTGGTTTTTGACTCTCCACAACCCAATCTAATGTTTACACCTCAACCTAAAGTTGTATCAAACATAAATCACTTCATTCAACTATTTTTGCTCCAAATGGCTCCTCTTATTGGCGTATATGCGCTAAAAAATACTCTAATTCTATTCACCTTGGAGCATTGTATGTTTGGCTCAATATTTGAATTGCAAATATGGGCATTGGCTTCCAAACTGTTGCCACCAATAAGTTGTAATAAGAGTTTAAGGAAAACAAGTATTAGCAAATCAATTTGAAACTTGGATTGAAGTCTTTTGATGAGTAATGTAATTTAAAAACTTTGGCACTTCTTACCTGGTGGATCCTTTGTTCTACTTATTATAGCCATAAACATGCCAAAGGTAACAATACTCATTGAAAGTGAAGAGCTTGTTATGTATCTCGTCTTGAATCTTGGGATTATGGACCTTGCACTTAATGCATTTATACAATTCCTCTTTTACCTTCCCATCTACTTCAAAATGTTTAGTATAAGGGCACATTCAAAGCTAAAAAAAAAAAAAGAATTCACCAATTAGTTTTGAATGTTTGGCAAAGCCTTTCTAAATTCTAATGAATAAAAAAACTTATAAACTTTGAAAAATTAAATTTACATACCTTGGGTTTAGGTAATAGGCAGTGGCATGTAAAGGTCTTTGAATTCGTTTGTTCCACCTCCCATCAATGATTCTCCATAGAGGAATATATTTTTGTCTTTTATCCCCATATACTTCCTTTATTGCCTCTTTGGCCTCAAACAAAACCTATGGTAGATTTATCACCATCCACCATCCACAACACTCTCACTAGAGGCTCGCTAAATAGAAAACATTTTCTTGCTTTCTCCAAAAGATTCTTTTGAATACCCTCAATGTGTTTCCTAGTGATGGAATTTGCTTCTTCCACACACTTCTTCACCCACTCAGTTTTGTCAATATCCTCACACATGAGGCCCAAGCAATGGATTGTACATGGAATACACCAAATGGGGGGTGTTTTTTTCAACATCCTTCTAGCTACAACATAGTTGGAGGCATTGTCTATGATCATTTGTACAACATTTTATACCCCTACTCCCACAATGACTTCGTCTAAAAGGCACAATAATAACTGTGCATCCTTCTCATGATCAAATGCATCCATTGATCTAAGAAACATACTACCATTTGGGTAAGAAATTAAGAAATTTAAAATGGTGCAAGTTCTTCCATTAGTCCATCCATTAGACATAATTGTGCACCCTATTTTGGTGCATGATTGCTTGAACTCTATGAGTTACTCATTTGTTCTTTGGACCTCATTTTATAAAGGTGATCCATTGATATCATGAAAAATAGCGCCTTTGAAGCCCATACCACATATAACTATAACATCAACCATAGGTTGACAATATGCAAAATTAACAACATTAAAATATATGTTTGCATCATACCACCATTTGGTGATGCATTCCCAAGCAACCTCCTCTATCTTCTTCCATTTAGCATCGATGGTGGGTTGAGCACTATGGGTGGTGCGAGGTGCAACGAAAGAGTCAATCCATTTATGTTCCCTTTTCAAATTCGATGAACTAGGGCTAGAAGCAGAAACATGTCCATCTCTAATTCTAACAGAGAAATTGGAGCTTGATTCTTCAAAACTAAAGATATGTCTTTCAATATCAGGGTCCATGGAAATATCATAATCATTTTGGTTTCTGCCTATGTATTTTTTAGCTCTCTTCTTATTTCCATTTTCTTCTATTACGAATTCAAATAGACCCAACATATGACTTCTTAGGGCATCAAATAATTTATCATGAAGTTGTACTTAGCCTTGCCAATGTGCCAAGTGTTATTTATTTTGACGGATTTCCCCACCTTTAGTTTGTATTTGTAAACTCTTATCCCATCTTCATCCAAATGGAAATGTAACCATGTTGGATCATTCTCACTTTTAGGGTCCATGAAAACCTTTCCAAAAATAAATAAAAATATGCATACAAAGCCCTAACAATTCTTAATTTCTAGAGTAAAAACATAAGCTTTTAAGATAAAAATATAAGAAAATAAAAATCTGCAAACAAAACCATTGCAATTGTTAATTTATATGGAAAAAAATTAGTTTTTAAGGAAGCAATACATGAATATTATAACATCCACACCCAACTTACCCCATGGAGGTTTTGTTACTCTCTTCTCGTGTTGTTAGAAGAGTGGGACAATTACATTTTTATTTGCTCAATTATACATACATGTACGCATATATATATAAAAATACATGTATTTATTTATCGTCATTGCCTCCCACTACCATTCTTACCACTCCACATATCCAACGACCCTCATCCAACGACACTCCAAATCCATGGATTGCACCAGGGTAACATACTAGTTGGCTAAGTTGACGGAGGGCGTCACAATCAGAGTTCTTGCTCGTGGTTCTGGGGACCGCATTGGATGGTCCATAAAAATTGTGCCACATCTAACAATCCACAATGATTTTTCCACCCCTCCCTCCTCCTTGCTGATGTCACGGGGAGGGGCTGTCGCACATAATCTCCACCATTCGATTTCTGGCGATCTTCATTGTTCATTGACGCAGTGATCTTGCCACATCATCTCGATGTTTTCCTCCCAATCCTTTCCTTTGTTGCTCCTCTTAGACCTCCAAGGTAGGAACCAACGGACATGTCATCCATGTACCTTCACCTTGACACTATTCTATCTAGCTCCTATTATACTACCAGGATGGAACCTACAAGACACTTGGATTGGTGGGCCACACCCCCGCATAACTCTTTCTCTTGATTTCTGCACAACGTGGCACTGCTGTGACATCCCATGCTAGGTTTTCTCACCCACTTCCTTGTGCGCTCTTGCGAATGCTCTGGGGTTAATCCATCGAGCGGGTGGGTCAGGTGGGTCCTCTGTACACCAATCCCATTCCAGTCGGGGCTACCATTAGGGGACTTTTGAGGTCTAAAATGGGCCTCCTAAGAAAAATGTATAACCAAAATAAACTTTATAAGAACCAATAGGATTCAAGATGATGATGTTAACCATGGGGGATGATTCACCATTTTTGGAGTAAAAAAGTAAAATGATTAAAAAATAATAAAATAATAAAACTACTTTTTTCAACTCATATTTTCAACTTATCTCCCTAAGGTTTTACTCAAGTTTTGAGCGAGATTACTTATTGGATGCAAAATTTAATTCCTCATCCAAAGAGTACCCATGAAGCATACTTTGAATGGACCCTGCTACACGAAAAATGAGAAATACATGAAAAAACGTGATTGCAATAATGTTTTTCATGTATTTCTTAGTTTTCATGTAGCAAGGTACATCAAAAGTATGCAACATGGGTAATCCTTGGATGAGGAATCAGATTATGCATCCAACGAGTGTTTCCGCTCGAAAATTGAATAAACCCATAGGGAGATAAGTTGAAAATACGAGGTGAAAAAATAGTTTTTTTTTTTTTTTTTGATGATGTCATCTAATATTATTTTATTATTTCCACTATTATTTTGTAATTTCCTTAGGAGGCCCATTTTAGACCTCAAAAATCCCCTAATGATGGAGGCCAACCTATCTTGGCCTCACGTCATCTTGTGCCCCATTATAGTTCCCTTATCAAAATTACAAGATTTTTTACCTACGAGATGAGTTGTCACGTTGGATCCATTCCTGACCGTTAGAGACATCCTTTGCCTCCAAGCTACATGCCTAGATGGCTTGACCGCTCGTTAGCCTTGTCGCTCCTTTCTGCGTCCATTCTAAGCTTCTGGGGTATGGCTTTTGGGCTACGTGGCCAATGAGCCATACCTCCACACGACTCCTGCTTCCGATTGGTCCATGGGTTACAATGCCACATTAGTTTGTGCCATCTCACCCCAACACACTATCTGGACGTTACCCAAGCCTATTTACCTTTCATGCCTTTAGGGTGTGGATCAAATGAACATGCTATCTTGGTGTCATCTCCCTGACGTTCCTTTTAACTGCACCCCTGCGCACTTCTAGGATATGGCTTCAGGGATGAGCTATAATGTGGGCCCCATCCTGGCCAATAGGAATACTTCCCACCTCCAAGTTAGGAGCCCAACTGGCATGGTGCTGAATCATCCTTGTGGTTCCTTTATGCTGCAAAACAAACCTTTGGGATACTACCTCTAGGCCACGTCACCCCGCCATCACCCAATCACGATAAGGCATGATATTGACAACCAATCCATGGCTTCCATAAATAGGTTTCCCATTAGACTAGCCACACAATATTATCCAATTAACTTATAAGTTTGATCCAGGCCTTTCTTCGCCACAACACTGCTTTGTGCTAACCTCTCCATTCAACATCGTTTCATTTATGGTGAGGCTGCGGTGATCTTGAAACCGTCCGAATGCATGCCCACAATTCACCAAGACCACTATGGCTTACTAAGCTCTTACAAGCGCTACCCCTCCTAATATTAAGAGAGAACTTCGAGAATTCCCGTTTATGGGATAGGGGATACCAATAATGTCTACATTGGTAACCCTTCAATCATCCTCCACTAAGGGTTTGCAGTGAATTCCTGAAGGGACTCTACCTCTCCTACTACACACCAAGAGCTCCATGCTTTAAATCAAGCCCACAAGCAGCGCTATGGCACCGCTCAGGGGTTTCAAGGGCATTTGGCTATTAGCGGGGATGTGCAACCATCAATACCAGTGCCCCTAGGGAAAGGGTGTATATTGCTAAAAATGCAGGGCTATAGAGGCCCTCATGAAGGTCACATGTTATTACACTTAAAAGAGGAAGCAATTCCTCAACATTAGCACAATGCCACATAAACTGATTCACATGGTTGTAACATATATATATATATATATACCCTATCAAATAGGAAGTCTCCAATGTAATCATTCTACATTAATAAAATATATCTTTGTGTCAAGTGTTGCCATGTTTTAGTTCAGATCCTCATGGATCCTCTTAATACTTTTATACCTTACATTGTATAATGTTATTTATTATGTGCTATTAACAACATATTCAATAATATGAAATTAAATAGGAACACAAAAAATTATAGATAAAACCATAAATACAGAAATGCAGTAGAAATATCACTTCATTTCATTAATATCGAATATTGAAATATGCTTACAAACATAATGGAAATAAACTAGCTCGGGCGATGGTAGCTTATCTATGAGAAGAGATGTGGTAGCTACATGCCTCTGGACTGTGTTATAATGAGGCTCAAGGGCCTATTTATTATTTAAAAAAAAGGAAAACCCCTAAAAAACCAAAACCCTAACCCTAGGATATGGAACACCAAGAGTTTGTGGGTCCCATTGGGGTTAGTTGGGAAACCAACTTCCCGAGGTCGTAACTTGGTCATAATATCTCCGTTTGGGGTGTACGATACCTTGTTGGAAAGATCTCTTCGAGTACTACAAGAGTTATAGTAGGTCCTTGCCTATGGTTATGTGTCTACTGTGGACCTAAAAAAATGCCGTTTAGGGGGTCAAAACAACTCTGAAAGTTCAAGACCTGAAAAATTGCTAAAAATAGTAAATGTTGCAATAAACAAGGAAACAGATGAAACTGACTGGAGGTCTAGGTGGAATAAGCAAGTGGCCACCAATATCCACCTGGATTAGTCAAGAATTTCACACAACGTAACATTTCGATCCAAAAATGAAAACACATGCTCATTACATTCATAAGCACCATTTCAATCTAGAAATATAAACAAACATTCATTAACATTGCAAATGCATAAGAACACTTATCTTGGAATGTTTTGGGAAACTGAGTCTGGAACAAGGACTCTCTCAACTCTATGGTTTGAGAAAGAGTGAAGAAAATGACCCAATTGAGGGTCAACACTATGGAAAACAACCAAGGGCAACATGCATATAAGACAAGCAAGTTAACATGCCAATGATGAGAAAAGAGGAGGAATACCCAATTTCACCATGTTACAACATAAGAACCACTTATGCAAGCTTGAAACCCTATAGTCATCATGTTATAATAAAGTAAAATAATCATACCAAACATTGTTGTAACAATCAATATTGTTTATATGCTATTGCAACACCTTCAAGCATTAACACAACAAATTTATCTTTCCTACAAACAATAATAATGTAGACATGCCTCCTGTAGTAATAGAATCATCTAAACCAGTGATGCAAACATACTTTATTATGAATTAAAAACATAAGAGCACTTATCTTAAGTGATGCAAGATTGTTCCAATTGAGAGTTGGACTCTAACTCTCCACTCAACCATAGACAAGCTACAACCACTATTACTCGTAGTTTTCACCCCCGAGCCAAATTCCAAGGCTTAATGTGGAGTGGTTTCAAAGGGAAACTTTAAACAAATATTCAGCTGAACTAGAGCACCAACATGCAAACTTTCCTTTGGCCTCAAGGCAATCCACTGCTTTTGTGATGTTTTTTTCCTGCAAGTTTTGATATGGCTTTTTGCTGGTTATTGCTCTCCTCAAAGCTCAACAACGCAACTCCAAAAATATTTCCTATTATTCCTCTACTCTAGCCTTTTACTAAATGAGATTCAAATAACAAAATAGAATGAGAGCCTCCTCTCTCCTTTCCTCCACCTTCTCTTTCTCTCTTGTGCAATGATTTCCTCCCATTGTCCTCGCTGCTAGCACAATCAAAACCTACATAAATTTTGTCCTCCCCGCTTTGTAAATTTTCTCCCAAGGCAACATGGGCTTGCATACTTCTCCTGTAGCCCAATTTAATTATGAAAGCTAGTCCATTTAAGGCTCAACACCCAAACTTTAATGACTGTCAAAAAATTTCATATTCCTACAATAAGGAACCTTGAACATCCCAAGCAGGTAATCCCCTCAACCAACTAAGGAATGATATTTAAATCAACAATTCCCTAAAGCAATATCATACCTCAATCTTTTGAATCTGTGTGTCTCTCTCAACCTTTTAATTTCTAAAAGTATTTACACTGCGTACATAAGGATGAAAAATTGGGCTACAACCGCGGCCCCCCCCCCCCCTTGCGGGAACACCATCCTTGATTATCAATGACACATATACAATGAACATATTTGAAAGACAAACATGTTGTTTCATGGAGATTTACCGACTCATCTCTTTATAGCATTTAAAATACTTTATGAATTTCCTTCAATCAACAAACAAGATACGATCATCATCCAATCAGAGTTCAATTGTCAAATAAGAGTATGATAGACTTTAAGTCATAGTTTGACCATTTTCCCAATAGTCCTTTGGAGTATTTTGATGCCTTTGAAGTTGTTCATTCCAACTTGGATTATTCTCTTTGCTGCCATGTTGAGCCCTTCGCTCCGTCATCGAACAGTTCACAACTCATTTTTTTGGGGCACACCCCCAATGTGTTCTGATTCCAATGAACCATGCTCATGACTAACAAACCAAAATTTTATATTTAGGTCTTCCCTTCTCTATTTCTCAGTCCCTTGGGAAATCCCGTTACTCCCGTTCCATGCAGCCACTCACCTTCCATGTTCAGGAACCCCCTTCTCTGCTTCTCAGTCCCTCAGGTGATCCATCCCTCAACAAGGCTTCCTTGCATCAGAAGGAGTTCAAATCTAAGGCACATCCTTGCCTTCAAAGCCATCATACGGTGATAACATGGTTCATGGTAATCAATGGACACCATTGAGTGCTGGTGTCACACAATGGCTTTGTCCTTAGAATATTTCACCAACGTACCACTGCATACTTCATTTCTTTTGCTGCTATTGCCATCAATCTTGCAGCCAACTCCAACCACCCAACCAGGGAAAATTCTATGCTTTCCTACATCATAACACATAAATTCCATCAGACTCATCATAATGGATTGCAATAAATTTGAATCATACCTCATCAATAATCTATTCATGAGGTGACTCAAAATTCTCCTTCAATTCCTATCATAGAAAACCAAGTTAGCTCATAACCCAAACCATCATAAATTAGAATATTGTATTTAGATTTGTAATTTAAAGGTTCAAAAATCAATGAAATATTGATACTTATCTTAATTTTCTCCTTGCTGCTTCCTTTACACACTTTGGATCGGTAACCCATCACAACAAGCACCCAATGCCTTCTTTTCCCTTTGACCACGTACACACACCGAATAAGTTGTCAAGTGGAAAGAACACAATGCCTTCTCTTCTCTTCGACCACGTACACACACCAGATCAATTTCTAACTGGAAAGCACCTTATCTTCTCTTGAACCATGTACACACATTGGATTGATTTCCAACTGGAAAGCACCTAGTGCCTTCTCTCCTCTTTGACCATGTACACATACTGGATTGGTCTAGTGCATTCTCTTCTCTTCTCTTCTCTTTGAATTATGCTTCGATATATATATATATATACACACACACACACACACAACCCCTTTCGCTACCTTGAAAATATGGGCACTACCATCCAAGTAATATTTGTTGATAGGAGGTGTACTCGTTACCATTCATATGTTCCTTTCCACCTAAATTGGCGTAGAAAGTCCCATATCTTCTTGGCCCAAACACATGGCCACACTAGCCCACACATAAACACTTTATGCATACACAACATACAGGTCAAAAAAATGCACACCTGCCTGCCTTGAACACATTGCAAAACACACAGTTATACACATGGTACGAAATAACGAACATATAACACAACACAACTTTACCCTATTCCAATGAAAAACACATGCACATGTACAACAACTATACACATGCACATGACATATCACGTTACAAAATATCACAAATAATCTAGAGACCACCTTGTCTCCATGCATGTGAACTAGGCCATTTTGCCTCATTTGTTTTTCCCATGTTCTTAACCTTGACATGGGCACAATGTAAGAGTCATGTTCACATAATTATAAATTAGCAGAATTTCCTTCATGCCCAATAAATTCCTCATCACAGTGGGAATCTTTTTGTGCCATCCATATCCTATTTGTTTTTGAACAATCATCTCTTCATTCGAATTACCTCTGACAACCCTATTAGACGCAATGGAATTTTCACACACACACACACACACAAATATCGGTCAATACATGTGCAAGTATAGTCAAGGGTTAAGAGAATTCCATCCTTTCCATTTTATGGCTAGACATATCTTTGCCCATTATTCTCATGGACTCAACCAACCCATTAAGCTTTTTCATTACTTAATCATGGCCACAACAACCATCAGCTTGTGAAAAATCAATATAGGGTTTAAATGACTCCTTGATTGTGGTCAAGCATGCATTATATAACCTCTTCATGCTACTATTTATTCCATTTTTATTTGTTATTCTATTCATGTCCATTGCCCAATAACATTCCATTTTACCTGGAACTTTACTTGGCATGTTTTCCTTCATGTCTATCAAACATTGCCCAATTTTAGGATTCCTTATTCCCAGATCCCCAAGAATTTAATTCAAAATTTTAAAATTGAAAGCCAATGAAAGAGGAAGAACAAAGGCAATTATTGAGAAAGGACATGAATTTCAAAACAATAGTCATACATAGAACCGTAAGCAAAACAACCTCAAAAAAAGACCAAAACAACATGATAACCAAGACCAAAAACTAGCATGGCCATGTTGATGGGCCTCCAAATTAGACACAAATTAAGGCCCATCTAACCTTCCTTAGGCACATAATGTCTATATTAAATCTCTCCTTATACACTTAATAATGTTTTTTTAGCTTTAATATGTTCTTAGGAAGGTTTAGAGATAATTGCATATTATGTGCTTAATATTATTTATTTTTACAGAATGTTGAGTAAATTCTAAATGAGTTAATATAGAGACTTTCTCCCTACTACAAGATGGACCAAAATTTTATAATAAATGAACAAAATATCATGAAATTATTGATAAATTCTAGAGCTCCACTGATAGAGAAAACCTAGGAATCTGTTCCCTGTCATTAAATGAAGATTCCTAGTGTTGGGAACCAAATCCACTTTTTGAGGGATTTTGGAGGGGAAATATGCCTCCTTTCAAGAAGGATGCTTCTCCATCTATTTTTATAAGTACCTATTCAAATTTTCCTCTAAGGGCATGTATTTCTTAGTCTTCTTGTGGAGAAAACTTGTTATCTAGGAACTCCATTTTCATTTCTAGCAGGGATGTACTTGGATTGATTCAAATAATGAAGTTTGGTGCAATTTTTACTTCTAAAGCTTGGTTTCCTTCATAGGTATCTGATTATCCTTGGGCTTGGCCATCCCATGAGCCTCATAGCCCTGTTGTGCAATTTTTTTATTTCCTTTGAACGCCTTTTTCACTTGTATCTCGTATTTCTATATTTAGTGTTCTTGCTTCTTTTGTTGTATGTTAAATTCATTAAATGATTGAATTGAGTTTTTTTTTAAGGTTATTTAAAGAGTAAAAATAATTATGCATCATTAGAACAATTTTGAAAATTCATATTCATCACTGAGATACTTGGATTGGTTTACTAGTTCACAAATCTAGAATTTTTGGAAGTTTCTTGTAGCAAGATAGTAGTAATTTTCTGATATTTTTTACAACGTGTTGATGAGATTCATTTGAGTTGATTACAATTGTGTTGAGTCATAAAAATATCCAAGTTAATAACAAAATTTACCCCATAGCATTTTCACTTGATTAGGTTAGGCATTTGATAGGTTAACTAGCTCACTAGTTCTAGAATTTTCGGTTTTTAGAGCAGTAATTTTCTGCTATTTTTTAGCACATGTTAACATAGGTATTTTTGAGTGATTTCACTTGTAATGGAGTCCTAGGACATCCTAATTAATAATAAATTTTTTCCCATCTCATTTTCATTTGATTTTCTTGGGCATCCGACAAGTTATCTCGAGGAGTAACTGTCTTATAGCAATTTGTTTCGAGATATTCCTTTCCCAAATTCACTCCAAATTCATAGTAGGATTATATATATAGCCTATGAATGTTATGAGGCCACTTTGGTTGAGATGAGACTTAGTTAGGTCGCCATTTAGCTATTACATTTATTGCATCCTAAATGTTGATTTCTGCAATTAGTCTCGATTTCCTTCCTGCAATTTACTTCTTGCAAATTGTGATTTCCTTCTTGTAAGAATAATCTAGGACTTTCCTTTCCTACAAAAGAGAAGAGATACCCTTTGTAGTGAGATAGATTATATTTTATTAATTTTTCACTATGATTTAGATTTTTCAAATAGAACCGATGTCCTTTCTTCCATTTAATTTCTTGCAAAAGTAAAATAGGTTTGCTTATTGTTATTTACCTTAGGATTGGTAGCTTACCTAGATCTTTGCTCGATTGAAGTTGCTTCATTGCCTTATTTCCCTTGCATCAAAGGGTGTCAGACTAGGAAGAGGAAGGTGTGTGCTACACATACAATTCCGACCCCTCTTAAGTTTGTACGAACCTTGAGTTGATAAATTAATTCGATAACTCTAGGAGTTGCAACATTTTTATTACGATACTCAGGCTCACCACTTTTTGGTGCCATTGTCGGGGAGGGTGTCAAAGAAAAAGCTCTCTTGTTCTTGGAGTGATTCCCTCTTTCTTTTCTTTAAAAAAAATAAAATTGCGTTAGGTATCTTTCATTGCATTGCATTAACATTATCATTTAAAAAAATTAAAAACAAAAAGAAAATATTCCTTCAACACCACAAAACCCCACTTGATCATGTGCATGCAGAAGAAGAAGGTGTGGCAAGGAAATTAGGAGGCATGGAGCAATCCTAATTTTTCAACTCATATCAGGAATATATGAACTACCCCTCCTTTTTCAATACAAGCTGTAATGAACAATTTCAACCTTGGTATCCACCTAACACCTCACCTTGGTATCCATGGTCTTATCCTTCCCAATGGGGTGATCCATATTCATGGCCTTATCCTCCTCAATATGTCATTCCTCCATTTCATCCATATCAACACCAACCTCCTCAATGGGGTGATATTTCCCTCAATAACCTCCATATAAAACTCAATGCTATCCTTCCCATCCACTTCCACCACAACCACATCTTTAATCACAACCATTTCAAAGACCCACCCCACTCAACTACCTGAAAAAATATTTCCAAAACCAAGAAATAAAGTAACTCAACCCACTTACAATGCCGAGATACAAAATATCCAAACCAATCCTCTTGATCTAAATGATATTCATCTTGGGTCGGGAAGAGTGTTGCAAAGAAGATATTCTCTTGCTTCTATTGAAGAACAACATCCAAAAGGAGAATATCCATAGGAGACTAAAGAATCACAAACTAAATTTTATGGAGAGCAGCCATTAGAGCCTTAGATTGGATAATTTCTACAATGCCTATCATCAGACCTTTTATGTCTTCAAGGGGATAATAGACAAACAATAGAATATTTGAAAGGCATATAAAAATAAGACATGAAGAATGATCCATATAAGCAATCTAATTAAGGGAATCAAAGTTATATTGAGGTTTGGTTCCAAAAAATCAACAAGATGGAGCATCACTCTCTTCTTCAACAATGCTTGATATCATCAAAGTCAATGTATCTGGTCTCTAATATTCAAGTACATGCCAAAGCATATGTTTCGAGTCTACACATGAGTTTATCTATCATCTTGGCACATGGATCTATTGGAAGTATTCCTATACTTGAAAGAGATTTTGTTTTTTTCAAGTAGATTATGATAGAAAAAAGAAATAAAAAATGGAAAAAGAGAAAAAAATAAGAGGAAAATAATAAGATCTGACCTAAAAACCTCTTTTGAGGCATCTGAGATCGGCTCACTGATTTAAAACCTCCTTGAGGTGGTCAGTGGGTTGGAAAGGAAAAATAAAAAAAGAAAAGAAAAAATCCTAGGTGAAATTCTCCTTTGAGGCGCCTAGCCAGACCTACTTGTTGAAAACCTCATTGAAGCAACTAGTAGGCCTAAAGAAAAAAATGAAAAAAGAGGAAAAATGTAAGAAAAATGAAATAAAAAAGATATTTTTTTTTCCATTTTCATATATGTGTTTGCATGCAGTTACTCCTCCACCTGCATAAGGAAAAGAAATAGGTTAGTGCCACAAAAAGAGAAAAAGAAAGAAATGAGCAATAAGACAAGAAAAAAGTAAAAAATAATCAACCTTGGGGTTCTTACCTTCTGTGAAAACTACTCAAGAAATACCAAGGACATGCCAATCCATCAACCTCATCCATTTCCAACATCCACCCATCATTCCCAAGCCTTTCCCATTCAGTTTCCTCATTGTCCTAAAGTGCTACAAGAAGGTTCTGTTATGATATGCCGTGATGAATCCTCATTTGTTTTAAACAGGATGTGGGTGCTCTATGGTATGTAAAAGGAAAATGTTCCTCTATATTTGAGTTTCTTCTCATTTTAGTGACAACTATCATGACATCCTTTTTAGGCTATTCCTCCATAGCTTGTCTGTCATTATCATTGTTATGGATTAAGTGTAAATCACAAAATCAAAGAAAACTTTGCTTTACTAATGTACTCTTATGTTTAGGATTTGTACTATTAGCTTTTACCTTACTATGTCCCTCTCCAAGCTCGATGTTACTTAGATTATCAACACAAGCCTGAGCTTCCTCCCAAGTAGAAAACTTAACAAAACCCAAATATTTTCACTTGTCAGAGGTCATTTTCTTTTATAATTGAAATTTCTCAATTTAACCATATTTTTCGAGTTCCTCTTTAACTCACTCTTCATCCTAAGATGAAGGAAATCCATTAAGAAATATTGCCTTAACCTATGCATTGTTACTCATCAGGGTGTAACAACCCAAATTTTAACCTACATACCGAAACATGTAGAATTTCTAGGATGCTGAAGGTCTGCTGCATATGGAGGGAAAACATCTGAATTCAAGCCGTGATTTTCTAGGAAATTTTTTGATAAGGTATCACATTCGTGATCTTGTATGTTTTTGTTGTAAACTAAAATTTGTTCCTTCCTTTTTTTTCATCCGTAGAAGCAAACCCTAAGTGTTGTTCCTACAAGAGAGCACTTTCATTGGTAATGGTGGTTGCCTTACAATTTTAATTATTTAGAATAAAATTATCCTCTCTTTTTGTGTGTGTTATGTACCTTTTTGATATTTTTGATTAGTTTCTGTTGTTTGATTTTAGCCGATATGAACTTGTACTACATTGTAATAAGTATGTTGTTTGTTACATATGCTAACTGTAGTTGGTTCCAACACTTGAGTCATGATTTATTACTATCTGACCCATTTTACGTGCAAGGTTTGCTAGGTTTTGGTTTTGGTTTTGTTTCTTTTCTTGTTTTAGCATGTACTTAATGCTCGAGGCATTTCTAGTCCCACCGACCAACCATTGTGGTTATCTATTTGAAATAAACAAAATTGGTCGCATATCATGATATCTAGTATTAATTGTTTTATCTTCAATGTTGTTACTTAATGTTTTAAGTAGGAATTACAAATTTTACTGTATACTTATGAAATTTTTAATTAATTTCATTTTTAATTATATAAGTATCATATAAAAAAATGTCTCAAACAAAATGGAGTCAACTTTCTATTAAAAAGTCTTTTGGATAGTCTAAGACATCACAAGTTTCACCTTCTAATAAATAGGTACTTAATTTTGAGAAATTAAGGCTTAGACATATTGTGATATAATGAAGAATGTATTGAAGAAATTCGAGGTGAAGAACCTAGTACTCAAAAGAAAAAAGATTGAAAATGAAACTAGAGTTCTATGAGGAATGAAAAATTAAGTACAAGTGGTTAAGAGAGACAATACATTAAGTGAAAGTAGTTATGAAAGTGGTTAAGAGAGACAATACATTAAGCGAAAGTAGTTATGAAAGTGGTTAAGAGAGACAATACATTAAGCGAAAGTAGTTATGAAAGTGGTTAAGAGAGACAATAAATTAAGCGAAAGTAGTTATGAAATACATATATTGTGAAGTACATAAGGTAGTTGGACCATGGGAGATCAATATAGTTTGTTCTACCATACAATATGATTCACTAGTTGTTTATGTGAACTCAACCATCCATAAAATTTTACAAGCTAAATGAATATATGGAAATGAAAAGAAAGGAAAACCTATTCCAAAACATAAATCTTGCATTGATGATAAAAATAACCAAACTGTAATCACAACTATAAAATTAGTTTATTGGGTTGTGCAAGAAGATTTATCTTTCTCAAAATATAAACTCCTTTTCTCATTTGCAAAGTATTTACATACACTCAACATGTGAAAGAACAAATATTACACATAATATACAAATCATGTGGCCGCAAAGAATTCATTTTTGCTATATTCGATTATTTTGATGAAGTATAAATTACAAGAGCATTGGATAGTCATTTTTATTCATTGATGTTAGATGAAAGTAAAGATCATAGTTTAAAGAAACATCTCACAATTTTTTTCACATTTCTAGGCTCACAAGGGTTGGGGCCTCCAATTTCACAATTTTTAAAAATCATAATTGTTTATGATGGAAGAGGGAAAATAACACATGACACAATTGATGATTTAAAGGAAGCAATAGGCATTTCAAATAAAATACTGATAACAGTTTTCACAAATGGTGCATCATCAATGATTCACAGTGAAAATGGCTTTGTTTCTTTTTGCAAAAAATATGATGTACCTAATATTTTAGGTATTCTTTGTATTGCTCATCATGAAGATATAGTTTCATCAAATTCTTAGATACAAAGACTTGAATTATTATTTCTTGAGAAATTAGCAAATAATGTATATATTTAGGTGCAAGATTCTATTGAAAGAAATAATCGACTTATTTCTCTACAAGAACTTATGAAGCTTGAAACTCTTCAATCTCTTTAAATCCATGGAGTTATATGGCTTTCAAAAGGACTATTCGTTGAAAGACTCGTTGTATTGATGCCTCAAATATTGGCTTTATTGACTCATGGTATGATAAGGCAAGGATATTTTCTATTCAGTTTTGTTTAGATATGCTTCTAGATGTAATGTGTGAACTAAACAAGTTGAATGAGAAATTCCAGGAATAGTATATTGACGTTACTTCTTTAGGAGCAAACATAGATATTAATATAAACACTTTAAAAATGTGGTTCTTAAGCACATTTTATTTAATTTTTTAGATGCCTATAAACTTGGTTATCTAGAAATTATTGATAAAGAGGGACTTGTTCATAAACATGAGTTGTGATTTATAGTGGTTCCACATGCATATAGTGATTTTGTTGGTATATTAAAGCAACCATGGAAATCTTACATTGATGGTGTACACGATAGTTGCAAAGAAATTTCAAAGGAATATTGTCATGTTCTAGTAGAGAGTTTGAATGGAAAATTCCCTAATCTTTCATTTTTTAATTTTATAATATTGTTCAGCCCTTGTCATTATGTATAGGATGTTGATGGCACATAAGAGAATTCAAATTGTTGGTTTCAAAAGATTTCTCAACAATTATGACATACAAATGTGAAAGGGAAGAAAACAAAACATTATTTGATTTTGAAGCTTGGTTGAAGAGTTACATGCATTAATAGATAATCTTCTTGTCAATTGTGAGAGGTCATCCATGAAAAATTCTTGGAATATTTTTTGTCATTGAGATACACAATATTTTCACAAATTTCAATGTTTTGACAACCAATAATTACTATACCTGCAAGTATAGTTACATTTGGGAAATGATTCTCAAAACAAAACATGGGAGATGATTCTCGAAACAAAACATACTAAAAAATGTACAAGAAAACAAAAATATCATTGACGACATTATATGTCTTAATGAGGCTCTCATTAATAACATTTGATTCATCAATAATTAAATAAGATAAAATATATAAAATTTGAAAACATAATTAAAAAATCTTAAATATTATATACTTTTTTTTCATTCATTTTTTTAATAGTGAACATTTTAAATTTAATAATATTATATTAAATGTAATGACATAGCAACATATTTTTAATGAAATGATAGAATATATTAAAAATGTATTAAATAAATAAACTAGCCTAGATCCATCTTAACACTAGATCTATCAAGCACTGAGAGGGATCAAATCTCTCAAGGTGCAAACCTATTTTTTGAGTGCAAAACTTGAGGAAAGGTTTGCACCTCGAGAGATTTGATCCCTCTCGACGCTTGATAGATCCGGTGTTAAGATGGATCTAGGCTGGTTTTAGTCGTGTGCAGTCATACAAAATTTGCTGAACATCTAATTATTTTGATCATTTTAAATATGATAAATATGTCTAAGATTAATTTGGTCAATTTAATTTAAAATTTGCTTAGTTACCTCAGTTTTTTGAGATGAGAGAGACTGTTAGTAACTTGAATGATGAAATAAAATTTTTGAGTGCAAAGTGTCAATGTAACAATTTTTATTGATACAAAATGTGAATAATAAGAATATAGTCAATTACAAACAATCTTCACTGTGATCAATCTGAAACTATTTTCTTCTACTGTTCCTATTGTCACACCTATTAGTTATTTCATTTTCTCATATTGATCATATGGAAAGAGTAGTTGGAATCATCGACCATTCAAATATTTAACTCGCGCTACTATTATAAACAACATACTTTGTCTCTGTTGCTCTCCAATATTAATAGTAGTTTTCTCCAAAGTCAATAATTGTGACTTATGGAGTGTTAAACCCCAAATAATTTTCAATGGTAGTTATTTTCTATTACCGTGTTTGAATGAAAAGTAATTAACAATGTTGAATGATGGAAAATGGGAATAATAAGAATGTAGCCAATTATAAATAGTTTATAGTTTCAAGAAGCAAACATTTCGGGTATGATTTTATTTATTTAGGATGAAAATTCAAGTATTGTATTTATGGTTGAATTACTGTAACACATAATTCAATGCACGTCATGAATAATTTTTATGTGCTTACACTGAGAGAGAGTGTGTATGTTTTGGGGGTGAGAAGGAGAGACAAGGGGAGATAGAGATATAGATGGGGGCGTGGGAGAGAGGGAAGAAGAGAGAGGAAAGGATAGGGAGCGAGGAAGATATATAGATATGGAGAGAGAAATGTTAGAGAGAGAGAGAGAAGGGGAAGAGAGAGAGAGGGAGGGGAAGGGAGGTAGGGAGAGATAGAAAGATAGATATGGAGAGAGTGTGTATGTTTAGGGAGTGAAATAGAGATATAGAGAAGGAGAGACAATGGGAGATAGAGATATAGAAGAAGGAGGTAGAGATGTGCTTACACTAAAATCAATGCATGCTATTAATCTAATTACTTTGAAATTAATGTACATCATACATCTAGTTGCATCAAATCAGAAATCAACATCTACATTAAAATCAATGCATCTAGTGCAAACAATCAAATAGGATTAGAATTCAACATATATACTGAAATCAATGCATCTAGTGCAAGCAATCAAATAGGATTAGAAATCAATATCTACATTGAAACCAATGCATCTAACACAAGTAATCAAATATGAGTAGAAATCAACATCTATGTTGAAATCAATGCATTTAGTGTAAGGTATTAAATAATATTAGAAATCTACATCTACATTGAAATCAATGCATCTAGTGCAAGCGATCAAATATGGTTAGAAACCAATATCTGCACTGAAACCAATGCATCCTATGCAAGAAATCAAATAGGAGTAGAGATCAACATCGACACTAAAATCAATGCATCTAGTGTAAGGTATTAAATAGGATTATAAATTTACATCTACACTGAAATTAATGCATATAGTGCATGTGATAAAATAGGATTAGAAATCAACAACTACATTGAGATCAATACCTCTATTTTAGTGAAAATCCAAAATATTCATGACTTTCTAGATCTAACTTCTATGTTTGTATTTGTCTCTGTGTGTCTCTTTCTTCTTCCCTCTATCTCAACCTTCCATTTTGTGTCTATCTCCCTCCCCCTCTCCTTCTCTCTCTTGCCCTCCCTCTCTCCCTTGTCTCTCTCTATCTGCCTCTCCCTCCCTTTCTCTATTTTTATCTTCTTCCCTCTCTCCCCTTTCCATCTATATCTATACCTCCCTCCATCTCTCCTTATTTGTCTTTCTATCTATTGACAATTCTGGAACCGCCAACATCCAGGGGATCACTCCGGTATGAAGTCCAAACTAGACCTCACACCGTTTGGTGTGGGAGTCCCATCCAGTATGATGGCCCGGTTGCCATTATCTTAAAGATTTGCCTCAACTCTTACTTGTCATCACATGAGAGTGGTCTGTTTTGTCTTTTGAGAAGTGAGGTTCGCGTGCCTGGTGATTGTAAGTGTCACTTGTGTCAATGGTTCTTTCACCATAGAGGGAGAGGGTGGGAGTGAGTCCCAATTCGGTTAGGAGAAGTCCCAACTCTGCCAGGAACACACAAAACAACATGACATGCACAGATTCTGACGGAACAGTCCAGACAGATGCGACAGTCACAACACACAAGGGAAGATAACACGTATAACATTCAATGGATTAGTTCGCGTGAGTACAACGGTTGTTATAGTAAGTTTTATGTGAAAGGTCTGTCTGATGTCCGGGAGAGTAGTTAACATGGGTGAGACAACGTTAATAACATATACAACACATGTTCATTAACATATATGTATTACAACAAGTGAATTAGTTCAAGTGCTAAACATAGGTTAACACAACATGCATTACAAGTGTTCAAGCTTAGTCTTACAACAGTTACAATACATGTGTGAAAACGTGTTGGCCTATTAGCGGGCTTCTGAATTAAGTGAAAGTTCCAAGACACATCATTACACCATACATCACTAACCCCATGAGCGGGGCGTTCGAGAAACTACTTACTCCTCAAAGAAAAGATTACAGACTGTCAAGGCTGTGTGTGAGTAGCTGAGGTGAAAATTCTGTTGCATGTACAAATGAGGGGGTATTTATAGCTAAGGGTGAAACTGACCCTTGTGGCTATTCGACTACCCTCATGACTATTTGACTTCCATGACTTTTCGACTTTACATGACTCTTCATACAACAAGTGGGTCTCTTGGATATCCACGTTACATTACATTGATTGACAATACGACTCACAGTAGAGATGTGGACGACATGACTCATGACAAGACTCGACATGATAGTGGTGGTACATTCGTGCTGTTGTTGGTGTGCATGTCGAGCTGCAGTGCTGCTGGGTGATGGATGTCCTCATGGTGTGTCACAGCTTTACCTCCGCATGACAAAGTGCGCGGAGTCTTCGATGGTATTTGGTTTGCTTGATGTTACATTCACACATTTCTCCTTGCTTGTATGTTGGTAATATCGACAGGTTCATTTGTTCACGAAAGGTGCATGTTTGTCTGTACGCCCGTCCGTGAAAACATCTTGCATGTTTGCTCATCCGTCCATCCACAAACACATCTTTGCATGATCATCCATTCGTAAGCACATCTATTTGCATGCATCGTTTGTTTGTCTGTTGGCGAACATGTCCTTTTGCATGTGCTCCCTTTGTTCATCCCATCCTTTGTTGTGCTGTGTTTGTTTGTGTACATGTATCTGCAGTCACTCATGATGAGATGAAATCAAATCCATAAACCTCCTAGTCTACCATGATGCATGATTGTTTCAGATGCAGGTGACCGAGGGAGGAGATAAGGTTGCGAGATGGGATGGAAGCTCCAGGCATTGCTGATGAAAACTGCATAGGAGTCTCTGGGTGATGAAGATGGGAAATCCAGTTCGATAATGACTGTTCACGGGGTCTGGCTCAGCTGGAGGACAAAACTGTGCAGATTTCGGAAGGAACAGTCCGGGCTGCGGGAAGGCTAGGCAAGCAAAATATGTGCAGTTTTTGGAATGAGCGGGCAGCGAGAGCTTGGCAACCAGAACTGCACAATTTCTGAGGGGAACTAGCAGTCAGCTGCTGGGTCACTAGAAGCAAAAACTGTGCAATTCCTTGGGGGAACTGATAGTCAGTTACCGTGAGCTTGGCAGCAAAAACTACACAGTTCTTGGAGGGAACTCACAGTCATCTGCTGGAGCTTGGCAGCAAAAACTGTGCAATTTCTGGAGGGAACTGACAGTCAGCTACCCGAAGCTGCTGGTGGGGAAAACTGCGCTGATGTTGGGAGGCTGGCCTGTTGATCACCTCTGTGGAGTTTTTGAGCTGAGCAAACTGCTGGGTAACATAGGGCTTGCTCACGAAAACTGGAAGTTTTCTGTGTGAGCAGCCAGTTGAATGACTGGAAAAACTATGTAATTTTTTGAGGGAGAAAGGGACGAGCATTGGGTTTCTGTCTGGCATGTCTGCGCAATTTTCTTAGTGAGCAGAGCAGGTAAGGTTTGCAGCCTTTTCACAATTTTTGAGGGGAGTCAGTCCAGGGGTGGCTGCTAGGTCAAACTCTTCGGTTGACCTGCATGAAGGTTGATTGATCTGCTTGCGGGCATCACAACTTGAAATGGCTTTCTTGGTGCTTTTGCGCTATTGTCAGTTACAGTTGATCGAGTTGATGGCGGGGTGATGGTCTGGATATGAGAGGGGACTAAGTGTGTGAATGAGTGAAAGATGCATACGTGATCTCGTAAAAACACACTTACATGACTTGATGACGAGAGGACTCAAACCATCCAGACATGCATACTCAACATGATTGACCGACGGTGTGAGCGACAAGCGTGACACTTGTGATTGATTGTTAGTTGACCGTGACGACGCTTGTGCGACAATGTATGTGACTCCATGTGTGAGCGTGGTGGATGTTTACATAGCGAACATAACATGTACACACGAAGTGAAGACCTTGAGTATGACCAAAACATAGTCACAAGCATGACATTGACATCAACATGAAAATTAAATATTAAGTTTTTATCCACTTATTACAATTGGGCCGACATTACAAATGTTTACTTACATTAAATCTACACATGTGCCCTATATTGGGCTGTAGAGCGACTTTCGATGCAAAGAGTGAATTGGGTGAGGGGAAATATTACATAAAATATAATATTACAATATTATATGTTACCCAATATTTATAACCACCCCCACCTAATAAATAATGGCCAGGCGTGGGGGGAAATACTAATTAAAATGTAATATTATTAAATTTTACCTAATATTTCACGTCCCACCCCACCCTAAATATTACATTCTGCTCAATGTTTCCCCTCACTCCTACTAATTTTATAGTTGAGTTTGTTTACCTTTAAATTACAAATATAAATAAAAATACAATAAGAAGTGGACCCGTTGAGGGGAAATATTGGGTAAAATGTAATATTATATTATTATATTTTATCCAATATAACTTAGTAAAAAGTGGATGGAGGTAGGCAAAAACATTAGATAAAATGTAATAATTACATTTTTCCTAATATTTCCCCATCTCTCTAGACAATTGTCTAGTGTCAACATATCCATAAAAATGTTTTACCTTTACAAGAAAGTTTTACCTTTATAGGCTACATGGATTCAACGCCATCATTTTCTACAACTAATTATGTATCTAAATATAACATCAAACTAACATGAATCTAGGCTAGTTTAATCCCCCCTTAAATAGATTATATTCCAGAGGAATTCCATGAGTCAATACCATGGATTTTTAAAACATGGGTCAATACCATGAGTCTTTTTTTTTATTATTTAATTTTTATAGGGTCTTTTTTGTTGTTGTTAAACTTTAACTTTATTTTCACCAACTTAAAATGTTTACATTACATTAAGTTACACATCTCTACCATATTTTAATTTTATTTTGACCTAGTCAAAATGTTAACATTATATTACTTTAAGTTACACATTTCTAGCATAATATAGACATTAGATCTTGGCTCAATGAAGAAATTACATTTATCCCTCATACTAAAAAGTATTTTTTTTAAAATTACTTTATCTAATTATATAAAGTTTGATGTAAAATAAAAGTGAAAATTCAAGTATTTAAAAATGGTTGACATTGATTTTTAAAGTAACATTATTAATTTTTTTTAAAGTAACGTTACAACATCTCTTGCATATACATATATTAAAGTAACATTACGCACACCATCTTTTTCATATACATATATTAGCCGACACACACACACCATATTTTTGACATACATATATTAGTCGACACACACACACATATATTTTTTATTTTTTTTATTTTTATTTTTATTTTTTTTAATGTAACATTACGTGACAACATCTCCCTCATGTATTGGCTGTAGAGCGCCTCTCGACGCAACAAATACATGCATGCTTGATGAATGAGAGTACATGAAAAATTTATAACCTGCATGGGGGAATTAACATATATTTATTGTACATTATCTGGTCGACCCTATTGTATATTCGTCTTGGCTAGAATCTGAACCCGACGACAAGTGCCTGAAATGGCTAGACGGGCAACTGTCTCGTCAATTTTGTTTGTTGCCTTTGGGAGCAGAGGCACTCTGTTGGATGATCAGATTAGGGAACTTGCTTTGGGGCTTGAAGCGAGTGGGGAATGGTTCCTTTGGGCATTGCGGAGGCAACCTCCTCCATCAATTCAATCCATCCATTCTGTATCCACCATATTGGCCAAAGTAGACATGAGGCATCTTCTACCTGAGGGATTCGAGAGTCGAACCAAGGATCGAGGACTTGTGGTTCCTTCATAGGTAGCTCAGATACTAGTTCCTTCTCATCCATCCACTAGCAGCTTCCTTTCTCACTGCAGATGGAACTCAACATTGGAAATCATCTTATATGCAGTGTCGTTGATCGCTTGGCCTCTGAATTTCCGATTAGAGGATGAATGCCTTTCTTCTCATGAAAGAGATACTAACCATTGAAGTGAAAAATGGACGTGATTGATTAGTGAGCAAAGAGGAAGTGGACAGAACCGTGAGGGAGTTAATGGAAGGAGATGACCGAGTAAAACTAAAGAAGAGGGTGAGAGAATTGGTGGAGAAAGTAAAAAATGCGTTGGTGGAAGGAGGAAGTTCATACAACTTTATGGCCATCATGGACGTTGTTTGGAAGAAAGTTGATGGCACAGTCTCTGATAGATCCAAAAAATAGGGTTAGGGAACAATGGTTATATCAACTAATTAGAGTAAGATGTTCTACATATATATATATATATATATACATATACATTATTATTATTATTATTATTATTTTTTTTTTTTTTTTAATTTTTTTAATTTTTAATTTTTAATTTTATGTTTTCGTATTATTCCGTATTACAAGGTTGCAAGTGTTGGAGAATCTAATTCCAACCACCTGCTAGGTGTCAAAATTGTCCATCCAAGTGTCCTAGTTCAATTTCAGTTAGTCCAATTTAGTTTAGTCACACTAGAGTCCTTTAATGTTGATGTCTCTAATGTAATATTATTTAACTCATTTGTAATATTGAGAAGAACAACTTTATACTCCACATTTTTCAATCTTTGTCATGGTATCAACTTTCTGATTCGTAAAGACACTTGGTGACAACCTAACTACATCGTGCTTCATGCCTTCCAAAAAAAAGTGTTTCTTCATGTTTTCACACAACTTCTTCAAGCTAGCATGTGCACAATAGAGTGCTCTATGTGACTAATCAAGGATGGTTCTTAGTATACTCCCTTCATTAGGGATGCAAATTCTTCCTTGAAATCTAAATAGTCGATCTAGTTCAAGGATAGTGGGTGTGTGTTATATTCTTTCCACGACTAGCTCTACCCGGTGTACGTTGCACCGGGCACAATGGTAGGGTCACAAGGGGGGCAACAACCCCACTTGTGGAGTGGTTTGTAAGGGGGCTACGCACGGGGTCCAAGGCAATGCCCTGGGATTTTTTTTTCAAATGTGGACCCAAGGATGGGGGTAGACCCAAAGACGATGTGCGGACCTACCCATGGTTTTGTGCATGGGTTTTTCACATGGTTTTGGCATGGTGGTTTTTTGCCCATGGTATCTTGTAGACCTGGTTAAGAGAACTACAATTATGTTCTAATCTAGGTTTTTGGATTGGGGTTTATGAATGCTTCGACATGTATATATATGTATTGTAACATTAGAAGGAACATAATGAAAAAATCAATCTGGTACCCTTCGTTTTAGGACCCAAGGGAAAATATCTATATATATTTATTTTATGTTCTCGCCATTGTATATTTTTTTTTGTTTTAAGAATTCGTTTGCAGGTAATTTTTATACAGGGTTGAAACCTACAAAGGACATAATCCTCAAACTTTGGTTCTATATTCTTCTCACACTGGAGTGTTGTTGTAACCTTCATATACCAACTATCTTCAATTTTTTTTTCCAACACATGCTCCCTCAAAAGCACTCTTAAGGTTACTGAGGAGAAGGTATGTGGCCTGCTCCTTAGTGCACTGACTGCCACATTCTCCTTTCTCATTTGTATGAAATCCTAAAATCATACTCACTCATAAATTTGCTTCACAAACTCTGCCTAGAATTTAGATCCCTCGAAGTGAAGAGATGCTTCAATCTCTCAAGATAATTTTTTAACTCAAAGCTTCACCTAATGAGGTAGTTTCTCCATAGTTTCCAAGCTATCATCACTAATATTAATTCTAAATCACGGGGAGCATACAACTGTTCATGTTTCTTCAAATTTCTGGATTCTTAAGCTATTACTCTGTCTTCTTGCATCAACATTTCTCCCAATCTCGTCCTCAAAGCATATGTGCAAATTGTGAAGTATTTCTCCACGTCAAGCATTCAAAGGATTGATGCATTGATTGATAATCTATTTAGTTCTATGAATGTAGTGTTACCTTCATATGTTTGTTCATAGCTAACCCCCTTCCGTTGTAATGTGGTGCTGGGTTTTGCAATCTTCTAAAACCATTCCACGAATATTCTATAATAACCTGCTATCCCCATGACGTTATGCACCTCATGATCATGTTTAGGAGCTAACCAATCCATTATGGCCTTTAGCTTTTCTGGGTCAACTGAAATCCCTTTTCTCGAGATAATGTGCCTAATGTAATAAATTTTCTTCTAAAAGAAAGAACATTTTGATAGTTTCCCATACAACTAATTTTCTCTTAAGCATGTCAACACAACCCTTAGGTGCATTCCATGGTCCTTTTCATTGTTGGAGTACATGAGAACATCATCTACAAAGACTCACACAAATTGGTCCAGATACTTTCGAAACACGTCATTCATGAGAATCATGAACATTGCTAATGCTTTGGTTAAACCAAATAGCACTAATACAAACTCATGTTTCCAAAACCAATTACAAATTGAAGTGTTGGGGATGTCACCTTCCTTTATCATCAATTGGTGGTATCTAGATCATATATTGATTTTTGAGAAAACCACTGCTCCCTTCATTTGGTTGAAGAGGTCATGTATTATGGGTATTAAGTACCTATGATTTACGGTGGTTCTATGTGGGCTGTATTCAAGTCCCTATAATCTATGCACAAAATTAAGGAACCATCTATTTTCTTGATGAAAATTATCAGTGCACCCCAAGGTGAAATATTAGGTCTAATAATGATCCAAAATGGATCTAACATAGACTTTTAAGTCTATGAATTTTCCTTACAGAGGAAAATGAAAGTCAAAGGATGCTCCTGGAAATAGTCTTGTTGCATAGATCCCTTCATTCTAAATCTAACACAATTTGAATGGGCTAAAACAAACTTCGGATGAAGAAGTTATTGTAAAAAGAAGCTTGCCCATTATCCTTAGAAAAGGAGGCAAATCCTTATGAAAATGGGCTTAAGGCTTTATATGCGTTCCTTAAGGAAATCACGTCGGAAGAAAGGGAGGAATTAGACCAAGGGCCTTAAGGACCCATGATTAGCGATCTCCAATATATTGCAATCGGAGAAAGGCTTACATATGATATCAGAACCCCTGGGTAGACCGATTGGCAATATGCCGATGAGTGATATGCGATAAGCGCCGATCAGGCGATCAGGCAAGCAGAGACATAGACCCATGTCGATGCCATATGCCGATGCGATGGGTCAATACCGATAGCGCCGATAGAGCGATTGACGATTGGCGATCGACGAATCCCTAATACAAAGGGCCATTGCGATTGCGATATGCGATGCACTGATATCGGCGATCGACAATTGCAACCACATAAAGGGCCATTGACATACGCGACATGCAATTGCGATATGCACTTAGACTCGAACCCGATAAGGATTATAGACGCGATTGAATAATATTTTAAATGTGGATTTATGGGATTTTAGTGTATTTCCGTGTATTTGGGTTTTTGGACCTTACACAATGCGATTGCGACCAAAGGCAGACCCGATGGGCTTATAAGCATGATTTCATATTGTTTGAAGTCTGGGCTTAAAGCCCATAATGTGTTTTTCAATGTATTTTTGTGTTATCTTTGTGTATTGGATTTTCGTACCATTTTCAGGTATTTGTCCAAAGAAAGGCCGTCTGTTTCTTTTCATTGTGAAACGGTCCCTATTCCTACAACGTTTGGTTCCATGTTGTAATGGGGCATTTCTGTAATAATGATGCGTTATGTAATACGCAGAGCCACAGAGCCATCGAGCCAGATGGCCAGTTGCAAAGCCAGAGAGCTAGAGAGCTAGAGGGCTAGTCGAAGAAACACAGAGTTAAAGAACCGCAAGGGAATGATTCCTCATGATTGGGGATAGAGGAAAGGATGGAAGCCACAGAGTCGGAGGGTTCCTAAAAGGCCAGAGAGCCAAGCGAAGAAGCTAGTTTTTCCCTTCAGAGAGCTGATAGAGGCAGAGCCACCAGAGGTTGGAGGTAGAGCCGCAGTTCCAGAGAAAGCCAGAGAAGCCACCAGAGGTTGGGGGCGATGACAAAAGGGTGATTCCTCAAAGAGATGAGCGCAACAGAGTTGCAGAGCCAGAGAGCTGAACGCAACAGAGTTGCAAAGCCTGAGAGCCTGAGAGCTAGAGAGCCAGAGGGCAGATAGAGCCAGAGAACAACAAAGAGATCAAATGATCAAGCTATTGCTGACGTTTGATGTGTGCTGAAGATAGAAGAAGGAGTTCCAAAGATAGTTAAAATAACTCTGAGGGAGTTGGTGCAAGCTAAAGCTCAAGATAGCTCATACCGTTGATTGAAGGAGTCTAGTCCGGAGAAGCCTAGATCTGTATGCAGAGTATGGACAACTAGGGATAAGATGGTATTCTAAACCCATAGGTTTAGTTGTAAACCAATGGAGTTGAGTGTGGAACTTGTAAAAGAAAGATTACCATAATCCCAAAGAGCCTAGTCGAGTTGATTAGAACTCAAGGAGACGTAGCCCAAGATATCAGGGTGAACTCCATATTAAGCTTGCTGTCTTATGGTTTGTTTAATTGCTGCATCTTGTTGCTATGTGTATGATGTTTATTTGTTGCACTGTTTCCCTGTTATATGCTACATATCAGTTTTAAACAAATAAACTTAATAAACAATTAAAGACAAACACAAGAATACACCTATTTCAAGTTATTTATTTCGCAAATTTTCAATCATAAGCATAGATCTTGGGAACATATAAGCTTTGGAGTGGGAGAGGTTCTTGTAAGCTTGACAAGAAGCCTTTAGGTCCCCATTTTAGATCAGGTGGTATTAGAGTGTTAGGTTGATTAACCCCACCTTCAAAGAAGGTGATATCAGAGCTTAAGTTATACCAGAGTAAGTTGTACCATGAAGCAGGTTCTATCATGATGCAAGTGGTATCATATTAGAATGCTTGATTGACAGAGCAATCTATATGCTTGTTTGACTTGAAAGGTGTTCAAATAGTAGAAAGAATTTAACTATTTGATTGTTTGTAAACTGATTGTTGTTTGCGTTTGTAGAGGTGAAGGGAAAGCTCTTGTTAGCTAAGTCCAGGAGAGGACAAGAAGGAAGAAGGGCTGAAGGAATTCTTCTTATTCCAAAGGACCTCATAGCAATCCTTGAAGCACAAGAGGTTTGTTGCAAAAGGTTTCTTGAATAAGCTCTTTGTTAATCTTGTTTGAAGTTCTTTTGTTCATTTTCATAATGGCAACTTCTACAAGTGAGTCCTCAAATTCTTCTTTCTTCACATGATTATTTGATGAAGACATGAAGCAAGACTTGTTCATCATGATGGATATGGTGAGAGAAATGTATGAGGATGGAAGGAAGAGCATCATACTTAGAGAGTAGTTGAATTCCATGACGGAAGAGAAGCAGTTGCTTTCTGACAAATTGCAGGAAATGGAAAGGCAACTTCATATTGCAAATATGAACCTGAAAAGGATGCATGAGTTGGAGACACAGCTCCTTGTTGCCAAAGAAGCCTTAGTCAAGTATCAACTTGAAGAATAGGTAAATAATTCCAGTTTGTCTTCAATTTCTTCTAAGAATGTTTATATTGGTTCTTTTGAAAAACATACCAGAGGCATAGGTTCCAAGTTAATGTCCAAGATGGGCTATGAAAGAAAAGTCTTGGGCAAACATGCACAGGGTATTGATGAACCAATAATGGTTGAGGAAAGGCCTAAGTATTTGGGTCTAGGCTATGGAAAGTCTTATGGAGAAAGTTCCAAAGCTAGCATGAAGGCCATTGAAATAGTTCCAAGAAGGAGTTTCATTGCAGGTCTTCTACCTCAAGAGTGTGAAGATTGTATTCTTTGGGAATGCAATAGTGTGAAGCATACTTTGCAAAAAGAAGGTGCATATCAACATACACTTGAACTAGAGAGTTGTGGAAACTCTGAAACCATTGAAGAGGTTGATGGTGTTCCAAAGGGAGCTACTTCTTCATTCAAATCACCTCCTCATGAAGGCAATAAAGGTGAAAGAGAAAGGTATAAATCTAGTTTTAACCATATTCCTTTTGATTATGTTCAACATGGTAAATTTCCATATAAGCATGGGAAAATAATTGCATGTTCCTTTTGTGGCTTGGTTAACCATAATGTTTCTAGATGTTGGAAAAGAATGGTCACATACAGGAAACTTTTGAAGGAAAAGAAGTAAGAAGCAAAAGGTCCATTGGACAAGGCAAATCATGCTGTCAAGAGGATGCACATGTGCTGCACTTACTGCCATAAGCAAGGACATATTGCTGCAAAATGTTGGACTCTAAATCTAACAATGCTTCCATGAAACTTGAAGAAGGTGGAAAGAGAAAATGGCAGGAATGGAAAGAAAGATTCCATGAATGATGTGTTTCAGGATGACTCACATGTTGCTGTTGATGTGCAGACAAAAGAATGACGTTCAAAATGGATTGGTAAGAAATGGTTAGAGTTATTATTCAAATAAGGTTGCATGTCTTTTGAAAATGCACTATATCAAGTTGCATCTATTTGCATTTCTTTGTTAATGGAATACAAGTTGCAGGGTTTTACCAAGAAGGTGAATGGAAAAGTTGAGTAGGAGACTCACTTTATTACTGCAGCATTATATTCATTTCAGCTTCGAAAGTATAGTGTGCTTAAGCGAAGGTTGAAGGATGAAATGCATGCATAAGCATGATATGCATGAACACAGGGATGTTAATGATTTCCTTGTATTTAAAAATGTATGTGTGATTAACTTTAATGGTTGATTACTTTGTTGTAAACATGCATGTAATGAAATATTGACTTGGAAAAAGTTGATTTGGTCTTCAAGATGGAGATAATGATGAAGTGTTTCATCTTTGAAAAAGAACTGTAGAATTCTTTTTCTACATGCTTGACTTGAAGAGTCAATTGTTTTAAAGGCATGTTTTGTTGGCTTTTTATCTAATCAATCATTTGTATGCAGATGTAAAGACATGGAGGTGTTCACAAGATGTGAAATCTGTTTCTTTTGTTGAAGTAGGAGTTTAGGCCATCCAGTTGTTGTCTGTAATCCTGTTGTTGTTAATAGTTGTTGTTGATAGTATGTCAAACAAGTACAAATGAAAATTTTGTGAAGCAGATGTAACTTCACATTGGTTTGATCCACCTTGGATCAATGATCAAGGTAGAGAAGTTCAAACTACCTTTTGTTACCTTCTCGGCAGGAGTTTTGCAGTAAGTCAAGGAGGAAGGCAGTTCTTCCTAGGAGGACAAGCACATCCAGGAAGGAAAGTGTTCAAAGGCTTTGGTTTAGAGGCACTATGCAAGGCAAGTGTATGTAGGCTGAAAGAGGAGGGTGAGGTACTCTCATTTACTGTTCAGATCAGTATATCAGCCTTTTTGAGTCCAAAATATTTTTAATGGGAAGGCGTGATCCAAAATGGATCTAACATAGACTTTTAAGTCTATGAATTTTCCTCACAGAGGAAAATTAAAGTCAAAGGATGCTCCTGGAAATAGTCTCATTGCATAGATCCCTTCCTTCTGAATCTAACGCAATTTGAATGGGCTAAAATGGACTTCGGATGAAAAAGTTATTGTAAAAAGAAGATTGCCCATTATCCTTAGAAAATGAGGAAAATCCTTATGAAAATGGGCTTAAGGCTTTATATGTGTTCCTTAAGGAAATCACATCAGAAGGCTCAAAGGGAGGACTTAGACCAAGGGCCTTAAGAACCCCTGATTAGCCTCCGATATATCACAATTAGAGAAAGGCTTACATATGATATTGGAACCCCTGGGTAGGCCGATTGGCGATATGCCAATAAGCGATATGCGATAAGCACCGATCAGGCGATCAGGTGATTGGAGGAGCAGAGACATAGACCCATGCCGATGCGATGGGCCGATAGCGATAGCACCGATAGAGCGATCGACGAATCCCCGATACAAAGGGCCGTTGCGATTGCGGCATGCAATGCGCCGATATCGGCGATTGGCGATTAGCGATCACAACCACATAAAGGGCCGTTGACATACACGACATGTGATTGTGATATGCGATCAGACCTGGACCCGATAAGGATTATAGATGCAATTGAATAATATTTGAAATCTGGATTTACAGGATTTCAGTGTATTTCCGTGTATTTGGGTTTTTGGGCCTTACACAGTGCGATTGCGACATTGCGACCAAAGGCGAACTCGATGGGATTATAAGCGCGATTGCATATTGTTTGAAGTCCGGGCTTAAAGCCAATAATGTGTTTTTCAATGTATTTTCGTGTTATCTCTGTGTATTGGAATTTCGTTCCGTTTTCGGGAATTTGTCCGAAGAAAGGCCGCTTGTTTCTTTTCATTGTGAAATGGTCCCTATTCCTACAGCGTTTGGTTCCACGTTGTAATGGGGAGTTTCTGTAACAATGATGTGTTATGTAATACGCAAAGCCACAAAGCCAGCGAGCCAGATGGACAGTCGCAGAGCCAGAGAGCCAGAGGGCCAGGCGAAGAAACGCAGAGCTGAAGAGCCGCAAGGGAATGTTTCCTCATGATTAGGGATAGAGGAACGGATGGAAGTTGCAGAGTCAGAGGGTTCCTCAAAGGCCAGAGAGCCAAGCGAAGAAGCTAGTTTTTCCCTTCAGAGAGCTGATAGAGGTAGAGCCACTAGAGGTTGGAGGTAGAGTCGTAGTTCCAGAGAAATCCAGAGAAGCCACCAGAGGTTGAGGGCGATGGAAAAAGGGTGATTCCTTAGAGAGCTGAGCGCAACAGAGTTGCAAAGCCAAAGAGCTGAACGTAGTAGAGTTGCAAAGCCTGAGAGCCTGAGAGCTAGAGAGCCAGAGGGCAGACAGAGCCAAATAATAACAAAGAGATCAAATTATCAAGCTCTTACTGATGTTCGATGTGTGCTGAAGATAGAAGAAGGAGTTCCAGAGACAGTTAAAAGAACTACAAGGGAGTTGGTGCAAGCTACAACTCAAGATAGCTTAGAGCGCTAATTAAAGGAGTCTAGTCTAGAGAAGCGTAGATCTGTTTGCAGAGTATGGACAGCTAGGGATAAGACCATATCCTAAACCCATATGTTCAGTTGTAAACCAATGGAGTTGAGTGTGGAACTTGTAAAAGAAAGTTTACCATAATCCTAGAGAGCCTAGTCGAGTTGATTAGAGCTCAAGGAGACGTAGCCCAAGATATCAGGGTGAACTCCATATTAAGCTTGCTATCTTATGGTTTTTTTACTTGCTGCATCTTGTTGCTATGTGTATGATGTTTATTTGCTGCACTATTTCCTTGTTATATGCTACATATTAGTTTTAAGAAAGTAAACTTAAAGCAAATAAACAGTTAAAGACAAACACAAGCATACACCTATTTCAAGTTTTTTATTTCGCAAATTTTCAATCATAAGCATAGATCTTGGGAACATATAAGATTTGGAGTGGGAGAGGTTCTTGTAAGCTTGACAAGAAGCCTTTAGGTCCCCATTTCAGATCAAATAAATCCCAAATCTAATAGTTACTTTAGCTCTGTTGGCAACTCACAAAGTTCTGGAGCCGCAATCCTATAGAGTGTCTTAGGTATTAAATTTGTCCTATATTCTAGGTTGATTGTCAAATTGATCTCCTTCACAGGGGATAATCCTTGCAACTCTTTGGGGAAAACATCCTCAAATCATGATAAAAATGGGTGTCCCTTCTTATCATTTACTGTGTCAACTGCATGTAATATGTATCCCTGCTTGAGGCAATGTTTTACCTTCATCATGGAGATGAATCATAAGGACCCTCCTCTCTGGATACCACATATCACTATTGAGCTACCTTCATCATCTAAACATATCACCTTATTTTTGAAACAATATAGCAAGGCTCGATGAGCTTCTAACCAATTAATTTTGATGATTACATCATACTTCCCTAGTACCGTGACATATGCCTTCAATTTAATTGTACGCGCCTCGAGGTTTACCCAACATTGGTCAACACTAGGTCCTACTACTTGTTTTATCCTAGAAGTCATTTCGACTTGTTTAAAGTCATTGTGCTCATAGGCTACCAACCCACATTTTTCTAATGCAATTGGTGAAATGAAAGTATCTGTAGCACCGTAATCAAACTTTTTTTTTTCTTTTACATGGTTAATCATACCTAAGATTTCTATTGTGGTGGATTGGTGTATAGCTTGGTGCTTAGCAACCAATGTATAGATATGCTTGTGGTTGCTTGCTCATCCCATAATTGATTTTCCTTTTCTACAGTGGTTACCTATTTGTAATTTAGGACAAGCACACTAGTAATGACGTGCCCTGCATCCTCAAAAAGTGACACATGGTAGACTCTCAACAAAATGTTTTGGGGCTCTCTAGAAAGATCTCTTTCCCTTGGGACCCCTGTCCCCGCTTGTAGCTCCACTCATATGAACTTGACTTATAGGAGTCCTTAAAGTTACACTGGTAGCCATTGAAACCTTTGTCTCCATTGTTATGTGTACAATGTTATTTCCATATGGAGGTGCCCCCAAACTTCCTCCCCTGGAGAAGGTACGAGGGGCCTTCCCCAAAAACCTTGGATGTTGTGGAAAAAAGTCTATATTTCCACCTTTCCAGTCCAAGTGCTCTTCTATATAGTGTGCATGTTCAAAAACCTTTGCAACTAAGGACGGTCTCCACATCTCAAATATTTCCCTAACATTAAGGTTTAATCAATTAACGAAGTGATATGCTTGTCATTTATTAGTATCCATGTAGGAGACATACTTAATCAATTCCATGAATATGATCTCATATTCTTCTACAGTGTAGTTTCTCTACAACAAAGCATGGAAGGCTCCTACTTGTTGTCCTTCGTAATATGTTGGTAGGTACTTCTTCCTGAATCTCTCTTCAAATAACTCCTAGGTAAGTGTTTTAGGACCGAGGTGTAGTTGTTTTTACAGGTTACCCTACCAATTCAAGGCACTATCTTTGATTCCTTCAAATTGGAACTATACTCTCCTAGTGCAAAACATATTGTTATTCCCTCCAACAAGATTTTTGCTTGTTTGCTGGCATTACCTCTAGAAAATTCTTAGAGCTTAATCTTTTGGAGCTCTCTGGTAATGTCCTCAATTGGAAGTCCTCTACTAGAGTCCCTCATTCCCTCAAGATTTCCTACCCCTCATAGAGGATGTTTTACTTCCGCTTCCACTTCTGTTGTTTGATGCCCTCTTAATGTCTCATTAATTGCCTCTAGGGAGTGAAAAATGAGAGCTAGCTCCCGTGATGGAAATGAGTTATCTAGAGGAGGTGGTCCTTATGTCAACCCTCCTCGATCTCAATTTTCTCGCATCCTCACCGTTGCGAACTATTCACATTTTTGCATGAAAAATAAGACTTATTAGCAGAACTTAGGACTTCGTCAGCTCTTAATCAGCTCACATATGTTTACAAAGTGATAGGTGTAAGTTTTTCCTTTTACTATACTCGTAAACTAGTGTTACTGAAACTGAGTAGATCCTCTTGGATCCACTAAATCCTCTTTCATCAATAGCTAAGTGAGCACTATAATGTCTTATAAGTCAACAACCCTACCCACCTTCTTAGCATCAAATTCCTCTATCTTAAAGACTTAATTAATTAGTCAAAATATTAACTTTAATGTTAATAATTTAAACTTCATTATAATCAGTTACACTTAACTAATTAATAGATAAATAAATTAGTAACTTTTAATTTAATTAACTAATTAATAATTTAATTAATTTTATAATCTACAATCAAATAATAATAATAATAATAATAGAACAAATAAAATAAAAGAAAATAACCTATGCAATTAGGCCTTCACCATGCATAATGAAGCCTTACAGGAGGTCCATGTGCAAATCTCTCGTGAGAGGGTAAAATGCCCAATCATAACTTCAAATCTACAAAAATAAATAAATAAATTTTTTAATTATAATTATAAAAATAAAAATAAAAATAAAAATAAAACAATTAAAGCTTTGCCGTGCAAGGCCATGTGCAAATCTGTAGTGAAAGGGTGGACTGCCCAATCATAGCTTCAAGATTACGAGAGTAGATGCTTAAATCTTTTGATTTAACCATGATTTGGTCCAATTCGATCCTTGCTTGGTCCAACTCCATCTAGTTTTCATTTCGTTGTCCCCGTAAATTGTTTTTTTGGTATTATTTCCATCAGGTATCTAAGTATTTTACTTTTGGGTATATGTATGATATTTTAACTTCAAGAATCTCCTCTCACACCCCTGTTGTTTGCTAATACCAAAAGAGTTTGTACATGTATGATATTTTAACTTGAAAAATCTCCTTTCACACTCTTGTTGTTTGTATAATTGTATGAAATTCTGTATATATTGTTTGTAATTTTGCTACTATCAAGGATCTACAAAGATTTTATGATTTTGATGGTATTTTTGGTTCAATTTTCGTAAAGAAATATCCAATTCAAATAAGTGTTTTGTAATATAGTACCCCCTTTTTCTCTTTTGGTAGCTCTTGATTTTCTGATCTTGCATACTTTCGTTGATGCTCTACATGTCTCCATATTATTCTGCATATTTTTGATGAGGTTTTGAGTTAAAGGCTTCGTTTTTGTATTTCACTGAATTGGCTTGGTTGCCTATTCTGGATGCACCTATATGTTATCATATCCACCAGATGATGTACTATTATCTTTTCCTGAATGAATAGAAATCTAGCATTTTTAGTACTAGAAAAAAAAATGCTTTGTAATATAGTTATAAGGTTTAAATTTAAATTAGATTTTAATTTGATACCATAAAAATTAGAATATAAAATTTTTGATTTAAAAAAATAGATAGCATATATCTTAAATATTTAGAAATATATGTTTTTTTTATTTTTATTTTTTACTTCTGTAACAGCAACAATTATTGATTCTTTTGTGACTTAATATTTTACTCTTGCAGGAGAATTTGCGAGAGCCGCTCGAAGATGAACCCTACAGACGCCGCCGCCTCAGCGCCTTCGGCCACCGCTTGGCCTCGGCTCTCTGCCGTTGAAGGAGAAGACCGAACCCAGATCAACAGGCCGAAGCATTCCTCATCATTTGAGAAGCAGGCATTGAGCAGAGATTCGAAGCCGGAGCCGCACCCTAGCTGCAAAGCTGCCACCGCCGTCGCCTCCTTGTTCTCGGCCGCCACTTGGCCTCTGCGCGGATATGCTGCTGAAAGGGAGGCTCGTTTTAGGGTCTACCGGAGGCGCGAACCTGAGTTGAAGCTCCAAGCGGAGGTGGAGCCGAAGGAAGAGACGAATTTCCATGCGTTGAGCACAGACGCGCATAGCCATGGCAGATCTGGCCCCTCCACTGCTCAGTGGCCCCTCCACAGATATGTCGCCCTTCCCTTCGCAGCAGGTCCGAGTCGGAGCAAAAGGGACCTTGAGCAGAAGATTTCTTCTCCCTTGATGCCTCCTTTGCGTCAAGAGATGGGAGACTCAAAAGATTCTGGTCCCGTGCTGCTCCAGAAATCTTTTGAAAATTCCCCTGCATCCTTTCAGGTTCAAATCGCCCAGATCTTTGGCAAGACCATTCTGCAATGGGTAAACCCTACAGATCTGGTGCAGAACCTCAAAGCAAATCTGGAGCACAGACTTGGGATACCCTCAGCCCTACAGAGACTTATTTTCCAAGGTAAACAGCTCGATGATCCTCTTCCTCTCTCTTTTTACAGCATAAAAAACAATAGCTCTTTAGTGTTTTCCCTTCGCTTGAGAGGTGGAGCTGCAGGTCAATCCTCTTCTGCTCCTCCATACTCCTACAAAGCTGCAGTCCACTCTGAGATTCCCACATCCCCTGAACCTCCCAAACCCAAGCCTTTCTTGGTTGACAAATTGGAGGAGGTTCCCTCTGTTGAGATCTTCTACGCTGACCTTGCAGACGACACCCAAAAATTCGCTGAAAGGGCCATCATCTGCAGATTCAATGGGCTCTGGCCACGCTCAAAGGATCTTTATGACTGGATCAATGACAACTGGACTCACCGTTGCAAGGTTTATTTCTGTGCAAAGGGATATTTTATAGTGTTGTTCGATAATCCCGAGCACTACGAAAAGGCCTTAGAAGAAGGCCCTTGGTTCATGGGTTCAGCAGGCCTCTTCTTAACTCCATGGTTCCCAGACTTTGACCCAGCTTCTGCAGTCATCACTAAAGCCCCTGTCTGGATCAGACTTCCAAATCTTCCAATACACCTATGGCGCACAGAAGTATACAGGCAAATAGGCAACACCTTGGGTTGCTTTTTAATGGGAGATTACGGGAGGGAACAACAAGGTCTCTATACATATGCTAGAGTATGTGTGGAGCTAGATTTAAGCAAGGGACTGCCAGAGCAAATCAATCTCAAGATCAATGACTCTGTTTGGACCCAGATTCTAGATTACAAAAACACTGCCTTCCGATGCCGCCATTGTCACCTAACAGGGCACTTGCAGAACTCCTGCCCATCGCTGACAGCAAGAACGAAAAAGGGCATCTTCGCAAAAACCAAACCCAAGCGTTGGACTCCCTGTCCTCCGCCGCCAGCAGGGAGCTCAGGCTCCCCAAGTTCGGAGGATGAGGAAAGCGACTCAGAACCGGACCAGGCGCCTCAGCCGATGGATACGCCCACGGATACTCAGGGGCACACCCATGTCACAGCAATCTCCCAGAAACGCGCCCATGAGACTTCCTCCTCTGAATCAGAAAAGGAGATCTCGAAGATAGAGAATTCCAGTCTTCAAGTTGTTCTAGCTCATACTCCCCACGATGGCTGGACAAAAGTTAACAAAAAGAAAGGGAAAAAACATTGTGTTGTAGTTTCTGCCCCTGTGGGGTAACAGTCATTTAGTCAGTCTTTGCTCTCAAGTTATTTGATGTAGCTCTGAGATTGAATCTTTTCTCCGGGACCGAGGTTGATGGATTCATCATTTCCGGTCTGCCGGTCTCTTGTTTCTCTTGATTGTACTATATTTTACTTAATAGAATTAGTCTTTACTCAGAAAAAAAAAAACAACAGCAATTATTTTTGCTCATTTTATTTTTCTAATTTTGAAATTTAAATCATTCTTATTAATTTTAACTAATATAAACAATTTTAAAATTACAAATTATTTAAAAACATTACATGTTCCATTCACAATCTATCTTATTTTCAAACTCAAAACTTTAATTTAAAATCTTTTCCTAATTTTAAAATCTATATAAACTGATTTCATAATTAATATTAAATATTCAAAATTTATATAAAATGTTTGCTTAGTATAAATATATTTAAAAATTCAATTACACATGACTAAATTCACAATTAAAAAATTCAATTACAGATGCTGACTTCAGCGCAATTGTTTCTTTTCTTGCCTTCTCAACTTTCGAACCCTTCCGGCAAACAATAAAATTGAAAAACAAAAATAGGAATTTTCCCCACTCAGTTATAATTGCGATCCGGCGGCCATGTATTTTGGGCTCAGAGGACACCACTCTGTGCGTTTCCTAGTAAGTTTTAACATATCTGTGTCGATAAAATATGAATCGAATTCCTCTGATACAGACGATTAACTACTTATCCTGTAAATTGAATGGAATTTTTGCCAAATTATTTGATAGACGAATCAAATGTCTGTATTCAAGTTTTTTTTGATCTATAATGAATTAAGCAAAATATTTCTATAAAAATCACATAAGAGAAATTTTTGGCCGATCTGTTTCGAATCAATAAATGTGGTTCATCAACCTGATGAAGAGGCAGACCATGGCAAAAGCTTAAATAAAGAACAATGTAGAGACATAATTTCAAGTAACTATTATATTTGAACAATATTTGAACAATAATATTTAAATTATGATACTAATTTTATATTAAAAACAAATATTATAATAAAAACGCATAGTTTTTGAAAAATATATTTAAATAATGATATTATTTCATTAATTTATTAAAAATATTAATAAGTAACTAATAAATTAAATGGTTAGTTTTTGAAAAAAATAATTAAATTAATTTATTAAAACCAAATATTACTAACTTTTCCAAGATTTAAATAATGATATTAGTTTATTAATTTAAATTATCAAAATTTTTTCATATTTTCTCGAATAGGTAACTATGCTTTGTAAAGAGATACTCCAACGCTGTTTGTCAAGAATGAAATCATTGTTTCTGTGTTTCCTTTGACTGTTAAGAATGAAATCATTGTTTCTGTGTTTCCTTTCACTGTTGCCCTGGCCAAACGATGCAATTATTTGAGAAGCAGGTTTTGGGGTTTGAATAAAAAACACTGTAAGGGAAGAATTTGTATAGAGAACTGGTTAAAATCCCCTTACAATGGGGTTCAATGCAGCTCAATCATGTCCTCTAACAATGGGAGCAGGGCAGACGATTTCAGTGAAAATGGCAAGGATTATGTTAATTGAAGTGTCATCAAAGCAGTTGAAATGAAAAGTCGAGCAGAAGGTTTCTTATGAGAAATGGCAGGCATGTGAGATGTGTGCAAAACAATCCAGAAGGTGGCCATCTCCGGGATTATGCTCCAAACCTGTGATTGTTCTCAAGATGGAGGTTGGAAGTGACCTTCTTCCTATAATTGTCTTAGAGATGCCTAATGTAATGTTGATGGCAGAATTTTGCAATGTCCAAGTTGAAAATCAGAAAATATATTGAGAGTTTTCTATGATTTTTCCAAAAAAATATCAATTGTTTGAGGACAAATTGTTTTGGAGAATGGGCGTGACTACTTGCTGTGTTTTTGGTAGAATATTTTGGGCGAGAAGTGACTAATGGCAGCAATGATACAGAGCAAACCTGATGACTGGACAATTTTTTAAGTTCAGTGAAATAGAGCTTGTGAAGTTAGTGAACGAGCTTAGCTCTTCTCTTGGGCTCACTGTCACTATCACAGCTAGAGGCCATGGGCACTCGATACCTGGCCAAGCACAAGCTCTCTATGTGCACTTGTATTAATCTGTCAGTCTCCATTTGGCACTTTGGTATGGGACTAAGCAAGCAACAACAACTCCGACATCACTTTCTGCAGGTATGGCCATCCGTGGCGTTATTTTGGGAAGAAGACTTTCCATGTTTTGGTACCTCAATTTGTATCAATCATAGTTTGAATGTCCACCCCATACTCTCAAGAAGATGAGGCTTTCTTCTCAAGATTTGCAATAAAAAAAAATTATATTCAGGATTCACACCATTTAAATCAGCTTTAATTTCTACTTAAAGAGGGAGTTGGCAAATAGGTTTTCCCATAGCAGTTGGCAAAAAAGTTTTTCCAGAGCTATGTCACAGGTGATATTTATTACAAGTTTTAATATAAGGTTTTGTTCATGTTACTGGGTTTACATGCATATGATATATTTAGGGTATTCCTTTATAACTTCTCTGTCATTATCATTGCTTAAGTGTAAATCATAAAATTATATTAGTTTTTATCTCTCTCCAAGCTCAAGGATACTCATACTATCAACAGAAGCCTGAGCTTCCTCCCAAATAGAAAAATGAACAAAATCCAAAATTTTTTGTGAAATAGAAAAATGAAAAAAACCTAGATATTTTGGCTTAGCAGAGGTTATATTCTTTGATAATTGAAATTTCTCAATTTAACCATATTTCTTGAGTTCCTTTTTAACTCACTCTTCATGTTAAGATGCAGAAAATCCGTTAAGAAACACTGCCTTAACCTATGCATTTTTCCTCATCAAGTGTAACAACCCAAATGTTAACCTACATACCAAAACATCTAGAATTGTTCCGATGATGGAGGTCTGCTGCATATGGAGGGCAAAAATTTGAATTCAATCCTTGTTTTTTCTAGGGAAATTTTTGATAAGGTACCACACTCGTGATCTTGTATGTTTTTGTTGTAAACTAAAATTTCTTCTTTCTTTTTTGTTTTCATCCATTGAAGCATACCCTAAGTGTTGTTCCTACAAGAGAACACTTGCATTGGCGATGGTGGTTTCCTTACAACTTTTATTATTTATAATAGAATTATCCTCTCTTTTTGTGTGTGCTATGTACCTTTTTGTTATTTTTGACTTGTTTCCTCTGTTTGATTTTAGCCGATATGAATTCTACTACATCAAAATAGACAGGACACAAATTGTTTTGACCATATCTAAAAAACCATGCATCATTTTACTTATATGTTTCATGGGGAGATGCATATGGATTATGGTAACATGCTTAAGAAATTTCATCGAATTTTAGTCCACGGTTTTCGAGAAATTGGCCTCCATCACCTATTAAAACAATTTTTATTTTTTCTCGAGATTCGTGCATCAATTGGACAAGATTTTTTATGGGGAGATGCATAAGGATGATGAAAACTTGCTCAAAAAATTTCAGGTCAATCCAATCTACCATTTGAAATATATTGATAAAACAAGTTTGCTACAAGACTGCCCTGTAGCATTACAACATTGTCTAGAATTGCTACAAGATTGTGATCTACATAGAAAAATGATTTAGATATTATGTTTTTCATCTAGGAATAAGAGGAGGGGTCCACCATAGCCTCATCATTCATTTTCCACACCTTTTTACCTCTTCTCCACTCTCATTTGCACTTATGTCCATCAAAAACACCACATTTCACCCTTTTTTCCATCTCTTCTACCATATAAAAGGCCTCTGATCCTTGCCAACAAATTACTCATGAATTATCAGTATTTTTAAAGGTAGAACCTAAAGGAAATTGTGATCTTATTAGGGTCCATGTGACTGCCACAAGAAGACACACAACCATGTACATCCCCTTCCATTCCCTTCCATACCATAGCTAGAGTACTAGATCCAGAAGTCAGCCACTATGGAGAATTTGGAGATGATAACTTTGATCCTCAAGCAACTACAAGACATTTTGTTAGCTGCTACAACATTCTTATAGCAAGATCTAATCCAATGAGCATCTGCATGAAGAAAAAACTTGCATCATCAAGCATAAGTTAATAAGAGAACATAAAAAATACATATATTTCTCAAGAAATTGCAGAAGACATGCACAACAACCTTACCTCTGTTTAGAAATGACATATGATCAGCTACAACTCTCACATCAAGAGAATCTTAGGAGCATAGCAACAACAACAACAAAAAAACCTAGGGGACACCAATAGATTATCACATGCATCTTTAGGATCATCAAAGGCAACCTCCACAACTACAACAACATCCTGAACAAAAAAAACACTCATGGTAAGGCATGGAATGCAACTCTCTAACCTCACCCTTCAAACTTATTCTAGCTTGAGAAAACATTAAAAGTGTGAGAAGGAAAGGCCTTTTATAGCCAAACTTAATAGCAAGAAGCCTTGATTTTATCTAGCAAGTCACTTGACTTTTCTCCAAAGGACACCCACACATGTGGGAGATAAATGAGATAAAAGTGAGAAAAGACCTAAGAAAGTGGGATGTTGTCATCAAGTACAAAAATTAGGTGGGCACCAACTAAGTTAACTCAAATCACTTTGAGTTTCTTTCGCATGCAAAAAAAGAAGAGAAAAATTTGAAAAAATAAAAAATAATAATAAAATCAATAAAAATAAATAAAAGAATAAAAGGATGGACGCACAACCTCTTGGCATGCAAAGAATAACCGCTACAAGATTTGGGTTGGTTGCTACAGGAGTACCATAAGTGCTACAAGAGTACCAACAATGCTACAAGAAGAACAAAGTTGCTATAGGAAGGGACATAATTGCTACATGAAGCTACCATAGTGTTATAGGAAGGTAATTTTTTCCTAGAACAACCACTAAGAGGCTTGGGAAGCAAGGAAATATTCAAAGGAAATGGAAATGGTGCAAACAAAAATACTATAGGAAAAAACAAATTTTCTATACGAAGGAACATAACTGCTACATGAAACTTTGTTTTGCTACAACAGTGCCCTATTTTGCTACAGGAGTGTGTCCGAGAGCTTTCTGAGGGCAAGTAAGGTTTTCTAAAGGTGAATGAGGGTGGATGAAGGATGTGTGAGGCCTTTTTCCAAGCTTAGCACCCCTCGGAGGCCCATCTTGTACAAAAATCCATGCCCACAATGTCCTTCATCAACCTTGAAAATATGATCTCAGTGGCAGAGCTTGAGAGAAGTATGGGGTGTCCAAGAGGAGGATAATAATGACAAAGTGGATGTGGATGGGCATGCCAACTCTTGCAAGTCACTTACAACACCTGCAAACTGGAAATCAAGGACATACGACAGGGCAAGAAGATGGATAGGTTGCTAAGAGGATGAGCAACAATTTCAGTAGGGGGTATGATGGGCCTCCAAATTAGATACAAATTAAGGCCCGTCTAATATTTCTTAGACAAATAAATGCTATATTAAATCTCTCATTCTACACTATATATATATATATATATATATATATATATATATATATATATATATATATATATATATATATATATATATTTTAATATGTTCTTAGGAAGGTTTAGAGATAGTTGCATATTATGTGCTTAATATTATTTATTTTTGCAGAATATTGAGTAAATTATGAATAAGATAATATAAAGACTTTCTCCCTACTGCAGGATGGACCAATATTGCATAATAAATGAACAAAATATCATGAAATTATTGACAAATTCTTGAGCTCCATTGATTGAGAAAATCTAGGAATGTGTTCCCTGTCATTAAATGAAGATCCCTAGTGTTGGGAACTAGATCCACTTTTTGAGGGATTTTTGAAGGGAAATATGCCTCCTTTCAAAGAGGATGCTTCCCCATGTATTTTTCTAAGTACCAATTCAATTTTTTCTTTATGGGCATGTATTTCTTAGTCTTCTTGTGGAGAAAACTTGTTATCTAGCAACTCCACTTTCATTTCTAGCAGGGATGTACTTGGATTAATTCAAATAATGAAGTATGGTGCCATTTTTAGCTTCTAAAGCTTGGTTTCCTTCATAGGATTTTGACTATTATTGGGTTTGGCCATCCAAGGAGCCTCAAATCCCTCTTGTATAATTTATTTATTTCCTTTGAATGTCTTTTTCATTTGCATCTCTTATTTCTACATTTAGTATTCATGCCTTATTTTGTTGTAGGTTACATTGGTTAAATGATTGAAGTGAGTTTTTTTGTAGGTTATTTATAGAGTCACAAGCATGATTCATCCTTAGAACAACTTTGAAAAATCATATTCATCATTGAGTTACTTGGATTGGTTTATTAGTTCACAAATCTAGAATTTCTAGAATTCTTGTAGCAAGATAGTGGTAATTTTATTCTATTTTTTAGAACGTGTTAATGAGCTTCATTTGAGTTGATTCCACTTGTGTTGAGTCATAAAAAAACCCAAGCTAATAACATAATTTACCCCATATCATTTTCACTTGATTAGGTTAGGCATTTGGTAGGTTAACTAGTTCACTAGTTCTAGAATTTTTAGTTTTTAGAGTAGTAATTTTCTGCTATTTTTTATCACATGTTAACATTTGTATTTTTGAGTGATTCCATTTGGAATGGAGTCTCACGCATTCTAATTAATAATAAAAATTTTCCATCTCATTTCATTTGATTTTCTTGGGCATCCAACAAGTTATCTCGAGGAGTAACAACCATGTAACAATCCTGTAGCAATTTGTTTTGAGATCTTCCTTGCCCAAATTCATGGTAGGAGTAGATTTATAGACTATGAATGATATGAGGCCACTTTGGTTGAGATGAGGCTTGGTTAGGTCGCCATTTAGCTCTTACATTTCTTGCATCTTGAATGTTGATTTCTACAATTAGTCTAGATTTCCTTCCCGCAATTTACTTCATGCAAATTGTGATTTCTTTCTTACAAGAATAATCTACGACTATCCTTTCCTACAAAATAGAATATATTTCATTTCCAGCAAGATAGATTATGTTTTATTAAGTTGTCATTATTATTTATGTTTTTGAAAATAGAATCGATGTCATTTTTTCCATTTACTTTCTAGCAAAAGTAGAATAAGTTTGCTTATTGTTATTTACCTTAGGATTGATGACTTACCTAGATATTTGCTTGATTAAATTTTCTTCATTGCCTGCTTTCACTTGCATCAAAGGGAGTTAGATTAGGAAGAGGAAGTTCTATTATGCACATACAGTGCCGATCTCTCTTATTTTTATAAGAACCCGAGTTGATAATTTAAGTTGATAGCCCCAGGAGTTGCAACATTCTTGTTGCAATACTGGGGCTCACCACATGCACAAGTCTAATACCAAAATGATATCAATCCATGAAGTTAAGAAATTAAAGCCAAAACACATAAGAATTAAATAAATCAACACTGAAAAATCAACTCAATCCCTATGGGTCCAACATTCATGACACTCTAAACCATCATAAAATGCACACATGTATGTATGTACATATATATTCATGTACCAAAATTAGTTCAAGAATTCTTCACAAATCTCACAACAACCTTGAAGTCTTACATTCCCCAAAAGTTCATAAGGGACCTTTTCAATACACACACACACACATGTCAAGGAGCTGGAGGAAATGTCCCCTCTTCCTTCTTGGTGTCCTGTATTCTTGATTCATGTTCTTATGGCTCGTAGGGGCTATTGTCTTCTTTTTTCTTCTTCTTATGGGGACACTGATTTTTCAAATGTTCCTATCCGTAGTTCCAACAGGAGAACATATTCTTATCCTTTTCAACTGTTGAAAATAGCAACAATAAATGTTAAAAATAACATCTAGAAATTCCAATTTAATTTTTCCTTGAACTAAATTGTAATTCTATTCTCATAGCAACTTGTAATAGTTAATTAAGTTAAATTGAATTAATTGAATTAGAAATTTGAGTTTGCAGTCTATATAAGATCATGTAGAGTGATCCTAAATTTTAGGGGACTAGGTTGAGTTTTTTGAGTTGTGATTAGATAACTCAGTCTAAATGAGTTATAGTCAGTTAAACTAGTTCTAATTGTTGGAGGAACTAGTAGAGGTCTAATAGTGGAGTAGTGAACTAGTGCATCTGAACCAATACCACACCATTTAACTAAAAATTCACTCATAAATAACTCATGCATGTCTGTTCAGAGGAATACCCAGTTAAGATTAGAGTTTAGGGACAATGTACTATGATTTGTATAATTTTACAGATGGTGCATGCAATCAGTTGATGACCTATGTTTGGATTGTGCAGTTATGGATGAGGAATTTCCACATTAAACAAAGCCTAATTCACTTAGGAATTGTGCGAGGAAGTAGGGGCTTGGTAGGCAACAAAATTGGCTAAGTGTTGGCTTGAGATGGCTTGTGAGGCAGAGAGTTAGATTGTACTAGTGCAGGAATTGTTAAGGACGAACAAGAAATGTATTTTATTCTTAGATCTTTTGGTTAATACAATATAGATAGTTAGTGTTTTTAGTAGTTTCTTTCCCTAGAGAAATATTGTGTTATGTTCGATTGATATTCTTCCTTTTCTACTTATTGTTTTCATCGATCAATTTTGGTTTCCAATGAAGAGTAGAGTAGATTCTTGTCTTGTGTTTTAGCATATCACGTAAGCTATTGAATCTACAGTAAAAATATACATGGTATCAGAGCTGAAGACATTAAAGAAGAGAAGAATTCAAAGTTGTCCTTACAGATTGATGGAGCTCTAGTTCAGGGCAGATCCAGAAGACCCTATGTGCATACTTATTAATGGAGTTAGAAGGATGATAGTGGGAATATTAGTGAGCCAATGCTTAGTGACACAAAAGGAGTTGTGATTATTGATATTTGCAGATTGAGGAGCAAGAATTATTTTGGGCGGTGAGTTTGTAGAGCAGATCTGTTTTTTTTTTGGTTGAAAAATTTCAAAATAAATAGAATACCTTGTTTCCTTGCGAAAAAATACCCAAATTAAAAAAAAAATCGTCTGAATCAGAGTTCATATGAGGGAGATATCATCGATTTAAAATCGACTCTTTTTTTAGAAAATTTTGTGACGGTGGAGTAGATGAAACAAAATGATGTGCAAGTCAAGAACTTGTATGCACCTGAGATACAAGATTCATGCATTGAGAAGAACGACAAAGGCTAGAGGCTTGGTGGTTGAGAGGGAGCATAAATTACCTCTCAACATGCAACATCAGATGCAGCCTCAGAAGCAGGCTCAGAAGTAGCCTCAGCAAGTTGTGGAGCATCCACAATTGAATAATTGGAGAGGAGATCGAGTGGAGAAATCCACTCAATAAAAGACCTCTAGTAGGGGGGAATTTTGAGCCAAGTGGGCAGAGGGAGCACATGCAACCATACATCCAGGTGAGAGGTGGGGCGATGTAAAGTAATAGTTCCAAGAGTGTAGAAATTTATGTGGAGTCCATTGAGATGTTTTGTCTTATGGATCATTACCTTGCTACGGGAGACAAAAATACATGGTATAAGGATGGATCAGTGCTGGTTGATGAAGTAAGATATGAAAGAGACATAGGCAGAGGCTAGCAACAGTAAGATACTGGAGAGCGCAAAGCAGAGTTGAAAACAATGCAAATGGAAGGGAGCTAGAGTCAACAGAAGTAGCAAGTTTTCAGTCAGTAGAGGCAGATCTAGTAGTAGTCAGAGACTTTTGTGACAGATGCATCATACTGATTTACGTTTGATTTTTTTTTCCCGATTTTTGAAGTTGCAGTTGCAACAACACTAGAGATAAGTGTTTCATGCAGAACATTCCAAAGGTATTAGATCATGATAGAGTTGAATTCATTTCTTGTTGAGAGAGAGTGTTGAAAATAACAACAAGAAATGTTAAAAATAACATCTAGAAACTCCAATTTAATTTTTTTCCCCTGGGAAAATCCGTAAAACTTTCATTAATATGAAAAAGATTTACATATGTATCAGTTTTCATAATCTATGATCACTGTAGGGTCTGTACATATTCCAAAATTTACATCGATCTTTCTCTGTAATCATCTAATACATTCCATCATTTGTCTATAAATATGTTGTTGCTTTTTCAGCAACTATCAAAAAACAAAATCTTTGAGGATTTGCTGTGATGACTGTGCAAAATGCAGTGTTCTGTGGATGCTGTTGTCCTTATTTCTGTATATTATGCGTGGTGAGGACCCACTGTTGGGTAGCCCTGGTCTATATAGGGCCGATGGTAGAACTTTTGTTGTTGCTGTCCCAAAACTTCCGTGATCTCCCAATTGCCTCGATCCATCAGCGCGGCCTCCTTTGACAATTTGTCAGCGTCCATATTATGCTCCCTGTAAATGTGTGTAACAGAGATATGTGAGAAAGCTTCTTTAAATCGATGCACTTCATCCATGATAGCTCTGAGTGTGTGCATGTGACAATTTGAGGTTCCATTGAACCAGTTAATAACAATCTGAGAGTCCCCAAATATGTTGATGCTTGTGTAATGATGACATAGTGCAAAGTGCAAGAGATGGCGCAATGTGATGAGCTCTGCATAATTATTTGTACCAACGCCCAAACCAGCTTTGATATGGTAGGAATGAGTTAAGTTATGGTGCAGTATGAAGCCACCCCCACAACTTTGAGCATTTGCTGCTCCATCGAAATAGGCCCAAGGGGTGGAGTGATCGATATTAGGCGGCGGATTTGGATGGCGGATTTTTGGGGGAGGCGGATCAGGGAGCTCCCTGTAAGCAGTGATGATCCCAGCTTCTATGAGGGGCCAATGCGGGGCTTTTTCATCAAAAGTCCATCTGTTCCGAACTTTCCACACAGTCCAGAGAATGATGATAGGAAGGTTGACCAGTTTCGAGCCCTTGTGACGCTTTGTCCAATTGATCCAAGCGTTGATAGGGTCGGGGCCGCCCCAGTCCCCATCGAAGGGTATGAAGGGTTTTAGGTTTGTCCAAATCTGTTGAAACACAATACAGTGCAGGAATAAATGTGCTGTGGATTCAGAATCCATTTTGCAGAGAATGCATCGTGACGGACCCTGTATGGCTCGTTTCATTAGGAAATCACCCGTGGGCACTTTGTTCCTAAGAACACACCAAGTAAACAGCTTTGATCTGGGAGATGCAGCGAGCTTCCAGATCTGCCTCCACCAATTTTCAAGGACCTCGGGCTTTTTCTGAATGTTAAGCTGCGTATAACCATCCCTTGGTGTGTATTTTCCACTGTCAGCTAGGAACCAAATCAATTCATCCGGTCCCTCGGTTATCCTGATATGAGATTCTGTCAGAGCTGCACAGTAATTGCGCCAGATCGGGTGCCATCTAGCAGGGAGATGGAGTTGGGTGGCCGTCTTCCAGGCCTGTTGAAAAATATCCGAGCGGTCTCTGTCCGCGACCTGAGCGAGTACTGTGATATTATGAGCAGAAAGGCATTCTACCAGGTCCCGTGGTAGAATGTGACGTCCTCCGCTACCATTCCACGGGTCAAGGCCCACACGAGCACTGTTACCACTGTTGATCCTCCATACGATATTATTCCTGATGAGAGGTAGGGCGTGTAACACAGCCTTCCATATTGACGAGATACCCACCTTGTTCCAGGATGGCATTCTGAGCCAGTCCAATTTGTTCTTGGGCCAAATGTATTTGTGGTAGACAATGGAGGTCCAAAGACTGTGAGATGTCATCAGAGCCCAACCCATCTTTGCAGCCATGGCCTGTGCAAAAGTGGGAAGGTCCTTTAATCCCCATCCCCCCCACTTTTTTGGAAGAGCAATAGAGTTCCACCTGATCCATGCAAATGTGCGCTTATCCTTATTGCCCGCCCAGAGATATCTGTTACATAGTTTCTGGATCTTTGATAATATGTTTCGTGGGATCCAAGCCAGTGCCATCCAAAAGACCGGTGTAGCTTCCAACACAGATTTTATCAGTGTCAGTCTGCCAGCTCTGGACAGATATCGAAAACTCCAGCAGGTGATCCTTTTTTCTATTTTTGCTACCAACCATACCCAATCCGCGATCTTTTGTGAGGTGGGTTTGAGCCAGTACCCCAGGTATTTAAGCCCTCTATCCAAGGGATGGTTGGTGTATGGAAATACCTGGCAAGCTGAAAATGATTCCTGTACAGATGTTCCAATCATAGTGATGGTGGATTTTGCCCGGTTAACTTCCATACCAGTAGCTTGTGCGAAGAGCTTGAGGATTCGATTGAATGAGGAGGTGTCTCGTATACTACCATCAAGCATGATAAGAACATCATCAACGAACAGGAGGTGTGTAATAAAGCACTCGTCTGTGATCTTCAATCCCCTGAGTGTTCCTGTTCTTTTGGCCGAGATGATGAGGCGACTCAGGGCTTCCATCACTAAAAGGAAGAGTAAAGGAGATAAAGGGCATCCCTGCCTAAGGCCTCTTTCTGAGTGAAAGAAGTGGGAAGCCGCGCCATTGATAAGAATGCTGAAAGTGGGGGATGTGATGCATGCCATTATCCAATTGATGAAGTGAATAGGGAAGCCTAAGTGGATGAGGATCATTTTGATATAGAGCCAGCTAACTCGGTCAAAGGCCTTGGAGAGATCTATCTTGAGAAGGATGCACTTTAGCCTTTTAGTCCAAATGGAGTGAATAGCTTCCTGTGCGGATCCAATGGCTTCATGGATTTGTCTGTCTTCCAGAAAGGCAAACTGTTGGGGCGCGATATGCTTGGATAAAATGGGCCTGATCCGATTGGCAATGATTTTAGAGATGATTTTGTATAGTACATTGCATAATGAAATGGGCCTGAAATCATCAAATGATGAGGGGGAGTCAGATTTGGGAATGAGAGCAATAAAAGTTGAGTTTATTGCATCATATATTTGTCCCGACGTTCTACTTTCCTCCACCACTCTCAGGATGTCCTCTCCAAGAATCTCTAGAAAGGCCGAGTAGAACTCTATAGTCCATCCATCCGGGCCTGGACTTTTTTCCTTCTAAAACCATTTAATGGTTCTCTCCAATTCTTCCATAGTAACCGGTTCCATGAGAGGATCGATGTCATCTTCATCTACAAAGCGGGGGAAATGTGAGGCCACATTGATGATTTCTGCCAAGTTTGAGCCCGCCGGATTCTTGTACAATTGTCTGAAATGTGAGGTACCTAGCTGTGAGAGCTTATTGAAAGTGTCCGCCACCCCTCCATTTGTCATAGGTAGATTCCAAATTGTGTTTGCTAACCTCCTTCCCTTCGCGAAATTGTGGAAAAATCTGGAGTTCTCATCCCCGGCTTTGAGCCAGACAGCCCTGCTTCTGAGTCTCAGGGACTCCTCTCTGAGTTTCAGGATTCTGTGCTTCTGATTTTCTAGTTCAATCAGCCGAGTTTTGTCCCCCATGGATCCAAAAGCCAAGTTCCGGTCATCTTGGAGGGCAAGTATCTCTTCTTCCAAATTTATGAGTTGTGCATCCTCCCTGCTTTTCTTCTCTTTTGCCCATTCTATCACCATGTGCTTGAGCTCTGTTAAATTCTTGACAAATCCTCTTGCCAATGATGCTTCTCTGTCTATCGGGTGTGACTTCCAGAAATTGGAGACTAGGTTGATGAAACTCTGATCCTCGAGCCAGTGGTGGTTGAATTTAAATGGAGATTTCGGCTTTGGGAGAGGGCCCATGATCTCCATAAGGATAGGTGAGTGATCAGATATGCCACCTGATCCAACCCATTGTTTTACACGATGGAGCTTTTGAATCAATGGCCCTTTGAGAAGAAATCTGTCTAGTCTGCGGGCAAGTGCATCTTGACCCACTCTTCTATTTCTCCAAGTTGGAAGGGGCTTCTGCATGGGGACGTCAACCAAATCATGAAGTTCCAGCTGTCTTCTCATAAATCCTGTGATGGTGTCTATTTGCGCCATAGAGCCCCAGGATTCACTGAAGCCCAATGAGAAGTTTAGGTCCCCACCCAAGATGATGTGGTCAAGAGACATCAAACTGAATCCAAGGAGTTTTCTCCAGAAACTCTCTCTTTGGTGACATGGCCCATATACATTGACAATACGGAGATTCATCCCAAGCTCGATCGCAAATATGTCCATCCCCATGAATCCTGGTCCTCCCCAGGAAGAGTCCAGCCTGATGGATAGCGGGTTGTATCCCATTGCCAAACCCCCAGATCTGCCGCTCGCATCCAAGGCAATGAAATTCCATCGAGGCGATGAGAGACTGAGGGAGTGTGTGACCGCCTCAGCAGATCCAAGGGTTTCTTGAAGGAGGATGATATCAGGGTGTTCGACCTCAAAAATTCGTTTAATGGCCAGTTTCTTGGGGTGACTAGCCAGCCCCCTGCAATTGAATGAGAGAAACTTCATGGGGGCCCCTTCTGAGGGGGTTTTGTGGCTCTAAGGACCCCATCAATGGTGGACTGGCGACCAGAGGCAACTTCGGCCCCGGCGCGATTGATAGCTTTGTTCAGTTCCGATTTCCGGCCCCTGGTGGCAGAGGAACCCAGTCCTGGGGTAATAATGCCCAGGCCAATCGAGGGAGCTAAAGAATCCGGTAGTGATGTGCGGGGGCGAAGTGAATATGAGTGAGGCGGGGGTCTACCGGAGATGGTTTCCTTTGGGGGGGATGGAGCACGAGTCAGTGAAGGGGGAGCAGTGGAAGGGGTCATGGAGGGAGGAGAAATTATGCAGTGTGCAGAGGTGACAGTATCCGAATTTAAAAATTCAATAGGCTTCTCAATTAAAGAAGGGGAAGAGGAGTGGTAATGACCCGATGTCTGAGCAGCTGCAGCCGCAGCCCGAGCCCGAGTCAAGGGGGGAGAGGAAGCGTCCTTCATTGTCTGATCCACTGCGCTGGGGACGCCTTTGTGACTTGCAGTCTTCAGGATCACAGGGGATGATAGAGGTGAGTTCCTTCTGGATAATATTGGCGAATTCTTTGTAGTGCTGGCAGGGCTGTTGATCAATGGACAGTCCCTGTATAAATGACCCACTTGATGGCACTTATTACATCGGAAGGGCACTCCTTCATAATCAAGTATCTGAATTCGCTTGAGCTTCCCTACTTTCAAAGTGATCTTTTCTTCCAGGCCTTCTCTAGTGTCTAGGTGTACCAGGATTCGGGCCACCGTTTGCCTCCCTGAATCCAAATAGGATCGGTCGTGATCTAGGTATGAGCCCAGTGCATTACCTATGCGGGTGAAAGCATCTTCTCTCCAGAATTGAAGTGGAAGCCCAGGCAGCCGAACCCATAGTGGCCCAACGGCTATTTGCTCCCTTTCCGGATCGAAAAGGGGATTCCATCGCTTCAATAGAACCGGGGCAGATTCTATATGCCAAAATTTCTCAAGTACGGTGTTCGAGTGATCCTCTTGTGCGAATCTAAGAGAGAACCATCCCCGTGGGAGGACCCGAACCGCTAGCAGCTGCGAGAATAATCCTCCCCAGATTTCCTGTACCCATATCCTCAGTCTGTCCGTTGTGTGAGATCGCCCTCGCACATGTCCAACCAGCATCGTGCGAGCATTGTTCATTGTTTCTTCGAAGTCTGCCGGGTTTCCAAATTCAATAGAGATGTCCTTCTGAGTGGCTCTTACACACTTTATTTTCTGCTTCTTTGATCTGGGGGCCGATGGATGCTCCGCCAGAGGATCAGTAACCCTAGCCTGAGATGAGGGCTTTGTGGATTGAATATTTACTATTGGAGTGCCAAAGAAACCCGATGATTTGTCTCCCGGATTCCGACAGGGGATTTGCCCTAAACCAGTATGGTTTGCTTGAGCCCCAGGAGCGCTCGGAGCTGGTGGGGGGATGGAGTCGAAATTCAATGAGTCCGGAGAGAAAGATGTAAGAAAAATTGCCGTACCTGGGGAGAGGGGCGATGCCTCTATACCAATGGCCTCGTTCTCGGATTCCGGCAGCGTAACCACCGGGGTCAAACCCTGTGCCCTAACTTCGTCAGAAACCGGCGATGTGAAACCAGACGAATGGTTAGGGTTACTGAAAACCGTCTGTCCCTCGAACGGATCCTCGGTGAAGTCCACGAGGTCCGTTAACAGTTGACCCTCCATGGCGGTTAGAATCCTTTGTCCTGTCGCTCTCCGCGGTCGACCTGTCACCCTGATGCGCGGCCAGCTCCGAGACAAATGCGAAGCCTGTTATGTGCTGCGGTCTTCGGACTTGCGGTTAATTTCGCCGATCTGTCCTAAACGCCGTCAGAGCTCCCCGCCATGGTTCCGAAAAATCCAACTCCAATTTAATTTGTCCTTGAATTAAATTGTAATTCTATTCTCATAACAACTTGTAATAGTTAATTAAGTTAAATTGACCTAATTGACTTAGGAAATTCGAGTTGGAAGTCTAATTAGAGTAATGTAGAGTTATCCCTAAATTATAGGGGCCCATGTTGAGTTCTTTTGAGTTGTGATTAGATAACTTCGTCTAACTAAGTTATACTCAGTTAAACTAGTTCTAAATGTTGGAGGAACTAGTAGAGGTCTAGTAGTGGAGTAGTGCACTAGTGCATCACCAATACCACACCAGTTAACTGAAGATTCACTCATAAATAACTCATGCATGTTAGTTCAGAGGAAGACCCAATTGAGATTAGAGTTCAGGGACAATGTACTATCAGTTGTATAATTTTCTGAATTTTACAGATGGTGCATGCAATCAGTTGATGACCTATTTTTGGATTGTGCAGTTATGGATGAGGAATTTCCACACCAAATAGAGGCTAATTCTCTCAGGTATTGTGCAAGGAAGTACGATCTTGGCAAGCAACATAATTAGCAAAGTGTTGGCTTGAGCCGGCTTGTGAGGTAGAGAGTTAGATTGTACTAGTGTAGGAATTGTTTAGGACGAATGAGAATTGCATTTTATTCTTATATCTTCTTGTTAATGCAATATAGATAGTCGACAATTTTAGTAGTTGCTTTCCCCAGAGAAATGTTGTGTTTTGTGTGATTGATATTCTTCCTTTTATGCTTATTGTTTTCATCTATCAATTTTGGTTTCCGTTGAAGAGTAGAGTAGATTCTTATCTGATGTTTTAGCACATCACATAAGCTATTGAATCTACAGTAAAAATCTACATCAGCCTCACGAGGCCTCTTCATTCTATTACCATTCTTCCTTTTTGGGGATTCAACGTGGTATGTCATCTCTCGCAGCGGATTATGCAATAGAAGCTCCCACTCAACCAATTCTTGTTGTTTCTTGGTGAATTTTATAAGTTATGTTGTATAAATCTTTAGCTCATCTTCCAAGTCTTTGAGCTCAACCTCCAGACTCTTGAAGGTTATTTTCCTTTGGAGCGATGTCCCTCTTCCTTGTTCTTGATGAACTTGGTCTATATCCTAATGCAAAATGCCATGATACATGTTCCCTTCCATTGCCACTAAGCCTTGCTATGTGTTGCCTCATATACTGATCTATTAGTTCATAAAATAAATTAACAACATGTATGCCAATTGTCATATTTACCATGTTAGGCCAAGTGTATAATCCTACAACTATCACATGTCCTTAAGATCATCATCAACCACGTATCATAAACTAGGGCACCAATTATCACATACATTAGTTTATTTTCAAAATTCAAAAATGCATATGTATTAATATTATTCATAATCATCATCATGCCAAAGAAAAATTTAAAGTTCAATATTTGACCCATAATAACAACACTATTTAATATCATCCTCTCTTCTAAGGCCACACTACTATTTTAATCAACTTTTGAACTTTAGGAGAATTGGACCTTCCTATTAAGGTCAACATCAACAATGGCATCTGCAACTTCAAAGGGCTAGTTAGACAAATATCATGTTATGTTAAAATTTATCATATTTATAATTGTCATATTCACACAAATGTATTATAGGGGCTGCATACAACTCAAGTTAGCACATTTCATAACACTGTCCTAGTCAGCATGCACTATACTCATGCAACTAGTTAATAACTAGCCATGATCTTTGTTGATATAACAAATAACTGCAACCCAGTATTTATTAATCACTTGGCTCCCTAAAAGATGCACAACATCATACCTCTAATATCTTGAGGCACTGTATCATATACGAGCCATTGGATGTCCCCCGCCCCAACGCACACACACACACATATAAGGTCAATAGTAGCAACCATGCTATGCAACACAAGCAATCACAGGATCATGCAAGCATTCACATGCACACATATCTCAATTTAAACGTTAGTCACATGTCTCAAAATCTAGGACCTAATGTGTGCATTTTACATCCTAGCATAATGTTAAAAAATTAGCATATATATAAATATATATATATATCTATATATTGGCTTGTTTACAATCTTGCTTTCATAGATACAAAGGAATCAATATTTTACCTAAACTTATCAGCATTAATTAAAGTTAGTCGCCATTATCCAACATTATTCCACATGAACACCTACCATCTTATAATCAACAATTATCATATTCATGAATGCATCTTGGGTATGCGTGATCACATAATCCACCCATCATAATGCTACACCTAGCATTCACTTGCACAAGTAAGCAACCAACATAAGAAAACAATAATCAAGAACATGACTCTCTAGCAAGTTATAGATCACGCATCTACAAGGTCCACACAAGATCTCTACCTTTGAGTTCATCCAGTTCTAGTATGACAAGAAAGGCATTAATCCATGATGACTAGATACCCCTAATAAACATAATAACCATTTCATTATATAGAAATAGTCAACCTCCATTGGGGTCCTCTGCATATGCCAACCAGACTGTGGATCTCTCACATCCCAATTAGCTATCATATACATAAATACAAAATTTCATCAATATACCTACAAGCAACACAAGGAGTTTTTCCAAGGTTCCTTGCATCATATTAATAGTCACATACATATTCTCCCAAGCATGCAAAGGCTCACCATATAACCAAAAACGATGATACACTAAAACAATCATATACTCAACCATGCCATATAATTAGAGCACCATGTAAATGCATTAATCATGCATGCCATAATCATTTACATCCGACTTTTAACACCTAAACACTTGTTTTATTATTTTTTCTAAAAATCATTATGAAACCCCCTTTACTTAGGAACCTATTGCTACTTATCTATGATAAAGCCCATCCAGTCCAAGTGTTGAACTTGAATGGTCTGATACCACCTATAACATCCACACCCAGCTTACCCCATGGGGTTGGTGTTACTACAAATCTGACTCTTCTTGTGTTGTCAGAAGAATGGGAGAATTTACATTTTTTTTGCTCAGTTATGCATATATATATATATATATATATATATATATATATACATGTATTTATTTACCGTTATCACATCCCACTACCATGCTTAACACTTCACAAATCGAACGACCCTCGTCCAATGACACTCCTGATCCACAAATTATGCCGGGGTAACATACTAGCCGACTAAGTTGATGAAGGGTGTTGAAATCAAATTTCCGACCCATGGTTCCAGGGACCGCATCAGATGGTCCATAATAATTGTGACACATCTAACGACCCCTAACGATTGCACCACCCCTCCCTCTTCCCCGCTGACATCACGTGGATGAGGTGTCACAAAAGATATCTATCATTCGATTTCTAGTGTTCTCCACCATTCATTGATGTGGTGGTACAACCATGTCATCCTAACATTTTGCTCCTGCTGCTTCCCTTTTCCACTCCTCTTACACCTCCAGGGTGGGAGCCATTGGGACACTCCATCTCTATCCCTTCACCCTAACAATATTCTAACCAGCTCCTATTATATCGCCAGGATGGAACCTCCGGGACATGTGGGTCCGTGGGCCACACACCCGTACAACTCTTTCTCCTGATTAGTGCACAACATGGCACTACCACGACATCCCGTGCTAACTTTTCTTACTCACTTCCTTGTGCACTCTTGCAAATGCTCCAAGGTTAATCCATCAGGTTTATGGTTTAGGTGGGTCCTCTCTGCACTGATCTCATTGTAGCTAGGGCTATGTGGGGGTCAACCAGTATCCCAGCCTCACTTCATCTCATGCCTCACTACAGTTCCCTTATCAAAATTTATGTGATTTTTGGATTATGGGATGAGCTATCATGTGAGCTCCATTCCCAAACAATGGGAATGCTCTCTGCCTCCGAGCTACAAGCCTAGCTGGTCCTGTGCCCCATCAACCCTGCCTCTCCTTTATACTTCCATTATAAGCCTCTAGGGTATGAATTCCCAGATACATGGCCTACGAGAAATACCTCTGCACAAATCCTACTTTCAATTGGCCCATGTGTTACAACGCCATGCCATCTCGTGCCATCTCAGCCTAACACAATATCCTGATGTTATGCAAGCTTGTTTCCCTTTCGTGCCTCCGGGGTGGGGACCACTTGAACACGTCATCTCGGTCCCAACTCCTCAACGCTCCTTTTAACCGCACCCCTGTGCACTTCGAAGATATGGTCTTAGGGATGATATGTCCACTGGGATCCATACCATCCAATAGGAATGATTCCCACTTCTGAATTGTGAGCCCAGATGGCCTAGTACCCAATCATCCATGTGGTTCATTTATGCTACAAAAAAAACATCCAGGATAATTTCTTCGGGCCACATCACCCCACCATCACCTAATCATGATAAGACACGATCTCGACAACCAATCCATGGGTTACACAACTAGTTTTCCCATCATACCAATCACATAATATTATCCAATTAACTTATAAGTTAGATCCTCACCTTGCTTTGCTACAACGTCACTCTGTGTGAACCTCTCCATTCTACATGGGTTCATTTATGGCTCGATTGCATCGATCCTGCAACTGTTTGGATCCATGCCTGGGATTCACCAAGACCACTATGGATTAATAAGCCCTTACAAGCACTGCCCCTCCTGATCTTAAGAAATAACTTCAGGAATATTCCTTTCTAGGATAGGGGATACCAAACATTTCTACACTGGTAACTCTTCAATCATCCTTCACTAAGGGCTTGCAGTGAACTCTCAAAGGGCCTCCACCTCTCCTGCTACATGTCAGGAGCTTTTTGCTTCAAAGCAATCCTACAAGCAGCTCTATGGCATCACTCAGGGGTTTCAAGGGCATTTGGCTATTAGCAGGGACGTGTAGCCATTTGCATCAGTGCCTCTAGGGCAAGGGTGTACACTACTGAAAATGTAGGGCTAGAGAAGTGCTCATGTAAGGTCACAAGTTATATATATATATATATATATATATATATATAAATTGTGACCTTATATATATATGCATGCACATACCCTATCAAACAGGTGGTCTCCATTGTAATCATTCTATATTAATAAAAGATATCTTTGTGCCAAGTGTTGCCATGTTTTAGTTCAGATCATCATGGATCCTTTCAATACTTTTATACCTTACACGATATGTTATTTATTATGTGATATTAACAACACAATCAAGCATTTCACATAGCACAACATTTCAATCCATAAATGCAAACACATGCTCATCACATTCATATGCACCATTTGAATCTAGAAATATAAACATACATTCATCAACATTGCAAATGCATAAGAACAATTATCTTGGAATGTTTTGGGAAACTGAGTCTGGAACAAGGGATCTCTCGAATCTATGGTTTGGGAAAGAGTGAAGACACTGACCCAATTGAGGGTCAACACTATGAAAAACAATGAAGGGAAACATGCATATAAGATAAGCGAGTTAATAGGCAAACGAGGAGAAAGGAGGAGGAATCCCCAATTTCACCATGATACAACATAAGCACCACTCATGCAAGATTGAAACCCTATATTAATCATGTTATAATAAAGTAAAATACTCATACCAAACATTGTTGTAAGTGTCAATATTATTTATATGCTATTCCAACACCTTCAACCATTAACACAACACATTTGTCATTCTTGCTAATAATAATAATGTAGACATGCCTCCTGGAACAATAACATAATCTAAACTAGGGGTACAAACATACTTTATTGTGAATAACAAACATAAAAACAATTATCTTAAGCCATGATATATTGTTAGAACTAAGAGTGGGACTTTAAATATCTACCCAGTCATATACAAACTACAACCACTATTACTTTTAGTTGTCACCCCTGAGCTGGATTCCAAGGCTTGAGGTGGAGTGCTTTTAGAGGGAAACCTTCAACAAATATTCAACTGAACTAGATCACCACCATGTCACCATACCTTTGGCCTCAAGGTAAGCTACTTCTCTTGTGATGTTTTTTACCTATAAGTTTGGATAGGGAATTTTGCTGGTTATTACTCTCCTTAGAGTTCAACAATGTAGCTATAAAAATCTTACCTTTTGTGCCTTTGCTCTAGCCTCTTGTTGGATGAGAGTTGAATAACAAAATCGAATGAGAGCCTCCTCTATCCTTTCCTCCACCTTCTCTTTCTTCCATATGCAGTGATTTCCTGCCATTGTCCTCACTACCAGTGCAGTCAAAACCTCCATAAATTTTGTCCTCTCTTCCTTGTAAATTTTCTCCCAAGGCAACATGGGCCTGCGTAATTCTCTTGTAGCCTAATTTAATTATGAAAACTAGTCCATTTAACGATCAACACTCAACCTTTAATGACTGTAAAAAACAATTTAGATTCCTGCAATAAGGAACCTTGAACATCCCAAGAAAGTAATACTCTCAACCAACCAAGGAATGATATGTAAATAAAAAATTCCCTTACACAATCTCCTACCTCAAGCTTTGGAATCTGTGTCCCTCTCTCATCCTTTTAATTTATAAAGTATATACATTTCTTACATAAGGATGAGAAATTGGGATGTTACAATATTAGGTGCCTTGACATAACTTGAGAAGCCTTATGAACGTTGACAAGAAAAACAACTCCAAATAGCATAAAAAAACAACTCAAAAATCCCTTCAATCTCCTCCAATAACAAACTAGGATATTTGAGAATAAAAATCTTGAAGCAACTCCAAATCTACCCAACAAGCTCTGCCCAAAAGCTCTCCAACTTATTCCTTTAACCATCTCTCCAAACCCACTCAAAAAACTCAATTCAAGAAAGTCAAGAAGCTCAATTAATGTTGAGTGAAATAGAGGTAGGGGAGGTACCATTAAATATTTTTTAGAGGTCCTAACACTGTTTTAGATGCGGGCCACCTTAATTAAAAAAAAAAAAAAAAAAAAAAAAAAAAAAAAAAAAAAAACCCTAATTTTTTGGGTCCTCGAGTTGCTATGTACACGACCATATGGAACTCGCCAGTTCGGTGAAAAATGGTTGCTTTGATACTGAACTATCTGTTCTTGGTCCAAATTGGTTTTGGGCCAAAATAAGTTCGACTAGTCGGTTCAATCTAGTGTGGTCCAATTCTTAAAACACTGGCTATAAGTCCATGCTCATTTGGTTTCAAATTGATGGAAACCCTCTCAGGGCCGCTCAAATGGCAATATTTGTGTAGATTATACTAGAATACTTTTCCTCTCCAAGTATGGATTTAGATGTTTTAAATTATAGGTGTGTAGATATACATTTGTTGATAATGATTTGGATGGATGCTATGTTTTTAGGCAATAGTGGTTATGATATGTTGCTTGTAATTATTGTGAAAATCATGGATGCTGGCATAGTTTGTGTTTATCCTTTTGATAATATCTTTGCTTTTGATGATTTGAAGCAATGTAAGGTTGAGTTCGATGAGATGTTCAAGGCCCACACCAAGCCAATTTTCCAAAATATGGTGAACCAATGGCTTAGGATAAGAGGAAGTGTCAAATGAATGAAAATAAACACTCATGTGTTTGTTAAAACCCCCATTTGAGGCAAAGACATGGTGTCCTTAGGGTCTCCGATTTGAAGATGCTTGTTAAGTGCTCAGATAAGTGCAATATTTTCAATTAGGCTTTCAAATAATGATAAAATTACTATTAGGAAATTTCTTGCTGCTATGGATGCACTTTAGATTTTATGTTACTAATCTAAAATTAAAGTTGGAACACTTGCAACTGATGTTGGTAGATCAAGAGGTTACCGTATGCAAGGAAATGGATCAAGGATCATGTTCATTTATTTAATTATAATAAGTGAAAACATTCAACTATATTTTTGGATGTTGTGAAGGATGGAGAGGTTTAGGAATTCCTCTTCTAGAAAGTTGGGCTCCTTCTTAGACGTGGTTAAATCCAAACCTACCCTCGAAGTAGCTCTAACTCTAGCAATGCCTTTCCCATGTTTGGTTGAAAAAGTTGGCAAGTTGTCAACTTTAGAGGTTTCACATTAGAAAGTTGATGAGATTGACCTTTATGACCAACAATATGCAGTTATATGTAGATTCAACAAATTTTAGAATCAATTTGTACATTTATGTTAGTTGACTTTTACAAATTGGACTAAGTGATGCTAGCAACATTTTTGTTTTGGAGGATTTTTTATTATTCAATTTCCAACTAAGGAAAATGATATTAATGGGGGGTCCTAGTCATTGGGAAAAGTTGGAATTTTTATATCCATTGTTCCTTGAATTTGATGTAGACATAATGGTGGCGTGCAATTTGGTAGCCTTAGATTGGTATTCTTTAATCTTAAAAAATATTGAGTGCTTTTGGGTTGAGATTTGTAATTTATTCTAAGTGAGAAATGGTGAGATATTCCCCGATGCTTACGTATGCATGGGGATTGACCTTAGTAAAAGTCTTATAGATATGATATTGAAACAAGGAAAAACATAGTGGACATAGATATTGGACTATGACAACATTTCTTTTGTTGTAAAATTTGCAAAAAAAAAGTCATCTCCTTGAACTATACCCTCAATCTATAGTTCATTCAAAAACAAAAAATGATCATCCCTCCAAATATAGAAGCTAGTAATAGTACGTGTCCTTGGAATCAAATGATAAAGGCGAGTTTACACAAGAAGATCCAGCCACCATAGTTGTTGAAAATGGTTCTAATGATGGATTAGGAAATCAAAACGCAGATTTACAGATGTCAATGGATATCAAGAAAAATAATTCATCAAGAGAATCTTCCAATGAAGGAGATAGTTTCAAATGATGTTTAGCTCAAGGAATGAAAATAACTCATGAATAAAAAACTCTTGATTTGTTTAAAGAACAAGAATTGCTTTGGAATGTTGATGTACAACTAACCCTTAAAGATGCATTTATAATTGATTAGATAAAAGTCAAAAAGTAAAATGAAAAATAGAAAAAAAAAGAATAATTTGAGGAAAATGTTTCATACTGCTTAATAATTACTCTTATTAAGTATTTATTTATTTAAAATAATACTAGTTATATATGTGAATTCTTATGAATGTTAAAAGGTATGATTATATATTTTTAATTTATTATTTTATTAAATTTTAATATATATAATGCTCGATTGACATGACATAAGAAAACAATTAATTGAAGTATTAAATAAATTTAATTTTATAACATTATACTATTATATGTAAAGGGCACTGATCATTCTGCACAAATGACATTATACCTAATGATGTGTTTCTTACCTTCTACCATTTTGAAATGATATTAACCACAAATGACATTATACCTAATGATGTGTTTCTTACCTTCTACCATTTTGAAATGATAAATTATTAACCACAAATGACATTATACCTAATGATGTGTTTCTTACCTTCTACCATTTTGAAATGATATTAACTTAAAATAATGTCAAGTAATCGCTAACATAAGTTAATACTCAAAAATATATGAGGAATTTTTGAAAGCCCGTTAAGATAAACTAATATTCAAAAAGATATGAGGAATTTTTGAAAGCTTTAAAATTATAAGTTTTTTTTTTGGCAATCCTCAAAAAAACCACCATGGTAAGACTCGCATTTATGGGTTTTAAAATATTTTAATTTAGTATTTTAATGAAAGACATATATTCTCTTCATGTGCAACTTCTGGGAATTTGTGTGGCATGAAAATAAAATTTAAACAATTTTTTTAAGGTGTATTTTATTATTATTATTTGTTATTTATGGTGAGTTGTAATTTGTTATAAATTTAGAAGTTATTATTATAACACTAAGAATATATTTAACAATTGGTAAATCATATATACTAAGAATTTATGATTTAGCAAGAGCCGAGACTCTATGAGGGTGGGGAGCTTATTTCTTGAGCCTTATTACAATGGGCCAAAGATGTCCCCAAGTGGGATTTGAAACTAAGTGGAGGGAATAACATCCCATTTTATCAACCACTTGGTCGTCTCACAAAAAGAATATCATATTCACCACTATTAAATAATTGTAAATATATTTAAGCATCACTTTCTTAACATTAAGTTCGAACAATGTGTTACACAAAAAGTTAAGAAATTGTAAAGTGTTTATCTATTAAAGACAAACGAACCACTATATAATTTAGTGCATTCTCTATCACCATTGTAGAACTCTCTTTTCCCAACTTCTCAACGATTTATTTAAACAAATTAGAATCTAATTGGTCACTTGGTCAATAAAAGCATTAAAATTTTTACTGGACTTCATGCCCTTAGAGGTAGAGATGACAAAATGAATTGTGTTCTATTTCTAGTATGTGCAACCATTTCTTGTGCAAGACTTATGATCTTTTGCAAAAACTTGGGTTAAAGTTTGGCATTTTGTTATTTCAACTAATCCCATGCAAAAATTTCTTTTTTTCTCTTTATATATATATTTTGCCTCTAAATATGTTTTAGAGACTAGTTAATTGTGCATATTAGTGTAGTGAGATGTTTTAGAGACTAGTTAATTGTGCATCTTAGTGTAGTGAGACCACAGTGAGACCTTGAGTAATGACTATTTAAAGACTTCAAGATGATACTCATGATATTTACTCTGCAAATCCAACCATCTGGTATTTCCTTGCATAATGAAAAGTAATAGTTATTATTATTTGCGAGCATGATAGGTTCTCTACCTAGTTATGTCGTTACTGGCATGTTGGTGATATATAACCATTTGACATAGGTGATTCGATCTTTTAAGTAGTTGGCGTGATATCTTCGTCATTTACGAGTGCGATGAGCTTGACCACCTCTTTAAACCTTGCAATTATTGGCTTGTTCACAACGGTTAATTACTCGACTCAATCTTGTTTGATATACTTGAGAAGGATTGCGGTACATGTTATCCTTGTCCAAGTAACTCCAAGTCTATGGTGCATGATGAAAGTATAAGGAATTGAGATCACAATTTATTTTTAACATGTACTATTGGAATAGACCTTAATGTTAAGCAATTGCATGTTTTGTATTGGTTAAGAAGAAAGAGCTAATACATATATCTAATTATTTAGTTAAAAGTTTAATTTGGATAATCTCAGTTTAATTTTGATAATCTCTATATACTACAAGTTTATATGGTCAAAATTCAGATCATGGTAAGTTGAGGGATCTTTAATTTTTCTTCAGGTTATGTGTTTTTTGGGTCATGTTCAAATAAATTATTGTGCATAAATTAGACATATTAGAAACATTTACTAAATGAATAAGATTGAAGAAAATTTAATAAAGGAAACAAACTAAAATTGCTTTTAGAAATTGATATTCGCTGAATTATATACAAAACCACATAGTTCGTACTATCATTTAAATGCACAACACTCTTGGCACAACAAAATACACTACGTATATAAGGGGAAAGAAAAAAAAATATACTATTTATTCGTTCTTTTTAAAAATTCTATCAATAATATTAAAAAGAGATGCTAAAATACATTCTCGCTTTCTTTTGAGAATAATTTTTCTCTATCAAATAAAACTGACCATATGAAATTCAAAGTTCATTTGGCCCCTCCTTCCTCCCTTCAAATCACTTTAAGTTCCTTGTACCAAGATCTATATAATGGAAAATAATTTTTTACATAAAATAATAAAACACATGAAGGTTCCATAAGCTGTATTAGAATAAATATATTCTTACAATTTTTTAATTTTTGTTTCAAAGGAATAGGTAGTATTTTGTATTATAAAGAAAAGTTAGAGATTGATCCAGAGCCCTTACATTTTGGATCATGTGCCAAAACACTACTACATTCCATGGCCCACAAAGTAGAGCTTCTATGCCTATTACAAAAGTTACCCAGTATTATGAAATAGAGTCTGCTATAGACTCCGCAAAAGATTCCTAACAACAATAGTTATCTAGAATACATCAAAAGAATTCAAATAAAGAGGAACCCTAGGTTGTTTTCTCTTTTGCATCGCCATACTCAGGTTGTGCTTCGTATTCTTCATGTAATTCTATGCTTTTTCTGCTTCGGATCCTCACTGGTTCCAACTATGTCTATATATGACTTTGCTCCAAGGCTAAGCTCTCCAACTTACTTCATAGAAGTTCGGATTTGGTGGTCATCACTAACTGAAAATCCATTCTCCTTGTTTCCTTCGTGGCTCCCCGGTGAATCTGAGTTTGCATCACTCCTTCAATTGACTTCATCACTTTTTCAGAAGGCAATTCAACTTGACCAAGTCTCCTTCATGGGACATTTCCCCTAGAGCCTCCATGTGTATACCTTGCATCTCCTCACAATTGAAGCCAAGAAGCACTAACAAATTTTTATCCCTGCTATGTTTCCTCAATGCTGACACCGAGCGAGGATGAAATAGAATGATACCCTTGGGAGATTGATGTTATCCTTTGATTTTATTCAAGAAGCCCTTGAGCAAGGGTGGCTTCTCTATTTTCCATTGAATTGAATTTAATATCCATTTGTCTTAAGATGTGAAAGAAATCAATTTGTTCAAACTGTCGAGATAGTAAGGTTACCATTTGAAAAGTCAAAGGGAGATCTAGATTCGGTGAATCCCTTGCTTTCCTCACTTGATGAATTACTATCATTGAATCTCCAAACAATGAAAGTTTGGTGATTTTCCTATAAATTTCCATTTCGAGTCCTTACCAAAGAGCGAGATATCCTTCTTGGTTTTTGGATGCTACTCCAAGGCCCTAAGAAAATCATGTATGTATGTGTTTGTTGAGGTGAAATATTACCTCTCGTTCTCATACAACCCCTTCTTACAAAACATTCTAAAACAAAAAAATTGATCATTAATTACTTCCTATAGGATTTTTTTTATTAAAACAAAAAAAGATGAGTGTCAGTTCAATTGTTCATCTGCATTTGGTTCCTCTTTTGTTGATTCCTATTTCCTATTTGAGTGTAATGCATGTATTGTACTGCATATAGGTTGAGAGGGACCAACATCGACCATAAAAATGGTGAAATATATATAGGTAGTATTATGTTCTCATCCTTTTTGTTTAGTACATTGATATAAATATTAAAACAATATTTATTACCTATGTTTACTAGGAGAGGCCATGGTTTGGGCAATCTCCTCCTATTGCCACCTAGTATCCTCATTTATAGCTTGCCCCTCAAAACAAAAGAAATTTACAATACACCAAATCTAATATAAATTGTTATTATCATCTCACATTTGATAATTTATAATGATACTAGGGGAGGCCATGGTTTGGATAATCTCCTCCTATTGTCTCCTAGCATCCTCATTTATAGCATATGCCTCAAAACAAAATAATGTTAAAATATACCAATTGTAATATACATCGTCATTATCATCTCACATTTGACAATTTTACATTCCTACTACCACCATGAGGTTTCTTTCCTCTATGATCATCAATACTACTTGTGCTGACTTGCATTAAATAAAGACATTAAATTATAGGTAGTTTATTTTGTAGAGAAAAATGATTTATTTTTTCATATCTTTCCCAAGTTTAAGTTACATTTTAAAAACTAACATTTGATTACCCTCAAAATTGTAGACGTTGAAACATGCCTTGAATCTTGCACTTGAATATGCTTCATTCCTTCTTCAGTGTTTGTTTGTTTGATGACACCCCTTACATTCCATAACAAAGTTTTAATTATTTGTTGTAGTGAAATAAAAGTTTGATAATTTCAATAATGGAATAGTTTAATTATTTTCATACTTAAAATTTTGACATACAATTTTAGGTATGTATCTTGGCCAAGTTTGTGTTTTTCATGTTTATTTAACCTGGCTTGGGTGGGGTGGCCTTGGAGGTGTCTTTGAGCCTACAAATTTTTTTAAGTGGACATAATGCAAATTTTTATAGTCTTTCTCTGCCCTAGTCTCCCACTAGCAAAACTGGACTAGTGCCAAAGCCATAAAATATTAACTATTTGAGTTTGATGACCAAGATGGAAATAAAAAATTACATTAATTATGGTACAATGATATACTATTCAACCAAGTAGCTAAAACATATTGATAAATCAAAAAGTAGGAAAATACAATAGAAAAATAGTAGCGGTTCATGGAGACAAAGATGAGTTGGAGGGCTCAACCTCAATTGGCTCTTTTCCATGTTGTTGAGAGCTTCCTGGGTATGGTGGGAGGCTCATATGGCTTTGAATCCCTACATGCAGTGATCCAAGTTCTTTATTTAGAGCTATAGGTCATCAAGCATTTGTAGAATCTCCTCCTTAGCCTCATTTCTATCTAGCATCACTACTCCCAATATGGTCTTATGATATGCAAATATAATTCCACTATGTACATGTATTAATTTTGTCTACCCCTAGAATGACCTATATCAGGTTTCTAGGTAGCCACTTCCACAACGATGTCATTGTCTAACAAATAACCTCATTCACCAACTATAGATTGTTCTACATCATTCACCTGAGCTCAAATTACTTTCGGTGTCTATTCATGATATATATAATGGATGATTTCACATGATTGTGATATTGTGCCCCTCTAGCCTTGTTCCTACAACATGATTGTTGGTAGGTCAACCTTGCCGCCTCAAATAGGAGACAAGACTTAGAGTAGGATAAGCCTACAATTAAGGTGATGAAAACACCAAAAGAAAGATAGGGATAGAGAGAAAAAGAAAAAGAAATATCCTAATAGATACATGACAGAGAGGCTGGGATGCAGAGCAAAGGAAAGATGGAGGATGTTGAAAAGGGAAAGTGATCACTAACAAGTCGACCATAGAAAAAATAAGAAAGGAAAAAACATGGAAAACAATGAAAACCTCTGGAGAAACTTGAAAAACATGCATAAAATGATAAACATGAAAATTTTAAAGAAATAATAGAGCCAAGGATTATAAAAACCATTAATCACAATGGACATCATGATCACATGCAGAATTTTATTACTCTTACTCCCAAGTGCATAGTTATAACAAGATTAATTCAATGATGGCATAATATAATACTTAACGAGCATGTAAAAATCACTAAGGAGATGGAGTCTTAATTAGATGTTAGGGGAGGGGTGGTGACTTGGAAGGTCCCCTCCCATAATTGCTAGGTGGGATGGTTAGGATATCAATTCCGACCTATCCCATCCCCTCTCACCCCATATGAGGAACCTGGATAGTTTTGTCTTAACTGATCATAGTTGTTCCTTAGGGCTGAATATGAAAGACCTTCCCATGTTATAGAAAGTAGTGCTAAGGATTATGAACATGATTTTTTGGATAATATATTAGTTAATTTGTTTCTTGAGTCTCTGATATGGGAAATGATGACCATAAAGATTCTCTAGAGAATGTATACAACTCTAGAGAGACTAGTTTGCAACCACCAACTGGTTGAAACCTTTCCAAGGGATGAACCATGTAGGAGATTCTTAAGCATGATGATGATTAGCTGATAATTACCTTTCACAACCAATATAGAAAATAGAGTCAAGGATAACTAAAGAACAAACTCAATAACAAAGATTTCAATGACATTATTACTGTTGTTATTGAAAATCCTACGAAGAGTTGGAGGATGTCACCAAGGTGTAACCCTCCCTCCCACCCCCTCAGACTATATAGGTAGATGGGAGGTGTTACTTTTAATTAAACAAACCTCCAAGGTATTATTATGGAAATGGGGTTAAAATTTTTCTTTCCTCCCGAAGTTAGCAGAATTAACTTTGGATAATACCATCGCATCTAACTTGTTAAGAGCTTTCTTATGATGTAAATTTTACCTCATTCAGATTCTTAGATCGAAAGTTATGCCATTATGAAGATCAACCAATTGGATAGTGCCATTTATCACCCTACATGGCTAATGGGCTATCCACCTCATAGCGTAAGCCTTGATCCAACCAATTTGATTTAAATCAATGGTCTGTATTAATAGCAGGGTCCCCTTCCTCCCTGACAGCTAATGGGGTTTGCTACTGACACTTCCCACTTTAGTTAATGAAAAATCCATCCATCATGTCTTATGTTAATCATGATCACAATGGGGGATGGGTCAATCAAACCTAATGCTAGATGAAAGACACAAATGGGAATCTTCCCAACTCAAAACACCAAGTTTGACGTTCCCTCTTCTATTACCTGCACGAAGAGACAAGGACGAAACTTTAAATCATTTTGATAGGCGTAGTTTGCGATGGCGTGGCACGTCTCATGTTGCCACCTAGAAGCCACCTAACCATATGAATTCCACAACAAATAACTCCACGTCACCTGCCTCCATTGCAACTTTTTGATATCACATTGACAGTAGTGTGACATCTCCATACCACGTGGCATTCTATGATGATGCAACATGTCATCCAAGCACTAACCACTTGGAAATACAAAGAGGTCCATTCCCGCCTACCACATATCACATTGAAAATGCACCAAGTTAGCGGTCTCACCACACCATCCTTCCCTCATGGCGTTCACATGACGCTATTAGGCCCTCTTGGCATCTGTCACCTTATCCCATGAGGGCTTCATTGGGGGAGAAATACCATATCACATGCCTTCATATTGGGGGATATATATTTAGCAAAAAATGACATAATATATTGAGCATATAATAATGGGTAAATGGGTTTTATATTGGAAGGTATAAAAAATGGAGCTCAAAGTTAATGAAAAATATAAAGGGGTATAAAAAAGGTTAATGAAAAAATGGATACCGACAATATCTAGTGAAAGTAGGGGTTTTTTAAATTGGGAAGGTGTATTGGGTTCATATTGGTAGGGGTTTAAATAATGTGATTTTTAAAGGTATTTTCCAATATGTAGTCAATTTAAGGGTATTGTTTAGTATGCCACGAACACATATGCTATGTCAAAGGTTCATTGAATGAAGGCCCCATGCCTTAGCATGCATCGTGGCTCCCAAGGGGCCAAACCATTTGTGAATTATTCACGTTTCCCATTATAGACGAAAAGAGTTTTCCATCACGCTCTCTGTTAACTATGCCTGAGTCTAGAAAGAATAGTTCACTGACCAATTTATTCACATTTTTTATGATTTTCCCAATGAAAAGTTTTGATTCTTGTCTAGAATTTCAAGAAAGTATTTTAAATTGGATCCACCAGACAATCCTTTCCCAGAAGAATCTCAACCTTTAGAGGAGGAATCTATAATTCCTTTTATTCCTTAATCACCTCCTTTTCTTGTGCCTTGTGTTGTGCATATTCAAATTAGGAAATATGAAAATGAAATCCACGAATATGACCGGATAACTATTCCTAATGCCGATGAATCTATTGATGAGAAATTACTTTTCCTCTCTTATCTTTCTCAAGATGATGATTCTCCCTATCTTACCAATCATTCATCTAATATTTTTGTTAATCAACCTGTCAATATTGAACCCTTTGATCATGTTGAACCTCTGGACAAACATTATATGGATCACCCTATTTCTATCAAATTGCACGATGATGCTTGTTCAATTTTTATGGATGAATCTTTGTTCTCACATGAGGACTTGGAATTGTATAACTTTCAATTGGATTCAGATTTGATCATTGAGGAATTTCATTCAAGTGTGTCTACCACCGCCCGCCCCCCCCGGCCGCCACCCCCCCTCTCATACCTTGTGTTAGAATATTGGTAATGAATTAGTTAATCTAGCGCAAGGAGATGAAGGTTTTCAAGAAGATGATATGTTAGTTATTGACGATTTCTGTCAAAACCTTGTTAATATGTTTGACGAAAATCAACCATTCCATAAACCAGGAAACTCTGATATGGTCTCTTTTTTAAATTAAAATCCTCCAGAGTTTTCCATCCTCTGAATCCACTGCTTCCTTCACAGTTTTGGGATCATCATCAGTAACAAACAAAGAAAAATTTGAACAAAAAGCAGATGGACTATACCTTTCTGGCTTCCTTATATCTTGAACTGATCTTCTCATAGCCGAAGTTTGTGGCTCTTCATCTTCTGATTCCTCCTTTGCTGTAGAGTTTGATTCTTCCTCCTTTAGCTCAAACTCTATCTTCTAAGGTTCCTTTGGTTGGACTTCATGTTTAATAACATCTTTTACCTCTCTGAACACCACATTTCAGCTGTACACAACCTTCCGTGTGATTGGGTTCCAAAGCTTATGACCCTTTAAACCATCCTTATACCCAATAAAGATGCACTTTTCAGATTTACTATCCAACTTGGTTCGTTTCTCCTTTGGAACATGTACATATGCATCACATCCAAATACCCTCAGATGTGAAAGAGATGGTTTCTTACCAGTCCATACCTCTTGTGGAGTCTTATCTTCCAACGTTGATGAAGGTGACCTATTAACCAGGTAACATGCAGTATCCACCGCCTTTGCCCAGAATTCCTGTCATAACCTGGCACCACTGAGCATGCTTCTTTCTCTTTGCATCAATGTCTTATTCATTCTTTCTGCAACTCCATTTTGTTGAGGTGTATATGGAGTAGTCTTCTGTCATTCTATACCACACTTCTTATAGAATTCTTCAAATTCCTTGTTGCAAAAATCTCCACCATTATCTGTCCTCAACACCTTTATCTTCTTCTCTGTCTGATTTTCCACGAGAGCCTTAAATTCTTTAAACAATTCTTTAAACCTGTCAAAGGCTTCAGATTTATTCTTAAGGAAATATATCCATGTATTCCTTGAGAAGTCATCTATAAATGATACATAGTACAGAGAATTACCCAGTGATGGAACCTTCACAGGTCCAAACACATCACTGTGTTCTAATATTTGTTTCGCCCTCTTACTACCAGAGGGGAAACTCACCTGATTCTACTTCCCGTATACACAATTTTAACAGATATCAAAATACAGAGAGCTATTATTTGTACCTTCTACCATACCTTTACCATGAAGTATTCGAAGGCCCTTCTCTCCAATATGTCCAAGCCTTTGATGTCACAACATGGTCTTATCTCCAGAGACCACTAGATTTTATACTCCACTTTCAGGAACCACAAAACTGTTGCACCCATCAATAACAGTTTTACCTTGCAGCTTGTACAGAGTTCTAATTCGAACTCTCCGCATCAATACCAGTGCTCCCCGAACCATTTTGCAGGTATCCTTCTCTAACACTATTTTTACACCTGCATCATCCAACTTGCTTACAAAAATCAGATTTTTGGCCAATGCAGGAATATGCAAAACACCTGGAAGTGTTCTAACACTTCCACCTTGAAACTTCAACTTTACTTTTCAATGACCAAAGATTACAGCCTTCCTATTATCCCCTAAGAAGACATCACCACCATCGTATTTCTCATGCTTGCAGAACCACTCTCTATGGGGAGTGAAGTGAAAGGATGCACTTGAGTCAATCAACCATGACTCATGATCTACATGTATACTTGAAGAAGCCATGTACACATCCCCACCTTCATCTGAGGTGGTTTTCGCTTCTTCAGAAGGAGCATCATTAGATCCCTTTCCTTTATCAGGAGCTTTAGATTTATAGTCCCTTTTTTAGTGCCCTTCCTTTCCGCATTTCCAGCACACCACCTTTACAGGTTTTCCTGGAGATTTAGATCTCCCACTCGATGACTTATTTTTGTTTCTATTCTCGGACCGTCCTCGTATAGAAAAGGCATCACCATTCTATATCTCCATATTTTTTTGTCTCATCTCCTCCGTCAGCAAGGATGAGACTATTTCATCAAATTGCAAGGCAGTTGCAATTCTACCTATTGCAATAAGCAGACTATCCCACGAATCTGGTAGAGAACACAACAAAATGATGCACTTATCTTCATCTAAAATTTTAATATCAACAGATGCTAACTGACTTACCACAGTATTAAACGCGTTCAAATGCTCTGTCACTGAGTCTCCATCTTTCATCCTCAAGTTATACAGCTTTTTCTACAGGAACAGTTTATTCACCAGAGATTTAGGTTGGTACAAAGTCCCTAACTTGTCCCACAAAGCCTTTGTCGTAGCTTCCCTTGATACATTCAACAATACTGAATTTGAGACATAATCATATTGTGCTCTTTGCCTTCTGATCCAACTTCTTCCATTCTTCATCAGACACTCCCGTTGGTTTAGTACCCAGATCTACCACGATCCACTGATCTTTATCCACCAACAAATCCTTCATTTTGAGTTTCCACAACTCAAAACTCTGACCATTAAATTTCTCGATCTCTATCTTTCCACTGCTCGCCATCTTCTTTCACCACTAGAATCGATCTTGCAGATCTCCCACTGAACACGGTCTACCACAGGCCCGAGTGAAACCCCTCAACAACAAAGGCGTCCCCTTAAAGCCAAAACAACTCTGATACCAAATGCATGTTTTAACCCCGTACAGAAATTACCTGCATACGAATTCTAAAACACAGAAAATAAACAATGCGAGAGAATAACATATAAAACACATATACACATAGTTTTTCCCCTAGATCCCAAAACCAGGACTACCATCTTGATTTTTCATTATGTTTCTTTCAATGTTACAATACATATTTATACATGCCGAAGCATCCAATACCATGGACCAAAAAACCATCGTGTCCAAAAAACATGTGTAAAAATCATGCACAAAACCATAGGTGGGTCCGCCCAACCTAACATAGGTTCCAAAACCAAAATTTTCTGTGGCGCTGCCCCGGACCCCATAAAGTGGGGTTACGGGTACCCCTCAAACCCTCTATTAACTACGTGGAAAGAATATAACACAACCCAACAGTTAGTGCAACCCCCTTATTGCTATTTTTGTGCCCCATAGAAGCCCACTATTGTTATTGTTGTTCCCTTATATTATTATTGTTATGTAGGCTCTAATTATATTGTGACCCCTTAGACTCGTATATATATGAAGGAGGTGTTTTCATTTGTATGATCCAATAATTTTTCATTTATATGATGTAAAGGGGGTTTCCCCCTCGAAGAGGCTAATTTTCAAGTTGTTTGTCTATCTTTTCTTCTCTTTTGTGATCTGGTTGCATAACATTTGGTATCAGAGCTTTGGATTTTAGGGTTTCACTACTTCAAACAAGTCATATTGGATTTTTCACTAGATATTTTTTTCTATGGGGCTTCAAAATTTAAAATTTAGACCATGTGGAGCTGAAATCTTGGTGAATTTTTTTATAGAAATTTCAGATATTGGTTCGCTATATTTTCTGAGATATGGTCTGAAGAAGTTAGGGTTTCTACATGCTCCAAAATTCAGTCTCAAAAAGGTGACCTAGGGAAAATCATCATAAATTTATCTATAGGCATCATATTTAAATTTCATAAATAATGACTGAAATCCCACAAACTGTAGTTTGTTGTGTATCAATTTTAGGACCAAAGGTTGAAATAGTGACACGTGGAATTCGGTACAAGTTTTCTCTATTGAACTAGTCCATAATCAGGTTATCATGGGAGATGGGGTATAACTTTATCTTGAAGAATCCAATCTTGGTTTGACTTGTGGAATTGGAAAGAATATTCAAAGGGATACCATAGGATGAAATTTTAGACCTTAGAAATTTAAAATTAAGGAGATACAATAGTTTCAAAATCAAGCTCCTAAAATTAAGAAAAAGGTGTGTATTTTTTTTTTGGCACAACTTTTGACGATATACTAATCTATAAGAAGTCTTGGGAGGATTATCTTCAACATGTTGATAGGGTGCTTAAAATATTGGAGGAGAAACAATTATATGAAAAAACCTCCAAATGTTTCTTTGGAGTACATGAGGTGGAGTATTTGGGTCATATTGTATCTCATGAGAGTGTTAAGGTAGACCCTAACAAAATTAAAGCCATTAAGGAACAAAAAATCCCTATAACTCTAAAGTATCTTCAAGACTTTCTCGGTTGACAGTGTATTATCACAAGTTTGTTAAGGATTATGGGAGAATAACAACATCTATAACAACATTATTGAAAAAAGATTCACTTTCTTGGACCCCAGAAGCAACTAATGTCTTTGAACATCTTAAAAAGGCAATGTGCCAAGCACTAGTCTTAGTTACACCAGACTTGAAAAAAACCTTTATTGTGGAATGTGATGCCTCAGGAAATGGAATTGGTGTTGTTTTAATGCAAGAAGGAAGACCTATTGCTTTTTAAATTAGTCCAATCAAGGGAAAGTATTTATAGAAACCTATTTATGAGAAGGACATGTTGTCAATACTACATGCACTAAATCAATGGTGACCTTACCTAATTGGAAGACACTTCAAGGTAAAAAATAGATCATGATAGCCTTAAATACTTTATGCAACAAAGATTATCTTCAAAAGAGCAATAAAAAAGGGTCACAAATATATTGGGTTATGACTTTGAAATCATCTACAAAAGAGAGAAGCAAAATGTTGTTGCAGATACACTCTCAAGAAAGGATGACGACGTGGAAGCATTTCTCTGTGCCATTTCTATTATCCAACCTGATTGGATAACTAAAGGAAGGGAGGAATGGAAGAATGATGAAGGGTTGTGGACACTCATTCAAAACTTGCAACAAGATCCCAATACATATGAATCATTTCTCTGGAAAAATGTTTCATTATGGTATAAATATCACTTATATCTATGTAAGAATAACCAAATCAAACAAAGGATTCATTTTGAATTGCACACCTCCCCCTCACGAGGGCACTCAAGATTTTGAAAAACTTACCACAGGGTCAAGAAGGAATTTTTTTTAGATGGAATTAAATGTGATATTCAGAAGTTTGTGGCAGAATGTTTGGTTTGCCAACAAAATAAAGTTGAGACAATTAAGACTACAGGTCTATTAAAAAATTTAGCCATTCCAAGCCAGCATTGGAAGGAGGTCTCAATGGATTTTATCACAATTTTACCCAAGTTCAAAGGAAAGAGTGTCACCATGGTGGTAGTTGATATACTTACTAAGTATGCAACACTTTTGTGCTTTATCTCATCCTTTTAAAGCTAGTACAATTTCTACTGCATTTATGAAAACAATTCAAAATCTACAGGGAAACCCAAAGATATTGTAAGTGTCAAAGATCCCATCTTCACTAGAAATTTTTAGATGGAATTATTTTCTTGTCTTGGTACTCAATTAGATTAGAGCTCATCTTATCTTCCTCAATCTGACAAGAAAATTGAGACAATGAACAAAGGTTTGGAAGGATTTCTTTGTTTTTTTGTATCTAATAAATAAACACAATGGGTCAAGTGGTTACCTCTAGCTGAATGGTGGTATAACACTTCCTTCCATACTATAGCGAAAATGACCCCATTTATGGAAATTTATGGATATCATCCACCGTCAATCACATCATATTTAAGAGAAAATTCTAAGGTTCAAGTAGTGGAAGATCACATCGATCATTAACGACAATTTCTCCAAATCTTAAAGGATAACCTCACTCTGGCACAAAATCGAATGAAACAACAGGCATAACAACATTGTAGTGAAAGAAGTTTTGGCATAGGAGATTGGGTATTTTATGACCACAACCATACAAAAAAATATCCCTCAAGAAAGCTAAGAAGGATAATAAATTATCACCCAAGTACTATGGTCCTTACAAAGTGTTGAAAAATATTGGTACTTTTTGATGGTGCTGGACCCACCAACATGTTAGGGGATATCCATGGTAAGAAGTCCCAACTAGACCTCAGACCATTTGGTGTAGGAGTCCCAGCAGTGGGTTGTATGGTATTGCCCTGACCATGGTTCCGTATAGAGGCAAGTAAGATGTCCCTGTTGGTAGCAAGGGTGTGACATATGCAGCAAGTCAAGGAAGGTGCATGAGCTGTTCTAACACACGGAGGGTGAGGTGAGTGTGCCCCTTGGAAACCTATGAAATCATGGAGTTAAGAAGGGAACACACGAGATAATGTGCATCACAAAATGGAAGGCAAGTGAGCTAGAAATCCAAAGTGATGGTTAAACCAACAACACATTTTAGTAAGATTCATACATACATATACAGAAAATAGCTACATATGCATGTGTCAGCAAACATATACATATATCATTTAGAGTAAACAAGATATATTAAATACAATATAGCATATGTAGGAAGCGTGCTGGCTCTATTATATTAGGAAGTGTAAGTTCCAGTCATACAATACAAGCATGAACAACCACTAGTTCTGACAACGGAATGTTATAGTCACTATCGCCTACTCCTCCAAAGAGATATACTAGCTCTGCACAATGGAGAAGTCAATGCTAATTACAATACTATCCAATATCTCTCTAAGATACTCCTATCGGAATCTTGGTTCACCAAAATCCACTACATTGAGTTATGAGGGACTACATATAGAAAAGGGTGGGGTGGCCCTTGACATTACCCTTTGTGACTGTTCATCTATCCTCATGACTCTTCATATACTCTATGACTGTTACATCCAACTATCGACACTGGAACTTCCACTTAACAAGACATAACATACAATTTGCACATGTACCCATGTGAGGCAAAATAGGCTTGAGCAAGCCATGTAAGACATCACTATGACTCACATAATTGTAGGAAGACCAGCTCTTCGACATCCTCATGATGGTCGATGGTGGTGAACTGATACCATGCTTGGTAGTCCATGATGCTGTTCGTGTACTCTATGGTGACATCTTTCTAGAAATGAACTCTTGCCTCCATCGCATCCCGGTACATTGCTTGGGATCCTTTGTCCAACTCGTCTGATAACATGCGCATCATTGTTTTGAGTGTGTCAGACCAACGACATACTAATGCATGGTGTCTGCACTGATCACCAAGTCTACGCTGGTCGCAATGCACATCAACTCGTCAAGCTCCAGTCGAACTTGTGCATTTGCCTTTGCCTCAATGAGTGTCCCAATAGATGGGATCGTGTGTGCGCACACAACAACATCCATACTCCTGAATACATGTTCATGGGAAGCCTGTAGACTAGTGATGGGTTGCAGGAGATATTTATAGTTTCAGATTTGACTTCAGATGCATGCCTTCAACTCGACTGTTCTGGGCTTCATCATCTCGGGCAAGTGTAACGAGGCTCCCTTGTATCTCATTGTCCATGTTTGCATGTAGTCAACAACAGTATGCACGTTTGACAAGATACGTGATCTCCTAGAACATCATTGCTGCCAACCATTGAGATGGACAACTGCCTTATGCATGGTACGAAACTTGGAATACAACGCCCGTATGATTGTTTCAAGGGACAATAATTCATACAGTATTGCCTTCTTCAACTATGCTCAGGCGGATGTTGTAACCAGTTCTCCTCCTTGCTTGGTCGTCTATAACTCCTTAGCCATTTTCTCGTTCTCAGCTATCAAGAAGCGAACACTCGAGCTAGTGGCTTCAACATATGATCTGGTAGCATCGGCCAATGTTGCTGGATGCTTGCACATGTCAGACATGATCACTCATTCCTCAAACTACGCAGGAGATGTGTGATCATCCAGAGTAGACACTCTGTGAGATTTCACAACTCTATGTTGCGACTCGTTGAATGATATGTTGTGCATCTCCCCTTCCGGATTGTCCCTAAATATCTTAGTGTCTCCTTGGTCACTTGGGACTTGCTCTGCTTTCGGATATGATGAAGCTGGTAGGTCAACCTCTTGGTAGTAAGCCATGAGGTCGATGTCTTGATCTAACTCTTCTTGCTCCATATCTGTATCCATTTTCTCAAGTGCTTATTCAATCTCTTGAGAGAAGTCCTGCTCCTATGACTACTCACCCTATCTGTTTGTTGCCAGATGTTTGGATGAGTTGACTACTTGTACAGGTGTAGTTTCATCTGTCTGTACATGTTGCGCCCCTACCGTACCTATTCATTCTTTGCTTCCTTCTCTTGTCTACGCATCTCCTGTTCCTTCTGAAGTTTCTCCTTCAACTCATGTAACTTCTTCTCTGTTTCCTCCATTCTCCAGTTTTCTCTCTGCCTTTGTGCATTCCTCCTATCGCGCTATTGCCTCTTCACCTCTATTGCCAACGCTACTTTCTGTACAAGTGCATCTGCTCAGAACTTGCAGCTTTGTTCTGCCTCCACGTTGTCGACAATATTACTCTTGCTTTTGTCGTGCGCCGGTATGTTTAAATCTACTAGTGCTGCTGTTTGTGCTCTCCTAGATGCTACTTCACATTGCTTTGCTAACCATTCCACAATGATGTCAACTAGTTCATTGGGCTTGGAGAAGTTGTAACAACATCTCCATGGGTCTTCCTCTACCCAATGACATGCCCCGTGGATCCAATGAAACTACACTCTCGTGTAGTGATCTTTTACGAAACAATGTAGGTCATACGGATTGAAGCTTTGGACATCAAAAGGATATATCTTGATCTCATTTTATTTGATATTTGCGTGTTTGAAATTCCATATTTTGTATAACCCAATCCACAACGGAAGAGCAGACCAAGGTGCCTTCTTCTTTCGGTGCAACCTAGCTGACAGTCTTGCCGAGATGTGGTATGATACCTCTTGCATGATGAGCTTGTCCACGGAAAAATTTGGAAAAACATGTGGAGGCTTCTTCATGCTGTACATCCGTATGAAGTTGCCGGACGGTGGGGCATACCAATCTGCTATGTTGATCGGTGCCTCCATTGTTTCCTTCGACATGCAAGGTGGATCCTGCTCAAATATCATCTTGTACACCTAGGTGACAAAATCATCTCACATAATTGTGATGACTCCTCTAAAACTGCATTCGGAAAACAATTTAAAATAAGTATTCACAGAGGTTTTCACTTATTTCCATGCCCACTTCAAGCCCGAGAACTCATGATGGTCACAGATTGCATCCAAGATGTAAGCGAACATGTAGATTTCTACTTGTTGACCTTGGGGCGGCTGTCGAGTTCTTGTTACCCGTTCCTTTAGCCTATAAGCCAACATGTCGGACTAGTTGTGTGCTTTGCCTTCATTGTCCAGTTGGTCCAATGCAATCACACAACTCCGCGGAAAGGTCTCCATGCTCTCTTGGCCATACAGGCGAAATGCAAAGATGACCAAGTACTGATACGCCTTTCGTAGTATCTTTTTCTTGTAATCCTGGTTAGGTGTCATCCTAAATTTGGCTGGCTCTTTTACCCAGTTATTCAAGATATCCTTGGAGTTGGCATTGCTGTTGGGTATGATGAAGGGTGTCTCCATGGTGACCACTAGCTTTGACATATGATAAATTTGCTGATAATCCTGTGCATTGAAGGTAGGAATCTCCATCCTGCCGAAACTGCTCAATGTCATCATCTTGGGATCAGTGTGTGAGATGATCCAATGTATCATGTCCATGCATGAGAACGCGGGATACCTGCATGCAATCCGGTACAAGTTGGACTTGTGAATGTTCACATAGACTTGGAGATATTCGAGGTCTTCCCCAAAACTTCATGCAAATGCATCATTGACCTCTTGCCATTTTATCTTGATGTCCTTGTCTACAATCAACTTGGTGTCTTCATAGATTGGCAAAATCGTAGACACTCACTCAACTGTTGCTCCAGTTGCACTTCCATTGGTGTCCTTTGATCCTGCTCTCTTGGAGTCCATTGATCTTGAACTGCTGAGAGGCAGGTGAACGCCTACTAGATATGGAGACATGGCAACATGAATGGCAAGAAATATGTCAACTAAAACCAATGCAAACTTGAGGAACGACATGCAAGATACCTGGGGATTGACTGGCAAGGATTGCACAATTTTTCCTGGGAGGCTGGGAGACTGGCTGCCAAAACTGTGAAAAGTCAGTCTAGACTGCTGGGAGGCTGGATGACTACTGGAATTTTGCAATGTGCAATCCAGATTGGCCTACTGAGTGTTGGGATTGTGCAATTTCAACTGGTAAGTGACACAGGCCCAAGGACTGCATTGCACAATTTTCTGGGCCAACAATCATTGCCCCTCAGAATTGCGCAAGGCAAGCCTAGAGGACAATCACTGGCCAAAAATGCACATTTTTTGGGAGGAAGGCAAAGCCTTCCCTCTCATGATTGCACAATGCTGTCTTGGGGAGGCAGAGTCCATGCCAAGGTTGCCCAGACCCGTCGAAGGGAAACTTAAAGAAAATGTGGAGGTGAATGCATGGTGATATTGAGTTTAAGGAGTGAATGATCATGCATGCAAACAATGAATGCAAGATTAAGAAAACGAGACAACATCCATGTGTATGAAGCATGTCACTAAATCGACGACCATTCGTGAAAAATAATGTCGTGCATGTAACAACAATGATATGCTAATGAAAACTGAAATGGTGGTAGTACAAGATAATATGCATTCAAGCGACATCAAACATTCACAGAAACCAAGCAGACAACACTCACACAAGACAAAACACCAAAAGCGACATAAATGCTGCAAAAGACAAGTTAAGCAGACTTACCAAGAAATAACTGAGCTAGATGTGTCGAAGACTCCTGGATGTGCTGTGGGATGTCAAAATTCCATCATCGATGTGAAGATGGGAGCTCTAAAGCGTTGAATAAATAAGTTTGAAGCTCATGATGCATATGCCACAAATCTAGTAAATAGAGACACTTGGAGGAAGGTTTCTAAAACGGTCTTTGCGTGTAACCTCTAGATGCTAAAAATATCTCCCTAAAATCTAGGGATTCTCTTTGCATGCTTCTTTTTTCTATTTTGTCAAAAAGCAGCCCATGCATGCAAGTCAAGTTTTCTCGGTCCCGGGTGGAATCTGTTATCACCCCAAGAAACTCTCCTAGGTTGTATATCAGAGATGCTCGGGAACATTACAAACTCAACAAAATGTTGGAAAATTGGTGGATGAATGAAAGAAATGCTGCATATTCAAGCCAGATAACCACTTCTACTATGCTTAACCCCAGACATGGGTGAACACCCCCAGACTACAAGGCTTTATACCACCAATTACTCATAGTTTAAGGAAAATGTGATGATGGAGAATACCAAACACACCAGTAGATGCACAGGACCCTGTGATGGCTAGCTGCAACTAGTAAAGAGGTCTGTAAATCTATTTCCTAATACATAGACAGGATGACAGCTCTCTGGCATTAAAATAACAGAAAACTGCATAAAAATTCAATGATACATGCTAGATCCAAACACAGAGGTGGGATGACAGCCCCTCTAATGCTAAACATCTACAACACATGAATAAATGCATAACAGGCACAACCTGGAACAAAGAACAAGAAGTGGAAAGTGAGCAATTAACAACAAAAGACGCTTGCATTAGCTGAAAATGAATACCAGACACTGCAGGTATCATAGTAGTTACAGTCTCCAAAAGTTGAACCTTACATCAAAATAACATTCATCCCCCATCAACCTTCTATTTTCTGGTTATATATAGAGGTTGATTACAAAATTGCTCTGCTGTGTTACACGAGAAGGCGTCATAATGGACCACCTAACAAATTGAAAATTTAGATATGGGGCTCTGTTATGGTTTGACTACTTTTATGGACAAAATCAGCCTTTTTGGATATTCTGTTGTCCTCCTCGGGCAGATGGAGTACTAACTGATAGGAGCTCCATAACTAATAACTTCGTTTATCTGCACAAGGCTATCCTGTTTCCATGTCGACCATGTTGTTCCTTGAATGCAGTGGTTGCAGATTGATTGTGCCGGGTACAGGTAATTGATAGTTAATGTCCTTCGCGAGCTCGCGACAGTCAAAAGGAGTTGAGTTTTCATGGCAGAAGCATGAGTAGGCCGGGGATAAAGCTCAGCCGTTGGATCGTGTGGATCAACGGTAGGGATCTATCGGAGGAAAAATCTGGAGGAAACGGGTGGGGACTAATGAAGGCTGTCAGATCATGCAACATTGGATCCAATGGTCATCGCGCGTGAAAGGTGCGTGGACGATATCGGGCGGGGAAAGGGTGTTTGGCGGGCAGGCGGTATTCCCCGCATTGCCTACCGAGCAACGGTGGTTTCCGTATGCAATAGCACAATGTCGTAAGATTGTGACATGTGGCAGCTATAAACCACCGCCCCTGTGGGTTAACGCGCATGCAAGTCACGCGATTGGGGCTTGTGACTGCCGTCCGATCGTGTGATGGATGGCCAGATGACCGGGAACGAGCGCAGAGTTTAATTTGCGAGAAAAAGAAAATTGACCGTTGGATCGGGACGATCAATGGCTATGGTTAAATGATGAGGAATAAATGGATAAGGCGTGTGGTCATGCGATTTAAACTTTGTGCCTGAGAGTTAAACAACATGAGTTTATACTGAAATTTGAAGGAAAACAGGGCTAGTGGGGAAAGAAGAAATTTTGGAAACAAAACAGAGAAAGCGGGGCTCAGAGAAAACACGGGATTAAACAGAGTTTTAAAGGAGAATAGGGAAAGCAGGGGCTATGGAGTTACAAGGAGAACGAGGGGGTAGAGGAAACCAATAGCTGCGAGCACTCTTCTCGGCACAAACCAATCATCAGTCCTGAAGTTGACCTTTAAACACTGAAATTTATAACAGAGCTAACACTGGCTCCTTCTGGGGATGAGATCCTCCCTGTGAGGTCTCAATATCCTGTAGACCAATGCCTTCATACAAAACCAACTTTAAAAACATTTCCTAGTATGCATTGGGCATGGAGTCACACCAAGTCTGCTCTAAAAGCTGAAAAAGAAACTGCTTACAATCATTAAGGCCTGAAAACTTAAAAATTAAAAAAAAATCGCCCATCTGCTGGGCCACCCAAAATTGTTGCCTGTCATCTAGTTCATCATAGATCAGCAAGACAGGATTTATTTGATCCTTTACCTCAAAGAGTTTAGGACATTTGAGCTTAATAGGTAGAAATGGATCAACCTTCATCTCCCTTCTGTGTATTTTCCTCCTTGGATGTTCTTTATAGGAGCCTTTGTACACCTGCTGAATAATCATGGCTGCTGTGTACTTATCTTTGTCACCTGTGGCCTGCACAATAAATATGAATGGTGTACCAATGTGTTCATGTGTGGAGGACACAAAGACATTATCTGCTCTTGAATCTTTGTTTGAACAATCCTCATCCAAGGAGGAATTCCAAGACTGCACATCCTCTTCCTCTGTCATCTGATAAGCTGCCCTTTCAGTCTGTGTAGAGGCCACCTGAGCAGGTTTCAGAATATCAAGACTGAGATGATCAGTTTCAGCCTTGAGCATTGAATTTAGTTCTGCCTCAGAGTTCAGGGGGCAACTTAGAGGGATTGTCACTTGAGCAGATAGAGAAACATAAGGTGATGGGGGGCTTTCTTCTCCCTTATTGATCACTGGGCAGGGGACAAAAGCAGGTTGGAAAATTTGCAGATCTTCATAGCCATGCGAAGATGAGCTGGCTTCGAGCACCAATTCTTGGAGGTTGGTAGGACCTGTTGCTGACTGCTTCTGCTGATCAGCTTGTTGTTCTGCAGCTACAACAAACTCATAAGCAGTACCTCTAGATAATGATTCTTCATAGGCAGCTCTGGTTAGGAAAGGAGCACCTTCCAAACCATGGACCTCTTCCTCTTCATCAGGATGCTCTTCTTCCATGACTATATTTTGACAAAGGGTCTTCACCTTTTGATCCTCATTTGTAAATTTATTTCTTTGCAAAATCTGCAACTGCTCCTGTGTTCCTTTATATGGATTTGGATTTGAAAGAGTAAAGGAACAAGGAGCTTCTGCCTCCTGAGAATACTGCTCAGCCTTTAGTTTGGAAATTTTAGAGGCCAAAAACTCAATCATCTTAGCTAATTCATCTATCTCAGGCTTTGAGGATGATGAGGATTCACCTCCCTGACTTCTTCTTTCAGCATCACCTTTGAGTCTTTTTGCAGCAATGATATTTGCTTCTACTTCAAATGCTGCAGCTTGCATATCAGCCAAAGAAGTAGATCTTCTTTCTCTTAAGAGCACGCAGAACTGAGAATCAAAGGCATTAGCATAAGTTATCATGGCAGAAATAGGGGTGGGCCTTACTTCAGTTGGAATTCTGCTGTACATATAATTGAATCTGATATTGAAATTAAACAGCAGCTCGCCATCTTCTCTTTGTAAGTTCCCAAATTCAGAATGATAATAGAACAAATCTTTATTATTCCCCCAGTGCTTTAAAAATACATCATCTAGGGCCTCAATGTCTGCAATGGACCTAGGGGGTAAATTTCTAAACCATTTTCTAGCTTCCCCATCTAGGCTTTGAACAAAAACCCTCATCCAGACATCCTCTTCATTGATATCCAGGTTATCAGCATAGCTGTAAAAGGACTCTAAATGCTCTTCAGCTGTTACCTCCTCTGCACCAGTAAACTTAGGCATAAACTCTTGATAATCTCCTGCAGGCATGGCATTCAAAGGGGTAGGCAAGACCAGAGGTCCATACCTAGCAACAATTATTATTTCTATCTTTGTAAGGGCTTGCTGACCTGCCATGGCTAGGGTATACGAAAGGATACTGGTGGACTGAGTGGTATGAATCAATGAAAAGAATGCCAGAAACAGCGGAATATGATGGACAACATGGATGCCTTTTTGTACTGAGGTCCGAAAGGGAAATGAATGACTAAGGAGCTGTATGAATCTCTGAAGGTATTTCTACACTAGCACAGATACATAAAAATTCCAAGGCTTACTTGATTCTGATACTCCTTATTGCGATATTTTCTTCTGCTGAACGATCTTCTCAGGATCAGGAACTTATTCAATTGGTGATTTATGAAGATATCTCTGTGCATACCTCACAAACTAAGCCAGAACTACAATGTGAAGTTGCCAAAGGATGGTCTTCCTCCAGTGGAGTCACCAGATAGATGATTACAACCAAATTATGTGCCCAGACCTTGTCTATCATCAAAATCTGGAACTGTGTCATTCTCTCAGGGAAGCTGAGCTTCAATTCTCCTCTCCCTGGCAACGACACCAATTAATCTTATCACCCCAAGAAACTCTCCTAGGTTGTATATCGGAGATGCTTGGGAACATTACAAACTCAACAAAATGTTGGAAAATTGGTGGATGAATGAAGAAATGCTGCATATTCAAGCCAGATAACCACTTCTACTATGCTTAACCCCAGACATGGGTGAACACCCCCAGACTACAAGGCTTTAGACCACCAATTACTCATAGTTTAAGGAATATGTGATGATGGAGAATACTAATCACACCAGCAGATGCACAGGACCCTGTGATGGCCAGCTGCAACCAGTAAAGAGGTCTGTAAATATGTTTCCTAATACACAGACAGGATGCCAACTCTTTGGCATTAAAATAACAGAAACATTCATACAAATTCAATGATACATGCTAGATCCAAACACAGAGGTGGGATGACAGCCCCTCTAATGATAAACATCTACAACACATGAATAAATGAATAACAGGCACCGCGTGGAACAAAGATTCAGAAGAAGTGGAAAGTGAGCAATTAACAACAAAAGAAGCTTGTATTAGCTGAAATGAAGACCAGACGCTGCAGGTATCATAGTAGTTATAGTCTCCAGAATTTGAACCTTACATCAAAATAACATTCATCCCCCATCAACCTTCTGTCTTTTGGTTATATATAGATGTTGATTACAAAACTGCTCTGTTGTGTTACACGAGAAGGGGTCATAATGGACCACTTAACACATTTATAATTTAGATATGGGGCTCTACTATGGTCTGACTGATTTTATGGAAAAAATTAGCCTTTTTGGATATTCTACTGTCCTCCTCGGGCAGATGGAGTACTAACTAATAGGAGCTCCATAACTAATAACTTCATTTATCTACTCAAGGATATCTTGTTTCCTTCTCAACCATGTTGTTCCTTGAATGCGGTGGTTGCAGATTGAATGTGCCGGGTACAGGTAATTGATGGTTGATGTCCTTCGCAAGCTCGTGACAGTCAAAAGGAGTTGAGATTTCATGGTGGAAGCATGAGCAGGCCGGGATAAAGCTTAGCCATTGGATCGTATGGATCAACGGAAGGGATCTATCGGAGGAAAAATCGGAAGGAAACGGGCGGGGACTAATGAAGGCCATCAGATCAGGCAACAATGGATCCAATGGTCATTGCGCACGAAAGGTGCACGGACGATATCGGTCGGGGAAAGGTAGTTTGGCGGGCAGGCGGTATTCCCTGCACTGCCCACAGAGCAATGGTGGTTTCTGTATGCAACAACGTGATCCCGTAAGATTGTGACATGTGGCAGCCAAAAACCACCACCGACGTGGGTTAACACGCACGCAAGTCGTACGATCGGGGCTTGCGACTGCCGTCCGATCATGTGACGGACGACCAGATGACGGGGAACGAGCGCAGAGTTTAATATGCGGGAAAAAGAAAATTGACTGTTGGATCAGGACGATCAACGGCTACGGTTAAACGATGAGGAATAAATGGATAAGGCGCACGGTCATGCGATTTAGACTTCGTGCTCGAGAGTTAAACAACATGGGTTTATACTAAAATTTGAAGGAAAAGAGGGCTAGCGGGGAAAGAAGAAATTTTGGAAAAAAAACAGAGAAAGCGGGGCTCAGAGAAAACACGGGATTAAACAAAGTTTTAAAGGAGAACAGGGAAATTAGGGGCTATGGAGTTACAAGGAGAACAAGGGGGAAAGGAAACCAACAACTGCGAGCACCCTTCTCGGCACAAACCAATCATCAGTCTTGAAATTGACCTTTAAACACTGAAATTTATAGTAGAGCTAACAGATCTAGTCAACCCGAAGGCACATGCAGCAGCCTGCTTGACTGAGGGAAACTTTTGCAAAGTTTTTGGGAGGAAGATGGGCTAGCTGCCCAGAGGAATTGCATAATTTCTGGGAGGAGCAACTGACTGTTGCCCATAATTACACAATTTCTGGGTTGATTAGTCCTGCTGGGCCAGATTGTGCAGTTTTCACTAGGGAAGGTTGACTGACAGGATTGCACAATTTCTGAGCCTAGCTGGCTACCAGTAATATTTGTGTAATTTCTAGAGGGAAAGTTGGTTCCCCTCCAGAATTGAGCAATTTCTTGAGGGAGCTGCTCAACCAGCAGTTGGACAAAGTCTGGGGAAGAAGCCTGTGGGTGAATGGAGCAAGCTATGATGCACAAGTTGTCCTGCTGCTAAGAAATCAGTGAATATCATGTACTTGACAGTGCAAGACATGTTGCTGAGGATGGTTGGTAGGGAGGGCCCAAAACAAAGCTAAGGAAAATTTTTGGAGGGTGGATGTAGCTACTACAACACTTGGCAACACACTGGTAGAACTCCAGCTCTTCGAATGGACCTTGTTCATTAAAAGAAGCTCTAACACCTCTGGAAGTATTGTTCAGTTCTCTGTTCATCTTGGATTCCACACTTGCTTGATTATAAGATGTAGCATCTGTCAACATCTTGGTCGGTCGACACACATTCCAAGCTAAGCCAACATAGTTGTTTCAAGTGGGGATGAGGGGTATATTGGTGCACAAGCAGTTTAGTCGTTAGAGTTTTAGTTTCATCTCTAGTGTTGCTCCACTTCCAGTAGGTCTGGACAGTACCCTAACGGAGTCACGCAAGAACACAAGCATCACTCTGCTGCTAGCGAGCCTGGTTAGTACCCCGACGGAGTTACTTGCATCACCTCTCTATGCAAGAAGCCTTTCTTTTCTTTCGCCTTACTCATTTTTCATTTTTTCAAAATTTTTCACTTTTCATTTTTTTCATTTCTCATTTTCATAATTGTTCATAGCACATATTCATTTCAGATGTGGAAGAGGGATCCCAACTTATTGAGAGCATAAGAGGTTTTTGATTTAGAGAAGTAGTTTATATATACCTCTGACGTGCTTGTTAAGGTTTTCCCCCTCACCTTACTCTACTTGATTGAGTTGCCAAGGGTTAACCCAAAAATAACTGAATAGAGTAGGTGACACTAGTTAGCGCGCAAGCGTTTTGTTTTCACCGAGGAACAATACATATTTTCCATTGACGTATCATGGACTAAAGATAACAAGTTATTTATACAGAGGCAAGACAACATATAACCAAGTATTGATAACTGCACAAGTCCTCTTCTACTTTACCCAGCTTGTTTCAAGAGTCGTGCACAGTTCTAGGCGAAACTAACCTATGAGCACAAAACAAGCAAACAAACACAAAACAAAGAAAAAGTGTAAGTAAATGTGAAAGCAAAGCAAGTAAGCAAACAAGAATGAAAGCAAACAAAATAAAAGGCAAGAAGCAAACATACATGCAAGAAAACAAACCAAAAGCAAACACTACTCCTACTCCTAAGCTAACGGTGCATGGGCTTGATCACATGAAGTGATACTTCCAATGCAACCACTAGCGCATTGGTCGACCCATGTTGGTGAAGGCATGGTTCACAAACAACACAGCTATGCGAACTAGCAAACACAAAATATATAACAATGAAGACAAACACACTGCAAGTTTAATAGTGTCCATAGAACATAAGTGAGTGCAAGTACATGACATGCAGTCTGTGGACTTATCACAGTGTTGTGCAACACTGCATGCAGCTGTTAATCATACACATACTCTTGAATGTGACATGCAAGAAAACAAAAGAAACAAATATAACTTATGTCGTGCACATGTGCTTGCTATGTAAGATTCTTCCAATACACGAGTGATGGGGTCATGTAGTTCGAGTGGAGGAAGCATGATCTATGTGTGAAATTGATCTTCAATGCATATAAATGAGTGATGAGGAGTCTCGCGTGTTTCAACAATTTCCTGATCGGAAGTGAAACCAACCTTAGGAAAATGAGGGCCTGACATAACTACCAGCTCGGGCTAAAGTGCCTTGACAGTCTGTGGGGTTTTGACTTCGTCAACAGATAGTTCATCATAAACAAGTGGCTTTGAAAAATCAACTGCGATAGAATCATCATTTTGATTGAATACGAGAGTAAATGGATCATGATAGCTACGATCAGAAAGATCAATGGTTTCATCGACATCCTCATGATCTGATGAATCAAATAGAGGGGTAGATGAGAAGTGGAAAAATTCATCCTCTGTGTTTCCAGAAAAAGCAAATGAAAAGTCAAGTGGATTTTCAATGAATAATTTATCCTCTCCATTGTTAGATGATGGATTGACATTTGGTGTGTCCCGCAGACGATCAACAATGGGTGCATCCATGGATGGAGATACACATGAAAAATCAGGGATGGCAGGATCACCAAAGATGTCAGAAAAGAATGGAGGAGGCTTGAACAAAAGGGAGTCATCCTTCGCCGAGTGTTGATGCTCAAGATCCCAGTCATACTCTTCATGAATGATAGCGCATGTTGGTTGTGCAACACCACATCCATTGATGGCTTGATCCTCGTTCACAACAAGTGTAGAGTCCAGAATGGAAGAACACAAGACAGTATCATCTGAAGGATCATCCGAGTACGAAGACGAAGGTTGAGGTACAAAATTCATGTGACAACTTAATGGACTCAAAACCAAATCTGCACGAAAATTAAGTGAAGTGATGTTGGGAGGATGTGACAGTTGAACAAATGTGTATGCCTATTCTCCTGCATCAATTTGCAGTGGTGGAGCTATTTGATGAGGGGATGGCGGACAATCACCTGTGACAATGACCGTTTTCATCTGTGATTTCACAGCTCCATCACTGAAGTATGTTGAATGGGGCTTGGGCTCAAACTTCTTCACTAATTTGTTAAGACAATATTTGAATCTATCCCAAATATATGGAAATTTCATCTGGCTTTTCGGAGCTTCACACTGCAAATCACGGAAGCGCTGCCAAAAATCCATAGGCGATTCATGTGAGACCTTTTGTTGTTGTAACAATTTTTGGTAAATAGGTTTTGAATCAAAATGATAAAAAGTAGATTCATTAAGATCACATAATTGCTCGAGTGAGTGCACGCTATCAGCCGAAAGATTGCAGCACCACCGTTGTGGGGATTCGCAAAGTGTGTATGCAAGTAGCAAGATGGTCTCTTCATCAAAGCATTCAACTACCTTGTCAAGCATGGTAAAGAAGTCTTGTAAGCACACAAGCCAGGCCACTTCGCCTTCACCATCATACGTGAATTCAGATAAGAGATAAAAAAAATCCTTTGTGATGTTGAGAGGTTCGACATGCGAAAAACATCGTGGAGGGGTGAATGTGACAAAATCCATGATAGATGTGAAAAGGTTCGAAACATGATGAGAGGAAATAGCTTGTCATCTGCCCTCCTTCTAGCACCAAAAATGTTGACAGTGCTGGACCCGCCAACATGTCAGGGGATCTCCCCAGTAAGAAGTCCCAACTAGACCTCAAACCGTCTAGTATATGAGTCCCAGCAATGGGTTGTACAGTATCACCTTGATTGTGTTTTCGCATAGAGGCAAGTAATATGTCCCTGTTGGTAGCAAGGGTGTGACATATGCAGGAAGGTCCATGAGCAGTTCTAACACACAGAGGGTGAGGTGAGTGAGCTAGCAATCCAAAGTGATGGTTAAACCAACAACAAATTTCAGTAAGATTCATACATACATATACAAAAAATAGCTACATATGCATGCGTCAACAAACAAATACATATATCATTTAGAGTAAACAAGATAGTTGAAATACAATACGACATATGCATGAAACGTGTTGGCTCTATTATATTAAGAAGTGTAAGTTCCAGTCATACAATACAACCATGACCAACCACTTTTTCCAACAGTGGAACGTTACAATCACTGTCACCTACTCCTCCAAAGGGATATACTAGCTCTGCATAATGGAGAAGCTAAGGCTCGTTATAATACTATCCAATCTCTCTCTAAGATAATCCTATCAGAACTTTGGTTGACCAAAAGCCTCTACAATGAGTTATGAGGAACTATATATAGCAAAGGGTGGGGTGGTTCTTGACATTCCCCTTTATGACTGTTCATCTATCCTCATGACTCTTCATCTACTCTATGACTGTTACATCCAATTATCGACACTTGAACTTCCACTTGAAAAGACATTACATACAATCTGCACATGTACCCATGTGAGACAAAATAGGCTTGAGCAAGCCATGCAATACATCATTATGACTTAGACAAATATGGGAAGACCAACTCTTTGACATCCTCATGATGGTCGATGGTGGCGAACTGATGCCATGCTTGGTAGTCCATGATGGTGTCCGTATACTCTGTGGTGACATCTTTCTGGAAACAAACTCTTGCCTCCATCGCATGTGGATACACTGCTCAAGCTCCTCTGTCCAAATCGTCTAATAACATGTGCATCATTGTCTTGATTGCGGCTGGACCAATGACATACTGATGCATGGTATATACACTGATCACCAAGTTTGCATTGGTGGATATGTGCATCAACTCGTCAAAGTACGAGTTAAGGTCCAGTTGGACTTGTACCTTTGTCTTTGCCTCGGTGAGTGTCCCAATAGATGGGATTGTGTGTGCACGCATAACAAAATCCATACTCCTAAATACCCATGCATGGGAAGCCTGTAGACTAGTGATGGGCTACGTGAGATCTTCATAGTTCTGGATCTGACTTCGGATGCATGCCTTCAGCTCAACCTCTTTGGGCTTCATCATCTTGGGCAAGTGTAACGGGTCTCCCTTGTATGTCATTGTCCATGTTTGCATGTAGTCAACAACAATATGCACGTTTGACAAGATACATGCTCTCCTAGCACATCACTGCTGCCAAATGTTGAGATGGAAAAATTCTTTATGCACAGTGCCAAACTTGGAATACAATGCCCGCATGACTGTTTCAAGGGATAATACTTCATCCAATATTCACTTCTTCAACTCCGCTCGGGTGGATGCTGTAGCCAGTTCTCCTCCCTACTTGGATCTCTGTAACTCCTTCGCCATTCACTCATTCTTAGCTATCAAGAAGTGGACACTCGAGCTAGTGGCTTCGACATATGCTCTGGTAGAATCAACCAATGCTACTGGATGCTTGCACACATCCGACACGATCACTTGTTCCTCAAACTGTGCAGGAGATGTGTGATCATCCAGAGTAGACACTCTATGTGATTGTACAACTCTATGCTGAGACTCATTGAATGATATGTTGTGCATCTCCCCTTCCAGATTGTCCCCAAGGATCTTAATGTCTCCTTGGTTGATTGGGACTTGCTCTACTTCCGGGTCTGGTGAAGTTGGTAGATCAACCTATCGGTGTTAAGGCACGAGGTTGATGTCTTGCACTAAATCTTGTTTCTCCATATCCGTATCCATCAGCTCAAGTACTTTTTCAATCTCTTGAGCGAAGTCCTGGTCTTGTGACTGATCAACTTGTCTGCTTGGTGCCAGTTGTTCGGATGAGTAGACTACCTATACGAGTGTAGTTTCATCTGTTTGTACATGTTGCACCCCTTGCTGTACCTTTTCTTGCTACGCTTGCTTCTCCTGTCTGTGCAACTCTTGTTCCTACAGAGTTGCTCCTTCAACTCATGCAGCTCCTTCTCTGTTTCCTCCATTCTCTATTTTTCTCTCTGCCTTTGTGCGTTCCTCCTATCGTGTTTTATCCTCTTCGCCTCTATTTCCAAAGATGCTTTCTACACAAGTGGGTATGCTCGGAACTTGTGACTTTGTTATGCCTCCGTGCTGTCAATAATATTCCTCTTGCCTTTGTCGCACACCGGTATGTTTACCTCTACTGCTGCCACTGCTAGTGCTCTCTTGGATGCTGCTTCATGCTGCTTCGCTAACCATTCCACAACGATGCCAACCGGTTCATTAGGCCAGGAGAATCTGTAACAATATCTTCATGGGTCTTCCTCCACCCAATAACACACCCCGTGGATCCACTGAACTTGTACTCTCTTATAGTGATCTTTTACGAAACAATGCGGCTCATATGGATTGAAGCTCAAGATGTCGAAAGGATATTTCTTGATATCCTTTTCTTCAATATCCATGTGCTTGAAATTCCATATCTCATATAACCCGATTCGCAGTGGAAGAGCAGTCCAAGGTGCCTTCTTCTTCTAGTGCAGCTTAGCTGACAGTCCTGCTGAGATGTGGTATGATACCTCTTGCATGACGAGATTGTCAATGGAAAACTTCAGAAAAACATGTGGAGGCTTCTCCGCGCTATACATCTGTATGGAGGTACTAGATGGTGAGGCATACCAATATGCTATGTCAATCAGTTTCTCCATTGCTACCTTCGACATGCAAGGTGGATCCTGCTCAAATATCATCTTGTACACTGGGTGAAAAAATGATTTGACAGCTGTGTGATGAATCCTCTAAAGCTGCATTCGGACAACACTTTACAATAAGTATTGACAGAGGTTTCCGCCGATGTCTATGCCCACTTCAAGCTTGAGAATTCCTGACAAGCACATATTTCATCCAATATGTAAGCGGACATGTATATTTCTGCTTGCTGACCTTGGGGCGACTCCTGAGCTCTTGATACCTATTCCTTCAGCCTGTGAGCCAACATGTCAGACTAGTTGCATGCTTTGCCTTCACTGACTAGTTGGTCCAACACGATCACCCAACTCTGCGGGAAGGTCTCCATGATCCCTTGACCATACAGGTGACATGCAAAGATGACCAAGTATTGATATGTCTAGCACAATATCTTTGTCTTGTAAACCTGGTTGGTTGTCATCCTTAATTTGGCCACCTCTTTTACCCAGTTCTTCAAGATATCCATGGATTCGGCGTTGCTGTTGGGTATGCTGAAGGGTATCTCCATAATGACCATTGGATTCAACATATGATACATTTGCTAATAATCCTATGACCTGAAGGTAGCAATCGCCATCCCACTAACACTACTCAATGTCATTGTCTCGGGATCAGTGTGCAAGATGATCCAATGTATCATGTTCGCGCATGGGAACACGAGATACCTGCATGCAATCTGATACAAGCCGGACTTGGGAATGTTCACAAAGACTTGGCGGTCTTCGAGGTCTCCCCCAAAAGTTCCTGCTAGATTTAGAGACATGGCAACATGCATGGCAAGAAATCTATCAACTAAAACCAAAGCAAACTTGAGGAATGACATGCAACATACCTAGGGATTGACTCGCAAGGATTGCATAATTTTTCTTGGGAGGTTGGGAGACTAGTTGCCGGAACTGTGCAAAAGGCAGTCTAGACTACTGGGAGGCTGGATGACCACTGGAATTGCGTAATGTGCAATTCAGACTGGCCTACTGGGTGCTGGGATTGCGCAATGTGCAATTTTAGTTGGCAAGTGATGCTGGACCAGGGACTGCATTGCGCAATTTTCTAGGCCAACAATCACTGCCCATCAGAATTGTGCAAGGCAAGCCTCAAGGACAATCACTGGCCAAAAATGCACATTTTCTGGGAGGAAGGCAAAGCCTTCCCTCTCAGGATTGAGCAATGCTATCTTGGTGAGGCAGAGTCCAGGCCAAGGTTGCCTAGACCCGCCGATGGGAAATTGAAAGAAAATGTGGAGGTGAATGCTTAGTGATACTAAGTGTAAGTAGGAGTGAATGATTGTGCATGAAAACAATGAATGCAAGATTCAGAAAAAGTAACAACATGCATGTGTGTGAAGTGAGTCACCGAATCAACGACCGTTCATGCAAAATAGTGTCATGCATGCGACAATAGTGAGATGCTAATGAAAACTAAAATGATGCTAGTACAAGCTAATATGCATGCAAATGACAACAAGCATTCATAGAAATCAAGCAGACAACACTCACAAAAGCCAAAACACAAAAAGCGACAGAAATGCTGCAAAAGACAAGTTAAGAGGAATTACCTGGAAATCGCTGAGCTGGATGTGTTGAAGACTCCTGGATGTGTAGTGGGATGTCAGAGCTCCAATATCGATGTGAAGAAGAGAGCTTTGAAGTGTCAAATAAATAAGTTTGAACCTCATGACGCGCATGCCACAAATCTAGGAAAAAGCGACACTTGGGGGAAGGTTTATAAAACGATCTTTGCATGTAACCTCTAGCTGCTAAAAATAGCTCCCTAAAATCTAGGGATGCTCTTCGCATGTTGCTTTTTACTATTTTGGAAAAATAAACCCATGCATGCAAGTCAACTTTTCTTGGTCCCAGGTGGAACCGATCAACTCGAAGGCACATGCAACAACCTGCTTGACCGAGGGAAACTTTTGTGCAGTTTTTGGGAGGAAGATGGGGTATCTGCTCAAAGGAATTGTGTAATTTCTAGGAGGAGCAGCTGACTGCTGCCTAGAATTGCAAAATTTCTGGGCTGAGCAGTCCAGATGATCCATATTATGGAGTTTTCACTGGGAAAGGTTGATTGATAGGATTGTGTAATTTATGAGCCCAACTGGCTGCCAGTCAGATTTGCGCAATTTCTAGAGGGAAGGATGGTTCCCCTCCAGAATTGCGTAAATTGTTGAGGGATATTCTCATCCAGCAACTAGACCAAGTCCTGGGAAGCAATCTATGAGGGGAATGCAACAAGCTATCATGCATAGGCTATCCTGCTGGTAGAAAACTAGTGAAGCTCATGTACTTGACAGTGCAAGACATGTTGCTGAGGATGGTTGGTAGGGAGGCTCCAAAACAAAGCTAAGGAAAAATTTTGGAGGGTGGTTATAGCTGCTACAACAGTACTATGGCATACAAATTGAAACTTTTCGAATACACCCAATTTTCCATGTTTCATGCTTAAATAAGGTTATCAGTGACAAGCTCCCAGTTCAAACAATATTGTTAGAACTTGATGAAGAAGGAAAAATCATATTGGTGCGTGAAGCAGTCATGGAAATAGTGTTAGGATATTCCGACACATAGGAAATAGTTAAGTATAACTTGGTCTAGTATAGAGTTAGGTAAAGTGTGTTTCTTTACTATGTACATTTTGTAACTTACAATCCGACGATCACGATATGTAGTGATCCGACGGTTCATTCTCTCCTCGGTATTACCGACACTTGATCTGTGGCTTAACACCTGATTGGTCCATGATCTCTATTTAAAGAGCATGGAGGGTCATTTGTAGGTTAACTGTTCATGAGAGAAGCTTATGTAAATTTTCATTCTTTTATTAATAAATTGCCTGAAGTGGCCGCGTTGGCTCAGGCCGTGGACTGTTTCCCTCTTTGAGGGTTTTAACCACGTCAAAAGTATTGGTGTATTGATTTTCGATCTGTTTGTGAGTGGTGTCCTTTGGTGTTCTGTCTGAGGAACTTACCCTGTAAATTCCTACATGGTATCAGAGCTATTTGAGGGCCGCGTCCGTTGGTGATCCAAATCTGAAGCAGGTAGAACTACATCCGACTACCATTTCCTAGATCTAATGTTTCTGACTGCTTTCGGGCCAAGAGGACTTCTCTGTTGTGTTGGGAGCATCTGTTCCAGTGAGTATCCCCTTTCGTTTCACGTGAAAAGGTTTCCGATAGCCCTAGCTGCGTCATTTTTAAGATCTGGAGGTATACAGTGTTTATTTGCAGTTTATAGTTATTTTCTCTCTATTTATTTCGGTTTCGGTTTATTTAGCTTTTTTTATTACCGGATCTATACCTTTCGTTTCTACGTATGCTCTTTGCCCCATGACTCTGTGCAATCTGGGCAAATCAGAAAAATAAAGGAAGGATTTTTCTCATGCGTATGCTCTTTTCCGCTGCGCCTTAGTGTGATCTCGGAAAATCAGAAACATTGAGGAAAATATTTAGTTTCCGGCTAAAGCTAACTTCGAGCCGTAAGGTTCATTTTTTTTTTATGTTCGTGTTGGGTTTTGTGTTTTTTGTTTTGTAGGGAAAAAGAGCTTTCTCAAAGCAAGCACGCAACCCAAAGCTTCAACCCCCCCCCACCCTCTCTCAAACTTTTTGTATAGCTCACTTGGTTCAAAGCTAATTTATGAGAGTAGAGGTCTTGAGTTAAAGTCTCCTTTTTGTTGGAAAGGGGGCGTTTTTTTTTCATTTCTGCACATTCCCGCACTTCGTCGGCATCTTCATCAATTTTTTTTTTTTAAAAGCCATAACTTCATCCGGAAGCCGTTTTCAGAACAATTTTTTTTGAAACAGCCTAATTTTTCGAGATCTTTCCATTGGAACACTTAGTTTTAGCATCTATAGCTTTAGTTTCTATTAAAATGGAAAGTCCATGCCAAGTTATTCTTGACAACACCAACTACTTCCAATGGTGGTCCTACATTGTGGATTTACTTAGAAGTAAAGGTCTCTACAGAATAGCCACAGGCCAAGAAACCAAACCGAAAGATGAAGATAAGGTAGCTAAATGGGAAAATAGGCAAGATCAAGCACGTGGGTTGATAGGGATGTCTATTTCTCCAGATCTTAGATTCCATATTGCAGAACTTGATGCTCCTGATGAAACATGAAACAGATTACTAAAGTCTTTGGAATTAAAAATGAACTTAGAGCCCATCAACTTGAAAATGAGTTGCTTACATTGGACCCCAATAATTTTTCTTGCATTGAAGATTTTTTGTCCAAGTTCAAGACCCTTAGACTTCTCTTGGAAAGTGTTAAGGTTAAGAAAGAAGATAGTAACCTTATATATTCCATTCTTACTAAGTTGGGACCAGCCTACTCTGTGTTTGTTTCCACCTTCCATTCTACAAGAGAAGCCTTCATTTCTCAAGGACAAGACTACAAGTCCCCTTCCTTTGATTATTTTTGTGATTCTTTAATAAGAGAACAAGAAAAACTCTTACACCTTGGTCTTCTTAATTTTGGAAACTCTTCTAAGAAAGCGTTAGCCGCCCAGTAGCAACCAAATCCAAATAATCCTAAGAAGTTGTATCCTAAAAAGAATGGTCCTAAACCAAACAAGGGTCCTAAGAAATTTCAGCCTCAAAATGAAAAATCATTTCAACAAAATGATAAGACAAATAAAAACAAAGGGAAGAAGACTGATAGACATTGCAACTTTTGTAATCGAGATGGCCACTTAGAATCCAAATGCATTAAGAAGATGGAAGCCTTGGAAGCAGCAATGAAGAAGCATAACATCCATTTGGAGCACTCTTCAACTTCAACTTCATCTTCAGGAATGGCACTTTCTGCATGTGGTTGTCAAGCATCTCGGTCTGGCTATGCACTAAATGTATCTTCTTCTTCTCATTCTCATGAGTGGCTCATTGATTCTGGAGCTTCTTATCACATGGCCAAAAACAAAGCCATGTTTTCTTCTTTAAATGATTGTAACACCAAAAATATATATGTTGGTGATGATAGATCTCTTAGTGTTGTAGGGACTGGAACTATTCATATAGACAATGGTTAGTTTAATGATGTATTATGTGTTCCAACCTTATCCTGCAACCTTCTATTTGTATATCAGATAACCCATTCAGGTGAAGGTAAAATCATTGAATTTTCACCTAACGATGTTGAAATTAAGGACCTAAGATATCCTAGACAGATTTTAGCTACTAGCATTGCTGATGATTCTACAAGGTTATATAAGTTTCACAACTTCGGGTCATCAAATATTCCCTCAGTATTTATTGCTCATAATGATGAAGTGAGCAAACTTTGGCATGAGCGATTTGGTCACTTAAAATATCGCTCTCTTCAGAATCTATGTAAAGAAAATATGGTGACAAGTCTTCCAATGGTATCTTGCAGAGATGGTGTTTGTTCCGGATGTGTACTCGGAAAACATCATCGGGACAATTTTGAAAAACGTGCCTCTTGGCACGCCTCAGCCCCTTTACAGCTTGTGCATAGTGATTTATGTGGTCCACTTCTAGTTGTTTCCTTCTCTGGCTACAAGTATTTCTTAACTTTCATTGATGATTTCTCCAGACGCACTTGGGTATACTTCTTAAAACTCAAGAGTGAAGTATTTAACATGTTCTTGGCCTTTAAGGCCTTTGTTGAAAAACAATCTGGACATTAAATTCTTAAGCTAAGATCTGATAATGGCGGAGAATATGTTAAAAACAACTTCATCAACTTTTTCACTGAGCATGGAATTCAAATGCAACATACTGTTCCATATACTCCACAACAAAATGGTGTAGCTGAAAGGAAGAATCGCACCTTAAAGGAAATGTCTAATTGTATGCTTCAATCTAAAGGACTTAGTCTTAATTATTGGGTAGAAGCAATTAACTGTGCAAATTACATAATAAATCGCACTCCTACTAAGGTTTTAAAGAATATCACTCCAGAAGAAGCATGGAGCTCAATTAAACCAGATGTAAGTCACTTTCGTGTTTTTGGAAGTGAAGCATGGGCCCATATTCCAGATGAGAAACATAAAGCTTTATAACCTAAGAGTGAAAAATGTATTTTTGTTGGATATTCTGAAGATGTCAAAGGATATAGACTTATTCCACTTAAGTCCAAGAATGTTATCATTAGAAGAGATGTAAAGTTTGCTGGAAATATATCGGCCTATGAGCCTAGTTCGGCGGATGTGCCACCTCTTCCTATTTGTTCTACTTTTGAAAATATTTCTTCTTCAGATGATGAAAGCGAGGATGACAATCCTCCCCCACCTTCTTAGGGTCCTCCTTCAGCTCCTCAGCTTCCAAAATGGGTCCGTGCTACTCGGGATGCAACAGGTGATCTTGCTGGTGATCCTATAGATCAGCGACGTACACATTCTCAGTTCGAGAGAGCCTCTTCTTTACTGGCTCAAGATTTAGTGAATTATGATCCTGACACCTTTGCAGAAGCTTCAGGCCATCCAGATTGGGAATCAACTATGAATGAAGAATATCATTCATTATTGGCAAATGATACATGGGATCTTGTTCCTTTACCAAAGGGACGAAAACTTGTTAGATGCAAATGGGTTTACAGAACCAAGTATCGACCAGATGGGAAAGTTGATAAACATAAAGCTCGTTTTGTTGCTAAGGGTTTTTCACAAGTTGAAGGCATTGACTACACTGAAACCTTCTCCCCTGTTGCCAAAATGAACTCTATCCACCTTGTTCTTTCCCTTGCTGCCTCTTTCAAATGGGAAGTCCATCAGATGGATGTTAAATCTGCCTTCTTGCATGGGGACTTGCATGAAGAAATCTATATGGAACAACCTATTGGCTTTATACAAACAGACTCCAGCTTTGTATGTCGGCTTAAGAAATCCCTTTATGGTCTCAAGCAAGCTCCTCGAGCTTGGTATGCCAAAATGGATAACTTTCTTTTAGAAAATGGCTTTTCTAGGTGTCATTCTGACAATACTGTCTACACCAAGAAAGTGGGCAAGTCTCTGATCATTCTTGTTCTTTATGTTGATGATCTTATCTTGACTGGTAGTGATCCCAACCTTATAAACCATGTGAAGTCTAGCCTTAAAAGGAAGTTTGAAATGACAGACTTAGGACACTTACATTATTTTCTTGGTCTTCAAGTCTTGCAATCCAAGGAAGGTATTTCCCTTTCCCAGTCCAAGTATGCCTGTGATATTCTACGCCATTTTCACATGGAAGACTGTAAGCCAACCCCTTCTCCCTTTCAGTCTGGAGTCAAACTTTCAGTCACTTGTACTTCTCCTGAAGTTGATGCTACCTTATACCGTCAACTTGTAGGAAAACTTTTGTATCTAACCCATACTCGTCCTGACCTTTCCTTTGCTATTGGCCTTGTTGCTCGATTTATGCAAAACCCACGTGAAAGTCATTGGAAAGCAGCTAAAAGAATACTTCGTTATGTTCGAGGTACAATTCAGTTTGGGATTCATTACAGTGCCGAAGCATCTCCTCTATTGGTTGGTTTCACTGATTCCGATTGGGCTGGTGACCCTGATGATCGGAAGTCTACTGCAGGTTATGTGTTCACTCTTGGTTCGGGACCTATTACATGGGCTTGCAAGAAACAAGTTGCCATTTCTCTTTCTTCAGCAGAAGTAGAATATCGTGGTGCTGTAGAAGCTAGTAAGGAAGCCTTGTGGCTTCATCAGATCCTATCAGAGTTTGGCTTTCAGCAGCAACATCCGACTACACTTTGGTGTGATAATCAAAGTGCCATTCAACTATGCAAAGATCCAGTCCAACATCAGCGCAACAAACACATTGAATTGCACATGCACTTCATCAGAAAGCTCATCCACGACCATGTTCTTGAAGTGAAATATTGTTCAACAGATGATCAAGTTGCAGACATCTTTGCAAAGGCTCTCACAGAGGCAAAGTTCACTAAACTTCGATTTATGGTTGGAGTTCAGGAAGTTGTCACTAAGGGGGGATAGGCTCTAGTGCCTCCTTCCTTCTCCTATTGTGTCATATTTGTAAATCCTTCAATCCTATCCCAAGTTGTTCTTAAGGGGGGATGTTAGGATATTCCGACCCATAGGAAATAGTTAAGTATAACTTGGTCTAGTATAGAGTTAGGTAAAGTGTGTTTCTTTACTATGTACATTTTGTAACTTACAATCTAACGGTCACGATATGTAGTGATCCGACGGTTCATTCTCTCCTCGGTATTACTGACACTTGATCCATGGCTTAACACCCGATTGGTCCATGATCTCTATTTAAAGAGCATGGAGGGTCATTTGTAGGTTAACCGTTCATGAGAGAAGCTTATGTAAATTTTCATTCTTTTATTAATAAATTGCCTGAAGTGGCCGCGTTGGCTCAGGCCATGGACTGTTTCCCTCTTTGAGGGTTTTAACCACGTCAAAAGTATTGGTGTATTGATCTGCGATTTGTTTGTGAGCGGTGTCCTTTGGTGTTCTGTCTGAGGAACTTACCCTGTAAATTCCTACAAATAGGAATCTGACAACTATGGAATCGATTAATTTCAGAGTATCTCATTAAGTGGAAGATCTTACCCACTGAATATTCCACATAGGAGGATGAGAATTTTATATAGAAGCATATAGAACTACTCAAGCATTTAGGATAACACTTTTTTTTGAAGGAGAGGGGAATGTTATGTCCCTATAATACTAGTGTATCCCCCTTATTGTTATTTTTGAGCCCCATAGAAGCCTACTATTGTTATTGTTGTGCCCTTATATTATTATTGTTATGTAGGCTCTGATTATATTGTGACCCCTTAGACTCCTAAATATACCAAGGAGGTCTCTTCATTTGTATCATCTAAGAATTGTTCATTTATTTGTTGTAAAGGAGGTTTTCCCCTCAAAGAGGACAATTTTCAACTAGTTGATCTATGTTTTCTTTTAGTTTGTGACCTGGTTGCATAACAAAGTGCTTTATGATGATCAAACCTTTTGATTTGACACCCCTTTCCCCTCATCCATCATCATGTTTGATCCACACACTAGCACTAATAATTTCCAATCTAGATGTGATTCATACTTTGATTTTTATCTTGCACTTGATTTAGATATGTCCATAGTGAATTTGTCTTCACAATGTTTCCAACCTAGTTGTTTTTACGACCCTATTACAAATTGGCTAGATCAGTCATGCCTAATGAGTTCAATGGATTGTAACAAGTACCTTCATATATTTAACCAAGATTTTTATGGATATGAATAAAAGAGGTCTTGTTGTGGTGTCTCTTGTTGTCATTCGTCTCACCCCCATCAGATGAGCAATCATTTACCTTCCGCCACTTTGCTTGCACTTCATACCTTTGTGCTTGTGTGCATATGTCTTGGTTGTCTGTCTTTCTTACTGCACATTATGTTTTATTACTTTCACTTAATGATATCTGCCAACTTAAGGGTCATGAGAAACTTATGTGGCTACATTGGAAATTCCATTTTACGTAGTCTCTATCTTCTAGCCTTTAGAATAGGTTATGTTGCATTTAATTAGCTGCATTGCGTTGTTTTCTTTTCATTTCATTCTAATGCTTTTCTTGTCTTGTTTTACTTGTCCATGCTTTGTTTTTAATATTCATGCATGTAAGTTGTTTTTTTGACCTTCGAGATGATGTGGCTAAACTTTGGGAAAGGAAAATTGTAGTGATGTGCAACTCTTGGCTAACCCGCTACTTTACTTCTTTGCTTGGGCCTTTACATCTTTCATAGATGATTATATCTTGTTGGAAAACATTAACCATTTTGATTGGAAAACCATAAGAAGAACCACGATGCTTGCACCTATTTAGGATCTTCATTCCTAAACTTGGTTTGTTAATTGAACGATGTTCTCTCACAGATCCTATCAAGTAATGAAAGGAAAGGGGAAAACTAAATAACGATCAAATCAATATCAAAGGTATATATAGTTTTCTTTTAAGGAAAAACCTCTCCTCCTCTGAATAAGTTGGGATCCCTCTTCCATCCTTGCAAAATAATAATTTCTTAAGCACATGTGAACTTCTGGAAAGAAATGAAGGTGAGAAGAGAAAGGCTTCCCATGCAGAGAGGTAAAGCAAGAAACTTTGTCGGGGTATTGAACAAGCTCGCTAATAGTGAATGAATGCTTGTGTTCTTGTAGTGACTCCGTCGGGGTACTGAACATGCCTACTGGTAGTAGAGCAACATTAGAGATGAAAACTAAGACTAATTATCTTTAAATCACCATTACTATATTATCCTCTCTTGGATTGAACTAATTGTCGTATAGTAAGCTTTATAATGTGTTTGACCAAGTAAGGGAATAGAGGAAACTATATCTATAATCAGGTTGAATGGGGAAGCCGAGGAAATCGATCGAGTGAAATAATACTTCTTGAAGGATTGAGACTGCATGCTTAAAGGTAATACCTAAAAAAATAAGCTGGAGTTCTTCTAGTGTGTCGCCAAGTGTTGTCGCTATGACAAAGACCCTCCAAATTTTTTTCCTTAGTCAATTTTGGAGCTTACATGAATTGTTTTTTCAAGCTATCTTGTGTCATCTTGTTATTTATTCATGTTTTTTACGTGTTGACTATCCTTGAAACATTCATAAGTGCTGCTTTTCCTCCCAGGTCAAAGTTTCTAAGAGTCAACTTCTTATATTTGGAAGTCCTTGTGTTGTCTTTCTAAAGATAGGAAAAATACTAGCTTTCCTTCACTTCTTGATTATCTTTCTTCATTTGACATGCATATCACGAAAAAACACAAAAGTTTTTATTTTATTTTATTTTATTTTTTATTTTTTTTCTTATAGAGAGTGCACTTTATAATGGTTGAAAAATTGTCAAGATTTTAATGTTTTTCTAAGTCAGGATATTTTATCTTTAATGCTATGGTTGAAAATAGTTATAAGTATTTTTTCTTTAGCACCATGGCTAAAAATTGTTGGAATTTTAAGGTTTTTCAAAGATGTGATATTTTATCTTTAATATCATGATTGAAAACATTGGAATTTTAAAGTTTTTTGGAGTCATGATATTTTATATTTAACGTCATTATTAAAAAATGTTGAAAATTTACCCTGGAAAAAAGAAGAAGTTATTCCAGCATCAACACTTTTCATTTTCAGGGTGTCTTTTTCACAAAAAAAATTGTTTTTACTGCCATTTTTAAAAAAATGTTGAAAATTTACTTCGAAAAAAAAATGTTATTTGAGCATCAACACTTTTTGTTTTCAGCCTATTTTTTCATGTTTTTTTGGGGTTTTTGGCTAGAGTTCTCGTTTTGAGGTAATATTTCTCATTTAATTGATAACTTTGTTTTAATCGGATCACTCCATCTAATAGGAGTATTGCAACTCCGCCCGTACAATGCCTCAAAAGAGTTCATCCTCAATGAATCCTGATAAATATTGTTGTATGCGAACTCAACAAGTGAAAGGTACTCTTTCCACTTTCACTGCTGATGCATCACATACATCCTCAACATGGCCTCCAATATCCTGTTGATCCTTTCTATCTATCCATATGTTTGCAAACAATAAGTTGTATTGAAGGCTAACTCTATGCTCAAACCTGCAAATAAATCCTTCCAAAACTTGGAAGTGAACTTCACATCCCTATTTGACACATTCTTCTTTGGAACAACATGAAATATGACCATATCTCTGATGAATACTTCTGCTACATCGCTAGCTGAGAATGTAAATTTCATTGGAATGGAATGTGAAACCTTTGTCCACAATGACCATGATGGAATCATGCTATCTCACTGTCCTTGACAACCTTGTGATGAAGTACATGGAAATGACTTCCCATTTCCACTTTGGAATCACAATTGGCTGTAGCAATCCATTGGGGTGCTTACACTTTGCCTTCACATGTTGACAATCAAAAAACTTACCCATAAAATTTGCTACATCCCTCTTTAGGTTCAGCCAATAGTAAAATACCTTCACTGTTGTTAGTTTCTTCTGATAACCTGGGTGACTCGACTAAGATTTCACATGAAACTCCATCAAAATCACCTTCTTGAGCTCACTTCTATCTGGCACATATATCTTGTCTATGAACCTAACCAATCCATATGTTGTATGACAATAGTCCACATCCTGTGCACCTGCACCCGTTCGTGTACCTATACCTATACCATCACCTATACCTATACCATCACATGTACTTGTACCATCACCTGTACCTGTACCTGTACTCTGCTGCAACCTGTGCATAATCTCCATGTATCTGACATCCTGCTGTCCTACATGCAAGATCCTAACTTGTAAGTCTGTCTCATAGGAGCTCATAGCTGCTAAGTGATTTACCTTTATCCACCTGCTAAGAGCATTTACCACTCTATTCTCTTTACCTTTGATATATCTGATCTCAAAATAAAACTCACTGATTGTAGCCAACCACCGAGCCTACCTAGCATTTAGAGTTGGTTGGTCAAACATATATCCCAAACCACTATGATCAATCATCAATGTAAAACTTTTGCCCAGAAGATAATGTCTCAACATCTTTAATGCATGTATAATCACTGCTAACTCAAGATCATGTGTTTGGTAGTTCTGATCATGTTCATTCAGTTTTTGTGGCTCATAGCGTACTTCCGGTCCATCCTGCATAAGGACTCCACCAAGTCCTCTCTTGCAAGCATCTGTGCACACTAAAATTTCTTTGTTTGGATTAGCAATCTTTAACACTCGTGCACGTGTTAACAATTGCTTAAGATGCTCAAAACTAACCTCACACTCCTCTGTCCATTCAAACTTCTTACCTTTCCTCTGCAATGATGTGATAGGATAAGCGATCTGTGAGAAGTTCCTGATGAACCTCTTATAGTAGCCTGCCAAACCCATGAAATATTTCACCTCATCAACATTCTTAGGAGCTACCCACTCCATGATAGCTCTTATCTTTTCTAGATCTACTGCAATTCCCTCCTTGGAGACAACATGCCCCAAGTAGTGTACTTCAGTCTGAAAGAAACTGCACTTGCTAATCTTAGAATACAATTTCTACTCTCTCAACAACCTCAATACTACTGCTAAAAGTTTGGCATGTTCTTCCTCACTTTTAGAATATACCATTATATCATCAATGAAAGCGATAAAAAAATTATCCAAATAAAGACACAACACACTATTCATCAAGCACATAAATTTAGTTGGAGCATTAGTTAAGCCAAATGGAACTACAACAAACTCATAATGCCCATGGTATTCGAATCTCAAATCAATCTTCGAGAACACTGCTTCTCCCTTCAACTGATCGAACAATCCATCAATCCTTGGTAATGGGTACCTTCTCTTGATAGTCACTTTGTTGAATTGTATGTAGTCAATGCATAATTTGAGAGTTCCATATTTCTTATTCACAAACAATATCGGTGCGCTCCATGGTGATACACTTGGCTTAATGTACCCCTTGTACAACATTTCCTACAGCTACAATGATCTGGATTTAAACAGGAACACAACAAATTATAGATATAACCATAAATATAGAGATGCAGTAGAAATAATACTTCATTTCATTAATGTAAAATATTGAAATATGCCTAGTAACAAAAATGGAAATAAATTAGCTCGAGCAAAGGTAGCTTATCCCTGAGAAGAGATGTGGCGGCTACATGCCTTTGAACTACCTTACAGTGAGGTGCAAGGCCCTTTTTATTATTCAACAATAAGAGAAAACCCTAAACAACCAAAACCCTAACCCGAGGAGATGTAACACCAAGAGTTTATGGGCCCCGTTGGAGTTAGTTGGACAACCAACTTCTCGGGGTCATGACTTGGTCATATTATCTCTGTTTGACGCGCATGATAGCCCATTGGAAAGATCTCTCCAATTGATACAATGGAAAATACGATTTATTAAAAAATAACTAGATTGCCAAAAAGACGTTGTTTAGGGCCTCAAAACGACTCTGGAAGTTTAGGACTCGAAAATTGCTAAAAAAGTAAACTGTGCTACAATTAAGGAAACTGAAAAAATGAAAGAAACAATGGTGGGGGCCCAAGTGGAATTGGTGGGTGCTCACCAATATCCGCCTAGATCATTCCTACCCCCTTAGAAGCAATGGTCTCGATTGCATTGAGTTACTCCATGAGATGAGGAAACTTCTACTGAACTTGGTCCTTGGTGAAGGAGTTGGCCTACTTTGACAACTCAATATAGTTGGATCTTCTGCTTCATCTACGTGTCCATGATCCAATCAGTTGCAGCTTGTTCCATGTAATCTGGATTTAAATCTGTTGGTGTGAGCTGTTCTGCAATGTTGGATGTGTCTAGTAATGGTGGAAAGTATGGCCGAAGGCGGTCCAAATTGAACACTGGGTGCAGGCCAAGGAATGGGGGAATGTTGAACTCAAATGCATTATCTTCCATAGCCTTGGTAATGGTTTAAGGACCATATCAGAGTGCTTTGAGTTTCCGATAGGCTCCGGTAAGGTGTTCCTTTTGCAAATGCAACCAAAATTTGTCGCCGACTTGAAACTTGTGTGGCACCTGATGTTGATCATGTCGCTACTTGTACTTGGCATTTGATTTCTCCAAAATCTCATGGACCTGCTGGCAGATATGTTGGATGTACTCAATTAAGCTATTTTCCTTATCTGTTTCGGACTGGAGATGAGCCAAATTTGTCTGAGTAGCTGTAAATGGCATGGCTACATCAATGGGCATAGTGGATGGAATCCCAAACCCACCTGAAAAGGGGTGTGGCCAGTCAAGCTGTGGAGAGCCGAGTTATAGCTGTGATGAACATAGGGGAGGCTCTCATCCCATGTTCATGAATGCTTTGATTTATACATGTGTAGAATGTGTAGGATCTTCCTATTGACAACCTCTGTCTGGCCATCAATTTGGGGATGGAAGGCCGTGGAATTAGAGAGTTGGTGTCTAGCATCAACCAGAGATTGGACCAAAATGTACTGAGGAACCTGCTGTCCCGATCTAAGATGATAGATTATGGGATCCAAAAGTGTACCCACACTCTTTCAAAGAAGATTTAGTAGTGGCTTCTGCTAAAGTGATATTCTTCTTGCAGGTCGCCATAATGGCCATCTTCGAGAACCTATCGATAGCCACAAAAACACAGTCATTTCCACACTTAGTAGAAGGAAGGCCCGACATGTAATCCATGGAGATGGATTCCCATGGTCGACTAGGGGTAGGTAGTGGAGTATACAAGCCTTGCTTCTTGATGGTTAGTTTGGTAATGGCGCAGGCAGTGCAAGATCTGATGTACTTCCCGACATCCTGTCGAAGATTTGGCCAATAGAAATACTTCTGCAGTACTACCACCATTTTCTTGATCCCAAAATGACCAACAAACCAACTGTAGTGTGCTTCCCAAATCATCTTGGTCTGCTTGCTTGAAGGAACACAAAGGTGACCCAGGTGGCATAACAGGGCATCCTGGAGGTGAAAAGTTGGAACATGCTGACCCTGCAAGAGTTTCTGTTATGTGTGGCCAAATTCTGGGTTGCTTTTGTAGAGAAGTGGCCAATTAGAAGTCTCATGCCCACAAGAGTTGAGCACGGTGGTTAATGCCATGATCGGTGGTTGACTGAGACAATCTGCAACATTATTGGTGCTGCACTTCTTATACTTGATATTCAAATGGAACTGCTGTAGGTATGTAAACTACTTCTGATGGCGATCATTCCAAAACTTCCCTTGTGTTTGTATGAACTATAGGGGCCGGTGGTATGTGTGGATGACCATTTCCTTCCCCAAAATGTAATGCTTCCATTGCTGGCAGGCCTGCATAATGGAACACATCTCTTTGTCATAAGTGGGATACTTCTGGACTGTGTCTGAAAGTGTCTCATTATGATATGCCACTAGATACCCGTGTTGAGTAAGGACTGCCCCAATAGCATAGTCAGAGGCATCTGTCTCGATCTCAAATGGTTGTTGTAAGTCTGGTAATGCGAGCACTCATGCCAAGCAGAGGTGATGTTTCAAATATGTGAATGCCTTCTGTTGAGATTCAAACCAAAAGAATTTTTCTTTCGCTCCTCCCTTGGTGACTTGACTCAAGGGCCAAGTGATATGAGAAAATCCCAACAGGAACCTGCGGTAGAAATTGGCAAGACCTAGAAAGCTGTGGAGCTCTATCAGAGTGGTTGGAGATGGCCAATCCTGAATGACTTGGAACTTGGCTAGATCCACATGCACCCCCATTCATCAATAATGTATCCTAGATACTGAACTTGGGTCATGCTAAAAGTGCATTTATCTAAATTGGCACATAGCTTGTGTTGCCGTAGTGTTTGGAGAACTTGTCGGATGTGGTGGAGGTGCTCTTCCCAAATCTGGCGGAAGATTAGGATGTCATCCGAGTATACCACTACAAATGAGTTGGTGAATGGATATAAGATGTCATCCATCAACCTCATGAAGGTTGTAGGAGCATTCGTCAACCCGAAAGGCATAACCAACCATTCGAAAATGCTCTCCTTGGCTTTGAAGGCAGTCTTCCACACATCAAAAGGTTCGATTGGTACCTGGTGATATATTGAATTCAAGTCGATCTTGCTAAAATATTTTTCCCCCTTCAGTTGGTCCAAAAGGTCATCAATTTGTGGGATTGGGTACCTATTCTGGACAGTGATCTTGTTCAGTGCCTAATAGTCAATACAGAGTCTCCAAGTCCCATCCTTCTTCTATACCAACACGATTGGGATCCCACAGGGCAATGAGCTCAATCGGATGTGATCTTTCTATAGCGGCTCCTGAATTTGTCTCTTGATTTCATTGTTCTCTAGAATGGAGAACCGATAGATTGGTCCATTGGGCAACGACACACATGGTGTCAGATCGATGGAGTGCTTGACCTATCAGTGCACAAGAACCCTTGCGGGGGAGGTGAAGATGTCCTCGTACTCCTCCAAAACCTTGTCCATCTGTAGTTGTCGTGCGGAGGGGCCTTGTCTGGAGGTCGTGGTCATCGTCTTCCTCTTTCCCTGAGGGCATATCATCAGGAAAAAAAATTTCCTAGTTTTGGAAATGAGCTTACTGCATTGTTTTGTAGTAACCAAAGAGATGGTGGTAGGTGGTGCTACCTTCGGTATCCTGTACAACTTATTTCTCAAAGTAACAATAACAACACGAGGCCTTGATTCTTACACAACATGTCACTTCCAAAAGTATGGTTGGCCTAATAATACATCACAAACATCAAGGGGAGCAATGTCACATAATACTTCATCCGTGAAGGGCTTGATGTTGTATGGAAGGCGACACTACTGGCTCACGCAAATCTCCCATCCTTGGTGAAGCCACCTGATGGTGTGCGGTTGGGGATGTGCTATGGTTTGTAAGCCTAGTTGCTTTACGACCTCTGCTGAAATGAGGTTCTTTTGGCTCCCGCTATCGACAATTAACTATAGCGGAGAACCCTTTACCCACATCTGGGAGTGGAAGAGGCGCTCCTCCTCCTCTGGATCTTCGGGTTCCTCCTTTTGGATCTTCATGGAGGCAACAATGGCATTCGACTCCACATCGATAATTTGCTTCCCTTTGTCATTCCACTTGTCGGGTTCTGACTCAGAGTCAGAACATGTAGATATGATTCTGAAGCCTTTAGCTCGGCCACCATTGACTGCTTGGCCCGACACTCACTTGTATTGTGAGTGGAGCTCTTATCGAACTCACACCACTTTCTCGTGTCCTTCTTGGGCTTCAAGGTGTTGTTCTTTGCTTGCATCTTGGTGGGTTGTCTGGGGCCATCCCGCCTTGGCTTTGTCCTTTTTTCTGTGGTTTGGGGGCATTTTTCCCTTACTTTGGATTTGTAGATCCAAAGTCTTGCTTCTTCTATTTAAACTTCTGTTCGATCTTGACAATGTATCTATATGTTGTGCCGAGAGAGGAGATGTCCCGAAACTCCATCTCGTCCTAGATATACCTATGTAGGCAGCCATGGTATTTGATTACCAAATGCTGCACAGTATCATTGATATCCAACTTTGTTCAAAGGGTATGAAAAATATTGGTAAACTTCGGCACATCTTGGTCCCTTCTCTGCCACAACGTGGTCCAATTTATGTATTTATCCTCATAGCTTCCGACAGGTTAGTATTGCTCTTTGATGGCATCTCGGAATGAATTCCAAGTGGGTGCGGTTGAAAACAATGAGGTCATACTTTCATCCTTCTAATTGAAGTAGGTTTCCCACCAGTCCTTGAGGTGGGGGGCAGCTTTGAGCAGAGCGAAATTAATCTTTTCCTGTTCGGAAAAATTGTGAATAGAAAAATACCCTTCTAGTAGATTTAACCATTTATTATAGTGCCTACATCTATCCGATCTTCAAATGTGGGAATGTCAAAGTTAACTTGCACGTTAAAGGGTGTGGTGCTTCCAGAGTAGTTGTTGGAAGTAGATGTGTCGCCCCTGGGTAGCCGATGAAGGATTTGGGCAAACTTGTCCATCATCGCGTTACTTTGTTGCTCGAGGGCCTCTTCAAGCAAGATTTTGATAGGATCTCCTACCCCCTCGTCTTTCTTTTCATCCACCATGGGAGGCCGTCGGCATTTGCGAGGTTGGTCTTGCAAAGGTTTGACCAATTCAAGCACTAACTCCTTATATCCTGACCTCACTATGGATATGCAAAGAAATATAGAGAAAGAGCAGACCGCTTTGATACCATTGATCTAGATTTAAATAGGAACACAACAAATTATAGATATAACCATAAATATAGAGATGCAACAGAAATAGTACTTCATTTCATAATGTAAAATAATGAAATATGCCTAGTAACAGAAATGGAAATAACCTAGCTCGGGCGATGGTAGCTTATCCTTGAGAAGAGATGTGGTGGCTACATGCATCTAAACCGCCTTATAATGAGGCTCAAGGGCCTTTCTATTATTGAACAATAAGAGAAAACCATAAACAACCAAAACCCTAACCTGAGGAGATGTAACACCAAGAGTTTATGGGCCCCGTTGGGGTTAGTTGGACAACCAACTTCCTTGGGTCATGAATTGGTCATATTATCTCTATTTGATGTGCATGATACCCCGTTGGAAAGATCTATCTAAGGGCTATGGCGGAAAAGATGATTTAACAAAAAATTGTTGGCAGTGGATTGTCAAAAAAACGTTGTTTAGGGCCTTAAAACAGCTCTAGAAGTTTAGGTCCTGAAAAACTGCTAAAAATAGTAAATAGTGCTACAATTAAGGAAATTGAAAAACTAAAAGAAACAATGGTGGGGGTCCAAGTGGAATTGGTAGGTGGTCACCAATATCCACCTGGATCATAAAACTTTAACTCAACCAACTCAGGTGTGCTCATCCTATAAGGTGCTTCTGATGCTGAAGTTGCCCTTGACACTAACTCAATAAAGGTCTACCTCCCTATGATGTGGAAACTTTGAAATGTCCTCAGGAAATACATGCTTGAACTTCTGTAGAATTGGGTACCTGCTCAACACATATGCATCCTTAGCTTCCTTACCCTTATCACTATAAATGTGTACTGCAAATAGCTTGCACCCTTTTCCGTGGCTACACTTTGCTTGCATAGCTATCACCATCCTAACTGATGTGGCTTTCTTCTATCCCTGTAAGACTCTTGGTTCCCCATTGTCATCCAAGCACTCAATAGCTTTGTTATAATAATCCACCTTGGTTCTATGAATATACAACCAACCCATACCCAACAACATACTATATGATCCCAATGGTAATACATTCAAATGTGCCATGGCAGGCATACCATTCAAATAAATTGCACAAGATATTACCCAATGATGGACTCGCTTCTTCATACCTGTATCCAATTGTACTAACCAAGACTCTGCATGCAATTCCTTACTCAAACCACACTTATCCACCAAGTCAGGACAAACATAACTATAATTAGATCCAGGGTCAATCAAAATAGAAATAAATTGATCACAAATCTTACTGTCCATCTCAATGATAGACACCTGATGGTTTTCCTATTTATTATCCAATGCTGCATAAATATGAGGAATACTATGACGAACATTCCCAATAGTCTATGTGTCCTGTGCACTATATATCTGAGGTCTACCACTCTGGTACTGTGCACAATCTTTCGTGTGATGATGCCCTCCATAATTTAAACACCGCACAGGCTCCTTATTCTTCTCTTTAGATCGATGGGCCAATCAACCAGTGCTTTCCGTTGTGGCTGATCCCATTTTTCCAGGATACTCAAGAGTTCATGCCCTGGCCATTCCTACATCATTTCAAATTCCTGAGCTCTCTTTTTGGAATGTCAACTATGTGTGCTGAGTAATATAACATGATAGAATAGGACATTCATAGATGTTATTAGCATTATCATGGTATAGTTTTTCAAGATATTGAATCATATAATTACTTCTGGTTTTTTTCTTAATTTGTTAGATAAATGTATATCACTTTCTACATGAACTTGAAGTTGGAAGCGACCTTAGTTCTGCATTTTCCATGTCAATTGATTTTCATTATCTAATATCCATATAGGTACCTTATAATATTAGTAGTTGAACTCTTCACTTTATGCATGTGTACATACATTTTGAGATTTGCTGAGTCATTCATGGTGATAAAGGTTTTCAAATTAGTGTGTGTATATATATATATATATATATATATATATATATACATTTTGAGATTTGCTGAGTCATTCATGGTGATAAAGGTTTTCAAATTAGTGTATATATATATATAACTTTGGTGAGTGCTTTGATGATAATATGTCACTTATTTTTCAGACTTTGAAAATTTCTATTCCTTTTATATAAATTTGTTTGATAATGTTTATTGGTAAAAAATTTTAATCACTTGGTTTAAAAAAAAATAAAAAATGATAAGTGATGAAGAAGAGAGTATATCTAAATTATTATTGATAAAAAATATAGAAAGATATATAAGGTAGTGATATTCATATAAGATGTAAAATTTTGAAAATTTCCTGAAACTAAATTTTTAAAAATATAATGAAATAAGTTTTTGTTTTTTGTTTTTATCACAATTATATTTTTATTTTAAAAATGAAGTTGAATATAAACATAATCTTTAGAAATTTTGAACAAGCTATAATTATGTTAGATCTAAGACTTTTGTGATTCATATTGTAAAGTGTAATGTTTTTCAGATTAATCACATTAGTAGGATGGCCTGCAACTTACTTTAGTTCTAGCTCTTTTACATAAAAACTAATGTTAATGGTTTGAATGCTCAATTGATATCAACTCTGTGATGAAGACATTAGCTTAGAATCTCTCATGAATCTCTATGTAATTTAATGAAATAAGCCTCCTCATCATTAGTCCTCATAAAATAGTGGATGGATTTATTAGTTTGTATGCAAACATCATTAGTGAATACATCGTGTAAGCTTTTGGACACATGATTCACAATCGTTGTGGATTGATATTGAAGGTAGGATTATGATCCTCCACATTTCATGTTCATTAATTATGGAGGAATATCAAATATTCTAGTTTTTTCTAGTATCTTACCAATTATTGAGGCCTCAATAACCTCTAAAGTCAACTAGCTTAAGGTCCCTCTTATATATATATATATATATATATATAATTCAATCTATTTTGATATATTTCTTCATAAGGGTGATCCCAAGGCGAACAAAAATAACTTGTTCGACTATTTGAGGACTAAAATATTGCTTGATATAGTTATAAAACAAACCCTCTATCAAGCTCCTATGTAACCTGCGGTTACTTAGGCACTTGATCCAGCTATTTTTTCAAAATTCCCACCATTTTTGAAAAAAAGAGCTTGATCAAGCTATTTTCATGGTAATTCGTGCTAAAATATATTGATCTAATTCCTTTAGTTTCTTGAATAGCCTCTCCACCGTTTGTGCAAGAATTTTTTGCACAAAATGTGGCCAATACAACTCTACTAAGGAGTATAATGGAGAAATAGAGCTTGACCAAGGAGCCCAAAACTCGATCAAGGAGCATAGAGCTTGACCAAGGAGCACAAAGCTTGACCGAGGAGCATAGATCTTGACCAAGGAGCAAAAAGCTTGAATGAGGAGCACACTAACTGCAGGGATAATTGAAAAATGTCTAATGGTCAAGGTAGGCATTCTTCCATTGAATGCTTCTTCTAAATTTTTCTTCTTGCAAATGAAAATGCATATAGAAAACTTGTTTATTCCTTGATTCATTTTAAATGAAATCCACCATTGAAAGCCACCATAGGAAACCACCATAGGAAAACAACCATTGAAAACCACCATAGGATAATGACCATTGAAATCCAACACAACAAAATCACCATTGAAAACCACCTCAAGAAACAAAACTATAGCATTAATTTTTATACGTTTTTTGAATGTTAAATGTGTTTTCACAATAATTATGATAACTAGATTTGTTATACCTATTTTTGTAGTATTCTTACAATTCTTTTGGATTCTTACTTACCAAATTAGACTTGGAAACCTATGTTAGGAAAAGAAATGATGATTTCTCCCTCCAAGACACTAGTTCTTCATCAAATTGAAACAACCATGTCGCACGGAATGAGTCGATCTTGCGGACAAGATAGACCTTCCTAGAATCTAAAGAAGACCTAACGACAAGCAAACCAACCAGACACTATCTTTCTCTAAATATGCTTCAATAAACAATAGCAAACAAGTGTTTTTAGGGCCTACCTTTGGTCCAACGCAAGATTGTGAATGCCCTCGCTCCTTTGATCCAAATGAGCTCCTTTTCGCAAATCTGCAAACACAAACAAGGCAAACAAATTAAATAGCACCTGAAAAGCCAATTGCATAAAACATATTTAACATGAAATTCAAGGAGTCCATGAAACAAATAACATAAGATACTTGTTGTGAAAAATGAGTTTGATTGTATTAATTCAAAAGAAGAAGAACCTTACAACCTTTGCCTTGACGCTGTACAAGCTCCTCCCAGGGTCCAACAAGATGTCTTCTCTACTTTGACAAGTTTCACTCACTCTCCAATAGAACCAAGAGGTATGTGATCTCTCCTCTCAAGCTCAACCAAAGAGTCTTAATTTCACCAGCATTTACCCTCAAAATGTTAAGCTTCTAACCTCCCTAGTCCTCACCCCAATGCCTATATTTATAGTGCAATGGAGGGAAGTTACTAGGTCCCCCTTCAAAGGGATAAAGCCCTCCTTCAAAGGGATAGCTCCTTTAGTCAAGGGATTAGCTCCTTCTCTTTTGGGATGCATGAACCACCTCAGAGCGAACAATCCACATCAAAATTCCTTCTAGAAAACTCTAGAATTAACCCAAAGTGAGTTTTTTAAGATAAAACTTGCGCCTTTTGACTTTCACAGGGGTTCGCACCTACACCGTTAGGAACATAGCGAGTAGGTACGTAGCTTTTGTACACAGAAGGTGCGGGACTGCAGGTGACCATGAGAGAAAGTGCGAGACCAGAGTTACATTGATATTTAATGTCTTTCTCCCACTTCTAAAGATTGATTTGAAGAGCTGAGGTCTTAGACTTGCTTAGGAGGATAGTACAAGTGATGATAGACCCATACTGACTGCAAATAATCATGGTGACGATATTTTTGTGTAACAGATTGCCCCCTAAAGTGCGAAGTCTGTAGTGGATGAGGATTTCATTTATCATATAGGAAGAGTGAAGTACTTTATCATTTCGAGGATCATCTTGTGGAGAGCCCGGTCGGAACCTGTAAAAACATTCAATGCAAGATATATATATGAGATCATATCATCGCTGAGGTAGGCATTCCCATACTCAGATCAAAACTAACTAGAAAACTATCTACTGCTCTGATATAGGAATGATCTTGTAACATCATAAGTATAGACTCGTGTGAACACAGTATGGACGCAGCCATCTGTTTATGAATAGTCCACAACATAATGAATACAAAATTCCTCGCAACCTGGATGTTGGAAACTAGATCCAGGGTCTTCATTTCTACTTCCCAAAATAGTACGATTCTATCCATGCGAATAAATGTGTTGATGTCGAACATGGTAGAAACCACTTGATTACCAGTCAATGATGTAAACTGTTAACAAGTGTGAGAGAAACCACCAGTGATGTCAATGGCTCTCAAAGTACCCAGTACAATCCATGAGATGTGAGTAAAAGTGTTGATGTCGAACATATCACGGAATCCTTCGATCGAAAGTCAATGATGTAAACTGTCGTCAAAGGCGAGAAACCTACCATTGAGGCATGAAGATCTCAAGGTACTGACGATTTCTAGATCATCTTTCTAGATAATGAGCTGATGTCGATAGAAAGCGATTCGTCGTAGGCAAGCCCACAACACGAAATAATAGATCAAGTTGAAGAAATTTAGTTGCAAGGACTGACTCAGGGATGGTCAAGATGGATGACAGATATTTTGCAGATGAATGGCTTATTGGCAGTGACCTCTTGAACACATAACGACACGACAGATGGCTTGGTGACAATTGACCCAAAGTTAATACCCAGAAACTGGCTGAAGACTTTCAATGTGGTTTGATCAACTGTTAGGCAAAGGATTTCCCAACCGAGGTGAATAAAAGTGTCGTTTTCAAGAGTGGTTACAAAGTATGACAAACAAACTTATTTTTCCCTCTTTTCCCCCACCATTTCTGGCAAGAACCTCTTTATTTTTGACAAGCTTGAGGAGGATAACATTTGCTTGATTATAAGCTCATCCTTCGGATGAGTCCAACTTAGTTTAGATTTGAACCCTAAGAAGGAGTGGTTCGTTCCTGTTTGTAATTGAAAAGGTCCTTTACTGTGAAATTTTAACGAGTCCAGTATAGGAGAAACTCGGCGTTTTTCAATTTTAGAGAGTCTGGAAAAACTTAAGAAGACTCCAGGGTTGACCTTTTTCGTAAATTTGTGTCTCCCAAGCCCGAAAAAGTATAAAATAATACTTGAGAGAACCGCTTGATCTTTTACGACCAAGGAGTACTTTTCGTTACTAGTGTCACTGATCTGAAAAAGTAAAAAAGCGATCAACGACGCGTCGTTTTATAACCAATATCTAATTCGAAACGACAAAAATTCGGCAATCTTTTCATGTTTTTACGGTCGGAAAAGAGCTGTAAGTGGACCGTCTTTTAATTCCGTTTTAACGAGTGTAAAAGAAACGCTCGACAATCTTTTCATATTTTAGGAGTCAGAAAAGGGCTTAAAGATGACTCTACTTGTTTTTTTGTTGAAAATGATAGATTTCACCTGAATAATCCTTTATTCTGCATAGAAACACAAACATTACTCATACCTATTTGAAATGGATAAAAGCATTGCAAAATACCTTTTCAAAGTGAAACATAAACAAATTTGCGATTTATTTACTCAAAAAACTTATAAAAAGGGCCTTTGTCAATTCATTTTTACCGTTCGAGTTTGGGTGAGAAAATAGTGCTTTTGCTTAGAAAACTCCCCGTGAAGATTGTGGAAAATCCAACCGTCAGAATCGAGCGCCATCTTCTCCAGGTAATCCACATCATCCTACTCTTCATTTTCAACCGTTTAGTTTTTTGATTTAGTCCTTCATTTCATTTTTTGGGAGGGTTTTTAGGCGCAAAACCCGCGCGCGGGGGTCCGTAGGTTTACCATTGCGGACCCGCGGACCCAGATTTTTTCTCCATTGGGAAAAAGCTTGGGGTCCGCACCTTCCGTGTAGACAAAGTGCGTACCCACGCACTGTGTCTAACTCGGAGGGTGCGTACCCCGCCGCAAGGGTTTTGAACCCAAAATTTCTCAAAAATGGACCAATCAAAATGTTTTCTAGCAATTTAATTAATCTTTATACTTGATGCAGAGAGTATATCATGCTAGATTGGCGTGAACAAGAGCATGAGGACGTGGATACTACCGCATGGAATCATCAGCCTTCACTTGATGCTTTGAGGGCATGCGGACTGTACAAATTCTGGACCATTCCTGGCATGAGGGCTCATGTGGATTTCTTACAGTGGCTGGTTGATAGATGGAGCATACAGGACCAGTGTTTCTTCATTGGCGGGCACCGGCTCGAAATCGAGTCGGAGGACATTTATTTCTTGACTAGTTTACCTAAGAGAGGCGAAGACTTGACTCTATTCGGGACTAGGCCAGGTGGCCAGTCTGTCGATAGCCTCCGGTTAGAGTACTGCAACAGCCAGGCTAAAGACAAAGGGATAGACATAAAGACCATATCCCGTCTTGAGCTCATGGTGATTGCGTTTACCGTCACCAGACTTTGCGGAGCTGCCGCATTACATGTTGCCACTGGATCCCAGATGCGTATGGCAGTTGATTGCTTTCGAGGCACCATCTTCAACTGGTGCAATGCTGTGCTGGCCAATGTGAAAGGCCAACTGACCAGGGCCAAGAGCGGACGACTAAAGACCTTTGGTTATGGGGCTTTGGTCGTGAGTTTTGGCCTGGAGAGGGTTCCTATGCTGATCCCACAACACCTTACTATTGGAGCTGGGTTTCCTCGAGAGCCCAAACTGATGCGATGGGTCACAGTCATGGCCCGTCACCTGGACGAGAGGAAAGAAGTTGCTCGGTTCAAACCTAAGTATTTCCAATGGTTGGAAAACCAGGTATTTTCCATTCAGGATTTCCCTTACGCTGGGATAGATTTCCGTGGTGACCCAGACATGGCTCTTCCACCAGGAGAGCAGTGGGACGAGTCAGGTAAAATCCTTTTCAACTTTTCCTATTTTTTTTTTTATATTTTTCATCGTCTCAAAACTGATAGTAAAAATTTCAAATGGAGATGTGGGTCCACAGCAACCAGCCGCTCTCCGGCCTTTCAAGAGGAGGCAACCAGTTGCACCCGCGCCAGCCCCACAGGACGAATCAGCAGAGGTTTTGGTCAAGTTGGAGGGTCATCTTGAGCTCTTGACAGGGGATATTCCTGAGACCACTATAGATGACATTCCTCGTCGACTTCAGCGCTATGTGATTGGAGTCCCGGGACCTTTTAGGAGGTTCCTTTGCAAGGTGGCCCGGGCAGTGGTTTCTTATAGAGATCATCACCAGTGATAGGATGATCGCCTTTTGTGGGCACATATGACATTTTTGTTTTTTGTACTTATCATTTTTGCCGATCATAAGGTGTTTTTCAACTTATGATCGAAGACGATGTATTTTTTGACACACTCCTATATATATATATATCACTATTACCGGCTTATCTTGTAAATCATGTTATGGAATGGTTTTAAATTTACATGTATGATTATTGCAAATGTCTATTTAACATTCGAGAAGCAATTTCATCTGCTAATGTATTTAAAGACCTTGGAATATGCTGATATTCAATGTAATCAAACTCACGTTCCAAGAGACGCACTCTCAAAAATAATCTTAATAACACTGGATTTGTAATGGAATACACTCTATTAAGCTGTAATACAACGAGTTCAGAATCTAACCTCACTATCAAACTCCGAATCCCAAATGAAATAGATTCAGACAATAACTCAATCACTACACTATACTCTGCAATGTTGTTTGTTGTTTGACCGAGGCTTACCCCATGCATAGAAACTAACTCGTCAGAGGGCGAATAGATAACCCAAGCTGCAGAAGAGATGTTCCGTGTATTATGACAAGCACCATCAGCAAATCCAATGTATGTTTGGAGAGGCATCGACATCTGCAATATCAAGAGTAAAACCAAGATAAGCAGGAATAATGACGAAAAAACACTCTCTAAGTTGAGCACACTTTTTTTTTTAAAACTAAAACACACCAGCTAGAAAGAAAAAAACTATCCTAACTAAAAATCTCCATACCCCATTCTTTTAAGCATAGTACCTCTTCAAGTAAAGGCCATTTCTGGGTTTACCCAAAGAGTCCCCATCAAAGTCTACCAATTCATAGGCCCCTTTTGCTAGCTTTCGCTTAACAATATAGGGACCATGCCACATAGGAACGAATTTCCCAGCGCCTAATTTATCATTAGCTTTATCATAGAATAACACTAGGTCTCCTTTCGAAAAATTTCGAGGGGTCACATTCCGATCATACTGAGCTTTCATACGTTTCGCGTGAGTCTCGATTGCCAATGCAGCATCATGTCGATTCTCATCTAATTGAGCTAAGTATAACAAACGCTTTTCCTCTTCGGAAGTAGCTGGAAGTAACTCGATGGCCATTTGCAGTGACGGGATTTCGCACTCAATGGGTAACACAGCTTCCAAACCATAGACTAGTTGGAAAGGAGTGAACCCTGTTGATGTTTTTATTGAAGTTCGGTACGCCCAAAGCACTGAAAATAGCATGTTGTGCCAATTCGACCGATGAATCCCAATGATTCGTCGGATCATGATAACTGAAACTTTGTTGATGGATTCAACCAGACCATTCGCTTGTGGATAATAAGGGGTTGAACTATCGTGACGTAAACCAAGCTGGCCTGTAATTTCGATCATCATAATGTTTCGAAAATGACGCCCATGATCAGTGATTATCACTTGTGGGACACCAAACCTAGAAATTATATGATTGAACACGAAAATTGCAGCTGTCTTGCAGTCTGCCTCGAATGTAGGCATCGCCTCGGCCCACTTAGTAAAATAATCTACCGCAAGGATGATATACGCATGCCCCCCGGCCGAGTGAGGGTTACATGTAATAAAATCGATACCCCATTTGGAAAAAGGACCAACGGCAATTATAGGGTGGAGAGGAGTAGGTGGAGCGTGCATCTTACAATAAAAAATCTGGCAGTTGTGGCATTTTCGGACCGCCGTAATACAATCTTTAAACAAGGATGGCCAGAAATAGCCAGCGCGCAATATCTTTTGGGCTGTGGCATACCCAGACATATGACCGCCACATGCTCCAGAGTGACAGTCATTTAGAACCCTTTCAGCTTCTTCGTGAGTTAAGCAATGTCGAAAAATAGAGTCCGCCCCTCGGCGATAAAGAGTATCTCCAATAATTTTGAATTGTTGGGACTGGAAGCGAATTTTCTGATGTTCTGACCTTGAAATTTCTGGCCGAAAGGATTGGGTCTGGAGATAGCGATAATATCCCCATACCACGGATCTAAAGTGCTGATTAGAAATAAAGATTCGTCCGCAATGGGCTCCTCTGCCACAGTTTCTGTGTCAGCACGCGGGAAGTCACACATTAACTCTGCAAAAACTAAAGATTTCTTAGACTTAGATTTCTCAAACTCCAAGTCGAACTCCTGCAGGATAACGATCCATTTAGAGTACTTGCCCCCTAGAAATTGTTTGGTCAAAATGTAGATTATAGGGTTGCAATCCGAAATTACCGTAGTTTTACGTAGTAAAATGTAGTGACGAAAACGTTGGACAGCTTGAACGGCTGCCAATGCCAATTTCTCCACATGTGAGTATTTTAGCTCAGTTGGATTTAATGTTCGACTAAGGTAATATATCACATGTTCCGTTCCGAATTCATCTTCCTGAACTAAGACCATTCCAATAGTGAAATGGGAGGAGGCGAGATACAAGAAGTAATCCTGGTTGTAGTTGGGAGGATGCAACAACGGTGCATGGGTCAACGCGTGTTTGAGTGCATCAAAAGATTTCTAAGCTATCTCATCCCAAGAGAATTGAGTGTTCTGTTTCAACAACCGTGTAAAACCCTTTGTAACCTCGGCGTTGTTAGGAATGGATCGTCGTAAAAAGTTTGCTTTCCCTTGCAAACTTTGGAGTTGGCGAAGACTCGAAGGAGGAGGCAAATTGATAATAGCTTCGACCTTCGAGGGATCAACGCGAATGCCGGCTTTTGAAACTACAAATCCTAGCAATCGACTCGTTTCTATACAGAAGACACATTTGTGTGGATTCAACCGAATACGATAATGCCTACACCTCATAAAGATTGCTCGTAAATGGACGAGGTGATCAGCTCGATGTAATGAATGAGCATGCAAGTCATCGAGATAGGGTTGCACAATGTGCTTGATGTCATGAAACGCATAAGACATCGCCCTCTGAAAAGTTGCTCTGGCATTCTTAAGCCCAAAAGGTAATTTGCAATAAGCAAACGTCCCCCATGGACAAATGAAAGTCGTTTTTGGTTGATCGGCAGGTAGAATGTTGATTTGATTGTATCCGGAAAAACCGTCCATAAAGGAAAATATTTCGCTGCCGGCACAATCTTCAATGATTTGATTGATATAGGGAGTTGGGTAATTCTCCTTTGGACAGGCTCGATTAATGTCCCTATAATCGATGCATATTCTTATTGTCCCCGTTTTTTGTTAACCAGAACAATATTCCATACCCAATCCGTTAACGGGATCGGATAAATGAAACCTGCTTTCAACAGTTTTTCAACTTCTGCTTTAATTGCAGCAGCTTTTCGTGGGTGAATTTGACGCAAACGTTGCCGGACGGGTTTAGCGTCCGGGTAAGTCTTGATCTCATGAACAACAATCGCGGGATCAATTCCTGGAATTTCCTCATAGGACCAGGCAAACACGTCGCGGAATTCTTGAAATAGGGCCTTATATAATTGAGTTTCGTCATCTGTACACGAGGCACCTATATGAATGTTCTCAACAATTCCGGGTTTAACCAAAATGTCAATGGGAATAGTTCGAGAGATGTTTCCCAAATTTAACTCTGAATCGGGATGTTTCATTGGATTTTGAGGTTCGTTGACATATTCAGTCGTAAAGATTGATGAGAAATCATTTTCAAAACGATCATCCTCAGGTAAAAACGAAGATCTATGATGGAGATCTTCCCATGGTAAATCATCTACACATAGGATTTCATGAATTTGGTCATCAGAGTGAACAAGTTCAGAAAACGTAGTTAAATCCAAGGTTGATGTGAAAATTGATTCCTCACGGACCACATTCATTAAGTCATTTTCGGTTGAACACGGGTCGGCAAAAGACTGCACGGCTTCATAGGCAATTTCATATGGACTCAAAGGCATGGAATTACCAAATGAGTCTATTTCAGATTCAGAAGGAACGATCCAAGGATCGTCATAAAAAATAGTGTCTGATGTGATCATATGAATGGTTGCAAATGAAGATGATGCGTTGATTGGAGGAAAAGGAAAAGTTCCCAGTAAACCGGCATCTTTAACTAATCCTACTCCAACATCCTTATATGTGATAGTCGTTTTACCGACATGCTGAATACTCTCCGAAGAGGCTGGGTCGGATGAAAAGTAAGCCAGCTGGTCTATTGTTACGATCTTTCCATTATGTGGAAACTTTATGACTCTAAAGACCGATGAAACGACCGCTGTCATAGCGTAAGACCAACTTCGACCCAAGAGAACGCTGTAGTCTAGAGGGGCATCAACCACCTCCACATCTAGACTAACGGTTTTTCCTTCAACCCCTATAGGCAAATCCTGTAGAATGCCAAAAGGATGAAACCCACGGCCATCAAAGGCCTTAAGAATTGTCGAGGATTGATTTAGTGAAGGAGAACCAAGCGATCTCCAACACTGTATTGACATAATACACGTTGAGGCTCCCTCATCAATTACAGTCCGATGAATAGGCCTGTTTTTGACTATCACTGGGATCTGGAAAGCCATTTGATGAAGCAAACACGGTGTACTATTTTCTAGATCAAATATTATTAGGTTCGGGTCCTGAACATCAACAGCTCCTATAGCCGACAAAAGTAATTTACGCTGTGCTGGGCATGATTGCAGCACTTCTAAAGCCGACATTGCTGAGGGTGAAACAACTAAATCCTCAACAATGTTATAATTCTGAGCCACTCTCGCATGTGGATTGAAAGTTGACTTTCGAGGTATACCCTTGGCGGGCGGTTTGATTACTAAGTCTGGATTAGGTTTCTCGATCTGTAGTGGATCGAAACCGGGAGCTGAGGTTGATGGATTAGAATGAGAAGATTCTGCTTCTTTACCATCAACAGGACTTTTACTACCATAATCTTGTGATCGAGTCGCAATCCTTACATGGGACATCATCAATATGGGTTCTTCATTGGCACTTGAGGAAGAACCTATCATCTTACTGTCTTGACTTGGAAATGGATCCTTCAAGACAACAAGAGTTTGGGAACCTTTGACGATCTTCGCAACCTCTGCTCGATGAGGGCAGTCTCTTGTAAAATGTTCTTCATCACAAATGAGACATGGATAACGAGGTTTGCGCTTTTCATCATTGGATTCCGCCTTTTCAGGTTTCTCCTTTGAACTTTTGTCCGTTTTATTCTTCTTCTTTCCTTTCTTCTTCCCACCGGATTTTGATTTAGTCGTAGATGATTCTACAACGTGAATATCGGCGGAAACCTCTGCAGAAGAATCTCATGTCGGGGAATCAGGCAAGGTTATGATAGGAGAAGAATTCTTGGAAGACTTCTTCTTACTTTTAGTGTTAACCGTACCAATCATAACGTTAGCAGCATGAGATCCCGCAGGAGCCGCAGTGATTTGATTTGACTTGGGAAGATCGGGGATCTTTCCGTGTAATGTACCTGACTGAGTATAGACCAAGTCAAGGTACTGTGCTTGAGCAATCACTTGCTCCTCAGTAACAACTCCGGCTTTAGCAACATCTTCAGTGATCCTTGGCAACAAAGATTTTACAAACCACTCAGCCAAGATTTGATCCGGAATAAATACCTTCACTAAACGTCGTCGACGTCTCCACTCATGAATATGATCTGAAATATACATGGATGTCGATTGTTTTGGCGAAGTTAACAATTCCGTGCCATTGTCATATCGGACTGGCAACTGGAATGAGTTAAAAACGAGGTAGCTAACTAACTAAAATTATAAAAAGTGCCTCGCGGTAACTCAATGTACCACTTGGCCGCGAGACCAATTAGAGTGCGCTGGAAAAGTCTAAGACGGATCGAATCATCTGTGATGGAGTTAGACGCACACTAGAGGTTGTAAGTCATCACATGGTTTGACGGGTCCTCTCCAGATTTACCTTCGAACTTGGGAATGTCACTGGGCAACTTATTCGGCATTGGCGGCCAAAACGGAAGATAGTTAATTGGATCGTTCGTTAGGTGCGACAAGTCTGGTAAGTCCAAAGTTGCGATAAACGGTAACTGCCGATTAGGATCCCTAAAACTCTGGGTCACGAGACCAGCCCCAGGAGGAGTGTTGGAAATAATACTGAGAGGGGGGGTGAATCAGTATTATCACATTAATAAAACTTTTTCATTTCCATAATTAGATTCATATATGCTACTTCCACAACTTCTTATGATTAAGTTAATTGATATTCAATGAATGCATTAGAACATTATCAACCATATTATCAGTTAACAGATGCAGTAACATAGAATAGATCATCACACATAAGGCACACACATGAACACCATGATATAAGGTGGAAACCCAATGCGGGAGAAAACCACCTGCTGCAAGTCATCTCAATCTTCTTCTTAATAAGAAAATCCTTTTACAATATTTGTACTGGTGCAGTCTTATACCAGTACGGGAGCTACAACCCCCTTTGCTCTTGTACTAGCTGATCCATTTACTAGTACGCAGGCTGCTACCTGCTACAATGCTCCAAAGATTAGCTCTTGTACTAGCTTAGATACTAGTACGTAGGTGCTGGCCTACAATCTTTTCTCCTCCAGGTACCACGTTTCATCAATTTTCAGACTGGATACACTGAAGCACAACACATAATCTGAAAGGCCACATTTCATCCAATTTTCATACTGGACCCAACAACAACATTGAAGCTCATAATCAAACAACCTTCTGAATCACCCAATCACCAGATCAATACATATACAATGAGAGTTGTCAACCAGATCTAGTCCACCAGATCATATAAGGATAAGTCATTATGAACCTGATCCATTCATCTATCAATACTGAAGCTAATCATAATCATTCAATCAATCACTGCTGTTATCAGAACATAATATCAGAAACCAAACATCACTTCAAAACCCAGAACACAACAATAATAAACAGGGGCAGCTAAATAGATTTCATGAAAAGTCCGCAGCTTCACCCATAGAACACCTGCGTACATCCGCACTGTTTCCAACTGCTTCCCTGCGTACCCACGCACTGTGCCTCACGGACTTCCTGCGTACCTCCGCATCTGCAGCGCTTCTGGGCCTGCGTATCTGCGCACCAGCAGCGCTTCTGCGCCTGCGTATCTGCGCACCTGCAACGCATCTGCGCCTGAGTATCTCCGCACTTTTCTTTCGCTGCACTTGCGGTCCTGCGGGTATAGACAATTTTCAGACCTCAAGGATAACCCAAACTATCAGATCTACAGATCTGATCATGCGCCGAAGGGATCTCAACCCATTAGTAGATCCGACTTGTAACCCTCATGTTTCTCCTTGATTTAGATTCAGCTATCTCTCACAAACCCATCACTAGAATTTTAGATCTAGCTTCTCTTAAGGTATTCTTCTTTCACAAGTGTCTAGCCAAATGATCTCCTTTGCTTTATATAGGCAAGCTCTTCCTAAAATCATGGATCAATACCATAGATAACCAAAACAAGAGGCCCAAAAACATGGGGCTCAATAATAATAATAATAATATAAAACAATACCACTGACCAAACCATAGGATCAAATACGTTGGGCTAAATACTATGGTCCACCATTGGATTCCCACGTGAGAATAATTTTTCACTGCATGAAAGTGCGTGAACTAGGGTCCGCACCTTTTACACAGGATACCTGCGTGTATGTACGCACTTTATCTAAGACATGCCTGCGTGTCCGCACCTTTTGTACGGTGTACCTGCGTACCCCTTATTTTCTTCAATATTTGAGAGCTGATCATCAATCTCTGCTACTGACCTGTTGTACTGGGATCTATCACCTGTATAAGTTGCCATCAAGGACAACACTTTAGCCATAATGCCAACAATCTCCCCCTTTGGACTTGATGGCAAAGCTTACTTGTGAATTGTCATCTGATCCCTTTGAACTGTCCTACATCCATGTATTCTGTCATATCTGATATCTCTTTTGTGGATTCATCTGAATGTATACAAGTGAGATGATCTTTTATGATAGGGTTGCCATCAAGTACAACACATGCATCATAATGCCAACAATCTCCCCCTTTGGACTTGATGGCAACAACACCAAATCACTCTCCCCCTTTGACATCAAGGGCAAAGGGTTTTGCTCCCCCTAAGAACATGCTCCCCTTGACTATAAACCAGATCTGCTGAAGTCTCTGAATGAGCTCCCCCTTTGTATATGCCATGGTGCACCAATCTGATAATGCTCTTTCTGAGAACAAGTTGAAATATCTGCTCTGCTATATAGTGCTGTTCATGCTCAAGCTCCCCTTGACTGTAAGCAAGGTCTGCAAAAAGATGTTCTACAAGAAGAACATGACTATATATCATAAATGACCTTCCTATCACCAAAAGACTCAATACATACATCCATCACCCAACCAAGTGGGGATACATCAGGAACTAAATACATTACATCTTCATCCAGGCATAATGGGGAAACCAACATAGGTCGTTACTATAATAGATAGAGACATACTATTACATCATGAGCCGTGATATGACATTTATAACAGAGACCAATCACCTAAGATAAACATAAGCAACAACACTGTATGATCTGCTCCATAGTATCTGTTATCATAAGGAGAAACACCAAAGCCATCCAGATCATCATTTGGGAATATCTGCATCAATCAACATATGTACGAAACAACCTATCATCATATAGGTAAGAGCTTATCATCATCATGTCTCAAACAATGCAACTTTGAATAATCACCCATGTATCCAGCTAACAATCCTCATAGGTGCCAAGAACAATACGAATCTTGCATCATAATTCTTCTTATCCTTATGAAGATCACCATGTAAGCACCAGATATGTAGCATCAGAGAATCAACCATAAATCTGATCTGTTTGAATCATATGAGATGGACAACTCATAACCACATCATAGCAAGATATATCATTTAGCCATATAATCTTCATCACCAAGGATTATTAACCATAATGGCAACAATGAATTAAAAACATATGCTCCCCCTAAACTGGTGCCATCTATCAGATCTTATCAACAAGAAAAGTCAGCCAATAAATGCCTTAAGACAGTTCCGCAGTTTCTCATTATATGGCCTGCGTGGCTCCGCACTTCACCTTCCGCTCCTCTGCGTATCCACGCACTTGACTTTCCATGTTTCTGCGTATTTACGCAGAGAGCCTTCTACTACAGCGCGTACCCACGCACCTATGCCATCAATCGCGCTGCGTACCTCACGCATTCTTTGCTTCTATCACGCCGCGTACTTCTATGTACCTCCGCAGGTTTTCCTTCTATCGCGCTGCGTACCTCCGATCTTGCTCCGCACCGCTTCTTCTGTTTCGCCGCGTCTGTCCGCATGTGCCCTTTAGTTACGCTGCGTACTTATACTGTACCTTCGCAGCTCGACCACCTATGTCGCCGCGTACCTACGCACCAGGACCATTGCTGCGCTGCGTACCCTCGCACTTTCACTGTGTATCACCTGTGTACCTCTGATTAGAAACCAATTAACAGTCCTCCTCTGTGCTACTGATAGTCAGATTCTCAGATCTGATCTTGTGCTCGAAAGATCATACTTCATAGATTCACTTCCAACTTCACTTTCCCTACTTCCTTTCTTCAAACAATCATATACGTGATTGTGCAGTATCCAACTCGCATATATACGCGACTTCCCTTTATGGAGTTTGCATATGAGATTCAGGACACTGAAGTTTTGTACTTTCAGCTCCCTCTAATTCTGGTATGTTTGTATGTTGTGCTGTGCCGCCACTTTCTGACTGAACTTCCTTTTTCCTCCATATCTTCAAGCGTGATTATGTGTTCTCCTTTTGGTGTGATGTTCGTGCTTTGTTCCTGCATTCCTTTGCTATATGTCCAGGCTTGTTACATGCATAAAATCTTACATGTTTCATATTCCTCCTGTAACAGTTAGCAGCTTTATGACCATACATATTGCAAGTAAAGCAATATCCATTAAAGTACCTTGAATGTGATGATCTTTCTGCATAATGGTCTTGAACCCTTCTTCTTCTACATCTAGCTGCAACATGTCCAAGATTATGACATACATAACATTCAATATTATTCATAGGAGGAGTAAAGGATTTTCTTGGAGGAATCTCTTTCCTTGGTTGATGATGAGATTGATCTTTCGTTTCTTTGGATCACTTTAGATTTCTCTTTAGAGTTCCTTGCCTCACCTTGTGAACTAGATTCACCTTCAACAGATTCATGGAAACCAAGACCAGTCTTTATAGCAGGAGACCTTTGACTACTAAGAATATCATCCAAGACTTTAGAACTATCTTGAAATCGTAAAAGCTTATCCTTTTCTTCTAATTTACCTTTCAAGATATTTACCTCAACCTGAAGCTGTTCTTCCTTTTCAAGAGATTGCTTTTTCAAATCTTCTTCAGCTTTCCTTCCTTCCTCCATTTGTTCCCTTAGTTTGAGAATCTCCTTTTCTTGTTCTTCATTCAGATCCTGCTGCATTTGACGAATTCTGAATGCACATTCCAGCTGAGATTTTAAGCTGATGACTTCGTTGTCTTGTTTTTCAATTGCTTGATGTAGATCTTCATTCTGCTTCTTTGATTCTTCAAGATCTCCTTTTAGTGAGAGGATTGTAGCTTCAAGATTTTCATAGTAGCTGGATCTATCTTTGAGTTTCTTGATGGTTGTGCTTCTTTCGTTGACTTCTTTTCTTAATGATGTCACTTCATGTTGCAATTTTTGACATTGGTCTTCCTTGTCCTTGAGTAGTTTTCTTACCTTGTTTCCTTCTTCTAATTGGGCCTTTAGTTTGGTAGCTTCTTCTTTGAAGTCACATTCCCTTTTGTTCAATAGATCTTGTTGATCTCTAATTTTGTCTGTCAGCCTTTTAAATTCTGCCTCTATTTGATATCTTTCTTGTTCACCCATAAGAGCAAATTCAATAGTTTCGCTATCACTTTCATCTCTTCCAAAAGGAAAGATAGCTGGAACATCAGAGGATAATATATTCATACCTGATAATGATTCTGAATCTGAAGAGCTTCTTATACCTAATCCCCAATCGATTCTCCCATTGTCATAGTTCTTCTGAGATGACTTCTTCTTCTTAGGTGCTTTCTTCTTAAGCTTCTTTCCCATTGTTCCACGGATCTCCTTCAAGCGATCAAGCTTCTACCAAAGGACCGGCTCTGATACCAATTGTTGGAAATAATATTGAGAGGGGGGGTGAATCAGTATTATCACATTAATAAAACTTTTTCATTTCCATAATCAGATTCATATATGCTACTTCCACAACTTCTTATGATTAAGTTAATTGATCTTCAATGAGTGCATTAGAACATTATCAACCATATTATTAGTTAACAGATGTAGTAACATAGAATAGATCATCACACATAAGGCACACACATGAACACCATGATATAAGGTGGAAACCCAATGCGGGAGAAAACCACCTGCAGCAAGTCATCTCAATCTTCTTCTTAATAAGAAAATCCTTTTACAATATTTGTACTGGTGCAGTCTTATACCAGAACGGGAGCTACAACCCCCTTTGCTCTTGTACTAGCCGATCCATTTACTAGTACGCAGGCTGCTACCTACTACAATGCTCCAAATATTAGCTCTTGTACTAGCTTAGATACTAGTACGTAGGTGTTGGCCTACAATCTTTTCTCCTCTAGGTACCACGTTTCATCAATTTCAGACTGGATACACTAAAGCACAACACATAATCTGAAAGGCCACATTTCATCCAATTTTCATACTGGACCCAACAACAACATTGAAGCTCATAATCAAACAACCTTCGGAATCACCCAATCACCAGATCAATACATATACAATGAGATTTGTCAACCAGATCTAGTCCACCAGATCATATAAGGATAAGTCATTATGAACCTGATCCATTCATCTATCAATACTGAAGCTAATCATAATAATTCAATCAATCACTACTGTTATTAGAACATAATATCAGAAACCAAACATCACTTCAAAACCCAGAACACAACAATAATAAACAGGGGCAGCTAAATAGATTTCATGAAAAGTCGCAGCTTCACACATAGAACACCTGCGCACATCTGCACTGTTTCCAACTGATTCCCTGTGTACCCACGCACTGTGCCTCACGGACTTCCTACGTACCTCCGCATCTATAGCGCTTCTGGGCCTGCGTATCTGCGCGCCTGCAGCGCTTCTGCGCCTGCGTATCTACGCACCTGCAACGCTTCTGCGCCTGCGTATCTCTGCACTTTTCTTTCGCTGCACTTGCGGTCCTGCGGGTATAGACAATTTTCAGACCTCAAGGATAACCTAGACTATCAGATCTACAGATCTGATCATGCGCCGAAGGGATCTCAACCCATTAGTAGATCCGACTTGTAACCCTCATGTTTCTCCTTGATTTAGATTCAGCTATCTCTCACAAACCCATCACTAGAATTTCAGAACTAGCTTCTCTTAAGATCTTCTTCTTTCACAAGTGTCTAGCCAAATGATCTCCTTTGCTTTATATAGGCAAGCTCTTCCTAAAATCATGGATCAATACCATAGATAACCAAAGCAAGAGGCCCAAAAACATGGGGCTCAATAATAATAATAATATAAAACAATACCACTGACCAAACCATAGGATCAAATAGGGCTAAATACTATGGTCCACCATTGGATTCCCACGTGAGAATACTTTTTCACTGCATGAAAGTGCGTGAACTAGGGTCCGCACCTTTTACACGGGATACTTGCGTGTATGTACGCACTTTATCTAAGACATGCCTGCGTGTCTGCACCTTTTGTACGGTGTACCTGTGTACCCCTTATTTTCTTCAATATTTGAGAGCTGATCATCAATCTCTACTACTGACTTGTTGTACCAGGATCTATCACCTGTATAAGTTGCCATCAAGGACAACACTTTAGCCATAATGCCAACAAGGAGGATGTCCAGGATAACTAGGAATAGGAATCACGTTCGGGATATTGTATCCTCCCGGAAAACTAGGATTAACCAGACCATACTGGGGTTGTTGAGGTTGTTGATAAGTGTACCCATGATACGGTTGATACTGGTAAATTGGCTGCTGGACAGCAGGACCGAATTGGTACTGTCCTTGGTACGGTTGATAAGTGAATTATGGTTGACTTGTTACAACCATACTTAAACCAGGTTGTCCTACAGGCATCTGAACCGTAGTTTGAATCATGGATCCAGGCGGTGGTAAAGATGTCTGAAGAGTAGATAAAGGAACAGTAGAAATCGGAGCTGTCGATACTCCAGAAGTAGGTGGGGTAGATTGAAAAGATGTTGCGGCAGTTGCAGCAGTCGTTTGAGATGGAGTACGAGGCGCAGTAGGCCCAGACTGAGAAACTACCGAAGGTATAGAAGTTTGAATATTAGACTGGACTGGTTGCTGGGGTGAACCAGAAACTAAGGGTTGTCCAGTTTGAGATGACAACTGTACGTTTGGCTACAACACCTGTTGAGTTTAAGATGGATCCCACACTATGTTCGTTCTAGGGTACTGACCCATAACAGGTTGAGAATATTGAGGACCATAACCAGGTTGAGGGTAGGATTGATAATTGAGAGGTACATTTCCCGTTCCTTGAACATAAGATTGACCTTGGGGTGGTTGGAAACCTTGGTTCGAGTACTGACCTTGTGGTAGATACCCCTGAGGCACGTACTGATACTGGCATTGACCTTGAGGTATAAATTGATACTGGGGTGACCTTGGGGTACATATTGAGTCTGGGGTTGACCTTGAGGAACGTATTGTACCGTAGGTACGTACTGTCCTTGAGGTTGCCCCGCAGATGCAAATTGTGTACCTTGAGGTTGCCCCCCAGGCGTTAATTGGACACCTTGGGGTTGAGAATTGGGAATAGAACCTGACATCATAAGAATGTCTTCTACGCTCAACGACTTTGCACCATTGCTTCCAGTGAATAACCCTTGTTCAATGGGTTGAGGAGATGCTCCCAAAAAAGTACCAGAAAGTGACTGATGCCCAGAGGGAACAGAAGGACCGCCGTACAAAAAGGATTCAGGTGATTGAGTAAACATGGACGACTGACCTAACATATTTACGGGAGTATAAAAACCTCTAGGATGATAAGGAGCACGAGGTGGTGAAAAACTTAACGCTGGGTTTTCCAAATAATTAGTCAAAGAAAGATACCAAGTAGTACTTCTAGGTGGACTGTAAAAAATTGATTCACGCTCCCTTAGATCAATAACAGGTTGATTTTCAGGGATAGGGATGCCTACTTCTTCTTCTGGAGCAAGTTCTTCAATAGCTATCAAACCAGAAGGAAGATTTTCGGTGATTACTCTTTCTACCCTAGGTGAATTAGGACCACTAGAAGTTGGAGAGACAAACCCCGATGTTGGAGTAATAGGTTCAGATATCTCAGGTTCTTCGCCTATATCACTAGTAGATGAAAAGCTACCAGCAAGTTCGGAAACCGAAATAGATTCAGGATTATAGCCTGTTACTAGAGTCTGGTAATCAGGATGTACAACCAATGAAGACTCTCCTTCCTCAGGTGACCCAACTTTACTACCACTAGCAGTTACAAGGACTTTCAAGCCTTCAAGCTGGCTCGGGACTTCTTTAGGAGGTTGGCCCCGAAGTCTACGGGACTTCCTCAGTAAATCAGCCACGGTTACAAACTCAGGAGACTGGCCCCGAAGTCTACGGGACTGTCTTGGTAATTCAGCCACAGTTAAAAACTTTTAACTACTTCACACGCAAACAAAGTAAAATCTCAATGAAAAACACCTAAAGCCTCTAAAGAACCAAGCAAATTTGAATCACACGCCTAAAGAATCTAGAGATCAAACACACACAAACAGTAACTTTCTGGACCGAAAACACTAGTTGGTGATGAAATCCAACGTCGCAGAATTCAATACAGAAATGGCGGTTGGAACAGTTACCCCGACAACCTGCTTAATGAATAGACTGGACCAAGTTCCTCCACTTAACCGTCTCGAGTGAAGTGAACCCCCCAGAAAATCCAAGTGAGTCTAGTCGACGTCTGCTCCAGGTACAGTGGGATCTTCCCACCATTGTCACCTTAGGAAGAATCCTAAAGAATATGGTCACTAAGGCTACCAACTGAGACAAATACACTTGGGGGAACAGTCTACGATCCGATACACACGCAAGGGCAGAGTAGCAAGCTCAGTCCCCTTGAAGGCTCCTTGACATAATCCAAGGTTTACCAACAAGTGACCCCAGGCTCCTCGACAATGGTTAATCCGAGGTTTACCGTTTTTAATACGTGAATATCTGGCGTCGTTCCCAATGAGGAAGGATTGATTCCCACACTGGTTCGGACACGATCTCGTGCTTCTCCTTTAAGAGGAGCTTTCCCAGAGCATAAATGCAACAATTGGATTTCTTCCTACCACAAGATACAACTACTTGTTTGTTTTTACTGTCTTGGAGAGTTAATTACTCTCCTACTCCAAGACACTAGCCTAAGCTAAGTTGGTGTATCAGAGCCCTAGAAATAAAATGTTACTAGGTGAATTTTACTTTAAGCGTTAATTTTAGTTGTTGTTTAAGTCAAGAGGTGGCGGAGATGAAACTCGTGGTGTAAAAACTTGACTCGAAATCACTAAAAAGATGCACCTAAGATGATTTAAACAATCTTTTCTCTTCGATGAACTTCTTAAACTAAGAAAGAGTTTGAGAATGCAAATACTTTGTAAACAAAAATCCTTCTCAATTAAACAAATTAAAAGAAGAGCTTTTCCTTTCCAAAGCACTCAAAACGAGACAACGAGCTATTTCACACAAATTTCACTTTTCTTTTCAAAGCACTCAATCACTACAAAAAATACAAACTTTTCCAAAAGAGAATATATATATATATATATATATATATATATATATATATATATTTTTTTTTTTTTTTTAATTTTTATTTTGTAAATAAAACACTCAAAACTAATGAAAATGACTAACTTTGAGAGCTACAAACTATATAAAAAGCTACTTGAAGTCAAAACCTACTAAAAGTCTTTTTGAGGATGTTTTACTTAGATAAATGTGAGCTAAGGACTAATTTATGGAGAATCACAATTAGTCAAAAAACAACCAATCTTTCGTTTTCTTTTTTTTAAAATGAAAATTCCAAACTTTCAACTACAAGCTTTTCGAAATTTTGAAATGAGAAAACTCAAAGCGAATTCCTCAACAAGGGAAGATTTCATAAATGGTCAGATTCATAAGAAGACTGGTAGACACCAAGGTAATTTGAGGTCCCTACGGCTTCTAAGCTCAGAGCCACTACACAACCAAAAACGAAAAACAAACCCAACAAGCAAAATTCCTAGGAATTCCACCTAAAACCCTAATGCTAATGAAATTAAACCAAGGAAAGTTTTTGACAGGGAACAAGCAGGTCTGGGCAATGGCTAAAACCTATAAACAAATTCTAAACTGATAAAAAAGAGAAAAATTTAAAATTTTTCAAATTTTTGACAGGGTACACAGGCAACCTGTTTACACAGGTGCGTCCACGCTCTGTGCACAAAGCAAAAGTGCGTACAGGTATGCACTGTGCCTAACTCAGAGGGTGCGTACCTCTCCCAAAAGTATGAAAAATGAAAACTAACTCAAAATTAACTAAATTCACCCAATCCCACAATCATCAAGTCAAAAACAGAAACAGAAAATACAGTTTCTCAGGTCAAAGTATAGACAAAGAAAACAATCAAGTCCCCAGTGGAGTCGCCATTTTGTCGCACGGAATGAGTCGATCTTGTGGACAAGATAGACCTTCCTAGAATCTAAAGAAGACCTAATGACAAGCAAACCAACCAGACACTATCTTTCTCTAAATATTCTTCAATAAACAATAGCAAACAAGTGTTTTTAGGGCTTACCTTTGGTCCAACGCAAGCTTGTGAATGCCCTCACTCCTTTGATCCAAATGAGCTCCTTTTCGCGAATCTGCAAACACAAACAAGGAAAACAAATTAAATAGCACCTGAAAAGCCAATTGCATAAAACATATTTAACATGAAAGTCAAGGATTCCATGAAACAAATAACATAAGATACTTGTTGAGAAAAATGAGTTTGATTGTATTAATTCAAAAGAAGAAGAACCTTACAACCTTTGCCTTGACGCTGTACAAGCTCCTCCCAGGGTCCAACAAGATGTCTTCTCTACTTTGACAAGTTTCACTCACTCTCTAATAGAACCAAGAGGTATGTGATCTCTCCTCTCAAGCTCAACCAAAAAGTCTTAATTTCACCAGCATTTACCCTCAAAATGTTCAGCTTCTAACCTCCCTAGTCCTCACCCCAATGCCTATATTATAGTGCAATGGAGGGAAGTTACTAGGTCCTCCTTCAAAGGGATAAAGCCCTCCTTCAAAGGGATAGCTCCTTTAGTCAAGGGATTAGCTCCTTCTCTTTTGGGATGCATGAACCACCTCAGAGAGAACAATCCACGTCAAAATTCCTTCTAGAAAACTCTAGAATTAACCCAAAGTGAGTTTTTTAAGATAAAACTTGCACCTTTTGACTTTCACAGGGGTCCGCACCTACACCGTTAGGAACAGAGCGGGTAGGTACGCAGCTTCTATACACAGAAGGTGCAGGACTGCAGGTGACCATGAGAGAAAGTGCAGAACCAGAGTTACATTGATATTTAATGTCTTTCTCCCACTTCTAAAGCTTGATTTGAAGAGCTGAGGTCTTAGACTTGCTTAGGAGGACAATACAAGTGATGATAGACCCATACTGACTGCAAATAATCATGGTGACGATATTTTTGTGTAACAAACCACAACATACAACTATCTGGTACATGACTTTGACATTGCTAAATTGTATCCTATTTTTTAGCATAATTTTTTTTTATAGGTTCAAACATGGTAAAGATTGTATATGTTTTAATGATGGTATTTATATGTTTTTGTAAAAGTATTTTTTCTTAAGAGTAGATATTGACAAATGGTTAGGGAATCCTCACTCGAAATCTACTTTAATAAAGTAAGATTGAATACTTTAAAGTAGGTTTAATGTGATCATATATATGGTTGGATACACCATGTACACAAAGATTCTTTTTGAAGACCTAATATTATCATTTAGCAAATACTTTGAGAGAAAAATTGATGTCCAAAGTCTACAAGATTCTATAAATATGATGTATTTTGTTACATTATTTATATTATGTTTTGACATTCTAATATTGAAGCCTATAAGGACAATACTCCCTGCGAGCCCCTAGAACCCAAAATTTTTATCCTACTTACTTTGATATGTGTCCTAAAATTGTAATGCACCCTCTCAAATCCTTACCAAAACACAAGTTAAGAGGAGATGGTGACCATGCTAACCCAAGATCCAAAGTGCTCTTTTGGAGATGTGGTCTAAAAATTTCTATCTTTTCAACTCACTTAAATTCTTTGTTTGATATAACCATTGAGTTCATCTTCTTGGGATGATTTCGGTGATATAAACATTTACCTTAATCCTAAATTCAGATCATTTTGGCCACATGGCTATACCCACCTAGATAATCTCCATTAGAAAGGCTCAATTTGACTTGCGCATTAGTCAAATTGAGTAATTTGAGTTTGCACATTATCTAGATGACTTCGATTGCAGTTAACTTGTGTGACATGGCCTTGTCTACTAGTTAAAGCAACCTAGATCCATCTTAATCCCAGATCTATAAAGCACCAACAATGATCCAATCTCGGAAGGTGAAAACCTATTTTCTGAGTGCAAAACTTGAGGAAAAGATTGCACCTTGAGTTACTTGATCCCTCTCAACGTTTGATAGTTTCGGGTTAATATGGCTCTAGGATGGTTATATGATACTATATAATATCTATATTTCTATCTATTTGTCTCTTTATTATTCCCTCTCTCTATCTCACCCCTAAACATACACATTCTCTCTCTATATCTATCTATCTCTCCCTCTCTATCTTCCCTCCTGCTCTCCTCTCTCATTGTCTTTCCATTGCTCCCTTATCACTCCCTCTCTCTCTCTCTCCACCTTTCTCTCTCTATGTACTTCTTCTTCCCTCCCTCTTCCCACCCCTCCAACTCCAACTCTCTCTCCTTCTCTCTCTTGAGTCCTTTCTCACTTATTTCCTTTATCTCCCTTTCTCTCTCACCCCCCTGTATCTCTCCCCCAACCCCCCCTCTCTATCTTCATTTCAAATTTTTCACTATCCCCCTCCCTCTCTCCTTATCTCTCTCCCCTCCATCTTTGTGTCTCCCTCTCTCTCTCTGATCCGATTTGACTCAAATCCTAGATTTAACCAAGATATTTTACTTCCGTGATGTGGTTAGATTTGCATTTAAAAGAGCATAAAGGAATATATATGCATGTTGTAAAGAAGATGGAACACTACAAGAATAAACAAAATAAAACATAAGACATTGATAACAAAGTTTGTCTAAGACAGACTATGTCTCTGGGCCCCGGTATCAAGATGGTGTAGGCCGTTGCATTAAGTGTTGGAAAGCGTGATGATGTACATGAATGTGGTTTCTTTACCATGCAAGGAATATGCCCTCATGTAGGAGTGGATCCACAAGATGTTGTGCTGCAGGAACTCTCATTCACAAAAGGACTCCTATCAGCATGACATAATCTCATGTATGATAATAACGAGCATCCCACCAACATGGAATCAAAGGGATCTCAATTCAAACATACATGGTGACACATGAGTATCCAATCAACATGGCGACAAAGGGATCTCAATCAAAACATGACAAACATCTCACATCAAGAACAAAAAAAGATCCCACATCAAACATCAAACATGGATATATACAGAACAATGCATCTCAAGCAAGGAGACAAATAAGTACATGATCACACTGCATATACTTCACATTAGGGATTTATTTGAAGAAAAGGATCGTAAACTACTTGATCTGGTTGTACCATCAATCTCGTGGCGTCGAATATCATGGAATTGACTGCTCGCACATTGAATGCTGACACCTACACTCCACTTTGAAAAGTGGCCAAAAATTGGAGTGATCAAATGGAAAATCTGACTACAATATTAAATTTTTGGCATCGAATAGTGTAAAATCAACTGACAAATTTCTAAATTTTGACAAAGTGAAAATCTGGGGCTACAAGAATCTTTTAGATTCCCCCTAGATTCCTCAAAGATTCCCTCCTGCAATTCATTTGAAGATCTGTTGCTTAGATCAAAATTATGTCTACTCCATTAGGTTTGTGTCGTCGATAGGTGTAGGATCGACATAAAGTTTGTCCAATTTAGACATTGGAAAATTTTCGCCCTTCTAAAAGTTGGGCTCAATCATGGTTCCGCCTGCCTCTACTCCATGCTCATGGTTCCACCTGCAATTAATAAAAAAAATTGTCTCGAACTTTGTGCTATGCCAGTGGCCTCTTCGCACTGAGGAAATTGAGGGTTTATAATAAAATTCGAGGGCATATTTTTCAAAGAAGCGCTACTGGCGCATTGGTAAAAATGGAGAAGTGGATGAAGAGGGGTCGGGGGATCAAATCCCGCCCCTTGTGTTTCCAACATGCTGTTTCATATATTTTTTTTGGGGCGTGTTTTAATATGGTGCAATTATATTTTTGTTTGACCGTTGGTTGTATATGGTTATCTGTTGGATGTTTTGGGTTGGGCCACTTGTGGAGCTGGCCAGCCACGTGCCCGGGGGGGTTCGATTCCCATCGACCCATATTTATAAGCTATCTCATCAAAAGATTTCTAAGCTATCTCATCCCAAGAGAATTGAGTGTTCTGTTTCAACAACCGTGTAAAACCCTTTGTAACCTCGGCGTAGTTAGGAATGAATCGTCGTAAAAAATTTGCTTTCCCTTGCAAACTTTGGAGTTGGCGAAGACTCGAAGGAGGAGGCAAATTGATAATAGCTTCGACCTTCGAGGGATCAACGCGAATGCCGGCTTTTGAAACTACAAATCCTAGCAATCGACCCGTTTCTATACAGAAGACACATTTGTGTGGATTCAACCGAATACGATAATGCCTACACCTCATAAAGATTGCTCGTAAATGGACGAGGTGATCAGCTCGATGTAATGAATGAGCATGCAAGTCATCGAGATAGGGTTGCACAATGTGCTTGATGTCATGAAACGCATAAGACATCGCCCTCTGAAAAGTTGCTCCGGCATTCTTAAGCCCAAAAGGTAATTTGCAATAAGCAAACATCCCCCATGGACAAATGAAAGCCGTTTTTGGTTGATCGGCAGGTAGAATGTTGATTTGATTGTATCCGGAAAAACCGTCCATAAAGGAAAATATTTCGCTGCTGGCACAATCATCAATGATTTGATTGATATAGGGAGTTGGGTAATTGTCCTTTGGACAGGCTCGATTAATGTCCCTATAATCGATGCATATTCTTATTGTCCCCTGTTTTTTGTTAACCGGAACAATATTCCATACCCAATCCGGTAACGGGATCGGATAAATGAAACCTGCTTTCAATAGTTTTTCAACTTCTGCTTTAATTGCAGCAGCTTTTCGTGGGTGAATTTGACACAAACGTTGCCGGACGGGTTTAGCGTCCGGGTAAGTCTTGATCTCATGAACAACAATCGCGGGATCAATTCCTGGAATTTCCTCATAGGACCAGGCAAACACGTCGCGGAATTCTTGAAATAGGGCCTTATATAATTGAGTTTCGTCATCTGTACACGAGGCACCTATATGAATGTTCTCAACAATTCCGGGTTTAACCAAAATGTCAATGGGAATAGTTCGAGAGATGTTTCCGAAATTTAACTCTGAATCGGGATGTTTCATTGGATTCTGAGGTTCGTTGACATATTCAGTCGTAAAGATTGATGAGAAATCATTTTCAAAACGATCATCCTCAGGTAAAAACGAAGATCTGTGATGGAGATCTTCCCATGGTAAATCATCTACACATAGGATTTCACGAATTTGCTCATCAGAGTGAACAAGTTCAGAAAACGTAGTTAAATCCAAGGTTGATGTGAAAAGTGATTCCTCACGGACCACATTCATTAAGTCATTTTCGGTTGAACACGGGTCGGCAAAAGACTGCACGGCTTCATAGGCAATTTCATATGGACTCAAAGGCATGGAATTACCAAATGAGTCTATTTCAGATTCAGAAGGAACGATCCAAGGATCGTCATAAAAAATAGTGTCTGATGTGATCATATGAATGGTTGCAAATGAAGATGATGCGTTGATTGGAGGAAAAGGAAAAGTTCCCAGTAAACCGGCATCTTTAACTAATCCTACTCCAACATCCTTATATGTGATAGTCGTTTTACCGACATGCTGAATACTCTCCGAAGAGGCTGGGTCGGATGAAAAGTAAGCCAGCTGGTCTATTGTTACGATCTTTCCATTATGTGGAAACTTTATGACTCTAAAGACCGATGAAACGACCGCTGTCATAGCGTAAGACCAACTTCGACCCAAGAGAACGCTGTAGTCTAGAGGGGCATCAACCACCTCCACATCTAGACTAACGGTTTTTTCCTTCAACCCCTATAGGCAAATCCTGTAGAATGCCAAAAGGATGAAACCCACGGCCATCAAAGGCCTTAAGAATTGTCGAGGATTGATTTAGTGAAGGAGAACCAAGCGATCTCCAACACTGTATCGACATAATACACGTTGAGGCTCCCTCATCAATTACAGTTCGATGAATAGGCCTGTTTTTTACTATCACTGGGATCTGGAAAGCCATTTGATGAAGCAAACACGGTGTACTATTTTCTAGATCAAATATTATTAGGTTCGGGTCCTGAACATCAACAGCTCCTATAGCCGACAAAAGTAATTTACGCTGTACTGGGCATGATTGCAGCACTTCTAAAGCCGACATTGCTGAGGGTGAAACAACTAAATCCTCAACAATGTTATAATTCTGAGCCGCTCTCGCATGTGGATTGAAAGCTGACTTTCGAGGTATACCCTTGGCGGGCGGTTTGATTACTAAGTCTGGATTAGGTTTCTCGATCTGTAGTGGATCGAAACCGGGAGCTGAGGTTGATGGATTAGAATGAGAAGATTCTGCTTCTTTACCATCAACAGGACTTTTACTACCATAATCTTGTGATCGAGTCACAATCCTTACATGGGACATCATCAATATGGGTTCTTCATTGGCACTTGAGGAAGAACCTATCATCTTACTGTCTTGACTTGGAAATGGATCCTTCAAGACAACAAGAGTTTGGGAACCTTTGACGATCTTCGCAACCTCTGCTCGATGAGGGAAGTCTCTTGTAAAATGTTCTTCATCACAAATGAGACATGGATAACGAGGTTTGTGCTTTTCATCATTGGATTCCGCCTTTTCAGGTTTCTCCTTTGAACTTTTGTCCGTTTTATTCTTCTTCTTTCCTTTCTTCTTCCCACCGGATTTTGATTTATTCGTAGATGATTCTACAACGTGAATATCGGCGGAAACCTCTGCAGAAGAATCTCATGTCGGGGAATCAGGCAAGGTTATGATAGGAGAAGAATTCTTGGAAGACTTCTTCTTACTTTTAGTGTTAACCGTACCAATCATAACGTTAGCGGCATGAGATCCCGCAGGAGCCGCAGTGATTTGATTTGACTTGGGAAGATCGGGGATCTTTCCGTGTAATGTACCTGACTGAGTATAGACCAAGTCAAGGTACTGTGCTTGAGCAATCACTTGCTCCTCAGTAACAACTCCGGCTTTAGCAACATCTTCAGTGATCCTTGGCAACAAAGATTTTACAAACCACTCAGCCAAGATTTGATCCGGAATAAATACCTTCACTAAACGTCGTCGACGTGACCACTCATGAATATGATCTGAAATATACATGGATGTCGATTGTTTTGGCGAAGTTAACAATTCCGTGCCATTGTCATATCGGACTGGCAACTGGAATGAGTTAAAAACGAGGTAGCTAACTAACTAAAATTATAAAAAGTGCCTCGCGGTAACTCAATGTACCACTTGGCCGCGAGACCAATTAGAGTGCGCTGGAAAAGTCTAAGACGGATCGAATCATCTGTGATGGAGTTAGACGCACACTAGAGGTGGTAAGTCATCACATGGTTTGACGGGTCCTCTCCAGATTTACCTTCGAACTTGGGAATGTCACTGGGCAACTTATTCGGCATTGGCGGCCAAAACGGAAGATAGTTAATTGGATCGTTCGTTAGGCGTGACAAGTCTGGTAAGTCCAAAGTTGCGATAAACGGTAACTGCCGATTAGGATCCCTAAAACTCTGGGTCACGAGACCAGCCCCAGGAGGAGTGTTGGAAATAATACTGAGAGGGGGGGTGAATCAGTATTATCACATTAATAAAACTTTTTCATTTCCATAATTAGATTCATATATGCTACTTCCACAACTTCTTATGATTAAGTTAATTGATCTTCAATGAATGCATTAGAACATTATCAACCATATTATTAGTTAACAGATGCAGTAACATAGAATAGATCATCACACATAAGGCACACACATGAACACCATGATATAAGGTGGAAACCCAATGCGGGAGAAAACCACCTGCTGCAAGTCATCTCAATCTTCTTCTTAATAAGAAAATCCTTTTACAATATTTGTACTGGTGCAGTCTTATACCAGTACGGGAGCTAAAACCCCCTTTGCTCTTGTACTAGCTGATCCATTTACTAGTACGCAGGCTGCTACCTGCTACAATGCTCCAAAGATTAGCTCTTGTACTAGCTTAGATACTAGTACGTAGGTGCTGGCCTACAATATTTTCTCCTCCAGGTACCACGTTTCATCAATTTCAGACTGGATACACTGAAGCATAACACATAATCTGAAAGGCCACATTTCAACCAATTTTCATACTGGACCCAACAACAACATTGAAGCTCATAATCAAACAACCTTATGAATCACCCAATCACCAGATCAATACATATACAATGAGAGTTGTCAACCAGATCTAGTCCACCAGATCATATAAGGATAAGTCATTGTGAACCTAATCCATTCATCTATCAATACTGAAGCTAATCATAATCATTCAATCAATCACTGCTGTTATTAGAACATAATATTAGAAACCAAACATCACTTCAAAACCCAGAACACAACAATAATAAACAGGGGCAGCTAAATAGATTTCATGAAAAGTCCGCAGCTTCACCCATAGAACACCTGCGTACATCCGCACTGTTTCCAACTGCTTCCCTGCGTACCCACGCACTGTGCCTCACGGAATTCCTGCGTACCTCCGCATCTGCAGCACTTCTGGGCTTGCGTATCTGCGCACCTGCAGCGCTTCTGCGCCTGCGTATCTGCGCACCTGCAACGCTTCTGCGCCTGCGTATCTCCGCACTTTTCTTTCGCTGCACTTGCGGTCCTGCGGGTATAGACAATTTTCAGACCTCAAGGATAACCCAAACGATCAGATCTACAGATCTGATCATGCGCTGAAGGGATCTCAACCCATTAGTAGATCCGACTTGTAACCCTCATGTTTCTCCTTGATTTAGATTCAGCTATCTCTCACAAACCCATCACTAGAATTTCAGAACTAGCTTCTCTTAAGATCTTCTTCTTTCACAAGTGTCTAGCCAAATGATCTCCTTTGCTTTATATAGGCAAGCTCTTCCTAAAATCATGGATCAATACCATAGATAACCAAAACAAGAGGCCCAAAAACATGGGGCTCAATAATAATAATAATAATATAAAACAATACCACTGACCAAACCATAGGATCAAATACGTTGGGCTAAATACTATGGTCCACCATTGGATTCCCACGTGAGAATAATTTTTCACTGCATGAAAGTGCGTGAACTAGGGTCCGCACCTTTTACACAGGATACCTGCGTGTATGTACGCACTTTATCTAAGACATGCCTGCGTGTCCGCACCTTTTGTACGGTGTACCTGCGTACCCCTTATTTTTTTCAATATTTGAGAGCTGATCATCAATCTTTGCTACTGACCTGTTGTACCAGGATCTATCACCTGTATAAGTTGCCATCAAGGACAACACTTTAGCCATAATGCCAACAATCTCCCCCTTTGGACTTGATGGCAAAGCTTACTTGTGAATTGTCATCTGATCCCTTTGAACTGTCCTACATCCATGTATTCTGTCATATCTGATATCTCTTCTGTGGATTCATTTGAATGTATACAAGTGAGATGATCTTTTATGATAGGGTTGCCATCAAGTACAACACATGCATCATAATGCCAACAATCTCCCCCTTTGGACTTGATGGCAACAACACCAAATCACTCTCCCCCTTTGACATCAAGGGCAAAGGGTTTTGCTCCCCCTAAGAACATGCTCCCCTTGACTATAAACCAGATCTGCTGAAGTCTCTGAATGAGCTCCCCCTTTGTATATGCCATGGTGCACCAATCTGATAATGCTCTTTCTGAGAACAAGTTTAAATATCTGCTCTGCTATATAGTGCTGTTCATGCTCAAGCTCCCCTTGACTGTAAGCAAGGTCTGCAAAAAGATGTTCTACAAGAAGAACATGACTATATATCATAAATGACCTTCCTATCACCAAAAGACTCAATACATACATCCATCACCCAACCAAGTGGGGATACATCAGGAACTAAATACATTACATCTTCATCCAGGCATAGTGGGGAAACCAACATAGGTCGTTACTATAATAGATAGAGACATACTATTACATCATGAGTCGTGATATGACATTTATAACAGAGACCAATCACCTAAGATAAACATAAGCAACAACACTGTATGATTTGCTCCATAGTATCTGTTATCATAAGGAGAAACACCAAAGCCATCCAGATCATCATTTGGGAATATCTGCATCAATCAACATATGTACGAAACAACCTATCATCATATAGGTAAGAGCTTATCATCATCATGTCTCAAACAATGCAACTTTGAATAATCACCCATGTATCCAGCTAACAATCCTCATAGGTGCCAAGAACAATACGAATCTTGCATCATAATTCTTCTTATCCTTATGAAGATCACCATGTAAGCACCAGATATGTAGCATCAGAGAATCAACCATAAATCTGATCTGTTTGAATCATATGAGATGGACAACTCATAACCACATCATAGCAAGATATATCATTTAGCCATATAATCTTCATCACCAAGGATTATTAACCATAATGGTAACAATGAATTAAAAACATATGCTCCCCCTAAACTGGTGCCATCTGTCAGATCTTATCAACAAGAAAAGTCAGCCAATAAATGCCTTAAGACAGTTCCGCAGTTTCTCATTATATGGCCTGCGTGGCTCCGCACTTCACCTTCCGCTCCTCTGCGTATCCACTTACTTGACTTTCCATGTTTCTACGTATTTACGCAGAGAGCCTTCTACTACAGCGCGTACCCACGCACCTATGCCATCAATCGCGCTGCGTACCTCACGCATTCTTTGCTTCTATCGTGCCGCGTACTTCTATGTACCTCCGCAGGTTTTCCTTCTATCGTGCCGCGTAGCTCTGATCTTGCTCCGCACCGCTTCTTCTGTTTCGCTGCGTCTATCCGCATGTGCCCTTTTGTTACGCTGCGTACTTATACTGTACCTTCGCAGCTCGACCACCTATGTCGCCGCGTACCTACGCACCAGGACCATTGCTGCGCTGCGTACCCTCGCACTTTCACTGTGTATCACCTGTGTACCTCTGATTAGAAACCAATTAACAGTCCTCCTCTGTGCTACTGATAGTCAGATTCTCAGATCTGATCTTGTGCTCGAGAGATCATACTTCATAGATTCACTTCCAACTTCACTTTCCCTACTTCCTTTCTTCAAACAATCATATACGTGATTGTGCAGTATCCAACTCGCGTATATACGCGACTTCCCTTTATGGAGTTTGCATATGAGATTCAGGACACTGAAGTTTTGTACTTTCAGCTCCCTCTAATTCTGGTATGTTTGTATGTTGTGTTGTGACGCCACTTTCTGACTGAACTTCCTTTTTCCTCCATATCTTCAAGCGTGATTATGTGTTCTCCTTTTGGTGTGATGTTCGTGCTTTGTTCCTGCATTCCTTTGCTATATGTCCAGGCTTGTTACATGCATAAAATCTTACATGTTTCATATTCCTCCTGTAACAGTCAGCAGCTTTATGACCATACATATTGCAAGTAAAGCAATATCCATTAAAGTACCTTGAATGTGATGATCTTTCTGCATAATGGTCTTGAACCCTTCTTCTTCTACATCTAGCTGCAACATGTCCAAGATTATGACATACATAACATTCAATATTATTCATAGGAGGAGTAAAGGATTTTCTTGGAGGAATCTCTTTCCTTGGTTGATGATGAGATTGATCTTTCATTTCTTCGTTGATCACTTTAGATTTCTCTTTAGAGTTCCTTGCCTCACCTTGTGAACTAGATTCACCTTCAACAGATTCATGGAAACCAAGACCAGTCTTTATAGCAGGAGACCTTTGACTACTAAGAATATCATCCAAGACTTTAGAACTATCTTGAAATCGTAAAAGCTTATCCTTTTCTTCTAATTTACCTTTCAAGATATTTACCTCAACCTGAAGCTGTTCTTCCTTTTCAAGAGATTGCTTTTTCAAATCTTCTTCAGCTTTCCTTCCTTCCTCCATTTGTTCCCTTAGTTTGAGAATCTCCTTTTCTTGTTCTTCATTTAGATCTTGCTGCATTTGACGAATTCTGAATGCACATTCCAGCTGAGATTTTAAGCTGATGACTTCGTTGTCTTGTTTTTTAATTGCTTAATGTAGATCTTCATTCTGCTTCTTTGATTCTTCAAGATCTCCTTTTAGTGAGAGGATTGTAGCTTCAAGATTTTCATAGTAGCTGGATTTATCTTTGAGTTTCTTGATGGTTGTGCTTCTTTCGTTGACTTCTTTTCTTAATGATGTCACTTCATGTTGCAATTTTTGACATTGGTCTTCCTTGTCCTTGAGTAGTTTTCTTACCTTGTTTCCTTCTTCTAATTGGGCCTTTAGTTTGGTAGCTTCTTCTTTGAAGTCACATTCCCTTTTGTTCAATAGATCTTGTTGATCTCTAATTTTGTCTGTCAGCCTTTTAAATTCTGCCTCTATTTGATATCTTTCTTGTTCACCCATAAGAGCAAATTCAATAGTTTCGCTATCACTTTCATCTCTTCCAAAAGGAAAGATAGTTGGAACATCAGAGGATAATATATTCATACCTGATAATGATTCTGAATCTGAAGAGCTTCTTATACCTAATCCCCAATCGATTCTCCCATTGTCATAGTTCTTCTGAGATGACTTCTTCTTCTTAGGTGCTTTCTTCTTAAGCTTCTTTCCCATTGTTCCACGGATCTCCTTCAAGCGATCAAGCTTCTACCAAAGGACCGACTCTGATACCAATTGTTGGAAATAATACTGAGAGGGGGGTGAATCAGTATTATCACATTAATAAAACTTTTTCATTTCCATAATCAGATTCATATATGCTACTTCCACAACTTCTTATGATTAAGTTAATTGATCTTCAATGAGTGCATTAGAACATTATCAACCATATTATTAGTTAACAGATGTAGTAACATAGAATAGATCATCACACATAAGGCACACACATGAACACCATGATATAAGGTGGAAACCCAATGCGGGAGAAAACCACCTGCAGCAAGTCATCTCAATCTTCTTCTTAATAAGAAAATCCTTTTACAATATTTGTACTGGTGCAGTCTTATACCAGTACGGGAGCTACAACCCCCTTTGCTCTTGTACTAGCCGATCCATTTACTAGTACGCAGGCTGCTACCTACTACAATGCTCCAAATATTAGCTCTTGTACTAGCTTATATACTAGTACGTAGGTGTTGGCCTACAATCTTTTCTCCTCTAGGTACCACGTTTCATCAATTTCAGACTGGATACACTAAAGCACAACACATAATCTGAAAGGCCACATTTCATCCAATTTTCATACTGGACCCAACAACAACATTGAAGCTCATAATCAAACAACCTTCTGAATCACCCAATCACCAGATCAATACATATACAATGAGATTTGTCAACCAGATCTAGTCCACCAGATCATATAAGGATAAGTCATTATGAACATGATCCATTCATCTATCAATACTGAAGCTAATCATAATCATTCAATCAATCACTACTGTTATTAGAACATAATATCAGAAACCAAACATCACTTCAAAACCCAGAACACAACAATAATAAACAGGGGCAGCTAAATAGATTTCATGAAAAGTCGCAGCTTCACCCATAGAACACCTGCGTACATCCGCACTGTTTCCAACTGATTCCCTGCGTACCTACGCACTGTGCCTCACGGACTTCCTACGTACCTCTGCATCTGTAGCGCTTCTGGGCCTGCGTATCTGCGCACCTGCAGCGCTTCTGCGCCTGCGTATCTGCGCACCTGCAACGCTTCTGCGCCTGCGTATCTCCGCACTTTTCTTTCGCTGCACTTGCGGTCCTGCGGGTATAGACAATTTTCAGACTTCAAGGATAACCCAGACTATCAGATCTACAGATCTGATCATGCGCCGAAGGGATCTCAACCCATTAGTAGATCCGACTTGTAACCCTCATGTTTCTCCTTGATTTAGATTCAGCTATCTCTCACAAACCCATCACTAGAATTTCAGATCTAGCTTCTCTTAAGATCTTCTTCTTTCACAAGTGTCTAGCCAAATGATCTCCTTTGCTTTATATAGGCAAGCTCTTCCTAAAATCATGGATCAATACCATAGATAACCAAAACAAGAGGCCCAAAAACATGGGGCTCAATAATAATAATAATAATAATATACCACTGACCAAACCATAGGATCAAATAGGGCTAAATACTATGGTCCACCATTGGATTCCCACGTGAGAATACTTTTTCACTGCATGAAAGTGCGTGAACTAGGGTCCGCACCTTTTACACGGGATACCTGCGTGTATGTACGCACTTTATCTAAGACATGCCTGCGTGTCTGCACCTTTTGTACGGTGTACCTGTGTACCCCTTATTTTCTTCAATATTTGAGAGCTGATCATCAATCTCTACTACTGACTTGTTGTACCAGGATATATCACCTGTATAAGTTGCCATCAAGGACAACACTTTAGCCATAATGCCAACAAGGAGGATATCCAGGATAACTAGGAATAGGAATCACGTTCGGGATATTGTATCCTCCCGGAAAACTAGGATTAACCAGACCATACTGGGGTTGTTGAGGTTGTTGATAAGTGTACCCATGATACGGTTGATACTGGTAAATTGGCTGCTGGACAGCAGGACCGAATTGGTACTGTCCTTGGTACGGTTGATAAGTGAATTGTGGTTGACTTGTGACAACCATATTTAAACCAGGTTGTCCTACAGGCATCTGAACCATAGTTTGAATCATGGATCCAGGCGGTGGTAAAGATGTCTGAAGAGTAGATACAGGAACAGTAGAAACTGGAGCTGTCAATACTCCAGAAGTAGGTGGGGTAGATTGAACAGATGTTGCGGCAGTTGCAGTAGTCGTTTGAGATGGAGTACGAGGCTAAGTAGGCCCAGACTGAGAAACTACCGAAGGTATAGAAGTTTGAATATTAGACTGGACTGGTTGCTGGGGTGAACCAGAAACTAAGGGTTGTCCAGTTTGAGATGACAACTGTACGTTTGGCTGCAACACCTGTTGAGTTTGCGATGGATCCCACACTATGTTCGTTCTAGGGTACTGACCCATAACAGGTTGAGAATATTGAGGACCATAACCAGGTTGAGGGTAGGATTGATAATTGAGAGGTACATTTCCCGTTCCTTGAACATAAGATTGACCTTGGGGTGGTTGGAAACCTTGGTTCGAGTACTGACCTTGTGGTAGATACCCCTGAGGCACGTACTGATACTGGCATTGACCTTGAGGTATAAATTGATACTGGGGTGACCTTGGGGTACATATTGAGTCTGGGGTTGACCTTGAGGAACGTATTGTACCGTAGGTACGTACTGTCCTTGAGGTTGCCCCCCAGATGCAAATTGTGTACCTTGAGGTTGCCCCCCAGGCGTTAATTGGACACCTTGGGGTTGAGAATTGGGAATAGAACCTGACATCATAAGAATGTCTTCTACGCTCAACGACTTTGCACCATTGCTTCCAGTGAATAACCCTTGTTCAATGGGTTGAGGAGATGCTCCCAAAAAAGTACCAGAAAGTGACTGATGCCCAGAGGGAACAGAAGGACCGCCGTACAAAAAGGATTCAGGTGATTGAGTAAACATGGACGACTGACCTGACATATTTACGGGAGTATAAAAACCTCTAGGATGATAAGGAGCACGAGGTGGTGAAAAACTTAACGCTGGGTTTTCCAAATAATTAGTCAAAGAAAGATACCAAGTAGTACTTCTAGGTGGACTGTAAAAAATTGATTCACGCTCCCTTAGATCAATAACAGGTTGATTTTCAGGGATAGGGATGCCTACTTCTTCTTCTGGAGCAAGTTCTTCAATAGCTATCAAACCAGAAGGAAGATTTTCGGTGATTACTCTTTCTACCCTAGGTGAATTAGGACCACTAGAAGTTGGAGAGACAAACCCCGATGTTGGAGTAACAGGTTCAGATATCTCAGGTTCTTCGCCTATATCACTAGTAGATGAAAAGCTACCAGCAAGTTCGGAAACCGAAATAGATTCAGGATTATAGCCTGTTACTAGAGTCTGGTAATCAGGATGTACAACCAATGAAGACTCTCCTTCCTCAGGTGACCCAACTTTACTACCACTAGGAGTTACAAGGACTTTCAAGCCTTCAAGCTGGCTCGGGACTTCTTCAGGAGGTTGGCCCCGAAGTCTACGGGACTTCCTCAGTAAATCAGCCACGGTTACAAACTCAGGAGACTGGCCCCGAAGTCTACGGGACTGTCTTGGTAATTCAGCCACAGTTAAAAACTTTTAACTACTTCACACGCAAACAAAGTAAAATCTCAATGAAAAACACCTAAAGCCTCTAAAGAACCAAGCAAATTTGAATCACACGCCTAAAGAATCTAGAGATCAAACACACACAAACAGTAACTTTCCGGACCGAAAACACTAGTTGGTGATGAAATCCAACGTCGCAGAATTCAGTACAGAAATGGCGGTTGGAACAGTTACCCCGGCAACGTGCTTAATGAATAGACTGGACCAAGTTCCTCCACTTAACCGTCTCGAGTGAAGTGAACCCCCCAGAAAATCCAAGCGAGTCTAGTCGACGTCTGCTCCAGGTACAGTGGGATCTTCCCACCATTGTCACCTTAGGAAGAATCCTAAAGAATATGGTCACTAAGGCTACCAACTGAGAAAAATACACTTGGGGGAACAGTCTACGATCCGATACACACGCAAGGGTAGAGTAGCAAGCTCAATCCCCTTGAAGGCTCCTTGACATAATCCAAGGTTTACCAACAAGTGACCCCAGGCTCCTCGACAATGGTTAATCCGAGGTTTACCGTTTTTAATACGTGAATATCTGGCATCGTTCCCAATGAGGAAGGATTGATTCCCACACTGGTTCGGACACGATCTCGTGCTTCTCCTTTAAGAGGAGCTTTCCCAGAGCATAAATGCAACAATTGGATTTCTTCCTACCACAAGATACAACTACTTGTTTGTTTTTACTATCTTGGAGAGTTAATTACTCTCCTACTCCAAGACACTAGCCTAAGCTAAGTTGGCGTATCAGAGCCCTAGAAATAAAATGTTACTAGATGAATTTTACTTTAAGCGTTAATTTTAGTTGTTGTTTAAGTCAAGAGGTGGCGGAGATGAAACTCGTGGTGTAAAAACTTGACTCGAAATCACTAAAAAGATGCACCTAAGATGATTTAAACAATCTTTTCTCTTCGATGAACTTCTTAAACTAAGAAAGAGTTTGAGAATGCAAATACTTTGTAAACAAAAATCCTTCTCAATTAAACAAATTAAAAGAAGAGCTTTTCCTTTCCAAAGCACTCAAAACGAGACAACGAGCTATTTCACACAAATTTCCCTTTTCTTTTCAAAGCACTCAATCACTACAAAAAATACAAACTTTTCCAAAAGAGAATTTTTTTATTTTTTATTTTTTTTATTTTGTAAATAAAACACTCAAAACTAATGAAAATGACTAACTTTGAGAGCTACAAACTATATAAAAAGCTACTTGAAGTCAAAGCCTACTAAAAGTCTTTTTGAGGATGTTTTACTTAGCTAAATGTGAGCTAAGGACTAATTTATGGAGAATCACAATTAGTCAAAAAACAACCAATCTTTCGTTTTCTTTTTTTAAAAATGAAAATTCCAAACTTTCAACTACAAGCTTTTCGAAATTTTGAAATGAGAAAACTCAAAGCGAATTCCTCAACAAGGGAAGATTTCATAAATGGTCAGACTCATAAGAAGACTGGTAGACACCAAGGTAATTTGAGGTCCCTACGGCTTCTAAGCTCAGAGCCACTACGGCTTCTAAGCTCAGAGCCACTACACAACCAAAAACGAAAAACAAACCCAACAAGCAAAATTCCTAGGAATTCCACCTAAAACCCTAATGCTAATGAAATTAAACCAAGGAAAGTTTTTGACAGGGAACAAGCAGGTCTGGGCAATGGCTAAAACCTATAAACAAATTCTAAATTGATAAAAAAGAGAAAAATTTAAAATTTTTCAAATTTTTGACAGGGTACACAGGCAACCTGTTTACACAGGTGCGTCCACGCTCTGTGCACAAAGCAAAAGTGTGTACAGGTATGCACTGTGCCTAACTCAAAGGGTGCGTACCTCTCCCAAAAGTATGAAAAATGAAAACTAACTCAAAATTAACTAAATTCACCCAATCCCACAATCATCAAGTCAAAAACAGAAACAGAAAATACAGTTTCTCAGGTCAAAGTATAGACAAAGAAAACAATCAAGTCCCCAGTGGAGTCGCCATTTTGTCGCACGGAATGAGTCGATCTTGTGGACAAGATAGACCTTCCTAGAATCTAAAGAAGACCTAACGACAAGCAAACCAACCAGACACTATCTTTCTCTAAATATTCTTCAATAAACAATAGCAAACAAGTGTTTTTAGGGCTTACCTTTGGTCCAACGCAAGCTTGTGAATGCCCTCACTCCTTTGATCCAAATGAGCTCCTTTTCGCGAATCTGCAAACACAAACAAGGAAAACAAATTAAATAGCACCTGAAAAGCCAATTGCATAAAACATATTTAACATGAAAGTCAAGGATTCCATGAAACAAATAACATAAGATACTTGTTGAGAAAAATGAGTTTGATTGTATTAATTCAAAAGAAGAAGAACCTTACAACCTTTGCCTTGACGCTGTACAAGCTCCTCCCAGGGTCCAACAAGATGTCTTCTCTACTTTGACAAGTTTCACTCACTCTCTAATAGAACCAAGAGGTATGTGATCTCTCCTCTCAAGCTCAACCAAAAAGTCTTAATTTCACCAGCATTTACCCTCAAAATGTTCAGCTTCTAACCTCCCTAGTCCCCACCCCAATGCCTATATTTATAGTGCAATGGAGGGAAGTTACTAGGTCCTCCTTCAAAGGGATAAAGCCCTCCTTCAAAGGGATAGCTCCTTTAGTCAAGGGATTAGCTCCTTTTCTTTTGGGATGCATGAACCACCTCAGAGAGAACAATCCACGTCAAAATTCCTTCTAGAAAACTCTAGAATTAACCCAAAGTGAGTTTTTTAAGATAAAACTTGCGCCTTTTGACTTTCACAGGGGTCCGCACCTACACCGGTAGGAACAGAGCGGGTAGGTACGCAGCTTCTATACACAGAAGGTGCGGGACTGCAGGTGACCATGAGAGAAAGTGCAGAACCAGAGTTACATTGATATTTAATGTCTTTCTCCCACTTCTAAAGCTTGATTTGAAGAGCTGAGGTCTTAGACTTGCTTAGGAGGACAATACAAGTGATGATAGACCCATACTGACTGCAAATAATCATGGTGACGATATTTTTGTGTAACAAACCACAACATACAACTATCTAGTACATGACTTTGACATTGCTAAATTGTATCCTATTTTTTAGCATAATTTTTTTTTATAGGTTCAAACATGGTAAAGATTGTATAGGTTTTAATGATGGTATTTATATGTTTTTGTAAAAGTATTTTTTCTTAAGAGTAGATATTGACAAATGGTTAGGGAATCCTCACTCGAAATCTACTTTAATAAAGTAAGATTGAATACTTTAAAGTAGGTTTAATGTGATCATATATATGGTTGGATACACCATGTACACAAAGATTCTTTTTGAAGACCTAATATTATCATTTAGCAAATAATTTGAGAGAAAAATTGATGTCCAAAGTCTACAAGATTCTATAAATATGACGTATTTTGTTACATTATTTATATTATGTTTTGACATTCTAATATTGAAGCCTATAAGGACAATACTCCCTGCGAGCCCCCTAGAACCCAAAATTTTTATCCTACTTACTTTGATATGTGTCCTAAAATTGTAATGCACCCTCTCAAATCCTTACCAAAACACAAGTTAAGAGGAGATGGTGACCATGCTAACCCAAGATCCAAAGTGCTCTTTTGGAGATGTGGTCTAAAAATTTCTATCTTTTCAACTCACTTAAATTCTTTGTTTGATATAACCATTGAGTTCATCTTCTTGAGATGATTTCGGTGATATAAACATTTACCTTAATCCTAAATTCAGATCATTTTGGCCACATGGCTATACCCACCTAGATAATCTCCATTAGAAAGGCTCAATTTGACTTGCGCATTAGTCAAATTGAGTAATTTGATTTTGCACATTATCTAGATGACTTCGATTGCAGTTAACTTGTGTGACATGGCCTTGTCTACTAGTTAAACCAACCTAGATCCATCTTAATCCCAGATCTATAAAGCACCAACAATGATCCAATCTCGGAAGGTGAAAACCTATTTTCTGAGTGCAAAACTTGAGGAAAGGATTGCACCTCGAGTTACTTGATCCCTCTCAACGCGTGATAGTTTCGGGGTTAATATGGCTCTAGGATGGTTATATGATACTATATAATATCTATATTTCTATCTATTTGTCTCTTTATTATTCCCTCTCTCTATCTCACCCCTAAACATACACATTCTCTCTCTATATCTATCTATCTCTCCCTCTCTATCTTCCCTCCTGCTCTCCTCTCTCATTGTCTTTCCATTGCTCCCTTATCACTCCCTCTCTCTCTCTCCACCTTTCTCTCTCTATGTACTTCTTCTTCCCTCCCTCTTCCCACCCCTCCAACTCCAACTCTCTCTCCTTCTCTCTCTTGAGTCCTTTCTCACTTATTTCCTTTATCTCCCTTTCTCTCTCACCCCCCTGTATCTCTCCCCCCAACCCCCCCTCTCTATCTTCATTTCAAATTTTTCACTATCCCCCTCCCTCTCTCCTTATCTCTCTCCCCTCCATCTTTGTGTCTCCCTCTCTCTCTCTGATCCGATTTGACTCAAATCCTAGATTTAACCAAGATATTTTGCTTCCGTGATGTGGTTAGATTTGCATTTAAAATAGCATAAAGGAATATATATGCATGTTGTAAAGAAGATGGAACACTACAAGAATCAACAAAATAAAACATAAGACATTGATAACAAAGTTTGTCTAAGACAGACTATGTCTCTGGGCCCCGGTATCAAGATGGTGTAGGCCGTTGCATTAAGTGTTGGAAAGCGTGATGATGTACATGAATGTGGTTTCTTTACCATGCAAGGAATATGCCCTCATGTAGGAGTGGATCCACAAGATGTTGTGCTGCAGGAACTCTCATTCACAAAAGGACTCCTATCAGCATGACATAATCTCACGTATGATAATAACGAGCATCCCACCAACATGGAATCAAAGGGATCTCAATTCAAACATACATGGTGACACATGAGTATCCAATCAACATGGCGACAAAGGGATCTCAATCAAAACATGACAAACATCTCACATCAAGAACAAAAAAAGATCCCACATCAAACATCAAACATGGATATATACAGAACAATGCATCTCAAGCAAGGAGACAAATAAGTACATGATCACACTGCATATACTTCACATTAGGGATTTATTTGAAGAAAAGGATCGTAAACTACTTGATCTGGTTGTACCATCAATCTCGTGGCGCCGAATATCATGGAATTGACTGCTCGCACATTGAATGCTGACACCTACACTCCACTTTGAAAAGTGGCCAAAAATTGGAGTGATCAAATGGAAAATCTGACTACAATATTAAATTTTTGGCATCGAATAGTGTAAAATCAACTGACAAATTTCTAAATTTTGACAAAGTGAAAATCTGGGGCTACAAGAATCTTTTAGATTCCCCCTAGATTCCTCAAAGATTCCCTCCTGCAATTCATTTGAAGATCTGTTGCTTAGATCAAAATTATGTCTACTCCATTAGGTTTGTGTCGTCGATAGGTGTAGGATCGACATAAAGTTTGTCCAATTTAGACATTGGAAAATTTTCGCCCTTCTAAAAGTTGGGCTCAATCATGGTTCCGCCTGCCTCTACTCCATGCTCATGGTTCCACCTGCAATTAATAAAAAAAATTGTCTCGAACTTTGTGCTATGCCAGTGGCCTCTTCGCACTGAGGAAATTGAGGGTTTATAATAAAATTCGAGGGCATATTTTTCAAAGAAGCGCTACTGGCGCATTGGTAAAAATGTAGAAGTGGATGAAGAGGGGTCGGGGGATCAAATCCCGCCCCTTGTGTTTCCAACATGCTGTTTCATATATTTTTTTTGGGGCGTGTTTTAATATGGTGCAATTATATTTTTGTTTGACCGTTGGTTGTATATGGTTATCTGTTGGATGTTTTAGGTTGGGCTGCTTGTGGAGCTGGCCAGCCACGTGCCCGGGGGGGTTCGATTCCCATCGACCCATATTTATATACGTTGTATTTTGGTGGGGGCATGGGCCGGCTCCACTTGAGGTGGCCCACCCATCGCCTATATTTAATTTTCCGTTTTGTAATGGAGTTGAGGTCACCAGGGGTCATGGCCTGTTGGCCATATTTTATTTTTATTTTTAATATATTTAAACCAACCGATGGGGGTGGTGGGGGTGGTGGCCTTCCATCCCTATTTTATATATTTTCTTTATTTTTATTTTTAAATATAATAGTCATTTTTTATTTTGTCTAATATAAGGGATATTAGACAAATTATGTATCCAACAAATTCGCCTGCGTTCAGGAGCTAAGCTACCATGCCGGTTTGTGGTGAATTTGTAGGACACTTAAACCTAGCCCACTGCTTAGCTTTGACCGAAAATTTGACTGGCTCTTTCTGCCTCATACGATCTCGGATTGGGTTTTCGTCACACCATTGGAATAAGGGCGACGAGTACTTCGATCTGGTGTTGGTTTGGGAGCAATTTGGCCACTTTGAATTTTCACCCTTTCTGAGTCCTCTGGGACTTCTGCATGTGTCTAGAGCCACCTAGATCAATCCTCCCCACTGAGGAGCTTTTGGTCCTCCAAAAGCATGAAAAATAATCTGCAACTTCTTTGTACCCTGTATGCACTTACAAGTATCTGATAAGTCACCCTTCCTTCTCCTTCACCTTTGTCCTTTGGAGCCATAAGTGATGAGCCAACACTTGCAAACTCTGCAAATGCGTAGTACAATTTTGCAAATTACATACTTGATTTACAAGACCAACTAATGACCTAAGCATCCCATACTTACCACAAGTTTATAACACATACTCAGTGGTCAAGTTTACATCAAAATGGAAACAATACCCCAACTACGAAAACAAAGCCAAAATATCATTGTTGCTTCAACAAGTGATGGAAAACACATCATCATTGCAACACATGATTTGAAAAATAAGGCCGAACACTGGGGATGGAAACACAACATCACTTTCATAGTTTAAAATGCATCAAAAAATAAGACCAGACATCATTGTTGCTTAACAAGTAATGGAAAACACATAATCACTTTTACAGTTTAAAATGCAACACATGATTGGAAAAAAATAAGACCATGACATTCTATCATGCCTATAAGAACCATTTATCACTTATCAAGGTGAATGGGTCACCTCCTTGTGGCACATTCGCTGGTCGAACAACCGTTTCATCTGGTTCATGCACCGACACTTTGTCTTTAAGGTGCTGCTCTAGATGGAACCTTCAACATGTGGCTCTTTGATGGCCACTTCTGCCGCAAGGACTGCAATATGTCTTCTTCCTCCATATCTACTTTACCTTCTTCTTTGCCTGCTATTGAGAGGGTATTTCATGTCTCAACCTTTTTCATGCTGCAATTCTCTTCCAACACTTGGCAAATACATGGTTATGTAAACCACAAAAGTACATGTTTTTTGATACCATGATTTATGTTCATCTTTAACAACTTGATTTTAATTGAAATGAACATTGAAATATCGAGATTGGTTATACCCTTCGTTGCTGCCTCTAGTGTCATTATGGCGATGAGAGCTTGCCTCAGCTCTTTCTCTGCAATGGGCACTACCATGGGATGATGGTGATGTGTTCCCATCATTCTCTTTCCTCAATGATTTCGATCATGATGTCTCAGAAGAATTTCACACCTTCGAGCATTCTCCTTTGGTGTATCCCAAGCCTGCAAATTGAGGTCTCTGCACAACCTCCAATGGTTGAGTTATGCCTTGAATATTAGCAAAAAAAATTCCTCCTTCTACCTCATCCTGGTAAGGAGCCTCACGTTTGTCCCTATAATTGGTATCTTCACATTTCCAATAGAAATCATACTATGAACTGGGGGGAAATAAACATATTTTACCTCCACTATCGAGTTGGAAATAACTGATGAAGGTCTCTCATCATCTGTTGTTGGTGGTTCACTACGCATTCCCCAACTTCCTTGCTAACATACCCAAGTCCTACCCAATGAGGTAATTCCTCTACTTTGATGGGGTTGACAATGCCTTGGCCATCAATGCCCAAGCCTTTTCCTTCATACACCATTTTCTTCAATAGTTTGGAGCCAATTCCTCTGGTACGATTTTCAAAAACAAAGAAATCATTATCAGGAAACATACATGAATTTAGAGAATTACTTTTTACCTGACATGGGTGACGTTCTAGCTTCTCCAAGACTTCATCCTTAGCTTGTAGTTGTCGTAACAATCCATGTTTCTCCTCTTTTTCTTCTTATATAAGCATCTTCAATTCAACGTTATCTGCTTAAAGACTTTGGTTGTTGTGCTTAAGTTTTTCCAGGGCCTCTTACGTGGCTCACAATTGAAGCTACACTCGTTGCTTTTCCTTTGTATCTTTTTGTAGAGCTTAATATATTATTTCCACTTTTTGAGAAATTATGAGCATGGTATCGTACATCGCTTTATCATCCTCCATCATTGTGTGTTCCATTGTTCACTCTTGCAATTCACATCCACGCAATGACCACTCTGATACCAAACTTGATCCGAGTTGACTCAACTCCTGGATTTAACCAAGATCTTTTACTTCTGTGATGTGGTTAGAATTTCCTTTAAAGGAGCATAAAGGAACATATATACATGTTGTAAAGAAGAGGGAACATGACAAGAATCAACAACATAAAACATAGGATGTTGATAACCGAGTTCGTCCAGGAGGGACTATGTCTCTGGGCCTCGGTGTCAAGATGGTGTAGGCCATTGCATTAAGTGCTGGAAAGAATGATGATGTACATGAATGTGTTTTCTATATTATGCAAGGAATATGCCCCTCCATGAGATGCTCCACTGCAGGAACTCTCATTCACAAAAGAAATCCTATCAACATGACATAATTTCACGTATGATAATAATAAGCATCCCGCCAACATGGCATCAAAGGGATCTCAATTCAAACATACATGGTGGAAAAAGAGTATCATGTCAACATGGCGACAAAGGGATCTCAATCAAAACATGACAATAAGTACAGCTCACATCAAGAACAAAACAAGATCCCACATCAAACATCAAACAGGGATCTATACAACACAATGCATCTCAAGCAAGGAGACAAAGAAGTACATGATCACACTTAATATACCTGAGATCAAGAATTTATCTGAAGAAGAGGATGATAAACTGCTATATCTGGTTGTGCCATCAATCTCATGGCGTCAAATATCATGGAATTGATTACTTGCACATTGAATACTAACACCTACACTCCACTTTGAAAAGTGGCTGAAAAATGGAATGATCAAATGGAAAATCTGATTACATCATCAGATTTGTGGTTTTGAATAATGTAAAATCAACTGTCAAATTTCTGAATTCTGACGAAGTGAAAATCTGGGGCTACAAGAATCTTTTAGCTCCCCCTAGATTCCTCAAAGATTCCCTCCTCTGGGTCATCTAAATATCTGCTGCTCAGATCAAAATTCTGTCTATGCCATCAGGTTTGTGTCACCAAGGGGTGTAGGATCGACATAAAGATTGTCCAATTTGGACACTGGAAAAATTCCCCCCCCTGAAAGTTGGGCTCAATCATGGTTCCGCCTACCTCTGCTACACACTCATGGTTCCACCTGAAATTAATAAAAAAATTGTCTCAAACCCTGTGCTTTGTGCCTGGCTTCCCCGCATTGAGGAAATTGATGAGCCCCAAATTTGGTAACATTTTGGGCTCATTTGGCCTAATTACCCTTGTTCAATCCTTCATTTTTCATAACTTATGCATTATTTTTTAGTATGTTTATGTCATTTGTACGAATAAGTGTTGTTGGGAAAAGTATCCAATACGGAATGACCCTATCCCACTCTAAGGGTGATAGTTCCTTAGCAACAATCAAAGCAAAGCTATCTAAGATTACTTCTTTATGAGATGTAAAAGAGGGGAGAAAGAGATCCACTAACCGATGTCTTTCGCTAATGGTTGATCCAATCTTCTCTCCTTGCTGCTTGCCCCCAGCCCCTTTGCTCTTTCACTGGCCCAGCTACACCAAGATCCTGCAAAATGGCAAGAGAGGGAAACTACAAGAAACATACATTCATAATTGATTCAAGGATTAGAATAAATCAAATACACAAGTATAACAATACATCATTGAGACACATGTATATAGAAGAACCTCAAATGATTTATTAATGGAAGAAGTAAGGTTCAGGAAGTGATACAACCATAAGAGGCCCAATCCAGCATCACCTTCCCAGCAAAAAGAAATCTCCTCTTCACCTCCTTCAAAGCAAATCACCCAATAGTTCTAAACTCAAACCAACAGCAATTCTTTACATTCACAAGATTCCAGCCTCTGGATCTCATGGGAGAGAGATCCATATATAGGAGTTTGGAGAGAGGATGAGTCAGCCTGAGATGTGACTAGTGTCCTCTCCCACTCCAGTTCTTCTTTAGTTCTTGAGTCCACTTGGAGGTTCTTGCTTCCACTTGGAGATCTAGAACCTCTTACTCATCACTAGTCGAATTCCTTGATCCAAGTGTCATTTTGGAAGCTTCCTGGGCATTGACTCATTGAGGAATGAGACTTCCACATGTCAAAACTCGCTCAGCGCAGGTAGCCTTTGTTGGAGTTGACATTCAACACAGGTGGTCCATGGAGCAGTTGACATTCAGCGCAGATGCTCAGTGGAGCAGTTGACATGATCTAGAATTGCCTTGTTTTTGAGTAATTTTCAGTGGAGAACTTGTTTGGATTGCTGTGGTTTGCTGACCTTGTTCCCCTAGGGATAGGAACAACATGTTTAGGGACTTTGGATCCCTTAGATTATGGACATTTCATGCTTCATGCTGTAAGGCACAAAAATGTCTATAACAGTTGCCCCCTAAAGTATGAGGTCGTTTATAGGGTGAAATGCTTTATCAGGAGGATCCGAAGTTCATTCAATCGCTGAGAGGTGGCCTGAAATAAGATACAATACAATACATTATTTTTCATACTGCTTTCATGATCTAGCTGAGGCGGGCATTCCCATGCTCAGCTTTATAAATACATTTTTCTGTACATAGAACAGACAATCGTCTGATGGTAGATTGATAATTCTCTGTTGAAATTATCATCCTTTGAGTAGGATGATCATCTGCTGCACATGTCAATGTATTTATTTCCTGAATATATATCGAAGCTCGGATGGATGAAACTAGATCCGGGGTCTTCAAACTCGTCCGATCTTCACTCTAAGTACAAGTCGATCCATGTGAGAATTTCTTGGAGTCGAACATGGAAAGACATCGCTTGATTACCAGTCAATGATGTAAACTGTTAACAAGCGCGAGAGGAATCACCGATAATGATGATGACCCTCAAGGTACGGCAGTACAATCCACGTGGTGTGAATAAAGGACTTGGCGTCGAACACCACGCAAAATCTTTCGGTCGAAGGTCATTGATGTATACCTGTCGCCGGAAGTGAGAAACTTGCCATTGAGGCATGCAAGCTTCAAAGTACTAAGGGGGTTGTCCCTAGATCAACTTCTTGGATAATGAGCTGAAGTCGACAAGAAGCGATCTGTCAAAGGAGGGCCTTAATGAATCCCACATCAGTGACACGGAACGGAGCTAATGATTGTGATGAAGGTGAAAACGATCTGTGAAATATGATTCAGGGTGGCGGTCATGAAAGGATGAAAGATGATGTATGGTAGTGGATGGGACACGGTTGACTCTTTCTGAACAACATCTCTTGAACATATAACGACACTGATGCGATGGATCGGTAGCATTACCCCAAATGTGGATGGTTTGGCGAGACCACGGTGATGAGACCGGTGAATGAAACAACCCAACCCGATGTGGTACGGAGGAAAAGTGTCATGTTCAAAAGCGACTTGCTACCATTAAAGCTTTGAGGTTCTCCCAATTTTTCCCCAGTCATTTCTGACCAGTACCTCTTTATTTTTGTCAAGCTTGAGGAGGATAACATATGCTTGTTCTATAACCTGCCCTTCGGGCAAGCCCATCGCTATATTTTAACGAGCCTAGCGATAGGGAAACTCGTTCTCGTCTAAAGACAAGTTTGTCGCTATTTAATGCATTTTAACGAGTCTAGCGACAAAGACAACTCGGTCCTTTTCATTTTTAGAGAGTCTGAAAAGGTACGTAAAGTTAACTCCAAAGGTCCTTTTTCGTCATCTAATCCCTTAAGTCCGAAAAAGTATAAAACAATACAGAAGGGATGAATGTTTGATAGTTTTATCGAGCCGAACCAGACAAGCGCTCGATCTTTTTGTGCAATAATCCCTCAGGTCCAAAAAGATTAAAATCTAGAGGAGGGATAGCTCTTCCGGTCATTTTAACGAGCTGGAAGGCCAAAACTCGGCAAACTTTTCATATTTTACGAGTCAGAAGAAAAGAGCTCAAAGAAGACTCGTATTTTGAGGAACGAGTGATAAACAGGGATAGCAGCAGATTCCAGGTACAGGTTGGAATTTTCCAATCACGGCAGTGTCACAAGGATGGCTAGGTGAAATCACTCTTCGCAGCTGTTCCTCAAAATAGGTAAACAATCAAGTGGAGGTGAATGACCGGCCAAATGAAAAGTGGAGGTGACGGTGCAAACACGACCAGGGCTTTTATGGCTGATGAATTTACGGTCTCAAATGGTTATTTACCGGTACTGGGTTCATTTTTTAAAGAGCTTGAATGCGCCAAAACACTGCTCAATCTTATGTTTATTTTTTAACGAGCATGAACTATGTGCTAAAACTGCTCGGTTATACCAGTCATAAGATAAGAATGTCTCCTATAAATAACGACAACTTTTAGATTTTTGCCCCACATCCTTTCTTTATGCAAGTTCGGCTGCGACTAATCCTACGAGTTTAAAGGGTTAGACCTACAGGTTTAAAGGGAGGACCTAAAAATTTAAAAAACAAATAGCCGCCCTTGCTTGCACTCCAAAAGGTTTGCATGCCCCCAGGTATAAAATATGATTTCAAGGTTACCCCTACTTCACCTCCGCCAAAACATTTGTCTTGCCGAGAGAGGCCTACCTCTTTCAGGTTACCCAAAGATTGTCTTGTTCGCGGCTACGAATAAAACATTTCTTCGGCGATGTTTACCGAAATAGACAACGGTGAATGACCCTGTTCTGTCAAACACATAACTTTGACAAAAGAATCCTATTCTAGAACAACCCCTCTTCCTAGACGGATGGGATACGGACTAGTCATATTCTCCCGCGGAAACCTACCTTATACCCAAGGTTTTCTCTGCCCGAAGCAGACCAGGATGCATGCCCCCTGGGTTCCAGTCCTATTTTTCCGAATCACTCGCACTCATCAGGAAGAAGGACTGGGGGTGGAGACATTTCTTGATTGAATAGACCATTCAGGGTTGGTATGTGACTATTTGCGATGTGTGATCCCAGAAATGAAAGTTGGTCTACGAGCTTGACCATTCTTCCTTCGTGTGGAAAACACATTACTCTAAAGAGTGAGGAGACTATTGCTCCCATGCAATATATATAGTCTCGTCCAAGGAGTAGGTTATAATCCAAGGGTCCTTGAACGACCATCACGTTCATTTGAACGACCTTCCCTTTCAATGTAATGGGCACATTGGGGAGGATCCCTAATGGTCGACTGGTTCCTTTATCGAAACCTGAGAGATTTATTATCTCAGGCAAAAGCGCCGGGGAACCCAGTGCTTTCCAAGCAACAGAGGAAAGGATACTCACAGATGCCCCTTCATCAATGATAGTGCCAGCCATTACCATTCTGTATATTTGGACTATGATTCTGAATGGTATACTGGCTGGCAACCGGGGTCTGCCTAGTTGGTTCCAATCAAAGGACACAACCAGGTTGCTTGGTGGTGGGACCGAATACACGGCCGGATATGACCCTGACGATGTTCCTTCCTGCGATAAAGGAATGGGCGCATTGCCCTGACGCTCGTCAGAGTCTGTGTTGATGAAAAGAATCTGGATGGTGTCATCCTTATTCTCTTCAGTGAGGGTGTCATTTGAAGATGAATCTTCAGTGACAGTGTCATTTGAAGATGAAACTTCTGAAGGGAGAACCGGGTCAACTGCCGTTTCGACCTTTGGATTTTCGTCCGGTCTGGATTCAGTAGGTTCATTTTCAATGACTGACACTTCAGCTGACCACTTGAGCGGGCCAGCTGTATTCTCAAACAACGAAGAACTTGGCACGAGTTTTTTGTATCCAGGAGGAAGTCTCAACGGTGAAACCGGACGATCTTCCAAAACTCTCTTCGCTTCGTCTAAGAAGGGACAACGGTGGATGGCGTGATCGCCTTCACACAGTCTGCAGGGGGATCTTGCTCCCCCTCTTTGTCTTGAACCTTCACTTTCGCTGGTTGACGGTAAGCATTCAACATGGCTATCAGAGGTTGATGCTCCCGAACTATGCAAACGAGGGGACCAGTCCCTTAGTATCCGAGGAATACAGGGACAATCTCTATGGAAGTGGTCTCCTCTACATATGACACATGGCGATTTAGGCCCGGTCTGTGCTGTGTGTGGATTTTTGTCAGATGTCTTTTGCTTTCCCCCAGTCGCCTTAGGCTCCTTCTTCTTCTTCTCTCTCTTCTTCTTCTCCTTCTTCTCCATGGGAGCTTGGCTTTTGCCGGCTCTACCTTGCGAAGACGAAGGATTGGAGGAAGAGTTATAGGAAGTAGAAGGCTGGTGGGCAGCTCTAGACTGATCTAACTGTTGACTCGACTGTTCAGGAACCATGGTGTTCTGAACTACATTGGTTGAGAATAGCCAGATTGGCAGGCCAATTGTTAGTCCTGGAAGCGACAATGTGGCCATGTGGGGCGCACCAACTTCTCCCCAAGAGGAGAGAGGACTAGGATTTCCATAATGGGGAATTCCTTGGTTGGTTTGTTCCATGTTCTCAACCTAGAGATCAATGCAAGAATAGGAGGTGATTATGTTCCATTTTAAAATAAATTTTATAACGACGCTTTAGACACAACTTGCTTTTTCACTTTTTAAGAGTCGAGAAAAAGCTAAAGATGACTCTAGTCTCCTTCGATGTTTTAACGAGCCCGAAGTGACAAATGCTCGGATGGACTTTTTCAGTTATAGAGTTTGAAAAAGGCCAAAAGAAACTACTCTGGAGTTCTAGGCAGAGGGTGTGCCAAACTTTTCGCAAAACCACAGAATACGTTTTACGGTACGGGTGGTCGATCTTCGTGAATGCTGTGTTCACTGCATTGCGATCAGTAGGGCGGCCGACACGGCTTCCTATGGATAAAGGCTTTGTTCCTATAGGGGTCTCCCAATATATACGCGACGGTACGTGGGAGCACAAATCCGTATTGATACTTATCGCTTCACCGTGGAGGAATCACCCAACCACTCAACGCTAAGATATCACGTTTAACGACGCTGGAACACGTCTCTAGCTTAGACCTCTATGTGTTTGCGTTATGTTTCAAAGCGTTGTTATGTAAATTCAATTAATTTTAGGTTGATCTTGTTTAGCAGTTTGCTTTTATGGATCACCACGAGATGTATGGTACAACTCCTAAATGCAGTCTAAAGATGAGAAGCAAGCTTTTTCAATCTTTTCAACTTATGAAAATCTTAACTACTGAGGGAAAAGAAAGACATCATCTTTTCACACAGATCATAGAGCACACACTAATGCACTTTTTCCTAAATCAACATGCAAGCTATCAAAATGCACATGCACAATGCAGGTATTTCTTTTCTCTTTCTTAATGTTGATGTACTACAAAAAGAAAGCTGTTGTATAACTTTGAATTCAATTTCAAGTGAAAGCAAACAAGCTTTTGTCCAAAATCAAAAGACACCTTAAGATTTACTTGTTTCAACACTAGAAATACATAAATTCAAACCATATGATGAAAGCAAAAGCTCAATCAGCTATGAACAACAAACAAACTAACTCTTAAGATCAGAACAACACTTATCACAGGTCTAGATCTAAGAGGCCACAGCAAGACTAGTTCACTTTCGTTATGGGAAACTGCAAATGATGTAAGAAATACACAAAGAACAAATACAGTTTCTTTATACAACCGAGGCGGAATAGTGGCAAAGAAAGGTGGTTTCAGATAGGTACTTTGACTGATAACAGGCTGCAAAAACAGGGATGAAAACAGGGCAACAGAAAGCAGAGAACCCCAGTTGCACAAGGCCTCACTGGTTCAGCGCAGGTACAACACTGTCAGTTTGACATTCAGCGCAGGTAGCCCCTTCGGGACCTGCGTTGAAATGCAGACTGCCTTCACAGTGCCTGCGCTGAAGAGAGAAACTCTCGTTTCTCTTAGGTTCTGGGTCACAGATTGCTCAAAAATCAACAGTTTTTGGCCAAATCAAAGCTACCAATCAAGTACACACTAAAGGATGATTCAAAGGAGGATGAAAAGCTATCACTAAGAGCTATTCAGAGTCCTTGTGGATCAGCTCTTCAAATCATAAACATGCCCAGAAACTGAGCTAGAGTAGCTGCCCTCTACTTTGCATTTGAAAGATCCAAATGCAGTTCGATTCGGTACTCCCTGTGTTTAGGAAATGAATAGCAAAAACACAAACAACCAACAAGATACGATCCCCAGTGGAATCACCAATTTGTTGTTGGGAAAAGTATCCAATACGGAATGACCCTATCCCACTCTAAGGGTGATAGTTCCTTAGCAACAATCAAAGCAAAGCTATCAAAGATTACTTCTTTATGAGATGTAAAAGAGGGGAGAAAGAGATCCACTAACCGATGTCTTTCGCTAATGGTTGATCCAATCTTCTCTCCTTGCTGCTTGCCCCCAGCTCCTTGCTCTTTCACTGGCCCAACTACACCAAGATCCTGCAAAATGGCAAGAGAGGGAAACTACAAGAAGCATACATTCATAATTGATTCAAGGATTAGAATAAATCAAATACACAAGTATAACGATACATCATTGAGACACATGTATATAGAAGAACCTCAAATGCTTTATTAATGGAAGAAGTAAGGTTCAGGAAGTGATACAACCATAAGAGGCCCAATCCAGCATCACCTTCCCAGCAGAAAGAAATCTCCTCTTCACCTCCTTCAAAGCAAATCACCCAATAGTTCTAAACTCAAACCAACAACAATTCTTTACATTCACAAGATTCTAGCCTCTGGATCTCATGGGAGAGAGATCCATATATAGAAGTTTGGAGAGAGGATGAGTCAGCCTGAGATGTGACTAGTGTCCTCTCCCACTCGAGTTCTTCTTCAGTTCTTGAGTCCACTTGGAGGTTCTTGCTTCCACTTGGAGATCTAGAACCTCTTACTCATCACCAGTCGAATTCCTTGATCCAAGTGTCATTTTGGAAGCTTCCTGGGCATTGACTCATTGAGGAATGAGACTTCCACATGTCAAAACTTGCTCAGCGTAGGTAGCCTTTGTTGGAGTTGACATTCAACGTAGGTGGTCCATGGAGCAGTTGACATTCAGCGCAGATGCTCAGTGGAGGAGTTGACATGATCCAGAATTGCCTTGTTTTTGAGTAATTTTCAGTGGAGAACTTGTTTGGATTGCTGTGGTTTGCTGACCTTGTTCCCCTAGGGATAGGAACAACATGTTTAGGGACTTTGGATCCCTTAGATTATGGAAATTTCATGCTTCATGCTGTAAGGCACAAAAATGTCTATAACAATAAGGGTAGTCACTATTCCTAGGTGACTAACACGTGCTCATTTCAAGATTTTCTGACACATGTTGGAGCAAAACTGAGCAGACATGGGCTAGGAGACAGCCAAGCTTGGGTTGAGGATTCGTAGGGGGGTTGTCTATGGCATTAAATAGCCTCCCTCGAGATCTTCACCCCCAACTCCGAGCTCCAAAGGCCACCAAAACCGGATCTAGAAGGCAGCCAAACAGATTTCTTGGAAGGAGCTATTCACTCACAGTTTGGGCAGCCAAGTCCCATAGATTTAGGAGGCCAGCTAGGGCCTCGTGGTGTATAAATGTTAAGGCCTCAGCCTTCGAAAAGGACCTTTTGAAAAACTCTTGCATATTCTGTACTACAGTGCTACTAGCTCTGTTTTGTTCTTTTGTAGCCATTGTTGGCATAACTCTTGACTTATGATTATTTTTTGATAATGGAAAGCAGTCAGAATTGATATCAGCTCTGAGTTTTCTATAGGAGCCATAGCTCTCGGGGTTGGGCCCAACCTGAGAGCCTAGGGCCTCCTTCTTTGTATTGTTATCTTTCCTTTAAGCACTATGATTTTCCTTTTTGCATTTGAAACGTGGTTTTGTTGAGCAAGATTTAGTTGTGTTGGTTAAATAGGTCATTGTTGAGGAATAGAATTGCTTCAGATGTGTAGAATAGATTGATAGGATAATAATTGATAAAGCTCCAGAAAAAGGGTTGCCTGCACTCTCAGTTTCACCTCTCCCTTATTGGATCAGGGGCTGGAATTGCAGAAACAGTGCTGCCCAACAAAAACACTAGTTTTCTTGACCATGCAATCTTTGGTGTAATGTCTTCATTTGTAGAAGTTAGTCATGCGTTCAGACCTTTGTGGATGTTTCTTTGATTAAGTGTTGTACATGGTTCTCTTTGGAAATAAAGCTGCTATTCATTTGTTTCGTTGATAGTTAGGATAGATTAGCTAAGATTTTGATTGTGTGTAGGATTTGGTTGATTCAGTTAAGTACACACCGTGTAGGACATATCCATCTCTCTCTCATCCACCTAAGCTTCGTCCAGGCTAGCTGCTCCATCTCCTAGTTAGCTTCCTCATCTCACAACTACTCTTCTGCCCACGTAACCCTATCTTCTTGCTCTTCCATTGCCTTAGCCTTCCTTAAGTCAAGTTAGCTTTCCACATCCTCCCATCACTTCATCCATCAGTCACTGGGTCATTTCAGACCCCTACCCTACCTCTTTATCCATTCATGCATCCTCTTTCACTCACCCATCCTCCAAAATCCAATTTTAGAACATCCAGTAGAAATTCCTAAACGTCCTGTAGAAATCCCTGAAACATCCTGTAGAACCCCTGCAGACTTCCTGTAGAAGCTCACAAGTGAGGTTGATGGTTAGCCAAACTTTGTGAAACTCTCTGGAAGGGTGTTAGGGACTCCTTAGACCTTCTCTGAGCCTTTCCAACCTTTTCCAAGCATTCCCCTTCCTTGATCCACCCCTGCACATTAAAAAGCCAGTTAAAACACATGCATGATAATTCTGATAACTTATTTGAAAACACAAAAAGATGTTTCCTTCAGATAGAGATAGCCTAGGCATGTGCATTTTACCTTCATGGAAGTAATGGCATCTCTTCTAATAGTTTGCATTCTCTCCTCTGCATTAGTAGGACTAGCTGGTAGAATTAGGGTTTGCTAGGGTTTATGATTTTGGCTTTTAGTTTCTTTCTGCAAGTAGATCAGCTTCCTCTGAGTTAGCTTCCATCCATCAGTTAAAAAGCTTCTTCTAAGAACTCATAGAAGTTGGCTTGAGCCCTAGCGGACTTGTGCCAGCTGACAGCTGCAGCAAGAGCTAGTACTTGTGCATATAGCACCGTCACTTCCAAGTTTGTTACGAACTACTGGGTTGATAAAATTAAAGAAGGGAGTTCCAGGAGTTGCAGCATTATTGTTGCAATACTGGGGCCCACCATCTTTTTGGCGCTATTGCCGGGGACGCGTCAGAGTATTGGTGATTGTTGCTTTTCTTCTATTTTCCTACACTCGCCTTTTGCTAGATAGTTTATTTCATTTCCATCCTGCAATTTCATTTCCGCAAAAGTAAAATAGATATTTCCTGCTTTCATATATTAGCATTTCAATTCTGCAATTTCAATTCTGCAAGCGTAGACTAGCATTTCATTCCTGCAATTTCATTTGAGCAAAATAGATTAGCCATTTCCTGCTTTCATTTCAATTTCGCATTTTCATTTCAGCAAGATAGCTAGTTGCAGTTCAATCTATTTCAGTTTTGCAGGTACAAGTAGAAAAAGCAAAAAGCAATCAAAAGCCTTTCCATTTCATGCCTCGTAGGAACAGAGATAAAACCGACAAATTCTTACCCAACACCCCCACCACTTCACTGAGTCACCCTTCTCTCTTCTTTGGTGACAATGATCCAAAAGAACCTATAGGCGAGCCTCCTGAGATATACGAAGATCCTATACCAGAAGAAGAGTTAGAAACCACTCCACCTGAAGCCATGGCTGAGAATGGAAGAGAAGATGAGAGAATAGAAGGTGCCTTTCCCATCCGAGAGACCAATGGAGACATGAAAATGAAAAACATAAGCACCTCCGCTTTACCTCACTTCCATGGATTGACTATTGAAGACCCTAATACCTTCCTGTTTGAGTTTTCTGTCCTTTGTAGAACCTATGACTATACAGAAGATGAGAAAAAACTGAAACTCTTTCCCTCTACCCTCAAGGATGCAACATTACGCTGGTTCATGGGCTTACCTGGAAACAATATCACCACTTGGGCTTAGATGCAGCAAGCTTTCAATACCAAATACCAGGACTATTGTAGTTCCAAGGAAGCCAAGGGAGAGCTCTTTCGGATGACCATGGGAAATGATGAGTCTTTAGAAGATTATAAGGAAAGGTTCCAACTTAGCTATAAATGGGCCAGGTGCACACTTGACCCTGAATCTCTCAAGTTGGTCCTGCTCCGAGGAGTCCCTGAAAACCTTTTAGATACCCTTCACATGTTAGTTGGAGGAGATATTTACCAACTACCTTATGAGGATATAAAGACAGTGTTTAGAAACCACTCTAGGGCAGCCCGTAAAAGGAGGTAGGGAAAACCCCCTTTCAGCTAGTGCTAATTTCTCCAAGCATGAGTTTGTTAATCAGCTGGAGGACCTCAAAAGTGAGGTGAGACAGGCCGTTGCCATGCAACTTGATACATTCTGAATCCAGCAAAAGAAAGAGGAAGCTGAGAGGGCTTTGGCCATCTTCTGTCCTAGGTGTACAAGGAAGCACCCTAAGAATGAGTGTCCATTACACTCAGTAGAGGTATGTTTCGTTTGTGAGGAGGATCACCCCACAAACCAATGCCCAACCTTACCTGGGTTCAAGGCCATGTACCAAGGAACCGAGGCACCCACTAAACCTCTCTACTTCCTCAACCAAAGGAGGCCGCATGGACCTAGACCTTACTAGTAGGGGATGCAAGGGACATCCCAAGCTTATTATAGCCCCAACCAATCTGCTCCTATGCCTTCTTGGGGTCCGCCTACTCATCCTTCCTGGTCTGTGCCTCCTCCATGGTCTTACCCACCTCAATACCATACTCAGCCCACTACTCATCAGTTTCACTCCCATGTCCAGCCACATCCTCAGTGGAATGCACCTCAACTGGGGTGGAGGCCCCAGTAAAACACTCCTCCCGCCATTTTGCCTCCACCACCAGTTCAACCATAACCATTACCTCCTGCTCCTCCAAGACAACCCCAAATGCTTGCTCAACCGAACCCGAACCCTAACAACCGACAGACCCAACAGGTATATACCGGGGAAACACCATGCCCTACCTATGCTGTGGAGATCCAGGAGATCAACCTGCGATCCGGGAAGACTCTTTCGGATCGCCAACCTCCTCCCCCAGAGGACGAGGAAGATAAACAGGAAAGTGAACCCAAGGCCACTCCACCCTTTCCTGAAAGACTAATAGTCACCACACAACCCGACCCAGAGGAGAATGAGCTTCTGGGAGAGCTCAAACAGTTGTGTGTGAGAATACCACTTCTCCAAGCCATCAAAGTTGTACCGATATACAACAAATTGGTTAAGGAAAAGTGTTTCAGGCGCCCAGGCAGGCGAAAAAGAGATGCCTCAACCATCAATGTCATAGGACAATTGTCTGATCTTATGTTGGGGCAAGTAATCTGTCCAAAGTATTTGGATCCTGGGAGTCCTGTAGTTGATGTCCACATCAATGGCACCATCATACCCCACACTTTGATTGATTTAGGGGCTGCCATTAATGTGATGACCAGGGATACCATGCTCAAACTCAACCTTCAAGGTTCCTTAAGGAAGACCTCGACGGTCCTGCAATTGGCAGATCGCTCCACCATGACTCCCGAAGGGATTGTGGAGGATGTCTTGGTCTCTGTTGACTCTTGGGAGTATCCTGTAGACTTCTTGGTTCTTCAACCAAAGGAAAAGCTTACTGGATACCCCCTTATTTTGGGAAGACCTTGGTTAGCCACTGCGGATGCTTACATAAGCTGTCGAGCAGGAAACATGACCATCAAAAATGGTCCTATGTCCAAGCAACTAGTCCTATACCCTCCTGCCCAACCTCTATTAGAGCATGACTTACCACTTTAGTTGGAAGAAGGAGAAGAGGATGAGGTGTACTCTACACCCTTGTGCACCTTAGAAACCACTAGGGGAGGTCCTCAAACCGAGGATGATTTGATTGAGACCTTGATTCAGAATCCGCCTCTTAGTGCATTGTCCTTAGAGAAATTGGTGGAAGATACTCAAGCCAGCACCTTAGTGGACCTTTGTGTGACCGATCCACTCTCTCCCAGAGTCAAAAATGTGGATTTTGGCCCCGAGAGAACGTTAAAGATCAACTCCTCCCTATCTCCTTCCCAGGAAAAGGAGCTGTATAGTCTGTTGGCTAGTCATCTAGATGCTTTCGCTTGGAACTATAAGGAGATGAAAGGAGTCCATCCTTCGGTCTGTACCCATCACATCCACATCAGAGAAGATTGTAAACCGATCAGGCAACCTCAGAGGAGAATGAATCCAGCCCTTAAGGACATTGTCAAAGAAGAGCTGCAAAAACTGTTGGATGCAGGATTCATCTACCCCATCTCGGATAGCGAGTGGGTGTCCCCTTTGGTGTTGGTACCCAAGAAAAATGGAAAGTGGAGAATCTGTGTGGACTACCAAGAACTGAACAAAGCCACCAAGAAAGACCACTTTCCTCTACCTTTCATAGATCAAGTGTTGGATGGACTGGCGGGGAAGAAGTTTTTCTCTTTCCTAGATGGGTTCAGTGGGTATAACCAGATCCAAATCAGCCCGGAAGACCAAGATAAGACCACCTTCACTTGTCCTTGGGGTACCTTTGCTTACCGAGTCCTTCCCTTTGGGCTATGCAACGCTCCTGCCACTTTCCAAAGAGCAGTATTGAGCATCTTTTCTGAGCTGGTCCATGATTCGGTGGAAATCTATATGGATAACTTCACCCCTTATGGGTCCAACTTCCAGTAAGCATTGTCCAATCTGGGAAAATTTCTAACCAAGTGCATTGAGATGAACCTGTCCCTTAGTCCTGAAAAATGTGAATTCTTGATGACTGAAGGGACCGTGCTAGGACATACCATTTCTTGCCAAGGATTGCAGGTGGATCCTAATAAAATTGCTCTCATCAAAAAGGTTCCATCTCCTCAGAAGATAAGAGATGTTCGGAGTTTCTTAGGCTTAGCAGGATATTATAGAAGGTTTATTAAAGACTTCAGTAAGCTAGCCTCGCCATTGTTTGGCCTCTTAGCAAAGGATGTTGAGTTCAAATGGACGGACGAATGTCAAAGGGCTCTGAATGAATTAAAGGATAAGTTGGTGTCCGCCCCGATATTGAGAGGTCCAAACTGGGCCCTACCTTTCCACATCCACACTGATGCCTCGAACAAAGCCATAGGGACAGCCTTAGGACAGGTTGAACAAAAACTCCCATATGCCATATACTTTGTCAGCAAAAACTTATCCAAGGCAGAACTGAATTATACTGTAACTGAGAAAGAGTTCTTGGTCGTGGTCCATGCCCTGAACAAGTTCCGCCACTACATCACTGGCTATCAAACATTTTTACATACTGATCATGCTGCAATTAGATATTTAATGAATAAACCAGATGTGAATGCTCGTATTATTAGATGGTTACTTCTGTTGCAGCAGTTTGATTTGACTATCATTGACAAACCAGGTAAAGAAAATGTTGTTGCTGATTTCTTGTCTAGACTGGATTTACTTGCAGGTGAAGATGGAACAGTGGACGACCAGATGCCAGATGAACATCTGTTTTCTATCTCAGTACTCTCTCCATGGTTTGCTGATATAGCAAGCTACCTGGTCTCAGCACAGTTCCCTCCGCATCTATCTTCAAAAGAGAAAAGCAGAATTGTAAGGAAGAGTGCCTCATTCACTTGGATCAGGGGCAACCTGTTCAAACTTGGCCCCGATCAGATCTTAAGGCGTTGCATCGGGGAGGAGGAAGTCTTTGACATCCCCCTAACCTGTCATGATGGGCCTTGTGGAGGACATTTTGCAGCCAAGAGGACTGCCTTCAAAGTTCTACAGGCAGGCTACTATTGGCCCACGCTTCATCAAGATGTCAAGAGATATATCAGCTAATGTGACCGATGCCAAAGGATGGGGAAGCCGACCCCAAGGGACGAAATGCCTCTCCAACCTCAAGTGACTCTTGAACCATTTGAGAAGTGGGGTATGGATTTTGTGGGTCTTATCAATCCTCCTTCAAGTCAAAGGTCCTACATCATTGTGTGCACATAATATCTGACAAAGTGGGTGGAAACCAAGGCAATCAAAGCAGCGACAGAAGAGAAGGTGGCTGAGTTTTTAAGAGAAAACATCTTCTACAAATTTGGCTACCCAAGAGAGCTAGTCACTGATCAAGGAAGCCAGTTCACCTCCAACTTAATTGAAGACTTGCTTTCTCATCACAAGATCAAGCATATGACTTCCACCCCCTATCATCCTCAAGCAAATGGGCAGGTGGAAGTCACCAATAGAGCATTAGAAGGGATTTTGACTAAGGTGGTGAGCAGCAGGAGAAAGGATTGGGCAGATTTCCTGGTTGAGGCCACTTGGGCTTACAACACAACTTAAAACACCACAACTGGCTTCACACCTTATGAATTGGTCTATGGGAAGAGAGCTTTGCTGTCAATTGAGTTCGAGTACAACACATTGAGGATGGCAGCTCAGCTGGACCTAGATCTCAGCCATGCCCAACAAGAAAGGTTATTATAGCTGAATGGGCTAGATGAACACCAAATGCAGGCCCTTCTCCACTCAGAAGTGGTTCAACTCCAGAGGAAGATATGGCATGACCGGCACCTCAATGACAAGCAATTCCAACCGGGAGATTGGGCGCTGTTGTATGATTCCAGACATAAGGATTTCAAGGGGAAGCTGAGGACAAGATGGCTAGGACCATATGTAGTGGAGAAGTGTAATGATAATGGGTCTGTTCTTATTCAGACCATTGATGAGGAAGCCATCCCCATGCTCGTCAATGGCCATCGACTAAAGATCTACAGGAAACCTCTTTTGAGGCAAGAGTTCATCAAAACTGTGGAAAAATCAGTGCTGGTCATAGAGAAGGGTTCTGCCTCTGTTTTGGGCATACCCTGAGCATCATAAAAAAATAAAATCATAATAAAAATATCCTTGGGTGAAAACCTTTCTGAGGCTCCCAAGGCAGATGGTAGGGGTGAAAACCTCATTGAGGTGCCCCTGTTGTCTCTCTGAAAAAATTGGAATAAAAAAAGACCCTTGGGTGAAAACCTCTCTGAGGCGCCCAAGGCAGATAGTAGGGGTGAAAACCTCCTTGAGGCGCCCCTGCTCTTTCCTAAAAAAAAAAAAAAAAAAAAAACAAAGGAAAAGGAAAGAAGGAAAAAAGAAGGAGGCCGAAACAGAAAAACAGGCTCAATCTTTGGAAATTAATGCAGGTTACAGGTATTCCATGCAAAAAGGAGGCCTCTCAACTCAAGAACAAGGGTCCCTACCATGCTACCAGGCGACCTCACCAGCATTCCCTCCATAAACACTCATCTCTTCCAAGGTTTGGGCACAATTTGGTCATAGTTTAGCCTTCTACAGGAAGCTACAGGACTTTCTATAGGAAGTTCTGTATTTCTATAGGAAACTTCCTGTAGATTCTTTGGATGGGCCAGGACCGACTATGTAGAAGAATTTGAAGCTCGAAGCTCAATAAGGAGGCATACAACCAATGTTTGTCTCCATCACCCACTACTGTCGCCTCCTTCCACCACCATTGCTGCCATACGATTGAAATACCTACACAGTCATACCAGAATGTTGGACTCTCAGAAGAAATAATTTTCAAATGGAAAATAAAGCATGCAGAGGCCCAATGCGCTACCTGTCAAGGCGATCCGAGGACCCTGCACCTGTGAACGTGACTCCACCATTTCGGCATGCACCCTAGGAGGAGAAACGACTACAGGATGTCCTACAGGAATCCTGTAGCAGTTGATCCGGCTAGAGCACACACCATGAAGATACCTGCAACTCATGAAGCCGGCACATGCACCATCCACAGCCAGGAAACTAGTCTCGTAACCAGTAGCAGTCAACGAAAAGGAGCTCCCGTGCTTGTGCACGGAGTGACAGCAAGCGGATCCGTCACCTCTCGTCCTGAAGCATGAGAAAGATCACGTCCATGGCCGCACAGGTAAGTGCCTCACCCTGTTTCGTCAAATTACATGAACGATGCTCTAAAATGTGTGTAAATATGAAAATGAATGGATTGAACAAGTCAGGTAGCCATTCAAATGGCCACCACAACCAGCCCGATGGCCTCGTCCAATCCGAAAAGCTTTGGTTGTGTCGATGAGACAGGAAATGGACACGTGGGAAGCGTCCAGTCGGAGAGAAGCGGTGATCTAACAGGAGTGGCGGCGGTAGATATACAGGGAATGATTCGGCGGTTAGGAAGACATGCAGCAGAATGATAGCAGGTGACGTCGGCCAACAGGCCGACAAGGACAGCTCACCCCCGCGCCACGAATTCTGCAGAAATTCAAATCCGCCGGCTAGATCACATATGGCGCACTGCACTCATTTATTCTCAACCACTTTGCAGTCGAGTACGCATCCTAAATTTTCTGAAGGCTATTACTTCGAGTTCTCGGCCTGTTCCAACATCCAATTGCTGCAAAGAAGGCCCAGAACCACTGAAGCGCTCCCCAGCACCCATGCACGACTTCTACAGGAAGCTGCGCTACAGGAAGCTCAACGTTACGAAGGAAATTGAATTGTTCACGTCGAAGGTGGCAATTCTGGAATGAGGTAAGCCTAAATATAGTCCTCCCATGCAATTGGTTCCGAAGGTGGTGAAGTCGACGTGTTAAAGGGGTAGGAAACAGTGAATTACAACCTATGCATGAATTTGCAAGCGTCTTCGTATTGTTGCATGAGAATTGTCGTCGTAGTGTGTATGCGGGATTTTCTCCAGGGTTTCATTCATAATTGAGCCACTGTCAAGGCTCACTCATAGTTAGTCATGAATTTTATAAACTGTGTGCATAACAGAGGCATAGCTCTACGCTCTGTCTAAGGAAATCCCAAAGACCCACTTTTGTATACGAGCAAGCAGGCTTAGGCCAACACAACAAGTGTTTACCATGCCAGGAGGGTTCATTAGAAAAGAGCTTACAGATTCAAAGAAGTTACGGGAAACCCTTGAGGTGGTGGACCTGTTTTCTCGTGCACGATGGATGTCATTCTGTGACAAGCTTCAAGGTCACGATGACGAGGTGGCAGAAGAATTCTTGCGATCCTTGCAGCCAAAGTCAAAGACATTGGCCGTTGTCAACTTTAGAGGTTTGACCCTCAGACTCACCCCACAGTTCATTAGCAGAGTCACTGATCTACCGATGGGGGTACCTTGGGATAAGGAGGAGAGAAAACTGGGTTAGAGAGCTAAGAAGGAGTTCTTTTTGCCAGAGGAACAATGATCAGAAGACAAGAATGGAGTTCGAAGAACTAGCCTACAGCCGTTCTGGAGTGAGGTCAGCCTCCAAATTATGAAGTATATCAGATGCGAGGGGCGATTCAGCATCGTGTATGGATATCATTTCCGGCTGCTCACAGAACTTAGGCACCAAATGGACCTACCGTCAGAGAAAAATTTGAGCATTCCTTACTTCCTCCTGCAGTCCATGACTGAGTGTGCCACCAAATTGAGAGAGGGAATGCCAGACCAGATAAGCCATCATGGGCTCATTAAGCTCCTCGTGGAAGATGCACTCCACACGTACACCATCCCTCTCTCTTGGGAAACCTTTCGAAATTTGACGAAGGATGATGACATCCGAGTGTTGGCTGAGGAGCTCACCTCCTCCAACAGTGAGGAGAAGGAACCCATTCAAGCAGAGAAGAAAGGTAAAGGCCAAGAAACCATGGCCAAAACACCAAAGAAATAACACAATGGAAAACAAGAGAAAGACCAAGCTGCCAAAACAGAAGGTGACAAAACCACACTAACACCCAGGGAGAAACGACTACAGAGCGGGGTGGAAAGGACTGAAAACGTCCATGTCAGTGAGGGAACCTCTAAGGCAGCCTTAGCAAAATTGAAAGAAAAAGCACCCTCGGCCAAGCAGGCTAAAATGGTGTCGTCTGTTTCTAGAGGAAAGTTAAAAATGGCTTCTACAGGAAGCCAGAAATCAGCCACTACAGGGCTTTCTACAAGAAGTCCTGAGAAAGGAAAACAGAAGGAGAAAATGGCCGAAATTCTTGCCAGGGAGGCAGCAGCTGTGCTGGCCACCCTAAGTACCTCTGCCAAGCCAAAGGAGAAACGAAAGAGGGAGACTCCTCTGTATTTCAAAGCGAGGAGAAGTGTAATAATTAAAATCGACAGGCCCCAACCTCCATCCAAAGACCCAATTACCATTGAAGACACCCCTACCTTGTCAAAGGAGAAGTCCCCCTCCAAAGTATCAGTCACTTATGAGCGGGGGAGCCCGAAGACAACTACCTGGAGGGAGAGAATGGAAAGGTCAGCTTCAAAAACCCCTCTACAGGATGCTGAAGCAGTTCTACAGGAAACATTAGCCAGGCTCAAGGAGACCGAAAGAATGGAGGGGGAGGCAGCCACATCACCACAAAGGGAAGAAGAGGTAGAACACATTATGGAGCCTAGCCCCCAGCCTAGCTTGAGCTCTTATTATAACTTTTTGGAGGCTGGGAAAATTATTCCACAAAAATTCACAGTGCCGCTTTTCTTTGCGCTGGAGGAAGAAAGAGTGAGGACCCACACATGGATGAGGATAGCTAAATCTAAAGGAGTAGTAGATATAGGCCCCTTGGAGGAACAACTCAAGGAGGCAAGAAGGGAATTAGCTATGGCAAAACACGTGGGAAACTGCCAGCGAGTATTTCTACAGGAAGAGAATGAGAAGCTCAAACTGCAGCTACAGGAACAGAGGAAAGAAAGGGGCACAACATCAGAGGACACTACAACAGAACCTCAAGGCAAAGAAGGAATGCAAGCTGATCTTGAGGAACTAATCCAGCAACTATAGGAAAGGGAATTGCAAGCAAATATAGAGATACAAGCTCTCAAACAACAGTTGCAAGAAAAAGAGGCACAACTGGCCTGCATGGCCAGTTGGGCTATGGATGCTCTACAATGTAGGCATCCGACCAAATCTTATGGCCTATACCTACGGGACCAGTGGCTGCAATTCCAAATTAATGCGTTAGCACAGAGGGGTATCTCCCAGATCCAAAACCCCCAACAGTTCACAGATTTATGCAACAACAGCTCCACAGAGGGCAAGGCCAAGCTATCAGAGTTCTACCTCCATAATTTGGCCCTTCCTAACATAAATTCATGGGACCCCAACACAGTCGTGGGAGATATGCAGCTGATGGAATTTACCTCATGGTTAAACCACAAAGAAAAGAGAGCGACAGAGGTCAAAGATGTTATGAACCAAGAGTTACATGAACCACTGTTAATTAGAGCAGAGCCAGGGGACCCCACTGCATTGATATCCGCCCACCAACACCTAGCAACCAACCCTCAGGCTTTACTAAAATACATGGATCAGCAGGCTCAGGCTATAGCACATTTTGAGGATATGGAGCAATTATTAGGGGACAATTGTGTTCATGCTTGCACCCGAAGGTGGAACACATTGTCCCACAGCCTCAAAATCAGGGAGTATCACACTCCAACTAGAATGAGGGAGGGCCTAGTAGAGGTACCTTTCTACAAGAAGTCCATGCAGAACCTACAGGCCAGCTGGATCGGCCTCAAGCTAAGCCCACCTTTTCTTTTGGGATTGGTAGAAGGAAGCACAAAAAAAGAAGAGCATAAGTAGTGGGAAGAGGTGGAAAAGAAGGCCGGGTTCCATGACAGTGAGGAGGATACTACTTCAGAAGCCTGGGATGTGAGAGTGGCAATTAAAGAAATGAAAGACGAGGAGCTGGACTAGTTGCTCAGGGATGAGCAATCATTTTAGCAGGGGGTGATGATGAGTCCCAAATTTGGTAACATTTTGGGCTCATTTGGCCTAATTACCCTTGTTCAATCCTTCATTTTTCATAACTTATGCATTATTTTTTAGTATGTTTATGTCATTTGTATGAATAAGGGTAGTCACTATTCCTAGGTGGCTAACACGTGCTCATTTCAGGATTTTCTGACACATGTTGGAGCAAAACCGAGCAGACATGGGCTAGGAGACAGCCAAGCTTGGGTTGAGGATTCGTAAGGGGGTTGTATATGGCATTAAATAGCCTCCCTCGGGATCTTCACTCCCAACTTCGAGCTCCAAAGGCCACCAAAACCAGATCTAGAAGGCATCCAAACATATTTCTTGGAAGGAGCTGTTCACTCACAGTTTGGGTAGCCAAGTCCCATAGATTTAGGAGGCCAGCTAGGGCCTCATGGTGTATAAATGTTAAGGCCTTAGCCTTCGAAAATGACTTTTGGAAAAACTCCTGCATATTCTGTACTACAGTGCTGCTAGCTCTGTTTTGTTCTTTTGTAGCCATTGTTGGCATAACTCTTGACTTATGATTATTTTTTGATAATGGGAAGCAGTCAGATTTGATATCAGCTCTGAGTTTTCTATAGGAGCCATAGCTCTCGGGGTTGGGCCCAACCTAAGAGCCTAGGGCCTCCTTATTTGTATTGTTATCTTTCCTTTAAGCATTGTGATTTTCCTTTTTGCATTTGAAACGTGGTTTTGTTGAGCAAGATTTAGTTGTGTTGGTTAAATAGGTCATTGCTGATGAATATAATTGCTTCAGATGTGTAGAATATATTGATAGGATAATAATTGATAAAGCTCCAGCAAAAGGGTTGCCTGCACTCTCAGTTTCACCTCTCCCTTATTGGATCAGGTGCTGGAATTGCAGAAATAGTGCTGCCCAACAAAAACACTAGTTTGCTTGACCATGCAATCTTTGGTGTAATGTCTTCATTTGTAGAAGTTAGTCATGCATTCAGACCTTTGTGGATGTTTCTTTGATTAAGTGCTATACATGGTTCTCTTTGGAAATAAAGCTGTTGTTCATTTGTTTCATTGATAGTTAGGATAGATTAGCTAAGATTTTGATTGTGTGCAGGATTTGGTTGATTCGGTTAAGTACACACCGTGCAGGACATATCCATCTCTCTCTCATCCACCTAAGCTTCGTCCAGGTCAGCTGCTCCATCTCCTAGTTAGCTTCCTCATCTCACAACTACTCTTCTGCCCACGTAACCCTACCTTCTTGCTCTTCCATTGCCTTAGCCTTCCTTAAGTCAAGTTAGCTTTCCACATCCTCCCATCACTTCATCCATCAGTCACTGGGTCATTTCAGACCCCTACCCTACCTCTCTATCCATTCATGCATCCTCTTTCACTCACCCATCCTCCAAAATCCAATTTTAGAACATCCTGTAGAAATTCCTGAACATCCTGTAGAAATCACTGAAACATCCTGTAGAACCCCTGCAAACTTCCTGTAGAAGCTCACAAGTGAAGTTGTTGGTTAGCCAAACTTTGTGAAACTCTCTGGAAGGGTGTTAGGGACTCCTTAGACCTTCTCTGAGCCTTCCCAACCTTTTCCAAGCATTCCCCTTCCTTGATCCACCCCTGCACAGTAAAAAGCCAGTTAAAACACATCCATGATAATTCTGATAACTTATTTGAAAACACAAAAATATGTTTCCTTCAGATAGAGATAGCCTAGGCATGTGCATTTTACCTTCATGGAAGTAATGGCATCTCTTCTAATAGTTTGTATTCTCTCCTCTGCATTAGTAGGACTAGATGGTAGAATTAGGGTTTGCTAGGGTTTATGATTTTGGCTTTTAGTTTCTTTCTGCAAGTAGATCAGCTTCCTTTGAGTTAGCTTCCATCCATCAGTTAAAAAGCTTCTTCTAAGAGCTCATAGAAGTTGGCTTGAGCCCTAGTGAACTTGTGCCAGTTGACCAAGTGACAGCTGCGGCAAGAGCTAGTATTTGTGCATACAACACCGTCACTTCCAAGTTTGTTACGAACTACCGGGTTGATAAAATTAAAGAAGGGAGTTCCAGGAGTTGCAACATTATTGCTGCAATACTGTGGCCCACCAGAAATCAAGGTTTATAATAAAATTTGAGGGCATGTTTTTCAAAGAAGTGCTATTGGAGCGTTGGTAAAAATGGAGAAGTGGATGAGGAGGGGTCGGGGATCAAATTTTTCCCCTCCTGTTTCCGACATGCTGTTGCATATATTTTGTTTGGGGCATGTTTTAATATGGTGCAGTTATATTTTGGTTTGACCGTTGGTTGTATACGGTTATGTGTTGGATGTTTTGGGCTGGGCTGCTCGTGGAGCTGGCTGGCCACGTGGCCGGGCGGATTCAATTCCCACTAACCCATATTTATATACGTTGTATTTTGGTGGGGGCGTGGGTTGGGATCACTTGGGGTGGCCTGCCCATCACCTATATTTAATGTTCTATTGTGTAATGGAGCTGGAGCCACCAAGGGTCATGGCCCGTTGACCATTTTTAATTAAAAAATTGTTTTTTTTAATATATTTAAACTAACCGGTGGGGGTGGTAGGGCTAGTGGCCCGCCATCCCTATTATCTATATATATAGATATATATATATATATATATATATATATATATATATATATATATATATATATATTTTTAAATATAATAGTCATTTTTTATTTTGTCTAATATAAGGGATATTATACAAATTAAGTATCCAACAAATTCGCCTGCTTTCGGGAGCTAGGTTCCCATGTCGGTTGAGGGTGAGTTTGTAGGACACTTAAACCTGAACCACTACCCAACTTTGACTGAAAATTTTATTGGCTCTTTGTTCCTTACACGAGCTCAGATTTGAGTTTCGTTCACACCGTTGGAATTAGGGCAACAAGCACTTCGATCTGGTGCTAGTTTGGGAACAATTTGGCCACTTTGAATTTTGACCCTTTTTGAGTCCTCTGGGACTTCTAAATGTGTCTAGAGCCACCTGGATCACTCCAACCTTGTCATTATCTCCCTCCCTCTCTCCATATATCTCTCCACTCCATATTTGTACCTCCATCTCTCTCTTCCCCTTCTCTCCTATCTATCTTCTCTCCCCTTCTTTTTCTTCCCCCCTCTCCTCTCTCCCTCACTCTCTCTCCATCTCTCGCTTGTCACTCCCTCTCTCTATGTATTTGTTCTTTCCTCCTTCTCTCTCTCTCAACCCTTTTGCCCCCATCTCTTAATTTTGACCCATTTTATTATGTTTAGGAAATTATGTAAATTAAAAAAAAACTTAATTGGTTGTAAAATATTGAACCTATATTTTGGATCAATCATGTCAACTAAAATAAAAAAAATCATGCACTCTCTTTCTTCTATTATCATTAGTCACTTTGCTTTCTCTCACCACTTAGATCCTTAGGATAGATCTATATTGGTTTTTAATAATATTATTTATATTATATAAATTTCATGTCTTTATATTTATAGTATTCTCATTTTAAAATTTAATAGAACTTTCATCTAATTTCTATAGGAATATTTTTAGTAGTAGTGAGGATACAAGGTTTAGATATATCTCAGAAGTAATTATAACCTTTTCCTTTTAGATTCAATTAAAAAATCTTATAAAATTAAATTAAAATAAAATATTTTTATTGTGAAATAATTTATGATTTTTGGTCATGTGGTATTGACAACCCATGGTATTGGCCAATCGTATTGTAACAAAGCCTATTCATAAGTACCAATGGTAAAAGTGGGGGTCAATATCTATGGTTAATAATCATTTTATATTGTTATAAAATATTTTGATTGTGAAATAAGTTTTTTTTTTTTTGGCAATTGGTATTGATAAGCCATGATATTGTAACAAAGCTTATTTACAAGTTAATAATATCCATGGTAAAGTGGGGATAAATTTCCATGGTTAAAATTATTTTCATACTATTATAAACTTTTGATTGTGAAATAAGTTATGTTTTTTGGGCATGTGATATTTATAAGCCATGGTATTGGCCCATGCTATTGTTACAAAGCATATTTGCAAGTTAATAATATCCATGGTAAAGTGGAAGTCAATATACATGGTTAAGAACATTTTCATACTGATATAATATATTTTGATTGTGAGATAAGTTATGTGTTTTGGGCATGTGGTATTGATAAGCCATGGTATTGGCCCATGGTATTGTAATAAAGCCTATTTTTTACAAGTTAATAATATCCACGGTAAAGTGGGGATGAATATCCATATTTTTTTTTTGCTAAAGCAAGAGAAGGTCCTTTTATTATCTTAGGAAAAGAATGATTTACATAGGTTACATCAAACGCACAGAGGCGCAGACTCCCACAAAGGGAGAGAAAAAATACTCAAAGTACCCAAACAACCCTCCAAAAAACAAACAGAAACAATGACAAGATAGCCCTAGAACGGAAAGCGGGCAAGTGGAATCAAAGTCCACTTCCCGAACCCACCATTGATTTGACTCCTAACAAACCGACAGTCAAAAATCAACCCGCGTGGAGGTGAAGCTGCATGATCAATGCTGACCGTCAATCTCTTCATTTTGATCCAACGACTGGTGTCCATATCACGCGGCTTAAAAGCCCACTGATTACTGCGTGATGAAGGCGGTTTGCTTTTCTTCTCCTCCACCACGTGGTGCTTCCTGAGTGGAATCACTGGCTTTTCATAAAAACTGCCTTTGGTTTGGATGGTGCCCGATGAAGGTGGTAAACCATTAGTGGTTTTATCCTTTTGGGCCCACCAACTAGCACACCAAATGTTGGTCGTTGATCTTCCTCCTCCGGATTTGACGGCCACAGAACCAATCAGACTGCACATCTAACATTTAAATATTTACATTCATTCAAAATACTAGGTTTATATGACTTTTAACATTTTATTTATTGCTTTTAACATTTTTTAAATATTTACACTCATTCAAAATACTAGGTTTATATTACTTTTAACTTTTTATTTATTACTTTTAGCATTTTTTTTTAAACTTTTTATTATTATTTAAGTCAACATATAAATGTTTACACTCATCGTGATATAATTTTTAACTTTTTATTTTTTATTTTTTAATGGGGCCCACATTTAAAATTGTTGACATACTTACATTACATCTACACATCTAATCTATACATGATTGTAGAGCACATCTTGCGCCATCAATAAATTTGAGTTTGTAGGCTTGGCATAGAGTTTTGCATGCCAGTAAATTTGAGTTTGTAGGCTTGTTTGTAGGCTTGGAGTAGAGTTGTGCATGTAGTGATTGCTAAAATTTAGCAATCTAGTTTAGTTATTCTCAGTTGAACACAATTGAATGGAGTAGAGTTGTGCATGTAGTGATTCCTAAAATTTAGCAATCTAGTTCACTTATTTTAAGTTGAACTCAGTTGAAGTAATTAATTAAGTCAATTGAAGGTCAGATGATTAGTAGAATTGTTGTTAGCTTAGTGATCTCTCAGTTAAACTAGTCAATTAGCTAAAACCAACCTAGACATGCATGAAACTCAAATTTCCTATCTAGGAAAAGGCACATTGCAATTATCAATTGTATACTATGTGAGTGTTCATGATTGGCATTAATGTGAGTGATAAATCCTTGGGAATTTTGTAAGGAAATAGGGAATTAACCTATTTTTTAAGAGTTGAATTTCTCAAGAATTGTGTAAGGAAATACGAGGTCGATAGAGGTTTGAGTTGGATAATTGTTTTCCAGAGTAGGACGGTCAACAAAATAACATGTTTATAGTGCAGGGTGTGCTTCAGGATTGAAGAAAAACATTGTCATAGTTTCTCATTCTCATCTGATTAATGAAAAGTAGCAGAGAGATTTTTTTGCTAGTTGGGTTCCCATCTAAATCATTGTGTTCTTATGGTTTTGATGGTTTCATGTCATTGCATGTGTTTATAAATTCTGTTTTTAATTTCGTAGAATTGTAGAGGAATTTTTTAGTCTCCTGATTTCAGTTCAAATTCATCAATATTAGAAAATTTATATTAATTTTTACATGGTATTAGAGCCTAAAATCATAAAAGAAACCAATCAATAGATCTTCTGCTTCAGAGTTTTCAATTTGCAAATTCGGTGAATATATTTTTCTTCCATGTCAGAAAATATATTTCAATGGATTGAAATTAGACAATGCCCTAAAAGGAAACTCAGATTTCATAACTTGGAAGGAAAGTATGGAAATTGTACTCTATGATAATGGAGTGTTGGATTACACGAAAATTGACATTACAAAACCAACGACATCAGATGCACAACAATTAGCCCAGTGGAAGAAGGATACTGAAAAATCTAGGAGGATCATCTTCGAGGGTGTGAGAGACCACTTAATATCAAATTTACTTGGAAAAGAAAATCCATTTTCTACATGGAAGAGCCTCACTGAGTTATTCAAAAATAACAATGATGCTAGGAAATTGGCATTGAGGGATAAGCTCAAAAACATCTTCTTGTAGAAAAATGAAACCATTCCACACTACCTCTCCAGATTCACTCAGGTTCAAGATGAACTTAGAGGAGTAGGACAAAATATATTATCCTCTGAGCTAGTGAGCCTAGCTCTCCTTGGCCTTCCAAAAACCTGAAAAATTAACTAGGAATCTGTAAATGGAAGGGAAAACTTACCAAATTGGGAAAGACTTTGGTTTGATCTGGTACAAGAATAAATTTAAAGGAACATTAGAGATGGAGTAACATCCAAAGCGGAGGAGGAAGATAATTTTTCCTTGGTTGGGAATGGAAAGAAATCTAATGGCAAGAAGGCCCAAAGAAAGCCATAGTCCAGCCAGAACATGTTGAGAAATCAATGTTAGTAAAATTTAGGGTTTGAATTCTCTATCTTGATAATTACTTGTGAATTATGTTGTCTTCTTTTGCTTATTACTTAATTTGTCTTTCATCAAGAAATTACCAAATTATATGTGTATGAATATCGCAAGAATAAGAGACATAAGATGTGAGTGCAAAACTAGGGAAAAACCTAGTTTGAGCTCTGACTTCAGTAGATTCATAAGACAAAATGAGATAATCCAAGACTATTTGACCTAGACAAAGACTTCCTCTAGCCACCAAGTCAACCCTTCTTCCCCAAATTATAACTTCCTAGCAGCAACTTTGACCTAGAACTTTGACCTTGCAGCAATAGAATTTCATCCTCCCCTGTAATAGAACTTCTACCTGCTATAAATTTTAGATTTTCAACCCTAGAAAATCCCCAGTAACTTTGCATGTGCGATTGATAGATAACCAAAAACTTCAATTTTGTCATCCCCTACAATATTCTTCCTTCTCTAACCACTGCACACTTTTTCTGTCTGTCTTTCTTGTGCATTGAACTTGTTGAGTGACTGATGCAAATGGATCAAACTGATTCTCTATATTTAGCCTCTTATGCAGGTCAAGTTTCCCTATTGTAGGTCGAATTCAATAGGTAAGGGCCGACTTGGTTTGGATTTTTGAAATGACTTATTGACTCAAAAGTAATTCATTTTACATGATACAAAAGCCCAAGAAAATTGAAAATGATTCTATTGACTCAATGTAAAAGCTAGATGCCTACAATTCAGGCTTTGACCTAAAATGATGACCCAAGCTTGAAACCCATGCTTTAATAAGTCATTTTATTAATAATAAAATATTTTGACAAATATATTACATTGCATAATTATGAAGACCAAACCTAGTTACATTCTTAGGGATGTATTCATAATTACATATATATACAAGTGCGTGGAAGATATCAAAACACATGAACTACGAAGAGTTCAGGAAAATTTAGTGCCACACACTAGATACCTTACCAGGGTTATCTATCCGGGTGGGTCTAAGATGGACTAAAGATTTCAGCTAGTCTAGATACCATTAGGCTTACTGACTAACCATTGGCCGAGGGATCTAGGTACATATCCAAGGTCATAGATCTATGACCAATGTTACCCTCCCTCTTTGGGACCTATACATCAAACATACATAGGTCGACCATATGTCCTCCCCAGCATCTGCCATTAGATGCTTCAACTCTTCCTATCAACTAAATTTAGAATGTCGACCAACCCAAGCATGCTTCTAAGATATTCAAACTTCTTATTTAGACGAGAACTCCTTAGCACATCAACTACCTATTCATCTTAAGACCCCATCTTGTACAAAATCCTAATGTAGTGGTACTTGTGTTGCTATGCTTGATTCTTGCATGGAATATGGGATCTTCAAACATTTTGATGTTAATTTGATTATCAAAATTTATCAAAATAGGATCTATAGGATTCCAAAACAAATATGACATAAGTTTTCTTAAACATGCAACTTCCTTTCCTACTTAACATGCAACAACATATTCTGCTTCAACACTGCTTAATGCAGCATGATCTTGTTTTCCGCAAATCCATGAAATCCTGGCAGATCCAAAACTAAAACATCCACCTATAGTGCTCCTTCCATTAGTCTGACTACCACCCCAATCTAAATTTGTAAAACTTATTAATTTCACTTCCTTACTATCATACTTTACAGAGTGATGTATTATGCCACGTAGATGTTTCAAGATATGCTTGGCAGTGATTTAATGGTCACAATGAGACTCAAACTGAAATTGGCAGAGGATATTTATGAAAAACATATATTAGGTATAGTATTTACTAGATACATCATAGAACCACCAATGTATGATATCTAGTAAGATCGACGAGACTAGAGTCAGAGCTTCTCAGCTTCTTGAGATTATTGATCATGCAAGTAGTCATAGGCTTGCAATCCATCATATCAAATTTATGCAATAGTTTGATTATGTATTTTCCTTGCCCAAGATATATCTCTGTAGGATTCTACAAGACTTTCAAACCCAAGTAATAATGCATAAATCCCAAATCCTTCATTTCAAATTTGGCTGCTAGCATCTTATTGCATTATTGTATTCTTCACTCCACACCTCTAATAAATAAATCATCCACATATAGTATAATAATGATTGGTTCATTATCACCACCTTTATGTAGAGGTTTGGATCTACAGAACTTTTGATGAACCTAATTCTTAAAATATATGCATCCATTGTTGCATACCATGCCCTGGCAGCTTGCTTCAAGCCATATAGGGCTTTCTTGAGTTTGCAGACATGAGTGTCCTTGCTATTTATTTCAAAGCCTTCAGGTTATTCAATGTATACTTCTTCATCAATGGTTCCATTAGAAAATGTTGTTCTTACATCCATTTGATGGATATTCCATCCCATTGTAGCAACCAACATAAGCAAATATCTTATAGTAGTATATATTGCAGTAGTTGTGAAGGTTTCTTCATAGTCCATGCCTTCCTTTTGCGAGAAAACCATTACAATGAAAATAGCTTTGTATTTGTCTATGCTTCCATCAATAGAATGTTTGATTTTGTAAATCCATTTTGAAGTGACAACCAATTTGTCACTTAGTCTAGGGATGATTTCCCAAACCCCATTCTTCACAGTGGATTGATATTCTTTTTGCATTTCCTTCTTCCATTATTCTTGATTAGTAACTTCCTCGAATGTAGTTGGTTCAAATTATATTAATTTTGTCATGTATGTTGCATATCCTGAATATCTTTTTGGTCTTTTCTTTCTCTAAAAGTTCCTCCAGCAACTCCATGTCCTTCGACATCTTCAAGAGTAGATTTTAACCAATTTGGAATCTTCCTTGTTTTGAGTATGATCACGGGTTGAATAGGTTCACTTCATCCTTCTTATTCTTGTTTTTCTTCTTCTTCTTCGATTGTAGTTGTTTTGTCATGGTGCTCTCCTTCTTCAAATAATGGTATATCTTCATCATCAAAATCAATAAGAATATCATTGGATCTTTTTTAGGTATGATTTTCATCGAATATAACATCCTTGCTAACTTCAATTTGTCTTCCTTCATTGATGTAGATTCTATATGCCTTTGAATAAAGACTATAGCTAATGAAGATCCCTTTAATGCTTGTAGAATCTAATTTATTTCTCTTCTCCTTTGTAACATGGATGTATACAGTACACCTGGAGATTCAAAGATGGTCCACACATGGCTTCTTTCACGTGAATTATTTTTCAGATGTCATATTCTCAAGGATACTATGAGGACTTCTATTATGTATATATACTGCGGTCATTGTTGCTTCTCCCCATAGAAACTTTACTAGATCTTGATAAAAATAATCATTCATATACATTCTTCAAGTGTTCTAATTTTCCTTTCTACAACTCCATTATGCTCAGGATTGTAGGTAACAATGAGCTCCTTATTAATACTCACTTCTTTGCAATGTGAAATTATTTATTTCGAAGTGTATTCCCCACCATTTTCGGATCTCAAAGTATTTATCCTTCTTTCGGTTAGGGTCTCCACTTTAGAACCAAATTCTTTGAACTTTTTAAATACTTCGTCCTTTGTCTTAAGAAGGTAGAGCCATGTATTTCTAGAATGATCATCAATGAAGGTCACATAATAAATATGACCTCCAAGATATTTGTTAGACATAGGTCCACACCCATCAGAATGAATTAGGTCTAGTATTTTCTTAGACCTTGATTCACGGCTTGTATAGGATTTCCTTGTATTCTTTCCCAAAGCACATCCCTTACATATTCCTTCACAATATTCTTTGATGTTGGTGATGCCATTTACCATTTGATTAAGAGAGGGGATGAACCTGTAATGTATATGCCCATATTTTCTATGCCATAGTTTGATAGTATTGATCTCCATGTTAAATTGGGCTTGAGGAGATGGTTTTATGATTATATATAACCTTCCTTCATGTACTTCAATAGCTTTTGCCTTATCAATGCTTGAATACTTTTCCCCAAACCAGAACTTTACCATCTACAAAAGAAAACCTATCTAATTTATCTTCTAAACAAGAGATTAAAAGTAAGCTCTTTTTCAAACCTGGAACATAGAGGATATTGTTGAGATGTAGCTTTGCTCCATTTTCTAGCTTCAATGACGTCGATCCTAGGCTCTTGACTTCATAACTATTATTGTCTCCTAGCTGCACTTCATGAGATGATGGTTCCTTTGATAGATTGTGAATTTGTCTACTTTATCCATTCATGTGTCTTGAATCTCCACTATCAATGATCCATGTATTGTCATCATCAAGTGTATCTTTGAGTGCAGCCAATAACACTTCGCTTTTGACATTATTAGATAAGTTGTAGGTGATCCTTCCAATGCAACATGTTGCAATTCTTATAATATTCAATCCCATATTCAAACAACTTATCATAGAGGGATTAACCTTTCCTTTCCAACCAATAAAGTGATCTACAACCTTCCTTGACCTTAGCTTTGATACCATGTTGAGAAATCAATGCTAGTAGGATTGAGGGTTTGATTCCTCTATCTTGATAATTGCTTATGAATTATGTTGGATTCTTTTAATTATTATTTATTTTGTATTTCATCAAGAAATTACCAAGTTATATGTGTATGAATATCACAAGAACAAGAGACATAAGATATAGGTGCACAGCCAGGGAAAAACCCCAATGTGGGGAAAACCTAGTTAGAACTCTTCCTTTAGTAGATTCATAAGAAGATATGAGATAATCCAAGACTCTTTGACCTAGACACATACTTCCTCCAACCACCAATTCAAACCTTCCTTCTTCTCCAAATGATAACTTCCCAACAACAACTTAGACCTAGAATTTCGACCTTGCAGTAGCAGAATTTCAGCCTCCCCTTCAATAGAACTTCAACATGCAGTAAATTTCATATTTTCAACCCCCAAAAATTCCTGATAACTTCACACGTGTAAGAGATAGATAGCCCAAAACTTTGATTTTGTCTTCCTATGCAATTTTCTTCCTTATTTAACAACTTCACACCTTTTCTTCCTCTCCTTCTTGTGTATCAAACTTGGTGAGTGAGTGATTTAAATAGATCAAATTGCTTCTCTTTACATAGCATCTTTTGTGGGTCGAATTTCCCTAATGTAGGTTGACTTCATCAGGTAAGGGCCGACTTGGTGTGGAGGTGTCAAATGACCTATTTGACTCCAAAGTAATTCTTTTTACATGCTACAAAAGCCCAACAAAATTGAAAATGACTCTATTGACTCAATATAAAAGCTGGAAGCCTACAATGGAGGATTTGAAATAAAATGATCACCCAAGCATGAAACCCATGATTTAATAAGTTATTTTATTAATAATAAAACTTTATTTTGATAAATATATTACAATACACAATTATGAAGACTAAACCTAGTTACATTATTCAACAGAACAACGTGAAGACAGACCTAAGAAAGATAAAATTTTTTCACTGACATGAATATGGGGACTATGCAACAAAGTTTCGACACAAGAAGTCTAACAAGAAGCCTTCATGAGGATCAAGAGATGAAGAAATTGGCTCACAATTCAAATTAGACTTCACCCTGATTGCATGCATGGTCAACACTATAATGGGGAGTGTGAGGTATCTAGATTCAGGCACCTCATTCCATATGACATGATGTGAAGAATTATTCAATAACCTATAGGATAATGATTTATATATTCACATAGAACTTGGGGATGATAGGAGGTATAATACTAATGGAATTAGAACCGTAACCTTTAAGAGGGATTCAGGCTCCCATCTTCATCTGAAAGATGTTATGTATGTACTTAGGCTGAAGAAGAGATTGTTATTTGTAACTATATTGGAGGATATAGGCTATGCTATTGTTTCAAGTAAGGGGAAATCCTTTCCAATGCATGTAGCTACTGGGAAGGTGAATCAAATTGGAGTTAGAGTGAAAAATATCTACAAACTAGAGGTGGAAGCTTGCACTGCACTAGGTAGCAAGGAAGAAAATTTATAGAGTCAAGATGTTGGAGAAATTTGGAATAGGCACATGCGACACTTACGCCATGGGGCCTTAAAAATCATGCAGCAGATTATCATCAGACATAGAACATTTTAAGGATGGAAGTTTGTCCTAAAGTTTAGAAACCTTGGAAAACATTAATAGTTCCTAATATGAAAATTATAATTTTTTTGTTGATATTTTTGAAGAAATATTTAGATTTCCAATGATTTTACATTAGCGATACAATATTTGGAATTTTTTAAGGTGAAATAATGTTGTACTATATAATTTGGGTGCAATCATTTTAGAAAAAAATGGAAATTGGTGAAACTTTTTTTTAGAAAAAGCATGGAAAGTTAGCCCACCTGCGAATATTAGCCCCTAAAAGTTTCTCTCGAAATGCATCCTTGACCAACATGATGTCCTCAAGGTATGCACATTACAGAAATATATCAAATCCACCTTCCAGGGCCAAGATAGAAGAGGAGGAGAAATATTGGAGCGAGTCCACTCTGATGTATGTGGACCATTTTCTACAATCTCTATAGAAAAACATAGGTATTATGTAATTTTTGTTGATGACTTTTATAGAAAATGTTGGATCTTCTTTGTGTGGAACAAGGAAGATTTTTTTCTCAAAATTTGTTGAATTCAAAGCATTGGTTGAAAAGGAGATTGGTCAGAAATTGAATGCCCTAAGAAGTGACAAAGGAGGAGAATTTGTATCTAACAACTTCAAGGAATTTTGTGCCAAATAGGGCATTAGAAGAGAATTTATAACGCCTCATAACCCATAGAAAAATAGGGTGGTTGAAAGGAAGAAGAAAATCATAATGGGAGTAGCAAGAGCCATGTTGCATGATCAATGGCTGTCATTACATCTATGGGAAGAAGCATGAAACACCACAATTTATTTACAAAAGAAGATTCCTCATAGAATAATTGGCATGATCACATCCGAAGAAGCTTTCTATGGGCGGAAGCCAGATGTATCTCAATTTCAAATTTTTGGAGTTACTGTGTATTTTCATGTATCCAAGGATAGTAGGAATAAATTGGAGCCTACAAGTGAGATGGGGGTCTTTGTAGGATTTACAAAGACTCCACATAACCATACGATGTATTTTCCCTCACTCAAAGTGATAATAGTGAGGAGAGATGTCAAATTTGATGAGGAGAGGGCCATGATATGATCTCTAGAGTGAGAGATGAGTATACCACTGGAGGAGGATACTCTAGTTCCTAATGAGGAGCCTCAAAAAAAGCCTCAGGGTGTTGTGTAGTATCCAAATTGAGAGGAGTAGATATGAGGTTAAAGGGAGGTACCCACTCAATCAAAATATTTCAGAGAGGAGAGGAAGAGAACTAGAGAATATGACAGATTGGGGTAGGATGCATGGGAGAATGTGCGAGCTCCTACATCCTTGCGCAAGCAAAGGAGGTCACTTGATAGATACAGTGGTTATATGGATCTCATGATAGAACTCATTGAATCAGAGCCTTCTTCATTTGAGGAAGCAATTTCTGAACCTGTGTGGGTTGATGCCATGGTGGAGGAGTGTCACAAATGTCTAAGAGGTGGTGCTGAGACTAGAGAACAAGTTAGTGGTTTGTTCCAGATGAATCTACAAAGTGAAGCATGCATCTAATGGGAGCATCAAGAATAACAAGGCCAATTTTTTCGCCAAAGGCTTCTCTCTGGTAGAGGGAGTGGACTATGGGAAACATTTTCCTGAGTGGCAAGATATTCCTCAATCAAAACCATTTAATCATTAGTTGCACAAATGGGGTGAAAGATCCATCAAATGGATGTGAAGACTCCCTTTCTCATTGTTGTTATTGAAGAAGAAATTTACATGGAGAAACAATAGGGATTAAAGGCATATCACAGGGAGAGACATGTTACTAGACTTAGAAGAGCCCTTTATTGTCTCAAACAGGCACCCCGAGCATGGTACACTCGGATTGACATGTATCTCAGTGGATTGGGCTTCACTAAAATTGAAGCAGATTCAAATCTTTATCACATTGTGGTAGATGGAAATTTACTTATGTTGGTATTGTATGTTGATGACTTGATACTTATAGGGGATGAGTCGTTGATCCACTCTTGAAAGGAGGACCTTGCAAGATAATTCAAGAAGAAAGACATGGGCTTGATGCATTACTTCCTTGGGAAAGAAGTATGAAAAGGTGACAGTGAGATGTTTGTAACTCAGGCAAAGTATTCTTTGGAAATACCTTAGAGATTTCACATGGATAACTACAAGCCCGTGGACTCTCCTCTAGCTACAAACTGGAGGAAGGAGAGTTCTTCTTCAGGATAGGAAATAGATGCTACCATCTATAGACAACTTATGGGATCCTTGATGTATCTAGTGAACAGAAGGCCCTACATAGCATTATGTAGTTAATCAGCTAAGTCAAGCCACAGTGAAGCCTACCAAGCTATATTGGAAGGCAAAAAAGCATGTGTTAATATACCTTAGAGCCAAAACTGAGTATGGGTTATGGTACAAGAGGAAAAAGGGATTGAAGATATAAGTCTTCATTAATGCAGATTGGGCAGGGAATCCATTAGAAAAGAAAAATACTTCAAGTGTTATATTTAGTGTTGGGTTTTATCTATTTACAAAACTTAGTGAATTTCCGTTCTTTAGTCAACATGAAGAAAATCCAACACTTACAAGAAAAATCATCAACAAATATTACATAATACCTGTGCTTTTCCATGGATGCCGTCGAGAACAATCTGCACACATCTGAGTGAACTTGATCAAGGATTGCTTTTCCTTGAATGTCTTTGTCATGAAAGGAAGCTTTGGTGTAATTCCATAATGTAAACCCTTTGCATGTGTCTCTATGCTCTAGTGTACCCTTGGGAAGTCCTGTAGAATTTTTTTGCAAGATCTTCAAAGCGTCATTGTGCAAGTGACCCAATATCACATGCCACAACTCACCAATGTCTTGGCTCTGCACCTTCTCTGCTATAGTTCCCAAGGAAACACAATATTCTACCTCCAATTTGTAGAGGTTCTTCACTTGATCCCTATCTGCTTCACCTATTTTGTGGCTATGTGATGAAGGAAAGCCTTTCCCTTACTAAATATCACATCATATCCTCTATCCTCCAACATGGCAATATAAACCAAGTTCTTCTTCAAACCTGGAACATACATAACATCTCTCAAGGTGAAGGGAGAACTAGACTTTCTTTGAAAGGTAACTGTACTGATGCTAGTTATGCTATACCCCCCATCATTATCCATCTCGATATGCATCTGGATATCCTTCTCCTCCAAGTTACTGAAGAGCTCTTTATTACTGGTCATATGGAATGAAACTCCACTATCCAGAGACCACATACTACCCATCATCGATGACACCATCTAAGTGATGAGGGTAAAATCCAGTTTGAATTGTGAAGAAAGAACTTCACGTGCTGCTCCTCTTGAGGGATTATTACCAACCTTCTTGTGCATACACTTTGTGGCAAAGTGTCCTAGCTCGTGACACTGAAAACACTTGATTTTTGAAATTTCCTTCTTCTTTCCCCCTGACAAGAATCAGATTTGGAATGGGATGACTTCCCCTTCCCTTCTTTGCCTTACTAGTTGAGGCACGATTCTCCTCGTCATCATACTTTGATGAGGATCTGTTAGTGTCGGTATCTTCATCCCTCCGTTAGAGATCAAATCCTCTTGTTGCATTGCATCTTAGGTGTCCTGCTTAGTCAGTGGAATTCCATTAGATGCATGGATCATCTGACGGTAGTGGCTTTCCTACAACTTCCCTCATTTTATCTACCTGCTAGCTCATGTTTGTTCATTTCAAAGCATATACAGTCATCTTTTGTCTTAAAGATTGCAAAGGTTTTGCTTTAGGGTTTCATTGTCATTTAGGTCTAGGGTTTCATTAGGGTTTCGTCAAAAAATGTTTCAAAGTGTCCAATAATTACCAGCAGGCCATGAGGAGGTTCTAGCATCAATAAATTTCATCATCAAGTGCTCAGACATGTGTCTTTCCTCAAAACTCTGTTTTGAGGAAAAACAAAGTATTTTTGCTTTTATGGTATAAATTTATGTAATTTTATTTTCTCCATATGTGAATCACTCCCTCTGTAACCCTGGTCTCTTTCCCTAGCCCCAGTAGCTCCAACTACCTACAAAACAAACAAAGCACAGGTCATTCAGTCCATCACAAGTTTTAATAAAGTGAAAAAAGTCCAAAAACAGAGTAAAAAACAAAGTCATTTTCAAAACATTGCAAAAATGGGTTTTATGAGCCAAAAATTTAAAATCTCCATATATAAGTCATGACTCCAAATGTTTAAAGTTTATTTGCACTCTTGGAAGCAAAGCAAAGTCGTTTTGGGGGTGAGCAAGGCAAAATTGGTGAAATCGGCCAAAAGATAGAGGCGTGGTGCACTGGGCAGGTGGCGCGACGCATATAACTAGTGTGGCACACTCGGCCTCAAACTGTAGTTCAATTTTGCATGGGCGCGACACACTCACTAGGCATGGTGCATACAAATGGCAAGCTCGAAAACTACGAAAGCTTGCTCCAAATCACTCTAAAAGCACGGGTCTTCACTTGACAAGTAGGTTGAGCTTCTATTATTGTTTTTCATCCAAATTTGGTGCTTGTTTGATGGTGTTTTCCTTATGGTGGTTGGATAAGAAGTTCAAACCCTATCTCTTCAAAATTTTCAAAGGAAATTGTTGCCTAGGGTTTTGTATCAATTGTTTGGTTGCCAAGTGATTCCCTCACCTCACCATTTCCTTATTCTATGTTGTCCTCATTTCCCTATTCCCTAAATTCACATACCCCCTAAATTCACTAATCCCATATCCCAAGCTCCCTTTCCCAAAAACCCAAATACAAACTCCCAAACCCTAACCCCATACCAAAAACTCCTAAATCATTCCCTAATTAAACCTATCCCAATAGTCCCTAAATCCCTCATTGTTTCCCCTCCCTCATATCACTGTTTCCCTTGGTGGCAAAGGTTAAACACATTACAAAAATCACCTATTTTTCATCAAGACAACTCCAAAACAATCCATCCACTAGTAGACATGGCATCTGATCCTTCATATGATTATGAAGAGGAGACCCACAGTGATTCACCTACAGAGGTACATGCACCTAGGAGGCCTCATAGAGGTGGAAAACATATTAGAGAAGAACCAACCACTCTTGCTGAATTACAGGCCTGCCCTCTTGCCATCTCTTGTTTTCAGCACCAGTCCTGCTATTAATTTTGTGAGAAGGTTGCTAGCATTCAGTTTCATCATGAGTTGGCTCGTTTGTTTCTGTTGCATTTACATGATGGTCAAGCCACTCTAGCTGGTGTCACTTTCACATTAACACCAGAATCCATTTCACTAGCATGAGCTCTTTATTATTAGGCTGCTGATGCATTTTACTAGGGTAAGGATGATGAACATCCCTTACTTGCTGAAACATAGAGAAGGTGACCACCCTAGTGCAGCACAAGACCCCTCAGCAGCAGTTCAATAGTATTTACCATTTTTCTCTCTTTAAAATTGTGGTCATTCATCAGCTTGGCTTATAGGGCATTACTTGGGAGGATTTCATCACTCGTGAGTTTTTCAGAGCTCCACTGAGCGGGAGACTGATTTCATTCTCATTGAGGATGATGATACTGATATGGGCTCGCAAAGCACAAATCTTAGAGAAATCATTCAGGAGCAACAGGCAGACATTGATGCCTTGTCTATCAATTTTGATTGAGCCCAATGGACAATACAGTACTTGGAGCAAAGGAACAAGCAGCTGGAAGAACAACAGGTGATTATGAAGTTGCAAAACATTCAGGAGAATCGCCAAACTGCCCAAAGGAGGAGGGTGGAGTTCACTTCACTTGAGCAGGAGGTTAATGCCGATAGGGAGTCATGGCTTGAAAGAGCCAATATCCACTTGGAGAGGAAGCTAGAAAAGGCCATCAATGAGAAGAATATGCTTAGAAACCTGTCATATCATTACTTTTCAAGGAACTTGGTGTGCCAAGAGAGAATCAGGAGTTTAAAGGAAAAGTTGAAGAGAACGTCAAGGAGGCAAAAAGAGCATGAATGACTTCAGATATTCATTGAGGCTTCCTTGGCCCAACACAATTTTTGATGGAGAAGAATCAGCCCAAATTTCAAAAAATTTGGAGCACTTTTTGTATTTTTGAAATTTTTGGCACAAAAAACAGGTTTTGCTGCCCTATGCGCCGTGCCACGTGGCACTCGCTTTTGCTAGGAGCCTCCAAATGACAAAAACTCAGCATTTTTGGATTTGGCATGAAAAAATATGCTTTCCTACCAATGGACAAGAAATTTGGACAGGTTTTGAGCCCTCAAAAAGGTCTAAAACACTCAAAAAATGACCTCACTGCCCCTATTTTGACACAAAGGAAGCAGTGTTGGGAGAAATAACTTTTGGGGGGGGAAATGCAGGCCAAATTGAAAACTTCCACTTGGGTTGGAAATTAGACAGGCATAATTTTCCAACAAGCACACCTGGAGCTCATTTGGACACCAGGAATGTCTCCAAAAGTGGGTCCAAACAGGTGCTACACATAGAGAGTCAGGTGCGACACATAGAGAAAAAATTGCCAGTTTGACCAAGTATTGCTCTGTTTTTTCCCAACTTTGGCCAATTTGTCTTTTTCACTTTCCTAATGGAAAATTTGTGATGCAATTTAATGTACATTGATGGATCATGATGTAAATATGTCAAATGTTCACTTGTAGAGGTAGATTCATCAGTTTAAAGGTTGTTTGAAACTGAATGAATCAGTTCCCTTGTTTCTAGAGGCATGCTATTCTGTTGCCTAGTTTCTTGTTCTCAGTTTAAAATTAGGTGAAACAACTCCTAAACATGTGAGTTTGATCCCTAGAGGTAAGGATGAGCTATGTTTGTCTATATTATGTTGTTTTTCATTCATTAGCATGGTTGGAATTTTGAGAAAGCCTCGAGCTTCATTGTACACTCATATTAGCATTTTGGCTAAGGAATTGAGACCAGGATTTGCAACACTCTTTGGGATCCATGTGGCAATTTATCTTGGTATAGTTCTTTTCTCTATAATTGTGAATTTTCTTATGTGTTATGTATGCCATTCTCTATCTTGTTTCTTCTGAAATAAACAAACAAGAGTGTAAGTAGAATCCATTGAAATTGTAGTGCTCTACTTGAAGTTTGCTTTAGTTTCTTGATGTTTTTAGCTGTTTGGGGAGGATCCATGGTTGCTATTGCCCTCTTCAACACCTCACTTGTCTATTCCTTCCATATCATTCAATTTTAAGTGCCAAAAATGATTGCCTGCCTTGCCCCATTGAGATCTCTACAGGACTGAGCGCCAATCCCCACACCCAAAATCTAGCTTTCCATCTGAGCCAACAAAACACCATTTTATCAAATCAAACTCTTTTGCACTTATACCTAGCCTAATATCAGTATTTCTATTAGTCATCTCAAGCCCTCATCGATCATTATTTTCCGAGATTGACCCGGAGAGAGCCCTCTCCTGACTTGGTAGGGCTAGCTACCAGGCTGAGCATGGTTTGACGTTGGCCCTGGATCCTACCTTTTCAGATTGAGGTAAATCTAGGAACTAACATAGTGGCGACCATACTGGGTAATAAATTGTTTTTTTGTTAGTATTATTCATTTTATAAACTACATACGGAGCTTGAAGATTAACCAGGTAGCCTTCGAAACGTTTTTTCTTGGCATTAGCACAAGTAGATAAACACTACTTCAGTCAATCTCTGGTCTAGTCTTATAAACATGTCCTGTTGGTTTTGAGTATCTCGAGGATCTTGAGTTTGATGAGAAGTTTGAATTGTCTTTGTTTGAAACCAAATCTGAAAGCGCTGTTGCTTCAATTGCCTTAAATCCTGAGTTTCTTAAAAATCTTGAAACTGAAAGGGCCAATAAATCTATTGACGATTATATCTTGAATCAGCTCCAGACTTCAATTGTGGCTTATAATATTGTTGATTTCTTAGAGACTGCTTCTGCAACCCTTAGGTCATATGAAATTGCATCTAGCTCAAGAATTTCCATCGAACCTCCTTTCATTCCTACCAGACATACCAGAGAAAATCCGGATCCTGATCCCCCTCCTGTCTACGAAAATCCCAATCTTATTCCAAGAATCCTTCGCCAAGGAAGTTCTGTCATTCCCGTGTTCAAAGCTCAATCGTGTCCTATTGGTTTTGAGTATCTAGAGGATCTTGAGTTTGATGAGCAGTTTGAGTTGTCTTTGTTTGGAACCAACTCTGAAAGCCTTGTTGCTTCAACTGCCTTAAATCCTGAGTTTCTTAGAAATATTGAAACTAAAAGGGCCAATAAATCTATTGACGATTATATCTTGAATCAGCTCCAGACTTTAATTGTGGCTTCTAATATTGCTGATTTCTTAGAGACTGCTTTTGCAACCCTTGGGTCATCTGCAATTGCATCTAGCTCAAGAATTCCCACCAAACCTCCTTTCATTCCTACCATTCGTGTGCAGCCTACTATTGCTGATCAAAAATCTGCAGTAGTGTCCCCCCTTCCACTCCTTCTACTCCTCAAACATCCAAGATTGCTTCGCCTCCGCATAAACCTCCTCATACTCCCCATACATCAGCTGCACCCACTAGCTCAACATCCCCAAGACCAATTTCAAATCCACCAAGAGCAATGGCTGCTCGTTTTGCACCTCTTGTACTGCCTCAAAATTTGGATGATATGCCCGTCGATTATCGAAGAAAAATTCCTTTGTTTGATGGCACTCCTCATAGTGTTACAGATCAGCAACATGTCGACAGAATGACGAATTTCTTCGATCTCCACGAGATTGATGCATAAAATGTAACCATGAGACTGTTTGTACAAACATTTGGTGGTGAAGTAAGGAAATGGTTCAGGGCCTTGCCAGCTGCAAGCATCACTACATTGGCCAATCTAGAGAGACAATTTTTAGACTGTTGGGAAGTGAAGAAAAATCCTCTTCAGATCCTTTCCGAGTATGAGCACATCAAGCGGAATGTTGGTGAGTCTGTTCAAGATTACTGTATTAGATTCAATTTAGTTTACAATGCAATCCCTGATCATATAAAGCCTCCCATGGGGCTAGCCTTGATTAAGTTTCCAGATGGTTTTGATACTGATATGGCTTATTAGTTAAGAGAGAGAGATCTGGCTACTTTGGAAGACATGCAGAAGATTGTGGTTAGTGTTGAAGAAAATCTGCTTGCTAAGAGAGCTAGAGCAAGAGCTGAAAAGAAAGTCACAATAAAAGAAGAGTCTTCCTCGTCAGATCAAGTGCTTTGAAAGGTGGAGAAAATGATTGATAGAATGAAACTTGACAAGTCTGAACCACAAATCAGAAATCCTAACTTCCATGGCCAGCAGCAGCCCCAATATAGGATCAAACAAAGAAAGCAGCGAGCCCAAGATCAGAAAGTGCAGCAGCAAGTGCAGACACCTTTACAGCAGAATTTTGTTCATGGTTCGGAATCAGATGAAGAGGAGAATATGATTGGAGAAGAAAATCATTTCTTTACGCCCGATGATATGCCAATTTTCATCATTGAAGATGAGGAGTACTCCGAGAATTCAGCTGAACAAAGAGATGAGAATTTCATTTTGGAAAATGAGAAAATTCTTGAGGAAGAGTTCGATGAATACCAAAGAGGATATATGAATGCTTTGTGAGCTCATCAGTGGCAATATTCACTCCGAAATAGAGATATGCCTGTGAATCCAATTCAGAAAAGGAAGGAGGCAACAACATCAAAGAATGATCCTCCCAATGTGCAGAAAAAGGGAAAAGAGACAGCTGATCCTAACACCAGCAAAACGACATCAACAAATGAAAGACAAAATCAGCCAAATGTGTCAAAGGAGAAAACAGAAAAGAAGGATATTCCAGCGAAAGAGGTAGAAAAAGTTTCAGTTTTAACTTAGAAAACGAAATTTCTAAGTTGAAAATATCCATTCCTTTGACTAAGTTGATGAAGAACAACAATTATAAAGGTCAGGTGTCTAAAATTTTTAGCTTAGATCCATCATCCGATATGGTAAACGTGGAGGATGATAGTCCCGAGCTGATTTTTGGGCCAGCATTGGAAGGTCAGTCCCAAGATAGTGATGTCGCTCCTTTCTATATCAGTCTCTGGGTGCATGACTTTGTGCTACATAATGCTATGTTTGATTCCGGAGCCTCTCATAATTGTTATAGCTCCAAATCTCACTCTTATGGTTTGTGATGCTGCACTTATGGCCTAGGGCAACCCCTCCTTCCAGACCTGGTCCAAAAATTTAAAAAACAGTGTTTTATTCCCTGTACGCGACTTTGCCCTGTGTTAAACGCGTGTACACGCGGGTCTGTCATACCCAACCCGCGTGTATCTATTAAAACACTTAAAAAAATATAATTTCCTCTTTTTCGGGCGGTGATCGCGGGTTTACCTGCTGGATCACCTGTTAGTGCCCGTGGCCCAACTGTTCCCAACCAACTCCTAACTAAAAAACTACTTTGGAGAGGGTATAAAAAGACATCAAAGGGAAGGCCAAGGGGAGAGAGAAAGGAGAGCAAGATTATTATGCTGAGATTTTTCCCTTAGACCAGGTCTGAAGTCCTTGGTGCATCCTGCACTTCCCCCATTTTGCATAGGAAACCCTTGTTTCCATGTGTATTGGTGATCATTCATCCTTGACATCATCATTGAGTAAGACTTGGAAGGAGCTCTTGTTGAAGGCTGGAGGCTGGAACGAATCCGGGAGGAAGCTTGCTTGGAGCCTGCTGAAGGTGTTCAGGTGATATCTTTCCGATATATGTACTTTATTTGCCTTTATATATAAAGAAACACGTCTTTGTTCCCGAATAATCTTTCTTTATGCTTATGAGATTCTTGTGTTGAATTCTTATGAAAGTAGTTACTTAAAGATTATTTATAACTAACTTTATAGCATAAAGATGATTTATACATAAACTTCTATACATGTACTGTTGATTTATTTGATTTGTTTGTCTTGCAGGTCAGAGAAAGAAGAAGGGAACTCCAAGAAGGGTTTGCACCCTAACGGTCTTCTCGGACGTAGGACCTTAGGTATGTACCCTAAAACATTAGAATTTGCTTAAAAGTAAAAAAGATGGCTGTGTGTGTGTGTTTCTTTGTATAAGCAATTTTCAGTCTGGTAGAGTCTCAGCCCAAAGGACTCTAGGGGTACTTTCCCTTCAACCAGAATTGGCGACTCCGCTGGGGACAACATTCTTGTTGTTCCTAGTTTGGGTAGTCCTCAAGCCAATCTAGGCTCAGTCCCTCTGTTTGTTGGTTCTGACTGTTTGATATTTTCTTGAACTCCAAGCTGTTCCAGTTTTTCAGTTTGTGTTTTTTATTTTTCTTGAAACACTTCATATACGCACTTTTTCTGGATTACAGAAGCGTATATACGCAAGTTGCACTAAGTAAACCCGCGTATACGCAGGTTTCCTTAGTTACAGTCGCGTGTACACGCATTCTGCAAATAATTGCAGGCGCGTATATCACATAATTTTCAAGATTTATAATTTTTCTTTAGGCTGAATGTCTGTCTGGTGGTTTGGGTCAGTTTAAAGCAGTCAATTCCCAGTGACAGTTCTCTGTTTAACAGGGGGCATCTTGTTTCGAACTCTCTCTAGGAGTGCTAGTCTTGTTTTTCGTTGATTGCAAGCGTCATTGATTTTTGACACACAAGGTTTCTGTTTAAGAATCTTGATTGCTCTGTTTCGGCAGAGTGGGAAGATTGTCTTAAAATCTTTGTGTCCATTTTGTTTTCATGACATTTGTGTTTGCTTAACGAAATCATTTTTATGACCATTTGCTCCTTCGTTTCGGGAAAGTTGTTTGTTACCATTTCCTTGAAACTTGTCTTTTGATTTCTTGGACTTTCATTGCTGCTTTTGATTGTCAAAAGCGACTTCGAACACATTTTATTTTTGTTGAGTTCTCATCATTTCATTGGTGTCAATTCACAAAAGTGTTTGGTTGCTTGTTTATCAATCATTGGTGTCAGTATTTTTGAGAGTTTTTCCTTTGAAAAAGACTTTTTGGTTTGATTGAAAGAAAATCTTTTGAAAGTTTTTGAGTTTCGCTTTCTTAAACTTGCTTCTCATCTGATTTCCTTTTTTTGCGAAGTGAAAGTGCTTTGTTTTTTATCTTAAAACTTGTTTTTATTGTTTGGACGAAATGATTAGTAACAAATCATCTTCTATCTAAGCATTTCAGTGGCAAGACAAAATTTGGTAAAGCAGCAACTTTCCTTCTTTGTTTTTAGAGTAGTCTTTGAATTGTGCATCCACATTTAGTTCTTGCATTAGGGAAAGATTTGCATCTCTTTTTAGGCATATTTAGTTTTGTTAGTTTTTGTGAGTGTGGAGTCTGAAAAGAAAAAGGAAAATTTTTTGTTTATATTACAAGTGCCTTCTGAACCTCATAGAAATTGCTATTCATCGAAAACAAAAGTGCATGTGCATGTAGCTAGGTTTTATTAATTTCTTTTGCGTCCATAAAACACCACAAGTTTCACCTCCATTACCTTTGACTTAAAGAACAGCCTAATAAAATCAAGCGCTTAATTAAAATCCACTAGAACTTTTTGTTTTAGTTATTACACCAACAAGTTTAGGATTTTAGGGCCTTGGATTAGGCGAGTGGAGAGTTAACTCTCCAAGGCCACACAAAACGTCAAACATAAGAGTCTGATTAAAGAGAGTAAATCCAATAGCGTTAGGGAGACCAGGAAGACTCCGGATCTGGGAGTTAAGCACGAGGGTCTGTGAAGACAGGGAAGAGAGATACCCCCTCTCCTACTTGTCCGAACTTACCTCACGACTGTTCCGCCTGGCTTCTGCGACGAGTTGGTACCCATAGTTGCCTCTCCTAGGGATCTGCATAGGTGGCTGCGGAGGGGAATCCCGTGGCACCTGAGGTCGACGTTGTATCACTCTCGACAGTACTTCCGGAGGGCACCCTTGCGAAGCTTGGGGGCTTGCACCGGCGCAGACTGTTGTTAGGAGGTCAGCGTAACTTCCTCTGATACCTTCGCTGATAGGACTGGGCCCTCATCATCCCAGACTATCCTCGGAAGGCCCTTTGATTCACTTTCTCGTATTTTGGTGTCCGGTCTCAATCACCCGGAGCGGAAATACTTGAAAGTTGTTTGACTGGCTGTATCTTTAGGAACTTTTTAGTGTGTGCTCTGTGCTCCTAGTTGGCCTAGCTTTTAATTTTTTGAGTCTTTAGATAAGATCATAACAAAAAATTCAAAGTGGCTGACCGGTCTCCTAGACGGTCTCGAAGACTTCGTGGTCTCTCGCCACCTAGTTTAGAGCCTTCTCCTAGAAGGCGCAGAGGGAATACTACCGGTGGGGTCCGTCCCACGCCGGCTGACGCATCGGGGATTGATCCTCCTCTCAGGGATATTAGCGGCCAAGCAAGGCCTGGTACTTTTGAACAAGAGAGGGACGCTCCAGTCTTTTCTCAAGTTCGCTTTCAAGCGGAGGATAACGTAGAGGTAGAAGAACTTTCAGAATCATTAGTGATTCCAAATTCTCCACTACCATCTAGTTACCCAGACGTATTGCAATACGTTGGGCCTCCATTATATACACCAGCGAGTCCAGGTTACGCTACGCGCTTACCATTTATGATCACTACTGGAAGCATGGCTTCCACAAGTGCTGCGACTATGCAAACCCCAACATCGGTGCAAGGGGGAGGAACCATTTCCATCCCCTCCGCTTCCTTGTTCGGATCGTTTGCTAGCACATCTTTGGTTGGGTCTACCTCCATTCCGTCCACGAGTGGAAATGCCCAAACCAATGCTTTTAGTACTGGTTCCTTCCTTTTTGGCACCCAATCGCAGGGTATTCCGTCAGTTCCGTTCAATGCCGCTACGTCCATGATGGGCGGATCGGCTTCATTTCAGGGTTTTCCTTTTGGAAGTGGTCATATTCCACATTCCAACCCAACGGTAGGATCCATGCCTTTTTCTTCAATAGGACAAAGCAGCAATCCTTTCCAAGGTTGGAATAACCCTGGGGCTAGTAACGCAGGAACTGCGAATCCATTCATCGGTCAACAAGGAAGTATGCCGTATTCCACGGTTAGCATGTTTCAAAGTATTCCTCCCCTCGCTTCGGCTTGGAACCCATATCAGGGGTTATCGACTCCTTACAATTCTATAGGAGGAAACTTTGCAAGCTATGGAGCTTATACGGCAGGAGTTGGTCAAACTCCGAATTTTGCTGGACCACAAGGCTTGCCCTTTGGTTCAGCTGGTTCTACTGGTCACTTGGGGCAGCCTGGTGCCTCTCAAATCCCAGGACAATCTTTTCAGAACTTGGGGAGTTCTGCCCAGTCTGGGTGGAATCCCCTAGGTCCTCCTAGGCTTCCATTTCTGGCAACGTTAAACTTGCCAGATCTCACTAAGCTAACGAACGACCCTATCAGATACAATCCAGCCTGGCCTCCGGTCCCAACCAAACTCCCTTCGGACATCCCAAAATTCGAAGGGAAGAGTGGTGAAGATCCGGGCGATCATGTAACCACATTCCATTTGTGGTGCTCATCTAACTCCCTCATCGAAGATTCGGTTAGGTTGAGACTTTTTCAGCGCACCTTGACTGGTAATGCGGCTAAATGGTACATAGAGTTGCCAGGGGGCAGCTTTACATCGTTCGCAGACTTAGCTAATATCTTCTTGAATCACTTTCAGTTGCCTGTCCGCTATGATGTCGGAACTGAACTTCTGGCTACCTTTCGTCAAGATAAGGCAACCCACATTTCTGATCACATACAGGAATGGAGACGGAGAAAAAGGCTCATTAAAGCCGAAATCCCTCCGGAGTACCGTCTAGAGTGGTTTTTGAAGTCTTTGCAACCTGAGATCTCCAAGGATGTCTCCATGTCTGGGGTCTATTCTGAGGAGCAAGCCATTTTCAGGGCCCAGCAGTTAGAGCTGATCTACTCTCAGTCTGGGATCCTCCAAAAGTACTTGCCAGATGCTCCTGGATCTAAGGTTGATTTAGCTAAGCCAAAGCCAGGTCCGCATGCGGATGGTATCGTGGGGTCTGTAGACTCAACTACAGTGAACTTGCTAAATCAATTGCAGCAGTTGTCATTACAAACTGCTCCTAACAACCAAGTCACAATGTCTAATCCTCCTGCTTCCCAAAATTCTTCCATTAACGCCGTCCAATCCAATAACCCCAAAGGAAATCAAAATTTCGATGGAAAAAAGAAAGGACGTGGTAAAAAGAAGAACTCGGATGGGAAGCCCGATGCAAATAAATCCGGCAACAACGCTAGTGGTGGTGGAAATGAGTCGAGAAAGAAAGTCAAGTTTCCTTGCAAGTTATGCAGTGGAGACCATCTAACTCATCTTTGCCCTAAAATCGAAGACGCTCAGCGCTTGTTAGCACAGCAAGGGACTTCTAGTTCGCAAGCTGTGTTGACTAACCCGTTTCCCCAAGGGCAGCAACTTCTTGCTGGCGCGAATTCGAATCCTGGGACCTCCTCTGGGGGCAACCAGGAAGGGGATAAGTCATCAAATGTTTTCATGATGGGTGCTCACGCTAATGTGGCCACACGGTCACGCGATTATGGTGAAGGTGAAAATTCTAAGGGTAAATCAGTTCCCGAAACTAACAACCCACTTCATATTGAGCGACCTTCTGTTGAGACTATACCTCGGGTGCCGAAAGGTTCAGCTAAACGCGCGACTATCAACCCTAATATTAGGGCAGCCCAGAATTACTCCATTGTCGAGGATCTGGCTCAGAGTCCATGTGCTATGTCCGCGTTAGAGGTTCTCCAGACATGTCCTGCTCAACGAAGTGCCTTGCTATTGGCAATGGGGGCAGTAGATCCAAGTAATTCCTTAGCTCTCTCTTTTGATATGAGTAATGTCAAAAAGAGACTTCCTCATCACATGGCTTTCCAGATAAAGTCTACCTACCAGAAAACGAATATTTTCCGGACGGTTGTAGATGAGGGAGCTTCCACGTGTGTCATGTCTATGTCATGTTGGAAGGCCATTGGATCACCGACGGTTGTTCCTTCACCCACCCTATTGACAGCATTTGATGGTCACTCTCATAGACCGTACGGGATTATCCCGGCTTTTCCTATATGTGTTGGAGGAAAGGTCGTTAATATTGAAGTAGAAGTCATAGACGCTAACCTAGATTATAATCTCCTATTAGGAAGGAACTGGGTATACGAGATGGAAGCCGTTGTTTCGACTCTATTTCGTGTCATTTGCTTTCCTTATGAGGGGAAAATCGTTAAGGTTGACCAATTGGACTATTGTCCAGCTGATCCTCAAGCAAACTCTGACTCTACCATTCCTTTAGTGGGTAACCCCCGTCCGCCTATTGAGAGTCTAGGAGTCGGGATGTATTCTTCATTGATGGGTACGTTTAACCTTCCCCCTCCTACAGTTGGTATAGATACAATTTCATCCTCCAGGGATCCTTTACGGAGAGAGTTTGTCCAAACTCTTTATTCTTCGAATCCTGGAACCTTAGCTTCATCTGTGACCACATCAGGTGACGACAAGGTGGGTGAAATAGAATCTCTTATGTCTGCAGCAGAACCTAGATGTGAATCTATCGATAACGCTGTAGATAACCATTCTACTATCTCCTCTGGGAAAGAAATAGATGGTGATGTGGCTCATTTTCGGACCCCTGATTCCACCTCTGCATCGGATTGCTCGGATATTGTTTTTCCATCGGATGAAGCGATATTCGAAGCAATGACGGCCGTAGATCGACCTTTGGAAGATTTACATCGTCGGTTATACTTTCATTCCCCTGTGCATGAAGTAGAATCTCGGTCCTCCAGTTCGACTAGTGATGTTTGTACGGTCCCTTTGGCTCCGACACATTTATTTGCCGAAGAGAGTGTATTGATTGGTTCGATCGTCGTACCTATAAACATCCCTAGGTGTCAGTTGGCGGAGCCCCCTGACGGGCTCTACCTCAGGAAGTATTTTGCTTAGTTTTACCAGGCAATGGCTTCTTTGTATTTTATGTATATTTGTACATATCTTATCGAGCGTTTTTCTGATATCAGCACTTTTGGTCCGCTTTGGCAGGTGTTGATGGATGATTTGGTTTATTTTGGATTCGCCGATGGTGCTAGTCGGCACACTCGGAATCTTGCTTCCGCAGCTTGGGTACTTTATTACCCAACTGGTCAGTTGATGACATCGAGAGGCGTGTGTATCGGTCCTGCTTCAAACTATATGGCCGAGTATACAGCTGTTATCAATTTATTATCCGAGGCAATCTCTTACGGGATCGACTCGTTGGTAGTGTATCTTGATTCTCAATTGATAGTGTCTCAGTTAAATAACATTTATCGGGTTAGAGATCCATCATTATATCGCCAATATTTAAGGGTGAGGTTGTTGCAAAGATCATTTATTTACATTAATTATTTGCACATTCCAAGATCTCAAAATTGGTTAGCTGATTCTATCGCTAATCAAGCATTAGACTGGCATATCAATCATTCATCATGCATCAAAAAGTCAAACTGTATATATATATATATCACAAAGCGTTTCGAGTGTACATATGTGTGTCCAAAAATATACAAAATTGGGACTCAAATGCCCATAATCATGTCAGGCATATCTAATGCCTCGGCTCTGGATGAGCAGCTAAATAACTAACTATAGCATTGGCCACGCGCCGAAAAACGCGAACCCAGTCACGTGGCATCCCAACCACATGACGCTGCATATCTGGAGGAAGGTCCTCTATCTCGGCCATCGGTACTTGATAGCTCAATCTCGCCAAGTGTCGCTGCACGTTGGCGAGGGTCCTTTCCGCATCCGCAGCCGCCTCTTCGCCTCCTCGGCCACGCCGTCCGTGCCGTGGGAATCCATCTGGTCGCACAGGCCCAATGTCTGAAACATGATCATCATATCAGTCATTTGAATCTCATCAAAAAAATATATTTTTCAAAGTTCATCATTATGCTTGAAAAATCCTAAAAATCATAAAATCATAAAAAATCAAAAAATCTTACCGATCTCGCCCCATGCTGCATCTGGTGGCAGCACTAGGTCAGGATCTCCTCGGAAATCCAGTCCAGCATAGGGGTAGTCGTCTATGGCGATGATCTGTTGCTCCCACCAAGCAAAAAAGTCGTCGTCGAATGCATTCCTGGGCACTTCCCCACCCCCCAGACGTTTCATCAAGTCAGCCCACCGGCCCATACGTGGATCACGTGGACTACTGATGGGAACTGCTACCCTGGGGCGGACTGCAGGAACCTTCTCGAAGAAAAATGTGCATAAAATGGTTCCGTACCCAAAGTTCTTGGTCTGTCCCTTCCTGATAGAAGCAAGCTGCTCCTTCATGTTGGCAAGTAGAGGAGTACACCAGTCAAACACCGTGGTGAGACAGTCCACTGCTACGCTCATGTTTACTCGTGATGCCTGATGTAGCGAAGATGACCCGTTCACTCGAGCTATGGTGAACAGGATTATCCGCAGTGACAAACTCGCCACGTGTGGGATCGAGATCTGACTCCCGACCTTCCGATGACCTGGGCAGTAAAGTTGTACATAGTCGTCTACGCTGAGACTATTCCGGGTCCTGCCCCGGGAGTGGACTACCTCTCCCCTTCGGGAAAGGCCCGTGATGAAATATATATCTTCCACTTCTATCCTGAGTGGCATTTGATCAATCATAAAAGCTTCTTCCTCGACATCCCAGTAATCAATAAGTCTCTCGAGCAGACGCACATTTGCTTTCATATTCGGCAACTTAAAGAATTTTAACAATCCGCATCCCCGTAAGGCATCTAATGCCTCATCATTCTCCATAACTTCATTATCTACAGCTGAGTGCTCTCTTTCACGCCACGTGAGAGTCATCCTGGAAGAAAAAATCAAATTCATCCATTAGTTTTTTATATAAAAATTTTTCGCTGCGCACACGCGGTTTACCCTATACACAGTCGCGTGTAGGGCCGTCGTATACGCGATTTATATACATCCAACCCGCGTGTACGCCGCAGAGCAATTTTTTGCAAAAAATCTAACGGTGAAACATTAATTAAACTTCCTAAAAACTATCACAATTGATTGCAAGACAAGTTTAGTGCTTACCTGGAAGTTTTCGGCAAGTTTGAACGGTTGAATAAGTCACGGGGAAAGTTTGCTCCTTTTGCTCCACAATTTGCTCTCCAAGTCAAACGGTGAAAATGGTAAGTCCAAAATTTCTTTTTATAAGTTTTGAAAATGCAAAATTTTTTCAAAATTTTATTTTGTTTGGTTTCATGTCACTTTTAACTTGGGAGCTTGGAATGTCGAGATTGAGTCGTTTTTCAGGACATTTTGGACATTTTTCGACGGTTCGAGGCGGTTCCATGACTGCTGACCCGTCATGGCAGGTATCGTGTTCTCACTGGCATATAGGTTAGGGACACCATTTTTCCGTTGCATTATGCATACTAGCCTCCATTTGACCGATACATCTGCCGTAGGGTCGACCCCATCATGTTATGGTTCGCAAGCCATTTTCACTCGCCGATTCTTTAAATCATGACATGATGGTAGAGCCATCCTTTTACATGGGCATCCTAGTTAGCACCTCACTGACATTTGTTGCCCATGCTGCTTCGTTTTGAGTAGGCTCGGGAGTCCTCTGTAGTCCCGCCATGACTTATGCGTTGAAGACTCATTCTTCCTTGCTTCTTCGCTTCGTTCTGGCCTTATACCCTAGAGGCTCCTATGTGTGTTGAGTTGTACTTCTGCATTGCATGTTGACCATTTGCACCTTTTGGCCTATAGCCGGCTTCACTTGGACTCGTGTTTAAGCCCACTTTTGACCATGACGTCTGCAAAAAATCAACCTTGCATACCCTTGACCTCTGCAGCTTGACATACCCAGATCCGTGGAAGGGACATACCTCTGAGTGTCACTGACCAGTTTTTCACCTCCCTGCATTGAGCATAGGAACGTTCTTTTCCCAGGAACTAGAGCATCTGTTTCACCGACACTCGTTCTTTCCACTGTACCATAGCATTCTTTTATTCTTTTTCCGGCTTATCAGAAAAAGACAAAAAAAATTAAATATTCCAAAAAGAGCGGGAACAGGGACATTATTTCCATTTATTGTTGGCAGCTAGAGTCAGTCGTGTCGCCCTTGAACAAAGCACTCAAAACAAAGTCTCCTCCGCTTGGGTGGGATTTAGTTTGACTTAGGTAAGCCATAACCTTGTTATCGAGTCAGTTCTCCCCCGATTGGTTATCTCTTCCAATCATATGGAGGGTTCGTTCGTGCCTCCTGCATGACGAACTTATACAGATTCATTATATGCTGCCACATAGTCACATTGAGTCGTGCTTTTGTTCAAGGGAAGTTAGCCTGAGTCGGCCTTTCTGCGGTGTCTCTTGACTCATTTTTCAGTCGGCCATCCTTGGTTGTCAGTGTCATGTCTATCATCACATCAGTTATATTGGTCCTTCACTCGTGCCGGTTTGAGAAGGTCCCCATTGACTTCTTGCTGGCGGGTCTTGTCCTTATCGACGACGACACATTGCTCTGAGGGCAGACCTAGAGACCGCACCCTGGCCCTATTTTCATTATTGATAGGTCACCTTGTGCTCAGCATCGATCAGTATCATGGGTCTTTGACTGAGTGGTTTCCCTTGTGTTCGACATCAGCATACATTATCACACATTGGGATTCGTGCAGTACCTTGGTTTCCATTTGACCCTATTGGTGGATACCTCGCCTCTGTGTCAGCTTTCATTATTGGTTGGTTCAGAGGGTTTCTGCCGTGCGCTAGCCACATCTTGTGTACGCCGGAAACGTACTTTCGGTTGGGTTACTACATCTTTTTCGTCCGATTCCTTCCACATTATTGGCCTACGGGTTACACTCGCGCTAGATTGATGGAGGATGCCTTAATGCCTTCCTTCTAGCGGATCTTTCCCTATCGACTCCGACTCATTGCTCTGGGGCAAAGATCTAGAGTCCATTTGGCAGTACCTTGGGGTTTGCAGTCATTAGTGGCAGATTCCTCGCTATCGACAGTGGGAAACCATCATTGTCTCCTGATTGATAGATTCTTACAGGTGTTCGACTTCAGCTCATCTATTCACACTTGTTAGATTGTACTGGGTACCTTGACGCTCATTATCATTATCGGTGAGTAGTCTCGCGTTTGTTAACGGTATACATCAATGACCGGTAATCAAACGATTTCTCACATGGTCGACTTCAGATCATTTATTCCCATGGTGTAGAAATGTACCACGGCGGTCGGTGAAGACCTCAGGTTGTATCAGCATTCATTGGTTCACTTGACAGTTGCTCCTGTTGCTGCTAGTTGATACCATTCCACCTTATATGTTGCAGTCAGTCATGGCGACATTCTATATGCTGGCACCTGAGTTTGCAGTGTAGTACCATCCTATTCCATCATGTTCAGTTGGTACCTTATGGGATCAGTCTTTGATTTCAGTGATCCGTTGCATCTTTCAGCATCATTGACAGTTTTATATGTGATATTCAGACATGTACTTACTCATTATGATCAGATGATCCATTATGTATTTTTACAGTCATTTATACTTGTATACTTAGTGGATCCGCTTGTACTTGATATGCGGACATGCTTTACTTTTCCTGAGCATGGGTATGCCCGCCTCAGACAGTGTTTCTTTCTGATCTCCTTTCGGTGGCTTGGCAGGCTGAATTCCGGTGAAGTCCTCCTCGGTTTTTCGGCAGAGTTCCTTTCCTTGTACTTACTTAATGTATTTCGGCCATCATGTTCCCCTTCTGACCTCATACATTAGGGGGCATCTGTTATAGCTCCAAATCTCACTCTTATGGTTTGTGATGCTGCACTTATGGCCTAGGGCAACCCCTCCTTCCAGACCTGGTCCAAAAATTTAAAAAACAGTGTTTTATTCCCTGTACGCGACTTTGCCCTGTGTTAAACGCGTGTACACGCGGGTCTGTCATACCCAACCCGCGTGTATCTATTAAAACACTTAAAAAAATATAATTTCCTCTTTTTCGGGCGGTGATCGCGGGTTTACCTGCTGGATCACCTGTTAGTGCCCGTGGCCCAACTGTTCCCAACCAACTCCTAACTAAAAAACTACTTTGGAGAGGGTATAAAAAGACATCAAAGGGAAGGCCAAGGGGAGAGAGAAAGGAGAGCAAGATTATTATGCTGAGATTTTTCCCTTAGACCAGGTCTGAAGTCCTTGGTGCATCCTGCACTTCCCCCATTTTGCATAGGAAACCCTTGTTTCCATGTGTATTGGTGATCATTCATCCTTGACATCATCATTGAGTAAGACTTGGAAGGAGCTCTTGTTGAAGGCTGGAGGCTGGAACGAATCCGGGAGGAAGCTTGCTTGGAGCCTGCTGAAGGTGTTCAGGTGATATCTTTCCGATATATGTACTTTATTTGCCTTTATATATAAAGAAACACGTCTTTGTTCCCGAATAATCTTTCTTTATGCTTATGAGATTCTTGTGTTGAATTCTTATGAAAGTAGTTACTTAAAGATTATTTATAACTAACTTTATAGCATAAAGATGATTTATACATAAACTTCTATACATGTACTGTTGATTTCTTTGATTTGTTTGTCTTGCAGGTCAGAGAAAGAAGAAGGGAACTCCAAGAAGGGTTTGCACCCTAACGGTCTTCTCGGACGTAGGACCTTAGGTATGTACCCTAAAACATTAGAATTTGCTTAAAAGTAAAAAAGATGGCTGTGTGTGTGTGTTTCTTTGTATAAGCAATTTTCAGTCTGGTAGAGTCTCAGCCCAAAGGACTCTAGGGGTACTTTCCCTTCAACCAATAATATTATGCCGAAAGCCATCATGGAGAAATTAGGATTGGATATCACCAGAAAATATCATGACCTTTACTCTTTCGATTTTGGTAGAGTAAGGTGCATTGGTCTTGTTAAGGATTTGGTGGTCAGTTTGGATCAAATTCCGGCTAAAAATGTTTTGATGGACGTGGTGGTGGCGGATATACCTCCTAGATTTGGCATGCTTATTTCCAGATCTTGGGGAGCAAAGATTAAAAGGACAATGCAACTTGATTTCTCCTATGCTACCATTCCTGTGTTCGGTCAGATGAGGAAACTATACCGGGAACAGAAAATGAAGTACATGATCACTAGCAAGGGGAAACCGGTAAATCATCCAATCAACTATGTACATACTGATCTAGAATCATTTCTTTTGTATTCAGATAGCTTTAATGATGTAAATAGCCAAATAGTGGAAGTAGAAGACATTCCCAAGATCACTGAAAATTTTAGAGAAGTCTTAAATAAGAAAGGCAAAGACTTGATGGTACCGCTGAGCAATCAGTAGTTTGACAATAGCAACATATTGATGGACAACAAGGAAAAGGAAAAAGATTTCAACATTTGGAAGAGGATGAAATAGGCCTATGGAGCATGAACTTTGATGACGCGGTAGGAAGGGAAGGTGCTGGAATTGGCATTTGGATACGCAGCCCTATTTTCACCCCAAACAAAGTGCTAAGCAATGTAAGGGTTTGCTCTTATAAACTAGCTTTTGACTGTTCAAAAAATGAGGTTGAATATGAAGCTTTAATTGCTGATTTGAAAGTGCTTAGAAAATTGAATGCTAAAAGGATTTCAGTGTATGGCGACTCTGAGTTAGTTATAAAGCAGGTGAAAGGAAAATACCAAGCTAACTGCAATGCGGTGTTGGATATCTTGAAAGTATTTTCTGATTATACTATAACCTGTGTGCCCCATGCTCAGAATGTCATTTCAGATTCACTTGCAACAGCAGCAAGTAATTTGAAAATTTTGATGAATTCAAACAACAAGTTTGAGATTCACGTGAAGCATTGCCCAGCTGTCCCTGACAGTCAAAGGTATTGGCAAGTGTTCCAAGATGATGATGAGATCGATGAATTTCTAAAAAAGAAAGGTAAATTCAAGGACACTTCTATTGATGTGGAGTATGATGATGGTGATGAGGATATGGATGTCAATCAGATGGAAGTTTTGCAGCTCAAAGACAACATCATTCCTAAAGGTCTAATACCTTTAGAGGAGCTCTTCGATCAAGACGATGTGGCTAGAAAACCGAGCTTGCTGCCAACTGAAAAAGGAGTTGAGGATGTGAACGTTGGATCAGCTGAAAATCCCATGATGGTGAAATTATCAAAAGAATTGCCCCCATAGGTAAAAGCGAAGTATATCAGTTTTTTATCCTATTTTACTGATGTATTTGCTTGGAATTATTTAGATTTGAAGACATATGACACAAGCATAATTCAGCATGTCATCCCAATCAAGCCAAATCAAAAGCCTTTTCGTCAGAAGCTAAGAAGAATAAATCCAAAGTTGCTGCCCTCAATCGAGAAGGAAGTGAATAGGTTGTATAATGCTGGTATCATAGTTCCCATAAGATTTTCAGATTGGATTTCAAACTTGGTGCCCATCCGCAAGAAAACAGGTGAGATCCAGTTATGCATTGATTTTAGAAATCTAAACAAAGTTTCCTTGAAAGACAATTATCCATTTCCCAAGATGGATCACATACTTCAGAGAGTAGTTGGAGCATCACGGATGTCACTACTCGATGGTTATTCGAGTTATAACCAAATTCTGGTCCATGAGGATGGTCGTGACAAAACAACATTCACCACTCTGTGGGGAACTTTTCTTTATGCAAAGATGCCGTTTGGATTGAAAAATGCTGGTGCAACCTTTCAGTGGGCAATGGATATAGCATTTGCTAATGAAAAAGATGTTTTTCTAGTTGTTTATCTTGATGACTTAATAGTTTTCTCCAATACAGATGAAGATAACCTCTATCCTTTGAAGATTGTTTTTCAGCGGTGTAGGAAGTATGGCATCTCTCTCAATCCAAAGAAACGTTTGTTTTCCATGGATGAAGGCAAGCTTCTCAGGCATATTATCTCAAAGGAGGGCATTCGCATCGATCCAGCTCGGGTAGAGGCCATTCAAAAGATTGATTTCCCACAAAGTAAGAAATAAATCCAATCCTTCAATGGTAAGATAAATTTCTTACGTCGCTTTGTGCCCATCTTGCAAAACACTTAAGAGAAATCACAAACATGCTTAAAAAGGATAGTGTAGTAAGGTGGACAGAGGAAGCAGTTAAGTCTTTAAATTTGGTGAAATTAGCTCTTTCTTCAGCTTTGGTTTTGATCAGCCTGGACTATACTCAGGATTTTATTTTGTTTTCATTTGCCTCGGATCATACTATGGCAGCGGTCTTGATGTAGAAGAGAGACCAGCTCGAGAAACCAATTGCATTCTTTAGCAGAACCATAAGGGATGCGGTGTTGAAGTATAATATTATTGAAAAACAGGCCCTTGCGTTGGTAAAAGCATTGAAAGATTTTTGGGTTTATATTTTGCATTCTCACATCCTTGCTTATGTCCCTAATGCTGCTGTCAAGGATGTCTTATTGCAAACAGACCCGGAGGGAAGAAGAGGAAAATGGATTGCTACCTTGTTGGAATATGACGTGGAAATCAAAATGACAAAGCTCATTAAAGGATAGGGACTGACTAAACTAATTGCTGAGTCAAATCTGCATGCCTTGGACATTAATCTAATTGCTGCTATGTCCAAGCAAGATGAAGAAAATCTGCCCACTCAGGTATCAGAAATTTTCCTTCTTTCTCCTTGGTATTAGGACATTATTTATGTACTCCAAAATTTGTCATCACCACCTGGAATGGCTAAGAACAAAAGTAGGACACTGAAATTGAAAGCTGCAAAATTTTGTATCATGAATGGTTCACTTTATTGGAAAGATCTCGGTGGTGCCTTGCTGAATTATTTAGTAGAAGAAGAGATAAACAAGTTATGGAAGATTTTCACAAGGGAGATTGCGAAGGCCATATTTTCTGGAAAACAACAGACAATAAAATCTTGAGAGCGGGGTATTATTGGCCAATTATTTTTGCTGATGTGTACAAAATAGTGGCCAGCTATCACGAATGTCAAATTTTTCAAGGTAAGAGGAAGTTGCAACCTTTACCACTCAAGCCCATTGAAGTAAGTGCTCCATTTCAGCAGTGGGGTTTGGATTTTATTGGTGAGATTCATCCTTCTTCTTCAGCATAGCATAGGTGGATCCTCACAGTGACGGATTATTTCACCAAATGGATCGAGGCAATTCCTACAAGGCAAGATACCGATTCGGTAATTATCTCATTTACTAAAAACAACATTTTGTCTCGTTTTGGATGTCCAAATAAGTTTATCACTGACAATGCAGCAGCCTTTAAATTGAAAAGAATGATTGAATTTTGTCATAAGTATCAAATCAATTTGGGGCGTGCAACTGCCTATTACCCACAAGGCAATGGATTGGCGGAATCCTCAAACAAATCTCTTGTCAACATCACCAAAAAGCTGCTAGAAATTAACAAGAAGAGTTGGCATAAAAAGCTGGTCAATGTACTTTGGGTAGACAAGGTAAGTCAAAAGAAATCTATCAGCATGTCTCCTTTTGAGCTTGTGTACGGTGTGGACACAGTCTTCCCGACTTCTTTGCAGTCCCAATGGTTAAACTATTGCAAGAAGCTAGCAACAAAGATGATAGTTTGCAGCGGAGGATCAATCAAATGATACATTTGTAGCAAACTAGAGAGGAGGTATTTTAGAACACTTCCAAGCTGTAGGAAAGAATTAAGAGGATATATGACCGAAAAGAAAAGGCGGACAGGTTTGAAATTAGAGACATAGTGCTGAAATGGGATGCAAGGAATGAAGAGAAAGGTAAGCACGACAAATTTGAAAATCTTTGGAAAGGACCATACAAGATTGCTGCACATTGGGGCCAGAATGCTTTCCTTTTGCAAGAGCTGAATGGCAAAGACTATCTTGGTGGGCCAGTCAATGGTCGGCTCCTCAAACGGTATTATGTGTGAACTATTTTCTACTGTCCTATTCATCACTGTATATACCGGTTTGTTTAAATTCCATTGCAAGTGTGTACTGTTTTCATTCTTCAGTTTGGGGCCGGAGGCGACGACTATAAAGCTGAGGTTTGATTTCAGTTTTGGTTTGGTTTGTTAGAGTCAGGTCTTTCGGTCAATTTCAGTCTTGAAAATGAGTTAATTTGAGTCACATTCAGTCCTGAAATTGAGTCTTTAAGTCAAGAGTTCGGTTTTGTTTTGTCGAAGTTATTGATTCCATAGCCCAATGGACGAAGGCACTGCCTACTTTCCCAGAGATCTATAGTTCTTGGCACCTCCAAGGAGCTACTATCCCCATTGGAGCCAATGTTAGTGTCGGTATCTTCATCCCTCCATCAGAGATCAAATCCTCTTGTTGCATTGCATCTTAGGTGTCCCGCTTAGTCAGCGGCATTCCATTAGACGCATGGATCATTTTACGATAGTGGCTTTCCTATAGCTTCCCTCATGTTATCTACCTTCTGGCTCATGTTTTTTCATTTCAAAGCATATACAGTCATCTTTTGTCTTAAAGATTGCAAAGGTTTTGCCTTAGGGTTTCATTGTCATTTAGGTCTAGGGTTTCATTAGGGTTTCGTAAAAAAATGTTTCAAAGTGTCCAATAATTACCAGCAGGCCATGAGGAGGTTCCAGCATCAACAAATTTCATCATCAAGTTCTCAGACATGTGTCTTTCCTCAAAACTCTATTTTGAGGAAAAACAAAGTATTTTGCTTTTATGGTATAAATTTATGTAATTTTATTTTCTCCATATGTGAATCACTCCCTCTGTAAACTTGGTCTCTTTCCCTAGCCCCAATAGCTCCAACTACCTGCAAAACAAACAAAGCACAGGTCATTCAGTCCATCACAAGTTTTAATAAAGTGAAAAAAGTCCAAAAACAGAGTAAAAAACAAATTCATTTTTAAAACATTGCAAAAATTGGTTTTATGAGCCAAGAATTTAAAATCTCCATATATAAGTCATGACTCCAAATGTTTAAAGTTTATTTACACTCTTGGAAGAAAAGCAAAGTCATTTTGGGGGTGAGCAAGGCAAAATTGGTGAAATCGGCCAAAAGACAGAGGCGTGTCGCACTAGGCCTCAAACTGCAGTTCAATTTTGCATGGGCGCGACGCACTCACTAGGCGCAGTGCATTGGGTTTGTTGCACGACGCATACAACTAGAAAGCCCGAAAACTGCCAAAGTGTTGGAAATAATACTGAGAGGGGGGGGTGAATCAATATTATCACATTAATAAAACTTTTTCAATTCCATAATCAGATTCATATATGCTACTTCCACAACTTCTTAAGATTAAGTTAATCGATCTTCAATGAGTGCATTAGGACATTATCAACCATATTATCAGTTAACAGATGCAGTAACATAAAGTAGATCATCACACACAAGGCACACATATGAACACAATGATATAAGGTGGAAACCCAATGCGGGAGAAAACCACCTGCTACAAGTCATCTCAATCTTCTTCTTAATAAGAAAATTCTTTTACAATATTTGTACTGGTGCAGCCTTATACCAGTACGGGAGCTACAAGCCCCTTTGCTCTTGTACTAGCCGATCCATTTACTAGTACGCAGGCTACTACCTGCTACAATGCTCCAAAGATTTCTTTTAGCTCTTGTACTAGCTTAGATACTAGTACGTAGGCGCCGGCCTACAATCTTCTCCCTCTAAGTACCACGTTTCATCAATTTTCATACTGGATACATTGAGGCACAACTCATAATCTTGAAAGGCCACATTTCATCCAATTTTCATACTGGATCCAACAACAACATTGAAGCTCAAACAACCTTCTGAAACACCCAATCAACTGTAGTAACTAGATCAACAATAATAGGACCAAACCCAGGATGCAACAATGATAAACAAAGATTTTAAGAGAAGGAAGCACCCTGCTCAACTGCCAGCCTGAGTCCGGACTCACCCTGTTCAACTGCTAGCCTGAGTCCCTGGACTCACCCTGCTCAACTGCTGACCTGAGTCCCTGGACGCACCCTGCTCAACTGCTAGCCTGCGTCCCGGACGCACTCTGCTCAACTGCTAGCCTGCGTCCCTCGCTCTGAGTCTTTTGAACTGCCTGCGTCTCGGCGCACCTGAACCCTTCTGCGCCTGCGTCCGGCGCACCTGAACCGGTTCGCTCCTGCGTCCCGGACGCACCTGAACCCTTACTGCACCTGCGTCTCTTTAGATATGAAAGATATAAAGACTTCAAGACTAACCCAACCAGTCAGATCTACAGATCTGATCATGCGCCATAGCGATCATAGTCCATTAGAAGATTCGCCTTCATAGATCTGGACTAGATCTCACCAAAAGATATTCAACAAAGATGGTACATAATCCAAATGAACTCCTTTGCTTTATATAGGCAAGCTTCTCCCCAAAACATGGAACAATACCACGAGCCGACACCATAAAAACGCAAAACCGTCGGCTAGATACCACGCAAGAAACCCCCACGTGCTTTTCTCTGCCTTGAAATGTGTGCACTGGGCGGACGCACCTCCTGAACGGCTGGCCGGCGTCTCTGGACGCGGGTTCTGCATGGATTACCTGCGGGGACGCACTTTCTGTAAGGTGTACCTGCGTCCTTCATAATTTCAACAATATTTGAACCTCTGCTTACAAAGAGCTTGCCATTTGATTCCTTTGAGCTATCCTGTAATATGTCACATCTGATATCTCTTCTGTAGATTCATCTGAATGTATATAAGTGAGATGATCTTCTATGAGAGTGTTGCCATCAAGTACAACATATGCATCATAATGCCAACAATCTCCCCCTTTGGACTTGATGGCAACAACACCGAATCACTCTCCCCCTTTGACATCAAGGGCAAAGGGGTATGCTCCCCCTAAGAACATGCTCCCTTTGACTATGAGCCAGATCTGCTGAAGTCTCTGAATGAGCTCCCCCTTTGTATATGTCATGGTGCTCCAATCTGATAATGGTCTTTCTGAGAACAAGCTGAGATGTCTGCTCTGCTGTATAGTGCTTGTTCATGCTCAAACTCCCCCTGACTATAAGCAAGGTCTGCAAAAAGATGTTCTACAAGAAGAACATGACTCTATATATCATAAATGACCTTCCTATCACCAAAAGACTCAATACATACATCCATCACCCATCACAATAAGGATCATCCATCCAACCAAGTGGGAATACATCAGAAATATGAAAACCAAATATATTACATCTTCATCCCATGCATAGTGGGGGGGACAAAGGCCGTTACATGACCTGAAGAGATGACTACAATAGACCATTACAACATGAGTTTTGCTATGACCTTTCAAATGACAAACATCATCAACAACACTGTATAATCTGCTCCATAGTATCTGTCAACATCAACTCACAACCATCCAGATCTACATGAATCAAGAGTCATCAAATGAGAGTATCAACATCAATCAACATATGTATGAATAATCATCCCTGTATCTAGCCAACAATCCTCATCCATTTGTGCCAAGAAAGAAATCATGCATCATACACATGTCAACAGCTGCATATGAGTGACTCATCATCGTCATGTCTTCAACAATGCGACTTTGAATAATCATCCATGAAATCAGCCAACCTCATCTATGTATGTGCCAAGGAAAATAAAGACTCCATGCAAGCATCATTAGAGAATCAACCATAAATCTGATCATGTGATCAACTCATAACCATAGCAAGATGAATCATAAGCATTGTCACCAAGGACCATAATGCCAACAATGCATTCAGGACATATGCTCCCCCTGAACCAGTGCCATCTGTTAAATCTGATCATGTATATCAAGAAGAATCAGCCAATAAATGCTTTGAGACAGGTACGCACTTCATCTTCTGCTGTGCTGCGTCCTGTTGCTGCAGGGACGCACCCAAAAACACTATCGCGCCGCGTACTTTTACTCAGGGACGCACCCAAAATAACTATTTCGCCGCGTCCTTTTGCTTCAGGGACGCACCTGATCCTCAGTCGCTCTGCGTCCCCACGCAGATTTTCGGTTACTGAACTGCGTCCTGGACGCACCTGGACTTGGTCTGGCCTGCGTCCGCACGCAGGTCTCCTGTTACTGCACTGCGTCCTGTACTTTCAGCTTCCTCTGATTCTGGTATGTCTGTACATTGTACTGTGCCATCCTTTTCTGACTGTACTTCCTTTTTCCTCCATATCTTCAAGCGTGATGATGACATTTTCTCCTTTTGATATGGTGCCCAAACTTTGTTCCTGCATTCCTTGGCTATATGTCCAAGCTTGTTACATGCATAACATCTTACATGTTTCATATTCCTCCTGTAACAATCAGTAGCTTTGTGACCAAACATATTGCAAGAAAAGCAATATCCATAAAAGTACCTTGATTGAGATGACCTTTCTGCATAATGGTCTTGAACTCTTCTTCTTCTACATCTTGCTGCAACATGTCCAAGATTATGACATACATAACATTCAACATTATTCATAGGAGGAGTAAAGGATTTTCTTTGAGGAATCTCTTTCCTTGGTTGATGATGAGATTGATCTTTCACTTCTTCGTTGATCACTTTAGATTTCCTTTTAGAGTTTCTTGCCTCACCTTGTGAACTAGATTCACCTTCAACAGATTCATGGAAACCAAGACCAGTCTTTATAGCTGGGGACCTTTGACTACTAAGAATATCATCCAATACTTTAGAGCTATCTTGAAATCGTAAAAGCTTATCCTTTTCTTCTAGTTTACCTTTCAATATATTTACCTCAACCTGAAGCTGTTCTTCCTTTTCAAGGGATTTCTTTTTCAAAATTTCTTCAGCTTTCCTTCCTTCTTCCATTTGTTCCCTTAGTTTGAGAATTTCCTTTTCTTGTTCTTCATACAGATCCTGCTGCATTTGACGAACTCGGAAGGCACATTCCAGTTGAGATTTTAAGCTGGTGACTTCGTTTTCTTGTTTTGCAATAGCTTGGAGTAGATCTGTATTCTGCTTCTTTGATTCTTCAAGATCTCCTTTTAGTGAGAGGATTGTAGCTTCAAGATTTTCATAGTAGCTGGATCTATCTTTGAGTTTCTTGATGGTTGTGCTTCTTTCGTTGACTTCTTTTCTTAATGATGTCACTTCATGCTGCAATTTTTGACATTGGTCTTCCTTGTCCTTGAGTAGCTTTCTTACCTTGTTTCCTTCTTCTAGTTGTGCCCTTAGTTTGGTAGCTTCTTCTTTGAAATCACATTCCTTTTTGTTTAATAGATCTTGTTGATCTCTAATTTTGTCTGTCAGCCTTTTAAATTCTGCCTCTATTTGATATCTTTCTTGTTCACCCATAAGAGCAAATTCAGTAGTTTCGCTATCACTTTCATCTCTTTCACAAGGAAATATAGCTGGAACATCAGAGGATAACACATTCATACCTGATAATGACTCTGAATCTGATTCTGAATCTGAAGAGCTTCTTATGCCTAATCCCCAATCGATTCTTCCACTGTCATAGTTCTTCTGAGATGACTTCTTTTTCTTATTAGCTTTCTTCTTAAGCTTCTTTCCCATTGTTCCACGGATCTCCTTCAAGCGATCAAGCTTCTATCAAAGGACCTGCTCTGATACCAATTGTTGGAAATAATACTGAGAGGGGGGGGTGAATCAGTATTATCACATTAATAAAACTTTTTCAATTCCATAATCAGATTCATATATGCTACTTCCACAACTTCTTAAGATTAAGTTAATCGATCTTCAATGAGTGCATTAGGACATTATCAACCATATTATCAGTTAACAGATGCAGTAACATAAAGTAGATCATCACACACAAGGCACACATATGAACACAATGATATAAGGTGGAAACCCAATGCGGGAGAAAACCACCTGCTGCAAGTCATCTCAATCTTCTTCTTAATAAGAAAATTCTTTTACAATATTTGTACTGGTGCAGCCTTATACCAGTACGGGAGCTACAAGCCCCTTTGCTCTTGTACTAGCCGATCCATTTACTAGTACGCAGGCTACTACCTGCTACAATGCTCCAAAGATTTCTTTTAGCTCTTGTACTAGCTTAGATACTAGTACGTAGGCGCCGGCCTACAATCTTCTCCCTCTAAGTACCACGTTTCATCAATTTTCATACTGGATACATTGAGGCACAACTCATAATCTTGAAAGGCCACATTTCATCCAATTTTCATACTGGATCCAACAACAACATTGAAGCTCAAACAACCTTCTGAAACACCCAATCAACTGTAGTAACTAGATCAACAATAATAGGACCAAACCCAGGATGCAACAATGATAAACAAAGATTTTAAGAGAAGGAAGCACCCTGCTCAACTGCCAGCCTGAGTCCGGACTCACCCTGTTCAACTGCTAGCCTGAGTCCCTGGACTCACCCTGCTCAACTGCTGACCTGAGTCCCTGGACGCACCCTGCTCAACTGTTAGCCTGCGTCCCGGACGCACTCTACTCAACTGCTAGCCTGCGTCCCTCGCTCTGAGTCTTTTGAACTGCCTGCGTCTCGGCGCACCTGAACCCTTCTGCGCCTGCGTCCGGCGCACCTGAACCGGTTCGCTCCTGCGTCCCGGACGCACCTGAAACCTTACTGCACCTGCGTCTCTTTAGATATGAAAGATATAAAGACTTCAAGACTAACCCGACCAGTCAGATCTACAGATCTGATCGTGCGCCATAGCGATCATAGTCCATTAGAAGATTCGCCTTCATAGATCTGGACTAGATCTCACCAAAAGATATTCAACAAAGATGGTACATAATCCAAATGAACTCCTTTGCTTTATATAGGCAAGCTTCTCCCCAAAACATGGAACAATACCACGAGCCGACACCATAAAAACGCAAAACCGTCGGCTAGATACCATGCAAGAAACCCCCACATGCTTTTCTCTGCCTTGAAATGTGTGCACTGGGCGGACGCACCTCCTGAACGGCTGGCCGGCGTCTCTGGACGCGGGTTCTGCATGGATTACCTGCGGGGACGCACTTTCTGTAAGGTGTACCTGCGTCCTTCATAATTTCAACAATATTTGAACCTCTGCTTACAAAGAGCTTGCCATTTGATTCCTTTGAGCTATCCTGTAATATGTCACATCTGATATCTCTTCTGTAGATTCATCTGAATGTATATAAGTGAGATGATCTTCTATGAGAGTGTTGCCATCAAGTACAACATATGCATCATAATGCCAACACAAAGCTTGCTCCAAATCACTCTAAATGTGTGGGTCTTCACTTGACAAGTAGGTTGAGCTTCTATTATTGTTTTTCATCCAAATTTGGTGCTTGTTTGATGGTGTTTGCCTTATGATGTTTGGATAAGAAGTTCAAACCCTATCTCTTCAAAATTTTCAAAGGAAATTGTTGCCTAGGGTTTTGTATCAATTGTTTGGCTGCCAAGTGATTCCCTCACCTCACCATTTCCTTATTCTATGTTGTCCTCATTTCCCTATTCCCTAAATTCACATACCCCCTAAATTCACTAATCCCATATCCCAAGCTCCCTTTCCCAAAAACCCAAATACAAACTCCCAAACCCTAACCCCATACCAAAAACTCCTAAATCACTCCCTAATTCTCTATTTCCCTAATTAAATCTGTCCTAATAGTCCCTAAATCCCTCATTGTTTCCCCTCCCTCATATCATTGTTTCCCTTGGTGGCAAAGGTTAAACACATCACAAAATCACCTATTTTTCATCAAGACAGCTCCAAAATATTCCATCCACTAGCAGACATGGCATCTGATCCTTCATATGATTATGAAGAGGAGACCCACAGTGATTCACCTATAGAGGTACATGCACCTAGGAGGCCTCACAGAGGTGGCAAACATATTAGAGAAGAACCAACCACTCTTGCTAAATTACAGGCCTGCCCTCTTGCCATCTCTTGTTTTCAGCACCAGTCCTGCTATGAATTTTGTGAGAAGGTTGCTAGCATTTAGTTTCATCATGAATTGGCTCGTTTGTTTGTGATCCATTTACATGATGGTCAAGCCACTCTAGCTAGTGTCACTTTCACATTAACACCAGAATCCATTTCACTAGCAACCGGTATTCCCAACATTGGAGAGCAATGGAACAAGAGGCAGCAAATTGATCAGCAACAATATGAACCATATATCAAACCGAGCTATTTGAGACAACTCAACAAAGTATTTCCTTTCTGGTACCTCAAAGATGCTTATGCTCCTTTGATGAAATTGATCATGAGGTATTTCAGCTGTGAGGGCCGGTTTTCACGTTTGTATGCTTATCATATTAGGTTGCTAATGCATTTTACTAGGGTAAGGATGATGAGCATCCCTTACTTCATGTGCCAAAACATAGAGAAGATGACCACCCTAGTGTAGCACAAGACTCCTCAGCAGCAGTTCAATAGTATTTACCATTTTGCTCTCATTAAAATTGTGGTCATTCATCAGCTTGGCTTACAAGGCATTACTTGGGAGGATTTCATCACTCGTGAGTTTTTCAGAGCTCCACAGGGACCTTCAGAGGCTTTTCATGAGACAAGTGGACCTTCTTATCGGCATAAGGACCATGAGACACAGACCGCTACCATGCCAGTGTTCATCACCTATCAGAAGGGCACTAGACGGTTGTTTGCAGTAGCAAAGCGAGTGTTATCTCCACCCAGGGTGGAAGGGGCCTCGCTTCCATCATCAGCACAACAGGTTCAGGACAAAGGCAAGAGGCCACTACAGGAGGAAGGACCATCAGGTGAGCGGGAGACTGATTTCATTCTCATTGAGGGTGATGATACTGATATGGGCCCACAAAGCACAAATCTTAGAGAAATCATTCAGGAGCAGCAGGCAGACATTGATGCCTTTTCTATCAATTTGGATAGAGCCCAATGGAAAATACATTACTTGGAGCAAAGGAACAAGTAGCTGGAAGACCAGCAGGTGATTATGGAGTTGCAAAACATTCGGGAGAATCGCCAAACTGCCCAAAGGAGGAGGGTGGAGTTCACTTCACTTGAGCAAGAGGTTAATGCCGATAGGGATTCATGGCTTGAAAGAGCCAATATCCACTTGGAGAGGAAGCTAGAAAAGGCCATCAATGAGAAGAATATGCTTAGAAACCTGTCATATCATTACTTGTCAAGGAACTTGGTGTGCCAAGCGAGAATCAGGAGTTTAAAGGCAAAGTTGAAGAGAACATCAAGGAGGAAAAAAGGGCATGAAGGACTTCAGATATTGGCTAAGGCTTCCTTGGCCCAACACAATGTTTTATGGAGAAGACTCAGCCCAAATTTCAAAAAATTTGGAGCACTTTTTGTATTTTTGAAATTTTTGGCACAAAAAATAGGTTTTTCTGCCCTATGCGCCGCGCCACGTGGCGCTCGCTTTTGCTAGGAGCCTCCAAATGACAAAAACTCAGCATTTTTGGATTTGTCATGAAAAAATATGCTTTCCTACCAATGGAAAAGAAATTTGGACAGGTTTTGAGCCCTCAAAAAGGTCAAAAACACTCATAAAATGACCTCACTGCCCCTATTTTGACACACAGGAAGCAGTGTTGGGAGAAATAACCTTTGGGGGGGGGGGAGAGAATGGAGGCAAAATTGAAAAATTCCACTTGGGTTGGAAAGTAGACAGGTAGACCTTTCCAAAAAGCACACCTGGAGTTCATTTGGACATTGGGAAGGTCTCCAAAAGTGGGTCCAAAGATGCACAATGCATAGAGAATTAGGCGCGGCGCATAGAGAAAAAATTGCCAGTTTGACCAAGTATTGCTCTGTTTTTCGCCCAGCTTTGGCCAATTTGTCTTTTTCACTTTCCTAATGGAAAATTTGTGATGTAATTTAATGTACATTGATGGATCATGATGTAAATATGTCAAATGTTCACTTGTAGAGGTAGATTTATCAGTTTAAAGGTTGTTTGAAAGTGAATGAATCAATTCCCTTGTTCTAGAGGCATGCTGTTCTGTTGCCTAGTTTCTAGTTCTCAATTTAGAATTAGTTGAAACAGCTCCTAAACATGTGAGTTCAACCCCTAGAGGCAAGGATGAGCTATTTTTGTCTATATTATGTTGTTTTTCAGTCATTAGCATGGTTGGACTTTTGGGAAAGCCTTGAGCTTCATTGTACACTCATATCAAAATTTTGGCTAAGGAATTGAGACCAGGATTTGAACCACTCTTTGGGATCCATGTGGAAATTTGTCTTGGTATAGTGCTTTTCTCTGCAATTGTGAATTTTCTGATGTGTTATGTATGCCATTCTCTATCTTGTTTCTTCTAAACTAAACAAACAAGAGTGTAAGTAGAATCCATTGAAATTGCAGTGCTCTACTTGAAGTTTGCTTTAGTTTCTTGATGTTTTCAGTTGTTTGGGGAGGATCCATGGTTTCTCCTACCCTCTTAAACACCACACCTGTCTATTACTTCCATATCATTCAATTTTAAGTGCCAAAAATGATTTCCTACCTTGCCCCATTGAGATCTTTGCAGGACTGAGCCTCAATCCCCGCACCCAAAATCTATCTTTCCGTTTGAGCCAACAAAACACCATTTTATCAAATCAAACTCTTTTGCACTTATACCTAGCCTAAGATCAGTATTTCTGTCAGTCATCTCAAGCCCTCATCGATCATTATTTGCTGAGATTGACCTGAAGAGAGCCCTCTACTGACCTGGTAGGGCTAGCTACCAGGTTGAGCGTGGTTTGATGTTGGCCTTGGATCCTACCTTTTTAGCCCGAGGTAAATCTAGGAACTAACATGATCCATCTCTGGTGTTCCGCCAAATCACTTCCTCTACCAAGTCAAACAATAATTACAACCACTATGGTAGCTTCTCCCTCCCATTAACTGAGACCTCGTAACTGTACCAGCTCTTGGGAAGTCCTAGAAATGCTAGGCTCACCAAATTGTATTATGAAATAGTAATCCCAACACTTCTAAGCTCATCTTGACATTGGGTGAACTGGTCGAGTACTTCAGAATTGAGTCACCCTTCTCCATATTGTTCTTTTTGAGCTTGTACTTTAGTGCTAGCTTCCCATTGTCATGACTATTTTGAAACAAGTCCATCAATGCATTCCACATGGGAAATGGAGTTTCCTTACCGTGGTGATTCGAGACAATATGATATCAAACTCCTTCTAGGATAATCCTTCTTGCCTTTGCCACACACTTTCTCCATTCAGCCAAATCTTTAGCCTCTAATGTTGGAGGCTTTAGGATATCATGATTTATGGATTCCTTTAGCCAATTTTCTTCCAAACCTGCCTCCATCCCGTCCTTCCAAGATGTGTAATTTGAGCTACCCTCCAAGGCATACTCAAGTATCAAAACGTAGAATGACATGTTGCTGACTCTGAAGTATGAAACTGAAAATTTGATTTCACCTGCAAAACAAACTCGTATTGTCCTTTTCTATAATGTCTCCAACTTCGATACCATGTAGATTTTTACTTGTAGATTCAAACTACTTATGTAATATACTAAAACAAAAGACTTGAATCTACTTTACTCATCAACAAAAACAAAAATTGATCGATGAGAAAACTAAGCATAAAAGGAATAATTTAAATCACACTTAACACAATATTTTTCTAGGGAAACTAACTTCTCAAAACGCCGAATATCTATATTGCATTAACCAGAATACATTATAAGAAAATAAAATGCTTGTTCCACTCGAAAAATCTTTGCACAAGTACAATATATCTCTCTCCTTCACAAACTAGCTCAAGCCAACACTTAACCAAATCTGCTTCTTGCCAAGCCCGTACATCCTTGCGCAATTCTTGAGACAATTAGCCCATATTTAATTGGGAGAATCCATCACCACAACTGTGTAATCCATCATAGGCCTTCTACTGATTACATGCACCATATGTAGATCTTGAAAAATTATACAATTGATAGTACATTGTCCCTGAACTCTAATCTCATCTTGGTCTTTCTCTGAACTGACATGCATGAGTTATTTATGAGTGAATCATTAGTTAACTGGTTGAGTAATGAAGTCACATTGAAGTTGCTCACCACTACTAGACCTCCTACTAGTTCCTCCAATTGTTTGAACTATTTTAACTGACTTTAACTCAGCTAGACTGAGTTAATTAATTACAACTCAAAAGAACTCAACGTGGACCCCTAAAATTTAGGAATCACTCTACATGACTCTAGATAGACTTCCAACTCGAATTTACTGAGCCAACTACGTCAAATCAACTTAGATAACTATTAAGAGTTACTATGAGAATAGAATTTTGATTTAATTCCTAATTTAATTCAAGGACAAATAAACTTAGGATTTCTTGTTGCTATTTTTAACATTTCTAAATTGTGATTTTCATTTTGTAGAATTGTAGAGGAAATTTGTAATCTTTTGATTTTAGGTGTAATTCATCAGTAGTAGCAAATTTCTGTTAATTTGTACACTTGTAACAGTAGGTGGAAGGCTTGTAGTGCCAAGAATACCACTAGAACATTAAAATTTCACAAAATAACAGGAAAATCCCTCTTTACAGTCCTACTATAGATATAAATTATATATATAGAAGAACATAAATCAACATTCTCACAATCCTACAATAATTTCATTTCTAGGTGTTGACAAACTAAAATATACCAGTAATAAGAAGGATATCTCCCTAGTGTAGAATCCTAATTAGATTCTCGATGACACATGAAGAAGTTGTGCACCAAAGTTCATAAATCTTTAAACATTAAGCTGAAATATCCATAGCACTGTCACATGAGAAGCCCATCAAACCCTTGAGTGGAAATACAAAATCACTTCTTGCGTTCAACAAAAGATATATTAGTTCTCAAATAATATGCACAAAAGAGTCGTGACTCTTGAGTTACCCCATGACCTTTCACATTCCCATGAGACTCTCTACTCTGTCACAGTCTCTATTCTACTGTTATCATATTGCATTAAAGGAAAGATCCTATTCTACTGATCTAGTTATGGACATATTTGGGCATCTAGATGCAATTCCTGTACAAGATATGTGAGCAAAAGCTTGTATTCCTTTGCCACATCAATGAACTTATTTTGTTTCTCATCTCCATGTCTTTAAAGACATTATAGGGCACATGGAAACATATTGTTCTTCTTTACCTTGATATGATTAGATAGGGTCACGATCTTGGTGTATATCCTTACAACCTCCACCACATATTGGGTAACTATTTCCTTTGTAACATGTAAGCTTTCCATGGTAGAAACTTTCTTGAAAGGGTTGAGGAATGATTTGATTTCTTGCAGAACTTCTTCTTGTAGCCGTACTTCACCAACCTATCCAATATAAGGAACTTTTTGCACCTCAATTATATATTCCAACCCACTTAGAAAATGCCTATATGAAGCTAACACATTATCCAAATCTCTTGTTAACTTGTTATGTGAATGAACCTTGATGATCTAAATATTATCATCTTTTGAAATTGTCTAGTCCTTTCTTGGGAGAGCTTCTGGTGCATTTGGATATTGAGTGGTCCATTCATGTATGTTATCAATAACTGTCGTGTCCCATTTTAGCATGGCTACATCTTTTTAGATTCAACCTTTAAGGTTGAAATTGTTGATGTAGCTTGATGCAACCTCATCACTTCTTTATAGACCAGGGCCATAACATCTTCTAATGTTTCCACCTCCTCTTGAATAGATGCTTGCAATACTTTGCTTCTTGGGGGGTTCATGCACAAGGCTTGGTTTTCATTCTATACTTGTGCAATTTTTTTCTTAGAGGAAACAAGCCTGGCTTGTAGATCAACAATTTTCATGTTCAATCTATTCATATTCAATTCTGTCACTATTACAAAGGAAGTTACAGCTAAAGAAATCATCTCAGGGTTGTTAAATTCTAGTAAGAAAGGGCTTCACTTGACCTGTGCCTTAGTCAAATGGAGAAATTCAAAATTCCACATCAGCACAATGACTTGAGTTTCAGTTAGCAAGAGTGACATGGACAAATCACTAAGTTAAATTATTCAATTGGAGTTTATGGGATAGAAGTAGAGTTGTGCATTCATTGATTTCTAAGATATAGAAATCTAATGGAGTTATAGTTAGTGAAACTAAGTTAGATGCGATCTAGTCTTGAATAGAGTCAATAGGAGTTTTGTTGAGTAGTTGTAACTATTGTTAGCTTAACGATCTCTTAGTTAACTAGTCAATTTATGAAAAATAGCCCTAGTCATGCATGGAATTCGAATTTCCTAGTTAAGGTGGAGGAAAAGGCACATTGCATTTTTTAATTGAATACTAGTTGAGTGTACATGTTTTTCATGGTAGTCTTGATAAGTACAAGGCCATATTTGTGGCCAAATATTTCTCATAGGTAGAGTAAGTTGATTATGATTAGACATTTTCCCCTGTGGCAAGATATTCCTCTATCAAGACCATAATATCATTGGGAGCACAGTTTGGGTGAAAGATCCACGAAATGGATGTTAAGACTTCCTTACTCAATGGAGTGGCTGAGGAAGATATCTACATTGATCATCTTGAGGGATTTGAGACATTTAATAATGATACACGTGTGTATACTAAAGAGATCCTTTTATTGTCTCAAGCAGGTACCTCATGCTTGGTACACTTACATAGATTCCTATCTCAGTGGATTGGGATTCACTAAGAGTGAGGAAGATGGAAATCTATACTACATTATGGTAAATGGAAGTCTGCTCATCTTAGTCCTATATGTAGATGATTTGATACTGATAGGAGATGAGCGGTTGATCCAAATTTTCAAGGAGGACCTTGCAAGAGAGTTCGAGATGAAGGATATGGGCTTGATGCACTACTTCTTTGGTTTGGAGGTGTGGAAGGGAGATGGAGAGTTATTTTTTGGTTAAGAGGTACACATATGGAATAAAGATATTCCATTGTAGGATTCCAAGCCAATGGAAACTCATCTAACTAATAACTAGAGGAAAGAGGATTCTACTATAGGAGAGGCAGTTGATGACACTATATACAAAAGGTTGGTAGGGTCCTTGATGTACTTGGTGAACACAAGGCCAATATTTTTTTTGCAGTTAATCAACTTAGTTAGTTTATAGTGGAGCCTACAAATCTTCACTGGAAAGCAACAAAACATGTTCTAAGATACCTTAGAGGTACAATAGATTTTGTTTTATGGTATAATAGGACTGATGGAGTGCAGCTCCAATGCTTAACAATATTCACATATAAATAAACCTTAACATTCAACCATCATCAACTTAAATTATGGGAGTAGTATTAATAAAAAAAATATTATTATCACAAATATACATCTACTTAGGGTCGTTCAATTTTAGTCAGTATTTTCTATATAAACAATCTTAACAAGTTTACTACTATACTTAGATCAAGAAGCCACACTAGTTGGAAAAAAACAACCGCAAGTTAAATAATTTTCACCTAATTAACAAACAAAAGATAAATGGTTAAACACCAAGAGAATGTAGTTAATGAAGAAATATATCGAAAAATTTGAATTAAGAAAAAAAGAATCTTAAAGGGGCCTTAAGCTAGTGGAATTTGCGTTGATTTTTGTCGCATCAGGAGGCATTATTCTCTTGCTAAGGAAATATTCAAGTCGAATTAAAATAAATTACATAAAATTTATTTTTTTGGGGCGTCATCTACGTTGAAAATGGTCAATCTGGCCAAGCCAGGAAGGGGCATGTCCCTTGGGTATTTTTCCCCATTCGAATCCTATATATTGATAATGTAACTTCTCATTTTACACCAAGAAAGTAAGCGTCTTCTTCAATTTTTCTAATGCCTCTTGGACAACGAAATGAAGAAAAAGAAGAGATATATTTTGTGGAAGAGAGAAATAAGGATCCAAGCATGAATAATGCTAATTAAGGTTGTAGGGCCTGGTTTCTGATAAAGTTGACTAGGGTTGACTAGTATGAATTTGACTAGGTTTGACCGGTATTTGGTTTTGGATTTTAGCATTTATTTCTAGATAATTTGTAATTGCAAACCTTGCTGAAGAATAATTTATCCTATAAGAAAATTCTTTGGGTTTTTTCCCCAAGTTTGAATTTCCTAGGGTAAATTTATTATCTCTATTGTGCACCGCTGTCTCTTTATGATCTAACTATTTTTGCTGCATTAATGTTTATATTTTCTATGTATAATTGGTTAATGATATAAATGGAATAAACATAAGTTTGTTAAATTTAATTAGGTAATAATTATCATATTAGAAAATTGGTTTCTACTATTCACCTTGTAGAAATTTTAACACAATATTAGAGCTTGCTAAAGAGTAGTCATTGAAGAGATAAGTGTGATGGACTTGAATTTATGAATTTTAGCCCTAGAAGGAATGCCTTATGTCCAATGGAAAGGTTTCTATAGCAGGATGATTGAGAAAAATTGATAAAGGGATGAAGGAAGGGCTATGAAGGGAAGTTTTTTAGGCAAGAAAAGGAGATGAAAACAAGGTGAAAAAGAGTCTGTAGCATCAAAGGAATGATAACTACAATAAGAAATTTTCCAGAGATTAAAAAGAGTTGATATCTCCACAAGGATAATAACATGTGTTAGAAGAAGTGTGACAATAAGATACATCAAGGAAAAAGAGGATAGTAAAGATGCTTACAAATGACAACAGACAAAAAAACCATGAAAATAGTTCTTAGGTAGAATGAATTTGATGAAAATGTTCTTAGACCATCAAGTTTTATGATTGCTAGTGGATTCCTTTTTACAGGTTCGAATTCACAACCTTTAAATGATGGGAATGAATGTAAGCTATCAATGAATAAAGGGTATTCTAATAAAGAAGCTCTTGAAATTTTGATAGCACTCAAGATAGGAAGCTCAGGAGTATTTATTAATGTATTCATCTTGGAGTCCTATGGTTTGTGGGACGAAACCCTAGAGAAATATTTGGAGTGATGAATGTAAGAGTTTGTGTGATCCATACATATCTCTTTAATAACTTGTGGAATATAAGTGGGATATCCTAGGGTGGACTTGGCATTCATGCAATATTTTTGTTGAGTCCTTGGTGTGGCTTGATAGCCCTATGAATCCACAATATGAATAAACCCTAGCTCATACAATTCATGCAAGAAAAAGGAAAGGAAAGAAACATGCATGAGAAGTTAATGTTGAAGACAAGGATGAGCATCCACCTCATAAGAAGACTAATAAATATAAGATTGATGTGAGTGTAGATGGACTTCATCAAATTCTGGATTAAGAGGAAGTTGACAATTTCATACAACTTTCAATAGTCTAATCAAAAGATAAGTAATTCATATCTTTCTCCCTTGATTACTCTTATTATTCCTATTCCTTGGTTAACCTCTTGTCTTTATATTTTTTCCTTGGTTATAATTGCTTCTTCCATGGCCTCTTGAGTGAGGTTTATAGGTACATCATGAAGGATACCAAGATAATGAATATGGCAGTAGATGATAACATTAGGAAGGAAAAAGAAAAGTTTGTGGCAAGGGGATTATCCTAATAAGAGGGACTAGAATACAAGGATATTTTTTCTCCAATCTCCAATGGAAATGTTATTGTATGGTTTGAGGAATTGAGAATAGAATCAACAAGAGTGATTGGTGTTAGAGAGGAATAAATTGTACATACATCCAAGACCATGCCAAATGAATAGAAGAGATTTTAGTACTGAGAGAGTAAACAATTAGGAAAAGTGGAAGGGGCAAGACTATAAGAGGAGACCATGGGTTGAGATTGTCAATATGCATAGATATAGAAGGTCTCTAAGAGTAGTATGAATTCTTTAAGGAGACCATGTGAGATAACATAAGGAATTTCTTACATGACATAGGGAGAAACAATAGAAAAAGGAATTACTTACATGAAAAAGAGAGAAGTACTGGAAGAATGACTTTCCTATGTGACAAGGGGGCAGTAGTGGTAGAAGGGCTTTCCTACATGATCAAGGGAGCAATAGTTACAGGAGTATTTACTTCCTTGGTAGAGGGAGCAACTCGGACTACGACAAAATGATCTTATTCAGTGTAAGAGCGAGGTGACCTCTTTGAAATGAAGGATCTTAGCTTGATATACTATTTCTTTGGATTGGATATTTAGATTCAGCCAATCTCATGATATACAAGCAATTGATTGTATCTTTGATGTACCTAGTTAACACCAAGCTTGATATTTGCTTTATAGTGAACACCTTGAGCCAATATATGGTTGAACCAAGGTAGATCTGTTGGGTTGTAGAAAGGGTTAGAATACCAAGAAGTGTGCTTGCTAATTTAAGAAAAACATTGAGAAAAATATAACTCCAAGCTATTTCCCATAATATCATCAAGGCCATCTCGTAAATAGATTATTTAAATAGAACTCAATGATAAGTGATGTACCTCCTAGGAAGATTATCTTATTATTCTAGAGTATATCTAGCATATAATTCTTCTAGATAAACTTCTCATTTCATTTTTGTTGAGTGAGCATGGGCTATCTTTTGTTGTTGTTTCCCATAGAGATCTGAAAACTCTTTACTTAATTTATTTTATCATTAAGGTTCATGCATAGATATTATTAATTCTATATTTTTCAAGGTTCTTAAATGATATATCTATATTAGATCTCATTTCTAAAATAAAAAGATAATTGTAATATATATATATATATATATATATATATATATATATATATATATATATATATTCCAAAAATTTTAGTTTCAATGATTTTTCAAAATCTTGCATCTTATATGGACTATCACTACCTCATATATTTTTATGTATCTTTAATTAGTTATAATTTGAACACATTTTCATCACTTATTATTTTATTCTATTTTTTTGAAAAAGACAAAAAATCTAATATATGATAAGTGATTAGATTTTTCTACCAATAAACATTATCAAACAAATTTATATATAAGGTATGATTAACATATTCATCATCATAATACAACTATGAAATCCTATTCCTCCAAACACTTTACTACATATTTTATGTCACCAAAGTTATGTATATAAAATTGATGATGTTCTCCGTGTTTCAAAATAATAAGATTGAAAGGTTTCTAACAAATGTATGATAATTTCTCTGAGTCCAAATCCAAAAAATAATATTATTACAACTAATTTGATAATCTTAGGCTCCATGCATAAAGTGAAGAGTTCAACTTATATCATAAAGGATCTAAACACAAACCATATGGATATTAGATAGCAAAAATAAATTGACATGGAAAGTATATAACTAACTTCAAGCCCATGTAAAAAGGAGTGATACATGTAAAAAGTAGTGATATATATTTATGTAATAAATTGATAAAAATACCAGAAATAAGTGAGGTCTCCAGGCATAATTTGTCAATTTCTTGAAAAAAATATAATTGATAATAATAATAGTATCTTATTATCCTATTGTCCCATGGTACTTTACTCAACACACAGTCAACATTCCAAAACAAGAGTTCAATAATTTGAAATGACGTAGGAATGTCCATGGTGTTAACTCTGGAGGATCCTAAAAAAATAGGATCAACCACAACAAAAAGAACTAGTCCACTCATCGATTTGTGCCAGCATTACTATTTTTGGGATGGATCTCCACAATCACATTTTCATCTGAACAATATTTTCTGCATTGAGGAGGGTTGAGTCATTTATAGGGCCATTTTTCGATTTGTGCCAGCATTACTATTTTTAGGATGGAACCCTAATACCTAATGAGACTATAACCTTAAGACCTAAGACCTATTTAATGAAATAAAATGAAAATGAACCTGGACCTGAACCATTGACTGAATCACACATGAAAAGAGGTCAGCAGATATGTGTCATGAGGGAAAAACTGACATGTGCCTACCATCAGTTGATCCATGACCTAATGGAATGCAATTCATTTATAATGGGACTCCTAATATGAATGCAAAAGAGTGAATTTTGATCATTGATGACAGTGTGAAGATAATAACACTAACATTGGCTCCAATGGGGATGGTAGCTCCTTGGAGGTGCCAAGAATCATAGATCTATGGAATAAGTAGAGTAGTGCCTCATCCATTGGGCAATACAGTCAATATAATTCAAAGACTGAAACTGACACTATGAAAATGGACTCAAGACTCAAAGATTGACTCAAGACTCAAAGATTGATACAAATGACTCAACCTTATAGCCTTCACCTCAGGCCCCAGGCTAAAATGAATTGTAACTTCTGAACACTTGTAATGAAATAAAAACAATATATATAATAATCACTTCATGATTTCAGAAATCACCTTAGAAAAAGTAGCGCTTCAGGAGCCTACAATTGACTGGTCCTCCTGAACAATCTTGTCCATCCATCTCTTTGAGTAGGAATGAATTTTTTCCTCTGTATAAAGGATCCATGTTCAAAATCTTGGACACTTGGTGTTTATAACTACCATTCTTCATCAATTCAGTCAAAGGAATTGAAACTTTTAATTTAGCAATCTCATTTTCTAAACTAAAAGCTGAAACTTTATCTACCTCTTTGACTGGAGGGTCCTTCTTTTCAACCTTTTCCTTTGCCGCACTTTGCTAATTGGTCTTCTCATTTGCAGATGATCCTTTGCTGGAATTTGGATCAACAGGCTCCTTCCCCTTCTTCTGAATGTTCAAGGAGTCATTCTTAGGTTGCGCTTCCTTTCTCTTTTGAACCAGGCTGACTGGTACATCTCTGCTTCTCAATGAATATTGTTTCTACTGTGCTATCAATGCATTCATATATCCATGCTGATAATCATCTGACTCATCCTCCAAAACTGCTTCATTTGCCAATATATAATCTTCATCCTTTTGCACATCAGGGATCTCTGAATATTCTTCATCTTTCGTGAGATAGATAGGTAAACCATCAACAGTAAAGAAATGATTTTCCTCCACTACTAGATCATTGTCATCTTCACTCTCCATTCCATGTACATAGTTTTTCTACAAAGGAGTTTTGATTTGCTACTGCGATGATTGATCTTGTGCCATCTATTCCCTTTGTTTAATCTTGAATTGAGGTTGTTGCTGTCTTCTAAAGTTTGAATTTATGATTGTGGTTTCAGGCTTGTCTGCAATTGTTAATCAACCGAACATCTTCTCAATTTTCCGGTGTATATGGTCTACCTTAACATCTGAGAAAGATGCTTCTTCCTTGATAGTAACCTTCTTTTCAGTTTTCATCCTTGCTCTTTTGGCCAACAGATTTTTCCTCTACACTCGCTGCGTTCTTCTGCATATCCTCAAGTGTGGTAGGATCTCTTTCTCTCAACTGATATGCCATATCAACATTGAAGCCATCGGGAAATTTGATCAATGCTAACCCCATCGATGGTTTAATGTCAGTTGGAATAGCATTATAAACTGTATTGAACCTTACGCAATAATCTTGGACACTTTCACCTACATTCCTTTTACTGTTTTTATACTTAGATAGAATTTGGAGAGGATTTTTCTTTACCTCCCATTGGTCTAGGAATTGTCTATGAAGAACTGGCAAAGTATTGATAGATCCTGCTGGTAATGCTCTAAACCAATTTCAAAGCTCGCCTCCAAAACTCTACACAAATAACCTCATGGACACATTTTTGGCATCTACCTCATGAAGATCAAAGAAGTCATTCATCCTATCAACATGTTGCTGTGCTGTGCATTGAACAAAGGTATTTTAATTTGGTAATCCACAGGCATATCATCCAAATTCTGAGGCAGAACAAGAGGTGCATATCTGGAAGCCATGACTTGAGGCAGATTTGAAATTGGTCTTGGAGAAAGAGGAGGATTTGTGACAATAAGAGCTATTGATGTAGCAGAAGTAATGGGAATTTGAGGGGTAATGATAGGCTGATGAGGGAGGGAAGGTATAAATAGAGATGTCGAATGACTCACTAGAATATGGGGAGCTGATGATGAAGCAAAAGATGTTAAAGCCGAATCAGAGACTTTAGGAATTTGATCAACGGTGATGGATTACTGAGGAGAGTTTTGAATATTTTTTTTACTTATCAAGTTGGCTCGTTGGATTTCAAGTTCTCCGGTTAATTTTGGGTCTGCGACTATGTCTAGCAATTCACTATCAGATGTGGTTCTCAACAGGTAGAGACCAAAGTATTTGTCAAAAGGAAGATGTTCAAGGAACAACCACTCTAGTGGGCATGAATGAGATCTGAAAACTAGTCTAGGACTTGATACACTTTCTTGTCTGAGTATCCTTGGAATGAGATTAGGATTTTCAAATATGGGATGAGGATCAGAATTGGGATTGGGCCTGGTGTATCTTCTTGAAGCCAGTGTGTTCAAAATTTTCAAGAGTTTGATATCGCTTTACATCTTTCCCCTTTTCAGCCTACTGAATTCTAAACGCTATCATCCAAAAGTTCAAAACTTCTCAATTGTACTGGGGTGATTTGTCTTTCTTCTCCAGTATGGTCACCACTATGTTAGAGCCTAGATTGACCTCAGGCCGAAGGGAGGCAATCCTAGGATAACCACAAACCAAGCTTAACCTAGTATCTAGACATACCAGGTTGGGGGACAGATCTATCCTTGTCAATCTCACTTGAGATGACTGAATCAAATATGGATTTTAGGCTAGGTATAGTATCTCTAGGGTTTTTTGTTGATTTTGAAGGTTTTTTACTGGATCAAATGGAGCAGGCAGCTTTGGGTTTGAGAAATCAAGTCAGAATTGCAGGGTGTTCTGTGGGGAGAGGTAGGTAGGTGTTTTGACACTTGGAATTGAGTGAGATGGTAGGTCTAAGACTGGTGAGGAGTCGAGGAGGGCATGCAAATCTCATGACTCCTCTTCAAATAGTTGAAAACATCAAAAACTAAATGTATTCCCAAGGCACAACATTATTACCAATGTATTCTACCTATCTATCTTGATTTCATTTATTTAATAAGAATGAAATAGATTTTGGCACATATAACACATGAGAAAAACTAATGGAAGAAGGAGAAACAATGCAAAAACACATTACCACAAGAATCCCACAAAAATAGCTACAAATCCTGGTTTATTTCCTTGCCAAACTACTGTGGAGATGTACAATGTAGCTTAGAGCATCCAAGAGAGTCCAACTTTTACAAATGAGGAAGAAAATACATAATATAGACATGAAAACCACCTATGCTAGCCATCAGGGGTTGAATCCAAGGGATAAGGGACTGTATCAACCATATCTAAACTTGGAACAAGAATATAGGCGGTGGAACAACTTGCCTCCAAAACCATGGAAACTGATTCATTAACCCTCAAACCACTTTAAAATGATGAATCTACCCTATAAGGTAATTTTACAATTAAATTTACATAGCATAGCATCATTTACAGTCATAAATTCATCCAATGAGAGAAAAAGTCAACTTGTAGAAAAACTAGGCAAAATTTGGATTTTTGAGCAAACTGGTTCGATGCATAACACTACTGGCCAGGTGTGTAGCGCCACGTCTTAGCTGATTTTGGAGGTCTTAGCCCAAGATAGCTCATTGGAAAGGTCTTCTTGTCTAGTTTCTAGAACATCTTCAATTTTTTCATTTGGAGGTATTTTTCCCCATCAAAAGTGGAATCTCCCAAGGCTGCTTGTTGTGTGTCTAAAAAGAGGCAGACAGGACATTATTTGATGGTTTTTTGACCTTTATGTGACCAAGATTTGATCCAAAATTGCTGAAACTTTCAAGGATTGATGTTCTCATCATGCTGAATCCAAATATGCAAACCATTTCTCCAAAAAGTCCTCCAGTCAAAAGCGTAGCACCAGTGGCGCTACGCACCTAATGCAATTTTCTGTGTTGGAAAATTTCAAAATTTCAAAATGACAAAAACTCACCAAAACTTGCCCAGATTTGGCACAAGGCACTCTCATTAATTGCTTTGATGGGCTAGTGAGGCCTCAGCCAAGATTTTTAGCTTGTCTTGCTCCTTTTTGCTCCTCAAGGCCTTCCTCAACCTTGCCTTAAGTTTTCTCATCCTTATATTGCATATTTTGTTCCAGGTCATATAGTGATAGGCCATGGGGCCAAGCATCTTCTTGTCTCTATTGGGCTTCTCAAGCAGCCCCTCAAGGTGTATATTGACCCTCTCAAGCCATTTTTTTATTTTTTATTTTTTATTTATTTATTTATTTTTTATGTTGTGGTTCATGGAAACCTTCAGTCAGCGGGTGGCACTACGTCCACAGGAAAATCTAGTGCTGACGCCCCTCGACCTATAACAAGACCTGACCCCAAGAGCTTTTGGGAATTGACCCTGCGACCTCCTAAACGGTGAGGCCCTGACTTGATCGATTGAGCTAGCTCTTGGGGCTAACCCTCTCAAGCCATGTTTCCCTATCATTCCCAATTTCTTGTTCAATAGGGGTTAATGGAACATTGGCCTCCTTGATCTTTTTCCTGCCTTCCTTTATCATTTGTAACTCCATGAGGACTTGCCTGTCGGTCAACAGTTTTTTTCTTTCTCTAGATAATTTATGATCCACTTTCCCTCTCTAAATTGACTGACAAGGCTTGTATCTCATCCTCTTGCTCCTTGATGATCATGTCTTTAGTAGTCTTTGTACCTTGAGTTTCCAAATCAATGACATCAACTCCTTGTGTCTCCTCATGATCAACAAGGTTAAAATATCTCTCTTTCCCATCACTAAGATCCTTCTCATGCATCTTTTTCTTGCCTTTACCCTTGTCTTTGCTGTGCTACCCAATCTGCACCTGTTTAGCTGAAGATGAAGGCAAAGCCTCTTCCACTCCTTGTGGAGATAGCATTTGCCTGTGGCCTGAAGATGAAGGCGAGACCCCTTCCACACCTTGTGGAGATAATACTCACCTGGCAGCTGCAAAAAGTTTTGTAGATCCCCTCACATATGTCACAAACACTGGCACTCCCACAGTTTTAGTTTCTTGGACCTTTTTCTATCCTGAAGGTCCACCCTCTTCTTGAGGCACTGATGAAAAGACTTGAGGGCTTTTGAAAATTTCATGAGAAATGAAGGTCTCCCATGGTATGTTAAGTAGGTTCAGCTGATGTAAAATAATGATTTTAATCACAGAGAAGTGGTAGATGTTGGTTAGCTATTGGGGCTATGATTTCTTCTTTACAATGAGTGCCATCTTCTCAATGTTTTTGAATATGAAGTAGGGGATATTCATCATTCTCACCCTAGTGAAATGCATCAACAATCTAATGTGGTAGGCATACAGTCGGGAGAACCTTCCTTCACAAGTAAAGTATTTGATGATGATCTTCACCAATGGAGAAAACCTATCATCCAAGAATTTAAAGGGGAATACTCTACAGAGTTTGTTATGATATTTAGCCTTAATGTAAGGTTCATATTACTCCCTGTCAATGTAATGACCTTTGTTCCACTTTTCACCCACATTTGGAATACCTGTAGCCATTGAAATGACAACTGGTGACAAAGTGAATGTGACTCCAGCAAGGTGTACCTCATTGTTATCCAAATGTGTCACAAACAACCTTGATAATTCATGATGAGATTTAAACCTTTCCACCATTTCACAAAAACCGAAACATGACTGATGTCTGAAATAGGAAAGGGAAAATTGGTAGGCTTATAGTTCCCTCAAACTGGTGGGCTCCTCCTTGATATGTTTTCCTCCGTTATGAGGTCTTTTGCCTTGAGTGTCTCTCTCCTTGGAATTATCACTATGTGTTTCTTCCTCCATTTCATACTCACTGTCCCTCTCCATTGTTGTACAACTGTTTGTCTTTATGGTAAATGAAAAGTGGTGGATTGGTGAATGAAGGTAAGATGAGTATGAAGAGGTTTTGAATAGGAAAGTAAGTGAGGGTGAACAAGAATGGGAAATGGATGTAGGGTGTAAGTAGGGTTAGTGAATAGTGTAGGCTTTGGGAGTATTGTATAGGGTTTGGGATGTATGGGTATAGGATTTGGGAATTAGGGAAAGGTTTAGGGAATGATGTCTAGGGAATTATGTATGAGAGGATGGGGGGAAGATGGGGTTTAGGGAAGCAGTAAAAGATGATATGGGACAACAGAAATGAGTGTATTTTACAATATATGAGATAATTTAGTGCTAATTAGGGTTTGATGGTTTTGAGAGACAACACAACCCAAAACTGATGCAACAATTCTTTGAGCAAGAATAGTGATGTTACTTACTTACAATGGAGGAATTTGGGAGTTTTGAAGCGATTTGATGGAATTTGCAACTGTTTGTAGCCCAATTTCCAGGTGCATAGTGCACTCTCCCAAGTGCGTAGCGCCAGTTCAAAATAACACAGAAGAGAAAACCCAGGTCCGTACTGCCGCTCCTGTGCGTAGATGATGAGCCCCAATTTTTGGTACAATTTGGGCTCATTTGGCCTATTTTACCTTGCTCAACCATTCATCTTTTATCACTTATGCATTCATTTCTTAGTGTATTCGTGTTGTTTGTAGGAAGAAGGGCAGGCATTATATCTATGTGGCTAATACATGATGATTTCAGGTTTTTGGCATTAAAGAGAGCAAAAGACCACGCAAATGGAGACAAGGAGACAACAAAGGTGACATTGCGGGTTCATAGGGAGTTTTTCCACAGTCTTGATGACCTCCCTCGTGATTTTCACCTTAACTCCGAGCTCCAACAGCTCTCCCCACTGAGCTTAAAGGCAGCCAACATGTTCTACAGGATCAGTAGTTTACAGCAGTTTGACTTTCAGTTGGACAGCCAAGCTCCACGAATGGAGGAAGCCAGCTTGATCTTCATTGTGTATAAATATGAAGGCCATAGCCTTTGATAGGAGCTTTTTGAACCTTTGAACTATTATTGTACTTTCTGAGCACGAGCTACAGCTCGGTGTTTGTTTTTGTAAGCCAGTTTTGGCATGACATCAGACTTTTGATTATGAATAAAGGCAAGCAGATTTTGATCTAATTCTGAGCTTTTAAGGGAGCTATAGCTCTCAGGTTAGGGCCCAACCTGAGAGCAATAGACCTCCTCTTCGTTGTATTGTTACTTGTTTCCTTGCAGCACTTTATTTCCTCTGTTTTGATATGCACTTAGAATTTACAGTCTGCTGATTTGATTTCTTGTATGTGATTGAGTAGGATTCATTTATAGTTCAAGTGCTTTCAGTTGCGTAGATTAGAGTAGGAGGATTGTAATTCATTAGAGCTAAAAAAAGGTTGATAGTGCACCAGCTGCCATCTCTGTCTAGAGATTGGGGGTGTGAGCTGTAACAACCACCAAAAACGCAGTCTTATGCTTTCATGCAAGCTGCCACACAGTCGTTGCAATCGTAGATCTTTCCATGAATTTTGATCCTAGAGCCATACTTCTTCATTCTAACTCCATGCACGATTTCTCTTCACGATTTACATTGCTGTTCATTGGTTAAATAGCACAGGTAGCACAGGTTAATGGATTCTCGTTTTTGGTGCAAGACATAAGCAATTTGTTTTATTTACACTGCTCAGTATCATTCCATTTCCTTCTTCTTCTTCTTACCCACGCCTAAAGCCACCTACTCGACCTCTGTTCAGTTCGTTTACCTTCCAACTCTTCCATTGCCCACGTAGCTCCATTTCCTTGACCTTTCGTTGATCCCATCCTTCTATCCACCAACCAATTCGTGCACTCTTTCTCCATCGTATTTCTCTGCCCCTGAGCCATCACAAGCTCCATCTCCATCTTACCTATCCACCCATACTGCTCCATCACTTCACCATCACCCAAAACTCCCACGGTAGAACATCTTGTAGAAGGTAGCAGACTTCCTGTAGAATTCCTGAGTTTCCTGTAGGATCCCCTGCAGACATCCTGTAGGAGCCTGCAAACTCGGTTGCCGAGCACCTGAACGTTGTGGACTTCTGTGGACTGATGCTAGGGACCCCCTGGGACCTCTCCTAGCCCTCCTGACCTTTCCTAAGCTTTCTCTCCCTTCGCACCACCTCTGCACAACCAAACCCTAATAAGAAACAAAATCATAATCACTCCATCCACTTAAGCAAAAATACAAAAACAATGTTCTTTTCAATGGAAGTAGTTTGAGTTCATGCATTTCACATCACTAGAAGTAATGGCATCATTTTTAGACATTTGTACTCTCACTATTGCATCATAGAGGTTAAACTAGTCAGATTAGGGTTTACTAGGGTTTCCATGTTTTGGTTGGCTTTCAGTTCATTTTTGCAAAGTAGATTAATTTCCTTTGAAATAGCCTTCGTCCATCATTTAGAAAGCTTCTTCTGAGAGCATATAGAAGTTGGCTTGAGCCCTAGCGGACTTGTGCCAGCTGACCAAGTGACAGCTGCGACAAGAGCTAGTACTTGTGCATACAACACCGTCGCTTCCAAGTTTGTACGAACTACCGGGTTGATAAAATTAGAGATAGGAAGCCCCAGGAGTTGTAGCATTATTGCTACAATACTGGAGCCCACCAGTAGCACTGGGCTTAGGTGCGTAGCACCAAGCATTTTTATCCAAAAACACAACAATTTCCCTCCCTTTGCTCAATAACACCTTAAAATCGCATTTTTGCACATGAAACTCAATTCAAACAATGAAATAACTTGAGAGAGAAATGACCTTATATGGCTTGGGCACTTTTTATTTTTCATTTTTCAAAACCCACTTTATAATGTCTCTTGGCTTTTTCAAATACTCTATTTTTTGGATGCTTGAATTTTTGTTGGAAATAGGTAAACTGATGCTTGATGATCTTTTGCTTTTGCAGTGGCATGTATTTGGAAATATCGACAGGTGACCAGGAGTAACATGAGACCATTAATTACATATGAGAAATGTTAAAACTACATGAAATTTACAAATAAAAATCAATGCATTGTTTTCACCACAAACTGGTTTTGAGGTGAAAAACTTATTATATTTACAAATTATGAAATTAAAAGTTTCTTGATGATTATTGTCTTCCTCATGTGTCTGCTGACCATTATTAATCAATGGTTACTGAAAATTTGACACGATGAAACCCTAATACCTAATGAGACTATAACCCTAAGACCTACGACATATTTAATGAAATAAACTAAAAATGAACCTAGACCCAAACCATTGATTGAATCACACATGAAAAGAGGTCAGCAGATATGTGTCATGAGGGAAAAACTAACATGTGCCTAGCATCAGTTGATCCATGACCTAATGGAATGCAATTCATTTAGAATGGGACTCCTAATATGAATGCAAAAGAGTGAATTTTGATCACTGATGACAGTGTGAAGATAATGACACTAACAGAACCTTCAATATTATTGAGAGGATTGGGTGAGTAGCCTATCGACTTGCACTGCTTCTGACATTGAAATTCCATGATGTTTTCCATGTATCATTGCTTAAGAAATATGTTAAAGATGTTGATCATGTGATTGAATAGTCTGTATTGCAAGTGGAACTAGATGGAGGATTCCAACCGAAGCCTTAGTGTATATTGTATAAAAAGGTGCTCATGCTCCAGAATCGAGCAATAGAGCACGTTAAAGTGTAATGGAAGCACTTTGGGACCGATAAATCTACATGGGAGATGGTAGATCAGATGCAAGCTATGTATCCTTCCTTGTTTGTTGGTTGAGGCAAGGAAGATTCGATATGGTGGTTTGGTATATGTTTCATGGTGGTTTGGTATATGCTTTATGGTGGTTTGGTATATGCTTTATGGTTGTTTGGTATAAGTTTTGGTAGATGATGTGGTGTATGTTTTGATATATATTTTGTTGCCATCGCTATACATACATATGTATATGAATGTAAATACCGCCATGAGCTATGTTATAAAGCTCCACTATGTGGTATGGATGTCATGTTATTATGAGTATGTTTTCATGTTACTATGCTATCATGTGGATATGTTATCATGTCCTATGGATTGGAACCAAGCAATATGATCATTGTAAATACCATAATGAGTTGTGTTATAAAGCTCCACTATGTGGTATGTTTCCATGTTGTCACGAGGTTTTTATCTTGAGCAGATCTTTCATTGTAAATACTTCATCGAGTTGTGTTATAAATCTCCCTGAGAAGTGTGTCTTATTTTAGCATGTTGTTGAGGTATATGTGTGATTGAACACTGAGGATGGTGTCCCCCAAGAGGGAGGGTTTTGTAATATCCCTAGTGAAAATTCCATGTAATAAAAATTAAAAACAATAACCACAGTCGATGGGACAATTATTCCAAGCTAAATGTTGGGAAAGACATCCTAGTAGGTGTTCATTTGGTTGTTTATGGCTAAGGAAATTGGAAAAGGCAATGGCTATGGCTTTGGAAAGGAAAAATGTCATTTTTTGGCACAATTATTTATGAAAATAATGGAAATTAGGAGAAAAAGGAGGTGAAAGGTCACAGGTTTAATGTGAGGAGGAAAATGAAGGAAAATAATGGAAAATGAAGAAAATAGAGGCTTCATTTTTAAAAAGGCTTCTAAGGATCAGTTGGTAACCTTTTGTTAGTTTAACTTTGGAGATCTCTCATCATTCTCTCATTATTCTCTCTCTCATACTCTTCTACACATAGAGTTTTCTTGGAGCACTTTGGAATTGGAGCAAGAAAGACAAATAAGGAAAGAGGAAACACATATCAAGCAGGGAAAGGTAGGATCAAGCAACTACAATAGGCTTCATTGCCGGTATCGACTTGCATGTATGTTTTCCTTGCTGATTTGGCATGCATGGGATTGCATGTGTTTCTTTTCTTCCATGGCATGCGTTTTTCCAAGTGTGACAATATTTTTAGCCTAGCCTTGCCATTTATTAATAGGCTTGATGAGATGGGTTCTCTCATTCAGTTTATGTGGGATGGCCAGATTGGATTCGAAGCTGAGTGGGGTTGATCTCTGAATTGACAAACACATGTTTGAGTGGTCCCTAAAACAATCTGAGGATTATGAAGCCTTTGGCCTAGTAACTCCTTAACTAGATTGTGGGTTGCAGTAAATCTAGATTGTGTGCCTCGGTGGGCCTAGGAATCCTTACCGGTGAATGGAGGGATATAAAGTAAAGCCAAGAGGTTGATTTTCTCTCTATTGGGCCTAGTGATCCTAGGATGGGATGTAGGGGAAAGCATGGAGAGTATGTCTCGGTGTAGGGCCTAGTGATCCATAGATTGGATTGTAGATGCATGGTAAAGCCTCAGAGACTAGGAGGCACTCAAATTCCTCACAGTGTAGGTGGAGAACTTCAGTAGCATCCATGTTGATTGGTGTTTTTCTGATGTGTTCAATGAGTCCCACATTCATGCATGGAATATGGAACAAGGGTGATTGGTTGAAGAGAGACTTGGCTCAGCCAATCTATGGTTGGGTGGAGCGTGGAAGTTCCATCTCCAGTTGGTTCATTGCATTCATTAATGAGAAATTCATTTCCTTGATTTTCATGTGTAAATGTATTGATGTATATGTGGATTTTGATGGCTGATATGTTTATGGTATTTATGTTCCTATTATGTTGGTTATATGTATATTTTGTGATAGGAGCTAAGTATGGCTCTCAACATGTTTTTACTTGTATTTAAATGGATAATGTGTGGATGATATAATAAATTACAAGGAACCAAATAACATGAGGAAATAATGGTTCATGGTGATTCATAGATAAGTATGAGATCCCTACACTTAATTCTGTTGTTTACACCTGTAGGCTACATGTTGATGATATGTTTGACGAAATGCCTATCATGGCTAGTAGGGGTCTGGTTATGGTCTTATTGAGATTATTTCTTTTTCATCCTTGTTTCCCTGTACTCTTATTGATTTTAAGTTATCATTTAATTTTGGGCAGTGTCTTGGGCGATGGGCTGGAAAAAGTGGTTCAAATCCTGGGATGATAGAAAAACATAGTGTTAGCATAGAGAATAACACATTTGGCTGAGGTTTGGGGAGCATTATAACTCACCTAGGTTCTTGCTGGGGAGCATTAATTTAGCCTAAGTTGGTTAAAACAACAGTGGGACCCAGGGACAAGCTATTTGAGTGGCTGACTTGTTTCCTAAAGGTTTTATTGATGATGTTGGATGATTGTGTGTGATGTTCCATCGATTCCACTTCCTTAAGGTCACATAGGAGGTCGAATCTGATCATAGTATCCACTTGTCTCATGTTTACCCTAGTTGGGATGGTTACTTGGGTGGATGTCAGAGAAGGGTGTTATAGAACCAAGGGCATTTACCATTGGTTTGATTAATTTATAATATGGTTATAAAACCATATAAAACCAAAAAATATATATACATCAAAAAATCCCATATAAAACAAAATTTCAAAAAAAAAGTATTAAAACAAATCCCAAAAAAGACAATATATATATATATATATATATATATATATATATATATATATATATATATATTAAAATATGGGTTGACCATGAGGGAGGCTAGAGTGAGAGGGGTCACATACAACCTCAAAGGAGAAATAGTGTTGAAATTTTCTTAGGGATTAGGATGGACATCGAATAACTAAGCAGAAGACCTGAAACTATGGCAATGACTAAAGAAAGCCATAGCAAAGGGAATGTGACAGATCATTGTTTGTGGAGATTCCATGATAACAATCTAAATATTCCATCAAACCAAGATATCTCCTGGGAATGATCAAGATTCACTAATTGAAAAAAATTTGGTTGCAGATACAAAAAGTTTGATTCCATGATATTTTATCAAATAAAGTGAGAAAATAATTCCATTGTCAATGAGCATGCCAATACGGGAGTGGGATTAAGGGAACGAGTCCTCTCCCAGGATCACAATACTACCTCCATAATACAAATACCATGAATATTGAAGTGACATTCATTAATAGTTCAAGGTCCAATTAAAATCCATAACAAGTGGATCATCCATATCGTCAACATATTTATGATAGACACTAATCTCAAGCTAATGAAATGATAAATGGATTAGCATCGAGTAGGAAGTTATGTTGGGAAGAGTCCCCCAGTTGGGGAAATAGGAGAAAGGAAACCATGCCAAAAGACATGTGAAGATTAGATCCAAGCGGTATTAAATTGATTATGATGGATTGGGAGGCCAAAATTCCATTAGTATTAACAAATTCTAGTACGACCGTAACTGGAAGTCGGATGGAGGATTTTGTGCAGATATATAGTGGATTGATGATGCATATGGACATTAGCATTAAATTTGAAGTAATGGATGTAGGCATGGATGGAGAAGGCTCTCAAATTTATAAAATATTGGTTTCATCCCAAAAATATTTGATGTTTCATGTTAAAGCCTTAGTATTTGGTAACATGGCCTCTTTGAGTGAAGACAATAGTGGTAATGGCAACAAGGTTCATCTATTGACCATGATGGACACAATTTTGGCCATGATGTTGAAGCTTGTAGAAAACATTACGCTAGAAGTGCGATCACACTTCACCCTTCTTGATTGACAAATGGAAGATTTGCAAAAATAAATGGATTGCCTTCAGCTCATGGTGGAGAACCTGGTAAAGAAAATGGAAAATATGAAGTTTATATGGATGGCATCAAAGTCATGGTGGAAACAATGACCATTGTAGTTTTAAAATAAATTTATGGACTCTCTGATCCCCCCTTCGAGCACTCTTAAAGAAAACCATCCCAATGACCTCTACGACCAGACACTGGTAGTCCCTTCTCTGAACCAAGCAGAAGCGATGATGATCGAGTAAGTGGTTAGTGAGAAATAGGAAATGGATGAAAGTCGTCAGGAAATTTAGACTTGTTTGAATGTTATTTTTTTTTGCTAAAGACTGTGGAGTCTTTTGGTAGAAATATATATATATAAAATAAATAATGTAAGAAATTTTGCATGAAAAAGACTAGGTAGATATACAATGTTTAGTGAATAATTACGGTCAACAATTAAAAAAGAATTACCTTTGTATGTAAGGATTTTTTCCTGTATTCTAGCTGAATCAATATAATCTAACCATTTATTTAAAAAAATAATATCATTTGACCATACTCATGAAAATTTATGTTAAATGAAAGGTTTGGTTTATTATCAAATTTGTATGGTGGCTTAATGGGTTTGTTTATAGTTATAACAAACATCATATAAATGGATTAATATATGCATTGTATGATACAAATAGCTATAAAAAGGAGGCCTGCAGGGTTTTACCTCAGGTGCTCCCCTCCACACAACATTTTATGTATAATATGCCAACCAATGTGCCTAACTATGGGCTTTAAAATTTTTGTCCAAAGCACAAGTTAATATATAAATGTGTGCACTCGCATGTTGGAGAGGGGGTCGACGAGCATAGAGTCATGGGTAAAGTAGAATTGTGATTGAAACTAAAGAGCATAACCTGGATCGTAGTGGAGCCATGTAGGCATTCAAATCGAGATAGAATATTCTAGGGGAATATTCCTTGGAATATTTTTAAGAATATTCCTATGCAGAATTTGTTGAGGAATATAAAAGATTCCCTTAGGGGCCAAAATTGACAGTGTCGGAATGTGGTTGAGATTATACTCATTTTACTACTCTGAATTTCGAAAGGATCTCAATGACACTATCAATTTTTTGCATTTGAGTAGTATGTTTCATGGAGGTATAATGATGTATTTTTCCATGTACTTACCTTTCTTTTTAATGAGATAAATGGAGCAGCCTCCCCATTATTGAAGAAAGGCCCTGAGATGAAGTCCACATTGGAAAAAAAATTGTTATTAAAATTTTGTGTGCATTTCCTTTATGATATCATTTATGTTTCTTATTCTTTAAGTGTTTGCGTACATCTCTTTTATATTCTCTTTCATGCAATTCTGCTAACATCAACCGGAGAAAAGATCTTGGATAATGCTGGTATCAAATGAATACTAGATCATTATCGAAGGATGTAAGAAACTCATAACTCATACCAAGGCTAACAAAAGGTGAATTTCATGGTTTTGATATTGTGTTTCTTGTTGGAGAAAATTCATTGGTTTTGAGACTAAGTTGAGCTCTCTCTTATGTGTATTTTTATGAGAAAATTCCCTATCTATAGGTTGAATTTATCCATTTATTGTAGACTGAAATCATTGCTATTGCATACCATAGAGGTCAAGTTAGTTAGTTTTTTTCAAAGAGTTTCCATAGAATTTCTAGAGCCTCTTCTATAAGGCTGCAACCATAAAAGAAGGCTTAAGATTTCATATTTGTGAACATGAGGTCTAAAGTACTCCATGCCTATGGAAATACCAATTGTTTTGAGATAAGGAGGGAGTTTTTCTAAGATAAGTCATTCGATTGAATTATGTAGGGTTGTAAGAAGTAAAAGGAGTTTGAAGGGCCTAACTAGGACACACTCTAAAGGCATAACCGAAGGGAGATTAAGGGCTAATCTAAGAACCATTTCGAGACAAATTTTGAGGAAAACCTATGGAAGAAAGGCATACATATTGGAGACAATAATCATGATAACTAGATCACTTGCAAGCTAATATGAAGAATTGAGGTACGACTTTATGTTTAGTTACATTACTATAGGTGAATGTTTAACAAGTTCTAGAACAAAAAGGTGAAAGTGACAGTCATTGTAAAAGGAAATAGCTTATGGTGTACTAGACTGGGTTTGAGGAAATCAGATTATGGTCATAGGGTAGACCAAAGGCACATTTAATTGTGTTTGAGAAAGCAGCTTGAGGATGTGAATTTGCAGGAGTGAAATTTTAGTGATGATGATGTAGTGATGCACCTGTCCAGTAACGGTTGAGTAAGAGGATAGGGACAAGATTATATGATTGTAGAGTGTTGTTGTAACTGCATCATTATCCTTGGTATGAGAGCCTAAAAATTCTTTTCCTTATCTTAAAATTGTAAGGGTGGTAGGGTGGTTCTAGGGAAGGAAGTTTTAGCTTCCTTTAGGAGGTTTTTCCTCCTTCTAGTAGTATCTAGTAAATAATTAGGGGTTGTAGCTCCTTCTAGTAGTGGCTGGCAAAAACGAACGTTGTAGCTTCTTTCAAGATAAAAATAATGTTGTTAATATAACTTTTGTATTCCTTTGATGTGATAAAATTGGTTAATGTAAATTGTAAGAAAAAGTGAAATACTAATTCACCCCCCCAGTATTTTCAACAATTCGTATTAGAGTTAGTTCCTTCATCACAATCTAACAACTATAAGGAAGAACCCAGGAACAAATATGAGAAAGGAAAAAATTCTAGCCTCCAAATGATCCAAGAAAAAAGGAAAAGAAAGTATCCTCCATTGCATTGATGCCAAAACATACGAAATTCATAAATTAAGATCAAGTTTACCCAATTATCATGCTTCCACCACCTCCCATGTTCGATGAAATGGACTATCAATTATGGAGCATGTATATGGAGACCTATTTGAAATACGTAAGTTGTATATAGTTTGTATTTTTTACTAGATATATAACCACAAAAGATTCAAAATAAGATGATACAAGAGCAATGGATACCATACTAAGAAGATTAAAAGATCCTGTAAAAGACAAGGTGGGATAATGCTCCTCCAATAAAGATATTCTGGAAAGGATATAAGATATTTATGCAAAAAAAGATAAAAAGGAAGTTGTTTGCTTAAATAATGAGGTAAAATAGGCAAGAAGGAGAGAAGAAATTTTGACAAGCCATTTTAAAGAAAAATCAAAGGATTTGATGAAGCTACAAATTGAATTTGATCAACAAGAGAGAAGGATTAAAGAAGAAATTATCTCCTTGAAGACCTAACTTGAAGAAGCAAGAAGAATTGAATAAGTGACCAAATGCTATCTAAAGAATACGGAAGAGGATAGTGAGAAGTGTGAAGAAGAAGTTGTATCATCAAGGGTTGAAGTAAACAAGTTTAATAAAAAGTTGAAAATATTGCAAGGTATGGATAAGATTGTTAGCTGCAACAAATCAAGTCTAGGAGAACCTTCATGCAAATAACTCTTGAGAGTTTTAATTAGTGATTAAACCTCCTAATATTTAATTGTCAACTAGGACTCATAAGCACGAGTTGTACTTTGTTTTTGGCTCAAGATTAAGTTCAGAGTATGTATTTTTCCTTGAGAATGATTGATGAGTACAAAATGGTGAAAAAAAACTATCAACTAGCAAACTAGCACTCATCTTATCCTTAGAAAACATAAGAAATCTAAAGGAAACCAACTTAAATCAATCCACTTATGTTATTATAAATCCAATCAAAAGTCAAACTTACTGAAACCAAAGACTTAATGAAATTCACTCTAAGCACAATTCTTGAAATAAACCCTTTTCAAAAAAGGAAGTTCAAACTCTAATTATTCAAAAGGCAGAGGTAAGCAATCATCAAAACCTAATCTCTGAGAAATCAAAATGTAATGCTACAACTTGAAAAAGAAAACCAGAATCAAATCTTGAACTGTCAAACTAGACTATTCTTTCTCAGAAATAAAATGTATTCAAATCACACTGCTATGAAATCAATCTTTATACTACAACACTGGGAATGGGAATCAAACTTATTCTATCATGCAAGAATAAATCTAAATTATCCTATGATAATTTAATGAATCAAATCGATGCTCTAAATGAAATTCTTTGAAGTAAACCACACTTATTGAACTAAATCATAATGCTTGAAACAAATCAAACAATTCAGATTGTGGAAATTAAAAAAAAACAACACCTATCACTACCAAGCACAAATTTGTTTGCAATCACAATAAAAACCTTTCAAACCATAAATAAGCCACTCAATTATACAAAAGGAATTTTTCATTCACACTCATACCATACTTCATAATTTATATGGATAAACACATAGTAATCGTGCTTCTTAAACTTCAATAATCTATTGATTTTATCTATTGTGGGAACTCCAATCATAAATATGAATAAATGCAACTTAAGTGGAGGAATAGAGCACGAATTGATGTTAAAATATAAGCTTAGGCTATAAAATGAATCAAAGATATTCAACACATGAAACAAATCCTTAAATCATTTAATCTGTAAGGTAACAAAACCACACATATACCAATATTCATAACTATAATGCACATAATTCAAACTATAAAATCACACACACACACCTAACTATCTGAACTGTCAATGAGGCTTATTTCTAGAGGTGGTAGGCCCTCCCACGTATGGAGTGAACTAGATTACTGCAATGAAAGAATGATTTAAAACATCATAGACATAACTTGAAATCAACCATGATAATAACGGTTTTGGCTCACAACTTGAAAGTGATCATGTATATTTTCAAAATAGATTTTGGGAACCAATTGACATAAATCACCATGTATCTTACTAACAACAACAACAATTCTAACTCTTAACTAGCTAGCTCCACTAGCATTGTCTTTGCATTACAACGACCTTTAAATGTGACTGTGTGAATGTAAAAATAACCATTTAACTAACTATGGCAACCTTAGCAACCATAAACTAATCTAAGCACCACTCGATCTGCTCCAAATCATATTGACTCTACTTAAAACAAACTGCTTCCTTCTAGACTAATTAACTAATATTATGAGAGTAGTCCACTTTGATTTTGATCTGAAGGATCTTCGGCCTTGGAATTATCATTCTTAACATAACTAATCAATCCTAGAAGCATCACTTTTGTGCTTACATATCAATGTATAAACTTTGATGGTCAAAACAAGAAGAAGGAGCCCACCTGATCAGTCTATCTTGAACTCTGTCAAGGATCAGTTATTTGAATAAGAAGGTTGAGATCAATGTTAATGACATATAATTTCACTTTATGTTGAACTTACAATTCTTCCATCAAGCTTCCAGCTATACCCATGAATAAATAGTTAGCATATAAATACATGACTCAAGAATTCACTTAAATTCAATCACAAATAGCAAAATGATGTTAGTTAAGTGCATTTACCTCTTAGTCATCTACTAGTGGGGTTTAGGGAGTGATGTAGGTGATAGGGTTGGTAGTACGAGTTCTTTCATAGGCAAAAGATGGTGAAAGGATGAGAGGAAGAAAATTGGGGACAAAAATGGGCACCAACAAGAACATGCAATCTCCAAGTCCCAAAGGAGAAATATGAAGAAAAAATTGAAAGAGAAATGTTGTCCTGAAAACGAAAACACTAAATTAAAACTAGATGAAGCATGAAGTTGCTAATCAAAGAAGTTATGCGAATGTTCTCAAGAAGACACCATACTAAGAAGATAAGAAGAAGACTCAACCTCCTCCAAGGTAGGATAATTTTGTAGGTTTTAACCCCATACAGAAATTACCTGCATACGAATTCTAAAACACAGAAAATAAACAATGCGAGATCATAACACATAAGACACATATACATAGAGATTTTCCCCTGGATCCCAAAACCGGGACTACCAGCTGGATTTTTCATTATGTTTCTTTCAATGTTACAATACATATTTATACATGTTGAAGCATCCAATACCATGGACCGAAAACCATCGCGTCCAATACCATGGACTGAAAACCATTGCGTCCAATACCATGGACCGAAAACCATCGCGTCCAAAAAACATGTGCGAAATCCATGTACAAAACCATAGGTGGATCCGCCCAAGCTAACGTAGGGTCCAAAACCAAAATTTTCTGGGGCGCTGCCCCGAACCCCATAAAGTGGGGTTATGGGTGCCCTTCAAACCCCCTATTAACTACGTGGAAAGAATATAACACAACCCAACATTCTCCCACTTGTTTTCTTTCCACAGGGGGCCACAAGAGAGCTTAGTCATTTTCCCAGCCCTGAAATTCCCATTGTCTCTCTACACCAAGAGAATTTCTCAGAGCTCACAGATTTTGTCAATGCATCTGTAGTATTCTTCAAAGTGTCCACCTTTACCAACAACACCTTTTTGTCTTCTATCATATCCCTCACAAAGTGATATTGAACATAAATGTGCTTTTTCTTTGAATGATATGCAGGGTTCTTTGCCAAGAAAATTTCACTTTAGCTATCACAGTCTATCCTTATAGCTTCCTGTACTAACCCCATACTTGAACACAATCTCTGCAACCAATCTGCTTCCTTGCTTGCATGAGTGGCTGCCATGTATTTTGTCTCTGTAGTTGATAGTGACACTACAGATTGTTTCTTACTCATCCAACTGGCTGCACCTCCAAATAGGTTAAACACATACCCACTTGTAGATCTTCTCTAATCCAGATCTCCAGCCTATTCTGCATCAACAAAGCCATGAATATTCAACACTCTGTCCAATCTTGGTCTTCCTCGGTAGCAAAGACCATAATCACTAGTGCCACGTAAATATCTGAAAACCCGCTTCACTGCTGTCCAATGCTCCTTTCCTGGTTTTGACATAAAACTGCTCAATACTCCCACTGCATGTGCAATGTTTGGTCTAGTACAGACCATTGCATACATTAGGCTACCAACTGCACTTGCATATGGAACATGGGACATGTCCTCTTCCTCTTCTTGTGTCTTTGGACATTGTTCAGTAGATAGCCTCACACCTACAGGAATAGGAACCTTCACCGGTTTACTATCCTGCATATTAAACCTCTGCAGTATTATCTTGACATACTTCCTCTGGTTTAACCAGAGCTTCCTCTTTGCCCGATCTCTTTTAATTTCCATTCCAAAAATATAAATATAGTTTTCAGCACCAAGATCTTTCATGTCGAATTTGGAGGACAATTGGGTCTTCAAATCCTAGATAATTTCTTTGTCATTTCCAACCAACAACATATCCACATACAAGACCAGATAAATAACACGGTAACCAATTAATTTAAAATACACACAGTGATCTACTTTACTTCTGGTGAAGCTACGTCCCCGTATAAATGTATCAAAATTCTGATACCACATTCTTGGTGACTATTTTAACCCATACAAAGACTTCTTTAATTTGCATACCAGTTATTTATTACCCTTCGCTGCAAAGCCTTGGGGTTGCTTCATGTAGATTTCCTCTTCCAGATCCTCGTGAAGAAATGCTGTCTTCACATCCATCTATTCTACCTCAAAATCAAAAGCAGCAGCAACAGATAAAAGTAATCTAATAGAAGTTACCTTGGCAACAGGAGAAAAAATATCACCAAAATCAATTCCCGGCATCTGGGAATAACCTTTTGCTACCAACCGAGCTTTCTATTTCTCCACTTTTCCTTCTACATTTGTTTTCTTTTTGAACACCCATTTGCTGCCAATGGGTTTCCTTCCAGCCGGCAACTCCACCAGATCCCAAGCCTCATTTTTGTGCAAATATGCCATTTCATCAACCATGGCCTTTTTCTAGAGTTTTCCATCCTCTGAATCTACTATTTCCTTCATAGTTCTGGGATCATCATCAGTAATAGATAAAGCAAAATTTGAATAGAAAGCAGATGGACTATACCTTTCAGGCTGCCTTCTTTCTTGAACTAATCATCTCAGTCGGAGTTTGTGGCTCTTCAGCTTCTGATTCCTCATCTGTTGTAGAGTCTGATTCTTCCTCCTTTAGCTCAAACTCTATCTTATTAGGTTCCTTTCGTTGGACTTCATGTTTAATAACATCTTTCACTTCTCTGAACACCACATCTCGGCTGTACACAAAATTCCTTGTGACTGGGTTCCAAAGCTTATAACCCTTTAAACCATCCTTATACCCAATATAGATGCACTTTTCAGATTTACTATCCAACTTGGTTCGTTTCTCCTTTGGAACATGTACATATGCATCACATCCAAATACCCTCAGATGTGAAAGAGAGGGTTTCCTACCAGTCCATAACTCTTGTGGAGTCTTATCCTCCAATGCTGATGAGGGTGACCTGTTGACCAGGTAACATGTAGTATCCACCACCTTTGCCCAGAATTCCTATCCTAACCCGACACCACTGAGCATGCTTCTTGCCCTTTCCATCAATGTCTTATTCATTCTTTCAACAACTCCATTTAGCTGAGGTGTATATGGAGTATACCACACTTATTACAAAATTCTTCAAATTCCTTATTGCAAAACTCTCCATTGTTATCTGTCCTCAACACCTTTATCTTCTTCTCTGTCTGGTTTTCCACGAGAGCCTTAAATTCTTTAAACCTGTCAAAGACTTCAGATTTATTCTTAAGGAAATATATCCATGTAGTCCTTGAGAAGTCATCTATAAATGATACATAGTACACAGACTTACCCAATGATGGAACCTTCATAGGTCCAAACACATCACTGTGCACAAGTTCTAATATTTTTTTCACCTTCTTACTACCAGAGGGGAAACTCACCCGATTTTGCTTCCCATATACACAATTTTCATAGAAATCAAAATCTAGAGAGCTATTACTCATACCTTCTACCATACCTTTACCATGAAGTATCCGAAGGCCCTTTTCTCCAATATGTCCAAGCCTTTGATGCCACAACATGGTTTTTTTCTCCAGAGACCACTAGATTTTCTGCTCCACTTTCAGGAACTACAGAACTATTGCACCCATCAATAACAGTGCTACCTTGCAGCTTGTACGGAGTTCCAATATGAAATCCTTGCATCAATACTAGTCCTCCTTGAACCATCTTGCAGGTATCCTTCTTGAACACTGTTTTTACACCTGCATCATCCAGCTTGCTAACATAAATTAGATTTCTGGCTAATGTGGGAATATGTAGAAAACCTGGAAGCGTTCTAACCCTTCCACCTTCCAACTTCAACTTTACTTTTCTGCGACCAACGATTCTGGCCTTCCTGTCATCCCCCATGAAGACATCACGACCATCATATTTCTCATACTCATAGAACCACTCTCTATGGGGAGTGAAGTGAAAGGATGCACCTGAGTCAATCAACCATGCCTCATGATCTACATGTGTACTTGAAGAAGCTAAGTACACATCCCCACCTTCATTTGAGGTGGTTTTCGCCTTTGTAGAAGGAGCCTCATTAGATCCCTTTCCTTTTTCAGGAGTTTTAGATTTACAGTCCCTTTTGTAGTGCCCTTCCTTTCCACATTTCCAACACACCACCTTTATAGGTTTTCCTAGAGATTTAGATCTCCCTTTAGATTTAGATCTCCCACTTGACTTATTTTTGTTTTTGTTCTGGGTCCGCCCTCGTACAGACAAGGCATCACCATTTCGGCTCTCCATATTTTTCTGTCTCATCTCCTCCATTAGTAATGATGAGACTACTTCATCAAAATGCAAGGCAATTGCATTGCTACCTATTGCAATAACTAGACTATCCCACGAATCTGGTAGAGAACACAACAAACTGATGCACTTATCTTCATCTAAAATTTTAATATCAATAGATGCTAACTGACTTACCACAGTATTAAATGCATTCATATGCTCTGTCACAGAGTCTCCATCTTTCATGCTCAGGCTATACAGCTTTTTCCGCAGGAACAGTTTATTCACCAAAGACTTAGATTGGTACAAAGTCCCTAACTTGTCCCACAAAGCCTTTTCCATAGCTTCCCCTGATACATTCAGCAATACTAAATCTGAGACACATAATCGTATTGTGCTCTTTGCCTTCTGATCCAACTTCTTCCATTCTTCATCAGACACTCCCGTTGGTTTAGTACCCGGATCTACCGCGATCCACTGGTCTTTGTCCACCAACAGATCCTCCATCTTGAGTTTCCACAACTCAAAACTATAACCATTAAATTTCTCGATCTCTATCTTTCCACTGCTCGCCATCTTCTTTCACCACCAGAATCGATCTTGCAGATCTCCCACTGAATAGGGTCTACCACAGGACCGAGCGAAACCCCTCAGTAACAAAGGCGTCCCCTTGAAGCCAAAACAACTCTAATACCAAATGTAGGTTTTAACCTCGTACATAAATTACCTGCATACGAATTCTAAAACATAGAAAATAAACAATGCGAGATCATAACACATAAAACACATGTACACAAAGATTTTCCCTTGGATCCCAAAACCAGGACTACCAGCTTGATTTTTCATTATGTTCTTTTCAATGTTACAATACATATTTATACATGCCGAAGCATCCAATACCATGGACTGAAAACCATTGCATCCAATACCATGGACTGAAAACCATCGCATCCAATACCATGGACCAAAAACCATCGCGTCCAAAAAACATGTGCAAAAATCATGCACAAAACCTTAGGTGGGTCTGCCCAACCTAACATAGGGTCCAAAACCAAAATTTTCCGGGGCGCTGCCCCGGACCCCATAAAGTGGGGTTACGGGTGCCCTTCAAACCCCCTGTTAACTACGTGGAAGGAATATAACACAACCCAACAAATTTCAGAAGAACATCCTAGAAATATAACTCACCAAGGTAGCCAAGTATATTCCTTGGTTGTTGCTATTCATGTACAATTTTTTTAATAAGGCTAGGGATTGAAAATATTATAGTGGGTTTAAATACAAAGGATATCATCAAAACCCTAGAAGCATGTTTATAAGTAAACAAGTTACAGACCCTAATGGATTCTCCAACAAAAGGCACACAAAAATTTCTCCATCATTTAGGTACAACATATAATTCTTTAAATCCAATAAAGTTGGACATATTATAGGAGATTGTAGATGTGACATGAAGTGGACTCCTATGTAGATTAATAAAGAAATAAAAATATCTAGGGTTGGGAGAAGAAAACATGATGAGAAAGAAGAATAAATATAATTTGGGTGAGCAATCCTAGAAAAAGAAAGAAATCATTTTCATCTAATGCCAAAGGGGAGAGAGAAAGACAACGAAAGTGAAGAATGGATACATGAGAAGCATGATTGTTGACATTAATGACAAAGGGATATATTGTTGGAAGAATGTTGTAATTGATGTTAAGGGGTTTGGACCTTACAATTGATGTAAAATGGCTTGGAGACTGGTTTGGAGCCTACAATTCATGGTTGGCACATATTGCATATTCAAGTGGACGCCTTTTAAAATACAAGTTTTAAAATCACTTTTATCAAAGGTAAAGTTGGTTGTGGGCATGTCAAATCCTTCTAAATCAGGTAGCCCCCCACACCACATCCAATATTTAATAATATGATGATCATCCATTCTGACATCACCTCAACTAAGAAAGACAAGCTCTAAGGTAGTCATAGGGATTGAAGAAAAACATATATGAGAGGAAAAGGATAGAGACTAGGAAAAACAAATTGAGGCATCTTTTGGTTTATTGATTTGGATAGAACTCTAGAATATATTGTGGTATATGTTGAAGGATGTAACAAACTAAGAAATAAAACCAAGACTAATAAAAGGTGAATTTGTGGCCTTGATGCTATGTTTCTTCTTGAAGAAAAGTTCTTAGTTCTAAGAATAAAATGAGCTCTCTGTTATGTGCATTTTTATGAGAATATGTCCAAGTTATAAGATGAATTTATCCATTTGTTGCAGGTTGAAATCATTATTGTTAAAAATTGTTCACACCTAATCCTCTAGGATTGCGAAAAACATGTAAATATGTAAATATAAAGTTAGAATAGGAATATAATTGAGAACATGAATCCTAAGGGTAACCATCCATTTGTATTTAATTATAGTCAAACTATTGAAATGAATAATTCAAGAGTTACTATCCATTCTAGCTTGACACAAGCCCTGAAATTTGAGTTAGTTTGTTCCTATCCAAGGTTTACCGAATCATTTTTAGAACATGTTCTGTAGGGAAACAACCATAGAATAAGTCATAAAGCCTTGGACTTTTGAACATAAGGGATGAAGTACTTCATTCCAATGGAAAGAGTAACTATTTTGAGATAAGGAGGGTGTTGTTATGTGATAAGGTAGTCTGTTGAATTATGTAGGGTTGTAAGAAGTAAAAGGAGTTTGAAAGGCCTAATTAGGCCACACTCTAAAGAAATAATTGAAGGGGGATTAAGGTTTGATATAAGAACCAATCTTAGGAAGAGGTTAAGGAAAACCTATGGTAGAGAATTCATACATAGTGGTAGAAATGGTCATGATAACCATATAACTTCCGAGATTATATGAAGAATTGAGGTATGGGATTTTTGTTAAGCTACATTTCTATATATTAATGTTTAACAATTTCTAGTACAAAAAGGTGAAATTTATAGTCATTGTAAAATCCAAGCTTATGGTGTTCTAGACTGAGTTTGAGGTTATTAGAAGCTAGTCATATGACAAACCAAAGGCACACTGAATTGTGTTTGGGAAAGAAACTTGAGGATGTGAATTTGCATGACTGAAAATTTGATGATGATGGTGTAGTGAGACAACAATTGATGAGTAATAGCAGTTGAATAAGAGGACAATGGAGATATTGTATGATTTTTGAGATTGTTGAGTGTTGTTGTAATTAGGTCATTATCCTTGGTATGAGAGCCCAAAATTTGTTTTTCTTATCTTAAAATTGTAAGGGTGGTACTGTGGTGCTAGGAAAGGAAGTTATAGCTTCCTCTAGGAGGTTGTCAACTCTTTCCTGTGGTAGCTGGTAAATAACCAGGGGTTCTAGCTCCTTCTAGTAGTGGCTGGTAAAAATGGAAATTGTAACTTCCTTCAAGATAAAAATAAAATTGTTAATATAAATTTTGCATTCCTTTGATGTGATATGATTGGTTAATTCTTTTTGATAATAAATTGCAAGAAAAAGGTAAATATTGATTCACCTCACCCCCATAGTATTTCCAACATAGAAAAAGTATAAAAGGTGTATCTTGAAGCATCCATTTGATCAAGGTTATTATTCTAGCAACATTTAAAGCCCCAAAAGTACAAGATGATAAACATTTCTCAATATTCTGAAAGAGATCCTCCCATATGTTCACTCTCATGAGGTTATTGACAAGGGGTGCCCCAATGTATTTGGATGTAAGGGAGCTTCATCGAATGCCAATAATTATATATATTAATTTGGATCGTATGGGGGTGTTGAAGAAAAATATTTGGGATTTGGAAAGATTTATGTCCATGCTTGATGCATTGGAAAAATATGATATAACTAACTTAAATTTATTATCTTCCTTAACAATTGGTTGAGCCATGAAACGAGCGTCATCAACAAACTTTTGATGTGTGGAGGGAAAGTTGAGTGGTCCCAAGGGAATCCTTGTTAATGAACCCTTCGATATAAAATGTTTAAGTGCTCTATCTAAACCTTCCACCATGAGGAGGAAGAGATAGGGGCAGATGGGATATCCATTTCCAAGATTGATGGAGGGATAAAAAGTTCATGAGGGGGATACATTAACCAAGATATTGAAAAAAAATCATTATTGGTTGCATGAGCCATGGAATCCAGATTTTAGAAAAACCATAGGATTTTTAGCATGTGTAAGATGAATTATTAGTTAATCCTATCAAAATCCTTTGACATATCAAGTTTAATGATCATACTCATATTTTTGAAGGTGGAGAAGGAGTGTATATGTTTGCGAGCTATATGAATAATATTGATAATTTTCCTTCCATCTACATATACTATTTGTTCTTGATATATTACTTCAAGGAGGAGAGGCTTCATTCTATTGGCTATGGAATTTGAAATTTTTTTGTATGCTACATTGCAAAGAATAATGGGTTTGAAGTTTGCACAGTTTTTAAAATGAGATTCCTTTGGAACTAGAACAATAAAGGTTGCATCTAAGTCCATAAGAAATGAATTTGATTTCATTTAATTTTTAATAAATCACATCATTCCTTTGCCAATAATCTTTCAAGATTCCTAATAGAATTGTGTAGTGAATCCATTTAGCCTTAGGGATTTGTTTATGGACATCTCCATTACTTTTTCTTCCACCGTTGCTAGAGTCTCCTCTCTCATAACAATATCATTCTATTCATCATGACCATTTTTAGGTATATTATCAATTCCTTTTTTTATTTCAGGTCTTCTATCCCTTATTGGTTCTATTAGAATATCACTAAAATATTGCTTGAGTTTTAAGGAAATTTTGTCATGGATCTCAATTTTTTGGATTTAAGAGTTCCCGATACTGAGTATTATGTTGTGTTGTTAGTGTTAAGCCATTGATCTATGGAAAAACTTGGTATTTTTTTCTCCCTCTTTTAACCATTGTACTCTTTCCTTTTTCTTCAAGATAATTTCCTCTTGTTTCAATGATTATTCAAGTTGAATTTGAATGACGTGTTCTTTTTTTTTTCTAATCCCTCACTTCTCCCTTCCTATATGATTTCTTATTGGGTGCTCTCCATTTCTTTTTCCAATTTTTTCTTTTCTTCATGTACTACGTTGATGAATTCTATTATGTTCCTTTGATTTTGTTTTTTTTCTTATTAAATTTCAATTTATGATGAAAGTGATACGTGGTATTTCCTTCTATGCCATTTCCTTCATACCATCACTTTTTGATGTTTTTCACACAAGGGGGGTGCCTTATCCTAAAATCTTCAAAGAAAAAAGGTATGTTCCTCGGAGTGTTGAAGAAAGTGTAACTAGGTTTGGTCTTCATAAATGTAATTTTTATCTTTGTACTTGTAAAGGAAAAGAATTATTATTTTTAATCATTTTAAAATGAGTTTCTTGCTCATTGCATAGGTCTAGCACATGTTGAAGTGCTATAGGAAAGTCAAAGAGTTAATGCACTTATTGAATACCCCTTGAGGTCAAGTTATACAATGTAAATATGTCTATGTAAAAATGTCAAGTAAAAGTGTCATGAAATTGAGTCAAGAAAAAAATACTCCAAGAAAGTCAAGCCTCCTCTTGTAAAGAATTAATTGTGGTCGAGAAATTTGGCTCCATGTAAATCTCAAGTCAGCCCTCGAAGAAGGTCATGTCAGCTCAAAGAGGAATGGACAAACTCACTATAAGAAGGAAAACTCAGCCTCATTATAAGGGCACACAACTGCTCTAAAATAGGAAGAGGAAGAGGTGTGAAAAGGTGAGAAGAATAAGTCTTCTATACAAAGAAAGGAAGGCTGAGTAGGATAACTCTATTTTTGGGTAAGAAGGGATGCCACACATGCCAGATTAGGGCACACTTCCTAATAAGAAAATGACAAGACATCACAACCATAGAAAGAAGGTTCAGTGGGGTCACAAAAGAAGTTATTCATCAAGCCAACAACAAAAGAAGGACGGTTTTGATAGTTCCATATTGAAGTATTTGTTGTAGGTATGATTTATGCCACACGTGCGAAGAGAAGAAGTAAATTCTATTGCTAAATGAAATTAGTGATCACAACAATGATAAGGAGGTTGGTCAGACAAGAATAATGACATAAATAAGCCCTCCTCAATAAGTAAATAAGGCTCCACCTCAAGCGAAGAGGGAAAAAGAAGAGTGTCTCTCCTAAGGTATGCATGACTACGGTTTCTATAGTAAAGCCATCAGTTGAGAAGGATGAAGAAGAAGGTCAAGGTGTAGCAAGAGGAATTGATCTCAGATCAAAGGGAAGGATTAAATTATGCTTGTAGGATATAATTGTCAAGGCTCTATGGTTTGGAAATTTTCAATTGAAGCTTCAATATGAGAAATTTTCAGAAGGGTTTTCCTATTTAGGTGAGAGAGGTTTTTTCCCGGATGAGAGCCAAAATCTTGTGTTCTTGTCTCTTTTGTTTTGGTAGATGTTTGTTGAAGTAAGATAACACACACCAATAATAATAAGAGAATATTGTGTTAATAAGAAAAAGTAAAAAGTACCTCACAAATAGTTATCATCGTGAGAGGAATCTTACCCTGAGCTAAATGCCCTAGATTCTTCAACATGGAATCAGAGATAAGGTGATATATCAAGAAAGGGCATCACAAGAACACACAAAATGTTGAAACATCAGATCAAGAATCAAGGGCATCACAAATGGAATCATCAAGAAGAAGGGATACAAGATCTATCAAAATCAATAAGAATCACTAACTTCCTTCCTAGATCTATCAAGGAGATCTATCATCATATTCCTCAAGGAATTCTAGGAACAATGTAATCATTGAAAATAATATGGCATTCCATCTAAGGCATCTACAATAAGGTTCATCCAAGACGAGTCTCCATCAAAAATCCATCGTATTCAAAGGAAGGCACCCTGATCAATGCCCATCAATGAAGATCTATATATCTACATATTGAGAAATTTTCATCACCAAGAAAGTCTCTCACAAGGCACTTTGAATAAAGTATCTTGAAGAATTCTAAGATCCAAGACTACCCCAAAATTTAAATCATCATGTATCAAGGAAACTACAAGATCTCTTAATCACTAACTCTATATAGTCAGTACATTTATGTCCTCTGCTAAAAATATCAAAATTTCATTTTGCAAGGAGAGAAATAAATTGGTTGAGATCTTAAATTTCCTTGCATGGAAAAAGAGGAATGATCTCATTCTCAAAGAGAATGATGTTATTTTACTTTGCTAGGGCTTGAGTTTGATAGAATCCATCAAGGACCCTCTCATACCTTATGTATAGAAGCTAGAATCATCTAAATAAATCTATGATAAACTAGTGGAGTTATTCTCAATTAGTACAAGATGGAGAAGTTATATCATTGTGTAATGAATTATATGAAAATGATGATCTCCAAGGAATAAGGAAATTCTCCCTACTTCATGAAGGTCTCTGAGATGAGAGACCAGCTATAGGAATTAGGAGAAGTTATGTATGACATAGAGATGATTATTGTAGTCCTCAATGCATTACCCGATGAATGGGGAAACTTCACATCCAACATATATGCCAAGAAGGAAGCCACCCCGTTTGAATTTTGGTTTCTATGTCAAATTGAAGAAACTCGACTCAAAGCCAAGGAAGATGTGGGATCAAAGGAGCAATAATTTGCTTCTATGGCCAAAAGAAAGGGAAAATTTGGTAAATTTTGGTCCATAGAGAACGGGTAAACGAGATATGTCTAAAGTCTAATGTTTTGGCTGGACGAAGAGTCAAATATCAACAATGAAAAGCAATCCAAACAATTAATTGTTGGTTGAGCAGTCATCATCTATGAGAAAAACTAAGTTAAAATATCTGGTCATAGAGATTTCTACAGGAAATTATGCATCGTTGTTGACTAGAGAGCTAGAGAATGCATCAAAGGTAACTCAAATTTTGAGTCTTGATGATTTTCTATTTATGCAAAGTTGAATTTTGGATATTCATTGATGAAATACTATCAACCGATTCGTTTCCTTTAAGAAGTGTGATCTATCTCCAAGTCAAACTGAAAGACTAAGGAAATCATCTCAGTAAGATTGTAAGAAAACATAGACCTGTTGAAGACATGTGCATTGAGAACTGCCTGATGCGTGTGATGGACCATGTTTATTGAGCTGCTTTGGAATGAAGTTGTACAACGTGACTCCCAGTCCCATTCGACCTATGATTTGAGTGGAGGTATGCCTACATATGAAGTCTCAACATTAATTTTAATGTCCCTATAACATACTTTATGTACATGTGAAATGTGAATGGAGTCATGTAATTAAAAATGAATTTTATATATCTTTCATTCAACATGCACATAGAGTGGGGTGAGAATGAAATTTAAAACTTAACGTTTCATAAACTTAATATGTTTGAGAATTAGTGGAGAATAATATTTGGATGAAGAGAGAATTAGTGGTGAATATGATGAGAGATAAGAAATTTTGGTAAATTTTTAATGGAAATTTTGGAGTAATAAGTAATTTTTGGAGTGATAAGGTGTGATTATTATTGAAATTTGAGGGTTTTGAAAAGTTATTTTGTCAAAGTGTGTTGTAATAAAAAAGATGCATTTTCGGTTGTACTCGACACCCAAGGTCCACTAATGCAGAATTGGTGTAAAAATATGGAGTCAAAAGGAAATTTAAGTCAAGTCAAAGGTGATTGTAATGGGTGCATGATTGGCAGGGCCCCACACCCAAAGTCTATTCATTGTAAAGGAAACATGAAGAGTTATTGCAGTTGTTGTTTGTAGCAAAAAGAGGAGCAAGGAGTGCTTAGGAGTAAGGTTCAACTGAAATGAACCATTAACCAAGTTCAGAGGAGATAACTTGGAAAAGATTAAGTTGCAGGTTACAGTGAATAAAGTGAAGTTCACAAAAGAAGATGAAGATGGATCAAGAGAAAAGTCACAACGACGATGCCATAAAAATTGGCATTGGTGATGACAAGAAAGAGATTTCTGAATTAAAAGTACGACTTGACCTGTTGCTAGAGCTATTACAAAGACGTGGGCATGGATGGGTAATAAAGAGAACAATTAAATGGCCAATTAAACAATTGATGGAAAGAATACTGAAGCTCAAACTGAAAGGTTTAGAAGTAGGGAAACTCAGATAAATATTTACATTTGCGAACTAGAGAAAGGATCATTGCTTGGTGACAACGATGATGAAATGAACGTGGATTTGGTTCCTACAAATGGCACCATAAATTATTATGAAGAATAGTCATTGAAGACTATTGTGTAGATTGAAAAGAGGCCAGAACAACCCGAGGATGATGAATGTATGGATATGGACACCAATAAGAAAATTGAAGAAGATGAGTAAGATTCAGTGGACAAATTGAAGGATTGTATGCATGAATCCATAAGAGAGACCTCTAGGTCTCATGATTTTGAAAATAATACTTATTCTGTGTTTGCATGTAGTGGAGAATCACAAGAAACTGAGAGTAAGCTCAAAATTAAGAAAGCTCATGAACCATTGGAGGAACCTATGAAAGTCTACAAAGGCATAGATATGGGTTTGTTGCTGTAGAAATAGTTTTTTTAGAGGATTGGTTGGACAATCCAAAGAACAATTATAAAAGAAATGAAATGATAATGGACTGCAACAATTTCATAGAGGATGAGGAAGAGGTTTCAATGAAGAAAATGCAACAACAAAGTGGTAGTAGTGAGGACGACTTCAAGGAGAAGAAGTAGAGAATGATAGAAGATGAGTGTTACCCTAGTGAATTCATGGAGCGAAATAGTCATTTTAAACAAATAATGGGTTATTTTTACCAACAAGAAGGGAAGTTGGACATGAAAATTGAAGAGATTAGAAGATTGATGGTGAAAGTGTCCCAAAAGAGACATATTACAAGAAGGAAAGAAGATGGCAGAATCTTGTTGATGACAACACAAAAAGCATATAGCAACAAGGGGAAGGGAGAATTACAACATAAATTTTGGAAACCTGGAAAACAGAAAAAGACAACAATAGAATCACAACAATATGACAAAGAAATTGATCAACGACAAACTAAAGTGTGGGATCTAGGAGGATGTGTAATCAATTATGAAGACATATGGTCGGGAGACCACAAATTATTTTTACCTAGGGAGTCTGATGTTAAATACGTAAATGAAGGAAATGCATTCTTCTTATGTAGGGCTAGCTTCTTATGTAGGGCTGGAGAATTACAACATAAATTTTGGAAACCTGGAAAACAGAAAAAGACAACAATAGAATCACAACAATATGACAAAGCAATTGATCAACGACAAACTAAAGTGTGGGATCTAGGAGGATGTGTAATCAATTATGAAGACATATGGTCGGGAGACCACAAATTATTTTTACCTAGGGAGTCTGATGTTAAATATGTAAATGAAGGAAATGCATTCTTCTTATGTAGGGCTAGCTTCTTGTGTAAGGCTCTCTCTCTCTCTCTCTCTCTCTCTCTCTCTCTCTCTGAGTGATAGACAAGTCCTAAGTTTTAATGAGTGCCCCATAATGAATATTCTTGACTTAGGATGGTGCCCTAGAATATCCATATTATTATTGACTTAGGATGGTGCCCTAGAATATCCATATTATTACAATCCATGTTTTGAATCTAAAACAATATTCATCATCAATAATAATTTGTGTTTTATCTATGGAAAATATAATGCATATGTTTAGACTAATGTAGATGTTAAATACCTAAATAAAGGAAATGCATTCTTCTTGTATATGGCTATTTTTTCAAAATATATGATTTTATTTCTTGTTTAATTATGAAAATAATTATATCATGGTTGGTGCAAGCTAATAATGGCCTCTCTCTCTCAATTGAATAGTAAATGAAATTATAAGGCATTGAAAATACTCTTGATCAATGTGCATTGGAAAATGGAAGAAATCAATCAACATGTGTAGTCATAGCTTGGTTGATTTAGAGGAAGAAAATTGAATGAAGGAATGCAAGAAATTTAGTTTGGCTGAGATTAAGAGTTGTAAAATTACCACATTTTTGCATCATCTTTTCCTTATTTTTAATTACTTCCATATATGCATGATTATGTATCAACCAATTTTAATGCTCATGTGAAAAAGTTATGATTAAAGTGTTTTCATTGTCATTTTTAGTATTTAGATAAATTACAATAAGTATTGAGGTGAATAAGTGTATTGTGTATTTAATTTTTAAGTAATTTATCATGTGTGAACATTTTTTTTTATAGGAAAGTGTCCATAATCTAGTAGGTTGAAGAAATTCAAGTTAATGGAATAAAGCAATTGTAGATCCATGTATTGTAGATCTAGAAAGCCATAGAGGAGGAGATCCAACAACACTAGTCATGTAGCCATTTGGGGAAGACAATATAATAGATAAATTTCATAGTTCTAATTATTGCAAGGCATATTTCTATGTCATCATGTGTGGATATAAATTTTTATAATATTTAAGGACATTCCATGTATATACCATGGATATAGGGAGCACAACACTATTATTAATTTTGTTAAACATATTTTGGGCAACTTATTGTTAACCACATTACTTATTTAAAATTTGACAATCCAATGGGAGTTAGAATGAACCTTGGAACTATTTATGAGTTGTAGTCAATTGAGAATAAGATATCATCAATTGGATCTATATTTAGATATATTTTGTAATCACTTGAGAATATTCTCAAGTGTATCTATATTTATAATTTTTTTTGTAATGAATTGGGAATATAGTATCCTCAAGTGGATATATATTTAGATATTTGTTTCATGAAATATTAATTATAAAAGATATTTCCATCTCCATTCAAAAGGGAATGAATCCTAGAGCACATAGTCCTAACAATCATGGTATAGAATACGAATTTCCTGAGATCTTGTTCCCACTCCAACTATATAGTTTGTGGTGTTATGTGATTTGGTTTGAGATATGTTTTTACTGTTCACTTCAATGCCTTATTTTGGAAGGCAGACATCACTCCATTAGAGTCTAGCATTATATAGTTAAATCAGTAATATTTGATTTCTTGTCTGTGTGTGTATTTGCATATTTATCTATGTTTTATTTTTATTTTTGCAATGGATTTTTCATTTCATATATTATTTTTACTAAATATTTTCCACAACAAGTGTTGTGACTGACAAAAATTGGGAAGTCCCCAAATCAAGCAAGATGATTTCTTGGAAATGGCAGTGTTTCCATTAGCATGATCCTTATTCAAATATATAGTCATTGAAAAGAGTGATTTGGATGTAATGTAAGTTCCTTTCTATGTAGAAGCATATTAGAAAAAATTATCCAAGTATTTGTAGCCTATACATACAATGCAAAACATCTCACAAGTACATCAAAGACCTTGGTTGAGAAGCTAAATGCACAAGTGTTATTATCCTAATGGAAAACATATAGAAACAATACTTGAACCACCACTCCCCCTACCATATATGATCACCTTTCACCTCTTCTAACCTCCTCTTCCTTTGTTTCTCTCATCTCCCACCATAATTAACATACCTCTGAGTCTCAACTATCTTTGAATTTTCTCCCATGTTCCCTCTTTTCCTCCCATACGCATGTACATTCCCTCACTCCATATTTTATTAACATAAATTGTGTATGCTTGTGAAATTTCACTTTTCCAATTAATTTTATGTAGCTATTTGTAGATTTTTGTTTTAGTGTTGGTTTGGATTGCAAAATTGGAGAATAATAAAGAGTGTCCATCTTGTTACTATGGATGTTTTGAATCTAAAACAATATTCATCATCAAAACTGATTTTTTCTATGCAAAATATAATGCAAATGTTCACACTAATGTAGATGTTAATACCTAAATGAATGAAATTAATTCTTCTTGTGTAGGGCAATTTTTAAAAAATATATGATGTGAATTCTTGTTTAATTATGAAAATAATTATGTCATGGATTGTGCAAGCTAATGATGGTCTCTCTCTCTCTTTGAGTTTGATAGTAAAGGAAATTATAAGGTATTGAAAATACTCTTTATCATTGTGCATTGTAAAATGGAAGGCATCAATAAACATGTGTCCTTATAGCTTGGTTGATTTAGAGGAAGAAACTTGCATCATGGCATGCAATAAATTTAGTTTGGAAGAGATTATGAGTTGTAAAATTACCACATTTTTGCACCATGTTTTCCTTATTTTTAATTCCTTCCATATATATATGATTATGTATCAACTAGCTTTAATGATCATGTGCAAAATTTATGATTAAAGTGTTTTTCTTTGTATTTTAGTATTTCAATAAAGTGGAATAAATATTGGGGCCAATCAATGTATCCAATATTTAATTTTGAAATAATTTATCATGTGCCAAAAAATTGTTATAGGAAAGGGTTCACAAGCTACAAGGTTGAAGAAATTCAAGTTATTGGAATAGAGAAATTGTAGATACATGTATTGTAGATTAGAAAGTCATAAAGGAGGAGATCCATTTTATCTTCCAAATTCACCTCTCTTTACCTAACTGTCATACCCACCTTGCCTTGTCTCACCTATCTATGGAAGACAATTATTATTATTATTATTTTTCACCTATCTATGGAAGGCAATTATTATTATTATTATTATTTTAATGTAACTAGAAGGAATATTTTTGTCTTTTCCATATTGGCCATTGATGCAAACATGAAGAATGGAAATATCAATTAGAAATCATCTGAGGAAAGAGAATCCAATTGAAAGGGTCATTGAAGGAAGAGAAAATGAGACCATAGGTATTAAAAACTGTAGGCTTTCACGAGGTCAATCCAAATTTTATCACATTGGGTATCACTATTGTTTCTCCTCCATCACAAGATAATATTAATAAATCCTTAGATATAAATATAATTCTAACCTTGAATGAAAATATAATAATTGTTTCATGAAAATAGGTTGTTGAGATTAAATTACTATGAATAGATTTAGAGAGGCAAGGAGTCCACAACCTTCTACTAAAGATATTCATATGTTTTAGCCTTAGTTCATAATTAAACATCACAAAAAGTACCCATAAGCATGTACATTCTCCTTCAAAAATTCACTAGTAATTTATTTAAGGGGTAAGAATTCCAATGTTTGTGGCTCCACAATAAAGAGATCAAGAATGCTAAAATATAAGTCCAACCTCTCTACCTATACTATTGTTAGAATTATTACATGACTTTAGTAAAATTTGTAAGAAAAATTATTCTTAAGAATGTAGTAGTCTAAACATCTACTATCACAATTAATTATTCGCAATACTATAAGAAAATATTATTTTCTAAAACAAATATCTTATATAATTAAACTATAATCTCAAAACCATTTGTAGGTTTTCTAGGTGGGAAAACTTAACAAAGCTTAGAAAATACATTTATGGGCGTTCATTCTTAGGCTAACTTATTTATACATGAACTTAATTGGAGTAAATAAGGGACTCAAATAAAATCCTTGGCATCCAAATACTAGGACTTCCTCTAAACAAAAAGATGTGTTGAAATTGAACAAGGGTTTTAGAGACATTGATACCCACACTAAACAATCTATTGATATGAAACAAAATATAATTTTATGGAATATGGAATGATTATAGTGCACTTAATTGAGGATAAATATAATTCAAGAATTCAATAGTTGGTGCATTCAACTAAAAAAATATGTAATGCATGTTTTACATACAACATGGAATTTTGTGATTATTTTTACATACAATTTCATTTTATTTTTTAAGATTTTTGCAGTGGAATGATTAGTTATATTACTACAAAATCTATTCATAGCATGATAGATAAAGGACAAAGGATTGAGGTGCTTTTAAAAAATATGTCTTAGTACATTACCCAAGTGTGGTGGAATGACATTATTGAGAAAGTGCAAGCATTTAAGCGCTAATGAATAAATGGTGAAGGAGGTTTCCATACAAAGCTTCGAATATGTCATGTATGATATGGCATGAGAGAATCAAAGAATAAAAATACAATGAGTGATTTAGGAAGTTAAGTCATATCTTTGTTTTTTAGATTACACTTTGAAATGTGATGTAGTTGATTGTTGTAAGAGAGAAATTATATATATTTTTATTTTCCAACTAGGTTAAAGTCTATGACTATGGAAAAGTTATTGGAAGAGACATGCCCATATGGCTCAATGCAAAGTTGAACATTTTAGAATATGTAATTGTATATTTAGCATGGGTGCTCTCTTATCAATTGTTGATTTTCTACACTTCCATCTAGAAAATAACATTTAGATCCAATAGTTTCACTCAAAACCAGCTAGGCTAATAGTCCACATTACATATAGGCATGGAACAAAAAATAGCTAAGACAAAAGAGTTAGATTGAAGGAGTGTCACTTTTACAAAAGTGACAATAGGTGCCATGAATGAGCTCACACTTAACATTGCTTTTAGTTTTTTACAAACACATGAAAGATAATAATATATAGAGGGATCATAATTGGATTTGGTAATATGGTTTTCTATTTCATTCCAAAATTCCTGTGCATTTCAATGGTTTTATAGGTTGGATAAAAAATAAAAAGTGCCACAAATTTAGAGTTATTTCAAAAGTAAGCATGAAAGAGAAGAGAATGGATTAGAAAATATATACACAACTTCATATCCAACTTAAAAAATAGTGATATATATATATATATATATATATATATATATATATATATATATATATTTATGTAATAAATTGAAAAAATACCAGAAATAATTATACTCTTCAAAAATAAGCGATGAAACCAGAACTATTATATCAATATCTTGAAAAACTATATCACGATAATAATAAGAACTGCAGCTAATGAATATCCTATCCTCCCATGGCACTTTACTCAGCACACATAGTCCAGATTCCGAAAATAAGCGAGCACACATAGTCCAGATTCCGAAAATAAGCGAGGAAGCCCAGCATTTTATAACAATAACTTGAAAAACGGTATCAATAATAGCATCTAATGAATATCCTATTCTCCCATCGGACTTTTCAGCACACAGAGTTGACATTCGAGAAAGAGAGTTCAGCAATTTGAAATAATGTAGGAATGGCCAAGCCGCCAACTCTGGAGGATCCTGGTGAAATATGACCGCCCACAACGAAAAGCACTGGTCGATATCCATCATTAGGATTTTTGGGGCGGACCCCCACAATTACATTTTCAGCTAAACAAGATTTACACTCATTTTCCTCCCGAAATTGATATGAGGTGACATCCTTGCCAGGAAATTTTGATAGTTCGCTCCACGTCGGCTTACATCCATCTTTGCCACCCACCTCTTTGGGATCAATAGTGGATACCGGACCTAAAACCAATCCCCCATCCACAAAAAAAGATAGCCATGATTTCAACCTAGCTTATACTAAAATTACGAACGAATGGTTGTTTTAAAAATTACGAATTTCTATTTTTAACATACCGCTAATAAAAATTATCACAAGAAGGGCGTATAAAAAACCCTAAATGTACCAGCTTAAAAACCCTTAACGTAACATACTGCTAAAACAAAATATCATAACAAAATGAGCGTATAAAAAACCCTAAACGTAACAGCTTAAAAACGTACCAGCGTATAAGAATTAACAAGATAGACGTACCAGGTTTAAAAAAAACCCTAAACCCTAAACGTACCAGATTAAAAAAACAGCGAAAAACACTAAAATAAGAATTAAGAAGATAGACGTACCAGCCGGTCTGATGGCTGTGACAAGATGACCACTCCCAACCAAAAGTAAAAACAAAACAGTAAACTGAAGTTGGTATTTCATCTCGCAAACTGTAAACGCCATATCTTCTGCTTGATTCAGTCACAGATACTCTCCTTCGCAAACAATACGCGGTTCTCTCCTTCGCAAACAATACGCGGTTACTAAATCATCTTGCATCTCAAGCGAACAACACGCTCCTATAAATAGATATCAAATTAGATCATGGTAGCCCTCTTAAATAGATATCAAATTAGATCATTGTAGTGGTATAATAATAATAATAATAATAATAATAATAATTATTATTATTATTATTATTATTATTATTATTATTATTATTGCATAATAGCTCATGGAAAATTGATTTAAGTATTAGTGAGTATTGTTTAGACATCTTAGTTGGCAATTTAATTTAATTCCTCACAAATTTAACAATTTTATTTTGAATACATTTAAAATTTTATTTAATTAATTTTTAGGATTCATTTATTATATAAAGGATTTTAAAATAAGAGATAAGGGGCATTAATTTTTTGAGATTCATTTATTATATAAAGAATTTTTAAATATGAAATAAAGGGCTTTTATATTTTCATTTTAAAAACTTTGATTATAAAATTTGGACATTTCATATTTAATTAAAAATAGTAGTTATGTAATAATTAATTATTTAATACTTAAAATATAAATAATTTATCATTTTAGATGATAATAATAAAATAAAAAATATTATTATGATTGACATATTCAATGTGAGTTTAGGTAGAAGATATAATAATCATAAAATTAATTAATTAATATATATATATATATATATATATATATATATATATATATATATATATATATATATATATATGTGGGGATTAAAATGATAATTATTTTATATAATATTAATATTATTTAAAATAAATTAAATAATAATGTTAGGTTGAACATAAGTTTTTAAGTAATGAATTGGTTAGTGTTAATATTATAAAAACATAATAATTTATTTACCAATTCAAATAATAATATTAACTATGAATAATTTACCATTTTAGATAATAAAATAATTAATATAATATTATTAGGATGACCCATTCAATGTGAGTTAACATGATTAATTAATATATTTATCGACTAAAATGCCAATAATATCTAAGTATAATTTATTTATATAATATTAATACTATTAAAAATAAAATAGATAATAATATTTGGTTGAAGATTAGTTATTATGTAATGAATTAGTTAGGGATAATATTAAAAATAATTTATTTACCAATTCAAATCATAATATTATCTATGAATAATATTATTAGTCAGGGTTGACCTATTCAATGGGATTAGGTAGAAAAATAGTCGTTATCATGATGTAATGAATAAGTTAATATTATTTAAATAAATTAATAAAGAATTAACCATTATGTAATAATTAAATTGTCAATAATATTGTGACAAAAATAATTATCTAAGATTCTAATAGTTAAAGTGTATAAGGTTGTTAGGAAATATTCAAGATAAATATTATTTCTCTCAATTTAAGAATCTATTATGAAATTACCAAAACCAATAAGGTCTATTAGACAGAATTAAACATCAAAGGGTAGATTAACCTCATTCAAAAGGGGAAAAGAAAAGATTGGGAAGACTGATAGAAAACAATAGAAGAATGAAAAAAGATGAGGGTGAGGAAAGGGCGCAGGAGCTAGGAAGTGAGAGCTCGAATCCAACTTTTACTCAATTTCCAGCCATCATCCCTACTGAGGTTTTTCACATGCCTCTCAATCTCAATCGCTTCCCTAAGTTTCTTGTGGTCGAAATGATCAATTTTAGGAATGACTCTAGATTATTCAATGTAAACATGGTGTTTAGATTTCTCAGCATGTTCTGCAAGGGCCAAGGTGCAGGAGTGATTATGTCTGATGTCAACAACATGTTCACTGATCCTCTGCTTAATAGATCTTCCTGTTTCTCCAATGTAGGGGATACCACAAGAGCAAGGAATGAGGTAGACCCTTTTGAGTCCTCCGGGTCAATAGGGTCCTTGACCAATCTAAGAGAATTTCTAATGGTATTGAGAGGCTTGATGGAGGAAGAAACATTAGTCTTCTTAAGAATATGGGTGATCCTATCCGTGGTTCCTTGGATATATAGGAGATAAACCTTAGGAGTAGGATCGGAAAGAGTGGGTTTAACCTTCTGCTCTTTGCTAACTTTGTGAAATGCCTTGAGGCTAAGGGGTCTGCTATACCCATTGTTTTCAAAACCTTAAGAAGATGAGACTTCTCCTGATCAAGATGGTCACTATTAGATATTCTTAGAGCCCGAGTAGCGAGAGTGTTGAGAACCCCAAATGTTTGAATAGGGAAATTATGAGGACTAGCATGGAGGTATTGTTCCGTGTGAGTCTTCTTTCAAAAATTTTGGTGACAGATGGAACCATCCTCCCTCCTGGAAAGGAGAATGTCGAGAAAGGGAAGGTGACCCTTCTCCTCAACCTCCATAATGAACTTGATGGAATTTGATTGAGAATTCAGGTGGTTGAGTAATAGATCAAGCTTCTCCCTTCCATGAGGCTAGATGATACAGGTGTCATCGACAAACCTTTTCCATTTTTTAGGACGGAGATTAGTAGAGGCAAGGGCCCTTGTCTCAAAGTCTTCCATGAACAAGTTTGCGACAATGGGGGAGAGGGGGGAGCCCATCACAACACCACAGGTTTGTTCATAGAACTCACCTTGGAAACTGAAGAAAGTAGAGGTGAGGCAAAGACCAACCAACTTTCCTCCAATCTCTCCCACTCTGTCGCTATGCCTCCTACTCACCTTGCGATCTCCTTTCATGCAACTCCAGTCTTATCCACCTTGTCCTCTGCCATACCGGTAACATCCATACCCCATCGCATTCTACTCCCTTCTTCCCCTCTAGTCGCCATCCCTCCCCCTCCTCATATGGATGACTGCGATACCTCAGTGTACTCTTCCCTAGATTATTCTGACCCCTGTCCCTGAGATCTCATTCTTGGCTCCTCCCCTCTTGTCGCAATCCCTCCCCCTCCTCGCATGAATGACTGCGATGCCTCGGTGCTCTCTTTCATAGATTATTTCGACCCCCCTCCCTTAGATCTCGCTCTCGGCTCTTCCCCTACACCTGGTTATGATAACTCCTTTATCTCTAATGCTGATTTACATCCCTCTCTTCCATTCCATAACAAATCTTATGTCAATACTAAATATAATATGGATAAATATTCTAAGATTTCAACTAAATTCAAAAATAATAAAAATACTATCAACGACTTCATTTATGATAACAACTCCTGTGTCTCGTTTAATAACAAAAACAACTATAATAATAATAATAATAATAATAATAATAATAATAATAATAATAATAATAATAATAATAATAATAATAATAATAATAATAATAATAATAATAATAATAGCAATAACAATAAGAATAATAATAATAAGTTAAGCTTTAAGAATGTGATTAATCTCCGAAGCAAAAATTTTGATCTCTCCGTCTTTAGTCTCCTTAATAAAGGTCTCAATTTTTGCCTTACCCTAAATAAGATTCCTACTGATGACAAAATCTATAGCATCGAATACGGGATCAAGGACCTCCCAGACAATATCAAGGAGACCATTAGACAAGACTGCGTCGTTATTCTTAGGAAGGCTAAACCTCCTAGGAAAAACCTCAGTAGGGCTTATTTTCTTGCCCTTAAATCCCTAAGGGATGACCCAGACATTTTTGTCCTTAGGGCAGACAAGGGTGGAGTTGTTGTCATTCTTGACAAGTTTGATTATATCCACAAAATGGTAGAACATCTATCTAATAGTGGGAGTTACACCAAGCATAAGAAAAATCCCCTTAAGTCCATTTCTAAGGAGGTCTCTTCTGCGATTAAAGAAGATCCTTCTCTTAATCCCCTTTGCTAGAAGCTCATTGTAAGCACCCCCCTTACCCCTAGAATCTATGGTCTTCTAAAGATTCATAAATTTGGTGCCCCCTTGAGACCTATCATTAATACCATTAACGGTTCGACCTATCCTCTGGCTAAATTCCTAGCCCAAAAGCTCAAACCTCTTGTGGGTCACACTGATTCTTTTGTGAAAGGCTCTGCCTCCTTTGTTCAAGAGTGGAAAGACCTCAAATTAGATCCCAGTGATTTACTGGTGAGTTTTGATGTCATTTCCTTATACACCAGAATCCCCATCCAAGAAGCCATTGATATCATTAACCGCATCACTGATAAAGACACTGCCAAGTTGGTTGGTCTTTGCCTCACCTCTACTTTATTTAGTTTCCAAGGTGAGTTCTATGAACAAAACTGTGGTGTTATGATGGGCTCCCCCATCTCCCTCATTGTCACAAAATTGTTCATGGAAGACTTTGAGACAAGGGCCCTTGCCTCTGCTAATCTCCATCCTAAAAAATGGAAGAGGTTTGTAGATGACACCTGTGTCATCTGGCCTCATGGAAGGGAGAAGCTTGATTTATTCCTTGACCACTTGATTTCTCATTCAGATTCCATCAAGTTCACTATGGAGGTTGAGGGGAAGGGTTACCTTCCCTTTCTTGACATTCTCCTTTCCACGAGGGAGGATGGTTCCATCTGTCACCAAGTTTTTCGAAGGAAGACTCACATGAAATAGTACCTCCATGCCAGTTCTCATAATTTCCCTACTAAAAAATTTGGGGTTCTCAGCACTCTCATTACTCGGGTTCTAAGTATCTCTGATAGTGACCATCTTGATGAGGAGAAGTTTCATCTTCTTGAGGTTTTTGAGAACAATGGGTATAGCAGACCCCTTAGCCTCAAGGCCTTCCACAGAGCTAGCAAAGAGTAGAAGGTTAAACCCTTTCTTGTCAATCCTACTCCTAAGGTTTATCTCGCGTATATCTAAGGAACCATGGATAGGATCGCCCATATTCTTAAGAAGACTAATGTTTCTTCCTCCTTCAAACCTCTCAATACCATTAAAAATTCTCTTAGATCGGTCAAGGACCCTATTGACCCGAAGGACTCAAAAGGGGTCTACCTTGTTCCCTACTCCTGTTGTATCCCCTACATTGGAGAAACAATAAGATCTATTAAGCAGAGGCTTAGTGAACATGTTGTTGACATCAGACACAGTCGCTCCCACACCTCGGCCCTTGCAGAACATGTTGAGAAATCTAAACACCATGTTTGCATTGAAGAATCCAGAGTCATTACTAAAATTTATCATTTTCACCACAGGAAACTTAGGGAAGTGATTGAGATTGAGAGGCATGCCAAAAACCTCAATAGGCATGATGGCTAGAAATTGAGTAAAAGTTGGATTCCAGCTCTCACTTCCTAGCTCCTCTGCCCTTTCCTCACCCTCATCTTTTTTCATTCTTTGTTGTTTTCTATCATTCTTCCCGATATTTTCTTTTCCCCATTTGAATGAGATTAATCTACCGTTTTATGTTTAATTCTGCCTAATATACCTTATTGGTTTTGGTAATTTCATAATAGATTCTTAAATAGAGGGAAATAATATTTATCTTGAATATTTCCTAACAACCTTATACACTTTAACTATTAGAATCTTAGATAATTATTTTTGTCACAATATTATTGGTAATTTAATTATTACATAATGATTAATTCTTTATTAATTTATTTAAATAATATTAACCTATTCATTACAACATGATAATGCCTAGTTTTCTACCTAGTCACATTGAATAGGTCAATCGTGACTAATAATATTATTCATAGATAATATTATGATTCGAATTCATAAATAAATTATTATATTTTTTAATATTATCACTAACCAATTCATTACTTAACAACTTATTTTGAACCTAACATTATTACTTAATTTATTTTAAATAATATTAATATTATATAAAAGAATTATCATTTTAATCAATAGATATATTAATTATTTTTAATATTATTATATCTTCTACCTAACTCACATTATATATCTATATCTATATCTATATCTATATATATATATATATATATATATATATATATATATATATATATATAATGATAAATTATTTACAATTTCGATATTAAATAATTAATTATTACATAACAACTAATTTTAACTAAATGTTAATTATTTTAATAAAATTATTATGACTTAATAATTTTATTTCACCAACAGCTAATTTTGAACGGCTTTCCCTAAACATTGATGCATCCCTGCTATTTATTCTCTCAAATCCACTAGTTTCTCACCTTGTAAGGAGGATGAACAACATTAGTTGGTTTGAAACTTCGACCCAATTCTTACAATGTGATTAATCCAAAAAACTATTCTCTACATTATAAATATTATTATAATTATTTTCTTTATTAACATTAATATCAATTTATTTAATAATTATCTAAATGTATTAAAAATGTATTTTTTAAACAATTTAAAATCTTTGAAAAGGAAAAAAAAAATTAATACATGACAAAAAACTATTTAAAATTAATGAGGGAATTTATCCTAGGCACCCTCTTTAAATCACGGGAAGTAGGTACTCATGTTTTTTCCATGGTTAACTTTTCTACATGAGTTTAATGACCAAAGTGACATGTTGAGTTTATCTTGAGTATAGAAGTAATTTTATTTTTTATTTTTTATTTTATTATTTACTTATTTATTTATTTATTTTGTAACATCAAGCCATTTATATTACTCATATAAAGTAGGTACTCAATATATATATATATGGTTTGATGTTACAGAAAAAAATTATAATGACTACTATACTCAGATAAACTCAACATGTCACTTTGGTCATTGAACTCAAGTAGAAAAGATAACCATGGAAAAAGCATGAGTACCTACTTCCTTGATTATATATATATTGCTCTACTACTCCGGAAATTAGACCAAGCATCATAGATTCAAAAATTTTAAATTATTAATATCATTCATTATCTGAGAGTATCATAAACAAAAACTATTACTAACATAGAAAGTAAAATCTATATTCATAAACATACTAATAACATTAATTAAGAGTTTTGCTACAAATTATTGGATCTCTTCGGCTTTGTGGAGAAGTATCCCATTGGACTACTAATTGTAACTTGGTGTCAATGTGATATAGGTGCATCTAACTTTGCTCAATTGTTTATTAGAGGAATTAGTTTAGAAAGCTAAGATTTAATTAATTATTGTATTTTTCCCTATAGTTTTTAAACGAGAATGATAATTCTTCTAAATAGGAAAAGGTTCGAGGGTATTGTGGAAGGTTTGAGAAGATTATGGATTAGTTAGCTCTTATCTAGGGATAAGGGATTGGATGAGAGATTTTAGGGATCAATAGAGGTCTTTTGGGAGTTAGTTTAGGGATCTAGAACTTACCTTGGGTTCTAATCCATTTGTATAAATTGAGGTGAGCCGATGAGGCATGTATGATGTAGAAGAGTGTGAGTGAGTGCGAGGAATGAGAAGTTCTCTTGTAGTTATTTTTATTAATTAATTATTTTCATTTTTTGTGTATAACTATTGTGTCATTTTCAATAGTGTTGTGAGCTAATGTTAATGAGTGCAAGTCAATTTTCATAAATCCATTTGTATAAAATGAGGTGAGCTTATGAGGCATGTATGATGTAGAAGAGTGTGAGTGAGTGTGAGGAATGAGAAGTTCTCTTGTAGTTATTTTATTTACTAATTAATCATTTTTAGTTTATGTATATACCTATTGTGTCATTTTCAGTAATGTTGTGAGCTAATGTTAATGAATGCAAACCTATAGTTAGATGTTTATTTTACGTGTGTCAAACATTAGTATCAGAACATCAGAGAGGAGGGAGGAGCTGAATTTGCTGTGCATTTTTGTGAAACTTTTGAAGCAATTGGAGAGAGTTGTTCAAGTGAAATATTTGATGCAATGTTGCTAGATAGCAAAACATTTGGTGACCCATCTGCCTTGGGTCGTGAAATATTAAGCAGAGTGTTGTTGAGTCTTTATTGGAGTGCCTAGTGTTATTTAAAACCAACTAAATAATAGAGGGGGCACCAATAATTGTAGAAAGTTGAACAACCATTTTGGCTGGACAAAGAGTCAAATATTAATAATGAAAAGCAATCCAAACAATTGATTGTTGGTTGAGCAATCGTCATCTACGAGAAAAAGTAAGTTAAAATCTCTGGTCATAGAGATTTATACAAGAAATTACGCATCGTTGTTGACTGGAGAGCTAGAGAATGCATCAAAGGTAACTCAAATTTTGAGTCTTGATGATTATCTATTTATGCAAAGTTGAATTTTGGATATTCATTGATGAAATACTATCAACCGATTCGTTTCATTTGAGAAGTGAGATCTATCTCCAAGTCAAACTAAAAGACTAAGGAAATCACCTTAGTGAGATCGTAAGCAAACATAGACCTGCTTAAGACATGTGCATTGAGAACTGTGTTGATGCATGTGATGGACCATGTTTATTGATCTGCGTTGGAATGAAGTTGTAGAACGTGACTCCCAGTCCCATTCGACCTATGATTTGAGTGGAGGTATGCCTACATATGAAGTCTCAACATTAATTTTAATGTCCCTATAATTTGATTTGTATACATGTGAAATGTGAATGGAGTCATGTAATTAAAAATGAATTTTATATATCTTTCATTCAACATGCACATAGAGTGGGGTGAGAATGAAATTTAAAACTTAAAGTTTCATAAACTTAATATGTTTGAGAGTTAGTGGAGAATAATATTTGGACGGAGAGAGAATTAGTGGTGAATATGATGAGAGATAAGAAATGTTGGTAATTTTTTAATGGAAATTTTGGAGTAATAAGTGATTTTTGTAATTTTTGTAGTGATAAGGTGTGATTATTATTGAAATTTGAAATTTTTGGAGTGATAAGATTGAAATTTGAGGGTTTTGAAAAGTTATTTTGTCAAAGTGTATTGTAATAAAAAAGATGCATTTTCGGTTGTACTCGACACCCAAGGTACACTAATGCAGAATTGGTGTAAACATTTGGAGTGAAAAGGAAATTTAAGTCAAGTCAAAGGTGATTGTAATGGGTGCATGATCGGTAGGGCCCCACACCCAAAGTTTATTCATTGTAAAGGAAATATGAAGAGTTATTGCAGTTGTTGTTTACAGAAAAAAGAGGAGCAAGGAGTGCTCAGGAGTAAAGTTGAACTGAAATGAACCATTGACCAAGTTTAGAGGAGATAACTTGGAAAAGATTAAGTTGCAGGTTACAGTGAACAAGGTGAAGTTCACGAAAGAAGATGAAGATGGATCAAGAGAAAAGTCACAATGATGATGCCATAGAAATTGGCATTGGTGATGACGAGAAAGAGATTTATGAAATAAAAGTATGACTTGACCTATTGCTAGAGCTATTACAAAAACAAAGGCATGGATGGGAAGAATACTAAAGCTCAAACTGAAAGGTTTAGAAGTAGGGAAGCTCCAGATAAATATTTACATTTGTGAACTAGAGAAAGGATCATTTCTTGGTGACAACGATGATGAATTGAATGTGGATTCAGTTCCCACAAATGGAACCATAAATTATTGTGAAGAATAGTCATTGAAGACTATTGTGTAGATTGAAAAGAGGCCAGAACAAATCGAGGGTGATGAATGTATGGATATGAACACCAATAAGAAAATTGAAGAGGATGAGGAAGATTCAGTGGACAACTTGAAGGATTGTATGCAGGAATCTATAAGAGAGACCTCTAGGTCTCATGATTTTCAAACTAATACTTATTTTGTGTTTGCATGTAGTGGAGAATCACAAGAAACCGAGAGTAAGCTCAAAATTAAGAAAGCTCATGAACCATTGGAGGAACCTATGCAAGGCTACAAAGGCATAGATATGGGTTTGTTGCTGTAGAAATAGTTTTTTTAGAGGATTGGTTGGACAATCCAAAGAACAATTATAAAACAAATGAAATGATAATGGACCGCAACAATTTCATAGAGGATGAGGAAGAGGTTTCAATGAAGAAAATGCAACAACAAAGTGGCAGTAATGAGGATGAATTCAAGGAGAAGAAGCAGAGAATGATAGAAGATGAGTGGTACCCTAGTGAATTCATGGAGGGAAATAGTAATTTTAAACAAATAATGGGTTATTTTTACCAACAAGAAGGCAAGTTGGACATGAAAATTGAAGAGATTAGAAGATTGATGGTGAAAGTGTCCCAAAAGAGACATATTACAGGAAGGAAATAAGATGGAAGAATCTTGTTGATGACAACACAACAAGCATATATCAACAAGGAGAAGGGAGAATTACAACATAAAGTTTGGAAACCTGGAAAACAGAAAAATAAAAAAAATAGAATCACAACAATATGACAAAGCAATTGATCAACGACAAACTAAAGTGTGGGATCCAGGAGGATGTGTAATCAATTATGAAGACATATGGTCGGGAGACCACAAAATTATTTTTACCTAGGGAATCTGATGCCGGTGCATCTAACCTGGGCCAATTTTTTATTAGGGTAGTTAGTTTAGAAAGCTAGGATTTAATTAATTAATGCATTTTTCCTATAGTTTTTAAGAGAGAATGATAGTTCTTGTAAATAGGAAAATATTTGAGGGTATTGTGGAAGGTTTGAGAATATTATGTATTAGTTAGATTTTATCTAGGGATAAGGGATTGGACAAGAGATTTTAGGGATCAAGAGAGATATTTTGGGAGTTAGTTTAGGGATCTAGAACCTACCTTGGGTTGTAATCCATTTGTATAAATTGAGGTGATCCTATGAAGCATGTATGATGTAGAAGAGTGTGAGTGAGTGTGAGGAATGAGAAGTTCTCTTGTAATTATTTTTATTTATTAATTAACCATTTTCAGTTTATGTGTACACCTATTATGTCATTTTGAATAGTGTTGTGAGCTAATGTTAATGAATGCAAGCCTATGTTTAGATGTTTATTTTAAGTGCTTCACATTGTTAGAGGATGAAAATTCAAGGTTTTTTAAATTCTTGGAAAGAAGTGTGATTTTTCTGTTGATCTTATCAACTCTATCTAGCATCTCTGCCATGTATATGGTTAGTTCTAACTATGTATCTTCCGTATCAGTGAGGACCATTCCAATTAAGGTTTTATGTGCCAATATAGAGTTATAATTCACATGTATGAGGTAACCGTGATCCTAGTGGATTTCCCTACTTTAGGTATCGATTCCCTGGTTTCTAGTTCTATATTTCCATATGGAATAAAACATCTTGACCGACAAAGCTATTCTTCCATGTCAAGAATAGCCCTTTGAATAGTTGTAGGGATTATATCATTTAAACATTCCACGGCTACCTTGTTAGCTGTAGCTGTCTCAGCCCACATTTGTTGAGTCGAAGAAGGACTAAAGTCTAAAGGAGGGAAGAGACCAAGACATCCTCTTCTTCCATTGCACTGAGGAGCTCATAATTGATGCCTAACGATAGTAAAAGGAAGCAAACAAAGGGAGGAATCCAAGTGAGGGGCTTGTGCAAGGGAGCCTGGTGAGGAACCTTTCAATAAAATAAAGTGATCTAAACTAGGGGGAAGGGAAATAGTATTATACCTAAGTAGGTGAATTAAATTAAGGGTAGGGTGAGAAAGTAAATTCAAACTGTCAGAGAGTCAATAATTAAGAGATGAAAGAAGATAAGTATGGGAGAGAATATAAAAGGAGAGATAGAGCTAAAATAGTGTATATAATGAGGGGAGAGTAAGCAATTTACCTCAGTGAGAAGATCAAGCCCCCCAAAATAATTAAACCTATAAGCAAAAAAAATTGGAAGCCCTCAAAGCCAAAAATGGAATTCAATGTAGTTTAGGGAACTTCTAGAATTGAAGCATAATTCCAAATAGAGATGATGCTAATAACAAACCTATATCCATTGAGATTGCTATATTTATCTTCTTTAATATTTTCTAACCAGGGAAAATTACCAATCCAACATTCCTCACCAATTCTGTGGAGCAATATTTTCGAACCAACAACACCATCCCAACTCCTTATAGTCCATGGTTGGAAATTTATATTCACACAACCATCACTAAGCCTTATGTGCTTTACCCTACCTAGCCATCCCTTAGCATTATGCTTTAGTTGTTCACACTAGCCATTATGAGTCCCAAAATTCCCCTACATGTCAAGATCGAAATTGAGTGTACAATGCCCAAACTTCACATGGTTGAATACATGAGCACTAAAATTTTCCTTAAACATGTTCACATGATTTCCATAATGTGGAGTTGGCTAGACCATGAAGGTTGACAAATGAAAGGAAACTTTCCTTATTCTTTTGTGATCATAGCACTCGTCCTGAACTAGGGAGAGTTACCTTCTTTGAACACCCTCTATGGAAAATATGGTCTTGATCTACTAATTCTTTGCAGGAAACCATTAGTTGGTCGAGGATGTGTTTATTTTAGTTGACATCTAGAACTTCTCCATTATATTTTAGTACTAGATTGGTGGGCTTTTTAGCTAATTTATTTCCATTTCTTAAAACATGCACAAGAATCGAGGTAGTAATTTTAGCTAATTGTCCAAGATTCTTTCTATATTAATTATGAGCCTCCAAATCTTGGTGAATTTCACTAGAGTCGAGCCATTATATATATATATATATATATCATTGTATTGGTGATTTTGGAGTCCCCTTCTATGAAAAGTTTTTGTATATTTAGTAGGTTTGTTGTAATTAGCCCTTGATATAAAGCATGAACCTCATATGCATTATTGATATCATTGCCAATTTCTCATATATATATATATATATATATATATATATATATATATATATATATATATATATATATATATATATATAATCTATATCCTATCGTTTCTGAAGACTCATCCATAGCTACATGGGGCTAGTTTTCCTTTAGAGGTTGCATGTAATTCAGTGTTAGGAATCCCTAAGGAGGGGTAAACCATTTATTAAGATGTGAATTAGGATGAGGGGTGTAAAGTTGATTAGTAAAGACATATTTTTGTAGTCCAAATAATTTAAGTATGTTGGACTCCTTTGAGTAACATTTCCAAACCGGATTTGTACATGGAGTGATTAGAACAAATTCCCTTACATTCCCCATGATTGACTGCCAAATGGTATCTAGAGCCATAGGTTTTTCTTCCTATCGTTTCTGAAGACTCATCCATAGCTACATGGGGCTAGTTTTCCTTTAGAGGTTGCATGTAATTCAGTGTTAGGAATCCCTAAGGAGGGGTAAACCATTTATTAAGATGTGAATTAGGATGAGGGGTGTAAAGTTGATTAGTAAAGACATATTTTTGTAGTCCAAATAATTTAAGTATGTTGGACTCCTTTGAGTAACATTTCCAAACCTGATTTGTACATGGAGTGATTAGAACAAATTCCCTTACATTCCCCATGATTGACTGCCAAATGGTATCTAGAGCCATAGGTTTTTCTTTGAATATTTTCGTGTTTCATTCCTCTTATACTTATCATATGATGAATTGTGGGAAGAGTTTCTAGGCTCTTTTTAAGATGATATTGTTGAAGGGCGTTGATTTCTAGTCTTTAATTGTGGAGTGTATGCTATCCCTTGTTATATCTATTTGTTTGAATATTATTGTCAATCTCTCACATAAATCTAAAGAAAAATTACAATAATTTATAATTTTTTCAGCTCTGTTTATATTTTTCATGCATAGGTGACACCTTACTCGGACCTAAAACCCTCTAATTTATCCTAGTTTAGTATTTTATTTTGCAAGAGTAACCACATGAAGAAATTTATTTTGGGGCACGTTTTGGCTTTCCACTATTTTATTCTATAGTTATTGCAAGGATATTTTATGCCTACATTATATTGAAAGTACCTTTGGGTTTATACCCCTACTGAAGGATGTCATTCCCATGTTATCTTCCATTTTTCTTGATCTCTAGCTCTTTCATTAGGGTCTTAGATTTTTTGCAAATGTTGGTTGGCTATTGTATGTTTTCTTCCCAATGTATCCACTAGTATTGCATCTATGTAGAAGTGCATAACCAATGTTTTTCCTTGTGATTTAAGGCTAGATTTGAGGTTTTCAACATCCCATTCCTATTCAAGTCTTGGCCATTGCTTCTAGGAGTCTTCTTAAAGAGGGATAAGTTTGTATCCCAAACCTCCCAAAAACAATGATCTTGAATAAGGTGTTTATTGTTCCATTCCTAGTTTCATAAATGTTATCCTTTTATTTGCTTGTGTAGACATACTAGTGATATTGATTGATGTCTAGAGTGTATTTATTTTTCCATATTTTTCTCCATAGATCCCTTGGGTTTTTAAGCCATATCCACCACATTTTGGTTCCCAAGGCTTGAACTAGAATTTCTAACTCTCTTAGGCCCAATCCACATAATCTCAACCAAGCTATAAGACTATCCCTCTTAATGAAACCTATGAGATGACATGCTTGATTTCTTCATTTAAACATACTTCCATGAGGAGAAGGTGATATGGGAATAGGTGTTATCCTTGTCTAAGATTGTGGGAGGGATAAAAAGTTTGAGAGGGGGATTCATTAACCAAGAAAGAGAAAAAAATATTGTTATTAGTTACATGACCCATGAAATCCAAGTTCCAAAAAAATAAGAAAATTTTATCATGTGGAAAATGAATTTCCAGTTGAGCCTATCAAAATCCTTTGAAATATCAAGTTTGATGATTATACCCAATGTTTTTGAAGGAAAAGAGGGAGTGTATATATTTATCAGCTATAAAAATACTATCAAGGATTTTCCTTCCCTCTACCTATCCTATTTTTCCTAGGAGATTTTTTCTAGGAGGAGAGGATTCATTCTATTAGCTATGAAATTTGATATTATTTTATATATTACATTGCAAAGAGTAATGGGTTTGAAGTCTGCATGGTTTTCAAAATGAGATTTCTTTGGATGATTTCCTTGAATTTTCAATAAGTGCACTATGTCTTTATGTTGGAGGCTTAATCCTCTAAGGGTTGCGGTGTGATGAATCTAACAATTACTATGTACTATAAATGTACATCTATGGTAATAGTAAAATGAAATTCACTCTTATATCATTCATGTCTCTTCACATTTCATATTCCATATGTGTTTAACATGGTACTAGAGCTCCTGGATTCCTTTTTATACATGTAACTCCTATATTCTGCCAATTTTCTACCCCATTTAGATTTTACTGCCTCGTGATTTTGAACGCATGAGGGTGTCAGAAGTTTGCGGCATTGAGGAGCTCTGGTGCTGTGAGAGTAGAACGGAGGTGCATTAAAGCTCTCTTGCGCAAATGGTATGCCAATATTTAATGATTGTGTCTCTTTTACGAATATGTTGGAGTGTTAGTATATATTAACAGTTTTTATAGACGGTGTTCCGACTCCACTATTACATTGAATGGTGGTGACTGTTACATGCCCTATCGCGTCCTCCCATACACTATTCATATGATGGTTAATACCACAGTTAATACCGCTCCCATCATACCACATTTAATAGATCTACTCCTTGCATATCACGGTTATTACCACCCTTGGGTAGATGTGCTGCACCATATGTTGGTACCACCTCCGACTCTGCTGTGGTATCCACATATTCCATACTACATACAAGCTCGTCTCCTTCGCCTGACTCCACATACTACGTTGTTTAATGGTTGTTTGAGGTTGCACTCCTTCGCCTGACTCCACGTACCCACCCAACACGCTGAATGGTATTCCCTTGTCTCTCGTTGCCTCCTGTTGGATGACATGACATACCACCAGACAACCATGCCACATGTATTACGTTGAATGCATCTTAAAGTCATACCACATATCAGTTGCCCCATACCAATACCGCCATACAACTTCTGGCCCACAACACTATACCATACCTCACACCATTTCATTGAATACCGCTATATCATACGTTGAATACTGCCTTCCGTCACGTCGATACTGTTCATACTCCCATACCATTGCGACCATACAGCCATAGTCATGTCATGGTATTATCTCAGGATGCAATAAAGAAGTGAAACGCAAATTGTATAGTGCTTTTGGAAATTCAACCTTTAGCTAAATCATTGTTGGCAAGGAAAGCATATTATATTCGATCCAAAAAAAATGAGTTGACGTGGATATAGATACAAGTTGCAAAATTTTGTAAGTTAGCTAGCTGCACTTGTAAATTCATATCGATATGAAGGTCCATAAATGTATATGCATCTTGCTAATTATGAAGCAAAGATGGTAAGTGATATTAAGTACAAAGAGATCAATTGAATGATGTATGGTCATGATATTAACAAGAAAGGCACGTTGGGTTTATTATAAAAGAACATTCCTTAGAAGATTTATCAACACTTTCTCATTTTATTTCTTTAATCATTATCATTTCTTAGTGTGACCATTGGTTAGTGTGACCATTGGTTGTTGATGGGCATATTTTTTTCGTTGTGGATCTACAACAAAATTGTGCATTTGCTTCCTTATCACTCCTTTCAAGGTGCATTATTAGTTGAAACATTCACTCTCCAGTTGATGAGATTGAGTTTTTTCTTTGAAAAATGACTAGAATTGGTAAAGTTTTAGAGTTCCTAAAACTATGATACATTCTACTATTTTTGAGATAGTAAAAAAAAAAAAAATCTCTTGCTCATATTCAAACTTGTTTGCAAAATGCACAAGGGAAGATAGAGTTTTTACAACTTGAATCACAATTACAAAGAGATGAGTTACAGCAGAAAAGACATACTTCTGAACTTATTTTTGTTCAGAACAATCCCCTATCTAACTTTGAAACAAGATCCTATCACCATCTAGGAAGTCATCAAGTCAATAATCTAGAGGTTGATTAAGATCAAGTGCTCATTTCAGAAGCATATTTGAATACATGTGTGGAAATTCAGTCTGAACATTCCAAGCCAATCATCAGACCTTGGGAAGATCTTGTCAACAACAAGAACATAGCAGGTCTTGGATATGATAAGGAGGCCTCCTTTCATATTCCAGACCATTCCAAGCCCATTAAATTTCGAAGTGTTGGGTTTCTTCATGACAATTCACCTTCACCTATTCCTGCTCTTCTTCCACAATAACCACAACATAATTTCATATCCCAACATTGTGACAAACTTGTCCATATGAAAGATCAATGTTTTGATCTTCATCCATTTGACCACTGTCATAAAATCAATCATTCTTCAAACAAATTTTTAAAAAATAAGCATCTTAGAAGAATAAAGATTCATCTTGGATGGATCGCTTCTTGGTAATGGGCTTCAACAACCAAGAATATATTTGATTCATATTTCAAAACTTGTTCTAGAGTATTGAATAGTATTGAAGTTGATGTTTCTCCATCTTCTGACCTTGTATCTGATGGGGGGTAAGTGATGGTCATATAAAAGTTTCAAAACCACATCAAGCGAGATTGAGCCACAACCTACAATACCAGATTCAAAGCTATATCCATAGAGAGAGATGTCCTTGAGCATGCCTTTGGTTGGTGGCCAACCTTAAACCATCTATGCGAGGTTGAGACCTCCCTTTTTAGGTTGAGCTTCTCCCCATTCAAAGAATTTGGGACACTTCCTCTAGCATAATACTTCAACTTCTTGCGAGTTCTAGAAGAGTTCCTGGAATTTCATCAAGCATTCCAGAGTTGGTGGTCATACTTAAACCATCGTAGGTTGTAGAACTCCCTTTTCTAGGTTGAAGGTCTCCCTCTCCAAAGCATTAGGGACACCTCCTCTAGTAGAATATTTCACTTTCTTATCATATTTGGAAGAGTTTTGAGAAATGCACTAAGCGTTCCAATGTTGGTGGTAATCCTTAAACCACCCCTTCATACCAACATTTTAGAGAGCACATTCAACGTATTGCTTCCATACATATTTTTGCACATTTTGTATTACATCTCTCTTCTCGAACTCATACAAACCCCTTCAGATTAAAGGGGGAATTTTATACACCTAATCCTCCAAGGGTCATGGTGTGGAAGATAAACAATCAAAGGAGTCCAAGAGACGTTGAAGATGAATCCAACAATCACAAGAATCGATTATAAATGTACATCTATGTTAATAGAAAAATTCATTTCACTGTTTTATCATTCATGTCCCTTCACATTCCAATTGTGCTTAACACTTTGCTAATAACCTGTTGGCATTCCTAAAATAATTATGTAGTAAATCTATATGGCCTTGGGGCTTTATTTTTGGGCATATCCATTACTATTTCTTCCACCTCTACTAGAGTTATCTCTCTCATAAGAATATTATTATGTTCATGAATGATAATTTTAGGTATATTATTATTATTATTATAGCTCTTGTATCCCTTACTCGTTCCATTAGAAGCTCATTAAATATTTATTGAGTTCTAAAGTAGTTTCCTAATGGCTCTCATATTTTTAAATTTAATATTTCTTGAGGAGGACTTTTCCAATTAATTCTATGTAGCTATTTGTAGTTTTTTGTTTTTAGTGTTGGTGTGGTTTGCAAAATTGGAGAATAATAAAGAGTGTCCATCTTATTTCTATGGATGTTTTGAATCTAAAACAATATTCATCATCAAAGCCAATTTTTTTTCTATGCAAAATATAATGCATATGTTCACACTAATGTAGATGTTAATACCTAAATGAATGAAATGCATTCTTCTTGTGTAGGGCAATGTTTTCAAAGTATATGATGTGAATTCTTGTTTAATTATGAAAATAATTATGTCATGGATTATGCAAGCTAATGATGGTCTCTCTCTCTCTCTCTCAGAGTTTGATAGTAAAGGAAATTATAAGGTATTGACAATACTCTTTATCATTGTGCATTGTAAAAGGGAAGGCATCAATAAACATGTGTCCTTATGGCTTGGTTGATTTAGAGGAAGAAACTTGCATCATGGCATGCAATAAATTTAGTTTGGAAGAGATTATGAGTTGTAAAATTAACACATTTTTGCACCATGTTTTCCTTATTTTTATTCCTTCCATATATATATGATTATGTATCAACTAAATTTAATGATCATGTGCAAAATTTATGATTAAAGTGTTTTTCATTGTATTTTTTAGTATTTCAATAAAGTGCAATAAATATTGGGGCCAATCAATGTATCCAAAGAAGTTCAAGTTATTGGAATAGAGAAATTGTAGATACATGTATTGTAGATCTAGAATGTCATAGAGGAGGAGATCCAAAACCACTAATCATGTAGCCAGTTGGGGAAGATAATACAATAGATAAATTTTGTATTTATTATTATTGGAAGGAATATTTCTATGTCATCATGTGCGGATATCCATTTTTATAATATTTAAGTACATTCCATGTATATACTATGGATATAGGGAGCACCACACTATTAATAATTTTGTTAAACATATTTGAGAAACTTATTTTAGACCACATTACATATTTAAAGCTTGACAATCAACTAGGATTTAACATGAACCTTGGAACTATTTATGAGTTGTAGTAAATTGAGAATATCCTATCATCAAGTGGATCTATATTTAGATAGCTTTTGTAATTAGTTGAGTATATTCTCAAGTGTTTCTATATTTATAATTTTCTGGCAATGACTTTGGAATACCATATCTTCAAGTGGATATATATTTAGATATTTTTTTCAAGCAAGATCATTTACAAAAGGGAGTTCCATCTCCATTCAAAAGGGAATGACTCCTAGAGCCCATAGTCCCAACTATCATGGTATAGAATACAAATTTCATGAGATATTGTTCCCACTCCAACTATATAATTTGTGGTGATGTGTGATTTGGTTTGAGTTATGTTTTTATTGTTCAATACAATGCCTTATTTTGGGAGGCAGAGATCACTCCGAGCAGAGTATTATATAGCTTGGTAATATTTCATTTTGTGTCTCTGTGTAGTTTTATTTTTGTTTTTTGCAATGAATTTTTCAATTCACAAATTATTTTTACTAAATATTTTACACAAGAAGATTTGTGACTTATGGAAATTGGGAAGTCCCCAAATCATCCAAGATGATTTCTTGGCAAGGGTAGGGTTCCCATTAGCATCATAATTTCTCAAATGTATAGTCATTGACAAGAGTGAATTGGATGTAAGGTAAGTTCCTTTCTATGTAGAAGAATATTAGACAAACTAATTCAAGTTAAGTATTTGTAGCCTATACATACAATACACAACATCTCACAAGTAGATGAGAGAGCGAAATGCACAAGTCTTCTTATCCTCTTGAAGAATCCATTTGATCAAGGTTATTATTCTAGCAACATTTAAAGCCCCAAAAGTACAAGATGATAAGAATTTCTCAATATTCTGAAAGAGATTGTCCCATATGTTCACTCTCATGAGGTTATTGACAAGGGGTGCCCCAATGTATTTGGATGTAAGGGAGATTCATCGAATGCCAATAATTATATATATTAATTTGGATGGTATGGGGGTGTTGAAGAAAAATATTTGGGATTTGGAAAGATTTATTTCCATGCTTGATGCATTGGAAAAATATGATAGAACTAACTTAAAGTTAGTGTCTTCCTTAACAATTGGTTGAGCCATGAAACGAGCGTTATCAACAAACTTTTGATGTGTGGAGGAAAAGTTGAGTGGTCCCAAGGGAATCCGTGTTAATGAACCCTCCAATATAAAATGTTTAAGTCCTCTATCTAAACCTTCCACCATGAGGAGGAAGAGATAGGGGCAGATGGGATATCCATTTCCAAGATTGATGGAGGGATAAAAAGTTCACGAGGGGGATACATTAACCAAGATATTGAAAAAAAATCATTATTGATTGCATGAGCCATGGAATCCTTATTTTAGAAAAACCATAGGATTTTAGCATGTGTAAAATGAATTATTAGTTAATCCTATCAAAATCCTTTGACATATCAAGTTTAATGATCATACTCATATTTTTTATGGTGGAGAAGGAGTGTATATGTTTGCGAGCTATACGAATAATATTGATAATTTTCCTTCCCTCTACATATACTATTTATTCTTGATATATTACTTCAAGGAGGATAGGCTTCATTCTATTAGCTATGGCATTTGAAATTATTTTGTATGATACATTGCAAAGAATAATGGGTTTGAAGTCTGCATGGTTTTTAAAATGAGATTCCTTTGGAACTAGAACAATAAAGGTTGCATCTAAGGTCATAAGAAATGAATTTGATTTCCTTTAATTTTTAATAAATTGCATCATTCCTTTGCCAATAATCTTTCGGGATTCCTAATAGAATTGTGTAGTGAATCCATTTAGCCCTAGGGATTTGTTTATGGACATATCCATTACTTTTTCTTCCACCTTTGCTAGATTCTCCTCTCTCATAACAATATCATTCTATTCATCGTGATCATTTTTACGTATATTCTCAATTCCTTTTTTGGTTCCAGGTCTTCTATCCCTTACTGGTTCTATTAGAATATCACTAAAGTATTGCTTGAGTTTTAAGGAAATTTTGTCATGGATCTCAATTTTTTGGATTTAAGATTTCTCGATACTGAGTATTATGTTGCGTTGTTAGTGTTAAGCCATTGATCTATGGAAAAACTTGGTATTTTTTTCTCCATCTTTTAACCATTGTACTCTTTCATTTTTATTCAAGATAATTTCCTCTTGTTTCAATGATTATTCAAGTTGAATTTGAATGATGTGTTCTTTTTTTTCTAATTCCTCACTTCTACCTTCCTATATGATTTCTTATTGGGTGCTCTCCATTTCTTTTTCCATTTTTTACTTTTCTTCATGTACTATGTTGATGAATATTATGTTCCTTTGATTTTGTTTTTTCTTATTAAATTTTAATTTATGTTGAAAGTGATACATGGTATTTCCTTCTATGCAATTTTCTTCATACCATCACTTTTCAATGTTTTTCACATAAGGGGGGTGCCTTATCCGAAAATCTTCAAAGTAAAAAGGTATGTTCCTTGGAGTGTTGAAGAAAGTGTAACTAGGTTTGGTCTTCATAAATGTAATTTTGATCTTTGTACTTGTAAAGGAAAATAATTATTATTTTTAATCATTTGAAAATGAGTTTCTTGCTCATTGCATAGGTCTAGCACATGTTGAAGTGCTATAGGAAAGTCAAAGAGTTAATGCAATTATTGAAGACCCTTTGAGGGAAAGTTATACTATGTAAATATGTCTATGTAAAAATGTCAAGTAAAAGTGTAATGAAATTGAGTCAAGAAAAAAATACTCCAAGAAAGTCAAGCCTCCTCTTGTAAAGAATTAATTTTGGTCGAGAAATTTGGCTCCATGTATATCTCAAGTCAGCCCTGGAAGAAGGTCATGTCAGTGTTGGAAATGATACTGAGAGGGGGGGTGAATTAGTATTATCAAATCAAATATTCCCTTTTTCAATTCCAGATCATATACGCTACTTCAGTTAGTGAAAACTGTGTATGTACGCAACTACGTAGAAGGAAACCCACACAACGTGAAAAGGATGGTGAGTCCATGTGGCCCTCGTCCCTTTCTCTATACGGATAAGGGGCCATCTCCAGGGTCAACCACCCTGAATATCTATTTTCCCCCTTTCCAAGGTAATCTCCCTATGGTTGTAGCTAAAGAAGGGAGCGTGCAAGCGGCGAAACGAGGGAAAATGAAATTCAATGAAATGCGACTTACTTCTTATTATAGGTATATATACGTTATTTTCATTCATTGTTCGGTTCATGGCACTAATAATGCTCAACACTGGTGCCTGAGAGTAAGGCTCTCCTGACTGATATTTGAGTTGTCCCCTTAATGCATGCAAACACATATGCCATAGATAGGTATAGTAGGCAGCCTCCTATTGAAGTCGGGCGACCCAAGCCCACAACCGCACCCTCCTTAGCCTACGATATTCCAGGCGACCTACTCCAACTTATTATTGAGCTCCTACCCCACCATTGGGAGGGCTTAGAGTCGGTAGGAGCCCGTAGTGGGTGTAGGCAGGATCATAGTCTCCCCTCCTTCAAATCCAAGCTGCTTACTTTAGGGGCGGGTTCACCCCAAAGGCGTGGAACCCTCTAGCTCCGCTGCACCCTGTCATTTCCACTTGTCTATTCTGTAAATGGGCAATTTCTTTTATGGAATGCAACCCTACCTCAATTGGTAGTCATTGCTACATCATTTTAGTTGTTGACTACTTTACCAAATGGGCAGAAGCTATGTCGACATTTCATAACTTGGCTACCACCGCTACTCGCTTCTTTTTTCATCCTGTCATTGCTCGATTTGGTGTCCCGAAACAATTGGTATCTAACCATGGCACATATTTTGAGAATGCAGTTTGGCATGATCTTGCCAAACCACAATGGAAAACATACTTTCCCCATTAGCATGCATATAACGAAGCAACCAGCCCCCTTCAACATCTCTCATGATGTGTTCTACGCTGTTGAAAGCTAGATCCACATGAGGTGTGTGATGCATAGCTGGAGAAACGCCGGTCACTATCTGAATGGCTAGACGAATACCAGCTAACGGACCAAACCCCCACCAATAACTTAGATTGCTCGGGGTCGGATGATCTATCAAATGCTGGTTAAGTGTGGATAATATGGGTTGTTTGGGAATAGGGAATCGTTGTTTTCCCATAGTCATGTCTCCTATATCACTCTTGTTCCCCAATTCGATCGACGTTATCCCCCTCGACTCGACGAAGAAATAAGGAACGAGCGAACAGCGAGTCACCTGAGCTACGCAAGGGGAGGGTACGTGCGAGTTACTTTGTTCGTTTGTGTAGGTTCTCCTGCCTATTTTTAGCCCCGGGAAGGCAACTACGATCGATCTATAGTGACAGACAGAATGTAGTATAGATCGATCGTAGTTGCCGTAACAAATTCATGCATGAAGGAAGGTTATCCCTAAGCTGTTCAGGGTCTAGATCGATCGTAGTTGCCGTAACAAATTCTGAACACAAATTCTGGTATATATAACCTTATTGATTCATTGATCTCATTTGGGGCGAGAGGCAGCGAGTCACCTGAGCTACGCGTTTTTCGGTATACCATGCAAACTTATAATTTACTTAATCTTACAGATGTTGATTATTAATATGTGTATCAAAATCAAATAAACAATAACCAGAAACAGTAAAACAGAGCAGAAGACAATCACACACAAGAAAACAAGATATAAGGTGGAAACCCAATGTGGGTGAAAACCACCTACTGCAATTCGTCTCTATCTTCCTTTTAATTAGAAACTTCTTTTTACAATGATTCTGTACTGGTGCAGTCCTTTACTAGTACATAGGCTGCAATCTACAGAGAGCTACAACCCTCTCTCGTTCTCTATCTTCTCCTGGAAGGGAGCTACAACCCCCTTAGCTCTTGCACTAGCTAAGATACTAGTACGTAGGTGCTGGCCTACAGAAGGCTACAACCTTCTCTTTCTTCCAGGGACCACGTTTCATAAATTTTTAGACTGGATCCATGAACATCAACCAATCATCAAGAATTTCTGCATCAAACAATCTCCTTTTCACCAATTAGAACTGAATCTAGTAGACACTTCTTTGACAGCTATACCCAAAACACAATAACAGTAACCACACACCAAATTTTGAACCCATAACACTGCAGCAATAAACAGAATTTGCGAGAACACAACTCAAAAGATATACACTACTTCAATAACCCGAAACCTACGTGCATACGCTTCTGTGTTTGGCCCAACCTGCGTATACGCTGTTTTTACTCACAGAACCAGCGTGTATACGCGCCTTCGCTTCACTGAACCTATGTACAGATCTATAAAGGATAATTCACTCTTACAAATATTTAGACATTAGTTAACCCAGATTACCAGATTTATAGATCAAGCATGCGCCTCATATAACGGATCAAAATCATACAAAGATACTAATATTCAAGCCTTAAGATTATGACCCATCAAAAGAACTTATCCTTCTTTTTGCGCTCAGGTTCCTCCTTCATTCAGATCCAGATCTGTACCATAACATAATCACCAATATAGCACTTCTATCAGATATTCAATTAATTCAGATGATCCTTTGCCAAATGATCTCCTTCCTCTTTTATAGTCTTAGGCCTTTCACAATACCACGGTCCAAAACCATAATAAAACAATACCATGGACCCAATACTTGGGATTAACACTTCTGACGAGATACCATGGCCCAAAACCATAGGTTCAATTACCAAGGACTAACTACGACAGACCAAAAGTAAGTTCTCCAACATGTACGCACTTTTCCTTGCGTGAAAGTGCATGTATACGCATACACGACTTCTGAACATTTAAGCTGCGCGTATACGCGGCTTCGTCAAGGTGAACCTGCGTATATATCTTTTTCTTCTTTCTGAGTGCTTGAACTGTGATCTGTCACCAGAGTGAGTTGCCATCAAAGACAACACTTGTGCCATAGCGCCAAACCTGCATCATAACTCAAACAATATTCCCCTTTGGACTTGATGGCAACCCCAAGATCCTCAAAGTCATTCTCCCCCTTTGTCATCAAGGGCAAAGAGTTGTGCTCCCCCTGAGTACATGCTGAAATCTCTTCTCTGCTGTGTTGACCATGCTCCCCCTGACTGTAGGCAAGATCTACAAAAATATGTTCTTCAAGAAGAACCATGACTTATACATCATCAAAGACCTTCCTATCACCAAAAAACTCTATACATACATCCATCACCCAACCAAGTGGGGATACATCAGAAATTTACATATGACACCCAAGTACATTACATCATCCATCCCAGGCATAGTGGGGAAACCAAAATAGGCCATTACATGACCTTGACACCATAAAAGAGATACATGACATAGAGAAAGAATTATGAAATTCACCAAAAACTGATATCAGCAGCATCTGTCAATCACTATTCAGATCAGCAACCATGTTTTCCTTCTGTTCTCCCTCTGCATTTGTTCCACCTGAGATCAACAGCTGTGAACCTGAACCAAAAGCTTCTAAGATAATGCCAACAATGCATTATTAGAAGATTATCTGCTCCCCCTGAACCTGTGCCAGATGGTCTCTGTCAGACCCATATCAGACTATCTTCAACCAGAGATTGTCCCCACTAATTTCTTTCAAACTGCCATATACATGACTGTCTCTGCATAAACCGGCGTATGTACGTGGATCCTCCTCAAGCAACTCGCGTACACCATTTTTCTCTGAAACAGACAAGTTTCAACAACAAGATGATGCATCAACTACTCCCAGCTTCTGTCTGAGGTATTCAAAAGTTTCCCTAGGCAGTGGTTTGGTGAGAATATCAGCAAATTGTCCCTTAGAGGGGACATACTCCAATTTGACCTTTTGTTCCAACACTTGTTCCCGGAGAAAATGATACTTGATCGGTATGTGCTTAGTCTTTGAATGCATTACAAGATTCTTTGAAATGCGGATTGCACTTGTATTATCACATAAGATGGAGATAGGTGGTGTACAAGTGATTTGAAAATCCTACAAGGTTTGCATCATCCAAAGGAGTTGAGTGCAGCAAGATGCAGCAGCCACATATTCCGCTTCAGCTGTAGATAAAGCAATCGAACTTTGTTTCTTGCTGAACCAAGATACTAATCTAGAACCCATAAAGAATGCACCACCACTTGTGCTCTTTCTGTCATCCATGCTTCCAGCCCAATCTGCATCTGTATAAGCATGAAGAGTGAGATTCGTATCTTTAGGATACCATAAGCCATAGTTTTGAGTTCCTTGAAGATACTTGAAAATTCTCTTCACTGCCTGAAGATGAGTTTCCTTTGGATTTGCCTAAAATCTTCCAACTATTTCCACTGCATGCATGATGTCTGGTCGGGTACCTGTCAGATAAAGCAGACTTCCAATCATGGATCTATAGGTTGGTTGATGCACTGCTGCTGATTCATCATTTGCACTGAGGCTGCATCCTGTAACCATAGGGGTACATACTGGTTTTGCATCTTCCATGCCATATTTCTTCAAGATCTGCTTGAGATACTTGGTTTGAGACAAAAAGATACCACCTTCATTTTGTTGGATTTGTAATCCAAGAAAATATGTCAGTTCTCCAAGCAAGGACATTTCGAATTCTTTCTGCATCACCAAGGCAAAGATTTGACTCATAGCTTCTTCATTGCTGCCAAAGATGATATCATCAACATACACAACAAGTATTAGCAATTTGTTATTTTTAATTTTTATATAAAGATTGCTATCTACTGATCCTTTTGAGAAACCTTGTTGATGAAGATATTTGTCCAGACGATAATACCAAACCCTTGGAGCCTATTTAAGACCATAGAGAGCCTTCTTTAGTCTGCATACAAGATTTGGATCATTCACAAGAATGAAACCATCTGGTTGCTCAATGTACACTTCTTCTTCTAAGTCTCCATTCAGAAAGACTGATTTCAAGTCCATTTGAAATACTTTGAACTTCTGAAAGCTAGAGAGAGCAAGGAACATTCTGATGGCCTCAATTCTAGCAACGGGAGAAAAAGTTTCTTCAAAGTCTATTCCTTCTTGTTGAGCATACCCTTTACAAACAAGTCTGGCCTTGTTTCTAATCACTTCCCCATTTTCATTCAACTTGTTTTTGAAGATCCATTTTGTCCCTATGACATTCTTATATTTTGGTCTAGGAACCAACTCCCAAGTGTTATTCTTTTCGATCTACTCAAGTTCTTCATCCATTGCCTTGACCCAACATTCATCTTTGCATGCCTCTTTTACATTTTGTGGTTCAGTGGAGGGGAGCAAAGCCAAATAGCTTGAGGCTTCTGCAATTGTTCTTCTTGTTTGTATACTTGCCTCTTTCTACCCCAAAATTTGAGATTCTAGATGATTCTTCTGAACGTACCTGGATGGAGTCTTATCTTCTATCCTTATCTGTTCTTCTGGTGCCTCTTGAGCTTCTTCTTCATCATAAGTCTGATTTGATGTTGAAGGATAGTACTCGTCATCTTTGAATTCTTCGGAATTCACTTGCCTAGGAATGTTTCCTTCTTCATCAACTACCACATCAATACTTTCAACAATTTTTCCAAGCCTTTTATTGTAACACTTGTAAGCTTTGCTGTGGGGAGAGTAACCAAGGAGAATGCCTTCATCTGCTCTAGGTTCAAACTTGCCAAGATTTTCATCAGTATTTTTGATATAGCATTTGCTTCCAAAAATTTTGAAATATTTTACCGAAGGAGTCTCACCATACCAGAGCTCATGAGGAGTTTGAGTGTTGTTCACCGAGACATTTGTCTTGTTGAGAATAACTACTGCTGCAAATGTGGCTCACCCCAGAAGGTTGCTGGAGTTCCAAACTCATCAAGCATAGCACGAGCCATTTGTTGAACTATTCTGTTCATCCTTTCCACTACTCCATTTTTCTGAGGAGTCCTAGCTGTAGAGAATTCCCTTCTTATTCCATGTTCTTCACAAAAATCAAAAATTTCATTCGAGGTAAATTCTCCTCCTCGATCAGACCTGAGGCATTTGATTCTGTGATCTGATTCATTCTCCACCAAGGCTTTGAATGATTTGAATTTTTGAAAGGCTTCATCTTTGTGCTTCATAAGTCCTATCCAACACATCCTGGAATAGTCATCAATGAATAATATAAAGTATTCTTCTCCTCGAGGTGACCTTTTCCTAGATGGACCACATACATCAGTATGGACAAGTTCAAGTGGCCTGCTGGCTGATCCTTCCTTCTCAAGGAAGTTAGTTCTGGTTTACTTACCAAACTGACATGATTTGCATATTGTATTGTCTGGGATTCTGATGTTTGGAAGACCACGAACTGCCTGGTATTTGCATGCTTTCCTTATCTGTGAGAAGCTAAGATGCCCCAATCTTCTGTGCCATAGCCAGTGTTCATCATTCTTGCTTAGATAGCATTGATGTTGTCCTTCTTTGAATATGTATAAATTATTTGGAGTTCTTTCGCCTTTGATCACTGTTTTTCCTGTGTCAAGATCACGAACACTACATCCATTTGATCAAAATATTATCTCAGTTCCTTGATCACACATCTGACTGACACTTAATAGATTATGCTTTAAGCCATCAACATACATGACATTTCCAGCTTTGACCCTTTCTTTCAACTGAACCAAACCTTTGCCTTTTATGAGAGCAGGGGTGTCATTTCCAAAAGAGACCTTCTTCTCCTTCTTTAAGGCACTATATGGCTGAAGTTTTTCTTTATCACCTGTCATATGTTTCGAACATCCACTGTCGATGTACCATTGATTTTCCTGCCCTTCCGCATATAAGGCTATGCCACATCTTTCTGGTTGTGGTTCTTTTATTCTCCATGACTTGGCACTTGAGGCTTGCTCCTTTTGATTTGTCTGCCGAAACCTGCTCCTGAATTCAGAATCTTCATGACCGAAATTGTTACAAATAGAACATTCAATTTCATTTTCAAGAGCAAAGAAGTTATTGTAGGTCCTTTTCATGATCCCAGTCATACTCCTCTGTTTATGATCTTATCTAGTCATGATTGTCTTATAGGAAACACATTGAGCTACTTTGTGACCAAAGTTATGACAAGAAAAACATTGGCCATTGAAGAAACTCCTGTGATTATCAAATCTCCTAGCCAAATGATTGTAGTTCCTATTGACATCCATTCTTGAGGTAAATTGAGAAGGTTTTACCTATGGCTGGTTGTAGCTTCTGTTTGTCCTTAAAATAGATTGCCCCCGATTTACCTGGTAATTTCCATTGGGTCTTTGTTCACTTCTCCTTGCTGCATCAAGATAACTCTTGGAGGTAGATGGTTTTTGCGCTTGAGTTGTTTCTTCATTATATCCCAGACCTGTCTTGATTAGTGGAGAGTGCTGTACTTTGATAATCTCATCTAAAGTGTCAGATCCTTTAACAAATCTAAGATTAAGAGCTTTTGTTTTATCAATCTCTTTTCTCAGTCCCACAATTTCACATTCTAACTTTTCATGATGTTTTTCCATTTCAGCAAGTTGAAATTGCAGAGTATCTATGATCACATTCTTTTCTTCTAAACAAATTTTGAGACTAGAAATCTCTTCATAAAGACCTTCTTCATCTAAAGCAACCACAAAATCATCATCTTCAAAAGCCATTAAAATTTTATAATTATAGCCTTTTTCATCTTCATCACTATTTGAAAGTCCATCACTATCTTCATGAGTGTAATAGCTTTTCTTATATACATTCTGTTTCTTGTTCCATCTAACAGTTTCCTTACCTTTGTCAAGCTTATCTTTATGAGGACATTTGGCAGCATAGTAACCAACTCTTCCACAAGCAAAGCATTTGAAAGGTAACTTACCTCTAAATCTTCCAGCACCCCGTTGAAGGTTCTTGACAAAATTTGATTCTTCCTCTTCTTCTGACGTATTTCCTGACTCATAGTAATATCCTTTGCCTGATGCCTTGAATGCAGCTTCTCTCCTATCTGATGGTCCTCCTTTCCTCATTTTGTAAGTGGTTAGAATTCCATGCAGCTGTGACATGGTAAGGTTCCGTAGATTCTCCTTTTCTTCTATTGTAGAAACTTTTGATTCAAACTTAGGGGACAAAGATCTTAGAATTTTTTCAACCACAACAGCCTCTTTTATTTCTTCACCCAAATTTTTCATACAATTAACAATCTCATCTACACGAAGGAAATAGTTAGCCACACTTTCATCAGTGTGCATTCAGAGATTTTCATACTGAATTCTGAGGGTTTGAAGTTTTGCTCGTTTTACCTGTTCATCTCCTTCATAGCTCAGAACAATCTTGTCCCATATTTCTTTTGTGGATTTATATTGCATAACCTTGACGAATTCTGACTGAGATAGACATCCTAATAGAGTATTGACATCCTTTGCATTTATTTCATATTTCTTCTTACCAGCCGGATCTGTAGGAGTTGTGGATGGAAAAATATACCTTGTATCTATGATATACCAGACTTCTATACCAAGAGATTGTAGATAGGCTGTGACTCTTACCTTCCAATAGATGAAGTTGGTCCCATAAAAAATTGGTGGCCTGATAGATGCTTCTCTCTCGTAGTTGCTCATGATGATGGATCTTCCTTCAAGCGATCAAGCTTCTTTAGAAGGACCTGCTCTGATACCAATTGTTGGAAATAATACTGAGAGGGGGGGTGAATCAGTATTATCAAATCAAATATTCCCTTTTTCAATTCCAGATCATATACGCTACTTTAGTTAGTGAAAACCGCGTATATACGCAACTACGTAGAAGGAAACCTGCGTATAACATGCAAAATTATAATTTACTTAATCTTATAGATGTTGATTATTAATCTGTGTATCAGAATCTAATAAATAGAAACCAGAAACAGTAAAACAGAGCAGAATACAATCGCACACAAGAACACAAGATATAAGGTGGAAACCCAATGTGGGTGAAAACCACCTGCTGCAATTCGTCTCTATCTTCCTTTTAATTAGAAACCTATTTTTACAATGATTCTGTACTAGTGCAGTCCTTTACCAGTACGCAGGCTACAACCTGCAAAGAGCTACAACCCTCTCTCGTTCTCCAACTTCTCCTGGAAGGGAGCTACAACCCCCTTAGCTCTTGCACTAGCCAAGATACTAGTACGTAGGTGCTAGCCTACAAAAGGATACTACCTTCTCTTTCTTCTAGGGACCACGTTTCATAAATTTTCATACTGGATCCATGAACAATCAATCATCAATAATTTCTGCATCAAACAATCTCCTTTTCACCAATTAGAACTGAATCAAGTAGACACTTCTCTGACAGCTGTACCCAAAACACAGTAACAGTAACCACACACCAAATTCTGAACCCAGAACACTGCAGAAATAAACAGAAGTAGCTAGAACACAACTCAAAAGATATATGCTACTTCAATAACCCGAAACCTGCGTGCATACGCTTCTATGTTTGGCCCAACCTGCGTATACGTTGTTTTTACTCATAGGACCAGCGTGTATACGTGCCTTCACTTCACTGAACCTGCGTACAGATCTATAAAGGATAATTCACTCTTACAAATATTCAGACATTAGTTAACCTAGATTACCAGATTTATAGATCAAGCATGCGCCTCATATAACGGATCAAAATCATACAAAGATACTAATATTCAAGCCTTAAGATCATGACCCATCAAAAGAACTTATCCTTCTTTTTGCACTCAGGTTCCTCCTTCATTTAGATCCAGATCTGCACCATAACATAATCACCAATATAGCACTTCTATCATATATTCAATTAATTCGGATGATCCTTTGCCAAATGATCTCCTTCCTCTTTTATAGTCTTAGGCCTTTCACAATACCACGGTCCAAAACCATAATAAAACAATACCATGGACCCAATACTTGGGATTAACACTTCTGACGAGATACCATGGCCCAAAACCATAGGTTCAATTACCAAGGACTAACTACGACGGACCAAAAGTAAGTTCTCCAACATGTACGTGCTTTTCCTTGCGTGAAAGTGCGTGTATATGCATACGTGACTTCTGAACATTTAACCCACGTGTATACGCGACTTTGTCAAGGTGAACCTGCACATATATCTTTTTCTTCTTTCTGAGTGCCTGAACTGTGATCTGTCACCAGAGTGAGTTGCCATCAAGGACAACACCTGTGCCATAGCGCCAAACCTGCATCATAATTCCAACAGTCAGATCAAAGAGGAATGGACAAACTCACTATAAGAAGGACAACTCAACCTCACTATAAGGGCACACGTCCACTCTAAAATAGGAAGAGGAAGAGGTGTGAAAAGGTGAGGAGAATAAGTCTTCTATACAATGAAAGGAAGGCTGAGTAGGATAACTCTATTTTTGGGTAAGAAGGGATGCCACACGTGCCAGATTAGGGCACACTTCCTAATTAGAGAATGACAAGACATCACAACCATAGAAAGAAGGTTCAGGGGGTCACAAAAGAAGTTATTCATCAAGCCAACAACAAAAGAAGGACGGTTTTGATAGTTCCATATTGAAGTATTTGTTGTAGGTATGATTTATGCCACACGTGCGAAGAGAAGAAGTAAATTTTACTGCTAAATGAAATTAGTGATCACAAAAATGATAAGGAGGTTGGTTAGACAAGAATAATGACATAAATAAGCCCTCCTCAATAAGTAAATAAGGCTCCACCTCAGGCGAAGAGGGAAAAGGAAGAGTGTCTCTCATGAGGTATGCATGACTACGGTTTCTACAGTAAAGCCATCAGTTGAGAAGGATGAAGAATAAGGTCAAGGTGTAGCAAGAGGAATTGATCTTAGATCAAAGGGAAGGATTAAATTGTGCTTGGAGGATATAATTGTCAAGGCTCTATGGTTTTGAAATTTTAAATTGAAGCTTCAATATGAGAAATTTTCAGAAGCGTTTTCTTATTTAGGTGAGAGGTTTTTTCTCTAGATGAGAGCCAACATCTTGTGTTCTTTTCTCTTTTGTTTGGTAGATGTTTGTTGAAGTAAGATAACACACAATAATAATAATAAGAGAATATTTTGTTAATAATAAAAAGTAAAAAGTACCTCATAAATAGTTATCATCGTGAGAGGAATATTACCCTGAGCTAAATGCCCTAGGTTCTTCAACATGGAATCAGAGATAAGGTGACATATCAAAAAAGGACATCACAAGAACACACAAAATGTTGAAACATCAGATCAAGAATCAAGGTTATCACAAATGGAACCATAAAGAAGAAGGGATACAGGATCTATCAAAAGCAATAAGAATCACTAACTTCCTTCCTAGATCTATCAAGGAGATCTATCATCATATCCCTCAATGAATTCCAGGAACAATGTAATCATTGAAAATAATATGGCATTCCATCTAAGGCATCTACAATAAGGTTCATCCAAGAAGAGTCTCCATCAAAAATCCATCGTCTTCAAAGGAAGGCACCCTGATCAAGGCCCATCAATGAAGATCTATATATCTACATATTGAGAAATTTTCATCACCAAGAAAGTCTCTCACAAGGCAATTTGAATAAAGTATCTTGAATAATTCTAAGATCCAAGACTACCCCAAAATTTAAATCATCATATATCAGGGAAACCACAAGATCTCTTAATTACTAACTCTATATAGTCAGTACATTTATGTCCTCTTCTAAAAATATCAAAATTTCATTTTGCAAGGAGAATAATAAATTGGTTGAGATCTTAAATTTCCTTGCATGGAAAAAGAGGAATGATCTCATTCTCAAAGAGAATGATGTTATGGAATACATCAAAGGGACTGTCACTGTTCCTCCTAAGGATCAAACTCAAGCCCTAGAAAAGTAAAATAAGGATGAAATAAGGTCTCAAAAGATTATGATAGAATCCATCAAGGACCCTCTCATACCTTATGTATCCAAGCTAGAATCATCTAAATAAATCTATGATAAACTAGTGGAGCTATTCTCAATTAGTACAAGATGGAGAAGTTATATCATTGTGTAATGAATTATATGAAAATGACGATTTCCAAGGAATAAGGAATATCTCCCTACTTCATGAAGGTTTATGAGATGAGAGACCAGCTACAGGAATTAGGAGAAGTTATGTATGACATATATATGACTATTGTAGTCCTCAATGCAGTACTCGAGGAATGGCGAAACTTCACATCCAACATATATGCCAAGAAGGAAGCCACCCCGTTGAATGAATTTTGGTTTCTATGTCAAATTGAAGAAAATCGACTCAAAGCCAAGGAAGATGTGGGATCAAAGGAGAAATAATTTGCTTCTATGGCCAAAAGAAAGGGAAAATAGAACGGGTAAACGAGATATGTCTAAAGTCCAATGTTTTGGCTGCCAAAAATTTGGACACTATAAAATGGATTGTCCTAAGTTCAATCAGGACAACAATAAAAGGAAACGAGGAGAAGCACACATCACCCAAGAAGTAAAAGAAGAAGAGAAGAAGCAAAATAAGGAAGACCCTTCAGATCTCTATTATGAATGAGATCAAATCATTCACATAAGTTCTCTTTAAGGTTTTGGGTACCATAGGAATATGTAGCAATAGGATCGAATGCATGATTTATGAGAATGGCATCTTTGGGAATATAGGAGCATTTGCATAAATAACTCAGATAAAAGTTTTCAATAGAAGAGGGATGTAGCCATTGAATGACCTCATCAATGCATAAAGGAATGATCATGATTAGGAAGAATTGTCTTAGAAATCCACTATCATCAATAGAAAGGAGCATTTGTAGGATGAGGATTATAAAGATCCTCTAGTGGAATCTTTAATAGAAGATTCATGACTTTTGAAAAGGAAGATGTCTCTATAAGAATTTCACTTTTGGGGATTCAAGAAAGAATGATATGTAGGCAAGGAATATGCAATAAAGAAAAGGATATTGAGGTAATATCAATCATGGAAGCTGTCAAAGGAAGCTGAAATGATCAAGGAAAGAACTAGTATGAGGTATGTATGCATCTATGTTTTCATTTAATTCATGTCATAATTTTTTTTAATGAGCATGGGGAATTTCTTTGGTAGCATGGTCAAGAAAATGATAGATCTCTTTCATTGAAAATATGCATGAAGGTATGGTTCACATAGTGATCAAGGTCAACATGAGAAATTTCCTCATATGCAGTATGAGGTGGTTGACAAGAGAACCTATAAAGAAGCATATGATATAAATAGATCATGGATAAAATGAAACCATGGAAACTAAGAATCAACATATGACAGATTTTTTGAGACATCTCCTGGAAGAAGGCATGAGAATTTTGACAAAGGAAGAAAAAGATCAAAGGACCCTTGACACCTGGAAAGGCCTTGGAGATGTGAACTTGAAGGATGTTGATGATTCAAGCCAACAAGATTTCATGATGAAGAGACACATCATAAGGTACTGTTTGATTTAATGTTATGTTTTGATTTCTTAAATAATATCTCAATGGGTTCATGCAGGGCTACTAGAACAAGAGTTGTAAGTGCAAGTACAACTAGCATTCATGTGGTGGATGGAAATTCCTGAAAGAAATATGATGAGGAAGAAGTAGCCATATGACGAAGGTTCCAAATATGTATCAAGAAGGTTGCTTTCCATGAACAAAGGGATGACATGACAAACCAAGAAGGAAAGTGATGGATGAGTAATTTCCTATAAGGGAGAAGCTTGATTGAATTTCATGACATCAAGGAAATAAATTGATCAAGAAGATGAAGGAACCACGAAAATAAGTTGCTGATGAAAAGGAGTCCCTAATTAAGAGGGAGACTGGGCAAGTCCCTAGTCAGAGGGAGCTTGGGTACATTCCTTTATAGGAATGGGAATATCTTCCCTAGTTGAGAAGGATATATAGACATATCATTCTTTTCCTTTCCTGGGAAGAAAGAATGGAGGATTGGGTAATCATATGGCATCTGATACTCTTTGAGGATGTGTAGGGAATCCAAGATAAGAGTAGGAAATAATACTGCTATTCTTTGAGGGTTGGGAACCCAAGACAAGAATAGTCCTAGAAGGTCATACTTAATGAATGCCTGGGTGGGTATGTACCTTTAGAGACAATGATGAAGGTGTATATAGTCATTGGTATCACCAACATTATGCTCTAATCAGATGAGAGATAGAGCTGTCAGTCAAGGCCTTGCTATGAAGGCAATGTTGGTTACTATGATGCTATAATAGATGGATTTCGAATCTAATTTCTCTTATGTGAATTCTTAAGATTGAAAACGCCCAAACACCCTGTAATGATTTATGAATACCTCCCTAGTTAAGAGGGAGTTTTGAAGAAAGTGTAACTAGGTCCGGTCTTGATAAATGTCTTTGTACTTGTAAAGGAAATGAATTATTAATTTTTTTCATTTGAAAATGAGTTTCTTTCTCATTCAATAGATCTAGCACATGTTGAAGTGCTATAGGAAAGTCGAAGATTCAATGTAATTATTGAATACCCATTGAGGGAAAGTCACACTATGTAAATATGTCTATGTAAAAATGTCAAGTAAAAGTGTCATGAAATTGAGTCAAGACAAAATCCTCCAAGAAAGTCAAGCCTCCTCTTGTAAAGAATTAATTTCGGTCTAGCAAGTCGGCTCCATGTTAAGCTCAAGTTGGCCCTCTAAGAAGTCCATGTAAGCTAAAACAGGAAGGGAAAAAATCACTATAAGAAGGATAGTTAGACCTCATTAGAAGGAAACACATCCACTCTAAAATAGGAAGAGGTCGAAAAAAGTGAGGAGAAGAAGTCTTCTATATAGCAAAAGGAAGGCCAATTAGGATAAATCTGTTTTTAGGTAAGAAGGACTACCACATGTGCCATATTAGGGAACACTTCCACAACAACAAAGGATAAGACATCATGGACATAGAAATAAGGGTTTGTGGGCTCACAAAAGAATCTATTCTTCAATCCAACACCAAGACAAGGACTGTTTTGATAGGCTAATATTAAAGGATTGCTTGTAGGTCTAATTTATGTCACACATGCGAAGGTAAGAAGTACATTCTATTGCTAAATGAAATCAATGATCAAAAAAATGATAAGGATCTCAGTTAGATAAGAATAAGGACATAAATAAGGCCTCCTCCTCAAGTAAATAAGGCTCCATCTCAAGTGAAGTGGGAAAAAAAAGAGTGTCTCTCCTAGGGTATGCATGACTAAGGTTTCTATGTAAATCCATGAGTTGAGAAGGAAAAAGAAGAAGGTCTAGGTGAAACAAGAGGAATTGATATTGAATCAAAGGGAAGGCTTGAATTGTTCTTTGAGTATCTAATTATCAAGGGTCTAGGGTTTGGAATTTTTCAATCGAAGCTTCAATAAGAGAAATTTGTAGAAGGATTTGCCTCTCTAGGTGAGAGAGGCTTTTTCCCTGGCTGGGAGCCAACATCTTGTGTTCTTGTCTCTTTTGTTTTGGTAACAGTTTGATGAAGTAAGAGAATACACACTAATAATAATAAGAGAATATTGTGCTAATAATAAAAGGTAAAAGGTAGCTCATAAATAGTTATCATTGTCACACGAATCTTAACCTAACCTAAATGCCCTAGATTCCTCAGCAGAGAGTTACTTTCATACTATGAAAAGTTTTATGGGCCAATGATTAGAAAAATAATAAGAAAATGTTGAAGATTAAAAATTGAGGCCCAAGAGGAACAGAGTTTCAGATAACAAAAATACATTAAGTTCTGATAATACAAGGGAGGAAAATTCTCTCTTATTATTCTAGGTGAAAATACCATTATCGGTGTTTTACTCCACTAGTTTTGAGTTGTGTAAGACATCTACAAAGAGGTGGGAATCCTCATCTAATATTCTAATTCCTCTCCTTTTTCCCTAGAGGAATTTGATCGTGCCGAAATCCACTATAATTAACCAATAATTATCCCCTATATTTTTTTCTAGGTTTTGAAGATTCATGACGAAGCATTTTTTTTTCCATGAGCAGAATTGGGCCATACACATTGGTGATGAGTCCAACTTTTTGAGTATCCTGATATTTTAAATTGAATTATTAAAGTTTTTTGAGTGGGAAAGGACTCTAATAATGTTATGTTGTCAGGGTTCCATAGGATTGTTATCTCTCACAATGATCCATGGGCATCATTTTCTATTGATTGATAATTTTTCCACATGGACTTGGATACTTGTTTAAAGGATTCCATAGGACAATTGGTTTCTTACAACATGAAACATGTTTAATTTTTCTTTGAAGGAGTCCCTCTTTTGTTTTTCCATTAAGAACCCTAATATTCTATGATATTTCTTTCAGTGAGGATTTGAAGGGGGGGGAGGGGTGAACTCTATCATCAATACCAATATACTATTGTTAAATAATAATTCCCCCATTTCATATATAATTTATTTATTACTCGTTTTTACATATATTTTTTTTTATCTTCCTTTCTGCCCGTGGAGTGTTCCTTATTTGTATTACTTTTAACTCCTAAATATATAAATGAATGTTTTGAGGAATTACCTAGTGCTTACTTGTGTGACCCTTTTTGAGATTTGAGATAAGTTACCTTTTTGAGATTTGAGATAAGTTATGGTTATTAATTGGACATCATCTTTAAGTATAATGACTAGATCTTTTGATTTCCATTCGGGTCCCATCCTTTCAAAAGATCTTTTTCCTATATATGCGTCCTCTTTCTCTTTTGTTTCTAGTTCATCATGTTCCTCCTTTACCATTACCATGTCTTTTATATTTACCTTTTTCCTTTAATTATCCCCCTTTATTTGCTTCATTCCCTGATATTATTTCTTGAGTATTATGTTCTCACTAGTTTTTTCCCCTTTTTCCTCATTTTCTTGGGGGATATCTTGCTTTCTTGGTAATGCCAGCTAATAATGGTTCCTTTTATTAATGATTTATTCTTATTTGATACCTGATGAATCCTTCGTAATCCTCCTACTACTCCACATTTGAAGGAATTTTGGTTTCATTTAGAAGTGAATTCCCTTGATAATTGTCCATATTCATGGAATTTCCTACATGTGAAAGGTAATTTCTCATAGCTTATGCATTTCTCCCATATTTCATATATATAACTAATATGTATGTTTGCTGAGAGGGATTTTATTAGGTCTGAGTAGACACACAATATTTCCTATGACGTTCATCTTTCAAACTTGATAATTTCTAATACCATAACGAAAGACCCAATGGCATTTCCAATATGCTCTAATATGTCATGATCCTAAAATTATTGTGTATAGGCATATCCACACTGGTGCCAAGTTATATTCCTATTTATTTGGGTTAAATATCTTAACGAAGGGTTTCATATATAGTCTTATCAAGTTCAGAAGGTAAGACCCCCCTTGAAATATTCTATCATTTTCCTCTATATTATTGAGCATCACTAAGCCCAATTTGAGCTCAATGTCTCCTTTCAAGTGCTAGTATTCTAGGATCCATCTTATGACTATTCTCTCTAAGGGCCATATGCCCAAAATCTTGCACATGAGTGCATGATCCTTCATGTATTGTATTTTTCTCTCCAAATTTATCTGAAATGATTTCATAAAGTGAGGTTTTCCCATTTGAGGGAGGCATGTTCTTACATTCATTGGATTCCTTACTTGTTGATTTTCCTACCATATTTAATTTCTTCCCTCCTACATCTATTATTTTGGTGTTGTCGGGGGTTACATGTTGGTTGTATTGGTGTTGGGATTGTTGAGTCTATGAGATGAATTCTTGGAGGTAAAATTGCTAAAGGAGGGGCTATATCCTCCTCCCCATAGGGGAACCATGTAAAGTCAAGAGTTTAATGAAACAAATAAACACTTTTTAGGAGGTGCAGTGTTTGATTTTGGTTCTATCCAACTTATTTGATCAAGAAACACATCGATAGTAATTATAAATATTACTTTTGAAATATAATAAATTATTTTATTATTATAATATTTTATATTATTATAAAATATACTAATATATGTTGCTATGAAATATAAATATTATTGTAGTTAATTTATTATGATGATGATTATTAATGTCCATTAATACGAAAATTCTTTATCATATACAAGGTAACATAATACTCATAATTCTTTAGTTTTATTTCTAAGTTCAAAATATATTGAAAGAAGCCTTCCAAGATTACGATATTTTCATTATGATAAAAGGTCAAGAAGGTGAGTAGTGTGACAAATATTTTGAAAGTTAGATATAATGTTGGTATAATATGGACAACATAAGACAAAATGTTAGTCATATGCAACCCTCCTAGTGTCACAAAGTTTATAGAATCTTTTAACACACAGTGTCTTGGGAATTGACCAACCTCTAGTTTCACTAAAAAACTCATGAAAATTTGTTATTATTTTAGTAATGTTTATTCTATTATTTATACTATTGAATACAAAGATAATTTTGTTTTATTATATAAGTTATTAATGTTTATTTATTATTATTCATTTCATTTTTAGTCATTACAATCTAAATTTAATATGAATGGGTCCTTTTACAGAATTCAAAATAATTTGGAGCATACACGTTAAAATCCAAAAAGGATAGGGTATCTACACATCTATAAATCTTAGAAGTTAAATGGTTGTGTGGAAGGGGTTTATTGTCCTACATATGATAATTCATACAAACTTGATATATCCTAAAATTGTGATTTTAAAATTAGATTATTATTATTATTACTGAATTTTAGGTGTTAATATGCATAATTAGTATCAAACCTATTTTTAAAATAACCAAAATGTAAATAATTCCAAAAAAATAGAACATAGACTACTCATATTTTTTTAATTATTATCAATGATTTATATATTATATTAGAAACTATGGGTGGTTCTAGCTTGTGATGGTTTCTCTTGATATCTTAGTGGGAAAATAAAAATGAAAAGACATAACTTGGAGGGATTATTCGAGGTATTTTCGAAATGAATTTGAATATGTATGAAAAAAATTAAATGTAGCTAATTGAATTAGCTTCCCAAATATACCTATTTTATTTATAGACATTATGCATGCTTGTGAAATTTGAGTTTTCCAATTACTTTTATGTAGCTATTTGTAGATTTGTTTTTTAGTGTTGGTGTTGGATTGCGTAATTGGAGAATAGCATAGAGTGTTCATCTTGTTATGATCAATGTGTTGAACAATATTCGTCATCATGACCAATTCGTGTTTTTTATATGCAAAATATAATGAATATGTTCAACCTAATGTATATTTTAAATACCTAAAGGAAGGAAATGCATTATTTTTTGTGTAGGGATATTGTTTCAAAATATATAATGTTAATTCTTGTTTAATTATGAAAATAATTATATAATGGTTGGTGCAAGCTAATTTTGGAAGCTATTGACAATAATCTGGATTGGTGTGCACTAGAAAAGGGAAGACATCAATCAAAATGTGTCCTTATAGCTTGGTTGATTTATAGGAAGAAAATTGCATGAGAGAATGCAATAAAATTATTTTAGCGGAGATGTCGAGTTGTAAAGTTACCACATTTAAAGTTACCACATGTTTGAACCATATTTTCTTTTTTTTTAATTACTTATATATATATATATATATATATATATATATATATATATATATATATATATATATATTTATTTATTTATTTATGTATCAATCAATTCTAATGTTCATGTGAAAACATTATGATTAAAGTGTTTTTGATGGTATTTTTTAGTATTTCAATAAATTGCGATATATATTGGGATGAATAAGTGTATCATGTATTAAATTTTTAAGTAATTTATCATGTGTGAACAATTTGTTATAGGAAAGGGTTCAAAAGCTATGAGGTTGAAGAAATTAAAGTTAATGGAATAGAGTAATTGTAGATTTATGTATTGAAGATCTACAAATCCATAGAGGAGGAGATCCAACACCACTAGTCATGTAATCGTTTGGGGAAGATAATACAATAGATAAATTTCACACTTATAAATATTGGAAGGAATATTTCTATGTCATCATGTGTGGATATCCATTTTTATAATATTTAAGGACATTCCATGTATATACCATGGGAATAGGGAGCACACCACTATTAATAATTTTTTAAACATATTTTGAGCAGCTTATTGTAAACCACGTTACTTATTTCAAAATTGACAATGAACTTTGAGTTAGTAGGAACCTTGGAACTATTTATAAGTTTCATTCAATTGAGAATACCTTATCATCAAGTGGATCTATATGATATATATATTTTGTAATCACGTGAGAATATTGTCAAGTGTATCTATATTATAAAAAAATTTAATGCCTTGGGAATATCATATACTCAAGTGGATTTATATTTAGATATTTGTTTCAAGCAAGCTCATTTATAAAATGGATTTCCATCTCCATTCAAAATGGAATGAATCCTAGAGCACATAGTACCAACTATCATGGTATAGAATACACCTTTCATGAGATCTTGTTCCCACTCCAACAATATATTTTGTGGTGATGTGGTGATTTGGTTTGGGAGGTGGTCAATGTAGATTAATTAAATATAAATAAATGAAAATGCATATATAGAAATTAATTTAAACATCTATAATTTATATGTTGCAAGCCCTCATGGTTTCCCTACAATCATGAATTGTGACATCCTAAGAGTGTCCATGTTGTTACAATCCATGTTTTGAATTGAAAAAAATATTCATCATCACCACCAATTTGTGTTTTTCTATGCAAAATATAATGGATATGTTTATACTAATGTAGGTATTAATACATAAATGAAGGAAATGCATTCTTCTTGTGTAGGGCTAGTTTTTCAAAATATATGATGTTAATTCTTGTTTAATTGAGTAAATAATTATGTCATGGTTGGTGCAAGCTAATGATGGTCTCTCTCTCTCTCTCTCTCTCTCTCTCTCTCTCTCTCTCTCAATTGGATAGAAAAGGAAATTATAACCAGAGTGATCCACAAGTCCTAAGTTTTAATGAGTGCCCCATGATGAATATTCTTGACTTAGGATGGTGCCCTAGAATATCCATATTATTACAATCCATGTTTTGAATCTAAAACAATATTCATCATCAATAATAGTTTGTGTTTTATCTATGGAAAATATAATGCATATGTTTAGACTAATGTAGATGTTAAATACCTTAATGCATTCTTCTTGTATATGGCTATCTTTCAAAATATATGATGTTATTTCTTGTTTAATTATGAAAATAATTATATCATGGTTGGTGAAAGCTAATAATGGTCTCCCTCTCTCAATTGAATAGTAAATGAAATTATAAGGCATTGAAAATACTCTTGATTAGTGTGCATTGGAAAATGGAAGAAATCAATCAACATGTGTAGTTATAGCTTGGTTGATTTAGAGGAAGAAAATTGCATGAGGGAATGCAAGAAATTTAGTTTGGCTGAGATTATGAGTTGTAAAATTATCACATTTTTGCACCATATTCTCCTTATATATAATTACTTCCATATATGCATGATTATGTATCAACCAATTTTAATGCTCATGTGAAAACGTTATGATTAAAATGTTTTCATTGTTGTTTTTAGTATTTAGATAAATTACAATAGATATTGAGGTGAATCAATGTATTGTGTACTTAATTTTTAAGTAATTTATCATGTGTGAACATTTTGTTTTTAGGAAAGAGTTCATAATCTAGGAGGTTGAAGAAATTCAAGTTAATGGAATAAAGCAATTGTATATCCATGTATTGTAGATCTAGAAAGCCATAGAGGAGGAGATCCAACAACACTAGTCATGTAGCCATTTGGGGAAGACAATATAATAGATAAATTTCATAGTTCTAATTATTGGAAGGCATATTTCTATGTCATCATGTGTGGATATAATTTTTTATAATATTTAAGGACATTCCATGTATATACCATGGATATAGGGAACACAACACTATTAATAATTTTTTTAAACATATTTTGGGCAGCTTATTGTTAACCACATTACTTATTTAAAATTTGACAATCTAATGGGAGTTAGAATGAACCTTGGAACTATTTATGAGTTGTAGTCAATGGAGAATAAGCTATCATCAATTGGATCTATATTTAGATATATTTTGTAATCACTTGAGAATATTCTCAAGTGTATCTATACTTACAATTTTTTTGTAATGACTTGGGAATATAGTATCCTCAAGTGGATATATATTTAGATATTTGTTTCATGAAATATTATTTATAAAAGATATTTCCATCTCCATTCAAAAGGGAATGAATCCTAGAGTACATAGTCCTAACTATCATGGTATAGAATACAAATTTAATGAGATCTTGTTCCCACTCTAGCTATATAGTTTGTGGTGTTATATGATTTGGTTTGAGTTATGTTTTTATTGTTCACTTCAATGCCTTATTTTGGAAGGCAGACATCACTCCATTAGAGTATAGCATTATATAGTTAAATTGTTAATATTTCATTTCGTTTCTGTGTGTATGTGCATATTTATCTATGTTTTATTTTTATTTTTGCAATGGATTTTTCATTTCATATATTATTTTTACTAAATATTTTCCACAACAAGTGTTGTGACTTATAGAAATTGGGAAGTCCCCAAATAAAGCAAGATGATTTCTTCGAAATGGCAGTGTTTCCATTAGCATGATCCTTATTCAAATATATAGTCATTGGAAAGAGTGATTGGGATGTAATTTAAGTTCCTTTCTATGTAGAAGCATATTAGAAAAAATTATGCAAGTATTTGTAGCCTATACATACAATGCAAAACATCTCACAAGTACATCAAAGGCGTTGGCTGAGAAGCTAAATGCACAAGTGTTGTTATCCTAATGGAAAACATATAGAAACGTTACTTGAACCACCATTCCCCCTACCATATATGATCACCTTTCATCTCTTCTAACCTCCTCTTCCTTTGTTTCTCTCATCTCCCACCATAATTCACATGTTTCTAAGTCTCAACTGTCTTAGAATTTTCTCCGACATTCCCTCTTTTCCTCCCATACCCATGTACATTCCTCACTACATATTTTATTAACATAAATTGTGTATGCTTGTGAAATTTGACTTTTCCAATTAATTTTATGTAGCTATTTGTAGATTTTTTTTTTTAGTGTTGGTTTGGATTGCAAAATTGGAGAATAATAAAGAGTGTCCATCTTGATACTATGTATGTTTTGAATCTAAAACAATATTCATCATCAAAACCAATTTTTTTTCTATGCAAAATATAATGCATATGCTCACACTAATGTAGATGTTAATACCTAAATGAATGAAATGAATTCTTCTTGTGTAGGGCAATTTTTTGAAAATATATGATGTGAATTCTTATTTAATTATGAAAATAATTATGTCATGGATTGTGCAAGCTAATGATGGTCTTTCTCTGTCTCTCTGAGTTTGATAGTAAAGGAAATTATAAGGTATTGATAATACTCTTTATCATTGTGCATTGTAAAAGGGAAGGAATCAATAAACATGTGTCCTTATAGCTTGGTTGATTTAGAGGAAGAAAATTGCATCATGGCATGCAATAAATTTAGTTTGGAAGAGATTATGAGTTGTAAAATTACCACATTTTTGCACCATGTTTTCCTTATCTTTAATTCCTTCCATATATATATGATTATGTATCAACTAACTTTAATGATCATGTGAAAAATTTATGATTAAAGTGTTTTTAATTTTATTTTAGTATTTCAATAAAGTGCAATAAATATTGGGGCCAATCAATGTATCCACTATTTAATTTTGAAGTAATTTATCATGTGTGAAAAAATTGTTATAAGAAAGGGTTCACAAGCTACAAGGTTGAAGAAATTCAAGTTATTGGAATAGAGAAATTGTAGATACATGTATTGTAGATCTAGAAAGTCATAAAGGAGGAGATCCAAAACCACTAATCATGTAGCCATTTGGGGAAGATAATACAATAGATAAATTTTGTATTTATAATTATTGGAAGGCATATTTCTATGACATCATGTGTGGATATCCATTTTTATAATATTTAAGTACATTCCATGTATATACTATGGATATAGGGAGCACCACACTATTAATAATTTTGTTAAACATATTTGAGAAACTTATTTTAAACCACATTACATATTTAAAGCTTGACAATCAACTAGGATTTAGCATGAACCTTGGAACTATTTATGAGTTGTAGTAAATTGAGAATATCCTATCATAAAGTGGATCTATATTTAGATAGCTTTTGTAATTACTTGAGTATATTCTCAAGTGTTTCTATATTTATAATTTTTTTGGATTGACTTTGGAATACCATATCTTCAAGTGGATATATATTTAGATATTTTTTTCAAGCAATATCATTTACAAAAGGGAGTTCCATCTCCATTCAAAAGGGAATGACTCCTAGAGCCCATAGTCCCAACTATCATGGTATAGAATACAAATTTCATGAGATATTGTTCCCACTCCCATTGTATAGTTTGTGGTGATGTGTGATTTGGTTTGAGTTATGTTTTTGTTGTTCAATACAATGCCTTCTTTTGGAAGGCATCACTACGAGAAGAGTATTATATAGCTTGGTAATATTTCATTGTGTCTCTGTGTAGTTTTATTTTTGTTTTTTGCAATGAGTTTTTCAATTCATAGATTATTTTTACTAAATATTTTCCACAAGAAGAGTTGTGACTTATGGAAATTGGGAAGTCCCCAAATCATGCAAGATGGTTTCTTAGCAAGGGTAGGGTTCCCATTAGCATCATCATTTCTCAAATATATAGTCACTGAAAAGAGTGATTGGTATGTAAGGTAAGTTCCTTTCTTTGTAGAAGAATATTAGACAAACTAATTCAAGTTAAGTATTTGTAGCCTATACATACAATGCACAACATCTCACAAGTACATCAAAGACCTTGGTTGAGAAGCTAAATGCACAAGTGTTCTTATTCTAATGGAAAACATATAGAAATACTGTCAACCACTGCCCCCCTACCATATCTAATCACCTTTGACCTCTTCTAACCTCCCCTTCCTTTGTTTCTCTCACCTCACACAATAATTACCATTCATTTGAGTCACAACTATCTTTGGATTTTATCTAATCTTCCCTCTTTTCCTCCTATATCCATATACATTCGGTGACTACTCACCTAGTCTGCCAACGGCTTTTCCCACTTTTCATTCATGCTCACTAATTTCTCTCACCTACCCATTTTATTTTCAAAATTCACCTCTCTTTAGCTAACCCCTCATACCCACCTTCCCTTGTCTCACCTATCTACTGCTACTTTCTTTTGTTTGTTTGGAAGACAATTTTTTATCTATTTTTTTTTTTAATGTAACTCGAAGGAATATTTTGGTCTTTTCCATATTGGCAATTGATGCAAACACTAAGAATGGGAATATCCATTAGAAATCATCTGAGGAAAGAGAATCCAATTGAAGAGGTCATTGAAGGAAGGGAAAATGAGAGGATAGGTATTAAAAACTGTAGGCTTTCACAAGGTCAATCCAAATTTTATCACATTGGGTATCACTATTGTTTCTCCTCCATCACAAGATAATATTAAGAAATCCTTAGACAGAAATATAATTCTAACCTTTAATGAAAATATAATAATTTTTTCATGAAAATAGGTTGTTGAGGATAAATTACTATGAATAGATTTAGAGAGGCAAGGAGTCCACAACCTTCTACTAAAGATATTCATATGTTTTAGCCTTAGTTCATAATTAAACATCACAAAAAGTACCCATAAGCATGTACATTCTCCTTCAAAAATTCACTAGTAATTTGTTTAAGGGGTAAGAATTCCAATGTTTGTGGCTCCACAATAAAGATATCAAGAATGCTAAAATATAAGTCCAACCTCTCTACCTATACTATTGTTAGAATTATTACATGACTTTAGTAAAATTTGTAAGAAAAATTATTCTTAAGAATGTAGTATAGTCTAAACATCTACTATCACAATTAATTGTTGGCAATATTATAAGAAAATATTATTTTCTAAAACAAACATCTTATATAATTAAACTATAATCTCAAAATCATTTGTAGGTTTTCTAGGTGGGAAAAACTTAACAAAGCTTAGAAAATACATTTATGGGCACTCATTCTTAGGCTAACTTATTTATACATCAACTTAATTGGAGTAGATAAGGGACTCAAATAAAATCCTTGGCATCCAAATACTAGGACTTCCTCTAAACAAAAGGATGTTTTGAAATTGAACAAGGGTTCTAGATACATTGATACCCACACTAAACAATCTATTGATATGAAACAAAATATAATTTTATGGAATATGGAATGATTATAGTGCACTTAATTGAGGATAAATATAATTCAAGAATTCAATCCTTGGTGCATTCAAATAAAAAAATATGTAATGCATGTTGTACATACAACATTGAATTTTGTGATTATTTTGACATACAATTTCATGGATTTTTAAAGATTTTTGTAGTGGAATTATTAGTTATATTACTACAAAATATATTCATAGCATGATAGATAAAGGCCAAATCATTGTAGATGTTTTTAAAAAATATGTCTTAGTACATTACCCAAGTGTGGTGGAATGACATTATTGAGAAAGTGCAAGCATTTAAGCGCTAATTAATAAATGGTGAAGGAGGTTTCCATACAAAGCTTCGAATATGTCATGTATGATATGGCATGAGAGAATCAAAGAATAAAAATACAATGAGTGATTTAGGAAGTTAAGCCATATCTTTGTTTTTTAGATTACACTTTGAAATGTGATGTAGTTGATTGTTGTAAGAGAGAAATTATATATATTTTTATTTTCCAACTAGGTTAAAGTCTATGACTATGGAAAAGTTATTGGAAGAGACATAACAATATGTTTAACATGCCCATATGGCTCAATGCAAAGTTGAACATTTTAGAATATGTAATTGTATATTTAGCATGGGTGCTCTCTTATCAATTGTTGATTTTGCTAATAACTACACTTTCATCTAGAATATAACATTTAGATCCAATAGTTTCACTCAAAGGACTTAGGCTAATAGTCCACATTACATATAGGCATGGAACAAAAAATAGTTAAGAAAAATGAGTTAGATTGAAGGAGTGTCACTTTTACAAAAGTTACAATAGGTGCCATGAATTAGCTTACACTTAACATTGCTTTTAGTTTTTTTACAAACACATGAAAGATAATAATATATAGAGAGATCATAATTGCATTTGGTAATATGGTTTTCTATTTCATTCCAAAATTCCTGTACATTTCAATGGTTTTATAGGTTGCATAAAAAATAAAAAGTGCCACAAATTTAGAATTATTTCAAAAGTAAACATGAAAGAGAGAAGAATGGAAGAGTATATGTGTACATATAAACTATATTATGAAGGCAAGAAATAAAAATAACAAAAATCTAATTACTGTAATATAACTGCTAATATTACGGGGCATCTAAGCACAAACTATTTAGATATCAAATAGCAAAAATCAAATTACTTAGAAAATATATACACAACTTCATATCCCACTTAAAAAATAGTGATATATATATTTAGGTAATAAATTGAAAAAAATACCAAAAATAATTATACTCTTCAAAAATAAGCGATGAAACCAGAACTATTATATCAATATCTTGAAAAACTATATCACGATAATAATAAGAACTGCATGTAATGAATATCCTGTCCTTCCATGGCACTTTACTCAGCACACATAGTCCAGATTCCGAAAATAAGCGAGGAAGCCCGGCATATTATAAAAATAACTTGAAAAACGATATCAATAGTAGCATCTAATGAATATCCTATTCTCCCATCGGACTTTACTCAGCACACATAGTTGACATTCCAGAAAGAGAGTTCAGCAATTTGAAATAATGTAGGAATGGCCAAGCCGCCAACTCTGGAGGATCCTGGTGAAATAGGACCGCCCACAACGAAAAGCACTGGTCGATATCCATCATTAGGATTTTTGGGGGCGGACCTCCACAATTACATTTTCAGCTACACAAGATTTACACTCATTTTCCATCCGAAATTGATATGAGGTGACATCCTTGCCAGGAAGTTTTGATAGTTCGATCCACGTCAGCTTACATCCATCTTTGCCACCCACCTCTTTGGGATCAATAGTGGAGACCGGACCTAAAACCAATCCCCCATCCACAGAAAAAGATAGCCATGATTTCAGCCCAGCTTATATTAAAATTACGAACGAATGGTTGTTTTAAAAATTACTAATTTCTATTTTTAACATACCGCTCATAAAAATTATCATAAGAAGGGCGTATAAAACCCTAAACGTACCAGCTTAAAAACCCTAAACGTAACATACTGCTAATACAAAATATCATAACAAAATGACCGTACAAAAAACCCTAGACGTAACAGGTTAAAAACGTACCAGCGTATAAGAATTAAGAAGATAGACTTACCAGGTTTAAAAAAACCCTAAACCCTAAACGTACCAGCTTAAAAAAAACAGCGAAAAACACTAAAATAAGAATTAAGAAGATAGACGTACCAGCCGGTCTGATGGCCGTAAACTGAAGTTGGTATTTCATCTCGCAAACTGTAAACGCCATATCTTCTTCTTTTATTATTATTATTGCATAATAGCTTATGAAAAATTGATTTAAGTATTAGTGAGTATGGTTTAGACATATTAGCAGGTAATTTAATTTACTTCCTCAAAAGCTTCAACCAAATTTAACAATTTTATTTTGAATACATTCATTTAAAATTTTATTTATTTAATTTTTTGCGATTCATTTATTATATAAAGGATTTTAAAATAAGAGATAAGGGGCATTAATTTTTTGAGATTCATTTATTATATAAAGAATTTTTAAATATGAAATAAAGGGTCTTTATGTTTTCATTTAAAAAATTTTGATTATAAAATTTGGACATTTCATATTTAGTTAAAAATAGTCCTTATGTAATAATTAATTATTTAATCTCCAAAATATAAATACTTTATTATTTTAAATAATAATAAAAAAATAAAAAATATTATTATGGTTGACATATTCAATGTGAGTTTAGGTAGAAGATATAATAATCATAAAATTAATTTATATATATATATATATATATATATATATATATATATATTTTTTTGATTAAAATGATAACTATTTTATATAATATTAATATTATTTAAAATAAATTAAATAATAATGTTAGGTTGAAAATAAGTTGTTAAGTAATGAATTTGTTAGTGCTAATATTAAAAAAATATAATAATTTATTTACCAATTCAAATAATAATATTAACTATGAATAACTTACCATTTTTGATAATAAAATAATTAATATCATATATTAGGATGACCCATTCAATGTGAGTTAACATGATTAATTAATATATTTATCGATTAAAAAGCTAATAATAACTAAGCATAATTTATTTATATAGTATTAATACTATTAAAAATAAAATAGATAATAATATTTGGTTGAAGATTAGTTATTATGTAATGAATTAGTTAGGGATAATATTAAAAATAATTTATTTACCAATTCAAATCATAATATTATCTATGAATAATATTATTAGTTAGGGTTGACCTATTCAATGGGATTAGGTAGAAAACTAGTCGTTATCATGATGTAATAAATAGGTTAATATTATTTAAAATAATTAATAAAGAATTAATCGTTATGTAATAAATAAATTATCAATAATATTGTGACAAAAATAATTATCTAAAATTCTAATAGTTAAAGTGTATAAGGTTGTTAGGAAATATTCAAGATAAATATTATTTCCCTCAATTTAAGAATCTATTATGAAATTACCAAAACCAATAAGGTCTATTAGACGGAATTAAACATCAAAGGGTAGATTATCCTCATTCAAAAGGGGAAAAGAAAAGATCGGGAAGAATGATAGAAAACAATAGAAGAATGAAAAAATATGAGGGTGAGGAAAGGGCGCAGGAGCTAGGAAGTGAGAGCTCGAATCCAACTTTTACTCAATTTCCAGCCATCATCCCTATTGAGGTTTTTGGCATGCCTCTCAATCTCAATCACTTCCCTAAGTTTCTTGTGGTGGAAATGATCAATTTTAGCAATGACTCTAGATTCTTCAATGCAGACATGGTGTTTAGATTTCTCAGCATGTTCTACAAGGGGCGAGGTGCAGGAGTGATTGTGTCTAAAGTCAACAACATGTTCACTGATTCTCTGCTTAATATATCTTCCCATTTCTCCAATATAGGGGATACCACAAGAGCAGGGAATGAGGTAGACCCCTTTTGAGTCCTTTGGGTCAATAGGGTCCTTGACCGATCTAAGAGAATTTTTGATGTTATTGAGAGGTTTGAAGGAGGAAGAAACATTAGTCTTCTTAAGAATATGGGTGATCGTATCTGTGGTTCCTTAGATATATGGGAGATAAACCTTAGGAGTAGGATCGGAAAGAGTGGGTTTAAACTTCTTCTCTTTGCTAACTTTGCGAAAGGCCTTGAGGCTAAGGGGTCTGCTATAGCCAATGTTTTCAAAAACCTTAAGAAGATGAGACTTCTCCTGATCAAGATGGTCACTATTAGATATTCTTAGAGCTCAAGTAGCGAGAGTGCTGAGAACCCCAAATTTATGAGCACGGAAATTATGAGAACTGGCATGGAGGTATCGTTCTGTGTGAGTCTTCTTTCAAAAAATTTGATGACAGATGGAACCATCCTCCCTCCTGGAAAGGAGAATGTCGAGAAAGGGAAGGTGACCCTTCTCCTCAACCTCCATAATGAACTTGATGGAATCTGATTGAGAATTCAGGTGTTTGAGGAATAGATCAAGCTTCTTCTCCTTTCCATGAGGCCAGATGACATAGGTGTCATCGACAAACCTCTTCCATTTTTTAGGATGGAGATTAGCAGAGGCAAGTGCCCTTGTCTCAAAGTCTTCCATGAACGAGTTTGTGACAATGGGGGAGAGGGGGGAGCCCATCGCAACACCATAGGTTTGTTCATAGAACTCACCTTCGAAACTGAAGAAAGTAGAGGTGAGGCAAAGACCAACCAACTTTCCTCCAATCTCTCCCACTCTGTCACTATTCCTCATGCTCACCTTGTGATCTCGTTTCATGCAGCTCCAGTCTTATACACCTTGTCCTCTACCGTACCAGTAACGTCCATACCCCCTCGCGTTCTACTCCCTTCTTCCCCTTCGGTCGCCATCCCTCCCCCTCCTCATATGGATTACTGTGATACCTCAGTGCACTCTTCCCTAGATTATTTTGACCCCCCTACCTGAGATCTCATTCTTGGCTCCTCCCCTCTTGTCGCAATCCCTCCCCCTCCTCGCATGAATGATTGCGATGCCTCAGTGCCCTCTTTCGTAGATTATTTCGACCCCCCGCCCTTAGATCTCGCTCTCGACTCTTCCCCTACATCTGGTTATGATAACTCCTTTATCTCTAATACTGATTTACATCCCTCTCTGCCATTCTATAATAAATCTTATGTCAATACTAAATATAATATGGATAAATATTCTAAGATTTCAACTAAATTCAAAAATAATAAAAATACTATCAACTACTTCATTTATGATAACAACTCATGTGTCTCCTTTAATAACAAAAGCAACTATAATAATAATAATAATAATAATAATAATAATAATAATAATAATAATAATAATAATAATAGCAATAACGATAAGAATAATAATAATAAGTTAAGCTTTAAGAATGTGATTAATCTCTGAAGAAAAATTTTTGATCTCTCTGTCTTTAGTTTCCTTAATAAAGGTCTCAATTTTTCCCTTGCCCCGAATAAGATTCCTACTGATGACAACATCTGTAGCATCGAATACAGGATCAAGGACCTCCAAGACAATATCAAGGAGACCATTAGACAAGACTGCATCATTATTCTTAGGAAGGCTAAACCTCCTAAGAAAAACCTTAGCAGGGCTGAGTTTCTTGCCCTTAAATCCCTAAGGGATGACCCCGACATTGTCGTCCTTAGGGCAGACAAGGGTGGAGCTGTTGTCATTCTTGACAAGTTTGATTATGTCCACAAAATGGTAGAACATCTATCTAATAGTGGGAGTTACATCAAGCTCAAGAAAAATCCCCTTAAGTCCATTTCTAAGGAGGTCTCTTCTGCGATTAAAGCAGATCCTTCTCTTAATCCCCTTTCCCAGAAGCTCATTGTAAGCACCCCCCTTACCCCTAGAATCTATGGTCTTCTAAAGATTCATAAATGTGGTTCCCCTTGAGACCTATCATTAATACTATTAATGGTTCGATCTATCCTCTAGATAAATTCCTAGCCCAAAAGCTCAAACCTCTTGTGGGTCACACTGATTCTTTTGTGAAAGGCTCTGCCTCCTTTGTTCAAGAGTGGAAAGACCTCAAATTAGATCCCAGTGGTTTACTAGTGAGTTTTGATGTCATTTCCTTATACACCAGAATCCCCATCCAAGAAGCCATTGATATCATTAACTGCCGCATCACTGATAAAGACTCTGCCAAGTTCATTAGTCTTTACCTCACCTCTACTTTATTCAGTTTCCAAGGTGAGTTCTATGAACAAAAATGTGGTGTTGCGATGGGCTCCCCCATCTCCCTCATTGTCACAAGCTTGTTCATGGAAGACTTTGAGACAAGGGCCCTTGCCTCTGCTAATCTCCATCCTAAAAAATGGAAGAGGTTTGTTGATGACACCTGTGTCATCTGACCTCATGGAAGGGAGAAGCTTGATTTATTCCTTGACCACTTGATTTCTTAATCAAATTCCATCAAGTTCACTATGGAGGTTGAGGAGAAGGGTTAGCTTCCCTTTCTCGACATTCTCCTTTCCATGAGGGAGGATGGTTCCATCTGTCACCAAGTTTTTTGAAAGAAGACTCACACGGAATAGTACCTCCATGCCAGTTCTCATAATTTCCCTACTCAAAAATTTGGGTTTCTCAGCACTCTCGCTACTCAGGCTCTAAGAATCTCTGATGGTGACCATATTGATGTGGGGAAGTTTCATCTTCTTGAGGTTTTTGAAAACAATGGGTATAGCAGACCCCTTAGCCTCAAGGCCTTTCATAGAGCTAGCAAAGAGTAGAAGGTTAAACCCTCTCTTGTCAATCCTACTACTAAGGTTTATCTCTCGTATATCCAAGGAAACATGGATAGGATCACCCATATTCTTAAGAAGACTAATGTTTCTTCCTCCTTCAAACCTCTCAATACCATTAAAAATTCTCTTAGATCAGTCAAGGACCCTATTGACCCAAAGGACTCAAAAGGGGTCTACCTCGTTCCCTACTCCTGTGGTATCCCCTACATTGGAGAAAAAATAAGATCTATTAAGTAGAGGATCAGTGAACATGTTGTTGACATCAGACACAATCGCTCCCACACCTCGGCCCTTGCAGAGCATGTTGAGAAATATAAACACCATTTTTGCATTGAAGAATCCAGAGTCATTTCTAAAATTGATCATTTTCACCACAGGAAACTTAGGGAAGTGATTGAGATTGAGAGGCATGCCAAAAACCTCAATAGGCATGATGGCTTGAAATTGAGTGAAAGTTGGATTCCAGCGCTCACTTCCTAGCTCCTACACCCTTTCCTCACCCTCACCTCTTTTCATTCTTTCGATGTTTTCTATCATTCTTCCCGATCTTTCTTTTCCCCATTTGAATGAGATGAATCTACACTTTTATGATTAATTCCGCCTAATATACCTTACTGGTTTTGGTAATTTCATAATAGATTCTTAAATAGTGGGAAATAATATTTATCTTGAATATTTCCTAACAACCTTATACACTTTAACTATTAGAATCTTAGATAATTATTTTTTCACAATATTATTGGTAATTTAATTATTACATAATGACTAATTCTTTATTAATTTATTTAAATAATATTAACCTATTCATTACAACATGATAACGCCTAGTTTTCTACCTAATCACATTGAATAGGTCAATCTTGACTAATAATATTATTCATAGATAATATTATGATTCAAATTCATAAATTAATTTTTTTTAATACTATCCCTAACTAATTTATTACATAATAACTAATCTTCAACCAAATATTATTATCTATTTTATTTTTAATAGTATCAATATTATAAAAATAAGTTATGCTTAGATATTATTAGCATTTTAATCGATAAATATATTAATTAATCATGTTAACTCACATTGAATCGGTCATCCCTAATAATATTATATTAATTATTTTATTATCTAATATGATAAGTTATTCATAGTTAATATTATTATTTGAATTGGTAAATAAATTATTATATTTTTTAATATTATCACTAACCAATTCATTACTTAACAACTTATTTTGAACCTAACATTATTATTTAATTTATTGTAAATAATTTTAATATTATATAAAATAATTATCATTTTAATCGATAGATATATTAATTAATTTTATGATTATTATATCTTCTACCTAACTCACATTATATATATATATATATATATATTATCTAAAATGATAAATTATTTACAATTTCGATATTAAATAATTAATTATTACATAACAACTATTTTTAACTAAATATTAGTTATTTTAATAAAATTCTTATCACTTAATAATTTTATTTCACCAACGGCTAATTTTGAACGGCTTTCCCTAAACATTGATGCATCCCTGCTATTTATTCTCTCAGATCCACTAGTTTCTCACCTTGTCCTGAGGATGAACCACATTAGTTGGTTCGAAACTTCGACCCAATCCTTACAATGTGATTAATCCAAAAAACTATTCTCTACATTATAAATATTATTATAATTATTTTCTTTATTAACATTAATATCAATTTATTTAAATAATTATCTAAATGTATTAAAAATGTATTTTTTAAACAATTTAAAGTCTTTGAAAAGGAAAAAAAGTTAATACATGACAAAAAAATTGTTTAAAATTAATGAGGGAATTTACCCTAGGCACCCTCTTTAAATCACATGAAGTAGGTACTCATGTTTTTTCCATGGTTAAATTTTCTACATGAGTTCAATGACCAAAGTGACATGTTGAGTTTATCTTGAGTATAACAGTAATTATAATTTTTTTTCTTCTTCTGTAACATCAAGCCATATATATATATATATATATAAATGGCTTGATGTTACAAGGAAAAAAATTATAATGACTACTATACTCAAGATAAACTCAACGTGTCACTTTGGTCATTGAACTCAAGTAGAAAAGATAATCATGGAAAAAACATGAGTACCTACTTCCTTGATTATATATAATATATATATTTTGCTCTACTACTTCGAAAATTAGACCAGTAGCATAGATTCAAAAATTTTAAATTATTAATATCATTCATTATCTGAGAGTATCATAAACAAAAGCTATTACTAACATAGAAAGTAAAATCTATATTCATAAACATACTAATAATATGAAGAGTTTTGCTACAAATTATTGAATCTCTTCGGCTTTGTGCAAGAGTATCCCATTGGACTAATAATTGTAACTAGGTGTCATTGTGATACAGGTGCATCTAACTTAGGTCAATTGTTTATTAGAGGAATTAGTTTAGAAAGCTAAGATTTAATTAATTATTGTATTTTTCCTATAGTTTTTAACATAGAATGATAATTCTTCTAAATAGGAAAAGGTTCGAGGGTATTGTGGAAGGTTTGAGAAGATTATGGATTAGTTAGCTCTTACCTAGGGATAAGGGATTGGATGAGATATTTTAGGGATCGAGAGAGATCTTTGGGAGTTAGTTTAGGGATATAGAACTTACCTTGGGTTCTAATCCATTTGTATAAATTGAGGTGAGCGGATGAGGCATGTATGATGTAGAAGAGTGTAAGTGGGTAAGAGGAATGAGAAGTTTTCTTGTAGTTAGTTTTATTAATTAATCATTTTCATTTTATGTGTATAACTATTGTGTCATTTTCAGTAGTGTTTTGAGCTAATGTTAATGAGTGCAAGTCAATTTTTATAAATCCATTTGTATTAAATGAGGTGAGCCTATGAGGCATGTATGATGTAGAAGAGTGTGAGTGAGTGTGAGGAATTAGAAGTTCTGTTATAATTATTTTATTTACTAATTAATCATTTTTAGTTTATGTGTATACCTATTGTGTCATTCATTAATGTTGTGAGCTAATGTTAATGAATGCAAGCCTATAGTTAGATGTTTATTTTAGGTGCGTTAAACATTGGTATAAAAACATGAGGGAGGAGTTGAATTTGCTCTGCATTTTTGTGAAACTTTTGAAGCAATTGGAGAGAGTTGTTTGAGTGAAATATTTGATGCAGTGTTGCTAGAGTGCAAAACATTTGGTGACCCATCTGCCTTGGGTCGTGAAATATTAAGCAGAGTGTTGTTGAATCTTTATTGGAGCACCTAGTATTATTTAAAATCAACTAAACAACAGAGGGGGCACCAATAATTGTAGAAAGTTGAACGACAATTTTGGCTGAACGAAGAGTCAAATATCAACAATGAAAAGCAATCCAAACAATTGATTGTTGGTTGAGAAGTCATCATCTATGAGAAAAAGTGAGTTAAAATCTCTGGTCATAGAGATTTCAACAGGAAATTATGCATTTTTGTTGACTGGAGAGCTAGAGAATGCATCAAAGCTAACTCAAATTTTGAGTCTTGATGATTTTCTATTTATGCAAAGTTTAATTTTGGATATTCATTGATGAAATACTATCAACCGATTTGTTTCCTTTGAGAAGTGAGATCTATCTCCAAGTCAAACTGAAAGACTAAGGAAATCACCTCAGTATGATCGTAAGCAAACATAGACGTGCTGAAGACATGTGCATTGAGAACTGAGTTGATGCGTGTGATGGACCATGTTTATTGAGCTGCGTTGGAATAAAGTTGTACAACGTGACTGCGAGTCCCATTCGACCTATGATTTGAGTGGAGGTATGGCTACATATGAAGTCTCAACATTAATTTTAATGTCCCTATAACATACTTTGTGTACATGTGAAATGTGAATCGAGTCATGTAATTAAAAATAAATTTTATATATCTTTCATTCAACATGCACATAGAGTGGGGTGAGAATGAAATTTAAAACTTAACGTTTCATAAACTTAATATGTTTGAGAGTTAGTGGAGAATAATATTTGGATGGAGAGAGAATTAGTGGTGAATATGATGAGAGATAAGAAATGTTGGTAATTTTTTAATGGAAATTTTGGAGTAATAAGTGATTTTTGTAATTTTTGGAGTGATAAGGTGTGATTATTATTGAAATTTGAATTTTTTGGAGTGACAAGATTGAAATTTGAGGGTTTTTGAAAAGTTATTTTGTCAAAGTGTGTTGTAATAAAAAAGATGCATTTTTGGTTGTACTCGACACCCAAGGTCCACTAATGCAGAATTGGTGTAAAAATATGGAGTTGAAAGGAAATTTAAGTCAAGTCAAAGGTGATTGTAATGGATGCATGATCAGTAGGGCCCCACACCCAAACTCTATTCATTGTGAAGGAAATATGAAGAGTTATTGCAGTTTTTGTTTGCAACAAAAAGAGGAGCAAGGAGTGCTTAGGAGTAAGGTTCAACTGAAATGAACCATTAACCAAGTTCAGAGGAGATAACTTGGAAAGATTAAGTTGCGGGTTACAGTGAACAAGGTGAAGTTCATGAAAGAAGATGAATATGGATCAAGAGAGTCACAACAATGATGCCATAGAAATTGGCATTGGTGATGACAAGAAAGAGATTTTTGAATTAAAAGTATGACTTGACCTGTTACCAGAGCTATTAGAAAGACAGAGGCATGGATGGGTAATAAACAAAACAATTAAATGGCCAATCAAACAATTGATGGAAAGAATACTAAAGCTCAAACTGAAAGGTTTAGAAGTAGGGAAACTGAAGATAAATATTTACATTTGCGAACCAGAGAAAGGATCATTGCTTGGTGACAACAATGATGAAATGAATGTGGATTCAGTTCCTAAAAATGGAACCATAAATTATTGTGAAGAATAGTCATTGAAGACTATTGTGTATATTGATAAGAGGCCAGAACAACGCGAGGATGATAAATGTATGGATACGGACACTAATAAGAAAATTGAAGAAGATGAGGAAGATTTAGTGGACAACTTGAAGGATTGTATGCAGGAATCCATAAGAGAGACCTCTAGGTCTCATGATTTTGAAAATAATACTTATTTTGTGTTTTCATGTAGTGGAGAATCACAAGAAACTGAGAATAAGCTCAAAATTAAGAAAGGTCATGAACCATTGGAGGAACCTATGAAAGTCTACAAAGGTATAGATATGGGTTTGTTGCTGCAGAAATAGTTTTCTTAGAGGATTGGTTGGAAAATCCAAAGAACAATTATAAAAAAAATGAAATGATAATGGACTGCAACAATTTCATAGAGGATGAGGAAGAGGTTTCAATGAAGAAAATTCAACAACAAAGTGGCAGTAATGAGGACGACTTCAAGGAGAAGAAGTAGAGAATGATAGAAGATGAGTGGTACCCTAGTGAATTCATGGAGCGAAATAGTCATTTAAAACAAATAATGGTTTATTTTTACCAACAAGAAGGCAAGTTGGACATGAAAATTGAAGAGATTAGAAGATTGATGGTGCAAGTGTCCCAAAAGAGACATATTACAGGAAGGAAAGAAGATGGCAGAATCTTGTTGATGACAACACAACAAGCATATAGCAACAAGGAGAAGGGAGAATTACAACATAAAGTTTGGAAACCTAGAAAACAGAAAAAGACAACAATAGAATCACAACATTATGACAAAGCAATTGATCAACGACAAACTAAAGTGTGGGATCTAGGAGGATGTGTAATCAATTATGAAGACATATGGTTGGGAGACCACAAATTATTTTTACCTAGGGAGTCTGATGCAGGTGCATCTAACTTGGGTCAATTGTTTATTAGGGCAGTTAGTTTAGAAAGCTAGGATTTAATTAATTAATGTATTTTTCCTATAGTTTTTAAGAGAGAATGATAGTTTTTGTAAATAGGAAAATATTTAGGTGTTTTGGAAGGTTTGAGAAGATTATGTATTAGTTAGCTTTTATCTAGGGATAAGGGATTGGATGAGAGATTTTAGGGATCAAGAGAGATATTTTGGGAGTTAGTTTAGGGACCTAGATCCTACCTTGGGTTGTAATCCATTTGTATAAATTGAGGTGATCCTATGAAGCATGTATGATGTAGAAAAGTGTGAGTGAGTGTGAGGAATGAGAAGTTCTCTTGTAATTATTTTTATTTATAATTAACCATTTTCAGTTTATGTGTATACGTATTATGTCATTTTGAATAGTGTTGTGAGCCAATGTTAATGAATGCAAGCCTATGGTTAGATGTTTATTTTACGTGCTTCCCTCTCAGTGAGGACCCTTCCAATTAATGTTTTATGTGCCAATATAGAGTTATAATTCACATGTATGAGGCAACTGTGGCCCTAGTGGAATTCCCTACTTTAGGTAGCAATTCCCTAGTTTCTAGTTCTATATTTCCATATGGAATAAAACATCTTGATCGACAAAGCTATTCTTCCATGTAAAGAATAGCCCTTTGAATAATTGTAGGGATTATATCATTTAAACATTCCATGGCTAACTTATTAGTTGTAGCTGTCTCAGCCCACATTTTTTGAGGCGAAGAAGGACTAAACTCTAAAGGAGGGGAGAGACCAAGACATCCTCTCCTTCCATTGCACTGAGGAGCTAATAATTGATGCCTAACAATAGTAAAAGGAAGCAAACAAAGGGAGGAATCCAAGTGAGGGGCTTGTGTAAGGGGGCCTGGTGAGGAACCTTTCAATAAAATAAAGTGATCTAATCTAGGGGGAAGGGAAAGATTATTATACCTGAGTAGGTGAATTAAATTAAGGGGAGGGTGAGAAAGTAAATTCAAACTGTCAGAGAGTCAATAATTAAGAGATGAAAGAAGAGAAGTATGGGAGAGAATATAAAAGGAGAGATAGAGCTAAAAATAGTGTATATAATGAGGGGAGTGTAAGAAATTTACCTCAGTGAGAAGATCAAGCCTCCCCAAAATAATTAAACCTATAAGCGAAAAAAAATTGGAAGCCCTCAAAGCCAAAAATGGAATTCAATGTAGTTTAGAGAACTTCTAGAATTGAAGCATAATTCCAAATAGAGATGATGCTAATAAAAAACCTATATCCATTGAGATTGCTATATTTATCTTCTTTAATATTTTCTAACCAGGGAAGATTACCAATCCAACATTCCTCACCAATTACGTGGAGCATATTTTCGAACCAACAACACCATCCCAACTCCTTATAGTCCATGGTTGGAAATTTATATTCACACAAACATCACTAAGCTTTATGTGCTTTACATTACCTAGCCATACCTTAACATTATGCTTTAGTTGTTCACACTAGCCATTATGAGTCCTAGAATTCCGCTACATGTCAAGATAAAAATTGAGTGTACAATGCCCAAACTTCACATGGTTGAATACATAAGCACTAAAATTTTCCTTAAACATGTTCGCATGATTTCCATAATGTGGAGTTATATAGGCCATGAAGGTTGACAAATGAAAGGAAAATTTCCTTATTCTTTTGTGATCATAACACTCATCCTGAACTAGGGAGAGTTACCTTCCTTGAACACCCTCTTTGGAAAATATGGTATTGATTTGCTAATTCTTTATAGGAAACCATTAGTTGGTCCAGGATGTGTTTATTTTAGTTGACATCTAGAACTTTTCCATTATATTTTAGTACTAGATTGGTGGGCTTTTTAGCTAATTTATTTCCATTTCTTAATACATGCACAAGAATCGAGGTAGTAATTTTAGCTAATTGTCCATGATTCTTTCTATATTAGTTATGAGCCTCCAAATCTTGGTGAATTTCACTAGAGTCGAGCCATTATATATAATTTTTATCATTATATTGGTGATTTTGGAGTCCCCTTGTATGAAAAGTTTTTGTATATTTAGTAGGTTTGTTATAATTAGCCCTTGATATAAAGCATGAAGCTCATATGCATTATTGATGTCATTGCCAATTTCTCATATATATATATATATATATATATATATATATATATACCCTCTCATTTATGAAGACTCATCCATAGCTATATGGGGCTAGTTTTCCTTTAGAGGTTGCATGCAATTCACTGTTAGGAATCCTATGGAGGGGGAAACCATTTATTAAGACGTGAATTAGGATGAGGGGTGTAAATTTCATTAGTAAAGACATATTTTTGTAGTCCTAATAATTTAAGTATGTTGGAATCCTTTGAGTAACATTCCCAAACCTAATTTGTACATGGAGTGATTAGAACAAATTCCCTTACATTCCCCATGATTGACTGCCAAATGGTATCTAGAGCCATAGGTTTTTCTTTGAATATTTTCGTGTTTCATTCCTCTTATACTTACCATATGATGAATTGTGGGAAGAGTTTTTAGGCTCTTTTTAAGATGATATTGTTGAAGGGAATTGATTTCCAGTCTTTAATTGTGGAGTGTATGCTATCCCTTGTTATATCTATTTGTTTGAATATTATTGTCAATCTCTCACATAACTCTAAAGAAAAAATACAATAATTTAGAATTTTTTCAACTCTTTTTATATTTTTCACGCATAGGTGACACCTTACTCGGACCTAAAACCCTCTAATTTATCCCTGTTTAGTATTTCATTTTGCAAGAGTAACCACATGAAGAAATTTATCTTGGGGCATGTTTTGGCTTTCCACAATTTTATTTCATAGTTATTGCAAGTATAGTTTATGCCTACATTATATTGAAAGTACCTTTGGGTTTATACCCTTACTGAAGGATGTCATTCCCATGTTATCTTCCATTTTTCTTGATCTCTAGCTCTTCATTAGGGTATTCTTAGGTTTTTTGCTAATGTTGGTTGGCTATTGTATGTTTTCTTCCCAATGCATCCACTAGTATTGCATCTATGTTTAAATCTAGAAGTGCATAACCAATGTTTTTCCTTGTGATTTAAGGTTAGATTTGAGGTTTTCAACATCCCATTCTTATTCAAGTCTCGGCCATTGTTTCTAGGAGTCTTGCTAAGAGTCTTCCTAAAGAGGGATAAGTTTATATCCTAAACCTCCCAAAAACAATGATCTTGAATATGGTGTTTATTGTTCCATTTCTAGTTTCGTAAATTTTATCCTTTTATTTGTTCGTGTAGACATACTAGTGATATTGATTGATATCTAGAGTGTATTTATTTTTCCATATTTTTCTCCATAGATCCATTGGGTTTTTAAGCCATATCCACCAGATTTTGGTTCCCAGGGATTGAATGAGAATTTATAGCTCTCTTAGGCCCAATCCACATAATCTCAACCAAGCTATAAGAGTATCCCTCTTAATGAAACCTATGAGATAACATGCTTGATTTCTTTATTTAAACGTACTTCCATGAGGAGAAGGTGATATGGGGATAAGTGTTATCCTTGTCTAAGATTGTGGGAGGGATAAAACGTTTGAGCAAGGGATTCATTAACCAAGAAAGAGAAAAAAGAAATATTGTTATTAGTTACATGACCCATGAAATCCAAGTTCCAAAAAAATAAGAAAATTTTATCATGTGGAAAATGAATTTCCAGTTGAGCCTATCAAAATCCTTTGAAATATCAAGTTTGATGATCATACCTAATTTTTTTAAAGGAAAAGAGGGAGTGTATATATTTATCAACTATAAAAATACTATCAAGGATTTTCCTTCCCTCTACCTATCCTATTTTTCCTAGGAGATTTTTCTAGGAGGGAGGATTCGTTCTATTAGCTATGAAATTTGAAATTATTTTATATATTAAATTGCAGAGAGTATTGGGTTTGAAGTCTTCATGGTTTTCAAAATGAGATTTCTTTGGATGATTTCCTTGAATTTTCAATAAGTGCACTATGTCTTTGTGTTGGATGCCTAATCCTCTAAGGGTTGCGGTGTGATGAATCTAACAATTACAAGAATGTATTATAAATGTACATCTATGGTAATAGTAAAATGAAATTCACTCTTATATCATTCATGTCTCTTCACATTCCATATTCCATATGTGTTTAACATGGTACTAGAGCTCCCGGGTTCCTTTTTATACTTGTAACTCCTATATTTTGCCAATTTTCTACTCCCATTTAGAGTTTACTGCCTCAAGATTTTGAACGCATGAGGGTGTTAGAAGTTTGCAGCATTGAGGAGCTCTGGTGCTATGAGAGTAGAAAAGAGGTGCATTAAAGCTATCTTGCGCAAATGGTATGCAAATATTTAATGTTTGTTTCTCTTTTATAAATATGTTGGAGTGTTAGTATATATTAACAGTTTTTATAGACGGTGTTCCGACTCCACTATTACATTGAATGGTGGTGACTGTTACATGCCCTATCATGTCCTCCCATACACTATTCATATGATGGTTAATACCACAGTTAATACCGCTACCATCATACCACATTTAATACATCTACTCCTTAGATATCACATTTATTACCACCCTTGAGGTTTATATGTGCTGCACCATATGTTAGTACCACCTCCGACTCTGCTGTGGTATCTACATATTCCATACTACATACAAGCTCATCTCCTACTTTAAATGTTGTTAAATGGTTGTTTGAGGTTGCCTGACTCCTTAGCCTGACACCACATACCCACCCAACATGGTGAATGGTATTTGCTTCTCTCTCATTGCCTCCTGTTGGATGACATGACATACCACCTGAAAACCATGCCACTTGTATTGTGTTGAATGCATCTTAAAGTCATACCACATATTAGTTGCGCCATACGAATACTGCCATACAACTTCTAGCGCACAAAACTATACCATACCTCACACCATTTCATTGAATACCATTATACCATACGTTGAATACTGCCTTCCTTCAAGTCGATACTATTCATACTCCCATACCATTGCTACCATACCGCCATACTCATGTCATGGTATTATCTCAGGATGTAATAAAGAAGTTAAACAAAAATTATATAGTGCTTTTCAAAATTCAACCTTTAGCTAAATCATTGTTGGCAAGGAAAGCATACTATATTCGATCCAAAAAAAATTGAGTTGACGTGGATATAGATACAAGTTGCAAAATTTTGTAAGTTAGCTGGCAGCACTTGTAAATTCATATTGATATGAAGGTCCATAAATGTATATGAATCTTGCTAGTTATGAAGCAAAGATGGTAAGTGATATTAAGTACAAAGAGATCAATTAAATGATGTATGGTCATGATATTAGCAAGAAAGGCAGCTTGGGTTTATTATAAAATAACATCCCTTAGAAGATATATCAACACTTTCTCATTTTATTTCTTTAATCATTATCATTTCATAGTGTGACCATTGGTTGTTGATTGGCATATTTTTTTCGTTGTGGATCTACAACAAAATTTTGCATTTTCTTCCTTATCACTCCTTTCAAGGTGCATTGTTAGTTGAAACTCAAACTCTCCAGTTGATGAGATTGAGTTTTTTCTTTGAAAAATGACTAGAATCGGTAAAGTTTTAGAGTTCCCAAAACTATGATACATTCTACTATTTTTGATACAGTAAAAAAAAAATCTCTTGCTCACATTCAAATCTGTTTGCAAAATGCGTAAGGGAAGATAGAGTTTTTACAACTTGAATCACAATTACAAAGAGATGAGTTACGACAGAAAAGACATTCTTCTGAACTTATTTTTGTTAAGAAAAATCCCCTATCTAACTTTGAAACAAGATCCTATCAGCATCTAGCAAGTCATCAAGTCAATAATGTAGAGGTTGATTGAGATCAAGTGCTCATTTCAGAAGCATATTTGAATACATGTGTGGAAATTAAGTCTGAACATTCCAAGCCAATCATAAGACCTTGGGAAGAGCTTGTCAACAACAAGAACATAGCAGATCTTGGATATGATAAGGAGGCCTCTTTTCATATTCCAGACTATTCCAAGCCCATTCAATTTCAAAGTGTTGGGTTTCTTCATGACAATTCACCTTCACCTATTCTTGCTCTTCTTCCACAACAACCACAACATAATTTCATATCCCAACCTTGTGACAAAGTTGTCCATATGAAAGATCAATGTTTTTATCTTCATCCATGTGAGCACTGTCATATAATCAATCATTTTTCATACAAATCTTTAAAAAATAAGCCTCCTCGAAGAACAAAGATTCATCTTGGATGGATCGCTTCTTGGTAATGGGCTTCATCAACCAAGAATATATTTGATTCATATTTCAAAATTTGTTCTAGAGTATTGAATAGTCTTGAAGTTGATTTTTCTCCATCTTCTCACCTTGTATATGATGGGGGGTAAGTGATGGTCATTTAAAAGTTTCAAAACCACATCAAGTGAGATTGAGCCACAACCTACCATACCGGATTCAAAATTATATCCATAGAGAGAGATGTCCTTGAGCATGCCTTTGGTTGGTGGTCAACCTTAAACCATCTATGCAAGGTTGAGACCTCCATTTTTAGGTTGAGCTTCTCCCCATTCAAAGAATTTGGGACACTTCCTCTAGCATAATACTTCAACTTCTTGCCATTTTTGGAAGAGTTCCTGGAATTTCATTAAGCATTCCAGAGTTGGTGGTCATACTTAAACCATCGCAGGTTGTAGACCTCCCTTTTCTAGGTTGAAGGTCTCCCTCTCAAAAGCATTAGGGACACTTCCTCTAGTAGAATATTTCACTTTCTTACCAGATTTGGAAGAGTTTTTAGAAATGCACTAAGCATTCCAGCATTGGTGGTAATCCTTAAACCACCCCCTCATACCAACATTTTAGGGAGCACATTCAACCTAGCGCTTCCATACATATTTTTGCACATTTTGTATTACATCTCTCTTCTCGAACTCATACATACCCCTTCAGATTAAAGGGGGGAATTTTATACACCTAATCCTCCAAGGGTCATGGTGTGGAAGATAAATAGTCAAAAGAGTCCAAGAGATGTTGAAGATGAATCCAACAATCACAAGAATATATTATAAATGTACATCTATGTTAATAGTAAAATTCAATTCACTATTTTATCATTCATGTATGTTCACATTGCAATTGTGTTTAACATTTTGCTAATAACCTGTTGGCATTCCTAAAATAATTATGTAGTGAATCTATTGGCCTTGGGGCTTTGTTTTGGGCATATCCATTACTATTTCCTCCACCTCTAGTAGAGTGACCTCTCTCATAAGAATATTATTATGTTCATCAATAATAATTTTAGGTATATTATTATTATTTTAGCAGCTCTTGTATCCCTTACTCGTTCCATTAGAAGCTCATTAAATATTTCTTGAGTTCTAAAGTAGTTTCCTAATGGCTCTCATATTTTTAAATTTAAGATTTCTTGAGGATGAATTTTCCAACTAATCTTATGTAGCTACTTGTAGATTTTTGTTTTTAGTGATGGTTTGGATTGCAAAATTTGAGAATAATAAGGAGTTTCCATCTTGTTACTATGGATGTTTTGAATCTAAAACAATATTCATCATCAAAACCAATTTTTTTTCTATGCAAAATATAATGCATATGTTCACACTAATGTAGATGTTAATACCTAAATAAATGAAATAAATTCTTCTTGTGTAGGGCAATTTTTTCAAACTATATGATGTGAATTCTTGTTTAATTATGAAAATAATTATGTCATGGATTGTGCAAGCTAATGATGGTCTCTCTCTCTCTCTCTGAGTTTGATAGTAAAGGAAATTATAAGGTATTGACAATACACTTTATATTGTGCATTGTAAAATGTGTTACACTAAAAAATGTCACCTTGACTACTTACAGTTAGTATGGCTCAAAACAACAGTCATGCTACCCTCTTAGGCAAGTCTCATGCCTCTGTTATCCATCTCAAACTCAAAGAAGAGAGAAAGTCTTGTAAAAACTATGTTTATCTCTGGGGTCGCAGGTTCTCTCTAGCCTTACCTGCGGGGACGCTGACCATGTTCACAAAATCTGCGTCCATGGACGCTCTGTATGTTAAGGGACAGGTGCGTCCCTCTGTAAAAGGCAAAATGCGCGAGTTTTATCTTGAAAAAGTTACTTGTGGTTACTTCTAGAACATTCTAGAGGTCGGTTTGATGAAATGGATGCGCCTCCAGTTGGTTCATGTATCTCTATTAAGGGGGAACTTATCCCATCAATAAGGGAGCTATCCCACCCATAGAGGGGGATGATCCCATTGATAGTGGACCTGAATAACGTCTTTACAGCACTATAAATAAAGGCATTGAGCCAAAAGGAGGAGAGGTTGGAGCTATACATTTTCTTTGGGTAAATGCTGCAGGATTTAGGTCTTCCATTAGAGCCTTTGTGAGGAGAGATTGTCTTTACTTGATTCTACTTGGAAGAGGGTGAGCTCTGTCAAAGTAGAGGAAAACCCTTGATGGACCCTGGGAGGAACTTGCACAACACCAAGGCCAGGTTGTAAGAGTTTCTTTGTTTCGTTATTAATACAAACTGGTTTATTTTTCTCAATAGCTTGTGTTAATGAGTTATTTCATGTGTTCCTTGGTCTGCATGTTGAATATATGTTTTATTATATGAAATGCAAGTGCTTGGTAATTGTTTGATTGTTTGTGGTTGCAGGAATTGACTTGAAGGAGGAGCTCATCCGGATCGTCAAGAACGGACCTCAACAACAGCATTTTGGAATAAGGTAAGCCTAAACACTTGTAGTTTTCATGTTATAAAAGGTGTATTTAGAGAAAGATCACTCCATTTTGTCTTGTTTGTCATTAGAATGTCTTAGACTTCTAGGAAGGTCAGTCGTGTCCGCACCCTTGACAGATTCCGTGTGACAAATTGGCGACTCCGCTGGGGAATCCATTAATGAGAGAGTTTTTTCCTTTATATGAACTTTGCTTTGAGAAAATCATTTTTATTTTCTGGTTGTTGACTGTGCGAATTAGTATTTGGGTGGCTTAGCTGTAGATTTAGTTGGCTTTAGTTTTTCTTCCTTTTTCCCGAAGGACGCAGTCTCTGTGTGCTGCACAGTGCGTCCTTGGACGCGCTGTTGTCGACTGCACAGTGCGCGGCCGCACCTGTGACAACGGGTGGCCTGCGTCTTCCTGTAAAAGTTAAGAAAATTCCATTTTTGCTTTAAATTACTTTTAGATTTTGTTTTTTCTTAGTTTTTTCTGCCCTGATTCATTAGTCCCTTGTCCAGAATCTTCACCTAAGCTTGTTCCTGCTCTTAGCTTTCATCAATTGGGTGTTTTGAGTCTCTTTTTGAGAAATTCTTGATTTGATTTCCATTGGTCATTACTTGGCGGTTTGTCTCAGTCTTTTCACAATTTTGCATCTTTTTGCTTTTGTTTTTGCAAAAAAAATTTCCCCCTCATTCGCTGGGGGGGGCTAAATTGTGTATGAGTGTTAATCGCCTTTGAGTGTTTTTATTTGATCTTTGGAACTCTCACCCAATTTTCTCAACTTGCACTTGATTGGTTCTTAGATCACATTAGAATCGTCTTGTGTTTGAGAATTCTCTTGCATAGATCACATTTGCACAATTAGAATTCTCATTTTCAGAATATTATTGAGAAATGTGCATAGATTACATTTGCATACTTTTCATGTGAATTGTGCATAGATTACAATTGCATAGTTTACATTCTGAAAAATCAATCGTAGATTTAGATCAGCTTTCTTTGATTTGAATTTACACAAAAATAAAAATAAAAATTGGTTTGGAATTGATTTGCATTAGTTTTTCTTGATGAAATTAGTGCATTAGAGAATTTGTTAAATTTTCTCTTAACGATCAATTTTTTGCATTGTTGGAAGTGAATGGAAACTCTCTCCTTACTCTAGTTAGGATTCATCGAATTGAAAGGATTGCATTATCATATTCGATTGCATTCAGTTGAGTCGGGTCATAACACCATTGGTTTCATCTCCATTTACCCGTTTGAGTAATAACAGCCTTAATAACACAGCGCTTAATTAAAATTCATCTAGTAATTTTCACATTTCTAGGGCTCTGAAACACCAACATAGCTTAGGCTAGCGTCTTGGAGTAGGTGAGTACTTAACTCTCCAAGACTACAAAACCAAACAGATAGTTTATCTTGAGTAGAATAAATCCAATTGTTTCAATTGCACTCTGGGAAAGCTCCTCTTAAAGGAGAAGCACGAGCTCGTGTCCGAACCAGTGAGGGGATCATTCCCCCCTCGTTGGGAACGACGCCAGACAGTACGTATTACAAACGGTAAACCTCGGATTAACCATTGTCGAGGAGCCAGGGGTCACTTATCGGTAAACCTTGGATTGTTGTCAAGGAGCCGGTAAGGGGATTGAGCTTGCTACTCTGCCCTTGCGTGCTGTCGGAGTTTAGACTGTTCCCCCAGGTGTATTTGTTACTGTTGGTGACCTTAGTGACCATAATCTTTAGGGTTCTACCGAGGTGACGGTGGAGGGAAGGTCCCACTGTACCTGGAGCAGATGTCGGTTATACTCACTTGGATTTTCCGGGGGGTTCACTTCACTTCGAGACGGTTAAAGTGGAGGAACTTGTGCCGGTCTATTCATTAAGCAGGTTGCCGGGGTAACTGTTCCACCCACCACTTCTGTACTGAATTCGGCGATGTTGGGCTTCATCACCAACTAGTCTTTTCGGTCCGGAAGGCTACTGTTTGTGTATGGTTTGACTCCTAGATTTGATAGCGCGTGTTAATTTGTTTGTTTTTACTTTTAGAGACCATAGGTGTGAATTGTGAATTTTAGTTGTTAAGTGTGAATTGTGAATTGTTAATTTTAGTTTTAAATTGTTAATAAAATTCACTGAAGTTGAATAAAATGGCAAATGTTCCGGAATTTATCAACCTAGGAACCCCTCCTAATGAGAATCCTAGTACTTTTCCTTACTTTGGAAATGTTGGTCCTCCTTATATGGCTACTTTGTCATTACCTGGATTTACAATAGGTTTACCGATATGGTTATTTTCAACTTCGTTGGCCCAAAATACTCCAATTGTTCCATCTCAACCGGATGCTTCACCTCAACAGAGTTCACCATCTCAACATCCCCAACCTTCTGTTGACCCTTTACCTTCTTCGCCTAATTTTTCTTCCTCCATTTCTTCCTCTTCGCCTGGTAAAAGCCTTGATGCTAGTAACCAGGAGGCTAAGAAGAAGAAGAAAGGGAAGAAGAAGAAGAAGAAGAAGAAGAAGCAAGATAAGAAAGAAGTCAACCAACCAACCATGGCTGTAAGTGTTAGTTGTGTTGAGGAAAAGTCCGACATGCACCGTAAACCCAAATACCCTTGCAGGCTTTGTAAGGGTGACCACTTCCTTGTCAATTGTCCTGGTATTCCAAAGGTCTTGGAAGTATGGTCAGAAAAATCTCATCAACTTTCCATTGATCCATCAACCAGTGATAGTCAGGTTCCTGGGAAAAAGGGTAAAGTTAGGTTTCCTTGTAAGTTATGCAAAGGGGGTCATCAAACTCACATTTTCCCTCACATGGATGAAGCCTCAACATTGTTGGAAAAACTTATTGTTCCACAGCAAGAATTTCCAACTGGTTACCGTAAACATTCTCCCAACCTACCGTCAACTGACGGAGTGATTGATTTAAATTCAAGTATAGTCGATCACACTCTCCCATTGGAGAGTGAAACTCATGTCACTCAGGTTGATGATCCGTTAGTTGATCAAGTGGTCGATTCAATTTCACATTCGGTCGATCACACTCTCCCTTTCGAGAGTCAATTTCATACCGCTGATGTTCTTCTTGTTACATCGGATTCTTCTATGCCGGGGGGCATTTCACCTGTTTCTACAGAACCCCCTCCAAGTACTGAGGTCTTTTCCTTTGATTGGAATAGACTGACAGAACCTCGTCTTCCTCCCTCCATCCCTTTCCAAATCATTGTCAAGGCGGGTGGTAGGGACATACATCGTACTCAGGTAGATGAAGGTGCTTCTGTTAGTATTTTATCCTCAGCTGTTTGGAAAGCTTTGGGTTCCCCTCAGCTTGCGCCTATTACGCAGAATCTGAAAGCTTTTAACCGAACGATTAGTGAACCTTTAGGGATCCTTCCTAAGTTTTCTATTACCTTGGAAGGTAAAATTGTCTGTGTTGATCTTATGGTAGTTCGAGGTCCCTTGGATTTCAATTTACTCCTTGGGCGAGACTATGTTTATGCAATGAAAGCTGTCGTATCGACACTCTTTCGCGTGATGTCTTTCCCTCACAATGGCAGTATTGTGACTGTAGACCAGCTTTTGTTCCCTAGTCTTTTTTCAACTACCAATAATATGACACCCCTAAATGTTCCTGATTCTAAAGTGGTATCTACCCTGCCACGGGTTAATTATGTGGCAACTGGTCCCATGTTTTCAGTTACCGATGTAAGTGAGCCTCTCACTGTTGATGTAGATCCGATAATTGACATGGAAAACTCTATGGGATTACTTGAACACGATGTTCTTATCCCTTTTGAGTCCCTTGACATGTGTTCCTTCCAGAGAACTATTCTTCCTTCTGATGAAGATCTCTTGGAAGCCATGATCAAGGTGTGTCCATTGACATGATCAGTGTGTGCGAGGATAGTTTTTTCCTGTATCAACCTCGTTAAAAAATGAAATAGGCTGTAACGAGGAAAGTTCCTTTTACTGTGTCAACCTCGTTAAAAAATGAATCAGTGTGTACGAGGATAGTTTGTTCCTCTCTCAACCTCGTTAAAAAATGAAACTGGATGGTACGAGGAAAGTTCCTTTTACTGTGTCAACCTCGTTAAAAAATGAATCAGTGACCGAGGAAAGTTCCTGTTACTGAGTCAACCTCGTTAAAAAATGAAACAGGCTAGCGAGGACAGTTCCTGTTACTGAGTCAACCTCGTTAAAAAATGAATCAGGTATGAGGACAGTTCCTGTTACTGAGTCAACCTCATTAAAAAATGAATCAGCTAAATTTTAGGATATGTAGGTAGATTGTAGAAAGTAGGATTTTACGAGGAAAGTTCCTTTTACTGTGTCAACCTCGTTAAAAAATGAATCAGGTGCGAGGACAGTTCCTGTTACTGAGTCAACCTCGTTAAAAAATGAATCAAGTATGAGGATAGTTCCTGTTACTGAGTCAACCTCGTTAAAAAATGAATCAGGTATGAGGATAGTTCTTTTCTTGTGTCAACCTCCTTAAAAATGAAACAACTCCCTTTTCAAGTTAAATATTGAAAGTAAACCTTCATTTCATCCAGCCGGTTGAATGCAATGAAGCCTGGGGGGCATGTACCTCGTTTTGCATCATTATGCTGGGGGCATGCGAACTTTTTGAGCATAGTTCCTTGTCTTGTGTCAAGCTCGTTAAAAAATGAAACAAGGGTAGGTTAAGTAGGTAGATTGTAGATAGTAGTCATGAGCATAGTTCCTTGTCTTGTGTCAAGCTCATTAAAAAATGAATCAAGGATTTAAGAGCATAGTTCCTTGTCTTGTGTCAAGCTCGTTAAAAAATGAATCAAGGTTTTCAGAGTAGAGTTTCTTGTTAGGTAGACTGTAGAAAGTAGTTATGAGCATAGTTCCTTGTCTTGTGTCAAGCTCACTAAAAAATGAAACAACTCCCACAAGCCTTTCCAAGATCTTGAAAGTAAAGCTTCATTCCATCCACCTGATTGAATGCAATGAAGCTTGGGGGGCATGTACCTCGTTTTGCGTCGTTATGCTGGGGGCATGCGAACTTATAACAAGCATAATTTTTCGTTTCAAGCTTGCGTAAACATGAAACCGAATCCGAGCATAGTTCTTTTCCTGTGTCAAGCTCGTTAAAAAATGAAACAAATCCTCCTCTACTTGAGTCGAGAGATTGACTAGATCTTATAGATGTTAAGTATTTAGGTTAGTTATTTCAGTTTTTGCATAATTTTCTTACAGTTTTAGGTCAAGTCTTTCAAATGATCTCGTACTTGAACCTTCATTTCATCCACCTTAGTTGAATGAAATGAAGCTGGGGGGGCATGCGCTCTAACAGTTATGCTTAGGGGGCATCAAGCACAGTTTTATCTCTGTTTCAAGCTTGTGTAAAAATGAAACTACTTTGAAGCATAGTTTTACTCTGTTTCAAGCTTTTGTAAAAATGAAACCTAGCTCGAGTCAATTTCAGTTATTTTCAAGACTCGTTAAACTCATGAAAATCTCGAGATTATTTTGCTATCTTTCATTCTCGTAAAACAAATGAAAATGCCGAGTTCTTTCCGTCTTTTCCTGCTCGTAAATTAAATTGAAAGTCGGCCATATGAGTACATTTTTATCCCTTTTTCGAACTCGTTAAAATTTACGAAAAAGTGAAACCTTAGAGTCATCTTTTAAGCCCTTTTCGGACTCCTAAAACATGAAAAGATCGCCGAGTGTTTCTTTTTCACTCGTTAAAACGGAATTAAAAGACGGTCCCCTTTTAGCTCTTTTCTGACCGCAAAATCAGGAAAAGATTGCCGGGTTTTTGTCGTTTCAAACTCGATAAGGAACTAAAACGACGTGTCCTTGATCGCTTTTTACTTTTCAGATTAACCACACTATTATGAAAGTACTCCTTGGTCGCAAGATCAAGCGGTTCCCCCAGGTATTATTTTATACTTTTTCGGGCTTGAGGGACACAAATATACGAAAAAGTTCAACGTGGAGTCTCCTTTAGTTTTTTCAGACTCTCTAAAATTGAAAAACGCCGAGTTTCTCCTATACTGGGCTCGTTAAACTTTTACAGTAGAGGACCTGTTCAATTACAAACAGGAACGAACCACTCCTTCCTAGGGTTCAAATTTAAACTAGGTTGGACTCGTCCGAAGGATGAGCTTATAATCAAGCATATGTTATCCTCCTCAAGCTTGTTAAAAATAAAGAGGTACTTGCCAGAAATGGTGGGGGAAAAGAGAGAAGAATGAACCTATTTGTCACCTTTTGTCTCAGAAGAAACTTTATTACCGCTCTTGAACACGACACTTTTCATTCACCTGGGTTGGGAAATCTTTTACCTCACAGTTGATCAAATCACTTTGAAAATCTTTAACCGGGTTCAGGGATCAACTTTGAGTTATTCGTCACCAAACCATCTGTTGTGTCGTTATGTGTTCAAGAGGTCTGCAAGCAAAACTTTCATCTGCAAAATACTTGTCATCCATTTGACCATCCCTGAGTCAGTCCTTACAGCAACATTTCTTCAACTTGAACAATGATTTCGTGTTGCGGGCTTGCCTGCAACGGGTCGCTTTCTATCGACATCGACACATTATCTAGAAAGATGACTTAGGAATCGACAGTACCTTGAAGTCTGCATGCATCAATGGCAGGTTTCTCGCCTTTGACGTCAGTTTACATCATTGACTTTCGATCAGAGGATTCCGTGAAGTGTTCGACATCAAAACATCTATTCACATTTCACGGGTTGTGCTTGGTACTTTGAGGACCATTGACATTACTGGTGGTTTCTCTCACGCTTGTTAACAGTTTACATCATTGACTGGTAATCAAGTGGTTTCTACCATGTTCGACATCGAATCATTTAATCACATGGCTAGAATCGTACCAATTCGGGAAGTAGAAGTGAAGACCCTGGATCTAGTTTCTACCATCCAGGCTGCGAGGAGTTTTGTATTCATTGTCTATGTAAACTTATCATAAACAGATGGCTGCGTCCATACTGTATCTACAAAAGTCTATAAAAATAATGTACTGCAAGATCATTCCTGTATCAGAATAGTTAGTCCATTAGTTAAAGTTTTGAATCTGAGTATGGGAATGCCTACCTCAGTAATGATATAATCTTATCCATGTATTTTGTGTTGAAAATTGCAGGTTCCAACCAGACCATCCACAAGGCAATCCTTGAAATGATAAAGCGCTTCACCCTTCCTAGAATTACAAAACCCTATTCTATTCCAGGCTTCGCACTTTAGGGGGCAATCTGTTACACTAAAAAATGTCACCTTGACTACTTACAGTTAGTATGGCTCAAAACAACAGTCATGCTACCCTCTTAGGCAAGTCTCATGCCTCTGTTATCCATCTCAAACTCAAAGAAGAGAGAAAGTCTTGTAAAAACTATGTTTATCTCTGGGGTCGCAGGTTCTCTCTAGCCTTACCTGCGGGGACGCTGACCATGTTCACAAAATCTGCGTCCATGGACGCTCTGTATGTTAAGGGACAGGTGCGTCCCTCTGTAAAAGGCAAAATGCGCGAGTTTTATCTTGAAAAAGTTACTTGTGGTTACTTCTAGAACATTCTAGAGGTCGGTTTGATGAAATGGATGCGCCTCCAGTTGGTTCATGTATCTCTATTAAGGGGGAACTTATCCCATCAATAAGGGAGCTATCCCACCCATAGAGGGGGATGATCCCATTGATAGTGGACCTGAATAACCTCTTTACAGCACTATAAATAAAGGCATTGAGCCAAAAGGAGGAGAGGTTGGAGCTATACATTTTCTTTGGGTAAATGCTGCAGGATTTAGGTCTTCCATTAGAGCCTTTGTGAGGAGAGATTGTCTTTACTTGATTCTACTTGGAAGAGGGTGAGCTCTGTCAAAGTAGAGGAAAACCCTTGATGGACCCTGGGAGGAACTTGCACAACACCAAGGCCAGGTTGTAAGAGTTTCTTTGTTTCGTTATTAATACAAACTGGTTTATTTTTCTCAATAGCTTGTGTTAATGAGTTATTTCATGTGTTCCTTGGTCTGCATGTTGAATATATGTTTTATTATATGAAATGCAAGTGCTTGGTAATTGTTTGATTGTTTGTGGTTGCAGGAATTGACTTGAAGGAGGAGCTCATCCGGATCGTCAAGAACGGACCTCAACAACAACATTTTGGAATAAGGTAAGCCTAAACACTTGTAGTTTTCATGTTATAAAAGGTGTATTTAGAGAAAGATCACTCCATTTTGTCTTGTTTGTCATTAGAATGTCTTAGACTTCTAGGAAGGTCAGTCGTGTCCGCACCCTTGACAGATTCCGTGTGACAAAATGGAAGGCATCAATAAACATGTGTCCTTATATCTTGGTTGATTTAGAGGAAGAAACTTGCATCATGGCATGCAATAAATTTAGTTTGGAAGAGATTATGAGTTGTAAGATTAACACATTTTTGCACCATGTTTTCCTTACTTTTAATTCCTTCCATATATATATATGATTATGTATCAAGTAAATTTAATGATCATGTGCAAAATTTATGATTAAAGTGTTTTTCATTGTATTTTTTAGTATTTCAATAAAGTGCAATAAATATTGGGGCCAATCAATGTATCCAACATTTAATTTTGAAGTAATTTATCGTGTGTGAAAAAATTGTCATAAGAAAGGGTTCACAAGCTACAAGGTTGAAGAAATTCAAGTTATTGGAATAGAGAAATTGTAGATACATGTATTGTAGATCTAGAAAGTCATAGAGGAGGAGATCCAAAACCACTAATCATGTAGCCATTTGGGGAAGATAATACAATAGATAAATTTTGTATTTATAATTATTGGAAGGCATATTTCTATGTCATCATGTGTGGATATCCATTTTTATAATATTTAAGTACATTCCATGTATATACTATGGATATAGGGAGCACCACAATATTAATAATTTTGTTAAACATATTTGAGAAAATTATTTTAAACCACATTACATATTTAAAGCTTGACAATCAACTAGGATTTAGCGTGAACCTTGGAACTATTTATGAGTTGTAGCAAATTGAGAATATCCTTTCATCAAGTGGATCTATATTTAGATAGCTTTTGTAATTACTTGAGTATATTCTCAAGTGTTTCTCTATTTATAATTTTCTTGCAATGACTTTGGAATACCATATCTTCAAGTGGATATATACTTAGATATTTTTTTCAAGCAAGATCATTTACAAAAGGGAGTTCCATCTCCATTCAAAAGGGAATGACTCCTAGAACCCATAGTCCCAACTATCATGGTATAGAATACAAATTTCATGAGATATTGTTCCCACTCCAACTATAAAATTTGTGGTGATGTGTGATTTGGTTTGAGTTATGTTTTTATTGTTTAATACAATGCCTTATTTTTTAAGGTAGAGATCACTCCGAGTAGAGTATTATATAGCTTGGTAATATTTCATTTTGTGTCTCTATGTAGTTTTATTTTTGTTTTTTGCAATGAATTTTTCAATTCATAGATTATTTTTACTAAATATTTTCCACAAGAAGAGTTGTGACTTATGGAAATTGCGAAGTCCCCAAATCATGCAAGATGATTTCTTGGCAAGGGTACGGTTCCCATTAGCATCATCATTTCTCAAATATATAGTCATTGACAAGAGTGATTGGGATGTAAGGTAAGTTCCTGTCTATGTAGAAGAATATTAGACAAACTAATTCAAGTTAAGTATTTGTAGCCTATACATACAATACACAACATCTCACAAGTACATGACAGACCTTTGTTGAGAAGCGAAATGCACAAGTGTTCTTATCTTAATGGAAAACATATAGAAATACTATCAACCACCACTCCCCCTACCATATCTAATCACCTTTCACCTCTTCTAACCTCCTCTTCCTTTGTCTCTCTCACCTCACACAATAATTCCCATTCCTTTGAGTCTCAACTATCTTTGGATTTTATCCTATCTTCCCTCTTTTCCTCCTATATCCATATACATTTGGTGACTACTCACCTCCTCTGCCAACGGCTTTTCCCACTTTTCATTCATGCTCACCACTTTCTCTCACCTACCCATTTTATCTTCCAAATTCACCTCTCTTTAGTCATGTAATCATTTGGAGAAGATAATACAATAGATAAATTTCATAGTCATAAATATTGGAAGGAATATTTCTATGTCATCATGTGTGGATATCCATTTTTATAATATTTATGGAAATTCCATGTATATACCATGGAAATAGGGAGCACACCACTATTAATAATTTTTTTGAACATATTTTGAGCGACTTATTGTAAGCCACATTACTTATTTCAAAATTGACAATGGACTCTGAGTTAGTAGGAACCTTGGAACTATTTATAAGTTTCATTCAATTGAGAACACCTTATCATCAAGGGTATCTATATGATATATATTTTGTAATCACTTGAGAATATTGTCAATTGTATCTATATTTATAAAAAAATTTAACGCCTTGGGAATATCATATACTCAAGTGGATTTATATCTAGATATTTGTTTCAAGCAAGCTCATTTATAAAAGGGTTTTCCATCTCCATTCAAAATGGAATGAATCCTAGACAACATAGTCCCAACTATCATGGTATAGAATACACATTTCATGAGATCTTGTTCCCACTCCAACTATATATTTTGTGGTGATGTGGTGATTCGGTATGGGAGGTGGTCAATGTAGATTAATTAAATATAAATAAATGAAAATGCATATATAGAAATTATATATTTAAATTAATTTAAACATCTATAATTTATATGTTGCAAGCCCCCATGGTTTCCCTACAACCATGAACTGTGACATCCTAAGAGTGTCCATCTTATTAAAATCCATGTTTTTAATCGAAAACAATATTCATCATCACCACCAATTTGTGTTTTTTCTATGCAAAATATAATGCATATGTTTATACTAATGTATATGTTAAACACAAATGAAGAAAATGCATTCTTCTTGTGTAGGGCTAGTTTTTCAAAATATATGATGTTAATTCTTGTTTAATTGCAAAAATAATTATGTCATGGTTGGTGCAAGCTAATGATGCTCTCTCTCTCTCTCAATTGGATAGAAAAGGAAATTATAACTAGAGTGATCCACAAGTCCTAAGTTTTAATGAGTTCCCCATAATGAATATTCTTGTCTTACCATGGTGCCCTAGAATATCCATATTATTACAATCCATGTTTTGAATCTAAAACAATACTCATCATCCATAATAATTTGTGTTTTATCTATGGAAAATATAATGCATATGTTTAGACTAATGTAGATGTTAAATACCTAAATAAAGGAAATGCATTCTTCTTGTATATGGCTATTTTTTCAAAATATATGATGTTATTTCTTGTTTAATTATGAAAATAATTATATCATGGTTGGTGCAAGCTAATAATGGCCTCTCTCTCTCAATTGAATAGTAAATGAAATTATAAGGCATTGAAATACTCTTGATCAATGTGCATTGGAAAATGGAAGAAATCAATCAACATGTATAGTTATAGCTTGGTTGTTTTAGACGAAGAAAATTACATGAAGGAATGCAAGAAATTTAGTTTGGCTGAGATTACTAGTTGTAAAATTACCACATTTTTACATCATCTTTTCCTTATTTTTAATTACTTCCATATACGCATGATTATGTATCAACCAATTTTAATGCTCATGTGAAAATGTTATGATTAAAGTGTTTTCATTGTCATTTATAGTATTTAGATAAACTACAATAGGTATTGAGGTGAATAAGTGTATTGTGTATTTAATTTTTAAGTAATTTATCATGTGTGAACATTTTTTTTTATAGGAAAGAATCCATAATCTAGTAGGTTGAAGAAATTCAAGTTAATGGAAGAAAGCAATTGTAGATCCATGTATTGTAGATCTAGAAAGCCATAGAGGAGGAGATCCAACAACAATAGTCATGTAGCCATTTGGGGAAGACAATATAATAGATAAATTTCATAGTTCTAATTATTGGAAGGCATATTTCTATGTCATCATGTGTGGATATAAATTTTTATAATATTTAAGGAAAGTCCATGTATATACCATGGATATAGGGAGCACAACACTATTAATAATTTTGTTAAACATATTTTGGGCAACTTATTGTTAACCACATTACTTATTTAAAACTTGAAAATCCAATGGGAGTTAGAATGAACCTTGGAACTATTTATGAGTTGTAGTCAATTGAGAATAATCTATCATCAATTGGATCTATATTTAGATATATTTTGTAATCACTTGAGAATATTCTCAAGTGTATCTATATTTATAATTTTTTTCGTAATGACTTGGGAATATAGTATCCTCAAGTGGATATATATTTAGATATTTGTTTCATGAAATATTATTTATAAAAGAGATTTCCATCTCCATTCAAAAGGGAATGAATCCTAGAGAACATAGCCCTAACAATCATGGTATAGAATCCAAATTTCATGAGATCTTGTTCCCACTCCAACTATATAGTTTGTGGTGTTATGTGATTTGGTTTGAGTTATGTTTTTATTGTTCACTTCAATGCCTTATTTTGGAAGGCAGACATCACTCCATTAGAGTATAGCATTATATAGTTAAATTGGTAATATTTCATTTGTGTCTGCCTTTCAAATCAAGCAATATGATTTCTTGGAAATGGCAGTGTTTCCATTAGCATGATCCTTATTAAAATATATAGTCATTGAAAAGAGTGATTGGGATGTAATGAAAGTTCCTTTATATGTAGAAGCATATTAGAGAAAATTATGGCAGTACTTGTAGCCTATATATACAATGTAAAACATCTCACAAGTACATCAAAGACCTTGGATAAGAAGCTAAATGCACAAGTGTTATTATCCTAATGGAAAACATATAGAAACAATACTTTAACCACCACTCCCCCTACCATATATGATCACCTATCACCTCTTCTAACCTCCTCTTCCTTTGTTTCTCTCATCTCCCACCATAATTAACATACCTATGAGTCTCAACTATCTTTGAATTTTCTCCCATATTCCCTCTTTTCCTCCCATACCCATGTACATTCCCTCACTACATAATTTATTGCAAAATTGGAGAATAATAAAGAGTGTCCATCTTGTTGCTATGGACGTTTTGAATCTAAAACAATATTCGTCATCAAAACCAATATTTTTCTATGCAAAATATAATGCATATGTTCACACTAATGTAGATGTTAATACCTAATTGAATGAAATGAATTCTTCTTGTGTAGGGCAATTTTTCAAAATATATGATGTGAATTCTTGTTTAGTTATGAAAATAATTATGTCATGGATTGTGGAAGTTAATGATGGTCTCTCTCTCTCTCTTTGAGTTTGATAGTAAAGGAAATTATAAGATATTGAAAATACACTTTATGATTGTGCATTGTAAAAGGGAAGGCATCAATAAACATGTGTCCTTATAGCTTGGTTGATTTAGAGGAAGAAACTTGCATCATGGCATGCAATAAATTTAGTTTGGAAGAGATTATGAGTTGTAAAATTACCACATTTTTGCACCATGTTTTCCTTATTTTTAATTCCTTCCATATACATATGATTATGTATCAACTAACTTTAATGATCATGTCCAAAATTTATGATTAAAATGTTTTTCTTTGTATTCTAGTATTTCAATAAAGTGCAATAAATATTGGGGCCAATCAATTTGTCTAGTATTTAATTTTGAAATAATTTATCATGTGCGAAAAAATTGTTATAGGAAAGGGTTCACAAGCTACAAGGTTGAAGAAATTCAAGTTATTGGAATATAGAAACTGTAGATACATGTATTGTAGATTTAGAAAGTCATAAAGGAGGAGATCCAAAACCACTAATCATGTAGCCATTTGGGGAAGATAACACAATAGATAAATTTTGTATTTATAATTATTGGAAGGCATATTTCTATGTCATCATGTGTGGATATCCATTTTTTGTAATATTTAAGTACATTCCATGTATATACTATGGATATAGGGAGCACCACACTATTAACAATTTTGTTAAACATATTTGAGAAACTTATGTTAAACCACATTACATATTTAAAGCTTGACAATCAACTAGGATTTAGCATGAACCTTGGAACTATTTATGAGTTGTAGCAAATTGAGAATATCCTTTCATCAAGTGGATCTATATTTAGATAGCTTTTATAATTACTTGAGTATATTCTTAAGTGTTTCTATATTTATAATTTTCTTGCAATGACTTTGGAATACCATATCTTCAAGTGGATATATATTTAGATATTATTTTCAAGCAAGATCATTTACAAAAGGGAGTTCCATCTTCATTCAAAAGGGAATGACTCCTAGAGCCCATAGTCCCAACTATCATGGTATAGAATACAAATTTCATGAGATATTGTTCCCACTCCAACTGTATAGTTTATGGTGATGTGTGATTTGGTTTGAGTTATGTTTTTATTGTTCAATACAATGCCTTATTTTGGAAGGCAAAGATCATTCCCAGCAAAGTATTATATAGCTTGGTAATACTTCAATTTGTGTCTCTGTGTAGTTTTATTTTTGTTTTTTGCAATGAATTTTTCAATTCATAGATTATTTTTACTAAATATTTTCCACAAGAAGAGTTGTGACTTATGGAAATTGGGAAGTCCCCAAATCATGCAAGATGATTTCTTGGCAAGGGTAGGGTTCCCATTAGCATCATCATTTCTCAAATGTATAGTCAATGACAAGAGTGATTGGGATGTAAGGTAAGTTCCTTTGTAGGTAGAATAATATTAGACAAACTAATTCAAGTCAAGTATTTGTAGCCTATACATGCAATGCACAACATCTCACAAGTACATGAGAGACCTTGGTTGAGAATCTAAATGCACAAGTGTTCTTATCCTAATGGAAAGCATATAGAAATACTGTCAACCACCACTCCCCCTACCATATCTAATCACCTTTCACCTCTTCTAACCTCCTCTTCCTTTGTTTCTCTCACCTCACACAATAATTTCCATTCCTTTGAGTCTCAACTATCTTTGGATTTTCTCTAAACTTCCCTATTTTCCTCCTATATCCATATACATTCGGGGACTACTCACCTCATCTCCCAACATCTTTTCCCACTTTTAATTCATGCTCACCACTTTCTCTCACCTACCCATTTTATCTTCCAAATTCACCTCTCTTTAGCTAACCCCTCATACCCACCTTCCCTTGTCTCACCTATTTACAACTACTTTCTTTTGTTTGTTTGGAAGAAAACTTTTTTTTTTTATTATGTAACTAGAAGGAATTTTTTTGTCTTTTCCATATTGGCAATTGATGCAAACATGAAGAATGGAAATATCAATTAGAAATCATCTAAAGAAAGAGAATCCAATTGAAATGGTCATTGAAGGAAGAGAAATTGAGAGGATAGGTATTAAAAACTGTAGGCTTTCAGGAGGTCAATCCAAATTTTATCACATTGGGTATCACTATTGTTTCTCCTCCATCACAAGATAATATTAAGAAGTCCTTGGATAGAAATATAATTCTAACCTTTAATGAAAATATAATAATTGTTTCATGAAAATAGGTTGTTGAGGCTAAATTACTATGAATAGATTTAGAGAGGCAAGGAGTCCACAACCTTCTACTAAAGATATTCATATGTTTTAGCCTTAGTTCATAATTAAACATCACAAAATGTACCCATAAGCATGTACATTCTCCTTCAAAAATTCACTAGTAATTTATTTAAGGGGTAAAAATTCCAATGTTTGTGGCTACAAAATAAATAGATCAAGAATGCTAAAATACAAGTCCAACCTCTCTACCTATACTATTGTTAGAATTATTACATGACTTTAGTAAAATTTGTAAGAAAAATTATTCTTAAGAATGTAGTATAGTCAAAACATCTACTATCACAATTAATTGTTGGCAATATTATAAGAAAATATTATTTTCTAAAACAAACATCTTATATAATTAAAGTATAATCTCAAAACCATTTGTAGGTTTTCTAGGTGGGAAAAACTTAACAAAACTTAGAAAATACATTTATGGGCATTCATTCTTAGGCTAACTTATTTATACATGAACTTAATTGGAGTAGATAAGGGACTCAAATAAAATCCTTGGCATCCAAATACTAGGACTTCCTCTAAACAAAAGGATGTGTTGAAATTGAACAAGGGTTCTAGAGACATTGATACCCACACTAAACAATCTATTGATATGAAACAAAATATAATTTTATGGAATATGGAATGATTATAGTGCACTTAATTGAGGAAAAATATAATTCAAGAATTCAATAGTTGGTGCATTCAAATAAAAAAAATATGTAATGCATGTTGTACATACAACATTGAATTTTGTGACTATTTTGACATATAATTTCATGGATTTTTTAAGATTTTTACAATGGAATGATTAGTTATATTACTACAAAATCTATTCATAGCATGATAGATAAAGGCCAAAGGATTGTAGATGCTTTTAAAAAATATGTCTTAGTACATTACCCAAGTGTGGAATGATTAGTTATATTACTACAAAATCTATTCATAGCATGATAGATAAAGGCCAAAGGATTGTAGATGTTTTTAAAAAATATGTCTTAGTACATTACCCAAGTGTGGTGGAATGACATTATTGAGAAAGTGCAAGCATTTAAGTGCTAATTAATAAATGAGAAGGAGGTTTCAGTACAAAGCTTCGAATATGTCATGTATGATATGGCATGAGAGGATCAAAGAATAAAAATACAACTAGTGATTTGGAAAGTTAAGCCATATCTTTGTTTTTTAGATTACACTTTGAAATGTGATGTAGTTGATTGTTGTAAGAGCTAAATTATATATATATATATTTATTTTCCAACTAGGTTAAAGTCTATGACCATGGAAAATTTATTGGAAGAGACATAGCAATATGTTTAACATGCCCATATCGTTCAATGCTAAGTTGAACATTTTAGAATATGTAAATGTATATGCACATGGGTGCTCTCTTATCAATTGTTGATTTTGCTAATAACTACACTTTCATCTAGAATATAACATTTAGATCCAATAGTTTCACTCAAAGCGAGTTAGGCTAATAGTCCACATTACATATAGGCATGGAACAAAAAATAGCTAAGAAAAAAGAGTTAGATTGAAGGAGTGTCACTTTTACAAAAGTGACCACAGGTGCCATTAATTAGCTTACACTTAACATTGCTTTTAGTTTTTTACAAACAGGTGAAAGATAATAATATATAGTAACATTGCTTTTAGTTTTTTACAAACAGGTGAAAGATAATAATATATAAAGGGATCATAATTGGATTTGGTAATATGGTTTTCTTATTCATTCCAAAATACCTGTGCATTTCAATGGTTTTATAGGTTGCATAAAAAATAAAAAGTGCCACAAATTTAGAGTTATTTTAAAAGTAAGCATGAAAGAGAGGAGAATGGAAGAGTATATGTGTACATATAAGCTATGTTATGTAGGCAAGAAATAAAAATAACAAAAATCTAATTATTGTAATATAACTGCTAATATTACAGGGCATCTAAACACAAACTATTTGATATAAACTATTTAGATATCAAATAGCAAAAATCAAATTACTTAGAAAATATATACACAACTTCATATCCAACTTAAAAAATAGTGATATATATATTTGTGTAATAAATTGAAAAAATTACCAGAAATAATTATACTCCAAAAATAAGCGATGAAACCAGAACTATTATATCAATATCTTGAAAAACTATATCACGATAATAATAAGAACTGCAGCTAATGAATATCCTATCCTCCCATGGCACTTTACTCGGCACACACAGTCCAGATTCCGAAAATAAGCGAGCACACATAGTCCAGATTCCGAAAATAAGCGAGGAAGCCCGGCATTTTATAACAATAACTTGAAAAACGATATCAATAATAGCATCTAATGAATATCCTCTTCTCCCATCGGACTTTTCTCAGCACACATAGTTGACATTCCAGAAAGAGAGTTCAGCAATTTGAAATAATGTAGGAATGGCCAAGCCGCCAACTCTGGAGGATCCTGGTGAAATAGGACCGCCCACAACGAAAAGCACTGGTCGATATCCATTATTAGGATTTTTGGGACGGACCTCCACAATTACATTTTCAGCTACACAAGATTTACACTCATTTTCCACCCGAAATTGATATGAGGTGACATCCTTGCCAGGAAATTTTGATAGTTCGCTCCACGTCAGCTTACATCCATCTTTGCCACCCACCTCTTTGGGATCAATAGTGGATACCGGACCTAAAACCAATCACCCATCCACAAAAAAAGATAGCCATGATTTCAGCCCAGCTTATTGTTTTAAAAATTACGAATTTCTATTTTTAACATACCGCTAATAAAAATTATCACAAGAAGGGCGTATAAAAAAGCCTAAATGTACCAGCTTAAAAACCCTAAACGTAACATACTGCTAAAACAAAATATCATAACAAAATGAGCGTATAAAAAACCCTAAACGTAACAGCTTAAAAACGTACCAGCGTATAAGAATTAACAAGATAGACGTACCAGGTTTAAAAAAAACCCTAAACCCTAAACGTACCAGATTAAAAAAACAGCGAAAAACACTAAAATAAGAATTAAGAAGATAGACGTACCAGCCGGTCTGATGGCTGTGACAAGATGACCACTCCCAACCAAAAGTAAAAACAAAACAGTAAACTGAAGTTGGTATTTCATCTCGCAAACTGTAAACGCCATATCTTCTGCTTGATTCAGTCACAGATACTCTCCTTCGCAAACAATACGCGGTTACTAAATCTTGCATCTCAAGCGAACAACACGCTCCTATAAACCGTCTTAAATAGATATCAAATTAGATAATTGTAGTGGTATAATAATAATAATAATAATAATAATAATAATATTATTATTATTATTATTATTATTATTATTATTATTATTAATGAAAAATTGATTTAAGTACTAGTGAGTATTGTTTGGACATCTTAGTTGGTAATTTAATTTAATTTCTCAAAAGCTGGTCCAAATTTCAACCAAATTTCACAATTTTATTTTGAATACATTCATTTCAAATTTTTATTTTGAATATATTCATTTAAAATTTTATTTAATTAACTTTTTGGGATTCATTTATTATATAAAGGATTTTAAAATAAAAGATAAGGGGCATTAATTTGTTCGGATTAATTAATTATATATAGAATTTTTAAATATAAAATAAAGGGCCTTTATATTTTCATTTTAAAAATTTTGATTATAAAATTTGGACTTTATGTAATAATTAATTATTTAATATTCAAAATATAAATAATTTATCACTTTAAATAATAATAAAAAAATATTATTATGGTTGCCATATTCAATGTGAGTTTAGGTAGAAGATATAATAATCAATATATATATATATATATATATATATATATATATATATATTAAAATGATAACTATTTTATATAATATTAATATTATTTAAAATAAATTAAATAATAGCGTTAGTTTGAAAATAAGTTGTTAAGTAATGAATTAGTTATTGTTAATATTAAAAAAATATAATTATTATTTACCAATTCAAATAATAATATTAACTATGGAGAACTTATCATTTTAGATAATAAAATAATTAATATAATATTATTAGGATGACCCTTTCAATGTGAGTTAATATGATTAATTAATATATTTATGGACTAAAACGCTGACATTTTCTAAGCATAATTTATTTATATAATATTAATACTATTAAAAATAAAATAGATAATAATATTTGGTTGAAGATTAGTTATTATGTAATGAATTAGTTATGGATAATATTAAAAATAATTTATTTACCAATTCAAATCATAATATTATCTATAAATAATATTATTAGTCAGGGTTAACTTATTCAATGAGATTAGGTAGAAAAATAGTCATTATCATGATGTAATGAATAGGTTAATATTATTTAAATAAATTAATAAAGAATTAACCATTATGTAATAATTAAATTGTCAATAATATTGTGACAAAAATAATTATCTAAGATTCTAATAGTTAAAGTGTATAAGGTTGTTAGGAAATATTCAAGATAAATATTATTTCCCTCAATTTAAGAATCTATTTTGAAATTACCAAAACCAATAAGGTCTATTAGACAAAATTAAACATCAAAGGGTAGCTTAACCTCATTCAAAAGGGGAAAAGAAAAGATCGGGAAGAATGATAGAAAACAATAGAAGAATGAAAAAAGATGAGGGTGAGGAAAGGGTGGAGGAGCTAGGAAGTGAAAGCTCGAATCCAACTTTTACTCAATTTCCAGCCATCATCCCTATTGAGGTTTTTGGCATGCCTCTAAATCTCAATCGCTTTCCTAAGTTTCCTGTCATGGAAATGATCAATTTTAGGAATGACTCTAGATTCTTCAATGCAAACATGGTGTTTAGATTTCTCAGCATGTTCTGCAAGGGCCGAGGTGCGGGAGTGATTGTGTCTGATGTCAACAGCATGTTCACTGATCCTCTACTTAATAGATCTTCCTGTTTCTCCAATGTAGGGGATACCACAAGAGCAGGGAACAAGGTAGACCCCTTTTGAGTCCTTCGGGTGAATAGGGTCCTTAACCAATATAAGAGAATTTTTAATGGTATTGAGAGATTTGAAGGAGGAAGAAACATTAGTCTTCTTAAGAATATGGGTGATCCTATCTGTGCTTCCTTGGATATATGGGAGATAAACCTTAGGAGTAGGATCGGAAAGAGTGGGTTTAACCTTCTTCTCTTTTCTAATTTTGCGAAAGGCCTTGAGGCTAAGGGGTCTGCTATACTCATTGTTTTCAAAAAACTTAAGAAGATGAGACTTCTCTTGATCAAGATGGTCACTATTAGATATTCTTAGAGCCTAAGTAGCGAGAGTGCTGAGAACCCCAAATTTCTGAGTAGTGAAATTATGAGAACTGGCATGGAGGTATTATTCTATGTGAGTCTTCTTTCAAAAAATTTGGTGACACATGGAACCATCCTCCCTCCTGGAAAGGAGAATGTCGAGAAAGGGAAGGTGACCATTCTCCTCAACCTCCATAGTGAACTTGATGGAATCTGATTGAGAATTCAGGTGGTTGAGGAATAGATCAAGCTTCTCCCTTCCATGAGGCTAGATGACATAGGTGTCATCAACAAACCTCTTCCATTTTTTAGGACGGAGATTAGCAGAGGCAAGGGCCCTTGTCTCAAAATCTTCCATGAACAAGTTTGCGACAATGGGGGAGAGGGGGGAGCCCATCACAACACCATAGGTTTGTTCATAGAACTCACCTTGGAAACTGAAGAAAGTAGAGGTGAGGCAAAGACCAACCAACTTTCCTCCAATCTCTCCCACTCTGTCACAATGCCTCATGCTCACCTTGCGATCTCCTTTCATGTAACTCGAGTCTTATCCACCCTGTCCTCTGCCGTACCAGTAACGTCCATACCCCCTCGCGTTCTACTCCCTTCCTCCCCTCCGGTCGCCATCCCCCCCTCCCCGTATGGATGACTGCGATACCTCGGTGCACTCTTCCCTAGATTATTCTGACCCCCCTCCCTGAGATCTCGTTCTTTGCTCCTTCCCTCTTGTCGCAATCCCTCCCCCTCCTCACGTGAATGACTTCAATGCCTCGGTGCCCTCTTTCATAGATTATTTTGACCCCCCTCCCTTAGATCTTGCTCTCGGCTCTTCCCTTACACCTGGTTATGATAACTCTTTTATGTCTAATGCTGATTTACATCCCTCTCTTCCATTATATAACAAATCTTATGTCAATACTAAATATAATATGGATAAATATTCTAAGATTTCAACTAAATTCAAAAATAATAAAAATACTATCAACGACTTCATTTATGATAACAACTCCCGTGTTTCGTTTAATAACAAAAACAACTATAATAATAATAATAATAATATTTCTAATAATAATAATAATAGAAATAACAATAAGAATAATAATAATAAATTAAGCTTTAAGAATGTGATTAATCTCTAAAGAAAAAATTTTGATCTCCCTGTCTTTAGTCTCCTTAATAAAGGTCTCAATTTTTCCCTTGCCCTGAATAAGATTCCTACTGATGACAAAATCTATAGCATCGAATACGAGATCAAGGACCTCCCAGACAATATCAAGGAGACCATTAGACAATATTGCGTCATTATTCTTAGGAAGGCTAAACCTCCTAAGAAAAACCTCAACAAGGCTTAGTTTATTGCCCTTAAATCCCTAAGGGATGACCCGGACATTGTCGTCCTTAGGGCAGACAAGGGTGGAGCTTTTGTCATTCTTGAAAACTTTGATTATATCCACAAAATGGTAGAACATCTATCTAATAGTGGGTGTTACATCAAGCACAAGAAAAATCCCCTTAAGTCCATTTCTATGGAGGTCACTTCTGTGATTAAAGCAGATCCTTCTCTTAATCCCCTTTGTCAGATTACTAGTTCAGGGGTTACTAGGCCATGTGTTCTATTATTTAGAGGTCCACCTCAGTCAACTTTGAATCCATTTGGTAATCAAACTCAACCAAAACTTGAGAACCCCATCACACTATGGCTATTAAGAAATGACAAGGCTAGGCTGAAAACATTGTCACACCTAGAAAAACCCATGCCATAATAGTAAAGAACCACATGCAATACCATGCATTCCAAATATAGCAAGGAAAACACACATGAAAATCAATACCTGCAAAGAATTTTGCTATAGATGCTTGATCTTGCTCTTCCATGCTTGCTCCTTCCTTCCTCTTGACTTCTTTTCCTTTCTAGATCCAAAGCCAAAGTGATCCAAGAAAACTCTGAGTCTCCAAAAGTGTGTGTGAGAGAGATAATAATGAGATAGCTCCAAAACCAAACTGACAAAAGGTATCAACTAATCTTCAAACGACTTTTTATCAATTAGGCCTCAATTTTCTTCATTTTCCATTATTTTCCTTCATTTCCCTCCTCACATGCAACCTGTGACCTTTCACCTTCCTTTTCTCCTAATTTCCATTATTTTCATAAATAAAATGCCAATTAATTCCACTTTACCTTTGAAAATTCCTTAGACATTTCCTTTGCCAATTTAATTAGCATAATAAACCAATGAACACCCATATTAGGATATCTTGGCCAACATTAAGCTTGGAATAAGTGTCCCATAAACTGTGGTTATTATTTTTTCCTTTATTAATTTTATTACATGGAATTTTCACCAGGACTATTACACTCCCATATTTCATCTTGATAACTGATATGCATGCTTATTCAAAGGGAGTTTTTCAAGTCCATGTAGACACACAACTTGCCTATGATGTGCATCTACCAAGAATTGTAGTTTCTAGTACCATAATGAAATACCCAATGGAATTTCTAATACACTCTAATATGTCTTCATCCTATAATTCTTGTGGAAATGAGTATAGAGATATCCCCACTAGTGCCAAGTTTTTTCCCTCCTTATTTGGATTAAATATCTCAACCCATAGTTTCATATAAAATTCTATAGAGTTTAGAAATTAAAGTCCTCAAAATATTATATCCCTATCCTCTGTATTATTGGAAATGACTATGAAGAAATCCTTTAAACTCAATTTGAGCTAAATTTATCCTTTTAGCTATTATTATTTTATGATCCATCCTATGATTATTCTCTTTGAGGGATAGATGCCAACAAAGTTGCATATTAATGCATTATCCTTCATGTAATTTATTTTCTCTCCTACTTTATCTGAAATGGTTTCAGAGAATGAAGTTTTTTCCATTTTAGGGAGTCATGTTCCTGCATTCATTGGATTCCTTTCTTGTTGTTTTTCCTTCCCTGTTTCATTTCTTCCCTCCCTTGTTTATGATTTGGATGTTACTAGGGGTTATGCATTGTCCCTAATGGCACTCAAATTGTTGGTCCTATGAGATGAATTTCTAGAGGCACAACCTACCACAACATTGCTAAAGGAGCAGTTGTTTCATCCCCCCATGGGGAAACCATGTGGATTCAAGAGTTTGATGAAATGAATAAGCCCTTGTTAGAAGTGTAATGTTTTTATTCTAGCTCTCACAAAATAATTTGATTGAGAAACCCATAAATGTCAATTATAAATATTATTTTCAAATATAATAACTTATTTAGTTATTATAATAATTTATATTATTATAAAATATAATAATATTTTCCTGATATTAATTATAGATATTGTTGTACTTAGTTATTTATGATGATGATGATTAATGTATGCTAAGGCTGGAATATTTTAACAGACCTAGAAGGTAACATACTAAAACTTCTTTAGAGTTTAATTTCTAAGTTCAAAATATATTAAAAGAATCCTTCTAAGATTACCTCAGTTTCACTGAGATAAATATCAATAACGTTGGTAGTGTGACAAATATTTGAAGATAAGATCTAAATTTAGTATAATATGGAAGTCGTAAGAGAAAATTTTATTCATCTTCAACCCTCCTAGTGTTACAAATTTGGTAGACTCCATCAACCCATGGTGTTTTCGAAATTCACCAATGTCTAGTTTCACTATAAAGATCATGAAAATTTGTTCAATTGGAGAATAACCCATAGTGTCCATCTTGTTACAATATTATTAATAGTATTGGGAAAATGTACTAACAATATTGAAAATATATATATATATATATATATATATATATATATATATATATATATATATATATATATATATATATATATATATATATATATATATATCTATATATAGATAGATATATATATATATATATATATATATATTATATATTTATAATATACAAAGTCAAATCTATATGGCTATATACTTTCATGGAAAATATATTTGTCTAGCTTATAGAAAAATAATGTCAAAGATAGAGATATTTATGTGTTTTTTCAAACATTGATGTTTTGATGTATTTACAACCCAAAACACTAGGTTCATGAACCAAAATCTATATATGGAGCAACCAAGTCAACATCCATGTAAGATTCCCACTAGTAAAAATCTAAATTCAAACAAAAATGTGTGCATTCCTAGTGTGTGTATATTTATAATGCCAATAACACGTGTTTCAAGAACTAGGAATGTGTTCACATTATTGTTTCTAAGGAATTTAATTCATGCGAAATGTTTGAGTTAAGTATGGGGGTGGTGGGGTGGGGAGGGTGATATAGGAAGTAATAGAGGGGCCAACGGAATAAAGAGAAAAGGAGAGAGATAGAGATAGAATGGCAGGTGGGGAAGAATGGGTTTGTGAGAAATGGTTGAGGTTGGTTTGGAGGGGGGGGGGGGTGTGGTGAGATAGGGATGGATAGAGGGAGATAAATAGAGAAATAAAGAGAGAGATAGAGAGGTGGGTAAGAAGGATTTAGTGAATAAAGGGAGAGAGTGAGTGAGAATTGAAAAGTGAGATAGATCAGAAAATATGGTGGGGAACATAGAGGGGAGGAGATATTTTAGTTGACATCAGGTGGGGAGGGGATGTTGTGTAGTGATTAAGACAGAAAAAAATAGAGAGATAGTGGGGGGGGTGAGAAAGAGGAAGATAGAGATATAAATATGATATGAGGGGGAACAGATAGAGCTAGAGAGTAGAGAGAGAGGGGTTGTTGTTTTGAAGAATGGAGTGTGTGAGGGGTAGAGGGATAGATAAATAGAGGAAAGGTAGGGCGGATGGAGAGAAAGGTGGAGAGAGTGAGAGGAATAAGGAGTTATATGAAGAGGGAGTGAGAGATATATAGATAGATATAGGGAGAGAGAGTGTGACTGCTCCTTTGTGAAAATCGCCCCACTCACAAACATTGTGATATATATATATATATATATATATATATATATATATATATATATATATATATATATATATATATATATATATATATATATATATATATATATATATATATATATATATATATATATATATAGATAAGGGATGATATGGGACACTAATTTGAGAGTTTGAGAAGGAGGTTGCTAGGAATACTAAGGACGTAGTGTTAATATAAGTCATGGGATAACTGGTGGCCTTAATGGGGTTGAATACATTTATTAATTTAGTTAGATAAGAGGATAGAGGGGCCATGCCTACCTTGGATAAATTCACAAGGAAGAGGGAAAAAGGTAGGATGGTGGATTGCATTCGTAGGTAGGAAACAACATGATGTTAACCAAGAGGAAGGTGGAAGGGGGTGTTAAAGTATGTGTAACTAGGTTCAGTCTTCATTATTATGAAATTTATTCTTGCATATATAAAACTAAAAAGAAATTATTATTATTGGAGCATGGGTTTCATGCTCAAGTTCTTTATTTTATATGTCAAGCACCCATTGAGTGCTCCTAGGGTTTGTTCAAGGTAGAAGAGTCATTTTCATATATGGAAGATCATATAGGCACATTATAAATTGTAAAAGAAAATTTATTTTGTCTTGTGTCAAAATACATCCAAGGTCAATTTGGACTAATGAGTTGTCAAGTTGGCCTACATGAAGAGCCACATGCACCCTTGAAGGAGCCAATATATAAGAGGAAATAGTACTCCATTTGGATCATTCATTCACTAATATCTTATGAAAAGAAGGCATAATAAGGAAGTCGAAGAAGGAAGTACGAAGAAGAGGAAGATGAAGAAGTAAAAGTGTTTGGGTCTCTCTCCATTCTTTTAGAAGTACGAAGTTACGGTTTATGCGCTGGGATAGTCTGAGGTTTGAATTTGAAGAGAGAGAGAAAGGAAGGTAAGTGAAGGTCTCTTAGGACATCGTACTATCCCTAAGACTCAGTTTAGGGAAAGTGAGGTCAAGCAAAAGGAATTTAAAGGGAGATCAAAGTCTCCTAGGGAAGAAACAACAATTATAATAGTTGTTGGGAGAAAAAATTCAATTTACTGCAAGGTCATAGATAATGTAGTAGCAGGATGAGGAAGACTTGATCTTGGAGGGTATTTGTTTGAGTATAGGTCATGGTATTCGTCAATTGAAAGATCTGAAAGATAAGAAGAGATTTTTGGTTTGCCCTCAAGAGGAGGGGTTTTGGTCCTTACTTGCAACCTATATATTGTGTCACTATTCTTACTGTTTTGGTAGTTGTTTGATGTATTTCACAATGTAATAATAAAGGTCAAAGCTAATAAGTAAAAAGGTAACACAAACAATTATCAAGTTAAGAGAATTAACATATACATTTCCCTATTGAATTCTCAACATGGAATCAGAGCTTTGGTTATCTAAGGGCATCACGAAGATCTCCTCTACAATGAAGAAGGTCATCAAAAGAATTGCAAGCCATCTCAAGAAAGGTATTAAAGAAATATGGAGTCTCATATTCTCTTCAAGGAAGGTATCACTCAAAGAAATGGATGAGGGACTCTTCTCAACTCTCTCTTGGACATTCCAAGACGAAGACATCTGGGTGATTGATAGCAGTGCATCAAGGCACACGACTGGTCACTCTCGTCAATTGAAGACCTTTTCAAAAGGAAAATTCACATATTTTGTGGTACTTTGAGACAATAAAATCTATCCAGTGAAAGGAATTGTATCATCATCCATAAATCTTGAAGATGAAAGCAAAATCCATCTCAACAACATTCTGTTTGTTCTAGGTTTGCACAAAAATCTACTTTCTATTTCAAGCTTAGATGATAAAGGAGATAGAGTAGCTTTCATTGATGTTAAAGTAGTTGGATGGGCTAAAGGCACAAGCATAGAACAAGAAAAATTGATTGGAATCCAAGAAGGAAGGCTCTATAGATTAATATCTCCCGTAAACATGCCCTAGTCCAGACTGAGATTAGTCCATGTGAACTTTTTCACCGAAAGTTTGGTCATTTAAATTTCAAGATACTTCCAACTCTAAATTCCATAGTAGATGGAATACCAAATCTAAAGGAGGATCATGAAGGTGTCTGAAAAGGAAGTGCATTAGGAAAGAATATCAAGAGACCATTTGGAAGTAGTGCTTCATGGTCGAAAGAAATATTGGATCTCATTCACTCTGTTGTGTGTGGCCCTATGACTCCAAAATCACTTGGAGGTCATATTTATTATGTCACATTCATAAATGATCATTCAAGAAAGACTTGGGTTTACTTAATGGAAACCAAGGATGAAGTATTTACTAAATTTCAAGAGTTCAAAGCCAAAGTGGAGAAACTTACAAAAGGAAGAATCAATATACTAAGATATGATAACGGAGGAGAATATACATCCAAAGAGATTATAGAATTATGTAAGGAATCTAGGATTAAGAGGGAGATGGTAGTTCCATACAATCTCGAACAAAATGGAGTTTGATAAGGAAATAACAAATCCATTGAATAAAGTGTAAAAGAAATTCTACACAATTAAGATCTACGTAATTTTCTCAGAGGTGAGGCATTAGAAACAACAATATACATACAAAATTGCTGTCCTTACAGATCTCTAGACAACAAGACTTCAAAAGAAGTGTTCAGTGGGGAGAAACCATCTATCAATCATGTCTGAATATTTGGATGTCTTGTATATCTTCATATACCAAAGAAGAAAAGAGAGAAGTTTGGTCCTTCCGGTGTTAAAGGTATATTTGTTGGGTATAGTAACTCATTGGAAGCCTATAGAATCTATATGAAATATGGAAAATACATTAAATTTAGTCATGGTGTCATATTTGATGAAAGCATAACATTCAAGAAACCAAAAGTACTTTCTATAGATTCTTATGACGAAGAATTTCCTATATTTGAGGAAGAAGTTAAGAAGGAAGAATAAGGATCTCACCATAAGGTATAAGGACCTAGTGAACATGTTCAACCCGTGTTTATTCAATAAACAAGGAAAACACCGAACTGGTTGATGTATACACTACTTGATGCATAAGTTCATGGGTTAGATCAAGGATCATTTAGAAAAAGTAAACAATTGAAGAGATATTCTAGGAATGTTTCATACATGATGAAGTTAATAGAAGCAAAACCATCCACCTTTGAGGAGGCTATAAAAATTCTAGAATGAAAAGATGCCATGAATGAAGAATATCAACATATAATGAAGAATGGAGTCTGGGAGATGGTACCTAGGCTTGAAGACAAATCTGTTGTTACTTCCAAATAGATCTATTAGATGAAGCATGCAACTGATGGAAGTATAGATAATTATAAAGCAATATTTGTGGCTAGAGATTTCTCTCAACTTGAAGGAATCAACTAGGAGGAAACATTTTCTCTAACAACAAGATATATTATGATTTGATCATTAGTCTATTTGGTAGCTTCTATCGGAAGGAACATCCACCAAATGGATGTGAAGACCGTGTTTTTGGATGACACAATAGATGAAGAAGTCTATAGAAGACAACCCTTGGGATTTGAAGCAAAGGAAAAGAAGGCATATGTTTGTAGATTGGATAAAGGATTATATGGCCTCAAGCAAGCACCAAGGGCATGGTATGCTAGAATGGATGCATAACTACAAAGATTAGGCTCCATGAAAAGCTCTGTTGACTCAAAACTTGACATCAAGGTTGTAAACAATGAACCTATAATTATTATTTTGTATGTAGATGATCTTCTCTTGATAGGTATAAAAGGTCGAATTGAAGAATGTTAGAAGAAATTGGCAATAGAATTTGACATGAAGAACCTTGGGATGATGCATTACTATTTGGGACTAGAAGTTTGGAAAGAACCTAATAATGTCTATTTGGGTCAAGGAAAGTATGTGATTGATATACTGAATAAGTTCACCATGATGGACTATAAACCTATGATCACTAACTTGAAGAAACTAAGAAGTTCTAAATCAAGCCCCGTGGAACTCCTGAGAGCATATACTGCATGGAGTTTAAGGAGTTATGTGCTCCTGTAAAGTGGTTTAGCAAAATTTGAGATTTTATAATCAATGGCCAATATTGACCCTAACACTACTCATTTATTGTTCCAAAACCACCGAGGGTGTTCCCAGGGAAGAAAATGGTTTTCCAAAACTATTATTGGGGCTCACATCCAACTTTTATTTGACAACGCACTAATTATGAACTCGTATTGTAAAGTTTCAAAGGTGTTGAGGAGTTTTTATTTTCAAAAGTTTTTATTTAATATTATATACATTATAATATATAAACAATGTTATTGTAATTTGATTATTTCAAATTATTTTATAAAAAGAGAGAAACCATTGTCAAAAGTGTTTCAAGAATCTGTTTTGGAAACTAATTGAGATAGTTAGGCTAGGGCAAGAGAATAAAAGTATAAAAATGAAATTTTGTAAGTGTTTAGAGTGGATTTATAATCAATGGAATTATAATCAAAATCCTCTCTAAAATCAAAGAATACACAACAATTTTGATTCCAACTTTGAGTGCAATTGTAGTCATTTTTTTTTTCTCTTGTGGTTCAAAATTCATCTATTTTTTCTTCTCTTGGATAGTGTAAGATGAAATTGGTTTTTTAATTTATTTCTAATGAATTTACTTACTCCTGATAATTAATCTTGAATCTCTTAATGAAGTGGTCTTCATCTAGGAATCCATCCACTTCTTCTCAACCTTTGAGTATTATTTCTACAGAAGCTATACTTAGATTCTTAATTTTATGAGTATGAACTATGTCATATTTGTTTTATTCAAACAACACCTTTAATCCAAGACCCTACAACTCTCAGATTTTTTTTGGCCAATTTGTTTTGGAAATATAAGGTTTCAGAGCTGGAAGTTTTAGTTGCACTCATGGTTAGTCCCTCCTTCCATTAATTTTAAAACTTTCCACAAATATTAGGATGTCTAGGGCACTGGTTCCCCTATAGCTAGGAGATGTCTCCTATAGATACAATATCTTTTGGGGTAATTTCCAAGGAATAGAGACACAAAGTTATTTTTCCCTGGGTATTACAATATATTTCTTGATGTGAACAATATTTAGATATAAAATTGGCTACTTATTATTCATGTGACAACTCCATTGATGAAGGATTCATTATAAAAAGAAATTCACTAATAATAAAATGAGGAAGCAACACCGAAAAACTTGGTATCAGAGTTTGAGCTTTTTAAAAGAAGTCTTATTTTTTATTATTAATTTTGTGGTCTACTTTCCCCTTGACATCAAAAATATTGCTTCCCTCTTTATATTCTCAGAAGATTTTAAGAACCAAAAAGAACATTATTTGTTGAAAAAATAAGACCTCTCTTCTTCATGTATCATTGAATTTCAGACGACTTCACTTCCTCAATCTAAAGAGAAAAATGTTTGCTGAATTACAATTCTTGATGATAATCAGTCACAGTCTGAACATAATGAATATGATTCATCATCTTTGGAAATGATCACCTTTCCTCACAAACAATCGACTTCTTTTCAACTCAAAACTAACAAAATCTTTAAACTCGTGGAGCTGTCCATAGTCCTTCATCAGTATCCTTCAAAGGGTTTCAAGTTTTTGCCAAATTTTTCTAGAGAAAGGAATGACATTACAAGTAAACAAAATATTTTTCAATTTGAGTATTATTTGGATATATTTGAAATAAATAATGAAGATGTGATTTTAAGGAATTTTTTCCATTTGTTAAAGCAAGATTCTCAATAATGGTTTTAGCATTTAAAGACTAGTTCAATCACTTCATGACAAGATTTTCGGGACATATTTCTTAAATATTGGGGTGAGAACAAGTCATATGAACAATACATCTTTGAATTATAGACTATGCAAAAGGATACCAATGAATCAATCACTGTATTTAATAGGAGGATTCAAAAATTTATTTCAACATGCCAAAGGAAATTCAACCTCTTGAAGCTACCCCAATGGTGTACTATTCAAAGGGTAATCCTATTAACTTGGATTTTTATCTCATGGAGAAAAAGCCTTGCACTATGGAACAAATGTTTCTTTATGCACATAAAATTGAAGATAATTTATGGTCTTGTGCAAATCTTTCTTATCATATGGAAAGAAAAAGTATTGTTGAAGACAAGAGAACATGCCAAGAAAACAATGGAAATGCTTTGCACAAAAATGCAAGTTTAGAGATAAGGAGGAGTTTTCAAAAAATGACAGAGGATACCCATGTAGTTGAAACACAAAATTCAAGCATTATGATAATTTTAATCAGCAACTTGTTGCAAAAAATGAACATCACTTTTAAATCCTGGAAGATCATTATGGTCTTCATGACTTTAGTAATTTTGTGAACAGAGGAGGATCTAGTATAGTTTCTCAAGAGTTGTTGCAAGAGAAAAAATATTTTGGTCAAGGGATCACATTGTATGAAAAACATCAAAACTATGGGGAAAAAACATTATATTCCTCTCTTTAACCTAAATGGTTGTAAACACAAAATAGAAATTAGATTTCTGACATTCAAACCTCGAAAGTGGAGTTTGTGCAAAGGCCGACACAAATAAAAAATTACTTTTAAGATCAAGTGGTAGACTTCATGGAATATTGTTTTCTGAGTCTTTAAAAAACACATATTTTGGCATATCAATGGTTTCCAACAATAAGTATTCTCTTCTATAAATGTTTTTATGGCTTAGGTCATGTTATTTGTAGGTTTCATTGGTCAACCAACCAAAAAGAATTATTTATTTTACAATTTTACTCATGTGGTTTCTTTTAAAGTCTGTGTATACCTAAACAATTAGGAAGTGTAAATAAATAAGCTAAGTAATCAAGATTTTTTTTTAGTTTTCAAATTTGAGAAATTTTAATTTTGGTTTACAATTTTAAATAAAGAGTTACAATATGGGAAATAAATCTACTGGGATACTTCAATTTTTAGGAAGTAGTTTTGGTTTGACTCCATTCCTAATTAGATACACTGGTCTATGGTTATCAATGCTTTGGAGCTAAAGCGTTGTCCCCAGTTGGAGCTAGATGTCATAGCTCAATTTTTCCAGCTAGAGGGAACAAAAGATCCTTCAAACAAAGCCATGAAATGCTTCAAAAGAGGATGCTAAGTTTTCAAATTATCTGTAGCCTCATAAAATTTCCAAGTTGAAGCACCAAGGTCTATCATTCAACAACTCTTATGCCTCATCAAAGGTAGTGCCCATGTGAAATACCAAGAGAAGGTAGCCCAAAGGTGGAAACCATTGAAATTTTATCTCTATGAAATTCATTTGATGAAATACAAACTCTACTGGTAAATATTCAATAGGATGCAAAATCAGCTTTAAAGGAGACCATACATTTTAAGATGTCACTGAAGCAAGGAGGTTGAAATATATATTTTGGGATATTATTATTCCTTATGGAAAATCCAAAATTGATCAGTATTTGAAGTGGTTTTCTCAGACACATTGATTTTTAACCTGCTCTGATCTTGACAAAGGAACTCGAGTTTGTGGTGATGAAATCAATTATTCTTCCAATTGTGAAGGGAATGGAGGTAGAAGCATGTAGGTTTGTGGGGGTACTCTATTCTCTATTAATCATAGAATATCGATCATGTTTACAAAAAAATCTTGAGTACAATGTTAGATTTGGAGATCTCGGATGTCAAATTTTAATAGTTCACTTGGAATCAAATTTGGTTCAAATTTTACTTGCAACTTACAAAGGACAATCGAGTGGAGTAAAATTGAATTGGTCAAAATAGTCAGCCTTGGTTGTTTTCCTTACAAGGCTACCTTGAAGACTCTCTGGGTGCTGAAGACTCAGGTAGTGATTTTGATGATGATGATATGTTTGGAATGGATGTGCACTTGGTGCAAATGTTAAATGAGAAAAAAAATCTAGGTCGTAGTGATAATGGCCAAACATAATTGATGAAATTTAAGCTAAGAGTCATCTCCATTTTGGAGTGCTATTTGCAAAAGAATTTAAGAAAATGCCTTGTTTGACCGTTTATTCATATTCATTGCAAGATTTTGTTAATTTATCATCGATCGGGATTGGTGGGAAATTTTAAGAAAATCACAAAATTCATTGCTTGTCTAAAGAAAATAATAAAGCCTCTATAGCATAAAAACCTAAACCTAAGGTAGATGGAATTTCAAAAGGAAGGACTTAGGCTATACAAAAAAGAGCATCAAATGGATAAAGATATGCATCATACAAACATAGATCCAAACTAGTTAAATGCTTCTAACATTGCATCACAACAATCAAACTTAGTAATGACACCAAGCGATGAGACATTGTAGCCCCAATAAAATTTATCAAATTTTAAGGGATTCCACTATTGAGCCTTATGGTCAAAATGAAGTAAATAGTGGTGAAAATATCCACAAAATTTCAAAACATGATTTGATTACATTTCCTAAAAGACAATGGGAAGAAAAACCTTATATTTCTCAGACATCATCTCGAGGGTGATATGATGGTTCTGTTAATGCTGTAAGAAATGGTGTTGGGAATTTACTAAGACAAGGCTCATATGATTCAATTGATAGGATGCAAAATTAAATAGAAATCTCCAATAACTCATGACCATAAAGAGCCTTCACCCAAAAGAGACATATCTAATACAGAGGGAAGGTTATATGAAGAGTGGGAGTGATTTGAGAAGAAACTTGTTGAATCAAAAGCTGCTAGACATCACAAAAGAGATTGATGTATAGGGACTTCCAAATTTATTCTAAACAAAAGAGTGGTGTAGTTTTCTTTTTAGGTGTAAGGAACAATTGATAGAATTATACTATTTATATTACCTAATATTTCTAGGATGCATCTTATTACTAGATTATGTTGTAGGGATTTATATAATATGCTACTATTATGTGGATGGCACCGTATTTAGTTTGAGACATGAAAAGCGGGTATGTTCCAGGAGTTGCTTGTTGTCTTTAGTCTAGCCAAGATCCTTAGTGTAAATAAGACTATGTAATCAAATTTTAACTCTTGTCACTATATATCAATTTTGTATAACTATACATATTGTACAACTTTGTTCTGGCTTTTGAAGTGCACTTGGGCGGGTTGATTTCATGAAGACGAATGGTGGCATTAGTAAACAGAAAAATGCTCGTTCTATTAGGGGAGCAGAGAAACATATGAAATGGAAGCATGCTTAATTATGATCAAATTTATAGAGTGAAATCAATAAACAAAACCCAATGCAACTGCTCTAAAAATTCAAATCAATGCTAAGCGAGGATGAGGAGAAGAAGTGTAAGAATACTTGTATAAGAGCTCTTTATTGTTTTTTAGAATTCTCTCTGTTTTCATATTTAATTTTACCCAAATAAATTCCCTCATCTACTTGATTGGGATAAATTCATATCTCAACTTTGAGAGGCATTACAAGTACAAAATAGAATCAATGTCTCACATCATTCCTCATCGGAATCAATGGACTACTAGGAGGATATACTTCAAGGAGTTTAAGGAGTTAGGTGATCTCGTAAGGTGGTTTAGAAAAATGTAATATTTTATAATCAATGGCCAATATTGACCCCAACACCACTCATTCCTTGTTCTAGAAACCACCAAGGGTGGTCTTAGTGTAGAAGTTTAATTTCCAAAACCGTTATTGGGGCACACGTTCAGATTTGATTTGGAAACACATTAATTATGAAGTTGTATTGTAAAGTTTAAAAGGGGTTGGGGGGATTTATTTTAAAAAGTTTTTATTTAATATTACATATATTATAATATTTAAATAACGTTACTGTAATTTGATTATTTCAAAGTCTTTTATAAAAAGAGTGAAACAATTCTTGAAATTGTTTCAAGAATCAGTTATGGAAACTGATTGAGATAGTTAGGTTAGGGAAAGAGAATAAAAGTATAAAAATGACATTTTGTAAATTCATTTTGAAGTGACAACTGATTTTTCACTTGGTCTAGGAACAATTTCCCAAACCCCATTCTTCATGATGGATTGATATTATTCTTGCATTACCTTCTTCCATTCTTCTTGATTAGAAACTTCTTCAAATGTAGTTGGTTCAACTTTTATTAATTTTTTCATGCATGTTGCATATCCTAAATATCATTTTGGTCATTTTCTTTCTCTAAAAGTTCCTTTAGCATCTCCATGTCCTTTGGCATCTTCAAGAGTAGATTTTAACCAATTTGGCCTCTTCCTTGTTTCGGGTATGATCATAGGTTAAATAAGCTCACTTGCTTCTTCTTCTTCTTCTTCTTCTTCTTCATGGATTGTAGTTGTTTTATCATGGTACTCTCCTTATTCAAATGGTGGTATATATTCATCATCAGAATCAATAAGAATATCATTGGATCTTTTGTAGGCATGTTTTTCATCGAATATAACATCCCTGCTAACTTTAATTTGTCTTCCTTCCTTGATGTAGAATATATATGCCTTTGAATAAAGACTATAGCCAGTGAAGACCCCTTTAATGATTGTAGAATCTAATTTATTTCGCGTGTCCTTTGGAACATGGATGTGTATGGGACACCCAAAGATTCAGAGATGGTCCACACATGGATTCTTTCCTATGAATGCTTCTTCAAGTGTCATATTCTCAAGGATTCTATGAGATATTTTGTTTTGTATATATACTATGGTCATTACTGTTTCTCCCCATAAAACATTTGGTAGATCTTTTTAAAAAAACAGCATTCGTATACATTCTTCAAGTTTTCTATTTTTCCTTTCTACAACTCCATTATGCTAAGGATTGTAGGGATCAATGAGCTCCCTCTTAATACCCAATTCTTTGAAACATACAATTATTTATTTTGAAGTGTATTCCCCACCATTTTTGGATCTCAAAGACTTTATCCTTCTTTCAGTTAGGGTCTCCACTTCAGATCTAAATTCTTTGAACTTTTCAAATACTTCATCCTTCATCTTGAGAAGGTAGAGCCATGTGCTTCTAGAGTGACCATGAGTGAAGGTCACATAAAAAATATGACCTCCAAGAGTTTTCTCAGACATAGGTCCACACAAATTAGAATGAATGAGGTCCAATATTTCCTTAAAGTTTGTTTCACTTCTTGTAAAGGGTTTCCTTGTATTCTTTCCCAAAGCACATCCCTTACATACTCCTTCACGATATTTTTTGATGTTGGGGATTCCATTTACCATTTGATTAAGAGAGGGGATGGCCTTGTAATGTATATGCCCATATCTTCTATGCCATAGTTCAATAGGATTGATCTCCATGTGAACTAGAGCTTGAATAGATGGTGTTATGACTCTATATAACCTTCCTCCATGTACTTCAATAACTTTTCCTTATCAATGCTTCAATTCTTTTCCCCAGGTGAGGAATTTACCATATACAAAGGTGTTTGGTTATTTATTTGCTCTTTAAAAATACCAAAAAACCTTTAAACATTAAATTGTCCACCTGAAATGTGTCTAGTTATTTCAAGTTTGTCCACACTATATGTGCACAAAACAATGTTTATGTAACTTAGTCTGTCTAGCCCTATTGAGAGGTAAATACATGAAATGACAAGAAACAACTAGAATTTATTAAAAGAACACTTTACACACAACTTCATAAATTCAAAGAAGTGAAAAAGCTTATTCAAGATAATCAAAACATTAAAACTTGTAAAAAAAACTATGTTAAGCACACATTGTTTCCTAGGAAACTGCATCTATAGGAAAGAAACAACACACTTGACTTAAACGAAATCTACTGAAGGGAATGTTACACTTTACCCTTAACAATTATTTATCAATCATAAGAAGTAACATAATGAATGATAGTTCAGAAAATCAACACTTAGATATCTAACCCTAATGATATTTACTAAAAATGCTATAGAAACTATCTTTGTGATGATCAATTTAGTAATCAACGATCAATTCTGGAATGAAATCGAATAATTGCATAACAAGAAAGAAAATATTGAAATGAAATTTTAATGATACAAAGAGGGTAGTAGTCACTCCAGGATTGGGCCCACGATCACTAGGAGTCAAACGACTTAGAGTGAAATGAGTCCCAGAATTAAAACTAAACTATGTAAGTATCCATTATATTAATCAACAACATTATTACAATGTCTGTAAAACTACAGATCATAATCATGAGAATAATAGTAAAAATTATTTTTCACCGAGGCTTTATTCCTCACTTTTATAATTACAACTAAGTCCATAATTAAAAAAAAAGGAATGATCCTGAGAATTTAAAGATTCTCAGGATGCTCAATTTGGGTTACAAAATCTCTTGATTTCCCTTGGAATTGATGGAAAAAATCTTGTTCATAGGTGGCCTTTCCATGATGATAGTTAATCTTTACTTATGTAGGTCAAAACTAACCTGAGAAGCTTTGTGTAACTTTCTCTTGTCCAATTATCTAGGGAACAACATCTACTTATCAACATCCTTGTAAATTATCACTTCAAATTGTAAGTGTAACTCATATTTTCATGGTCAAATGAATTTGTTTAGAGAATAAAATGATGAAATAATTTATTAACTACTTTCTAAAGTTCTCAACATGCAAATTACCATAATATATATATATATAAGACTTAGAAAAACAATGGAAGGATAAGGAAATAGAGTAAGAAAATGTGTCATATTTGGAGCCCAACATCTCCCCCTTGCTTACCTATTTGCATGACCTAATGCAAGAAAATGATTAATATGAAGAGTAGTTAAAGAGTAAGTTGGGTTAGATTCCTCTCCATAATGTGAGAAACCATTCTCTCTTCTAACTTCCTAGAGAGCAACATACTTGCCTGATTGAGTCAATTCATACTCAACCTTATAATAATTTTGAGAGCATCAAATTATTGGGTACCTTTATCTACATCCTATCCAACTAGGGCCCTCCTCTAATACCATGTGGGCATAATCCTATGCCCTATCCATCGCAACTTCAAATTTTTGATGATTGGAAGGCTCCCTGTTTTTGATTTCCATAGTTGAGGCTTTCCACCTCTGTTTGGATCCCTGCAGAGCCTCAGACTTAATATCCAATAGATATTCTAACCCTGACTTCAATACATCATTATGAATGGGTGCTAAGGCTATAAAAACTAGGGTATGCTCCATGAATCCCTTGTGGTGGATGAGTGTGTGTAAAGGACTTTGTAGTTCCCTTCTGACCCAGAGGTCGAGGCCAAGTTCTTGTCTTTGGAACACGTTGTAAGATTTTTCCCATTTAATCTAATTTTTAGAAAAGGATATGAAAGCTTGAAATTGTACATCCCCTATGAAAGGGGTAGGGTTCTCATCTCTTTGATCTTCCAGAAAGAAATTATGCATATATAGTTCACATAGTAAATACCATGTGTTATCATCTTGTTTATGAAAGGATTTAATAAACTTTGAAACATTATGAAATTGATAAGTTTTCCCAGACCAGATAGCTTTGAACTTGAGCAATAAGTATCGCTGCAACAAAAATAAAGTGTAGATACTAGTTGGAGACCTACATGCCAAGGCGTATGAGTATAAATAACAAACCTCTTTTTTTTTTTCTATAGCTCTTTCAAATCGTTTTTCCAGAGTTTTGATCTTCCCCTTTGCTGCTCGCAATTTGGCATACGTTTCATCTTATGTGACTATTAATGCCATAATTTTTTGCAATAACTTGTAATGTTCTTTCTGGGAACTACCTCCCTCTAATATCGTGTTATGGTTTCTCGTTGTTCGTCCATTTTCCTATTCGAGACTTGGATTGTGGGTTCCACAATTAGAGGAGTATACGGAGGGAGAAGTTCAGTCTATATTCCTCTTGTAGTAGAAGTTGACATCCCTGTCTGAGTTCACACTTCAATAGTAGGCATTTCTGGTTCAGTCTGAGTCCATACAGTAGAATAAAAACAAGATTTCCACTCTTAGTTTGGGTCCCAATTTCTTGAGCTTCATTCTTCCTTTCTTTCCTTCTCTTAGTCTCCCTCTGAATTTTACTATTTCGAAACCATATTTTGAGCTGTTAGACCGTTCTCTGTAATTTCTTATTTTCTTTCCTCAAACACTCCATTTCTTTACTAACCTTGTCTTCTCATTTGTTTCTTAGTCCACTATTAATCCTCTGTGTAAAATTTCTAGCTAAGGTAATGAGAAGAGAGGGAATAACAACAATGGCTGCTAATTTTTCAGTCACCAGTTCCTCAACAGGCTCAATTATATCCTTAGTCACGGGTTCAACAAGGCTTCTACCATCCCAAGGTCCCTTGGGAGAATCATGATTAGACTTTTTCTCCATGTTTTCCCGAGGAGACTGTATCTCTTCAGAAGGGGATGGTTTTCGAATGGTTGCGATGGAGTCAACAAAAAATTCTTTAATATTTTTAGGCTCTCATAAAGGCTCCAAAATAATAGTAGCGATGAAATTGAGAGGAGAGGTTGGAGATATGGGTGATGTCATTTGTTCAGGAGAATCCTTTGAACAACCTGCAGTAGCTTCAAGGTCCATTGAATTCAAAAAGTTTTCCAACCCCTCTAAGACTTGGGCTGCTTCCACTTCATGTTCTTGAGGAGGGTCTTCCTCATGAGTTTGAGGTTCAGTTTCTTCCAACAAATGTTCTGTAAGGTTTATGGAGTCCTGAGATTTAGCCATCCTGGATGACCTTCTCTTTTTTCTGGGAAAATAGACTAGGATAGAGGCCATACTCTTTCCTATCATCGTGAATTGTTGAGAAGCAGGGGTATTTGAAGTCCCTTCCACCATGACATTCTCAATTTATTTAGCTTCTTTTGGTTTCTTATTGTCAACTAGAATATGTTTGGGTTCTTCGCTGGGTGCTTCCTCTCTTGTTAAAGTATCTAGAATTCCGAAGAATTCCTCCCAATTTAACTATGATTGGTTAAGGTTTTTGACAATTACTAATTTTATCAGTCCATGGTGGCTTGTAAGGCTACTAGGAATATTTCATATAATTCATTAAGTTGTTGCGGGTGGTGTTTATGTGCTTCTGTCAAAATGAGTCTGAGTTCCCTTTCGGTTTTGAGAGTTTTAATTTAAAATTCTATCAGAAAATGGGTTCCTTCCAAAAAACAAGATGGCATGGCAAGTAACTAGTAGTGTTGCACCAAGTTGTTTGGCAGGTCCATAGGGCCTTAGGAAGCTTGGTGGCCCAATTCTGACAGTTGGTGAATACAATTTTGGTTATAATTGCCTCTAGAACTTTATTGGTACTTTCCACCTATCCATTTTCTTGCGGATGGTAGGGGGATGTAACCCTATGTTTGGTGTGATACGTTTGCATTGTAGAAGAAATATTGGCCCAGTTATAACACAAACCGATAGCCTACTAGTGGTTAATTTTGACTACATAAACTCTTAGCTAGAGTTACCATATAGACTCTTATAGAGTCTTTTACATCATAATCACGTGGCTAGTACCTTTTCCATGAATAATGGGGGTTGATGCAGCATCCTCCTGAACTATAGGTGTGAAATTAGGAAGGTCAACTTCTGAGTGGCATAAATTTTGCATACAGACTCCGATGGACATGCTCCTTACACCATTGGAAAGATCTATGTGTGTAGAATAGCATGAAATGTTTCTACACTAAAGAGGAGAATTTTTAGCCCCAAAAAACATCATTTGATGCCTCAAAATGCTCCCAGAAAGTTTCAGGCCCTATTTTACCAAACTGGGTCTCGTGGGTAAAAATGGTCCCATGAGTTTATCCCTCATTTCCTTCCACTCCAAATGCATAGATATGGATGAAAAACAATATAATGATGTAATCCGAATCAACTTGGATAGTCAAGGATTTGACCTTTGACTTGTTGTTGAATGGACTTGGACTATGTATCTCTGTTGAACAATTGATTATCTAATAGAAGAATAATCTAGTTTGTTTTCCACCTTGCTAGGTTTTTCCATGGTCTTTGACCTATATATTTTTGTCTCATTGATCTTGACTATCTTCTATTGTGCATAGTTTTTACTGTTCTATCTACATTTTCTTACTATTATTAGGTGATTGAATTTTTTTTGGAAAAGTGAATGCTACTAAAAGAAGAAATTGTTTAAGTGATTATTACAACATAGAACATTATGAAAAATTAAAATGGAATCAGAGTTGAGGTAAGACAAGCCCAAGGAGACTAGAGCAATCACCCCTTGAAGATATATTATTTGTTGCCGAGGTCATTTGACTAAGTTAAGATGTCTACCTCATAAGTCAAGATTGAGGAGAAGATGAAGGACTCCTCCAACTTTGTTTCTTGGAGGGTGTTATAGCACCATTTACCAGTCTTGGTAGATTTGATGCTCTGATTATGGCCTAAGGCAACCCTTCCTTCCAGACGTGGTCTAAAATCTAAAAAACAATGTTTTATTCCCTATATGCTACTTTTCCCTGTGATACAAGTGTGTACACATGGGTCAACATATACCTAATCCGTGTACATATGTTAAAACACTTAAAAAAATTAACTTTCCTTAATTTTAGGCGGAGTTCATGGGTTTTGCCTGTTACTCACCTCTTATTGCCCATGGCCCAACTGTTTCCCAACTGAAAAAACTAATTTGGAGAAGTATAAATAAACCTCCATGCGAAGGCCTTAAAGGAGAAGATATGAGATATTGATACTATAGTGAGATTATCCTTGATCGAGTCTGTCGAAATCCCTATGCCTCCTACGCTCCCCAAAGCTTCAGGAAACCCTTGTTTCCTTGTTGGAGATATCCGTCATCTTTCTTGAAGATATCCTTGTATTGGTGATGGAGGAAGATTTTGAGGCTGAGAAAGGACGAATCCAGAGGACAATTTTGCTTGGAGCCAGAGAAGGATTGAGGTCGTATTTCTCCACTTTACTTGTAGCTAACTTCAATAAAGGAATGTTGTTTTATTTCCAATATTCAATGTGTTTATGATTCTATTTATATTGTAATTCGTTTATGAATCTTATGATGCATAATTGTTCATTCATTTATATGATTGAAGTTAATATCATGAACATGCTTTATTTTTCTACTCTTTTATATGTTTCATTTGAATAATTTTAAGGTTTCTAAGATATCAAGAGAAGCTGAGGGTTTGCACCCTACGGGATCTACTCAAACATAAGACTCTCGAGTAATGACACTCTTACACAGTTTAGTAGAATAAGCATTTAGGTTGATCGCTTGAGAATTTCTTGTTGTGGTTTGCCCTTCGCTATGTTGGGGTTCTCAACCTAAGACCCTAGGTTGATCTCACCCGCAATAGAATTGGTGACTCCACTGGGATAACATTCTTGTTATTCGTGGTTTGGGCTGTTTTTTCTTAACAAGGGTTCAATTTCTTGATTGTTTGCTTATACAGTGTTGTTTGATCCATTAGTGTCCCATGCATAAAGTCTGATCTTCTTGATTAGACTTTGATTTGTTTTTTTTCCTAATTAAGCTTTGTATACATTGTTTTCTTACATTACAGTCATGTATACATGCATGTTTCATGTATACATGTAGGTTTCTTAAATAAAACTTGTGTATACGTGAGTTTCTTGTATTAGAAACGCATGTGCATGCTTCTATGTCTTTACACAGTCATGTATGCAATTTTTTGAATTGCTTTTTAAAATCTTTTTGCCTAGTTAGGTCTACTGACTGGTGTTTTATGCTATTGTATGATCATCTGCTGTCTAGAGAACTCAATTTTCCTGCAAGCTTTCTTTTTCAAAATCTCCTTCTCACTGAAAAGTATTGTTTGGCCTAGGATTTCTTCTTAAGCAAGTTTGTAGTTTGTGTCTCGAGTTCAACTCTTCATTTTGAAGTTCTTGGATGTTCTGGTTTTCCAAAATAAGAAATTGATTTTGATTGCATTTTTAGCCCAGATTTCAAGTCCTCTTGCTTTACTTTTCCTTGTTTTATGGCCTTGTTGCTTTTCGTGCCTTTTTGAAAGTCTTTTTTGCAAGTTTGAAAGTATTTCTTTCTTGACATTTTATTGGTTTGCCAAAATATTTTGCTGTTGTTAAGATCAATTTGTGCAAGTTTATAGTCTTTCTTCATTTATTCATGAGTTTTATTACTTGCGAGATTGGAAGACTCCTTGTGCTTATTTCTTGATCTTATGAATTTTAGTAGTACTTTTGTGACATCAAAAAGTTTTTTTGTTTCCTTAAAAGAAAAAACACAAAAACATTTCGTTTTGTTTTTCTTTTTCCAAGCTTTTTGGTTCACAGTTTTTTTTTGTTTTGCTGTTTAGAAGTGAATTGTGATCTTTTGCAATTTGTTCTACTTGCTTTGGAGAGAGATTTGTTTTAATTTTTTTCCCTCTTCATTTTCAATTTGGCTTATTGTCTCTCTAAAGAAATGCATTTTCTTGTGAGTGTTATTTAGGATCTTGCATCGTCATTTTGACATGCATTAGGCTAGTTTTGCATTTTAAGCATTCTTAGTCCTTTTAGATTTTGGATGTGTGGATTGTTTCAGAAAAAAAAGAAAAATAATTTTCTTATATATAGGTTTTCATAGAACCTAAGTAGAAATCACTCTTCATCGAATAAAATGACTGCATCCGTATAGTTAGTTTTCTATTGATTTCTTTTGCATCATAAAACGTCATCAGTTTGACTCTCATAATTCCCCCCAACTTAAAGAACAAATATATAAAATCACACGATCTAATAAAATGAACTAAAACTTTAATTGTTGTCATTAATAAACACCAACAAGTTTAGGTTCATTAAGGCCTTGGAATAGGTGAGTGGAGGGTTAACTCTCCAAGGCCGATCAAATTACAAAAATTTGAAGTTGAATAAAGAGTGAAACCTAATATCATTAGAAAGATCGGGAAAGCTCCATGAATGGGAGTCAAGCACAAGGGAGAGTGAAGACAAGGAAGAGAGAGACCCCCTCTCCTACTTGTTGGATCTAACCTTGTGATTGTTCCGCTCAGCGTTTGATATGAATTGGTATCCATAGTTTCTTTTCCGAGGGACCGCATAGGTGGTTGCGGAGGGGAATCCTGTGGCACTTAAGGCTAATGTTGCATCACGTTTAGCAGTACCTCTAGAGGGTACCCTTGTGAAGCTTGGGTGCTTGCACTGTTAAAGGTTGTTGTTTAGAGGTTAGCGTAACTGCTTCTGATACCTTCGCTAGTAGGCTTGGGGCGCAATTACCCCAGACTATTTTTGGAAGGCCCTTGATTTTTACTTCCTTGTATTTTGGTGTCTGATCCTAATCACCTAGAGTGGAAATACTTGAAATTTGTTTGATTGCTTGTATCTTTAGGGAATTTTTAGAGAGTTCTCTTTGCTCCTAGTTGGCCTAGCTTTACAATTTTTTGAGTCTTTAAGTATATCTCTTTAAAATAATTCAAAGTGGCTGATCAAATGGCTCGTCGGTCTAGGAGACTTCATGGGCTATCACCTATGAGTCTTGAGCTTTCTCCTCGAAGGTGTAGGAGAAATATTGCCATTGGTTTTCAATTGGTGGTGGCATGTGCATCAGATATTGATCCTTCGATTGCAGTTATTGATTTGCAAGATAGACTTGGTACAAGTAGAGAGTTAGAGATGAACACTCCAGTTATTTCTCAAGTCATCTTCTAGTCATAAGATAATATTGAGGTTGAAGAGCTTTCTGAGTCTATTACAACTCCTAATTCTTCTCTTCCTCCTGATTATCTAGACATTTTATTATACGTCGGGACTCCAACCAACATGCCTTCTAGCCCAAGTCTATATCAATATTTTCCTTCGATGACCACTGCTGGAAGCATGGAATCGACGACAAGTGCTACGAGTATGAAAACTCATGTGTTCGTACAAGGAAGAGGAACCATTTCTATACCTTCCATTACTCCTAGAACTGTTATATTTGGTTCTAATTCCATTCCTTCTTCGAGTGGAAGTTCTCAAGATGTTGCCTCTGCAATTGGTTATTTCGCTTTTAGAATGTCAACTAGTGTGATTCCTTCAGTTCCTTTAAGTATTCCATCAACTGCCTCCACATCCATGACAAGTGGATTAACTTCTTTTCAGGGTTTCCCATTCAGGAGTTGTCATATACCACATTCCAATCCAACTTTGGGATCGATGCCCTTTTCCTCTACAGGTCAAAGTTATAATCTCTTTGAAAGTTGGACAAACCCTGTGGTTAGTGGGTTAGGAGCTGAGAACCAATCTTATTTCGACCAACAAGGGAATATGCCATATTCTTCTGTCAGTCCTTTCCAAAACTTTTGTCCCTATATTAATGCATGGAACCCTTACTAAGGGCTCTCTGCTCCATTTAATACTTCTATAGGGGGCAACTTTACTAGTTACAAAGGCTTTTCGGTAGGAGTTGGTCAAACTTCAGTTTTTTTGGACCACAAGGAGCTCTTTATGGTTCAATTGGGCCTACAAGTTACTTTAGGAAACTTGGTGCCTTCACAAATCCAAACCATTCTTTTCATAATGTTGGGGGTTCCGCTCACACCGAGTGGAATCCTCACGGTCTGCCATGACTCCCTTTTCTACCAAAATTAAACTTGCTAGATCTCTCTAAATTGACTTATGATCCGATTAGGTATAACCTGGTTTGGTCTCCGGTCCCAACCAAACTTCCCTCAGATATACCGAAATTCGAGGGGAATATTGGTGAAGATCCAAGTGACCACATAACCACTTTCCACTTATGGTGTTCATCCAACTCGCTGATAGACGATTCAATCAGGTTGAGATTATTTCAATGTACCATAACTGCAAATGTCGTGAAGTGCTACATAGAATTTCCAGGGGGAACCTTCACTTCTTTTAGCGATTTGGCTACTATCTTTTTGAACCATTTTCAATTGCTTATCTGATATGAAGCTAGAACTAGGCTTCTGGCTAATTTCCAACAAGATCAGGCAACTCACATTTCAGATCATATCCAGGAATGGAGGAGAAGGAAGAGGCTCACTAAAGCTAATATTCCACAATAATTCCTTCTTAAATGGTTTTTAAATCATTATAGCCTAACATCTCTAAGGACATGTCCCTCTCTAGTGCTTTCACCGAAGACCAGGCTATTTTCATAGCCCAGCAGTTGGAACTTATATATTCTCAGTCTGGGGTTCTTAAAAATTTTCTACCTGATGCTCCTAGATCCAAGGTGGATATAGCCAAATCGAATCCAGATCCCCATGTCAAGGGGCTAGTCGAATCAATTGATGCCAACATGGCTAACCTGCTAAATCAATTGCAACAATTGTCTTTACAAACTGCTTCTTCTATGTAGGCATCTCCGTCTGTATCTACACCTTCCCAAACAACGTCTGTAAACATCGTCCAAACTTATGACCCCAAATGAAACCATCAATCCAATGGGAAGAAGAAAGGACAAGGTAGGAAAAAGGGCCAATATGGGAAGGGCAATGCAAACAAGCCCAACAATGATGTCAGAGGGGGTAGGATAGAGTCCAAGAAAAAAGTAAAATTTCCATGCAAGTTATGCAATGGGGATCATTTGACTCATCTCAGCCCTAAGATCCGAGATGCTCAATGCTTATTAGTGCAGCAGGGGTCCTCTAGCTCCCAGTCTATCCTCACTAACCCTTTTTCCCAAGGGAAACAATTACTTGCTGGTGCAAACTCTAGTACTAGTACCCCTGTTGGGGGAAACCAAGAAGGGGATAATTTGTCAAATGTCTACATGATGAGCTCACATATCGACGTCGCTAAGAAATAGCATGATTACGCTGAATCAGAATCATCTAAGGCTAAGTCTGCTATTGATTCCTCAGAGTTTCTCCATATTGATAGGCCATCTGTTGAGCCTATACCTGAGATGTTGAAAGGCTCCGAAAAGTGCTTGACCATTAACCCTAATGCTAGGGCATCCCAGAACTACTCAATTGTAAAAGATCTGGTTGAAAGTCCTTGTGCTCTACCAATGTTAGAGGTACTCCAGTCATGCCCCACTTAGAGGAGTTCATTACTCTCAGCAATTGGAGTAGTAGATCCAAAAAGTTCTCTTGTCCTCACTTTTGATATGTAAAACGTCAAAAAGAGACTCCCCCATCATATGGCTTTTCAAATAAAGTCTACATATCGAAAGACCAACACCTTTAGAATTGTTATTGATGAGAGAGCTTCCAAATGTGTGATGTCCATGTCATGTTGGAAGGCCATTGGATCACCTCAAGCTGTTCCTTCACCAATTCTGTTGACGAAATTTTATGGACATTCTCATAGGCCGCACGAGATTAATCCAGACTTTCCCATCTGTGTTGGGGGAAGGTGGTAAATATTGAGGTAGAAATAGTTGATACAAATTTGGATTGCAACCTCCTCTTAGGTAGGAATTGGATATACAAGATGGATGCCATAGTTTCATCATTATTTCACATCCTTTGTTTTCCTCATGATGAGAGGATTGTAAAAGTCGATCAAATGGACTATTCTCCGGGTGATTCCCATGCATCTTCTAATTCTACTATTCCATTAGTGGACAATCCTAGCCAACCTATAGAGAATTTAGGAGTTGGGATGTACTCGTCTTTAATGGGTATTTTTTTTATCTTCCTTATCCTATAGCTAGAATCAATGCTATTTCATCCTCCAAGGGACCTTATCGAAGAGAGTTCTTTCAAAATCATTATTTTTCGGACCCTTGGCCTTTACCTTAGTCTAACACCACATTATATGGAGGGAAGGTAGGTGGAATGGCATGTCCTATGTCTATAGTCGAGATTTATTATCAGTTTATTGTTAAGTTTGCTGACTCCCATCCTACTCCTTTCTCACCAGAGAAGTTAGATGGAGATGTGGCTTTGGCCTAGACCCTCGATTCAACTTCGGCTCAGGATTGCTTAGATACAGTCTTACCATATGAGGAAGCAATCCTAGAAGCAATGATGGGTGTTGATAGACCATGCGATGATCTACATCATTCATATTTTCTCCCTCATTTGTAAGAAATTGAGTCAAGTTTGTCCAGTCCTTTTACTAGTGATGTGCATACAGTTTTAAACCCTTTGGCTCCAGCGCAGTTTTTTGCCAAAGGGAACATATCTATTATCTCACAAACTATACCAATGGACATCTCTAGGAATCCTAACATAATCGAAAATGTCTTCAATGAAGCTGACTGTTCCCCTGAAGAAATTCAAATTTATACCAATCTCTTCAAAGTGTTTCGTGATGTGTTCGCTTGGTCTTATGAGGAAATTCCTAGAATAGATCCATCTATTATCCAGCATGAGATCAAGACATACAAAAATGCTAAACCTATTCATCAAAAACTTCGACTGGTTAATCCTAAAAAAGCAGCAACTATCAAAGCTGAAGTTTAAAAGTTACTAAAGGTGGGTTTCATTCACCCCATTCATCTAACTGAGTGGGTCTCTAATCTAGTCCCCGTAGACAAAAAGCAAGGAATGATTCTAGTATGTATTGACTTTAGGGACCTAAATAAGGCTTGCCCGAAAGACAATTACCCCACACCCTTTATTAATCAAATTATTAATGGATGTGTGGGTAACGGAATTTTTTCATTCATGGATGGATTCTCTGGTTACAATCAAATTACTATCTGTCCAGAAGATCAACACAAGACAATCTTTATTTGTCCTTGGGGTATGTTTGCGTACAAAAATATGCCTTTTGGCCTCAAAAATGCTGGAGCCACTTTTCAGCAAGTCATGTCTTATGCTTTTCATGACATCAAGCACATTATCGAAGCATATTTGGATGATCTAGCTACTTTTTCTCGAAAGAGAATTGATCATCCTAAGCACCTTCAGTTGATCTTTGAGTAGTGTCGTTTTTATAAAATTCAGTTGAATCTGAATAAGTGCATTTTCACAGTCACATCCGGTCGTTTGTTAGGATTCATCATGTCAATAGAGGGGATTTGTGTTGATCCCCTCAAGGTTGAGGCAATACTTCAATTTCCTCCCCCATCTTCCATACATCAACTTCAAAGTCTCCAAGGAAAAGCAAATTTCTTGAGGAGATTTATAGCCAATTATTCGGAGATCACAAAAGGTTTTATGTGTTTTCTTAAGAAAGGGGTCCCATTTTTACGGGATGATTTCGCACAACAATATTTTGATGCTTTGAAAAAAGCATTAACCTCTACTCCGTTGCTGAGTCCCCTTGATTATAGCATATATTTCTTCTTGTATCTTGCTGCAGTAGAATTAACCATTGGTATGGTTTTGGCTCAGGAAGATGATGTCTTATGTGAGCATGTAATCTACTATCTAAGTCAAGGCTTGGTAGTTCCTGAATTGCACTATTCTCCCATTAATAAATTAGCTTTGGTAGTTGTCCATGTTGTCCACCAGCTTAGGCATTACATTCTACTTATAAAAACGTTCATCTTAGCAGCCGTCAATCTGTTCCATTTTGTTCTCAATAGGTCAGTGATTGGGGGAAAATATAATAGATGGATTTTCATTTTGCAAGAATTCAATCTTGAATTCATGTTGGATAAATCTGAGAAATCTTTAGTATTTACAGAGTTGATATTAGAGCTGCCTTTTGAGGAAGAAATTATTCACGAGGAAAGTTTTCCTGATGAACACTTATTTCTTATTTCTTCACAAGATCCTTGGTATGGGGATATCATTATATATCTCCAGACTTCAAAGTTCCCGCCTGCTTTTTCCAAATATGGGCGTAGAAAGTTGTGTCATCTCGCTAAGAATTATGTTATTATAGCTGACACATTGTATTGTCATAGGATTGATTCAATCCTTAGGCATTGTTTAACCTTGGAAGAAGCCGAGTCAGTTCTTAATGATTTCCATAGTGGAGCTTATGGCGATCATCTATCTGGTCTTGAAACAACCCAAATTTTTTTGCGATCAGGCTACTTTTGGCCTTCGATCTTCAAAGATTGTATTGTAGAGGTCAAAAGATTCAATCCTTGTCAAGTCTATACTTGGAAAATGCACACACACTCAGCTCCACTTTTCTCTATTATCATCGTCGGTCATTTCACGAAGTGGGTGTTGTGGGGAAAAATGCCTATGCAGGACGATCCTATCCACCTAAGGTGTGACAGTGCCTTAGCAACAAACGAGTACAGCTATACTGGTTTCTTCCTTTATGAAATGTGAAAGAAGAGAGATCAATAGACTTACCGGTGTCTTCCGTTTGTCCCTCGATCCAATCTCCCTTCTCTTTGGGTGTTCACAGCTACTTGCCTCCTTGCTTATCCAGCTACAACTTCCTGCAAGATCACAAGAGAACAGCTACTTGCGACAAGAGAACAGCTACTTGAGACAAGAGAAGAACACTACACAAAGACAGATGTTCACATTCATAACTAGTTTAGGATTAGAAATAAACCAAATACACTAATACATTCATACATCAAAATACATCAGCATATAAGAGAAACCAAGATAGCTTTATTGATGAATAACAAGGTTCAGGAAGAGATACAACCCAGAGGGCTCCAATCCAGCATCTCCTTCCCAGCAAATGGAATTCCTATCTTCAGCCCCTTCAACGCATTAAGCACCCAATGGTTCCAGTCTCAAACCAACAGCAATTCTTTGCAATAATAAAATTCCAGCCTCTAGATCTCATGGAGGAGAGATCCATATATAGATGTTTGGAGAGAGGATGAGTCAGCTTGAGATCTGACTAGTGTCCTCTCCCTCTGTCAGTTCTTGAGTCCACTTGGAGGTTCTTGCTTCCATTTGGAGATTTGGAACCTCTTACTCATCACCAGTCGAATTCCCTGAGGCAAGTGTCATTTTGGAAGCTTCCTGGGTTTTGACACCTTGAGAAATGAGCCTGCCACTTGTCCACTCTCGTTCAGCACAGGTAGCCTTTGTTCCAGTTGACATTCAACACAGGTAGCCAGTGTTGGCTTTGACATTCAGCGCAAACAGCTAGTGTAGCCACTGAAATGATCATGAATTGACTTGTTTTTTAGCAGTTTCAGGTGGAGAACTTCTGTGAATTGCTGTGGTTTGTTAGCCTTGTTCCTCTAGGGGTAGGAACAACATGTTTAGGGACTTTGGATCCCTTAGATTATGGACATTTCATGCTCAATGCTGTAAGGCACAAAAATGTCTATAACAGTTGCCCCCTAAAGTATGAGGCTGTTTATCGGGCAAAATGCTTTATCAGGGGGATCCGAAGTTCATCCAATGCTGGGAGAAACCAATAAATAAGAAGAGAGATCAATAGACTTACCGGTGTCTTCCGTTTGCCCCTCGATCCAATCTCCCTTCTCTTTGGGTGTTCACAGCTACTTGCCTCCTTGCTTATCCAGCTACAACTTCCTGCAAGATCACAAAAGAACAACTACTTGCGACAAGAGAACAGCTACTTGAGACAAGAGAAGAACACTACACAAAGACAGATGTTCACATTCATAACTAGTTTAGGATTAGAAATAAACCAAATACACTAAGACATTCATACATCAAAATACATCAGCATATAGGAGAAACCAAGATAGCTTTATTGATGAATAACAAGGTTCAGGAAGAGATACAACCCAGAGGGCTCCAATCCAGCATCTCCTTCCCAGCAAATGGAATACCTATCTTCAGCCCCTTCAACGCATTAAGCACCCAATGATTCTAGTCTCAAACCAACAACAATTCTTTGCAATAATAAAATTCCAGCCTCTAGATCTCATGGAGGAGAGATCCATATATAGATGTTTGGAGAGAGGATGATTCAGCTTGAGATCTGACTAGTGTCCTCTCCCTCTGTCAGTTCTTGAGTCCACTTGGAGGTTCTTGCTTCCACTTGGAGATTTGGAACCTCTTACTCATCACCAGTCGAATTCCCTGAGGCAAGTGTCATTTTGGAAGCTTCCTGGGTTTTGACATCTTGAGAAATGATCCTGCCACTTGTCCACTCTCGTTCAGCGTAGGTAGCCTTTGTTCCAGTTGACATTCAACGCACGTAGCCAGTGTTGGCTTTGAAATTTAGCGCAAACAGCTAGTGTAGCCACTGAAATGATCCTGAATTGACTTGTTTTTGAGCAGTTTCAGGTGGAGAACTTCTGTGAATTGCTCTGGTTTGTTAGCCTTGTTCCTCTAGGGGTAGGAACAACATGTTTAGGGACTTTGGATCCCTTAGATTATGGACATTTCATGCTCAATGCTGTAAGGCACAAAAATGTCTATAACAGTTGCCCCCTAAAGTATGAGGCTGTTTATCGGGCGAAATGCTTTATCAGGGGGATCCGAAGTTCATCCAATGCTGGGAGGAGACCTGTAATACAATACAATACAATACATTATTTTCCATACTGCTTTCATGATCTAGCTGAGGCGGGCATTCCCATGCTCAGCTTTATAAATTCATTTTTCTGTACATAGAACAGACAATCGTTTGATGATAGACTGATAATTTTGATGAAATTATCATCCTTTGAGTAGGATGATTATCTGCCGCAATGATGTACATGTCAATTTCTTTATCTTTCCTGAATATATATCGCAGCACGGATGGATGAAACTAGATTCGGGGTCTTCAAACTTGTTCGATCTTCACTCTAAGTACAAGCCGCTCCATGTGAGAATTGTTCTGAAGTCGAACATGGAAAGACATCGCTTGATTACCGGTCAATGATGTAAATCGTTAACAAGCGCGAGAGGAATCACCGATAATGATAATGACCCTCAAGGTACTGCAGTACAATTCACGTGGTGTGAATAAAGGACTTGGCGTTGAACACCACGCAAAATCTTTCGGTCGAAGGTCATTGATGTATACCTGTCGCCGGAAGTGAGAAACTTGCCATTGTGGCATGCAAGCTTCAAAGTACTGAAGGGGTTGTTCCTAGATCAACTTCTTAGATAATGAGCTGATGTCGACAAGAAGCGATCCGTCAAAGCAGGGCCTTAATGAATCCCACATCAGTGACACGGAACGGAGCTAATGATTTTAATGGAGGTGAAAACGATTTGTGACATATGATTCAGGGTGGCGGTCATGAAAGGATGAAGGATAATGTATGGCAGTGGATGGGACACGGTTGACTCTTTCTGAACGACTTCTCTTGAACATATGGCGACACTGATACGATGGATCAGTAGCATTACCCCAAATATGGATGGTATGGTGAGACCATGGATGTGACCAGTGAATGAAACAACCCAACCCGATTGTGGTACGGAGGAAAAGTGTCATGTTCAAGAGCGACTTGCTACCATCAAAGTTTTCTTTAGTTTCTCCCAATTTTTCCCCAGTCATTGCTGACCAGTACCTCTTTATTTTTGTCAAGCTTGAGGAGGATAACATATGCTTGTTCTATAACCTGCCCTTCGGGCAAGCCCATCGCTATGTTTTAACGAGCCTAGCGATAGTGAAACTAGTTCTCGTCTAAAGACAAGTTTGTCGCTATTTAATGATTTTAACGAGTCTAACGACAAGGATAACTCGGTCCTTTTCATTTTTAGAGAGTCTGAAAAGTTACATAAAGTTAACTCCAAAATTCCTTTTTCATCATCTAATCCCTTAAGTCCGAAAAAGTATAAAACAATACAGAAGGGATGAGTTTTCGATAGTTTTGACGAGCCGAATAAAACAAGCGCTCGATCTTTTTGTGCAATAATCCCTCAGGTCCAAAAAGATTAAAATCTAGAGGAGGGATAGCTCTTCCGGTCGCTTTAACGAGCTGGAAGGCCAAAACTCGGCAATCTTTTCATATTTTACGATTCAGTTGAAAAGAGCTTAAAGAAGACTCGTCTTTTGAGGAACGAGCGATAAACAGGGATAGCAGCTGATTCCAGGTATAGGTTGGAATTTTCCAATCACGGCAGTGTCACAAGGATGGCTAGGTGTAATCACTCTTCGCAGCTGTTCCTCAAAATGGGTAAACAATCATATGGAGGTGAATGATCGGCCAAATGAAAAGTGGAGGTGACGGTGCAAACACGACCAAGGCTTTAATGGCTGATGATATTACATTCACAGTGGTTATTTACCGGGATAGTTCATTTTTTAACGAGCTTAAACGCGGATTGAAACACTTGCTCGATCTTATGTTTATTTTTTAACGAGCATGAACTATGCGCTAAAACTGCTCGGATCTTGCGTTTATTTTTTAACGAGCATGAACTTTATGCTAAAACTGCTCGATTACCCAGTCATATGATAAGAGTGTCTCATCAAGATTCTATTTTTTATGGAGCTTCATCTCACTAAGCTTTGCTCCGCATCCTTTCTTTATGCAAGTTAGGAAACGGCTAACCCAAAAAACAGATAAATAACCGCTCTTTTCTTGCACTCCAAAAGGTTTGCATGCCCCCAGGTATAAAGTATGATTTCAAGGTTACCCCTCAATTTGCAGACAAAACATTTGTTTTACCGGGAGAGGCCTACCTCTTTCAGGCTACCCAAAGATTGTTCTATTATTCTTTCAACAAAACACTTCTTCGGCGATGTCTACCGAGATAAACAAAGGTGAGTGACAAGACCCGCCCTCTCACATAACTTTGACAAGAGAATCTTATTCTAGAACAACCCCTCTTCCAATCACGGATGGGGTACGGACTATTCATATTCTCCCGCGGAAACCTACTCTATACCCAAAGTTTTCCTGCTGAAGCAGGCCAGGACGCATGCCCCCTGGGTTCTAGTCATATCCTCCCGGATTACTCGCGCTCATCAGGAGGACGGACCGTGGGTTGAGACACTTCTTGCATGAATAGACCATTTAGGGATGGTATATGACTATTTGCGATGCGTGATCTGGGAAATGAAAGTTGGTCCACGAGCTTGACCACTCTTCCTTCATGCGGAAAACACATTACTCTAAAGAGTGAGGAGACTATAGCTCCCATGCAATATATATTGTCTCGTCCAAGGAGTAGGTTATAATCCAAGGGTCCTTGAACGACCATCACGTTCATTTGAACGGTCTTCCCTTTCAATGTTATAGGCACATTGGGGAGGATCCCTAAAGGTCGACTGGTTCCTTTATCAAAGCCCGATAGATTTCTCATTTCAGGCAAAAGCGCTGGCGAACCAAGCGCTTTCCAAGCAATAGAGGAAAGGATACTCACAGATGCCCCCTCATCAATGATAGTGCCAGCCATTACCATTCTGCATATTTGAACGATAATTCTGAATGGTATGCTTGCTGGCAACCGGGGTCTGCCTAGTTGGTTCCAGTCAAAGGACACAACCAGGTTGCTTGGTTGTGGGACCGAATAAACGGCTGGATATCGCTCTGACGAACTTCCTTCCTGCAATAAAGGAATGGGGGCATTGCCCCCTTGTTCATCAGAGTCAGTGTTGATGAAGAGAATTTGGACGGTGTCGTCTTTATTCTCTTCTGTGATGGTATCATTCGAAGATAGAGCCTCTGAAGGCAAAACGGGGTCAACTGCCATATCAACCTGTTGAATTTCGTCAGGCATGGATCCAGACGGTTCATCTTCAATAATAGGTGCTTCGGCTGACCATCTGGGCGGGTCAGCCAGGTTCTCAACTAGTGAAGGACTTGGCAAGAGTTTTTGATATCCAGGAGGAAGTTGCGCTCGTAAAATCGAGCGATCTTCCAGAACTCTTTTAGCCTCGTCTAAGAAGGGACAAAGGTGGATGGCGTGATCGCCTTCACATAGTTTGCAGGGAAATCTAGATTTCCCTCTCTGTCCTGTGACTTCACTTTCACTAGTTGACGGTGAGCAGTCAACATGGCTATCAGAGGTTGATGCTACCGACTTGTGCAAACGGGGAGACCAGTCCCTTAGTATTCGAGGGATACAGGGACAATCTCTATGGAAGTGGTCTCCCTTGTATATGACACATGGCGATTTAGGCCTTGTCAGTGCTGTGTGTGGATTTTTTTCAGACGACACTTGTTTGCCCCCAGTCGCCTTTGGCTCCTTCTTCTTCTTCTCTTTCTTCTTCTTTTCCTTCTTCTCCTTAGGAACCTGGTTTTTTGTTTTACCAGTTCCGTTAAGCGAAGAAGAAGGAGGAGAGGAAGATGAAGTAGAAGGCTGGTGGGAAACTCTAGTCTGGTCTAACTGTTGACTCGACTGTTCAGGAATGGTGGTGTTCTGAACGATATTGGTTGAAAAGAGCCAAACTGGCAGGCCAATTGTCAGTCCTGGAAGCGACAATGTGGCCATGTGGGGTGCACCAACATCTCCCCAAGAGGAGAAGGGACTAGGATTTCCACCAAGGGGAATTCCTTGGTTGGTGTGCTCCATTTTTCAACCTAAAGATCAACGCAGGAATAAAGGGTGATTGTTCCGTTTAAAATAAATTTTAATGACGCTTTAGACACAACTTGCTTTTTCAGTTTTAAAGAGTCGAGAAAAAGCTAAAGATGACTCTAGTCTCCTTCGATGTTTTAATGAGCCCGAAGTGACAAATGCTCGGATGGAATTTTTCTGTTATAGAGTCTGAAAAAGGCCAAAAGGAACTGCTCTGGAGTTCTAGGCAGAGGGTGTGCCAAACTTTTCGCAAAACCGCATAATACTTTTTAGGGTACGGGCGGTCGATCTTCCTGAATGCTGTGTTCAGTGCATTGCGATCAGTAGGGCGGCCGACACGACTTCCTAAGGATAAAGGTTTTATGCCTATAGGGGTCTCCCAATATATACGCGACGGTACGTGGGAGCACAATCCGTACTGGCGCTGTCGTCCCTCAGGAGGAATCACCCACCTTCCACGAGATCGACAGTCACCAGGCTTAACGACGCAGGAACACGTCTCTAGCCTAGACCTCTATGTTGTGCGTTATGTTACAAAGCGTTGTTAAGTTCATTCAATTTATTTTAGGTTGATATTTTTAAAGTTTGCCTTTCAAGGTTCACCACGAGATGTATGATACAAATTCCTAAATGCAGTCTAAAGATGATAAGCAAGCTTTATATCTTTTCAACTTTGAAAATCCTAGCTACTAAGGGAAAAGAAAGACACCATCTTTTCTCAAAGAGCAATCAGCACACTCTAATGCACTTTTCCTAAATCCAACATGCAAACTATCAAATGCAAATGCACAATGCAGGTGTTTGTTTTCCGCTTTCTCAGTATTGATGCCTACAAAGAAAGCTTTTTGTACAACTTTGAATTTGCTTTTAAATGATTAATACAAACAAGTTTACTTTTTCGAAATCAGAGAAGATATAAGAGATTACAACACTTAACGATTTTCGAAATGAATACTTGTTTTAACACTTAAAAAAGACAAACTCAAACCAATAAGCAAAAGCAAATGTATAATCAATCTACAAACAGCCAATGAACTCTCTTCTAAGATCACAACCAACAGATCTGAATCAAGGGCTACAGGATGACTATTTCACTCATGCAAAGGAAAATTGTAAAATGACGCCACAAACACATAAAAACACTCATAGTATTTTTGTACAAAAGGAGGTGGAATGTAAGCAGAGAAAAGGGGTTATTAGACTGGTACCTATGCTGGTTACAGGCTGCAAAAATCAGAGATCAAAACAAGGCAAAACAGAGCAGAGAACCCTAGCTGCACAAGAGCAAACTGGTTCAGTGCAACCTCAACACAGGGGTTTTGACATTCAGCGCAGGTAGCCTTCACGGGACCTGCGTTGAAATGCAGAATCCCTTCACTGGGTCTGCGCTGAAGGAGAAACTCTCGTTTCCCTCAGGTTCTAGGTCACAGATTGCTACTCAATCAACTGTTTCAGGCCAAATAAAAGCAACAAGCAAGGTGTAATCAAAGGGATGCTTTGAAAGGCTACTAAGATCTATCACAAGGATCATCAAATCATTTGTGGATCCATTGTTAAGATCATAGACAAGTCCAGCAATTGGATCAAAGTAGCAACTGTCTACTTTGCATCCGGGAAAGATGCAGTTCGATTGTTGCTGTCAAGTCTATGAAACAAGCAAATGATAGAAACACAAATAAAATGACTAAACAAATCTCCCCAGTGGAGTCGCCAATTTGTTGTGGGGAAAAATGCCTATGCAGGACGATCCTATCCACCTAAGGTATGACAGTGCCTTAGCAACAAACGAGTACAGCTATACTGGTTTCTTCCTTTATGAAATGTGAAAGAAGAGAGATCAATAGACTTACCGATGTCTTCCGTTTGTCCCTCGATCCAATCTCCCTTCTCTTTGGGTGTTTACAGCTACTTGCCTCCTTGCTTATCCAGCTACAACTTCCTGCAAGATCACAAGAGAACAGCTACTTGCGACAAGAGAACAGCTACTTGAGACAAGAGAAGAACACTACACAAAGACAGATGTTCACATTCATAACTAGTTTAGGATTAGAAATAAACCAAATACACTAATACATTCATACATCAAAATACATCAACATATAGGAGAAACCAAGATAGCTTTATTGATGAATAACAAGGTTCAGGAAGAGATACAACCCAGAGGGCTCCAATCCAGCATCTCCTTCCCAGCAAATGGAATTCCTATCTTCAGCCCCTTCAACGCATTAAGCACCCAATGATTCCAGTCTCAAACCAACAACAATTCTTTGCAATAATAAAATTCCAGCCTCTAGATCTCATGGAGGAGAGATCCATATATAGATGTTTGGAGAGAGGATGAGTCAGCTTGAGATCTGACTAGTGTCCTCTCCCTCTGTCAGTTCTTGAGTCCACTTGGAGGTTCTTGCTTCCACTTGGAGATTTGGAACCTCTTACTCATCACCAGTCGAATTCCCTGAGGCAAGTGTCATTTTGGAAGCTTCCTGGGTTTTGACACCTTGAGAAATGAGCCTGCCACTTGTCCACTCTCGTTCAACGTAGGTAGCCTTTGTTCCAGTTGAAATTCAACGCAGGTAGCCAGTGTTGGCTTTGACATTCAGCGCAAACAGCTAGTGTAGCCACTGAAATGATCCTGAATTGACTTGTTTTTGAGCAGTTTCAGGTGGAGAACTTCTATGAATTGCTGTGGTTTGTTAGCCTTGTTCCTCTAGGGGTAGGAACAACATGTTTAGGGACTTTGGATCCCTTAGATTATGGACATTTCATGCTCAATGCTGTAAGGCACAAAAATGTCTATAACAGTGGGGCATTAATTTTACTACTTGTAATCTTCCTTCGATAGGAAACCACAAGTATATCATAGTGTTCGTAGACTACTTTACAAAGTGGGCTTAGGCCATGCCTACTTTTAAGAATGACAGTGAAACAACGACCTTGTTTCTCTTCAATTAAGTTATTTCCCAGGTTGGTATCTCTAAAGAGATTGTCATTGATAATGGCAGTCATTTCCAAAATCAACTGATGTTTGAATTGGCTCTCAAGATGGGTTTTCGGCAGGAGCATTTATCTCCATATTATCCTTAGGCCAATGGCTAGGTTGAAGCCATGAACAAATCCATTAAGATAATCTTGCAAAGGATGATTAAAAAAGCTATATCCAATTGGCACATCATGTTGTATCTGAAACTTTGGGCATATTGAACGTCAGTTAAGACTGCCACTAGCTTTACTCCTTTTCAACTGGTTTACAGGTTGGAATCTATCTTTCCTATTGAATGTGAAATTCCTTCCCTTAAACTAGTTGTTTAACTTTTTCTAGAGACTTCTAGTCTAGAGGCACACCTTTCTCATTTGGAGCATCTTAATGAGAGACGTTAAGATGCTGCCACAATAAATGAAGCCCTTAAAAAGAGGGTAAAAACTCAATACGGTAAAGTTGTTCGTCCTAGAAATTTTTCTAAAGGTGATGTAGAAATTTTGAATAATATGACACTTATTCACAAAGATTATCCCAATTATAAACCATTGTGGAATACATGCATAATACATAACCTCCTCTACGTTGATCATCAATTTAGCAGCATTAAAATCAATGAAACATCAATCGCATGCACACATTAACACAATATGTAACACGGGGAAAGAATACAGCTGAAAACCCCGCACTATCTGTATATTATATTGATTGAGAACATGTAACAATACATAGTACAATACTCCTCACAAGTACTCAGTACTATCTCCACCTGTTACACACAAACTAGCTCAGATATGATGCCTCAAATCTCCTCCACTGTCTGCCTGCCTCCACTGTGCAATCCTACAAGAGAATAATGATGAATGGCTGAAGCAAACTCGTATTTCCTTGGCTGAATGATGCAATCATCATTGGCATTACTCAATCCCACTGATTGTGCAAGATCTCATGCACAACTATAGTCACAACTGATAGAAATCTCAACCTCTAACACCTATCTCCACTGAACTGTCCATGCACTGAGTTAACTGATGTATTCTTTAGTTGCTTTATGAGTTAATAATTAGTGAATTAATTAATAATTAATTCATGTCACTCATCACTAGTGTATTTGTAGTTAAACTAAATACAACTAGTTCAACCAAGTCAAACTGAACACAACTCCATCAACTCCTCAATCAACTCCACCAAAACTCAACCACTTGAGTTCTAACTGAAGTCCTGCATGCAATAGCTCAACTTAGCCACAAGAAAAGCATATTTCCTTCTGATGGCTGCATGTGCCACATCTGTAGCTCAAACTAAAGTGCTCTAAGAGGATAAGATAATGTTTATAGTCCAAATATTATTATGAGCTAATAATATTTGATTGCTCTATTTTTAGCCTGGTAGTCTAAACATAGAAACGTCCGTATGTATAAAAATAGAAGTCCATATATTTTTACCAACATGACCAATCATCCACAAATAGCATTGCAACTCATAGACCATGATCCATATGTCTGAAAATAGACATAGTCTAAAAATAGACTTTGCGCCAAAAATAGCCTGCAGGCCCACTTAGTGAAGGCGACTTCTTTTCACTAAGCTCCATCATCTTGTTGCATTTTCAACACTCCCTCTCAACAAGATATGGATTATCCACAACCCCTATCCTGCAACTCTGGAATGTTATGCATGCAACACATTTTCCCGACCCACTTGCTCCAACAACACTTGGAACAAAAACACTCCCAACTGACCACTCTGTTGGGATAGGAACATACTCTGATGCTAAATCTCTACCTGCTCCTAACAAGTGCTCCCTCTCTGACATCTACACTACTGCAACATCTCCATGCATCTCGCACCATTGCACACCTCTCTGTGCCACTTAGCACTGTGCAAAACACTTGTGCCTCTCGCATTGCTACAGCCTGCTAGCTATGCGGTGTCCTAGGATTCCCTGCACTATCGCTCTCTCTGCCACTCCATTCGCATATGTCTCTACCCAATCAATCAGTTCCTGCTACTCCACATCGGGGCTCCTATAGCAAGGTCTCATCCAAGAGGTTGGGTACCTCAAGGATCCTACCCCTCCTCCTTGGGACAATCAATCCACATAACCCGACCTCCTACCTGGAGGTATGGCTGCATGTGATCCCTCAGCCCACCTGGCTCGAAGTTTCCCACTACTAGAGGTCTCTGCATGAGTAGATATCTCTACTCGATCTCCTCTCAACTTCCCTTGTTGTGGTTGCGCCATAAATTCCTAAAGCTACTGCACCAATCGTGGCTCCTCCACAATCGTCTGAGACTTCTTCTGGCTCTGCATGTTGAGAGGTAATAAACGCTCCCTCTCAACCACCAAGTCTGCATCAGTTTCCTCGCTGCTCAAGGCTTTGCATGCATCTTGAACCTCAAGAGCATATAGGTTCTTGACTCGTGAACCAATCTGCTTCACTTGTCTAGTGATGATGTGTCCAAGGAAAACCTTTCCCTTAATGAAGACTACATCATAGCCTCTGTCTTCCAGCATCGCGATTGACACCAAGTTTCTCTTTAGTCTTGGTACATACTTGACATCAGTCAAGGTAAGGCGAGCTCCATGCTCCCTCTGAAAAATAACTGTGCCTACACCTGAGACACTATACTTCTCATCATTACCCATCGCTATGAGTATCTGGAGATCTTTCTCCTCCAAAGTACTGAACAAACTCTTGTCACCGGTCATGTGGAAAGAAGCTCCACTGTCAAGAAACCAACCACTTCCCACCATGGATGAAACCATGCATGCAAAGAGTGTGAAATCCAACTCAAACTGTGAAGCAAGTGCCTCACCTTCAGATCCTTCCCCGGATCCCTTCTTGGATTTATTCTTTGGGCAATTAGTAGCATAATGGCCCAACTCATGATAATGAAAGCATCTCACCTTCGACTTGTCAACCTTCTTCCCATCATTGGAAGAACTGGATTCGGAAAGAGAACCCTTCTCCTTCCCCTTCTTTTCTTTAGTAGCCAAAGCACAATTTTCTTCATCAAATGCCTTTGATGAAGATCTGTCCCTGGTATTCCACCTGATCTCCTCTTGCACAAGATCTGACCAAAGTCTCTCCCACCTTGGAAATTTCTCCCGACCATTGATAGAGTCCTGATAGGAATGCCAACTCTTCGAAAGACCAAGGAGAGCCAAGCTCACCAAGTCCTCATAATCAATAGTCACCCCCACACTTCCTATCTCATCCTGGCATTGGGTGAACTTCGTGAGATACCTAGACATACTGTCTCCATTCTCACACTTAATGTTTCTGAGTTTATCCTTGAGCGCCAACTTCCTCTGGTCGCTCTTGCTTTGGAATATATCTATCAATGATTTCCACATCAAGTATGGAGAAGCCTTTCCATGCAGGCTGGACACAATGTGATCCTTCATGCCCTCCAATAGAATCCTTCGACACTTTGCTGTCTTTTTTTCCCAAGCATCAACTTGTGCAGTATCAGTAGGCTTTGGGACCTCAGCCTCTATGAACTCCTTCAGCCCATTATCATCTAACACTGCCTCCATCCTATCTTTCCATGCAATATAGTTCGAGCTGCCCTCAAGAGCATACTCCAATCGCAATCCATTGAAAGACATTGCAACATTGACACCAAGAAAACATTGCTGCAAATTCGAATTCCACCAGCTCAAAACTCAACCGCCTCTGATCTAGAATTCGTGAGAACAAAGTATTTCTCGTATAGAGATTGACTGTATGGGATTTTACTAGATATATCACCTTCCAAAGGAAGGATGAATCTAGAGGCTACCTGGCCCGATTACAGACTCTGCCTGAAGAAATAAAATGTAAACACTTTCTGAATAATAGATCTGATGATCAACTACTCTGATACCATGTAGAAATTTTGAATAATATGACACTTATTCACAAAGATTATCCCGATTATACACTATTGCGGAATACATGCATAATACATAACCTCCTCTACGTTGATCATCAATTTAGCAGCATTAAAATCAATGAAACATCAATTGCATGCACACATTAACACAGTATGTAACCCGGGGAAAGCATACAGCTGAAAACCCCACACTATCTGTATATTATATTGATTGAGAACATGTAACAATACATAGTACAGTACTCCTCATAAGTACTCAGTACTATCTCCACCTGTTACACACAAACTAGCTCAGATCTGATGCCTCAAATCTCCTCCACTGTCTGCCTGCCTCCACTGCGCAATCCTACAAGAGAATAATGATGAATGGCTGAAGAAAACACGTATTTCCTTGGCTGAACCATGCAATCCTCATTGGCATTACTCAATCCCATTGATTGTGCAAGATCTCATGCACAACTATAGTCACAACTGATAGCAATCTCAACCTCTAACACCTGTCTTGCTTTATGAGTTAATAATTAGTGAATTAATTAATAATTAATTCACATCACTCATCACTAGTGTATTTTCAGTTAAACTAAATACAACTAGTTCAACCAAGTCAAACTGAACACAACTCCATCAACTCCTCAATCAACTCCACCAAAACTCAACCACTTGAGTTCTAACTGAAGTCCTACATGCAATAGCTCAACTGACCCACAAGAAAAGTGTATTTCATTCTGACAGCTGCATGTGCCACATCTGTAGCTCAAAATGAAGTGCTCCAAGAGGATAAGATAATGTTTATAGTCCAATATTATTATGAGCTAATAATATTCGACTGTTCTATTTTTAGCCTGGCAGTCTAAAAATAGAAACCGCCCATATGTCTAAAAATAGAAGTCCATCTATTTTTACCAACATGACCAATCATCCACAAATAACATCCTGCAACTCATAGACCATGATCCATATGTCTAAAAATAGACATAGTCTAAAAATAGACTTTGTTCCAAAAATAGCTTGCGGGCCCACTTAGTGAAGGCGACTTCTTTCCACTAAGCTCCATCATCTTGTTGCATTTTCAACAGGTGACCTTGTCCTGGTCTACGATCAAGACAATGATGCCTTGGGGGCAGGAAATTTTAAGTCTATGTGGTATGATCACTTTATAATCAAGCGAGTTTTGAAAAAGGGAGCTTATGAATTAATTGACTTTGAAGGAAACAAGTTGGCGGAGCCAAGAAATAGGCTCTACCTTAAGAAGTACTTTTCTTAGGCTTCGACTGAGCACTTACTTGTTTGTATATATTGTATGTTTGTACATATCTATCTATCAGTTTTAGTGATGTCAATATTTTGGATCCTCTTTCACAGGTATTGATGGATGATTCAATATATTTAGGATTTGCTGATGGTGCAAGTAGGCATACCCGGAACCTTGCTTCCACAGCTTGGGTGATTTATTATCCATCTGGCCAGTTGATGGTTTCAAGAGGAGTATGTATCATTCCTTCTTCAAATAATATTGCCAAATATACTACCATTATTAATTTGCTATCCGAAGCGATATCTCTTAATATTGATTTGTTAGTGATTTATTTAGACTCACAACTAGTGGTATCTCAGCTAAATAACATTTATTGGGTATGAGATCCTTATTTGTATCGCCAATTTATGAGAGTATGATTGTTGCAATGATCATTTATTTATATCACATATGTTCACATTCCACGATCATAAAATTCCTTAGCCAATTATATTGCTAATCAAGCATTGGACTGGCATATAAATCATTCATCAAATTAAAAGGCATAAAAAATAATTGAAGTATCATCTGTATATATGATCATCATAAAATTGCATGTATATAAATAGAGTGTTTGTGTCCAAAACAATATACAAAAATCGAGACAAAATGCCCTACAATATTTGGGCTTATGCCCATCATCATGTCTAATCATAAAAAGATCTGCTCATCTCTCTGATAGGCTCAAGATAAGTAGCTAGAAAATAAACAACGGCACTGGCCACACATCGGAAGAGTTGTACCCAACCCCGTGGTACTCCTACCACGCAATGCTACATCTCCTCGGGTAAGTCCTCTATGGCTATCATGGGTACTTCGTGAGTCAGTCTCACCAAGTCCCTCTGAACTGCATGGACAACTCTCTTCATCTTAGCCGCAGCCCCATCGGCATCTCTTCCATGAAGCCTATGTTGGGGAAATCCATCAGGTCTCACTGGCCCCACATATGAAACATGATCATATGTTTTGTAAGTGTCTTGTCTCATAAAAAGATTTTTAAGTTCATTTATATTAAAAATCCAAAAAATCTTAAGAAATTAAAAAAATAAAAAATTGTTACCTATGGCACCCCATGCTGCATCTGGTGATAGTACTAGATCTGAATATCCTCATAAATCCATTCCGAAGTAGGTGTATTAATCGACTACAATGACCTGTTGATCCCACCATGCAAAAAACGCATCGTCAAAAGTCATCCTGGGGACATCACCACCCACTAGGCATTTCATTAGGTCAGTCCATTTGCCGATCCACAGATCTCTTAGGCTATGGATGGTCGATAACACCTTGGGTCAAAGCCCAGGTACTTTCTCAAAGAAGGAGAATAAGATTTTCCATACCCAAAATCTTTGTTTGGCGCTTCTGAATGCTAGTGAGTTGGTTCTTCATGTTGGTCAGTAGAGGTGTGCACCAATCAAACACAGCAGTGAGGCATTCCACTACTAGACTCATGGATACTCATGAGGCCTAATGTAAAGTAGTAGAACCATTTACCCTGTCGATGGTAAATAGTAGGATCTTCAAGGATAAGATCTCTACGTGCTTGATTGGAATCTGACATCCAATCTTTTCAGGATGACCATGATAGGATATGTCGACATAGTCTTCAACACTGAGACTACCTCCTGTTCTGCTAGTAGAATGCACTATCTCTCCCCTTCGAGAAAGACTGGTAATGAAGTAAATATCTTCAATCTCGATCCTTAGGGGCATTGATCGATCATGAATGCATAATCCTCTGCACTCTAGTAATGAATCAGAAACTCAAGTAATCGTGTGTTTGCTTTCATATTTGGAATTTTAAAGAATTTTAGCAAGCCACAACCTCTCAAAGCATCCAAAGTATTTTGATCCTCCATTAATTGGTTATCAATGGCACTATGCTCCCTTTCTCTCCAGGTGATTGTCATCCTGCCCAAAAAATATGTTTCAAATCATTAGATTTATATTTCAATTTTTTTACTCGCGGACATGTGGGTTTCCTTTTTACACAATCACATGTAAGGCCCTTGTATACACGAGTTGCCTGTATTCAACCTGTGTATACGCAGAGTTGAAATTTTTAACATATTTTCCTATAGTCAAATTTTGAAAAAAAACATTTAAAAAGTATCACAAATGATTAAAAGCATGATAAAAGGGTTACTCGGAAGTTTTGGAGCAGTTTGAATGGTTGAATTGGATGGAGGAAGGTTGTTTGAGTTTGTCTCCATAGCTCAGTCAAAACACAAAGGACAAAAATGTGAGTCCAAAAGTCCTTATTAGTGTGCAAAATGAAAATTATTTTTTCAAAGGTTGATTTTTATCTTATGGAATTTTTGACCTTTTGGCTTGGAGTGTCAGGAATGGGTTGTCTTTACATGAAATTTTGGAGACTTCTTCAAGAAATCATTTTGGTCCAATGACTGCAGACCCGTCATGGAAGGTATCATTTTCTTACTAGCATATAGGTTAGGGAATACCACTTTCCGCTGCATTGTGCATACTAGCCTCCATACTGTGATATATTTTCCATAGGGTTGACCCAATCGTGTCTTGGTTCACAAAACATTTTCACTTGCCAACTTTAGAATTATGATGCGATGGTAGAACCCACCTTTACATGGGCATTTTAGTTAGATCCTTGCTGACATTTGTTGCCCATGTTGCTATATTGAGTAGGCTCGGGAGTCCTCTTTAGCCCCACCATGACTTGTGCATTGAAGACTCATTCTCTTTCTTCTGTGCTATTTTCTGGCCTTATACCATAGAGGCTCCTTTTTATTGAGTTGTATTGCTGCATTGCATATTTATTATTTGCACCTTTTGGCCTTGAGCCGACTAAACTTGGACTCGTGTTTAAGCAACTTTTCAACCATTTCTTCTGAAGAATCAACCTTGCAATCACTTAGCCTCTGCGACTTGATGTATTACTCATGGAAAGAGAATTCCTTTGAGTGTCCTTGACCAGTTTTTCCACCTTGCATTGAGCATAGGAATGTTTCCCTCCCAGCAACTAGAGCATCTATTTTTTTGACACTCGTTCTTTCCACTGTACTATAGCATTATTTTATTCATTTTCAAGCTTCATATAAAAGAAAAATAAAAAGAAATTATATATTCCTAAAAGAGCAAGAACATGAAATTATTTCCATATTTGATGGCAGCTAGAGTCAGTTGTGTCACCCTTGAACAAAGCAGTCAAAAGCAAGTCTTTCCTCCATTGGGATGGGCTTTAGTTTGACTTAGGAGAGCCTTAACCTTGTTATTGAGTCATTACTCTTCCAATTGGTTACTTCTTACAAAGTTATCATATGTTTCCATATAGTCACAGTTGAGTCATGCTTTTTTTAAGGGCATTAAACTTGAGTTGGCCTCTCTGCACTATCTCTTGACCTATCTTTTAGTTGACCATCCTTAGATGTCAGTGTCATGTTCGTTATCACATCATCTATATTGGTCCTTTGCTCGTGTGGTTTGAGAAGGTCTCCATTGAATTCTTGCTGGCGGATCTTTCCCTTATCGACTACGACAAATTTATCTGACGGTAGATCTAGAGTTGCATCCTGGCCCTATTTTCATTATTGATAGGTCACCTTGTTCTCAGCATCGATCAATATCATGGGTATTTGACTGAGTGGTTTCCCTTGTGTTCAACATCAACTTTCATTATCACAAATTGGGATTCGTGCAATGCCTTGGTTTCCGTTTGACCCTATTGGTGGATTCCTTGCCTCTGTGTGAGATTTCATTATTGGTTGGTTTAGAGGGTTTCTATCGTGTGCTAGCCACATCTTGTGTATGCTGGAAATGTGCTTCGGTTGGGTTACTAAGACTTTGTTTATCTAATTCCTTCCACATTATTGGCCTAGGGGTTACACTCACGCTAGATTGATGAAGGATGCCTTAATGCCTCCATTCTAGTGGATATTTTCCCATTGACTTCATCTCATTGCTCTAGGAAATAGATCTAGAGTCCATTTGGAAGTACCTTATTTTTTGCAGTCATTAGTGGTATATTCCTTCACTATCGATAGTGGGAAAACATCATTGTCTCTTTATTGATAGATTTTTCCAAGTGTTCGACTACAACTCATTTATTCGCACTTGTTAGATTGTACTGGGTACCTTGACTCCCATCATCATTATTGGTGAGTAGCCTAATGTTTGTTAACAATATACATTAATGACTGAATCAATCGGTTTCTCACATGGTCGACTTTAGATCATTTATTCCCATTGTGTAGAAATGTACCACGACGGTCGGTGAAGACCTCGGGTTTGCATCAACATGTCTTGGTTCACTTGTTAGTTGCTCTTGTTTCTTCTAGTTGACACCATCCACCTTATATATTGTAGTTCATTACAATGATATTTTATACGTTGGCACCCGAGTTGCAGTGTAGTACCATTTATTCTATCATATTCACTTGGTACTATTTGGATCAGTTTCTTGACTTTAGTGATCAGCTTCATAATTCAGCATCATTGATCAACTCTTTATGTGTGATATTCAGAGATGTACTTTCTTGATTATGATTAGATGATCCATTATGTATTTTCAGTCCCTTTATGCTTGTATACATATTGGATCCACTTTTTTACTTGACATGCAGACATGATTTACTATTTCTGAGCATGGGTATGCATGCCTCAGGCAACAATTTATTTTTTATCTCTTTCGTTGGCTTAGCAGCTGAATTCTGGTGAACTCCTCCTTAGTCTCAGCATGATTCCTTCTGTACACTTAATACATTTCAGCCATCATGTATCCCTTCTGACCTCATATATTAGGGGGCATTTGTTATAACACCATTTACCACTCTTGATAGATCTGATGCTCTGATTATGGCCTAGGGAAACCCTTCCTTCTAGACTTGGTCCAAAATCTAAAAAACAATGTTTTATTCCCTATACGCTACCTTTCCCTATGATAAAAGCGTGTACATGTGGGTCAAAATATACCCAACACACGCAAATATGTTAAAACACTTAAAAAAATTAAATTTCCTTAATTTCGGGCAGAGTTCACGGGTTTTACCTGTTACTCACCTCCTATTTCTCGTGGCCCAACTATTTCCCAACTGAAAAAACTAATTTGGAGAAGTATAAATAAACCTCCATGGGAAGGCCTTAAAGAAGAAGATATGAGATATTGATACTATAGTGAGATTATCCCTGATCGAGTCTGACTAAATCCCTGTGCCTTATGAACTCCTTAAAGCTTCATGAAACCCTTGTTTCCTTGTTAGATATATCCTTCATATTTCTTGAAGATATCCTTGTATTGGTGATGGAGGAAGATTGATGAGGCCGAGAAAGGATGAATTCGGTGGATGGTTCCACTTGGAGCTAGAGAAGGAGTCAGGTCGTATTTCTCCACTTTACTTGTAGCTAACTTCAATAAAGGAATGTTGTTTTGTTTCCGATATTCAATGTGTTTGTGCATCTATTTATATTGTAATTAGTTTATGAATCTTACGTTGATGCATAATTTTTCATTAATTTATATGATTTAAAGTTAAAATCATGAACATGCTTTATGTTTCTACTGTTGTATACGTTTCATTTGAATAATTTTTAGGTTTTGAAGATATCAAGAGAAGCTGAGGGTTTGCACCCTGCAGGACCTACTCAAATGTTGGACTGTTGGTTAAGGACACTCTTACAAAGTTGAGTAGAATAAGTATTTAGGTTGATTTCTTGAGCATTTATTGTTTTGGTTTGCCCTTCGCTCCATTGGGGTTGTCAACCCAAGACCCTAGGGTGGTCTCACCCACAACAGAGGGATAGGTTGTATTTGACTTTGGAAGATAATGATGTTATGGAATGTATTGAAGACCAGGTACCTGAGCCTCCACATAATGCAACTGCTGATGTCAGTTCCAAGTACAAGGAATGTCAGATCAAAGCTAAGAAAATCATCATTGAATATTTGAACAATCATTTGATTGCATATGTGTCCAATATGAATAATTCCAAGGAAATACATGACATGCTGATTAGAATGCATGAGGTAAACAGCTTGAGTCATATCATCACTTTGAATAATCAACTCAGGGACATCAAGATGAACAAGGTGAGACCACTAAATCATACTTCATGAGGATATATAAAGTCAAGGATTAACCTTTTTCTATTGGGGAAATTATATTTGATAGAGAGCTAGTGTTGGTCACACTTGGACAACTTCCTCTGTATTAGGAAAACATTCATCACAACCATTAGCAACAATGAAAATCTCCCCACATTTTATGAGAATTAGGAAAGTGCACTCAAGAGGAGTCCAAGATGATATCTAGAGGAATAATTCAAAATCATGAAGAAGGAGAATCCACTGCCTTTTTTTCCCAAGCTAGGAAGAGGAAAGAAAGAGGAGGACCATCTAGTTCAAGAAATTCTGCTTCAACAACCAAGAACAACAATATAAGGTTTATAAGGGAATTAAAAAAAGTTCAATGCTAAAATTTCCACAAGCATGGTCATTATGCATGATACCATACATAAAATAGAAGTGCTCTAAGATCCAACAACAAATAGTGGAAACAATAATAGGCTCAACAATAATAGAAGAAGAGAAGCACTTGCTGCTTGTGAAGGAGGTCATTGTCGTCAAAAGAAATCAAGGAAACCAAGGTATGATAATAATGTACTTGAAACTCAGTCTGAGTAGTTTCTTAGCTATGTTCTTTCTAGTTCCTCTAGTCTGGGCTTTTTCGATAGTTGGTTACTAGATAGTGGGGCTTCTAGACATTTCATTGGTTATAGAGAAGTCCTCTCAAACTTGGTTGGGAGGGAGTCAAATTTGAAGATAATACTTGGAGAAAATTCTACATATCTTGTGAAGGGATTCATATATGTTTTTTTTCATCTGAATTATGGTTAAATTATACATCTACATGATTTCCTATATGTTTCTAGATTGAAAAATAACCTTGTCTCAATTTCTGTCATGTAAGATAAGGGTTTCAAGATCACATTCATTAATGGGAATTTTATTTCTTGGCTAAGGAGAAATAGTATGAAATATTCATTCAAACTTAGTACTAGAAGTGAAATCCTATAAAAAGTTAGTGGGTTCACTATCTGATCCTTAGTTATGATGCTTCTAGTCAATGTGAACCGTGGCACCAAAGATTCACACACCTTCACTACAAAGCTTTGCCTAATGTGAGAAATATGGTTTTTTGGATGCTTGAGATTGAAATAGACTGTGAAGGTGTTCTTCAAGGTTGTTAAAGTGGGAAACATGTCAAGGGACCATTCCCTTATAGTAGAAGTAAGTTTGATGGTATCCTTCAACTTATCCATTTTGATCTCTATGGGCCCATCCCTGTGACCTCTCTTGGTGGAAATTTATACTATATAATCTCTATGGATGACTTTTCCTACAAGACATGGATTTTATTCTTAAAGAACAAGGACCTATCATTTGACATGTTTAGGGACTTCAAGGAACTAGTGGAAAATCAAACTAGGAAGAAGATCAAAATTTTGAGGACTCACAATGGAGGAGAATTCACTTCAAACAAGTTCATTGACTTTTGCAAGGAAGTTGGAATTAATAAGGAGACCATCATACCTTATAATCATGAAAAAAGTGGCATAGTTAAAATGAATAACAATATTGCCATGGAATTAGCCAAAGTTGTGTTGCATGATCAAAAGATACCAAGTTCCTATGGGAAGAAGTTGATAACACTGTCGTTTATGTTCAAAATAGAACTCCTCACTGAGTCTTAGGTGTGGAAATACTCCCAAAGAAGCCTTCACAGGTGTAAATCTTGAAGTTGGACACTTGAGTATCTTTGGCTGCCCCCTTTACTTTCATGTTCCGAAGGAGAAGAGGACCAAGCTCGAAGATTTAGGAAAGAAAGGTACTTTTGTTGGTTATTTTGAAAATTATAAGGCTTATAGAATATATGTATCTGGTCAAAGGAAGATATATTCTAGTAGGGATGTGATATTTGATGAAGATACTTCTCTTTGGAAATAAAGGGACAATCCTCCTCCTATCAATGTTGAAAGAAATGATGATTTGATGGATGTACAAGAAGAGCCTATACCCAAGGCTAGGTCTGATTTTGTTGATGATCCCTTGTCACCCATGGATCCTTTGGACCCCCTCCATGTGATCCTCCTTCCTATAGAAAGAGATCATTACTGATCCATGAAATTTTGAAGGATGCTGAGAGGCATGATTCCTTGAGATGAACACTTAAAGAAAGAAAGAAGCCATGCTGACATCAAGGATAAATTGTAGCTATGAGAAATATTATACAAGATGAACCATGCACTTTTGAAGAAGTTGTGAAAGAACATGTTTGGAAGGATACCATGGCTAAAGAATATGAGTCCATAATGAAGAATGATGTATATTTGGAAGTGGTTTCGATATTGAAAGGTAAATTTGTTGTGACTTCAAAATAGATTTAGAAAATTAAGAATGGTGTTGATGGAAGTGTTGAAAAGTACACGATAAGGTTCATAGATAGAGGTTTCTCCCATAAAGAGGTAGAGAATTAAGATGATATTTTTGCACTAGTTTCCCGTTATACTACGATTTGATCTATTATTTCTCTTACTACTAGCCAAGGATGGATTTTTTACTAGATGGATGTAAATACTACATTTCTACATGGCATTCTCAAGGAAGAGGTAGACTTGGAGAAACCACAAGACTTTGAGGAGCATGACAAGAAGACTCACATGTGTAGTTTAAAGAAGGCTCTTTATGGATTGAAGAAAACCCCCAAGGCTTGGTATGATTACATTGATAGAAATATAATGAATCTTGGATTTACTAGAAGCAATACTGATTCAAACATCTACTACAAAGATGACCAAGGTATGCCTTTGATTATAGTATTATATGTTGATGATTTATTCTTAACAGGTGGAAAGAATCTTATTATCCAATGTAAGAGGGATATGGCCTCTGAGTTTGAGATGAAAGACCTTGTTTTGATGCACTACATCATGGGCTTATAGGTGCGGTAGAGACCTAGGGAGATTCTCCTTTCTCAAAGAAAATATGTTTTCAAGCTATTGGAAATATTTGGGATAGTGGAGTTCAAGTCTATGGCCACTTTGATGGAAATAAACTTCAAGAAACTTTATGGTGAAGTTGCTGGAGCTGATTTGGAAAATCCTTCTGAGTATTGATAATTGATTGGGGCACTGATGTTGTTAGTCAATAGTGGAACAAACATCTATTTTATTCTTAACATTTTGAGCCAATTTATGGTGGAGCCATTATATGGACATTGGGTTGTTGCTAAGCATGTGTTGAGATATGTGCATGGGACTATCAATCATGGATATATATATACTTCTGGCGAGTTGAGAATTCATGTATATACTGATGCCAAATGGGCTCATAGTGTTGTTGTTAGAAAGAGAACAATTGGGTGTTGTTTTAGCTTGGGGTCTACCATGATATCTTGGATGACTACGAAGTAGAAATTTGTTTCCCTTAACACAAACTAGGCTAAGTACATTATTGCTAACATGGATAAGTGTGAGGAAATATGGTTCATGAAGATCCTTGGGGAGTTGTTTGAGAAGGTACTGGATACAACTATGATATACTATGAAAATGATTAGGATCCTACTTTCAGATAATCGCGTGTTCCACGAAAAGTCTAAGGACACTAAGATTAGATATCACTATATTTAGGATATGTTGTAGAGAGGTGTAAGGATCCAACACATTTCAATTGATGATCAGAAAGTTGACATTCTTACCAATGCTTTATCTAAAGGAAAGTTCTTGGTCTTCAGAGAGCTGCTTAGACTGGTGGATATGACCCTTCTAAGAAAGGGTAACAACTAATTGATAATCTATATTCTCCCCCCTTGTATTTTGACTTCCATTAATTGGGTGGGGTTAATGGAGTCGGGGATCTTCTAGGGTTGAGGGTGCTCCTTGTGATCCATAGATAATAGGATGTGTCTAATCCTTACCATAAATGGTAAGTGGTATCTCCCCCATTGTCAAAGCAGGATATTTCTAATCCATAATAGGAATGGTAAGTGGTACCTCCCCTACTTTTGAGTATACCCCAATATACATCCTACCCATAATATGGGCTTGTTGGGATTGCCACCCATCTAGCCAATAGGTGAGGAGATTTGGGATGTGTCTGATCCTTAACATTTGTGGTAAGTGGTATCTCCCCCAAGTGACTTGGGATGTGTCTGATCCTTACCTCTCATGGTAAGTGGTATCCAAACCAAGTTATTTGGATGCCAGTGTTCTACCACTTAATTCTTAAGGATCAAGGTGGGAAGATCAATGATAATAGTCTGATCCTTAATAGAAGTGGAATTACTCCATTGGTGGGCCCAAAGGGTTTTAGAGGAATTTAATGGGTTCAACTAGGATCACTTACCATATTTCATCACCGAGATCAATTCCACATGGTTTTCTCTTGGTTCCATCATATTCCAATGATTTCCATAAAACAACATTATTAACATGCATATTTTAATTAATTACACTTAAGGTGTTGTTTTGGGTTGATTACCTGGAGAAACACCTTAGCGTAATAGCTCATTGGAATCGAGATGAAAATACCTACAGGGCGGGATGATAAAAATGGGTTTTTGGTGGCCATTGTGACCACAAATGCGAATTAAGAATTTTCCAACATTAAAAGTGACCTAGGTAGTTTATAAAAGTCACTTTATTAAATAAAGAAAGGAAATGTGCTTTTAAATATTTATTGGAGGAAAAAAGTAAGTGAGTTATAAAAAAGGGAAATGAAGGGCTCTCTTGCTCATTCATGCATTTGAGAGTTTGGTGAAAGATCTCTTAGAGAGAGTTAAAGGAGAAGCTTAGGGATTTGGAACACTAGCTTCCATAACTAACTTCAGTGTTGAAACTAGACACCCTAGGTTAGATTTGAGAGTGAAATCACTCAGATTTCACCACTGAAATTCAATGGAGTCAAATAATTTAAGTGAATATTGAGTTATTGAGGTGTTATCAACTGATTTTATTCAGTGATATTTGGTTTTCCACAAATCTCTCTTATAGGTGATAACTATAGACCAATTTGGAGTACTTTCATATGGTAAGAGAAACCATGAAAGACTGCAAACACTAGACTTAAGGAGAACGAGTTCCTTTGTCCAAAAATCAAGACTTCTTCCTGCTATGGAGCTCGAGTTTTGAGGAGAGAAGGTAGCACGAGTTCCTTGGTCCAAACTTTGAAAGAGATGATACTATGGGAGAAGTTCCTTAAGAGAAGATATATTTGAATTCCCCACACTCTTATGTTGGTTGAAATACTTGAATCTAGGTTAAACCTTTGTTAAAGGGTCAATTTATTCCTTTGTATTAAAGCCACCATACTCCTAGGTGTAGTGTTTTTCATATTCAACAAACAAGGGTTCAATTTATTGAATTATACCAATGGCGATGCAATGTATCCCTTGCTAGATATTACCAAACATTTTGGGTAGGTCGTGAGTCATTTCTTTGTTGAATGGAAGGTTTATTGAGATGAGAATGAGTTGGGTAGAAAGTGAGATACTTCTTTAGTTTTGTGTGGTCATTTTTTCCATAGTCAATGGAAAAATTATCGTTTCATTAAGGCAGATAGTTGTGGGTCCAAGAATCTGGTTCAAACTTCATCTTTGAATGATATTTAGATGCTGTATCCTTATGGTAAATTACGAGGGTCATGTGTTCCCTCACTATTTGTGTATTGTATAACAAGTATAAGAGAAACATAAAAATAAATTTATTCTAGTTTGTTTACAACACTATGTATCAACTATTAGTGAATTTCTGAAAGTTAAATCAATCAATCTAGACCCCTGGAAAGTGATATTTTGTTGCATGTTTTCTAATGTGCTTACTTTATTAAATTTAAAATTGTAAATGGTCATCTACAATAGAGTATAAAAAAACTATTTAATGAAAGTTATCACTTGAAAACACAACAAAAAACTCATAAATATCCTTTATAAAAATAATAAAATTCTAAATGGGATCTTACAATGGTATCATAGCCTTAATCTTAGCTTAATCATGGGTTTTTGTTAAAAATAGAGAGCATGTTCTTGGATACTTGTTGGGTTCAAAAGGAAGATTATAATAAGGGAAAAATTCTTCCAAAGTCAAGAAGAATTGTTGGCCCAAAAATTTTAAAACTATAACAAAACCTTTGCAAAAGTGACAAATCACATGGAAGCATGGGTGTCATCATAGGTAGTAAATAGAAAAAAAAATAGAAAACATAGAGATGAAAGTGTAGTCAAGGACTAGGAAGCAAGGATTGAAGATGAAAGCCATAAACAAACCTTCCAGGATGAATTGAGAAAAGTCACACTAGTTGAAAATGAAGCTATCACAGATTCAACCCAACAGGTTGGAAGGAGAGTTTGGGATGAAAGGGAATAAAAAATTGCTACAGAATTCTCATCATAACTTAGCGATATTGTTGAGTTAGATGATGAGTACAAAGAAAATCACGATGCCAAAACAGTTGATGATGATTCCCAAGAGGTGTGCAAATACGATAACACACAAGTGGATGTCAATGCAAACTCAGTCCCATTAGTTAATGAGGTAAATGTTGGTCACAAGTCTACTTGTGCCTATAACTTGGAAAAACAATTGAATATGAACATAAACAAGATTAAGGAAGCCACAAGAAAATATGATGATGCATTAGTATTGGTGACAAATTATTGTTGGAGAAGTAAAATGGACGATGAAAATTTAGGGGGAGAACCTTCACTTTAATATTTTTAGACTCTCAAGAAGGCATCAATAGAGATGAAATCTACTAGCTATAACTCCTTTCAGATAGAGATCACCTACACATGCTTACTGACATATATCATGATGTATAGTATGGAAAGGGGAGAAATTCAAGTCAAGAGGCTTACTTATGTGCTTGAGATTTCCCAGGAGTCCTTAAAGAACACTAAGATGGTCCTTCAAGAATTAGAGTTGTAGGTTGACCAACGTTGTATGGAGTTAAATTGTGTACATTATTCTATGGAAAAAATCACACAATGGGGATTTTAGGGACATTAATGATTTGATAGAGGAGCCTCCTATGATAGTGGAGCACAAAGAGCCCCCAGATGAACTGGCACTTGCAAAGAGGCATGTTCTAGAGGTTTTTGATTATAAACCCATGGGATGTGGATATATAAAATTAAGATGAGGTTACATCCATCTAAGATCCAAGTTCGAGTGACACAAGTGGAGTGGATACTAGAGAACATGATTAGCATTGAGGTCCAAGTTGGGTTTTCAATCATTTACTAGGTGTGAAGGATGACTGTGTTGTTGATAGGGTGATTGACCTAGTGACCAAACATTCACATTCCTTCACACTTCCATAAGAGTTATGGTCAGTGCTAATGGATATTTCATTTGATGTAGGTGTTTGCAAACTTCAAGAGTTGTCTTGGCACATCATTCATGAATGGGGTTGTAGGATGGTTAACATGCCCTAACAAGACGTATTCAGATGGGATGGAATTTTTATGCCACAAGATAAAGTAGTATATGGGGATGATTTCATTACATTAATGTCTCGGGCACATGAGCCACCAAGGATCAACACAATAGTGACATCCCCATGAGCATGTGAGGAGTCATGCCACTTAGGTCTACCAGGTCAGAGAAGGAGATATAGATCACATCATGGTGGGTCCACTAGCAAGATGACAAATACATTGGTACATGTGAAATACTAGGTGGTATAAGGTGTGTCAGCAATAAGTGGTGATACCCAGTGGGGTATAGGGATATGCCATGGTGTGTAGAGATATGCATAGGAGTATGATGATGCATGGTTTTATGTAGTATTGTATGGTACTACATAATGAGATCTTAGAGCATTGGTTTTGAGGTGAAAAATTGATTGGGATATCAGGCATACTAGTGGGCCTGACTTACTTAGGATCAATAAGTGGGTGGATGTGTCTCAGGAAGCATTCCATTCGTTGAAGTTTGATATTTGATTGGGACATCACATGGTTAGAGTCAGAGAGTAAAACACTCGTAAGACTACCCATGGGGGTCCATATGGGTTCTTGATCATGCTCTTAGGATTGACCCATGCATTTGTCAGTTTCTAGTATGGCGTACTATTGCAGAGGATTCTATTTTTGTTGTTTGATTCTCTCATCACATATATCAGGACACATGGGGGTCACCTGAGATAGCTGGGTGAGACACAGTGTATCTTGGACATGATAATGAATTTCTGGTTGAGGAATATGGTTTGAGTGTGAGTTGAAAGATATCGGATTAGGGGTGGCGTGACCCACTATAGGGACAATGTATGTTCCACCCCTAAGTACACATTTAGGGAGATGATCAAGAGAGAGTTGCATGAAACTCCTTTAACAAGACGCTTCAAGGCATTGTATGAGAATGAGCTATAGTGGATGATAGGCCTGTTTTACATGAAGGAGTGTGAGCTCCAGGTAGTAATTGGGTACACCACCAAGAGTCAAGATAACATAGTCTGTTGTTTGATTAGGTAGGAGTAGGGAAGTTTAGCATCCACTAGATTGATACATGATACATGGTATTCATCTATTGGTTGCATACAAGGACAAGTCACGAGGCATGGATGGGTTGCAACATTTAGCAGTACTTCACTGCAACAATAAGTTATATTCAGAGTGGTGTTGTGGCAAAATGGTAGTTCCAATTTGAAATTAGCATGGTACCCAAGCATTACATTCCTGAAAACTAACCTACCTTTATGGATGGGCCGGTCTTTACAGGGGAACATATCTTCCATTTGACTTCACTTTGGCAGAGGGAATTTCACTTCTTAGTGATTCATCGACAATATCAAAGGTGGTATTACTTAGTTCCTATAAGCAAGGACCATTTTTAGTAAATTTTGGACTGTACTTTCAGGAGTTCACACGTGAGGTGCACATGATTGGTTTTATGGTAGAGGAACTTCTTGAGTTGGTTATAATTTCACATTTTCAAGATGCTCTACTTATTGGAAGTATGAAGAGGGCCTCTAGTGTCTATTCCTTATTGGGGAGTTAGTGGAGTGAGAGATGCTTCGCGTTGATTAGGATGGTTTGGGACCTTGATATTCACTTGGATGAGCTTGTGGAGAGGTAACATGCGATGGAATTTCTTGAGAGAAAGAAATTTTGGGGATGGGAGATTGTAATATCCCCAAAGTTTGGATTACCTTTTGAGGTGGTTAGTGGGATTTTCTAGAGCTTAATGGGGTTTTCTAAAGCTTTGGATCAATTTATACAAACTAGTTCTATAAAGTGATCCCAAGGAGGCAACCTCTCAATATCATTCAAAGATGAAGTTAGAACTAGTTTCTTGGACCCGAAAACTAGTTCCAAGAAACTAGTTCTAACTTCATCTTTGAATGATATTGAGAGGTTGCCTCCTTGTGGAAAATTCCTAGTTTAACCTATTCCCTCACTGTTTGTGTATTGTATTTTGAATATAAAAGAAATAATAAAATAAATTTATTTCAGTTTCTTTACTACACTATGTATCAAATTTTAGTGAATTTATGAATGTTAAATAAATAATTTTGGACATTTGGAAAGTGATATTTGATGCATGTTGTCTATTGTGCTCATTTTATTAAATATAAAACTGTAAATGGCAACCTACAACAGAGTATAAACAATCTGTTTGATGAAAGCTATCACCGGACAACTCAATAAAAAACTCATAAGTATCTTTTATAAAAACAAAAAAATTCTAAAAGGGATCTTACATGAGACTTATGATGCAATTGGAAATTCCTCCCTAACTGAGAGGGAGTGCTGAAAATTAGAAGTTGAGGGAGAAAATTACCCATTAGGGAAGCCCAAAAAACCCTAAAGAGACCCCTTTCCACTTGGAAAAAACAAATTTGCATATGGAAAAATAATATTATATCACTGGTCCAATTCAACATGAAAAGTACAAGTTGGCCTAGAGTGAGAAATTGACCCTCCTCCAACTCACATAAATTGACTATCATGGACTTTAGTTGGAGGCATCACATCACATATTACTTCTTCATCATTTGGTTTGTACACTTCTGAAAATTGTAGGTTGACTTCGCACGTGTGAAAGGAGGGCGACTTCTATTTCCCTGTCATTGACTTTATGTTTTTAGGCATATTTGACCAGTGTTGACTCTATTTTGTTTGGGATATTATTTGGCTTCTTTGACCACATAATTGATTGTCTTGGAGGTCACATTGAGGGATAAAGCGAGATTCTTCTTCATATTTTTGTGGTCCTTTTTTTCATAGTCATTTGCAACATTATTGTTTCGTTGAGGCTAATAGTTTTTGGTCCAAGCAGTTGGTTCGAACTTCATCTTTGAATGATATTTAGAGGTTCAATCCTTGTGAAAATTCCAAGGTTCATCTATTCCCTCACTGTTTATGTATTGTATCCTGAGTATAAAAGAAATTTATTCTAGTGTTTTTACAACACTATCTATCAGTTGTCAGTGAATTTGTGAATGTTAAATAAACTAGTTTGGACTGTTGGAAAGTGATATTTTGATGGATGTCGTCTACTGTGCTTACTTTCTTAAATTTAAAATTGTAAATGGTTGCTTGCAACAAAGTATGAAAAAACTATTTGATGAAATTTATCACTAAACAACTAAATAGAAGACTCAGAAATCTCCTTTACAAAAATAAGAAAATTCTAAAAGGGATATTACATGAGACTTATGATGCAATTGGAAAAAACTCCCTATATGAGAGGGGGTTTTGAAAATTGGAAGTTAAGGGAGAATTTTCCCCATTAGGGAAGCCCAAGAAACCCTAAAGAGACATCTCTTCCACTTGGAAAAATCAAATTTGCACATGAAAAAAATAATATTATACTACTAGTCCAAGTCAACATGAAAAGTACAAGTTGGTCTAAAGAGAGAAGTTGACCCTCCTCCAACTCATATAAATTGAATATCATGGACTTCACTTAGAGGAATCACATCACATGTCACTTCTTCATCATTTGGTTTGTACACTTTTGAAAATTGTAGGTTGACTTCACAAATGTGAAAGGAGGAGGACTTCTATTTGACTATCATTGAATTTATGTTTTTGGGCATCATTGACCAACATTGACTCTGTTTTCTTTTGGATATTCTTCTATGGAAATACATTTTGAGGGATACTTTGACTTAGAGTTTGTAGTCACTTTGAATGGTTTGACCATATGTTGACTTTGCAAGTTGACCAAAATTGATGAAATTTTTTTGAACTGTTTTGACTGGGTTTGATTGAACAAGCGAGGTCGAATTTATTACTTCTTTGATGAAAATTTTATAATACTATTGATCATTGTATTTGAATGGTTACGGTTATTGTTGGTTTTTATTGACTCTAACCGCACAAGGCCAAAAATTGTAGACTAGTACTTTGGCAAAATTTGACTTTATATTTTCGTCATTAGTTGGTTATTGGATTGTTGACTTGGATAGTCAAGACTTTGATATTTGAGTTTTTGTTGGATGTACTTGGACTATGTATCTTTGTTGAACAATAGATTATTTAATAGATGAAGAATCTGGTTGGGTTTTCCCCTTGTGGGGTTTTTCCTTGGTCATTGTCCTAAATATTCATGTCTCATTGAACTTGGCTATCTTCTATTCTGCATATTGTTTACTATTCTATCCACAATTGCTTACTATTATTTGGTGATTGAAAACAAATTGGAAAATTGATTTCTAATGATAGAATAAATCATTTAAGGGATTGTTACAACATAGAACATCGTGAAAAATTAATAACAATAAGAGCAAGTCAGTGCACTCGATCATGTAACATGTGGCTGAGACCATGAAACTAGATCTAGACATGAGTATCTCTTAAAATTCCCCCCATTAATTATAGGTAATCACTCTTGTTTGATTTGCGTGGAGCATTGATCCTTGATTTATACATTTAACTTTGTTGGGTGGGGGACTCCATGGGATTTGATCTCTAGAATTTTACCTTGAAATATCGAGGGTGTTTTCTTTTGTCAACATGCCATTAATTGGGCCTATGTTACCATTTTTCATTTTTGCACCCTTAATTCATTTGTGTTTAAAACCCAAACCAATAATTGGTTGGTTTAATCTTATAAACCCTAATTATTACAATGCTATGGAAATTCAGTGTTTGTTGACTAATGTAAATCAATGAATTAGTTTGAATAATGGTTGTCTTATTATGAAAGTTTATTTAGCTTATAATTTGTTCTTTTAAAGAACTTTAAAAGATGATCTTCCCTGCCATTTTTTGTTTGAATGTGTGAAAATGTAAGCATCTCTTTGATAGTATAAACTTTTGAATAGTGTTACAAATTTTTTAATAATGTTCCAAGCTTTTTAATTTCATTTTGGACAAAATGAAAGTCCTCATTATGAATCAATAAAAAATGTATACAAAATTACAAAAGTCATCCTTGTTATTAGTTAATAATTATTCTTTTCTTGGCACCATGTGAGAGAGTGGATGACAAGATCTTCATCATTGGCTAGCAATCTATTCATTGTAAAGATATTACACTAGTTCAAGATCTGAGGTCTACAACTTCATATCCTCCTTGATACAAGAGTACACAAGGTGATTTTACTTCCCCTGCCTCAATAGATATAGATTTGGAAAATGTTACAAGTGATGACTCGTTGGGTCTTGAAACTTTTACAGTAAAAAAATGCCTTCTTCCAAGAAAATGAGGCTTTTACTAACCTGGGCCAATCGAGAAGTAGATTGAATAAGAAAAACAAGGGTATAAAGTACAAAAATATATCCTCATGTGCTAGCACAGGGTCTGATCTGAATACACACTTTTTTGAAACTATTGAAGAAACTCTTTATCCCTCTATTGATCCAAGCTCCTCTAATGGCTACTATGAAATAATGGAGACATCTGATTTGTGGGTCTTTAGATCATACCTTCCCACTACATCAAAATTTAAATGAATATCATTTCATTTAATATCCAGGGATTGGTATCGCTACACTCTCACTGATCACTACATAATATCATATATACTAGAAGGCCTGCCATTGTACTACTCCAAGAAACTATGATTGACAAGGATAAATCACAAAATTACCTATTGTGAATGTGCCCAAATTGGGCTGTTTGTGCAACTAATGCTTTGGGCACATTTGGAAGACTTGTTGCTATGTTGGACCTAAAGTAGTTGTCTCTCAAGGATTATAAATCCTTTGCTAACATTATACTAACTGTATATTATAGGGGATATCTCATGTGCATCCGCATCCTAAATTTATATGTTCCATATGCTAATAGAAAAGAATTTGGTAGAAAGTAGATATCTGTGGATTATTAGACTTACACTCGTTATTTGTTTTAGGGGATTTGAATATTACCATGAATGCAGGGGAGATATGGGGTAAAAAATCCAATTTGGATCCAATTTATATATTTTTCAATGATTTATTTTCTTGTAAAATGCTCAAGGATATATCCCCTTTACCCTTATGTCCTACCTGGAGGAATGGATGCTCTAGTGTTGAGGGCATTGCGAAAAGGCTTGACAGGTACCTTATACACAATTTTGTATAAAAGATTGAAACATTTCGTGACATGGTCCTGTTGAGGCCTCAAAAATTATTGCTTCAACACAAGGGGAAAACCATTTTGTCTGGACCTTAAGATGAATCCTTTTCTATTTAAATAGTGGCCTTGACTAGGGATAGTGGGACCAATTTCCCAATGGAACATGATTAAATGAATGTGTAATGCTTATAGTGGAGTGAAATATATAGATTTGTAGCAATGAATCAAATGGAAAAATAATTGCATTAATCTATTCCATAACCCAGGATTGTTTAACTTTTATCTAGATGCGATCTATAATGATTTTCCTTAGTAAATGACAATATAGATTGCTCAAACACTAATGGTAATGAAACTTATTTCAAGATGATTAGTTTGACTAAGTAGTTAATCAAAATAATGTGTAAACTCATATCACATTTAGAATATCTAAACAAATTTCTTATAATGTATAAAAATATCAATGGCAGCATGATGAGTAGTGAATACATGTAACATTGTTCTTTAAATATCAAGTAATAAGAATTTTGAAAAGATAAATTTACTATTTAATAATGAAAAAAAAGGTAGAATGATAGAAATACCAGATATACTTCGCTCAACTCATAAAATAAATAGTAGCAATTTATTCCTTCTCACAAAGATGATTCCAGAAGTACAGTAGTGCAACTTCTCAAAATTGTTTATGAAAATTCGAAAAAACAATGCTCCAGTCGTTCTATTGAGAAAAGTATGAAAGTACAATTGTAAACCTTTCTTCATAAAATTCAGGACTTTTATTTACTACAACAGCTAGGCTTAAATAACATAAAATAAATCTAATCTAATTTGTAGTGCATTGAGAGCATTAAACAAATCTCTTCAATAATGCTTAAATGAAAATAATATTTTGGTAGAAGTTTATGAAAATGGTATGTTGTCATCATTAGCTTCATTTGTTCCATCAAATACTTTTGATGATTTTCTATCTATTTGAACTGATCTGCCACTGATAAACACAGTTTCCTTTCTCTATCATGTACCTGAACATGACAAAGAAGAATCAATAATATGCAAATAAATAAGATAGATAAGTGAGTTTTATTTGAAACAAATCACTTTTGCAACAAATCAGGAAAACGTACAACACAATAAATCTGACAGAGGCATCATGGAGAGGAATGATGAGTGAGGAGGTGGAGCTATACAACTTATCAAAAATTAGAGTTTTGGGAAGTATTTCAGAACAATCGAAATCAGTATAGGTGAGGAGTATTTCATATAAAATAGGAAAAGGGGGCTTTCTCAAATAAAATCACAATCGCAGTTGGAATGGGTAGGAGACAAAGAAACATTGTTCTTTTCTTATTTGTGATAGCCACGGATGCAGGGATTTAAATGAATTTCATCATATAATTCTATCATGTCTAGTCTAATCATTGTCGGAATGGATAGGAGTCTCTGGAAACTGTGATAGTTCCGGATGCCAGACTTTAATGAAATGGATTTTATAATCCCGTTGGGTCTGGTTATATTAGATATCAGGAATTGGAAGGGGTGAAGGATTTATTATAAGCTATGTCCCTATGAAACTTACAATTGCGGGGTCCCTAGATGACATCAGGGATGTCGTTGTAGTGATGTCACTATGATGTGGTGGATGATGTGGAATGGTGACGTGGAAAATGACATGGCGACTGACAAGTGACATGGAAGGTGACGTGTTGATGATGCTGGATCTAACGTCATTACTGACATCATATCTCAATTGGCATTGGGATGAGGCATGGATTGATTAGAATTTTGCGATTGCGGTATATGCCCCGGATGCAATATAAATATAAATCGCAATGTAAATCCTGGTGGGTCCGGGGCTTATCTCATATCGCAATCGGTAAAGGCAATGGTTCTTGTGATAGCTCTAGACACAAGATTTAAATGAAATTGATTTTATAATCCCGCGGGTCTGGGATTAATCACATATCAAAATAGGTAGTGGGGTATGGACTTAAGCCGTATTTTAGAACCTGCAGTAATCACAGACATGGAGTTTTATGAATTGTAACAGATTTTCCCATCAAGTATTGTTTAATCACAATTTCAATCAGTTAAGGCTTAGACTTCTGATATTTGGAACCTTATGTGATTGCCATGGATGCGGGGACTTATGAATTGACATGTATTTTTCCCATTGGGTCCAGTTTAATTGCAATTGCAATGGAGTTTGGTAGATGGGTCTTGAGCCTTTGGAACTTTGTTTATTTGCGACGTGGGGAAGTAGGATGAGTTGGAGCTTGTTTAATATTTTAACTTTAGGGGAATAAAACTCTGATTTATTTTGTTAAAATAACCCATATTTTTAAATACTTAAGGTTTTTGGAAGCCTAAGTATAGTTTTGATCTCGAGGGCTATTAAAATCTGGTTTTTTGGAATAATCAAGGTTTAATACTTGGGTTTTAATTAAAAATCCTAAGTATTAAACTTTGATTATAAGATTTTTCTAAAATTGAAGGTCCCTATATTAATATAATAAATTTCATAGGAAATTTAGAATACATTAAAATGGGGTCTGTTGAACAATACAACAAATGGAAATTCACTGGAAGGAGTAGTTATCTCTGATAAATGAAATTTTCCAAAAAATTATAAAAATAATCTAAGAAGTGAAAACTACTTTTCAAAACATCTAGATAAATAAAATTTATCTGATTATAAAACTCATTAACTTGTAATATGTTTTAAAAAACTTTTGTGAATGAAAAAAACCTATTTACCTGTATCAATCATTAATTAGTTTATAACAATAAAGTAGGGGGCCTTTCACAACTTAGATTTAGAATGTACTCATTCATCATAGGTAGAAACATTACTGCAAGCAGGTGTTCATAGGCTCGACAGGGTTACCTTTTAACCAACAAAAATCGATGTCCCATCCATTTAATAGTGCAATAATTAGAGGTAAATTTTATTTTTCTTTTATTTTCTTTTTTAATGCTAAAAAGCCATTATCTTGGTTTGGTGGTGAGATGATGACAATTCCATCTACTGGTAACAATCAAATTGAACAAGATGGCTCATGATGAGACCCCTTGTCTTACAATTAAAAATCATAAACCATTACCCAGATTTGCTGTTCAAAGTGGTAATGTCAGTTTAATTGGTTCCCTATGAACATGGTAAGGGGACTCATGGTGAGACCTCTTGTTTTTTTGGATTTTATTATATTTTAGAATTACACTCTAAAAAATTCCCTTTTTAATGGATGGGGAGGACTATTGAATCCTTAAGAGTTTTGGATGACAAATCTGAGTTGAAATTGTTAAGTCGTAGGATGGTCTTTAGTTTTTAAGGATAACCTTTTTCATTGAAACTAGAGTAAAAGGATATAATGTTTTGAGGGTTTTTAAAATATTTTATAACTTAATGGAAAAGATTTTCAGACTTAAATAATTTTTATCTAATTTTCAATTTTGGTAACCACTTCTTAAAAACTCCTACCTTTGAAATTAAAAATAAAAAAAACTTCAAGAGATGTTTAAAAAGACAATAGAGTACTATCTAACATTTATTTAACAAAATTTGTAAAAGGAAAATAAATTGCAGTGGGATGTACAACGGGAGTGATTTTTTACAAATTTTATTCTTATATATATATATATATATATATATATATATATATATATATATATATATATATATATATATATATACACATACATATTTAAATTAAGAAAATAATTTCTTCAAGATGAGCCCATTTATAGGAAGAGAATCTGACTTTCCTGATAAATGTTGAAGTATAAATGTAGATGGGCTTATTTGCTAAATAATATGAAGTGGACCAAGTGATAATTTTTGAAATTTGGTATGTTTCCCTTTTTATTTGTGTGCTTTGTCCCACTTGAGAACTAGATGTCCAACTTGGAAAGATATTTGTGTGACTAAACTTGCATTAAAAGAATATTTCACCATCTGTTGATGTTTGGTGTGTGTGAGTTTGGCTTTTTCCATTTCTTATTCTAGTTTTAGGATTTGTGAATTTCTTGATTGCAATGAAGTAGGTGTTTCTTCAATAAATTGAACTAGGGCTAATGAAGGAAGAGTTAAATGTGATGGAATAATTGCTTCCTTTCCATAGACTAAGTTAAATGGAGAAGTGCCTATAGAGGCCTTTTGAGTTATCCTATCAACCCATAGAGAAAATATTAAAGTTTTATGCCAGTTTCTTTGATTTTGATTATTTTAAGGAGATTTTTATTAGTGGATTCTGCCAAACTGTTTCCCTAGGCATAGTAATTAGCAGAATATTTGAGTTTAAAACCTCTCTCGATTCCAAATTCAATCATACGAGTACCCAAAAAATAAGATGCATTATCAAATATAAGTGCAGAAGGAAAACCAAATCTTGTAATGATAAATTGATCAATAAATCCAATAACAAATTGAAAATTGACTACCTTTAGTGGAATTGCTTCAACCCACTTAGTGAAGTAATCTATAGCAGTCAGAATATAGCTATGTTGTTAGAAGAATGAGGAATGATCTCACCTATGATATCCAATCCCTATTGTTCAAATGGATGATCGATCTTGACTGGCTATACAGGTGACATTGGTTTCCTTTGTCTTTCAGAAGCAGTTTGGCATGTTTTTCATTTTCTCACATATGCGTGGGCATATTTGAAGAGAGTGGGCCAGTAGTATCTATCATGTAATATTTTGTGTGTTGTAGTGTCTCCCCCAAAGTTTCCACCTTCTAATCCATCATGAAGTTCTTGCAAAACTATTTATGCTTTAGACTTTTCTAAGAATATTAACAATATGGAATCATAGTTTCTCCTAAGTAACACGTTATCAATGATCTCATAATTTTTTTCTTTTAATTGTAAAGTTATTTTTCTTTTATAATTGAGTTCAGGAGGAGCATATCCATTTTTGAAGTAAAAAATTAGATCAACGTATTGGAAATTGACATCAATTACACTTACCTCAGAAATGTGTTCATTGTTTCCTGTATCCCCTTCGACTGGTATGTTGGATTCTCTTATAAGAAGCTTGTAGAAACCTTGCCCTCTAACAATTTTGGTTGGTTCTATTTTGATACCATATTCTTGCATAGTTGTTACCCAAGTTGCACTCTTTTCTCCTAATTCTTTTTGCAATAGTAATTGCCTCACTGCTGGGAATGGGACTATTACTTTCGTGTGCGTGTTTAAAAGAAAATGTCTAAATTTATTTACATATTTATATACAACAAATGCTTGTTTTTTGACTTTTGAATAATTCAATTTAGCACCCTGAAAATTCGAGTTGAAAAATGAGATGGGTACTTCAATTTTCTGAATATTAATTTGTGTCAAAACAACAACATAAGACGTTGAAGAAGCAAAGGTATATAATATGAAAAGATTTGAGAAATTTGGAATATTTAAAGAGGGAGTGTTGATAATTGCTTGATTAGTTAAATCAAATGATTTCCTTTCATGCCGAACCCATTTAAAAATTGTGCTTTTCTTAATCATTTGCTGTAATGGTAAAATGATTTATGAGAAATCAGGGACAAACCTTTTGACAAAATTGATCTCTTCAAAAATGATTGCATGTTTTTTTTGTTATATGGTGGAGAAATTTCTTAAATTTCTTTTATTCTATTAGGGTCAATCTAAATTCTATTTTTTGACACAATGAATCCTAAAATTTTCCATTCACTAAGAGTGAAAAAATACTTTTTTGGATTTAATGAAATACCATATTTGCTTCAACATTCAAAAATCTATTTTAAGTCCTATAAATGGCTATTTATATTTTTTGAATAAACAATAATATCATCGAGATAAACAACAACTGTTTCATTTAACAAACCTTTGAAAGCTATATCCATGGTTCGTTGGAAAGTGGCCCATATGTTTATTAAACTGAATGGCATTTTTTGGTAGGCATAAGTTCCCCATTTGGTTTTAAAAGTAGCCTTTAGCCTCTCATCTGGGTGGACCATAATTTGATTATATTCAGAGAAACCATCAAGGAAAAACATAAGTTTGGAACCAACCACTGATCATAAAATCTATTCCATAGTGGGTAGAGGGAAATTACTCTTTTGGCTAGCCTTATTAAGATTCCTAAAATCCATACAAATTCAGATATCACCATTTTTCTTCCTAACATGTACTAAGTTTGAAACCCATCTTGAATGCCTAATAGGAAAAATAATTTTAGCCTTAAGGAGTTTATTCAATTCTATTTTATTTTGATTTTCTAAGTTCAGGTGACTGTTCCTTAATTTATGCTGGATAGGTTTATCGTTTGATATCATTGGGGTATGTTGAATGATAGAAGTGTCAAATGTTTTTAGATCTAGATAACTCGAAGCAAAGTCATCCTTTTTTTTTTTTAACAAATTAAAGAAGGATAATATTTCTTAATGAAAGACCAAGTCCTCAGTTGATGTTCTGAGGATTAAGATCAGTCTGAAGATTTATTAATTCAAATCTGAAATTTGAACTTTGTATTTTTGAATTAGTAACCATTTTAAATCTGTCTTTTAAATCATATAGATCCTCAAGTTTAACTATAGATTTGGGTATGGGATTATCCTCAATTTTCTATTTTAGTTGATCATTGTGTTCATCCTCATCAATTATTTGTTCATCATATGCTTTTTCAGAAGTTAAGAAGCTTAAAATGTCTTCATCATCATTGAATACCCACCAGTTGGTGATATTATAGGGATGGCCTAAAGATTAATTATACATAAAATCTTTCGGGACTGTAATCTTCATATGGGATTAGTTTTGATGCAATGTTAGCAAGAAGGTCAGAGTTGACATTTTGAATCCTAGGAATAGCATAAATGTTAAACACTAAAAAATGTGAAGTGAGAGACTAAACCAATCACTGATAATGCTTCAAGTGTGTAGAGATACAATGCATCACGTTTCTTACTTGTTTTACTACGATTTCTGAATCTCCATGAACTTGAAGGTATTTAATGTCAAGGCTAATTTATTTATACATACCTTGGACCAATTCCTCATATTCTACAATATTATTTGTGCATTCGAATTCCAATCTGCAAGTCTGCATTGCCTTCACACCTTTGGGATTAATCAATATGCGACATTCTCCTATACCATCACTTGATTTCGACCCATCAAAATACAATGTCCAGAATAAATAATTAACTAATGATTTTTCTAGCATATTTACACATCTGGAAAAGTCTGTTTGTGAAAAATTTTCAATTTGGGAAGTTACAGAATTACTCAGAAATGGTGACTTTTGTGCTTTAAAATTCTCAAAAACTAATTCAGTAGAGTAGTTTCCAAGAATGTTGTTATTAAATGCTACTGCTTCATTTTCACCTTCCAAATCTCTTACTGAATGTTTCATGTGTTTTTCTTGGTTGATTCTAATTTTATTTGGATTTACATTAAATGGGAGCCATATGTGAGACCAATCAGTGGAAAAATAAACATGTAGTTTTTTGACCAATATTTACTAAGAATTGAACCATAGAAATCCAGGATATCAACAACAAGTATATCAATTATTTTACAAACTTCAGGATTCAAAGATAATCTAATAAGAACTGAATTCATTTCTCCTATGATTTTAGCTTTTGCCTTATCAAGTTATAGAATGTGAACTTGGGTTTCCTGGGGTGACATGTTTAATTCCAGACAAATTGAATACAACATGATATGCGAAGAAGCCCCTAAATCTACCAAGCATTTATGTAAATTTTTATTAAATATTTCAAAAGTCAAAAGAAAAGGAGTATGTGAGTTAGACTTGTCACTTGTCAAAATATCATCAACAAAACCAAATAATGGATGAACACGAGGTTTACCCATTCTGTTAGAAGCTTTGGATACCACAACAGTAGGAAGAGGAGAAGAAGGTACTACATTCAACTCTTTTAGTAGAAATTTCTATTGTTGTTTGAGTTAGTGAGTTGATGGATGGAAATGTTTGCTTTTATTTTCTTCATATCCTTAACTATATTGTACTCAATAGTATTTTAAACTACTAAGGTTCTGGGTGAAGATGGAGAATTAGATGAAGATGGAATCTCTTAGGGAGAAGTGGAAGTGGATTTTTTAACAACAACTTTATCTTTAGCAGTGGAAGTTGAAGGTTTCTATCTCTGAATTGATTGTATAGGATCAACTGAACCTTTACTTGTGCTAACAGGTAATGCTTCATATTTATTTTCACTATCAGAAATAGGAAGCATAAAATTACTCATTTCATTTAATTCCCATATATGTTCATCTTGGGATTCATCAGTAGAAAATGTTGCTTCCTCCCAGCTTCAACATCAGTTTCTACATTAGAGATCATGTTTGGAGGTTGTGGATTAGGTGGCTGCTTTCTTCTAAATGTTCTAAAAGGTTTTTTGGAAGAATATTAAGGTACTTGTTTTTTGATCTCTACCATCTCGTTAGAAAAAGTTTTAAGGACTTGTTGCAAGCCTTCAAGATCAAATGGATCTTTAGTTGCTTTCTTTTTAGATTCATCCTTAAATGTAAATCTTTTTAATTTTCTGCCTTCTTGATCTTTTTTCTTTCCTAGTGAATTTATCGCCTTCTCTACAGACACAACTTCTTTCATGTTATCTACCGAGGTATTTTTATTAGCTCTATCTACAAAAATTCCTATGTTAGAAGGAAGAGATGAAATATACCATTCAATTTGTACATCAACACCAGGTCTAGAAGTAGCTGGGATTTTATTTAACAATAAATTAAATCTGGAATTTAAATCTTTTATCTTTTCTCCTGACTTCCTTTTTAAATTGGAAAGGTAATTGATAAGAGATGCGGTTGACCGATCATCACCAAATTTAATCAAATTTTTTTCTTCGAAAATATCCCAACTAGTAATAGAATTGGATGGTAAAGAAAAGTACCAAGATCATACTGATCCTGTAAGAGTGTACGGGAATAATATAACAACAACATCTTCTTCATCTACCCCATTAAGATTAATGGTTAACATATAGTTGTGAAGGTGTTCTTAGCAGGTAACCCATCATCTAGATTGAATTTGGGAAGCCATCTCTCAAGATGTTTTGGTAGAGGATGAATTGGTGTTGGCACTTGAACAACTCTAGTCATTCTATTGAGAAAAGTATGAAAGTACAATAGTGCAATATTTCGTAAACCTTTCTTCATAAATTTCAGGACCTTTATTTACTACAACAGTTAAGTTTAAATAGTAGAAAATAACTCTAATCTATTGTGCAGAGCATTGAGGGCATTAAATAGATCCCTTCAACAATGTTTGAAGGAAAACAATATTTTGGTAGAAGTTTCTGAAAATGGTATGTTGTCATCATAAGCTTCATTTGTTCCATCTTTGTTTGTTTGAACTGATCTACCACTGATCAACATAACCGTCTTTCTCTATCATGAACCTCAACATGACAAACAAGACTCGATAAGATGGAAATAAATGAGACTGATAAGTGAGTTTTATTTGAAACAAATCACTTTTGTAGGAAATGAGGAAAACATAGAGAGCAATAAATACAACATAGACATCATGGAGAGGAATACTGAGTGAGGAGGTGGAGCTTTATGGCTTATCAAAAATCAATGTTTTGGGGTAGGACATCAGAACAATCACAATCGATATAGCCCATGAGTATTTCATATAAAATCCAAACAAGGGGCTTTCTCAAATAAAATCACAATCATAGTCAAAATGGGCAAGAGATAGAGAAATGATGTTCTTTTGTTATTTGTGATAGCTATGAACACATGGATTTAAATGAACTGCAACATATAATTCTATCGGTTCTAGTCTAATCATTGTTGGAATGCGTAGGAGTCTTTGGAAAATGCGATAGTTCCAGATGCAGGATTTTAATGAAATGGATTTTATAAACCCATTGGGTACAGTTATATCGGCTATCACGAATAAGAAGAGGTGAATGATTTATTATAAGATATTCCCCTATGAAACATGCGATTGTGGGATCCCAAGGTGACATCATGGATGTCGTCATAATGATGTCACTATGACTTGGTGGATGATGTGGAATGGTGACTTGGAAAATGACGTGGCAACTGACAAGTGACATGGTGATGATGTGGATATGACATCATTATTGACATCATATCACAGTTAGCGTTGGGATGAGGCATGAATTTTTTAGAATTTTGCGATTGCGTATAGGCCCAAGACATGATATAAATATAAATCACAATGTATAATCCCGGTGGGTCTGGACTTTATTGCATATCGCAATCAGTAAAGGCAATGGTTCTTGTGATAGCTCTAGATGAGGGATTTAAATGAATCTGATTTTAAAATCCCGCAGGTCCAAGCTTAATTGCATATCACAATCGGCGGTGGGATATGGACTTAAGCCTTTTTTTAAAACCCAGTTAGTCATAGATGCAAGTTTTTATGAATTGTAATGGATTTTCTCATCGAGTCTGGTTTAATTGCAATCATAATTAGTTAAGGCTTAGACTTATGATCTTTGGAAATTTGTTTATTTGTGATGCGGGAAGCGAGATGAGTCAGAGTTTGTTTAAGATTTGAACTTTAGCGGAATAAAACTTCAATTTATTTTGTTAAAATAACCCATATTTTTAAATACTTAAGGTTTTTTGAAGCCAAAGTATCGTTTTGATCTCGGGGGCTATTAAAATTTGTTCTTTTTTGGAATAATGAAGGTTTAATACTTGGGTTTTAATTAAAAATCTTAAGTATTAAACTTTGATTATAATATTTTCTAAAATTGAGGGGTCCCTATTTTAATATAATAAATTTCATAGGAAATTTATAATACATTAAAATGGGGGTTGTTGAATAGTACAACAGGTCCCTATTTTATTAAGTCTTTGACCATGATGTCATCTTTATGGAATGGAATGGTGAGCAAGAAGTTAAGGCACTTCCATTGAAATTTAATCAGAAGTGGCTTCAAGCTAATGATTTAGTGGGTCTAATACAAATATCTTGGTTCTGTCTACTAGAGATGTTGAAAAAAAAATATGGATAAGATCTCATATAAACTACATAGGATAAAGTTTGAGGTTAAATCATGGGTCTATCAGCATAATAAGACACTCTCTTTGGAGCTGGCTATCATAGAGAAAGAAGACAATATCAGATGTCACAGCTAGGAAAAATCAAATTTGAAATACCAGGAAGATGAATCGTAGAAAAAAACATAATGGCCTGGGTTTATGGTGTAGATAAGAATACCATTTTCTTCCATAATGTTGCTTCTAAAAGGAAAGTCTCAAACACAATTTGATATATCAAAAATTGGGAGAATAGATTCCTTATGTATTTGAAATACATCCAACTAGAGGTTGTTCATTCGAGGCCTCCAACATTGAAGATAAATTGGAATTGGTAAACTTATTCCCATGTATGGTGAAGGAAGAGGAAGTTTTACACATGGATAGACCCATCACCATAGATGAACTTCTTGTTGTACTGAAATAAGTTGCGAAGGCCAAAATCTTGGGTTTGTATGGATGGCTAGTGGAGCTATTTATATTTTTCTTTGACACCATGGGATCAGATCTCATTGAGATGATGGAATAGTCTTGTCTTCTAGGCCACGTAACAGGTTCTATCAATCGCACCTTTCTCACACTTATTCCTAAAAGAATCTAATATATCATTTTTTGCTGATTATAAACACATCTCACTTTGTAATGTGACATATAAAATGATCTCTAAAGTTATTTCTAACCAAATCAAGCAAATATTGTCTGAACACATCACTATAGAAAAATTTGGTTTCCTTGTAAATAGAAGGATCCATGATGTTGTTGAAATTGCTCAAGAATGTATTTATTCCACAAAAATTTGTAAAATGAAACCTTTCCCGATGAAGATCGACCTTATTAAAGCCTATGACAAGGTTGAATGGGATTTTCTTAGGCTGATTTTGTATAACATTGGTTTCCCATGTAGACACATTAACATGAATGGCTTGTGTCTCGATGAAGAATTTAGCTGTCGTCATCAATGTGATTCTTTCTGATTTTTTCCGGATTATTAGAGGATTGTGGTAAGGTTGTTTGCTTTTACCACTTCTATTGATTTTGGTTATGGACCAGCTTAACAAAGGATTAAGAGATGTTAGGGAGGATGGGAGGATCATTGGATCCAAGGTAACCACCAACACACATCTATCACACTTAGTGTTCGTAGATGATGTTTTATGCCTAGGTGAAGCAAAGCTCTTGGAATGGTAAAGCATTCATCAAATCATCACAAAATTTGGGAATTCTTCAAGACTAATTCTTAATACAGATAAATTAGAGGTCATTTCAAATAATATTAAGGAGGAGGTGAATAAATAGATAACTAATATATTCGGGGTTAGATTCAAACAACTTACTAGAGGTTTCAATTATTTGGGCTTTCACCTAAAGCTTTATAACTATGAGAAGAGGGATTGGGAATGGCTCACTCAAAAATTTGAAAAGAAACTATCAATGTGGGAAAATATATGGCTTTCTTTGGACGATAGGATGGTCATGATCAAGGTATTCTTACAAGGAATTTCTTGCTATTGGATGCACGTTTTTCAATTTCCAATGTCAATATTCAACAAAATTGATTCTATTATTGTAAATATCCTATGGGTAGGGTTTGGTCGTAAAACGAATTTTCACCTATCTAAACTTGACTCTATTTGTAGGCCCATTGAGGATGGAGGTTAGGGAATTAAACACACATAAATATTTAACCTGGCATTGCTCACTAAAAATATGTGGAGGCCTTTATGATTCCTGACATATTGCAAAATATCAACAGTTAAAAATACCTCAATCATTCCAACTTGGAATAATGGATCCTTGTTGGGGCATTAGTGTTGGAATTATGGCACAGGTTTGGAGCAATGGCACAAGTGTTTTCCTTGATGGCAACTCTCTTTGGTAACAGATCTCAGTTCAGGCTTTCAGAATGAAAGAAAAGACATATACGCAGGTTCATCTAGACGAAGATGCGTATACACACGGGTTAGACGTTACAAAGGTGTGTATGCGTATACACACACTTTCACACAAGGAAAAGCACGTATATGTTGGAAAACTTACCTTTGGTCCGTGGTAGTTAGTCCTTGGTACTTGAGCTTATGGTTTTGGACCATGGTATCTCGTCAGAAGTGTTGATATCTCGTCAGAAGTGTTGATCCCAAGTATTGGGTCCATGGTATTATGTTATTATGGTTTTGGACCGTGGTATTGTGAAAGGCCTAAGACTATAAAAGAGGAAGGAGATCATTTGGCAAGTATAATCTGAATTAATTGAATATCTAATAAGGGCTAGATCTGAAATATTGGTGATTGAGGTTATGGTGCAGATCTGGATCTGAATGAAGGAGGAACCTTAGCGCACAAAGAAGGATAAGTTATATTGATGGATCTGTACACAGGTTCAGTGAAGCAAAGGCGCGTATACACGCCGTTTTGGTAAGGCAAAGAAGCATATACACAGGTTGGCTTTGACACAGAAGCGTATACACGCAAGTTTCTGAACAGTGAAGTAGCGTACATCTCTTGATTTATGTTCTAGCTGCTTCTGTTTATTGTTGCAGTATTCTGGGTTCAGAATTAGTGTATGGTTACAGTCACTGTGTTCTGGGTACAGATGTCAAAGAAGTGTTTATTTTGATTCAATTTTGATTGGTGAAAGGTGATTGATTGATGCAGAAATTCCTGATGTGGATCTAGTCTGAAAATTTATGAAACGTGGTCCCTAGAAGAAAGAGAAGGTTGTAGCCTTCTGTAGGCCAGCACCTATGTACTAGTATCTTGGCTAGTGCAAGAGCTAAGGGGGTTGCATCTCCCTTCCAGGAGAATCTGGAGAACGAGAGAGGGTTGTAGCTCTCTGCAGGTTGCAGCCTGCGTACTGGTAAAGGACTGCACCAGTACATTGTAAAAAGAAGTTCCTAGTTAAAAAGAAGATAGAGACGAATTGCAGCAGGTGGTTTTCACCCACATTGGGTTTCCACCTTATATCTTGTGCTTTTGTGTGTGTGATTGTCTTCAGATTTGTTTTACGGTTTCTGGTTACTGCTTATTTGATCCTAATACATAGATTAATGATCAACATCAGTAAGATAAACTAAATTATAAGTTTACATTGCATACGCAGGTTTCCTTCTCTGTAGTTGCATATATATGTCGTTTTATCTAACTGAAGTAGCGTATATGATCTGGGTTTGAAAATGAAAATAAGTGACTTGATAATACTGATTCACCCCCCCTATCAGTATTATTTCCAACAATTGGTATCAGAGCAGGTCCTTCTAAAGAAGCTTGATCGCTTGAAGGAAGATCCATAATCATGAGCAACTACGAGAGAGAAGCATCTATCAGGCCACCAATCTTTGACGGGACAATCTTCGTATATTGGAAGGTAAGAGTTATTTCCTATCTTCAATCTCTTGGTACAGAAGTCTGGGATATCATAGATACAGGGTACACTTTTCCATCAGCAACTCCTATAGATCCGACTGAGAAGAAGAAATATGAAACAAATGCAACGGTTGTCAATACTCTATTAGGATGTCTATCTCAATCAGAATTCATGAAGGTTATGTAGTATAAATCCGCAAAAGAAATATGGAACAAGATTGTTCTGAGCTATGAAGGAGATGATCAGGTAAAACGAGCAAAACTTCAAACCCTCAGAATTCAGTATGAAAATCTCAGAATGCACAACGATGAAAGTGTGGCTAACTATTTCCTTCGTGTAGATGAGATTTTTAATTGTATGAAAAATCTGGGTGAAGAAATAAAAGAGGCTGTTGTGGTTGAAAAGGTTCTAAGATCTTTGTCCCCTAGGTTTGAATCTAAAGTTTCTGCAATAGAAGAAAATGAGAATCTATGAAACCTTACCATGTCACAGCTGCACGGAATTATGACTGCTTATGAAATGAGGAGAGGAGGACCATCGGATAGGAGAGAAGCTGCCTTCAAGGCTTCCGGCAAAGGAGATTACTATGAGTCAGGACACGTGTCAGAAGAAGAAGAAGAATCAAATTTTGTCAAAAACCTTCAACGGGGTACTCGACGATTCCGAGGTAAGTTACCTTTCAAATGATTTGCTTGTGGAAGAGTCGGTCACTATGCTGCCAAATGTCCTCATAAGGATAAGATTGATAAGGGGAAGGAACCTGTTAGATGGAACAAGAAACAGAATGCAAATAAGAAAAGCTATTACACTCATGAAGATAGTGATGGACTTTCAAATAGCGATGAAGATGAACGAGGTAATAATTATAAACTTTTAATGGATTTTGAAGATGATGATTATATGGATGCTGTAGATGAAGAAGGTCTTTATGAAGAGATTTCTAATCTCAAAATTTGTTTAGAAGAGAAAAATGTGATTATTGATTCTCTGCAATGTTAATTGGCTGAAAGGGAAAAACATCACGAAAAATTGGAATGTGAAATTGTTAGTCTTAGAAAAGAGATTGAGAAAACAAAAGCTCTTAATCTTAAATTTGTTAAAGGGTCTAAAACTCTGGATGAGATTATCAATGTGTAGTGTTCTCCACTAATCAAGACAGGTCTGGGATATAATGGAGAAGCATATCAAGCATCCACCTCCAAGAGTTATCTTGATGCAGTAAGGAGGAGCGAGCAAAGGCCTAATAGAAATCATCAGGTAAATCAGAGACAACTTACCTCAAGAACGAACAAATAATATCAAGAAAATCGGGGGCAAGCTACCTTAAGGACAAACAGAAGCTACAACCAGCCATAGGTAAAATCTTCCCAATTTGCCTTAAGAATGGATGTCAATAGAAACTACAATCGGTTGGTTGATAGATTTGATAATCGCAGGAGTTTCTTCAATGGCCAATGTTTCTCTTGCCATAACTTTGGTCACAAAGTAGCTCAATGTGTTGCCTATAAGACAATCATGACTAGAGAAGCTCAAAAACAAAGAAGTATGACTGGAATCATGAAAAGGACCTATAACAACTTTTCCGCCCTTGAAAGTGAAATTGAATCTTCTATTTGTAATAACTTCGGTCATGAAGAGTCTGAATGCAGGAGCAGGTTTCGGAAGACAACTCAGAAGGAACAAACCTCAAATGCCAGAACATGGAGAATGAAGGAACCGCAACCAGAAAGATGTGGGATAGCTTTATATGCAGAAGGACAGGAAAATCAATGGTACATCGACAGTGTATGTTCGAAGCATATGACAGGTGATAAAGAAAAAATTCAATCATATAGTGCTTTAGAAAAAGGAAAGAAATTTTCTTTTGGAAATGATACCCCTGCAGTCATAAAAGGAAAAGGCACTGTTCAGTTGAAAGAGAAAGTCAAGGCTGGAAATGTTTTGTATGTTGATGGCTTGAAGCATAATCTATTGAGTGTCAGTCAGTTGTGCGATCAAGGAACTGAGGTAATATTTCGATCAAATGGATGTAGTGTTCGTGATCTTGATACAGGAAAAACAATGATCAAAGGCATAAGAACTCCAAATAATTTATACATATTTGAAGAAGGACAACAAAAATGCTATTTGAGCAAGAATGATGAACACTGGTTATGGCACCGGAGGTTGGGGCATCTAAGCTTTTCATAGATAAGGAAATCATGCAAATACCAGGCAGTTCGTGGTCTTCCAGACATCAGAATTCCAGACAATACAATATGTAAATCATGTCAGTTTGGTAAGCAAACCAGAACTAACTTCCCTGAGAACGAAGGATCAGCTAGCAAGCCTCTTGAACTAGTCCATATAGATGTATGTGGACCATCTAGGAAAAGGTCACCTCGAGGAGAAGAATACTTTATATTATTCATTGACGACTTCTCCAGGATGGTTTGGATAGGACTTATGAAGCACAAAGGCGAAGTCTTCGAAAAATTCAAATCTTTCAAAGCCTTGGTTGAAAACGAATCAAATCACAAAATTAAGTGCCTCAGGTCTGATAGAGGTGGGGAGTTTACCTCAAATGAATTTTTTGATTTTTGTGAAGAACATGGAATAAGAAGGGAATTCTCTATAGCTAGGACTCCTCAGCAAAATCGAGTAGTGGAAAGGATGAACAGAACGGTTCAACAAATGGCTCGTGCAATGCTTGATGAATCTGGAACTCCCACAACTTTCTGGGGTGAAGCTGCATTTGCTGCGGTCATTCTTCTCAACAAAACAAATGTCTCGGTGAACAACACTCAAACTCCTCATGAGCTCTGGTATGGTGAGACTCCTTCGGTAAAACATTTCAAAATATTTGGAATCAAATTTTATATTAAGAATAATGATGAACATCTTGGCAAGTTTGAACCTAGAGCAGATGAAGGGATTATCCTTAGTTATTCTCCTCACAGCAAAGCATATAAGTGTTACAACAAAAGACTTGGAAGAATAGTTGACAACATTGATGTAGTGGTTGATGAAGAAGGAAACATTCCTAGGCAAGTAAATTATGAAAATATCGAAGAGGATGAAGATCATCCTTCAAATCAGACTGATGATGAAGAAGAACCTCAAGAGGCACCAGAGGAATAGATAAGGATAGAAGAGAAGACTCCATCCAGAATCTCAAATCTTGGGGCAAAAGGAGGCAGGCGTACAAACAAGAAGAACAATTGCAGAAGCTTCAAGCTATTTGGCATTACTCTCCTCCACTGAACCAAAAAATGTAAGAGAGGCATGCAAAGATGAATGCTGGGTCAAGGCAATGGATGAAGAACTTGAGCAGATCGAAAAGAACAACACTTGGGAGTTGGTTCCTAGACCAAAAGATAAGAATGTCACAGGGACAAAATGGATCTTCAAAAATAAGTTGAATGAAAATGGGGAAGTAATTAGAAACAAGGCTAGACTTGTTTGTAAAGGGTATGCTCAACAAGAAGGAATAGACTTTGAAGAAACTTTTGCTCCCGTTGCTAGACTTGAGGCCATCCAAATGTTCCTTGCTCTCTCAAGCTTTCAGAAGTTCAAAGTATTTCAAATGGACGTGAAATTAGCCTTTCTGAATGGAGACTTAGAAGAAGAGGTGTACATTGAGCAACCAGATGGTTTCATTCTTGGGAATGATCCAAATCTTTTATGCAGACTAAAAAAGGCTCTTTATGGTCTTAAACAGGCTCCAAGGGGTTGGTACTATTGTTTGGACAAATATCTTCATCAACAAGGCTTTTCAAAGGGATCATCAGATAGCAATCTTTATATAAAAATTGAAAATGACAAATTGCTAATTCTTGTTGTGTATGTAGATGATATTATCTTTGGCAGCAATGAAGAAGCTATGAGTCAAATCTTTGCCTTGGTGATGCAGAAAGAATTCGAAATGTCTTTGCTTGGAGAATTGACATATTTTCTTGGATTGCAAATCCAACAAAATGATGGTGGTATCTTCTTGTCTCAAACCAAGTATCTTAAGCAGATCTTGAAGAAATATGGCATGGAAGATCCAAAACCAATATGTACCCCCATGGTTACAGGATGTAGCCTCAGTGAAAATGATGAATCAGCAGTAGTGCATCAACCAACCCATAGATCTATGATTGGAAGTCTACTTTATTTGACAGGTACCCGACCAGACATCATGCATGCAGTGGGAATAGTTGGAAGATTTCAGGAAAATCCAAAGGAAACTCATCTCCAGGCAGTGAAGAGAATTTTCAAGTATCTTCAAGGAACTCAAAACTATGGCTTATGGTATCCTAGAGATATAGATCTCACTCTTCATGCTTACACAAAAGCAGATTGGGCTGGAAGCATGGATGACAGAAAGAGCACAAGTGGTGGTAGATTCTTTATGGGTTCCAGATTAGTATCTTGGTTCAGCAAGAAACAGAGTTCGATTGCTTTATCTACAGTTGAATCGGAATATGTGGCTGCTGCATCTTGCTGCACTCAACTCCTTTGGATGATACAAACCTTGCAGGATTTTCATATCACTTGTACACCACCTATCTCCATCTTATGTGATAATAAAAGTGCAATCAACATTTCAAAGAACCCAGTCATGCATTCAAATACCAAGCACATACCTATCAAGTATCACTTTCTCCGGGCACAAATGTTGGAACAAAAGGTCAAATTGGAGTATGTTCCTTCTAAGGAACAAGTTGCCGATATTCTCACCAAACCACTGCCCAGGGAAACTTTTGAATACCTTAGACAGAAGCTGGGAGTAGTTGATGCATCATCTTGCTGTTAAATCTTGTCTGTTTCAGAGAAAAATGGGTGTACACGAGTTGCCTGAGGAGGATCCGCGTACATACACCGGTTTGTGCAGAGACAGTCGCGTATATGGAGGTTTGATGGATATCAGTAGGGACAGGCTCTGGTTGAAGATATTCTGATATGGGTCTGACAGAGACCATCCGCACAGGTTCAGGGGGAGCAGATAAACTTCTAATGATGCATTGTTGGCATTATCTTAGAAGCTTTTGGTTCTAGTACATAGCTATTGTTGGTTTTAGGTGGAAAAAAGGTAGAGGGAGAACAGAAGGAAATCTTGGTTGTTGATTTGAATGGTGATTGACAAATGCTGCTGATATCAGTTATTGGTCTTGCTCTAGATATTTCGTCTCTATGTCATGTATCTCTTTTATGGTGTCAAGGTCATGTAACAGCCTATTTTGGTTTCCCAACTATGCCTGGGATGAAGATGTAATGTACTTGTATGTCATATGTAAATTTCTGATGTATCCCCACTTGGTTGGGTGATGGATGTATGTATTGAGTCTTTTGGTGATAGGAAGGTCTTTTATGATGTGTAAGTCATCGTTCTTCTTGAATAACATCTTTTTGCAGATCTTGCCTATAGTCAGGGGGAGCATGGTCAGCACAGCAGGGCAGAGATTTCAGCATGTACTCAGGGGGAGCACAACCCTTTGCCCTTGATGACAAAGGGGGAGAATGAATTTGAGGATCTTGGGGTTGCCATCAAGTCCAAAGGGGGAGATTGTTGGCATTATGGCACAGGTTTGGAGCTATGGCACAGGTGTTGTCCTTGATGACAACTCTCTTTGGTAACAAATCTCAGTTCAGGCTTTCAGAATGAAGTAAAAGACATATACGTAGGTTCATCTAGACGAAGATGCGTATACACGTGGGTTAGACGTTACAAAGGCACGTATGCATATACACGCACTTTCACACAAGGAAAAGCGCGTATATGTTGGAAAACTTACCTTTGGTCCATGGTAGTTAGTCCTTGGTACTTGAACCTATGGTTTTGGACCATGGTATCTCGTCAGAAGTGTTGATCCCAAGTATTGGGTCCATGGTATTATGTTATTATGGTTTTGGACTGTGGTATTGTGAAAGGTATATGACTATAAAAGAGGAAGGGGATCATTTGGCAAGTATAATCTGAATTAATTGAATATCTAATAAGGGCTAGATCTGAAATATTGGTGATTGGGGTTATGGTGCAGATCTGGATCTGAATGAAGGAGGAACCTTAGCGCACAAAGAATGATAAGTTCTATTGATGGATCTGTACGCAGGTTCAATGAAGCGAAGGCGCGTATACACGCTGTTTTGGTAAGGGAAAGAAGCGTATACGCAAGTTGGCTTTGACACAGAAGCGTATACACGCAGGTTTCTGAATAGTGAAGTAGCGTACATCTCTTGATTTATGTTCTAGCTGCTTCTGTTTATTGCTGCAGTATTCTGGGTTCAGAATTAGTGTATGGTTACAGTTACTGTGTTCTGGGTACAACTGTCAGAGAAGTATTTATTTTGATTCAGTTTTGATTGGTGAAAAGGTGATTGATTGATGCAGAAATTCCTGATGTGGATCTAATCTGAAAATTTATGAAACGTGGTCCCTGGAATAAAGAAAAGGTTGTAGCCTTCTGTAGGCCAGCACCTACGTACTAGTATCTTGGCTAGTGCAAGAGCTAAGGGGGTTGCAACTCCCTTCCAAGAGAAGCTGGAGAACGAGAGAGGGTTGTAGCTCTCTACAGGTTGCAGCCTGCGTACTGGTAAAGGACTGCACTAGTACATTGTAAAAAGAAGCTCCTAATTAAAAAGAATATAGAGACGAATTGTAGCAGGTGGTTTTCACCCACATTGGGTTTCCACCTTATGTCTTGTGTTCTTGTGTGTGTGATTGTCTTCAGATCTGTTTTACTATTTCTGGTTACTGCTTATTTGATCCTAATACACAGATTAATGATCAACATTAGTAAGATAAACTAAATTATAAGTTTGCATTGCATACGCGGGTTTCCTTCTCTGTAGTTGTGTATATACGTGGTTTTATCTAACTGAAGTAGCGTATATGATCTAGGTTTGAAAATGAAAATAAGTGACTTGATAATACTGATTCACACCCCCCCCCCCCCCCCCCCAATATTTCCAACAATTAGTTAAGAATAACGAGTCATTCATATCACGGGTTTGATGAAATCTAATTCTTGGCTATATAGAAATCTTAGATGGATGGTTGGTTGTGGAAAAAAAAAAATATAGGAGTCGATGCAATCATTGAACTACCCGGGTCACATTATTTCTCCCCCCATGATCCATTTTATCCATGGGCATGGGTTTTTTACTTTTGCCAACATTGGTCACCAAAAAATAGTTGATTTTCCCTTTACCAGTTGGCCACATGCTGATGATTTTTCTCTTCCTTCGGAGCATGTTGTAGAATGGGAAAATTATTGTTCTCATCTTCACCGCGTTGAGATCACTTTGTTTGGGAGGGAAGGTAGGCTTTCTTGGGGTAGTCATTCCCATGGAGGACATATCTCTGCCAAAAAGACATACACATATATCTACAACCAGAAGTGGCAGGGTCTTCACATAGAATGGTTGGTGAGTATGTGGAGGTGGGATGTTCCTACAAAATTAAAATGTTTTACATAGGTAGTGTTCCATAATAACATACTTACTTGGGATAATTTAACCAAGATAGGAGTTCAAGGCCCAAGGTTCTATCCTTTGTGCAGACTATTCATCTTTTCCTGAACTGTCATTTTGCAACCTACATTTGGGTAGAGGTCTCTAATTCACTCAACATCAACTCATACTTGGACAGGTATTTATGGCAACATGCTTCATTATCTGGTTGAACAACCATTAGTAATTCAAGGCTATTCCTTTTTACATCTTTTGGGGCATCTCACATTGTAGAAATGAATCCATTTTTGGGAGAAAAGTCCTAGATTTCAAATCCACCTCTTTGAAAATTGTGGCCTACTTTTTAGAAATTAGTCCTTGGAAACCAATTTTCCACCAGCATTGATGGACTCACAAGAACCTAGATAATTTATCCCCTGTGGGTTTCTTTGATTGTGCCTTTATGAATGGTAAATGTGGATGTGGTGCTATTATCATTTTTTGATCCTCTCTGGCCTACCATACCATTTCTTCTGGTCAGGGGGGTATAGCACCAACATTATACTAGAGTTGTTGTTTCTTTTGGGGCATTGAGATGTGCATCAAAGTTGGTAGTGGATGAAATTATGATTACTGGTGATGCAAAGAATGAAATTGATTGGGTCAAAGGAAAATCCTCTCTCGAGGTGCCTCCTTTACATCATTGGTTAGAGAAAGTCAATCATTTGCAGGCCTCTTTTAATTCCATCTACTTCTCTCAAATTTATCATGAGAAGAATGCTATAGCATATTCACTATTGAAAAGAGGGTCTTTGGTGATGCTTGGGCATATTTGGTTCGATTTTATGGTCAATGGATCCATCAATAGCTCAGGGGATTTCTTCCTCTAACGTTACTTATTTTTCTTCTTGCAACTTATCCTTTTTATTTTTTTCTACAGCTTCTAGCGCTCTCCTAGTCATACTTTCCGACTGTGTTAGAGAGAAACATTTTGTTATTTATATAGATTTATCCTTATTAAAGACCTTAGAGACCAATTTTTTTTTAAGCTTGAGATGACTTTTCTGGATGCTCTCTGTGTGTTCCTATGCCTCAATTATTTTTTTAGTTTTTCTGTGGAAATAAGGGTTAATGCGTGATCACGAAAAATGGAAATGTAACCATATTTCATTTTATTAATGGAATATTGTCGTTTTTTTCTTTTGAAAAGAAAAAAATATCTTCATTGTACAAACATAAGATTTGAAGCTAATTCTTCTCATAGTATTTTCCTCCTTTTTCCATTTAACTATAGGCCATTGCACCAAAAATTTTCTTGTTAGAAAAACTAATGATTCTGGTCTCGAAGATTAAAAAAACAATAAAATAGCTACTTATTACTTTAACATATCATTAACAAAGGATATACGATAAAAACGAGTTCTTACAACAGACTCGAGGAGGATGGGAGAAGAAAAAGAAAAAAAAAAAGGAAAGATGGAGAAGCTAATTTCTATATCGGTCTTTCGAATTCCCAAGGCACTCCACTCCTGAGGATTTTTGGAAAATGTTGTTCCCACTCTAAAAAACGCTCATGCTTCAAGCAACCTTGATTTCAGTAAGAAAGTCTTAATAATTGACCCATATTTCAAAATTGGAACCTCATGTTGTCATAATGATCTAGGAATCTAATTTTATTCTGCTGATACATTTTACAACGTAAATAATTTTGCATGTATTTTGAATTCCATCATGTTTTTTTTTAAGTTTCGTTATAGGTCGAAAGGGATTTGGTATCTACATGGTAGATTTCTAGTCAATGACATTGTAAGATATAATATATTAAGAAATATTTATGGAGATATTTCATACAATGTATAAAGAGGTGTATTTATATAATTATTTATGTCTTGTTTATACTTACGTGAGTAACTACAAACTCAATCCAATAGGGTAGGTTTGGTACTAAATCACCATGCCTTGCTTTGACTCAATTGGTTCAATGTCAAACCAATGCACAAACTATTCCAATCACTAAAATGAAATGATCAACAATAACCTCGATCACTCTGAATGAGTTTTAAAACATTTCCTTTGTAACAAGGAGAAACTCCTTCACTACTTGCAATGCATAATGCCTTACATCTTTAGTATATGAAGACATTAAGGCATTTGGAGTAAGACTATTGGGAGTGGGTGTGGGGGTGGGAAGCACATTTTTCGAAATATTTTAGGAGTGTTTTATATACAATGCATATTTTAATATATTTTGTTCCATGTATATTTTATAAAAACATTCATATTGTTGAATGGTTTGCCAAAAACGGTGGTTTTCCAGGGAGGAGATGAGTGACGAAACCAGTGCAAACTAGTGAGCTAGGGTTACAGACTTTCAGAGCTGGTTCTCCATGGAGGGAGGCAAAGGGGGGAGCTCCACTCCCTCCTATAAGCAGGCAGTAGTTGGCAGAGGAAAAAAACCAGTTGAAGAGGATAGAGGTCCTTCTGATGATGTAAGGCAAAGAAATAAGGAAAAGGAACAGGATGGCTCTAAAACCAGGGAAGGCAACAACATTAACGACAATGAGGAAGAGGTCAAGGAATAGAAAATAAAAGGAAAAGCGCAAAGGGGACCATGCAAGCCCAAAACCTCAATTGCGCCCAGAGTGGTGTTGAATGATCCTACTCTACAGGCACATAGGGACCACATGCAGACGTATGCAATCATTTGTAAATTCATGGGCTTATGGCCCACTGAAAAAGCTTTACAAACTTGGATTAAATACCACTGGAAACCAAAAGGAAGCATAGAACTTCATCTGGGGTCAAAAGGATTCTTTACTATAGTCTTTGCAAATATTAAAGACAAGGACAGAGTGTTTGAAGGAGGGCCCTACTTTTACACAGCTGCAGGGCTGTATATGTGACCATGGATGATGAATTTTGTCCCAAAAAGTGAAAATTTTACCTCAGTTCCGGTGTGGGTAAGACTCTACTCTTTACCTTTGGATTATTGGCAACTGGAATCCTTATCTGCCATAGGAAATAAGCTAGGGCATTTTTTCAAAGCCTCTAAGGCCACCAGAAGAGGAAAATACACATCCTTTGCAAGGATATGTGTGGAGATGGATCTCTCTGGAGCTCTGCCAGATGAGGTAATATTGGAAGTGTTTGATGAAGAATGGGTGCAAACAGTGGATTATGAACACATCCCTTTCAGATGTCATAAATGCCATGAGCATGGGCACCTATTCAGAGATTTCCCTCTCAGTAAAACAGAAAACAAAAGTAAAACTCACACCATGAAAGATACTGAAAGCTTTCATAAGGTGGTCCAGAAAGGAAAAGGGAGCAAACAGGGACCAAAACTACCTCATACAGACAAGCAACAGGCCAGTCAAAACAGGTTTCAAGCCCTAGAAGAGGAAGAAGTGATAATGCAAGTAGATCAGATCAAGGGAGGCAGTCCAGTGGAGGAAGATAAAGAAGATAACGTTGACCAAAAAAAAAATAGAAATATACAGAATGAAGACATGATGAGTGACACAGATCTGGCAATGGACCAGGGAAGGACCCAGAGTGATATGGAAATGGAGGATCACGAACTACATGAAATTTTTGAGAAAGAGAATCTAGATCTAGAAGGTTTCTTGAAACAAGGAACCAGAGAGGGAGTGGATTCATTACTTCAAGAGAAGTTCCACAGAGTTCAACAGCTTTTCATCTGGAAAACTCAGAACAAAGGGTCAGAAAAGCAAACAAAAAATGAAAAACAGGGTAACGAAGGAGTGAAAGCTATGAAAACCACACCATGATTAGCACCAAGAATCCTAGGAAAGAAAAGGGGTTGGAAAAAGTAGAACAAACTATTGGTGGAATGTGGAAAGCTAATGATAGACTCAGGTAAGATGAAAGACCTATCCAGTTACTCATTTACAAATATTTAATAATGAAGTTCACTTCTTGGAATATAAGAGGTCTAGGTAGTAAAAGAAAAAAAAGATTACTAAGTAACAGAATGAAACAAACAGCTCCGGATGTGATATTCATTCAGGAAACTAAATGCTCCATTCAAAAAATAAAAGGGATTCACAGCAAATGGCTTAATAGATTTGAGTTCCTGGAAGTCAAAGCAGAGAATACAACAGGAGGTATTCTCACGCTTTGGAACCCCCAAAAGATGGACATTATTGATGCTAAAGCATCAAGAGATTATCTTTCAGTGGTCACTCAACTAGTGGGAGATAAGGAAATTTACCTGGTTACGAATGTGTATGGCCCCCAAAGACTGGATAGTAAACTCAGGCTTCTAGATTCCTTGCAGAAGCTTAGGGAACGACATGCAAGAATCCCATGGATCTTAGGGGGTGATTTCAATATGATTAAATCATTGTCTGAGAAAAAAGGAGGAACCAGAATTCTAAACAAAGACTCTTGTGCTTTTCAAACCTTCATAGACAATATGAAGCTCGTGGATATTGTTATGAATAATGGTACTTTTACTTGGAACAATAAAAGAGGAGGAGAGTATCAGGTGGCCTCCAAATTGGATAGATTCATTATTTCAGAAGATCTTATGATCAAGGACAAGGACATAGCTGCTAGTGTTCTTCCTTTTGGTGGCTCAGATCACTAGCTGGTTCAACTGGATATTCAGGGCATTGGCAAGCCTAGGAATAGACCTTTTAGATTTGAAAACATCTGGCTCTCCCACCTAGACTTCAACAATAACATAGCCATTTGGTGGGCTGAATATTTGGAAATTCAGGGCACAAGAATGTTCCCTCTTCAAAAGAGATTCAAACATATCAAACTCTGGCTCAAGGAGTGGAATAAAAAGAAATTTGGCAATATTTTTGAAGCAAAAAAAAACGTAGAAGGAAAAATGTAGAAACTCAACCAAACCCTGATTATGGAGGGTTTCGATAAAGAGAAAAATGATCTGGCAGCTAAATATCATCATGATTGGGAGAACTTATGTAAACAAGAGAATATTTTTTGGAGGCAAAAATCCGGAGTGCAATGGATAAAAGAAGGAGAACACAACACCAGATTTTTCCATAGATCCATTATGGTGAACAGAGCTCACAACAGGATTTATTTAATCAAGGACGAGGGAGGTAACATGCTTAGCACACATGAAGAAATTGAAGTAGTGTTGTTTCAACACTTTCGTGGCATTGCTCAGGAAACTTATTCTGACAGGGATTAATCCATCAGGGTTATTTCTAGATATATACCTAAGCTGGTTTCCAGAGAGGACAATTTCAACCTCAATAGACCAGTGTCAGAAGAGGAGGTTAGTGAGGTCCTAAATGAAATGCAAAATAGTAAGGCACCAGGTCTGGATGGTTTCAATGTAGACTTCTTTAAAGCTTGCTGGAATATAGTAAAACAGGACATTCTGAATGTAGTGGAAGACTCGAGAAGGGATAAAACCATTTTGAAGGTTCTTAATACCACCTTTATCTCCCTGATCCCTAAATAGGACCTGGCTCAAAATCCTGATAGGTTCAGACCCATTGCCTTATGTAATGTTGTCTACAAGATTATTTCCAAAGTGGCGGCCAATAGACTCAAACCTCTTCTTCCCACCCTGGTGTCCGCTGAATAATCGGGCTATGTGGAAGGTAGACAAATCCTTGACAACATCATTCAAGCTCATGAGGTGGTGCATTCATTGACAATCAATAAGAAAATCGAAATGATCATGCAACTCGACATAGCCAAAGCCTATGATAAGCTGAATTGGACATATATTAGAAAATTTCTCACTACTTTTGGGTTTGAGCATAATTGGATCAGATGGGTTATGGCCCTAGTTACTTCTCCCAGTTTTTCAATCCTTGTTAATGGCTCACCCTCCGAAACTTTTACTCCTTCAAGAGGCCTAATACAGGGGGGTCCACTCTCTCCCTTTCTCTTTATACTCATGATGGAAGGGCTGGGTTGAATGATCAGGCATGCTAAAGTAATAGGTAAAGTCAAAGGTCTCCAACTTTTAGAAGAGGGTTAGGCCTTAACTCATCAATAATTCGTGGATGATACCATGTTGCAGGGAATCCCCATGGTCAAAGAAGCTCGAGACTACAAGAAAATCCTGAGAGACTTTGCCATGGCTTCAGGTATGGAAGTAAATCTCTCAAAATCTAAGATTATTTTCTTTAATACTCACATTGCTATTCAGAGAAATATATCCAGAATTTTGGGCTTTCAAAGGGAGCTCCTCCCCTCAAAATATTTGGGAGTTCCTCTTACATCCAAACCATTACACAAGAGCATATTGGAGACAGAAATTAACAAATTGCAAGATAAAGTTAGGAAATGGACTACTAGATCTCTAAATCTGGCTGGTAGGTTAGTGCTAACCAAGGTTGTCCTTCAATCTATCCCAGTCTTTATGCTTTCTTCTCTCCCAGCTCCACAAGGTGTTCTGCATCAACTTAGAACCATTCAAAGAGACATCCTTTGGGGTAAGGGGGAGAACCATAAGAAATGGGCCTTGGTAGCTTGGGAAAAAAATCTCCAAACCTAAGAAATTTGGTGGGTTGGGTTTGGATGATTCTGAGATTCTTAGCAAGGTTTTAGGAGCTAAATTATGGTGGCGATGTGTTAAAGAGCTAGAAGCGCAGTGGGCAACAATTTGGAAAGCAAAATATGCTAGCAATTGGCATAAAAATGATCTAATAAGAATGTTGGGACATAGAAAGGGCTTTCACATTTGGAATAAGGCCTGGGATAACTGGGGCCTAGTCCAAGGAAACAGCTTCTAGGAAATCAGAGAAGGAAACCTTAGCCTTTTCTGGGAGGATAGATGGCAACAAGGACCTATTCTAATAAATGAAGACTTAAGGGATATCAAAGAAGAAACAGATAGCAAAAGGCTTTCTAAAGTGAAAGACTTTTGGGGATCAAACCAACAGTAATAGAAAATGGAGAACCTGGAGGAATTTTGATTTTAGGGATAATAACACCCTAAAGGCTAAAGCAGAAACTCTAAAAGATGTGTTAGATCGGCAAAATATTCTGAAATCACAGGGCCACGATCAGCTACGATGGGGTAACAATAATGAGGGTGCTTTTAATATCAAGGAAGCAAAACTCATTCTCCTTGACCTTAACTCTCAGACTCTGGATAAGATTTGGCTAAACCTATGGAGACATCAAGGCTGGATGAAAATTAAACTATTCATGTGGCTGGTCCAGCATAGAAAAATTCTGACCTGGGATAATATTAGGAAGAGGGGCATTATGGGGCCCTCCAGATGTTAGCTTTGTAAAGTTCAAGAGGAAACTATGGAGCACCTTCTCAATAATTGCATGTTCTCCTCCAGTCTGTGGGACTCTTTTGCCTCCATTTTCCATCAGACGGATAGGGACAAAGGGAATATTTGCAACACCCTAACCAATTGGAGAAGAAATTTTTCAGATAATGAAGTTCTTGACACTGCTTGGACCATCTTTCCAAAATTCATTGCTTGGAATGTCTGGAAAGAAAGGAATAACAGAATCTTCAAAGATGAAAAGAGGACTTCTTAAAGTATTTTTGAGCTGATCCTAAAGCAACTCAGGGAAACGGTAGGTACAATAGTGCCAAATATCCCTAAAAATCCTCCCTTTGCTACTGATCTAAGAATTCTCTATGAGCTAGGCTTGCAGGGTATTTCTCCTTAAGGTTTGGATAGAAATGTTATCTCCCTGAAGTCTGAGAAAGATTTCTGGCATCCTCCCCCTAAGGGTTTTCTGAAATTCAACATTGATGGGGCTTCAAAAGGAAACCGGGGCATTGTTGGTTATGGAGGTGTGTTAAGGGATGAGAATGGAAGTGTCCATTTCATCTTTCACTGTAATTTGGGAAATGCTACTAATAACATGGCAGAATTGATGGCTATGGAGCAATGTTTAGATTTCCTGGATTAGGAAAATCGACAAAACGTGATAGAGAAAGCTGACTCTGAGATCATAATCAAATCGGTCAAGAAAATCAGTTGGGGAATAAAGCCAAAAAAAGTCTCATAGAACTGGAGGCTGATCCAGAGCTTTCAATGGATCCAGCAGCACCTACAGAGCCTTCGTATAGTTAGCTTTAAGCATGTTCAAAGATTGGCGAACAAATTGGTGGATCTGCTGGCTAATCAAGGGGTTATCAGTACAGAGAACAGAGTTACGTCAAAATGGCATGAGTTGCCTTAGAGCAGGTTAAAAGTGATTTGGCATGAACAGGCAGAAGATGACAGGTTGGTGTTTCAAAGTAGAGCCAGGGCCCTGGAATCAAGTTGATTCGACCAATGCAAATGGTTGCCTGTCGATTGGCTTTGAATCCTCTCCGACTGGCTTTTTGGCGGGTGATTCCTCTTTCCTCAGACCAGGAAGGTTTGGCATTGCGATATTCACTCTCGACGGCCACATTACCGGGAGTTTTCCATCCAAAATTGGCAAACCGGCTTGGGAGAGGTTTTCTGGTGATCGCAAACCTCGTAGGTGGAAAATGGTATTTTCGTTTTGGCAGCGATTCCATTTAGAGGGTGACATGTGGCGGTGGGGCCGGTTTGAATACCGCCCCCATCGCACACTAATGTTTGGTGATTTGAGTGGGTGCGATATGATCCATGTCTATCAGATCAAATGAAGCTGATCAACGACTGGGATGGATCGAGCAGGTTGGTGGTCGAGTTGGTTATGAGTCGTGCTTCTTTTCTTCGCGATGTTGTCCTCTGCCGTCAGATAGGGCCCGACGGATCAATGGTGGAGATGAAGGAGACAGGTTGTTGTGTTGGCAGGAAGTGCATTTCCCCTCTTTTTTCGGCGGGTTTCTTATGGGCATGGTTCGCTCCACTTTTCGGAGGGTTGGTGGGGCCCTTTGTTCTTAGGTCCTACTTTTGGCTTCTTCTTGTTTAGCTTTTAGTGGTGGAAAGGCTAGGTTTTTGGTGCAGAGACTTTTGCCTCGAACTCGATCTCAGTTGGTTCTGGGGGTCTCTCCCTTGGGCCACATTTCTATGTGGTTTGTTGTAATTTTTGTAAATTATTAATGAAAAAGAAGGTCCTACTCTTGCATCAGCAAAAAAAAAGATTACAGATTGTTGCTTTTGTTGCGATCCCATTCAGTGTACTCCACGTGGCAGTGGGGCTAGTTGAAAAACCGCCCTGATCGTATGCTAAAGTTGGGCATGTTGGGATTTGCGATATCCATTTGAGCCGTCAGATTTTTTTGGTAGGGATCAATGATTAGGATTGATCAAGTAGTTTTTTGGGGTCGGGGAGTTAAGTTTTGTTCGCCTTCTCGGTGCGAAATTCTTCTCCGCTGTCAGATTGAGACGTGGATTGGAAAGCCAAGATTATAAAGGGAGGTTGAGGGAGTGCTGACATGGGCAATCGCCCAGCTAGGCATCAGTCAGAGTGTTTAGGGTAGGTATTCTAAAGGGTTTGTCGGTTAAATGTATCGGGTTGGGGGTTCTTGCTACTAGTGGTTAGCTTGAGTTGGTTTCATCAATTTCATTGATTATAACAACATTTACTATTTTTAGCAGTTTTTTGGCTCCCGAACTTCTAGAGTTGTTTTGACCCCCTAAACAGTGATTTTCTGGGGTCTGCAACAAAACCATAGACATAGGCAAGGTCTTATTTCATATCATGTAGCATTCAGAGAGATATTTCGAACAAGGTATTGTACATGCCAAACGAAGATCATATCACCAAGTTATGACCCCAGGAAGTTGGCTACGCAACTAACCCCAACAGGGCCCACAAACTCTTGGCTTTCCATCTCTTATGGTTAAGGTTGTGGTTGTTTAGGGTTTCCCTTTGTTTTTCAATAATAAAAAGGCCCTTGAGCCTCATTTTAACACACTTCAGAGGCATGTAGTCACCACATCTCTTCTCAAAGATAGACTACCATCGCTCGAGCTAGTTTACTTGCATTATGATTGTAAGCATGTTTCAGTTATTTGATATTAATGAAATGAAGATTTATTTTTGTTGCATATCTCCATTTATATTTTTATTTGTATTCTGTTGTGTTCTTACATAAGTCTAGATCATCAAGATTCAATATATAACATTTGTCATCAACAAACTACAACAGATAACCATGATGAAATGTGTTGGGTGTAACCCAACTTGGCCATATTTTGGGCAAGGAAGCCAAATTTTGGGGATAAAGGGTGCAATACAAAGTATGAATTGGGCGTGCAAAAAAGAGGTAGAGCACACAAGGTCTATGCAACAAACTCACCAAGAAGTATGGGGGATTCGCGGCGAAGCCCCTTCCTTTTTGTAATAACATATAATATTGTATAAGTTGAAGTGTTTTGAAGCATAGTCTGTTGTATTTTGGAAACCATGGTATTTGGTCCATGGTAATGTAGCAATGTAATACCTCGATGCAATAGTATATAGGAATGAATAAAAAATAAGGAAAGAAGCATCATTATTTTGAAAAATCATGTATTGAATGTTTTAGTCTATGTGATTAGGTTTTGTGGCAAAGGAAAGGCTCTTTAGCTGAGTGCGTAGAGGCTTAAGTCTGCAGTTGAGTGCACAAACGACCTACATTTGAGTATGTAGGTCAAGGATTGTTTGTTGTACAAACTCTATATAATAAGCAACAGTTCTTGTGGATGTAGTGCCACATCAGGATGAACCATGGTAAAATCTACGTCTACATGTGTTTATTTGCTTAATATGTGCACTTTGTTTCAGTCCTATAAAGTTTATGAATGTTTATGATATGTTTAAGTGATAAATATAATTTTGTGAAGTAAAATATAAGTGCGAAGTATTTTATGAATGTGAAGTAGTAAGTAATTGTTAAAGCATAAGAAAATACAAGAGTGCCACAATGTTGTATCCCTCAGGTTGCAAAAACCTAGTTCTAAAACCTCTCATAATCACTTTTTGTGAGACTACGATCTGATTGTAGGTAGTTTCCAAGAGGGCTAGTGGTTGAGGGTTTTGTTGATGTGTAGTAAAATTTGAAGCCAAGTTAGCCTAATCTAAACCAACAAATGGTTCCTTTGTCAGGACCAAGATCTGTTTGAGGGATATGTTTATGTGGCATCTGTTGAGGAAAGAAATCCAATATTGGGTAAAATAGAAGGAACAAGAATTTGAAAAAAAAGAAAATAGAATCCTCCGTGTGTCATCTAAAATGTGGTTAAAGAAATATATATTTGAAGATCAATACAAAATATTCTTTAGTTCAACTCATGTCGACCTATATGAGTGGGTATCTAGATTGAGAGAAAGAAAATACTTCTTTAGAGGAGATGAACCTAAGTAGTGGAATCCTGAATTAATATAGTGACTCAAGAACACCAACAATAGGATCTAAAGAGCTGTTGATTTATGGATTGATAGCATCTTAGGAGGATTCATTACTAAGTTCATGACATACTCAATTGTGTCCTACAATGAAGCATAACAAAATTTTTTCAAAGGACCATGAGGTAAGTCCTTAAAATCTCTGAACCTTTGGATTAAGGTGATTTTGTGTGAAAATATGATTTTACGAATGCATTCATACTATTAGTTACTTATGTTTAGAAGATCCGAAGAAGAGATTGGGACAACGAGAAGTGGAAAAAGATACAGAATAGACACTAGGAAGAGATCTCATGACCAAGATCCAAAGAATTTTATAGAAGCTAACTATAGCCCTCTATTAAGTGAGTCTGAAAGTTTAGAAAATTGTCTTGAGAACCCTGAAGTAACCCCAAAGTATTCACCCTTCCAACCTAAAAGTTCACCGAATCTAGAATCAAGTAATAATCAGGGTATTTCTATTTTTCGATGTCCCCTTACCACTTCTAGCTCCTGTACCCCTCATTCCCCCACCCCGCCACAAAGAAATATGGATAATGATATTAAGTTTCCTATTTTTAAAGGGAATTGATTAGAGGATCCAAAGCAATTCAGGTTCTTATGCGAAGCAGTATGGACAATGAAGTAGGTCCATGATGAAAATATGAAGAAAGCGCAGCTTGTTACAACATTTCGGGATAGAGTGATGGCATGGTACATGAAGTATTCAAGCAATTAGAACAGACCATTTGAAGACATTAAAACAACACTGGTAAAAAAATTCAAGAAGTCGAAGTCCGAGTTGCAATACATCACAAAGCTAAAAGAAATTAAAACAAAAACCTATTGAGTTTATTTGGGAATTTGATCAAAGATTCAAGATACTATTGGATCAGGTGAGCTTCAAAATAGCTCCGCAACAACGTAAAGAGTGGTTTATAGCCATGCTGCTTCCACATATAAGATTTCCTTTGTCTCAACAAAATATTGAAACTCAAGATGAAGCCTTAGAACTTGCGATGAAGTTATAAGTTTCACCAATAGGGGATACGAATGCAGGTATGTAGCAATCCATATTCAGTTAGAAATATGACTCTGCAGATACAAGATATAAAGAAAAGTAAAAACGTTTGAGAAGAAGTATGGTGTACAAATTGTAAAGGAGAAGGCCATTTTGAAGGCACAATGTCCTCTTTTCAGAAACTACATGGCTAGTGGAGCACCAAATACTTTGAATCCCAGATCTAACTTATGGTGGAATATATGTAAAACTAGGGGTGAACATCGTGTTGAAGACTGTTATCATTTGAAAAGATATGTGTAAACTCCAAGGAACCTGTATTTCAAGTTCTGCAAATTAGTGGGACATGAAGAAAACAATTGTCGAGCTTATGAACTAATGATGGATTGAAGTGCTGATACATATAGGATGCAAGCAGAAGAACATGGGCATGAGGAGCATGGACAACAAAGTGGTTGAGGTGGTTATCAAGGTTGAGGTCGAGGTACCATTCAAGGTGGTGGAGTTGGTTGAGGATGAGGACAAATTATCTTCTATAGCTGCAACCAAGTAGGACACTTCGTGAGAGACTGTCAAATTATCATGTAATTGAAGAGTGTCTAGTGCTTATGGAAAAAATGCAAGAAAAAGGGAACTGATAGCCGATACAAAATGTCCAAATGATGATTGTGGAACCAAGGATCGATGAACCTCGCATAAGTATTGTAACAAGAAGTAGAGCTATGACTACGGATGATAAAGAAGATGGGAAAAAGGAAGTCGAAGCTACATGGGTAAGAAAGACTATTGAAAAATTCCTTGTGTTTGATATTCCAAGGGAAAAATAAGCCTTTATAGAAGCAAAGCTAAGATTTATGGATGCAGGATCTTTGACATCCAATGTGCAGCAAAACCAAAAGAATCGTTGCGATCTATCATCTTCGACACAAGGCTAAGCTCTAACAATATAGGAACAAGATGCAACATATCAGGTAGATACTCTAAAATATTTTCTTCAAACTTGTATGAAATTGTTGCAAGATCAAAGAAATATAGAAGGACTTCAGGAATTGATAAATTCCTACACATCTAAAGAAGTACCATGGAGTGAAATGTGCGAAGTTAACAATTTACATAGACAAAAGAGAACTAGAAAAGAAATGAGGCTTAGTGCAAAAATAGAGGAATATGGCATCGACCAAGTTATTTTAGATTTTGGATCTAAAGCTAATGTCTTGACAAAGAAAATATGGGAATTAATGGGTAAATCAAAGTTTCAATGGCCACCTATTCAGCTAAGAATGGTGAACCAACAAAAGATTGTTCCTCTAGGAAGATTATCAAGAATTGCACTAAACATTGAAGGGGTGTGCACTACTACTGATTTTGAAGTGACAAAAATTGTGGATGATAGTAACCCCTATCCTACAATACTTGGATTAGATTGGGAATTTTCTAACATGGATATAATCACCTTAAAGAAGAGACAAATGATATTTGAAAGCAACAATATGAGAGTCATTGTTCCATTAGATCCATCAGAATGTGCAAGGTATACTGAACAAGTTAAAGAAGAGTACAACGCCATAGACATAGACAACATTTATAAGATAACAACCAAATAAGAAGAATGGATTAATCCCACTATAGATGGAAAATTAGGCTAGGAAAAAGACAGTTCCTAAACTTTAGATTCAGAAGAAGAATTGGAAAATTGGCAAAATAGGTTACATGAAGTATCTCAAAGGTGATGTGAAAAAATTACTAAAATAGTTCGCTGTATGAGAACTAGGCTATGTGAATTACCTTTTTATGATGGCTTAGGTAATGTAAATACTTTTCTTAATAATATGAATAACAAGTACCAAAGTGTCAAATATTGTTAGCTTTAGATCTAGCATTAAGAGCTACTCATGCTAATTGGTGGGGTAGACATAAGAAGAATATAAGAACTTGGCAGGAATTTTGAAGGTTGATATGGATAAGGTTTGGTCAGGTAGAAACAGAATTAATAGATAAATATGATGGTCAAATTGACCCTAGAGAGCACATCCATCTTTGTACGACAACATGGAAGTGGATTTCATAAGAAGAATGGGTGCATGGGTTCATCCATACATTGAAGACAATTCCTCAAAATTGGTACTTGGAAGAAAAACTTTGACATGGTACTATGATATGGGAAGAGATGATTGATGGGTTTATATTGACATTTACGTTTGAATATGATTGTCCATATATAGATTCAGCCCTTCAGATAGTTAAAAAGAATATTTTTTAGAACAAATTCCACTCACTTGGTAGCCTAATTGGGTTGCACAGCTACATAATGTACTGGAATGTTACAACATCAATGCTAAAGAAGATGAAGACCCTCACAATATTTACATAGAACAATATAAAGGCTACCGTGAAGTAACTGGACCTAAATTAGAAATTCCTGATATAACGAAGCTGTTAAAGACAAGGAAGGTGAATATAGGGTCAGAAGATGAGTTGCAGTTTACAACCATAGGAGACTACTGGGATGAAGAAACAATCAACAAAGTGACAAAAATTTTGCATGAATACTAGGATTTATTCCCCACTAAGTTATAAGATATGAAGGGCATAGTAGGAGACATGGGAGTTATGAAGATTCCTTTAAAGCCTAATGTGAAGCATGTCAAGGAAAGACTACATATTTATTCCAAAATATGAGGAGAAAGTAAAAAAAGAGTTAGAAAAGATTATAACAACAGGGATCTTTGAACCCGTGGAGGAAGTAAGTCCCATGGTGGTCCATGAAAATAAGCCTAAAGGAGAAATTAGGATTTGTGTGGATCTAAGGAAATTAAATGATGCATGTGTGCATGATCCCTTCCCTACACCCTTTACAGATGAAGTGTTGGATAATGTCGGTGATAGGAGGCCTACTCATTCACAGATGGATTTTTAGGATACCATCATATCACAATTACACCAGAAGATCGACATAAGACTACCTTCGCTACATAATGGGGATCATATCAATATACAATGATGCCTTTTGGACTGAAGAATGACCCTGCCATATTTTCAAGTGTGGTGGTTGCAAATTTCAAAGAATATATTCACAAATCCTTAGAAGTATACTTCGATGATTGGACAATATTTGTGTTATTGAAGAAACATGTTGCAAGCTTAAGACTAATACTCAACATAAGAAAATAGTATCATGTTTCTCTGAATATTAAGAAGTGCATATTTTGCTTACCTTTGGTATATTGCTGGGACATATTGTTTGGAAGAAAGGATTGATGGAGGATCTTGCAAAGATTTCTATTATTATGAATTTACCTCCACCAAAATCAGTGAGACAAATTTGCACCGATTTGGGACATACACGATATTGCAAAATATTTATCAAATGATATGCTTAGATTACTACGCCTATGGAAAAACTGGTGAAGAAAGATGTTACTTTCCTATGGAACGAAGAATGTCAAAAGAGCCTCGACACACTAAAATAAATGATGGTAACTGCTCCTATATTGGTATATCTAGTTTGAAATAAGGAATTTCATGTTCATGTGGATGCTTCATGCATAGCTTTAGGAGTGGTGCTGGCACAACCTGGTGCAGGAGAAATCAATCACCCTATAGCTTTTGCAAGTAGGAAATTGTCTAAAGCAAAAAAGAACTGTACAACTACAGAAAGAAAAGGACTAGCTATGATATATGATTTGCATAAATTCATACATTATTTGTTGGGATCACATTTTAAGATCTTCACAGACCACTCTGCACTAAACACTACAACAAAACCAGCGATTTGCGCCAGATTTAGCGCCAGATTTTAGTGCATTTTTTTTGTAATTGTGATGAGCAACCTGGCGCTAAATCTGGCTCTATTGTACAATTTTTAAAGCGTCCTTTTTTGCACCTGATTTTGCATCCTTTTTCACGCTAGATTTTGCATCATTTTTTACACCAAACTATGCATCATTTTTTGCGTCAAATTTTGAACCAAGATTTGCATCTTATTTTATGACAGGTTTTGCTTCTAGTTTTGTGTCATTTTTTGCATCTATTTTCATTCTCTTTTGCTTCCTATTTTGTGTCATTCTTTGCTTCCATTTTTGCACCATCATTTGCATCAAGTTTACACTGTATTTTGAATCCAATTTAACGTCTTTTTATGCATCCATTTTGTGTCAGTTTTTGCATCTAGTCTTACGCCAGGTTTTGTATCTAGTCTTACACTAGTTTTTGCTTCTATTTTTGCACCAGCTTTGGTGCCTATCTTTGCACCATGTGTTGAATTTGATTTAGCACCAAATTTTGCATCCATTTTTGTGCCCATTTTTGCATCTTTTTTTGGACCATTTTTTACATCCACATTTACGTTTGATTTGTCTCCATTTTTCCCATCTCATTTTGCACCATATTTTGCGTCATTGTTCCATCCAATTTTGCATCATTTTTAACACCATCTCTTGCATCTAATGTTACATCATTTTGAGCATCCAAATTTGCATTTATATTTGCATCTTATGTTGAGTCATGTGTTGTGTCCACCTTTGCATCTTATTTTGTGTTTAATGGTACATTCAATTTAGAGCCATTTTTTACGTCTACTTTTGTATTTGTTTTTGCACCAAGTTTTGCATCCAATTTTAAGCTATTTTATGCCCCTTTTTGCACCATTTTTTATGTCTACTTGTGTCCAATGTTGCACCATTATTTACACCGACTTTTTCATCCAATTTTGCATTTTTTTGGTGTCTAGTTTTACATCGTTTTCACCATCCAAATTTGCATCTTTTTTTGCCTCATTTTGTGTCCACATTTGCATATAATTTTGTGTCTGAGTTCGAGCCTAAATTTGCATGTGATTAGGAATCATTTTTTACATCCAATATGGCATCCTTGGTTTCACCTTTTTTCAGCCCCATTTTGCATCTTGTTTTATGTCTTTCTTACATCTTTTTTTTTTCCTTTTTTGCACCCAAGTTTGCATCCCAAATTTACACCATTATTTGCATCATCATTTGGCATATTAATTTGTAACGTTTTTTGCTTCTTTTTAACACTCAACTTTGCATCTTATTTTACATCTAGTTGTTGTCTTTTTTTGCATCTAATTTGGTGCCCATTTATGTGTCCTTGTTATTGCCCAATTTGATATCCTTTTGTATGCCATGTTTTGTTCCCTTCTTTGTGTCAACTATTGCACAATTTTTCACTTCTAATTTAAAACACTTTGTATGTCAATTGTTTGCATTTTGTATTAATTCCTAGTTTAACATCCAATTTTACTTTCAATTTTGCATCCATGGTTACATCCGCATTTGACTTCTTATATAGAGTATATTTTTCTTTACATATATGACCCCCTTTATAGATTCATAGTGAAATATATGATAGTTTCTAAATATCATTAAAGCAGATATCACAATTCAAAATCATTTGTAAAGAAATTTAAGAGAAATTGACAACATCCATCCAAAAAAATAACAATGTGTCATTAACAATTTTCAAAACATGTATAAAATAGCAACATAATACTAATAAAATCAGTATTATTTTTAATCAAAACAAGTAAAATTCAAATATGATTAACAAATCAAAATATTTCATGAATATCGTTATTCTACGATAAATTAACAACATACATAAATCAAACTCATCGTATGATTACAAAATCAAAATGTCTCATTGATATAGGGTAAATTCACAACACCCATCTAAACATAACAATGTCATTCTACACAATAATTTCTTCATAAAAAACAATGCATGTGCATGCCTAGCTACCACCACCAAGATCATCCTCATGATCATCTTGACCATCCTCATTACTTTGATCCACATCATCACCAACACCGCAACTATCATCATCATCTCCTCCTTCACCACCATCATCCTCATCCTCATCCTCATCATCTCCTGATATATGTTGAACATAATTTGGATCATCGTCTTGGCAATCATTACCTATAGCATTCTGACAAAAAAAATAAATATTACATGTTAGTATTAATTACATAACACAACGCATGTTTTTGTTATACAATGTTAACCATAAAATGAGGTAAGATATACTAGCATTTGCACCAGATGTTGCAAAGGAAACGTCGTAAGGCATAAATTGAAAAATACAAATACAACAAAAGAATACTTTGATAAAGAATAAAAATATATTGAATGCTCAAATCAATGCCCCATTAACTGGAAGCATTTAGTAGACATATCTAATGCAGAGACAAGCAAAAATATATAATTCTTCAAATTCTAGATGGATGCAATCACTTAGTAATGCCATGTTGAGAACCTTCCTCTACTTGTAATATCCTCTATCAGGGGCAACCTTCACGCCTCTACCTTATATCAACATTGAAGAAGTTAGCAATTCCATTGGCCCATCCTATTTATCTGTCAAGTTTGAAGCATAAGGCAAGTGACTGGACACTGGTATTATACAATAAGCTGAAACCTAAACTGAACTTCCCCCATGGGCATGACGGACAAGAGATGGGGCTTTTCTTAAATAGAAGAGATAGGGCAATCTTTACATCCCTACCTCATCAACACTGATGAAGTTAGCAATCCCATTGGCCTATCCTATTTACCTGTCAAGTTTGAAACATACGGCAAGAGACTGGACACTGGCCAATCCTATCAGATATCCCTCTATCAAAGCAACATTCTAATGGCCCCTGCTACAATTATACAATATCTAGAGAGCATCATTAGAAACATCCTTTGGAGAGATAAAAATGAAAACAAGTGGCCTCTACTCCATTGGAAATGGGTGGCATTTCTTAAATAAGATACGAGGGACAGAATGCAAGATCTTTTTAGCAAGGTCCCCTATACGAAAATCTATTGATACTATTGATGGAAACACACTTTGTAATAAATCAATTAGAAGTATCTAGTGTGAGGCAAAAAATAGAAGAGATAATCAAGAAAATATGTATGCCTAAAGGTTGTATAATCTACAACGATGTGCTTCAAAGTAAAATTTTATCTAAGGTAGACACAGAAGTTTCAATTCATACAAAATTAACTATCAAATTGTTTTGTTTAGACTCTTAGAGCTAACTTTAAGTTTTAACAGCAGAAGATCAGACAGACCAGTAGTTTAGGAACTCTGCACTCCTCACCATTTTTGTATACTTATGGAGAAATTATAGATTTGTCAGATGGATGAAGATGTTTCTGAAAGCATCATTTTGCAAACATGCAAATTCTCCTCTGCGTAAACAAATAAAAGCTGAAAAAAGAGAAGAAACCAAAAAAGGGGTAGAAGTATAGGCCAACCCAATGTGAAATTTCAATATAACCTTCTCTAACCTTGTCTAATTTCTAAACAACACATTTAACTAGTCGTTGATGTCATGTTTCCTCTTTGATGCTTTACATCAAATTAACTTCATCTAACCCCAGCAAGGTAGATGTGCCCACCACACCACTTCATGAGAATGTGTACACAGTTGTACGTCCCTTCATTATCTCAGATGATGCTTTTACTCTCCACCAAACTCCTCGCATGAGAAAAACAATCTTTGCAAGGTCTCAGTTCAAATTTAGGAAGCTTTGCAAAGGCACATTGTGTTGTTTCATGATGGTAAATGTTATTCATGAATGGCAATTTCTATCTGATTATGCTGAATCCAGGGCATCCTCTATTATTCCTTGCTGCTTTATGGTTTTTCTGGTTTTGTTTATGGTGGTGTGAGGCTTTGTCGAGGTGTGGTGTGAGAGAGGGACCAGACCATCTTGGGCTACCCTCCTCTTGGGATCAGCTCCTACTCAGGTCTCTTTATTTTCTTCCTCTCGTCAAGTCCTTACTCCTCAGTTGGTCGGGGCACGCACTTCTGAGGTGGATTCTATCTGCAGCAGGGCCTCCTCAGGGCATACATAACCCCGAAAGCTCATCAATTGCCGTGTGAGTTGGAACTAGCATTTGAGGGTGGGAAAATGGCAATGGAAATTTGAGAGGTATCACTGCTTCATTGTTGAAAGGTCATATATCAAGAGTAGATGTACCAGTCCCATTACAACTAGACAGCTGCAGGGAAGGGTACTCCTTTCCAAAAATGACACTAAAAACAAAATTCTGATGATGATGAACATGATGCAGTTGGAATTTAAAGCCATGGACAAGCATTTGACAAGGATAAAATCAGTCTTACTGCATGGCAAAGGCCCAACTCATCTAGACAGTCTAGGTGATCAAGCACCCATAGATGTGGAGGTTTCCACCTCCTAGTCTCCTCATGAAAATTTATGTTTTCTATCTTTACTATTATAGTAGGATTATGTGTTATATTTTGTGGCTGTTAAGCCAAGGCACTGTAGGCTTTTTTAGAACTCAGTATATTTTTTTTAAATGTATATTTTTGGACAGCAGACCTCCTGTATTGCCAATGGTCCGGTTTCCCTAGTGGCAGACCAGAGGCATACAGAAGGTTGGATCATATGTGATCATCAACAGTTAATAAAAGGCCTTTAAATTACCTCCCCACCCCCTCCCAAAAATAAAAAATAAAAATCATCTATAAAGTTTAGAAACTCAATTATTGAGAAGATTTTTCGGCATAAATCACATCATAAATCATTTGTCGACGCGTTCCAAACCAACAAGTGTGGTTCATCGTCAGGACAAGTTGAAGATCCAGACCATGGTAGATTATTTTCCAACTAGCAAAATTAAATCACAACTAGGTTATTATCCAGCTAAGATTAATCAGAAATCAATTTTTTAAAAGTATGTTCTTATCAAGCCCAAATTTAATCAAACTTCAATTATACCCTGAAGATGAGCTCTGCAGTGTGGTCAAAAAATTGAGGAATAATCTACTCCAACACAGCTCTCCTCTTGAATAAAATAATGTCCAGCTACCTGAGCTTTATAGAATTCATTTCCATTTTAGTTATAGAAAATCCCAATAAAGATAGTGATTGATTTCATGTTTGTACATATGTAATGAACACTTAGCACAATAGTATAGCTCAGTTTGCCCAACCCTTTCTACAGAAGGCATAATACCCATGGAGGTTACAGGATCTATTCCCAAGTAGTTCTGTCCAGTTACCAGCTGGTATTTCAACTAGAAGTCAATTCCATTCCTCACCCAGAAAAAAAAATACAGGGAAAGGAGGGAGAAAGGGGGATTCCATCACTCTGACAATGTACCAACTTCCTCACTTGGAACAGTTAATATGTGGGCAAGTTAAGGGAACATCTCTCTGGGAAAATTAATATAAACAATTACTGATGTAGTTACCTCCTTATAATGGCATAAATAAAAATTTTGTTGAATTAATGTTTGTAAGGAATTATCTTTGTAAGGTTCCAATTTTGATGTACGGGCAGAATAAATTATAAACCTATCCATCAACCAAATGAGTCTTGCAAAAAGAAAGAGATAAAGAGAAACTATTCACAAAACTTACCTTTAGCATTTGATGGCCTCCACTATCACTGGTGCTGAAAAGTTGCAACATCAGTGTTTCTTTTTGCGAAGGAGAGTGAGTAATTTCACTGCCTTTCTCAAAATTTGATAAATCACCCTCCCAGTCCTGTAGTAGTCACAAAGAAACATCTTAATATAATGAGGCATTTTCCAAACAAAACCTTTTTAAAAATGGTGCATTGTATAAGGTAGCCTACGTCAGAACACTGTATAGGTCATAGAGGGAAGACCTGTAGCTGCTCTCGGATGGCAGGCACAACCTTATCCAAACTGTCAAAACAGCATGGCGCACTTCCCGACTTCACATCATTGTATGTCGAATCTATGCTTCGAATAAGACACAGTAGCTCTTTTGAAGATACCAAAACACTTAATACCTACAGATGAAAACAAAATATTACATTAGAATACAACAGACTTTAACAAATTATAAAACCGGTTTTCTGGAAAAGCAAAGAATAGAGGTAACACTGCAAAGGACACGTTCAGAAAAAGATGTTATTGCCATTACATATCTCAGTTCTAATGATGCAATGAAATACGCATGGAAATTCAATTGTGAATAACCACAGTCCACCCTTTTGAATCCCATTTGATATACTTGTCAGAAAATACATTAACAAACAAAATTATACATGTACTATGAACTCCAGTATAAACTGACATAAATCTCAGCCAAATACCAAACCTGTTGAAAATTAAAGTGATCATGAATATACAACGAAAATGCACGAATGTAAATTGGATTTCAAGTATTGTTTCTATCTGGATAAAAGAAACAAATTAGAAATAATAACCACCAACTGCTACCATTATCAAAGAAGTGAACTTGTTAGAAGATCAAGCTAAAACAGTGAAATATTGAAATCCAGGAACATATTCAATAAGACATTAAAAAACAATCATCAAACTTGGCAGGAAACGCAAGGTTTCAGGCAAGACCACTGCCCACCCAACCATGATCCACCTAAGTAACATTGAGTTGCACTCACTTCTTATGTGACTTGAGAATGGATTACGATGGCATATCAACATTATCCAGACAGTTATAGGGAAAGATTTGAGAAACTTAGGACTTCAATTTCCTTTGAAAGCAACAGACTTACTACACACATTCAGGACATTTTTTGGTCAGAAAATCATTATGATTTACCAGCATGGATCCATCTTAAGCACGGATTCACATAAGTTGATATTCACATAAGTTATTGATATAGATCTTCAAGTCTTACTACACACATTCAAGACATTTTTTGGTCAGAAAAGCATTATGATTTACCAGCATGGATCCATCTTAAGCACGGATTCACATAAGTTGATATTCACACAAGTTATTAATATAGATCTTCAAGTAATTTATTTATATAAAGTGTTAACTTATTTTTTGAAAAGTATAAGGTTTAAACATCTTACTCACATAATTTTTTTTACTTCTAATTACTTTACATGAAATTATATTATAGGTCAAATGGATAACTAATTAAACATGTATAGCATATTCTTTTTTTCTTTTTTATTATAGCCAACATTACTTTTCTATTTAGAGAATATTTTATTTTTATTTTAAGAGGGACACATGTCAACTCTAGAGTCCAAGTTGAGCACGGACATACTTACACATCACCTTCACACTGGGCTGTAAAATGAGCCTCCTAGCCCAATTATACTATAAAGACAGCAAACATGATCACTCCCAATTTGTGTTGATAACCCTTGACAGTGCATAAGAATATACCAAAAAACATTTTCTTCAAAATTGCATAGTCAAACCAGGTTTGGGTTGGGATCACAAGTTTGTCCATATCCATTCAATATCTATGCCCATTATACAAAGTTAGCGAAGTACCTATCAGATGTAAAATGCAAAACTCAATCCTTCTTTGCAGAACTCGTCCAAAACATGAAGCATATAAATTGCTCGCTGAATTATCAAATAGAAGTAACTTCAGTGCAATGACATCAGGCTGAATTTACCCATTGTTTCTCGAGAAATAGACATGATAATTTATGGAAATGACCCTCCACAAAAGACTGTAAATAGATGGTGTGCTTAGCTATTTGATTGGAAATCTTGTCTACAACTATTTAAACTACAATGAATTTGTCAACATAAAATAATAAGTTGGATAGGTATTTTTCAGACACAAAGCATTTGAGATCCAAAAAATAGACGCTAATCTAAATGTCTCTAATTTAAACACAATTATTTGTTTGTTGAATTAACAACCAAATTAAGTTTCAATAACACGACGTAATTTTCACATACAAAGCATTTGAGTGCAAAATAAGAAAGATAGTTTAAACGCCTATAAAATAAACGAAGGACATTTTTTGTCTGTTAAACTAATAAACAATTATATCAAATTCAAGCCTACATTTACATGCATGAAGACTGCTCATAACTTAATCTATCAGGGATGGATCATTTGTTGTTAATGTTGAATTTTTCTGTTAATATAGCACTGACAGCAAGGCAAATTCAATATTTAAAAGGCAGCAATCTACATTCGGATATGGACAACACTTTTTCTCCTTTCCTGCTATGTGATTATTCCCATGCAAGAGGAAGTTCCAACTAATTGATTTTCACACTTCCAAAAGTAAATTCCTCATGTCTGAATTTTCTAGATACAAAACCTAGGTATAATAATCCTAATTGTTGATCCTACCTTGAAATAAGTACCTTTAATCCACCATTGGATCTTGCTTTAAATAAACATGGGGTCTTGCTTGAAGTGTCAAAGTTTATTCATCTATTCCTTGCTATTATCAATAAGACATAATAGAATAAAGGAAAGAGCAATGCACCTTGTGAGTCATCTGAAGAACTGCCTTGGTATTGATGTGCACGAACTTGTGGGCAAATACAAGAAACTGAACAACAAGAGAGCTATAAAAAGGATAATTAGCCAGAACATAGTTTTGCCAATGATCATTATATCCATAACAACTTTCTTTCGTGCTTCTTTTTACTAATGATCACACAGAATCAGTACCAGTCTTTTGCTTTTGAAGCAAGCTACCTGAAAGTGGAGACAATCGTTGATCCCTATCCCTAAGCATCTTATTCTCTGCCTCCAAATAATGATCCTCTTCGAGAGCGGGCATCATTTCGCCTTCTTCACCAATATTCCAAGGCTGTAAATAATCCAACCATAGATCAATAATGTGTGTAGCCTTCTTCAGACAAGCACCTACTGGCCAATAACTAAAAGCTCGTAATATAAACCTGTACAAAGGCCTCTGTAACAGAAGGGACCATGTAGCAGGCACAACCAAACTACTCCATGGCAAGGAAAATGACCTCAATCTCAAGGTATCCATTTGTGATGCAGCTCTCCATCCAGAATTCAACTCTTCTTGAGGACAACACAAAGTACTGCTTACATAATTGACCAGTATTTTCACAGCCTCTGTGATTTCTACACTGGGGAGACCATACCTATGATATCGATTATTAACAGGTAACAAAATACCAAAAGACTGGCAAACCCGTGAAGGTAAGGGCGAAAAATCGTCATTCACTAACCAAAACTGTACAAAGGTATGAACAACAAACTCGGCGCGAGAAAATATCGATGGATTCTCCTCGAAAAAATGATGTACAGACACACTGGGAGCACAAAAATCAGATATAGGAACAAATTTGTGTAGATACAAATTCAGAAGATGCAAATAAGGGCTAGAATTGAACTTCACAGGCCTTCCATTGTCATGGCTACCGTGCAAACTATGCAGAGAAGACGGCCATTTCTCGAAACGAGACCGGGAAGCCTTCTTAAACCCCAATTTCATTTCATCCGAATCCGAACGATGCATAATATCATTATCTTTGCATACAGCGTAATAAGCAAACCAAAACATAAAATACTCAAATGCATTCAACTGCACCTGAAATCCTCCTCCATGGCCGTCCTCCTTCAATCGGTCTTTAAATAAAGCAGGGCAGACTTCAAATAAGATATACAAACCCCTCTCCGACTGAAGCATGTGACGAATCCACGCCGGAAGGCGCTCGGATGGAAACACATAGCGAACCACATTTTCCTCGTTTGCGGCAAAGATTGATGAAAACAAAGCTCCAGACGGTGAGAGAAGATTTACGACCGCATTCGCGGAATGCTCAGAGGTCTGCGCGATCCATCCGCCAATGCCGGACGGCTGTAAGACCTCCTCGAAGCCGAAGATCTTGCGGAGCAGAATGGGGAAGCATGTTATGTAAAAATTCCTGGTCTGATCCCAGCTGTGCCTATCGATGAAGGATTCCACGACCCGGCATGAATTCAAAATATCAGACGATGATGAGGAAGCATTCAATAACAGCGAACTTAATTCTTGGGCTTCGAAAGAGAAATCTGTCGAAGGTGAAGAAGACACAGCCATTGCACCTCAATTTTACAGTCTCTCTACTGATCCGGTCGGAGGCTTAAATCCCGAGATAAACCCCTTGAATCTTCCTGAACCCTCATGCAGAACCACTAAACCCTACACTACATCGGATCGCAGCACTCACTGATCTAGTATTATAGGCATTCGAAGGTGGGGATACTCTTCTCTTTATTTCAAAATATTTGCACCGCCTTAAGTAGCTTTTCAACTTTTGCCATTTCCCTCGAAGGACGTTAGTGTGGGGTGGGGAAATTATGTTGTTTTTGAGGAGTTTTTTGGTTTCTGGGGACAGGGCCACTCTTTATGTGACCATCCGGGCAAGCGAGGCGGTAATCTTAAGTTCTTGCAGGGATATCTTATCTCTTATGGATTAATATGATTATTGATACTCTCTTATGAATTACTTACATTAGTGATAAGGATAGGGGATTAAAAATTTAAATATAATAATAAATTATATAAAAATAAATAAAAATTTGATGGGGTGTTGAGATGTGTGTTAGGTTACTGAGCGGATTTGTTATTCCGTTGTCACCCCAAACATTAAAGAGAGGGATAGTGTCACCCACATTTAATGATAATGCATTGTTTTAATTTGGAAATCTTTGAAACTTTCTCAATTTCCTACAATTGTTGGGGTCAAATTGATGATATTTGGTGTCAATGTCGTGTTGTCGGGTTATCTATGGGATATTTCCTCTGCGGCTTCTATAGTAGTTCCTTAAGCAACGTGGAAGGTCCAAGTTGTTCTTCCATGTTGGTTTGGCCTTCCATCCTTCACTCCATTTCATGAGCTAGACTATCTACATTTTCCAAGTATTGGCAAGGTTGCATATGGCCCGCATACCCACTGGTGGGAGTACCTACACTTAAACTCTTCTAGGTTTATGGGAGCTCAACTCCAACAAGTATACTAGTATTGTCTTTGCTCTTAATTTTTTCCACTGGGTCAGCTACATTTATATTACTTTGGTTTGCTTGGTTTAGGATTCTTTGGGGAAGGTTCAACGTGTTATCTAGGGGTGAGGTAGCCTTGTCCTCCTCCTGCCTACGACAATCTTCCTCACATTGTGTCTTGGTTTTACCATTCCTTTGCAACTCCTTTAGCCTTTGGTTTACCTTCCACCTTTATCCCTAAAATCCTTCATTTTGTACATTGTGCATTGGCCTCACTTTGGTTTTCAATCCCCTAAAATCCTTTTGTCTTTCGAGACTTCACCAATTAGGTTCACTCGCCTCATTATCACCGTGCCTCAACAATGGATGTGGTCGAGACGTGGCTCTGATGGTTAAGGCCCTTTTGGCAAACCCTGTGCTCAGTTGCAAGCCCTAATTGTTGTTTACCTCTTCAATGCAACTACCCCCCCCCCGCCTTCCCACGAGAAGTCCAGGATGAAATTGTTAGAAAGTCGATAATGGCAGCTTATTGTACTTATTTTCCTTTAACTTGATATTTGCTTGTGAATCTTAATTATCTTCTTTGTGTTCTTTAGTTAGATCTATTCATCAAACAATGTCAAGAACAATAATAACAACAATAGACACATATATTGGCTTTCTTCTTAAAATATGCTTCAAATGATATACAAAGACCCAAACCCTAGACCAATCCTTCTCCTAGTACCAAGTCATCCCTTCCTTAAATCCTTCCTTGATTCTACACCAAAATGTTAGACACTGCAACTTTGACCTGCCAGCTTCAATACTGCTACCCAACCTGCAACTTCGACCCTGCAATTTCGACCTTAAAGCTTCCAAGGAAACCCTAGAGCAGCCTCCTCTTGGGACCTTCCTAATAGCAAGACAACTCCTTATGATTTCTAGATCAAGTATACTTCCTTCTAGTTACAAGATGTTGCACTTCATCTTCCTACAACTCAGACCTGTAACTTCACTTCTTCCTGCAGCCCAGAAACCCTAGAATTTCGCACGTGTGAGAGAGATAGAGCCCAAAACAAAATATTTATGTCCTTCTTGTGCTTTCTTGGCCTTCACTCTTCTTTTCCTGCTCTTCCCAGCTATAGATCGAACTCTTTCTTGTAGATTGAACTTGTTGAGTGAGTTTTTCCAAATTAGGTTGAATTGCTTCCTTTTATATCCTTCTCAAGGGGTCGAATTCTCTCCTTTAGGCCGACTTGATTTTCCCAGGGTCGACTTGTACTTTAGGAGCTTCCAAGATTTTCTAAACTCAAAAATAATTATTTTTACAAATATATTTTTGCCCATAAGGGTCTTATAAACATGATGTTGACTCCTTTGACTCGAGACAGTAAATCCTAAGACCTAACAAACCCTATAAGCATGAACATGCTTTACCTAAAACACAATCAATAATGAGCATGAAACCCATGCTTTAATAATAATATATTTTCTTTTCTTTTCTTGTTTGTTACATAGGATACATATTGAAATGAGTACAACAATTATGAAGACCGAAACTAGTTACATTTTCAATAATCCCTCTTAATTAGGGAGGTATTCATAATTGTACACTCAGTACAACATCATATCTCAAATTGAAGAGTTATCACAAAAAGAGTCGGATTGATAAGCCATATTGTAAGCATCATCATCATGACCAGCATTGTCTCTTAGGCCTAACTAGACAATCTCTTCTTTAATCAAGAGCATTATGTTGGGAGGCTTTATGTGTGATACCGCACTACCTCTACAAGGCACATACCCCATCTGGATGTCTATAAGATATGTCCTATTAGGACTATTCTTATCTTGGATCTCGAATCTTGAGTCCTCAAAGAATATCAGTCCTCTTCGACCACTCTTCACTTGGATACTTATCACATCCTCAAACAGTGTTGGTCCCTTTCCTTTCTTGAATGTAATATCATCAAGGAAACCGCAAATTCTTATCCAATTCTCTACCATTCTCTCTTCATCACTTGAAGAGGATAATGTACAAGTGATGTCCCACATCACTCCCTCTCAACAAAAGACAACATCCCTATTCTCCTTTAATCTTGAGAATAACCCCCTCTAAAAAATAGAGGAGATCTAGACTTCCCTTTTATTTGAGAAGTCATCATCACAAGCCTTACAATTTGCCTTCATAAGAGTATTAGCTACCAGTTCTTCATAGTTTTCTGGCTCCCTCTTTCCTCTACATCATCGAGCTTTCTTTCTTTCAAGATATCATGGAGCCACCTTCTCTCTTCAATCTTGTGACAAGTTTCAGGGTACCTTTCTTGCTTATCACTTTCATATTAAATATGAAGGCATTGCATTGAGCTTTCCCAAACTTGAAGCTTGATCATGGCTTCCTTATAAATGTGATATTCTTTAACCTTCAGGTTATCTTATCATACTTCTACCATCCCTTTCCAAATTAACATTTCTTGAAATTACAGCTTTCCAGTACCAAATATTGAGCTTCCCTCAATATTCTTCATCCATACAATTGCACTTGCCTCAACTACCATCATATATTCCTGCGACATTCTTCCAGGTAGAAAAATAATATGTTAACCAAATAACCAACAATAATGAAAATTAGACTTGCCTCGTTATGATGACCTTCTCATTCCATCAACATCCTCATGATCCATCTCCATATGAATCTTCCTTCATGCATCAAAGTGCCAAAGGATCGAACTTTATTACCAAGTTACAATTTTTCTTCTAGGGACTAGACTAGATGTTAATCATCGTTATACATATATTTTAGAGAAAGTCTTAAATTATTTACACATCCTTAAGTAAGCCAAATCATATTCCTTTCAAGCATCATATATCCATATACATTAGCATATTTTATGACCAACTTTCTTTCACAAGATTCTATACACAAGAATCTTATCTAGAGTTTTAGATCCAACATGCATTCCTATGCTTTCATCCAATCATTTAGATATTCATATATCTCGCAAAGAGCCTACATCCTGACCATTGCATTCTTTCATCCCTTTACTAGTATTGGTTCCACATTACATGGAATGTCTACTTAACCTTGCCATGATGATTTTTCCAAAGACCTTCAAAAAACAATGGTCTTTCCTGAATCATGATGATTCAACTAAGCAGGATGATATCTTCTAATATAATGTTAGATAATGCTTGGATGGTCAATATGCAAAATGGTTTATCTATCCATCTATCTAGATGATCTCTACAAAGAAACTTAATCATGTAAATTCTATACATGCTACTATCATATGCTTCTTTCTAAGATGTTAAACAAAACATATTATCCTAAAATAAATATTAAGCTTCACAGAGAGCCGGACAGTCAATGAACCTTCTTTAGTAGTAAAGATCCTTCACTTCTTCCTTCTTTGCCTTCTTCTCAGGTTCTCCCATTGCTTCGGCCACATGAGCTTCATTCCTTTCCTTTATCTTATTGTTATGCTAGTTTGGAAAGTCTCACTAGTTTGGAAAGTCTCACTAGGAAGCATGTGAATGAGATATTATGGATTTCAAAAGAGAAATCATGTTATTCAATCCAATAGAAGCAAGTGGATTGGTGCTACTTGAGACTCCATAAGCTCTAAATCAATTGGTGAAAGCAAGAAGTCTAAAAGATAAATGCAAAGAAAGGAATATCCATCTATGTACAAATCTACAATAAATAAATTCAAAACTATACAGTGTTTCCATATAGACAATGTTAGGTCCCTATAACACTAGTGATTCCCCCATTACTAGTGTCATTGTGGCCCTTACTGTTATTGTTGTGCCCTTATTGTCCCCATATTGTTATTATTGTGCCCCATAGAAGCCCACTATTGTTATTTTTGTGCCCTTATATTATTATTGTTATGTTGACTTTGATTATATTGTGACCCCTTAGACTCCTATATATAGAAATGAGGCTTTGTCATTTGTATCATCCAATAATTGTTCTTTTGTGTAATGTAAAGGAGGTTGCCCCCTCGAAGAGGCTGATTTCTAAGTTGTTGATCTATCTTTTCTATCTTTTTGTGAGTTGGTTTCATAACAGACAACCTAGGTTCGAACCCTAAAAGGTGTAGGGTCTTTGTGAGTGTTTGTGAGGGAATGTGTTTGACATCACATAATTGGATTCCCTTCATCATCAAAGAGACATGTGTCCCAAAAGTCAATTTGGTTTAAGTGGATGTTAATATGATACATTGTATATTTTCTTAGGGTAGTAGCACAATTGGAAAAAATCATGTTGGCAAGCCCTTGTGTATCCAAGTGATCGAAAGTTCAATCCCCCAGACATATCTCACCAATTGAACTTAAAAAAAATATGATACATTGTATATTGCAAAGCCATTAAGTTAAGTAATGACCTTGGCTAACCCAAATATTTAATTAGAATTTAAGCTCAAACACAACATTAGAAATGAAACCTTCACTCTAGATCTAAGGATATAGGGGTCAACATTGGATATTGGATACAAGACAAGGTGATCAAATGTATCTCTTGGACTAGCATTTTTTACAAAGGAATACAAATTTTAATGCTTATATTAACATGTATGTATAATATAATAATGAAATAGTCACTCTTTAGTTCATGGATAAAAGTGTTGGTGTGGAAGGAAATCTCGAGGGATGTGTCACTATAGTCATAAAAATTGCATTTATTGTGGCACATGGAGAACTTATTAATTGGGTGTAGCTTTAAAAATGGATAGGAGTGTTATCCTCCCCACCTAACTGCAATTCCTACAAATGACATATTTAGTGATTAATGAGTATATTGTTGTAATAATTTTGAACCCTGTGTTAAGAAATTGCCCACTTTTTCTAAGAGATCTAGATGGGTAAAGTGAATGGGAAAACTGGGAATCTTACCCATACTAGAGTAGTCATCGGCAACATAGTGAGAGGATTGAAGTTGGGAAACCATGGCTTCACTAGAAGACCAACTCATCCCCAAAACCATGGACCTTGGTCAAGGATTTTTTTCTTATCCTCAAGACATTTGAAGATCACCACAAAAAAACATGGGTCTACATCCACCCAAACCGGCGTTCATCCAATCCTATCATAATCGAACAGAAAAACGCTACTTTTTCAATAGAAAATGGGGAATAAAAGTATCACCCAAGGATAATGACCATCGCATCAAGCGCTCAATCATAAGGGAGGAGCAATAATTTGACAATCACACGTCCTTGATTTCTGTTGATTTAACTCTGAACACTCACGTAATATTCTCTTGCTTGGCGAATTAAGCACCACTGCATGGAATGGACGAGGATTGAGCCGAACCCTGGATGAAGCCCACTTCATTCTCATCTAAACACAAAACTATATATACGTCAAAGCTATTACAATAGATTCTGACTGTCAACACCTCGAGGTTCTGTTTATATGTGGCTACCTTTTATGGTTACTATTGAATGTGTGATTGGCAATAGTAATGGCAACTTAGGGCTGCCAAATTTCCTTCGATTCCCTCACTACATCCTAACACAAATAGTTGTTCAATGCCTTGGGTGTCTTTCAAAACTGGTAGGCAGCGTCTTCTTTGATATTTCTCGATGGTTTTAATTCCACTACAATCACAACTTTCATTTACATAAACTTCGTGTTTTCGCACGAGCGACGATTGTTCCAAGGTGAAATGTCACTTGGATGGTTTCAATGTTGTTGACCCATCATAACTAACTAACGGATATGCCCATTACAATTTTATACCACCCCATTATCAATATCAATTATGCATGGGAACCAATTAAAGCAACTTTTCACATTAATTTTATATGAGCATGAGAACATGTGTTAACAAGCAGCCCATAAAGCCTCATTTTGAATGCCATAGTCACTTAGAAGGAATTCCTCTTGTAGTAGCATCCTCCCTACTAAACTTTGCTAGTGCTAACATTAGAACCACCATTACAACAAGATATCTTTCTAGTGTTGACAACACCATTATAGTAAGATACCTCAAGAGAGATGGAAAATTTAAAAAGTATGATAGTAATACTTATCCAGAAGATGGTATTGAAACTAGTAATTGTTCACGAATCCATAAGATTGTAAGGTCATTCTCATTATCATAATCATTGTCATCATCATCACCATCATCCTTGTCATTGTTATTGCCATCATTACATTATCATCATAATCACCATTCATGCCATCATCATCATCATTATGGACATTGTTTGCAATTGTTCATAATTGTAGATGTTGTAAGAAATATCATCAACCCAAAAAATGTGATCAGTGCTAGAAAAGGGTTGTTTAGGACACATTGATATACGTAAGAGAAATAACAACTCTATTTTTGACAGATGATCGATGATCATCATCATCACCACCATTATCATCGTCATTGTCATTTTTATCATCCCCATCATCATCATTAATGTAATTTCTATCGACATTGTTGTAATCATGCATCATCATCATTCATGCCATTATTGTTTTTGATGATGACCTGGATGAAAATGATGATCATGACACCAAAGATAATGCTTATGATTATGACAATGACAACATCTAAAATTGGGAAGATTCGCCAACGTCATTAGCATCGTCATCATCATAATCATTGCCATCATCATCATTGTCATTGTAACCACTATCGTCTTTATCATCATAATCACAATTCATGTCATCGCCATCATCTTCATTTTCATCATTGTCAATATTATTGACATTGTCATCAATTGTTCATAATTGTCAATGCCATAAGGAATATCATCAATGCAGAAAATATGATGAGTGTTGGAAAAGGGATGCAAAAGCGAACATAGAAATGGGGGCAACAATAGAAGTAAAATTGGATGAAAAGTGGATACAACATAAGTAGATGCACAACAACATGAAAAACCTGACACAAAAGTGGATGCAAAAGTAGATGCAGTTGTCAATGCAAACTTGGATGCAAACATGAAGGCAAAAGTGGAAGCAAACATGGGTCCAATGGTAGGTGTAAAGCTTGGCACAAATTGTGGTGAAACAAATGTGGATGCAACAACGGAAACAAAAGTATATGCAAAAATGGATGAAACAAAAGTGGATGCAATAGGGGATGCAAACGTGGAAGCAAATGTGGTTGCAATGGTAGGCGCAAGATATGGTGCAACAAAAGTGGATGTAACAATAGACAAAAAATATGCAAAATAAGATGCAAAAATGGATGTAAAAGTGGAAGCAAACATTGATGCAACAGGCAAAACAAAATTGGATGCAAAAAATGGATATAATGTAAGTAGATGCAAAAGTAGATACAAAACGAGATGCAAAACCCAATGCATAAACCTGACATAAAAGTGGATGCAAAAATAGATGCAATATTTGATGCAAAAGAGGATGTGAACATGGATGCAAAATTGGAAGCAAACGTGGATACAACAGTGAGTGCAAAACATGGTGCAAATTGTGGCATAACAAAAGTGGATGTAATGATAGATGCAAAAAAAGAATCAAAGTATGATGCAAATGAAGATGTAAAAAGGGATGCAAAAAGTGAAATTTAAAATGGGTGCAACAGTGGATGCAAAATTGTGTGCAAAAGTGGATGCAGTAGAAGTCGATGCAAAAGTAGATGCAAAACGAGACACAAAACCCGATGCAAATCCCGGTCCAAAATTGGATACAAAAAGGGATGCAAAAATAGATGTAGTAATTGATGAAAACCTAGACGCAAATGAGGATGCAAACGTGGATGCAAAATTATAATCAAAAGTGGGTGCAAAAGGAGGTGCCAAACTAGGCGCTAATTGTGGCACAAAAATATTAGATGCAATAGTGGGTACAATAATAGATGCAAAAGAGGATGTAAATATGGATGCCAAACAAGAGGGAAAAGTGGATGCAACAAAAGTAGATGCAAAATTTTATGCAAAACTAGACACAAAACACGATGTAAAACTTGGCACAAAAGGGATGCACAAATGGATGAAAAAATGGATGCAAAAAATGATTTAAAAAAGGATGCAAAAGTCGATGCAAAAGTTGATGCAAGTGTAGGTGCAAAAAGTGGATGCAAATGAGGATGCAAAAGTATGTCAAACAAAATTAGGTGCCAAACTTGATGCGAAACCTGGAACAAAACCTGGTGTAAAGGATGACACAAAACTTGGCATAAAATTTGGCGCAAAACGTGGTGCAAAACCTATTGCAATACCTGGTGCTAAACTTGGTGTAAGATTTGGTGCAAAACTTGATGCAAATTTTGTGTCAAGTTTTGCACCATATTTGATAAATGGATTCAAATAGCACCAAAAATGGTCTCTAGATGCAAAAAAAGAAGTAAAAAGGGACGCTAATCGCTGGTTTTGTTGTAGTGAAAGTACTTGGTCAATAAGCCTATTTTAGGAGGAAAAAATTGTAGATGGCTATTATTATTTTAGGAGTATGATTTTGAAGTTGTTGTTGATCTAGCAAGACTAAATGATGGACCTAATAATTTTTCATGATTAGAGACATGAGAAGAACCAACGAATATAGAGGATAATCTTCCTAATGTGCAGTTGTTTACAATCAGGATAGCAGATGATCACTTCGCTGATATTATTCAGTTCTTAATCATAGGGATTTCTCCTTCAAAATACACTACACAACAGAAGAAACAATTGGTGGTTAAGGCAACAAATTTTCACTGATTGTAGGACATTTGTATAAAATGGGACCAAATAAAATACTACACAGGTATGTTTCTAAGCACAAAAGAAAGATAATTTTAACAGAAGATCATAATGGCACAGCTAGTGGACATTATGTAGGGAAAGATACTCTGCAATTTGTTTTAAGAGAAGGACTATGGTGGCCTACACTACACAAAGATGCAAAGGAGTATTGTTGAGCTTGTGATATGTGTCAAAGAACAAGAAGACCTTCAAGGAGTGATGAGATACCCCTAGTGCCACAAGTAACTTTACAGCCTTTTGACAAATGGGCTATTGATTTTCTTGGACCTATCAATCCACTAGGGAAAAGGACTAGTGTGAGGTGTATAATCACTGAAAATGATTATTTGACAAGGTGGGCTGAAGAAAAACCAGTGAAGGATTGCAATGCAGAAACTTCTACGAATTTCATCTTTGAACACATATTGTCCAAATTCGGGTCCCCAAAGATATTGATGAGTGACCAAGGGTCACATTTCTTGAATAAGACCATTGAAGCATTAATTGAGGAATTTCAAGTTTACCACCAAAATAACACTCCTTATCATCCTTAGGAAAATGGAACTTGGGAGGCATTCAATAAAATTTTGGAGAATGTACTGACCAAGGTATGAAATATGAATAGGGATGACTGGGATCTTAGAATTCCAACAATATTATGGGCTTATAGGACTACATGAAAAATGTTGATAGGTCAGGAACCCTTTAGGTTGGTTTATGGGAAAGAAGCTATGATTCCTATGGAATACATTGTCCATAGTCTAAGAATTGTAGCTTTTACAAATATGGTAGACCCCGACATAATGGAAGAAAGAATGCCGCAGTTATTCGATCTGGAAGAAGACATGTTTTTATCAAGATTTCATCAATAAGTGAAAAAAGAAAGATAAAAGGACTAGCATGATAGGCACATTAAGAAAAATAAGTTAAGTTTTAGGTAGGAGACCTTGTTCTCCTCTATGATAGTATGTGAAATTTCCAAGAAAATTAAAAACAAACTAGTTAGGCCCATATGTTATTAATGAATATTGAATGAGAAAGTTTTAGAAGGATTTATGGAAGTAGCTGTCATAGCAAAAGTTGATATGCCCACAACATCACCAGTCATACGACCCGTAGCAGCAACACCCTCAGTAGCAGCATCGACGCTGCAGAAACAACAAAAATATTCAAGAAAGGAGAAAAATAAGGAAGAAAGATCCAAAAATAAGCAAGACAAGAAGTCTGCCAAACCTCTGAATCATAAGAAACAATCAGAGTAGGTCATCATTGAGGAAGAAGAAGTGGAAGAAATATAGGCGAACGAAGAGGGCACAATGTTCATCTCACTTCTAACCTCATATATTCTGTCAAGGAAGTTGAACACTAAGCTTGTAAAGGATGCCAAAGATGCGAAGTATGGGACATTCACACCACTATTGCCGGAGGATGTGTTGCTTAAAGGAGAGATGTTAGGAAATATTCCGTAGCTAAAGTTTATAGACAATGATTTTAATGACTGAATGAAGTACCCAAAATTCGTGCCAGACCGATACTTGTAGCAAGTTCACTACCCAGACAATGAGGTCATGATGTTGGAACCAAAACAGTGGGAAAATGGGTTGGCATAGTCATGGCTACTCAACATGTTGAATGTGCTACAGTTCGGCAGGAGTTCAATGAACACAACATGTGTGCACCAATTATTGGTGTTAATTCATGACGAACACTTGTGGATGGGGGAAATATCCCCATAGGTGAAATGATGATTTGGAGAGTCACAATTCTACCATACCAAGGGCAGAATCCCGCATAGGAGTTCGTGGGGAAGGACTAGGACCATGCCTTGGAAGAAATCATGAAGCATAAGTAAGGGTTGGCCAAAGGAAACGGGGCTATGATATAAAGTCTATAAGTGGCCAAGAAGTCTACTTCGCAACACATATTCTGGCTCACTAAAAAGTTTTAAATAAATATATTATCTTAGATATCAATTTTTGGGATTCAACTGTGTTAAGTAAGTCATTCATCTATGACCATTTCCATGAGAGGTAGTTGTAACTGATTAATTTCTCATGATTTTTGAATAGTCCACTTAGCACTCATTGCATCAGGTGATTCTCACATGGGTGAGGAAGTGGGATCACCCGATGCAATGAGTGCTAAGTGGACTATTCAGAAATCATGAGAAATTAGTCAATTACGACTACCTCTCATGGAAATGGTCATAGATGAATGACTTACTTAACACAGTTGAATCCCAAAAAATGATATCTAATACAATGCACTACGAAAACCCCTCAATACTTAGAATATATTATCTACATATCTTTTCTTTTTCTATGAGAAACTTCAAATTTCTTTTCATATGATTTATGAATAAGACAAGTAGGAGTAACTGTAAATGGTTGTGGAACACAACTACTACACAACCACCACAAAATGATGGAAATTGTGAAGCTAAAGGAAAACTTCTTGCATTTAGAAATAAGTTGGTGGATGGAGGTGGCATATTTTCTTCATGATCACTTGAAATATTAGCCTCTAAACACTCTAAAATTGTGGCTCCATCCTTAAAAAGTTAGCCTTTGGAATGTTGTCTCAAGGCATATGTTTTATCATTATTTTCCGTCTCACAATAATGAGACAACTACCTCAAGTTGTAGTACATGTAAAAAAAGCATTCAACATGGTCTACATTCAGGTTGTTTCTCTTCACATTGTGGATGAAACTATAGGTTCCCTGTAACAACCTTGACCAAGACCCCCTTGAATCATAATACAATTATAGGTGTGAAGCTAAGCTGGTGAACCTGAAACTCATGGAGGCTGGTATGCCTCTATGTGTATATACATGATAGGCCAGTGCGTCGAGTTATGAATATAGTTAAGGCCAATGTGCCTATGCAATGGGTCTGAGTACCATGATTAATCAGGCTGGTGTGCAAAGAATTTTTGTTGGGTAGTCTTCCTGTGTGTATGTGTATATCTATGTGTTGGGGGTTGATGTGTTCACATGTACAAGTTTTTAAGTGCTATGAGGTTGGAAAGCCTAAATGTGGTAAACAAGTTTAATTTATGCATATTAATAAACACATAATGGATATAGGCAAACCTAGACAAAAAAGTACAGGGGTCAATGGCAGGGTAGACCTTATGGGTCTCACTAGTGAGAGATCAGTTGGTAGGCGACATGACAACCTGATGTGGCCATGTGGGAACCTTGCTAGACCATAGACATCATGGCAGAGCCACATAGGTCGCAAAGGGGGTGCCACATGGAAGTGCCTTGCTGACATGGCCTGGGTTAATGGGATGCGCTTTAAATGAGGATCACTTTCAACCCAAGAGTCAGGTTGAAATAAAATTTATATCTCTAGAAAGCTCTCGATGAGATGAACACTATGGTGGTAATGGTTTTGAGTTTCATAAAATTTGGAAAAAGAAGATTTTTGGTAACCCCATCTTCACAATAGATCTTGAAGATTGGGTTAATTTTAAACATAACACTTCCCACAACCTAAAAAGGTAGGAGCGATTATTACAAATACTTCCCTAAAAATAGTAACCAAAATAAACCCCTATTATTATTTTGAATATATAATATCTATAATTAGTAATATACCTTAGAGAATGTTAATAGAATAACAACGACGATATATTATTATTATCTGAAGTATCATGTGAGAGGAGCTAGAAATAAGTTGTGCTACCCATTTTGTATGAGGATGTATTTTTGAAGAAGTTAAAGGTTTATGTTTTTTTAATTGATTTTTATTTTTTATCTTTTTATTTATATAAATTATTTGAGAAATTAATTAAAATTTGATCAATTTTTTTAATTTTAAACTCAAATAGAATTTTGACTTTTACATAGTTTATATTCAAATTTCTAAAAAAACAGTTATTACATATAAAAATAATATAAATACTTTTTATCTATGCTTTATATTATTTTATGTAATAGACAAATTAAAAAAAATTAAGTAAATTAAATTTACAATGAATTAATTCCAAATAAGTTATTAATATTTTATTAAATTTTGAGTCTCAAAATGATTAATTATGTTAAATATATTAATTATAATATTCAATAATATAATTTGAATGAGTTTCAAGGGTTCAAAACCATACGGGTAGAATATGATATGTATGCCTTCATTCAAGAAGCGAGGTGGGTCCATTATTCCACAAACATTATTCCACAAACAAGGGTCTCATACACCAATTTGGTATTTGGCTTGGCCTTTTATCTTAAAATTGGATGATGATAATAATAATAATAAAACAACTTATGAAAAAAAATTAAGAATAAAAGTTATTTTTAAAAAATTAAATTATTTCAAAACTTATTTAAGCTCGATCAAACTTACCACAATTCCAAAAATAACATACCAATAATGAGTAAATCATTTTTCTATTTAATAAACAGAACCCAATATAAAATCATATAATAAATATAAATATAAATTATTATGGTAAATAAAATAATGCTCATAAGTAAATGCTTATTTGAAAATATAAAGAACTTTTATTAATGGGGCCACCGTCATACAATTTGATATCTATCTATTTATAGGAGGGCCTTTTTCGCTTGAGATGCAAGATTTAGTAACCGCGTATTGTTTGCGAAGGAGAGCATATGTGACTGAATGAAGCAGAAGATATGGCGTTTACAGTTTGCGAGATGAAATACCAACTTCAGTTTGTTATGTTTTTCCTTTTGGTTGGGAGTGGTCATTTTGTCACGCCCATCAGACCAACTGGTACGTCTATCTTCTTAATTCTTATTTCAGTGTTTTTCGCTTGTCATTTTCAAGCTGGTAGGTTTAGGGTTTTCTAAGATAAAAATTAAAAATAGAAATTCCTAATTTAAAAATGAAAACCTGGTCGTAATTTTAATATATGCTGACCTGATACCATGGCTAATATTTTTTTGGGATGGGGAATTGGGTTTAGGTCCGGTGTCGAGTATTCAACCCAAGGAGATGGGTGGCAAAGATGGATGTAAGCTGACGTGGAGCGAACCAACAAAATTTGTTGGTAAGGGTATGACCAGACATGTATTTCGGGTGATAAATGATTGTAAATCTTGTGTAGCTGAAAATGTAATTGTGGAGGTCCGCCCCAAAAATCCTAATGCTGGAGCCAATCGACCAGTGCTTTTCGCTGTGGCTGATCCCATTTTTCCAGGATCCTCCAGAGTTAACACCGTCGACATTCCTACCTTATTTCAAATTGCTGAACTCTCTTTTTGGAATGTGGACTATGTGTGCTGAGTAAACTTGTAAAGTAGCATCACAGAATAGGTCTAGTTTTTCAAGATATTGAATCGTATAATTACTTCTGGTATTTTTCTCAATTTGTTGGATAAATGTATATCACTTTCTACGTGAAACTGAAGTGGGAAGCGAACTTAGTTCTGTATTTTCCATCTCAATTGATTTTCGTTATCTAATATCCATATAGGTACCTTATAATATCAGCAGTTGAACTCTTCACTTTAGGTATGTTTACATACATTTTGAGATTTGCTGAGTCATTCATGGTGATAAAGGTTTTTAAATTAGTTTATATATATAGATAACTTTGGTGAGTGCTTTGATGATAATATGTTAGTTATTTTTCAGAATTAAAATATAATGAAATATTTTTTTTTATCATAATTATTTTATTTATTTTAAAAATGAGGTTAAATATAAATATATTATTTAAAAATTTTGAACAATCTAGAATTTTGTTAGATTTAAGTATTTTGTGATTCATATTGTAAATAGTAATGTTTTTTGGATTAATCATTAGGATAGTCTGTAACTTATTTTAGTTCTAGTTTTTTACATAAGAACTAATGTTAATGGTTTGAATGCTGGAGAGTAGTTGAGAAATATTCAAATATATCCATAAATGATGAAAAATAATTTATATCTCAAATTTATATGAAGAGATTAACATAAAATCTCTATGTAATTTAATGAAATAAGCCTCCTCATCATTAATCATCATAAAATAGTGGATGGGCTTTACTAGTTTGTACACAAACATCATTAGTGAATACATCATACAAGGTTTTGGACACATGATTGTGACATGATTCACAATCATTGTGGAATGATACTAAAGGTAGGATTATGATCCTCCACATTTCATGTTCATAAATTATGGAGGAAAATCAAATATTCTAGGTTTTTTTCTAGTATCTTACCAATTATTGAGGCCTCAATAACCTCTAAAGTCAACTAGCTTAAGGTTCTCCTATTTTTTTTTAATTCAATTTATTTTGAAATATTTCTTCATAAGGGTGAATCCAGTGAGGTCGTTCACATTTTTTGGAAAGGACCCTAGGTGGAAGGCAAACAAAAATAACTTGTTGGAGCTATTGGAGGGCTAAAATATTGCTTGATATAGTTATAAAACAAACCTCTATCAAGCTGAACCTGCAGTTACTTAGGCTCTTGATGGAGCTATTTTTCATGGTAATTTGTGCTAATCTTATGGAACTCCTTTAGCTTTTTAAATAGCATTTCCATGGTTTTGCAAGCATTTTTTGCACAAACTGTGCCCAAGACAGCTCGACTAAGGAGTGTAACCGAGAAATAGAGCTCGACTAAGGAGTGCAACAGAGAAATACAGAAATAGAGCTTGACTAAGGAGCCCAAAGCTGAGCATAGAGGGTGACCAAGGAGCACAAAGCTTGACCCTGGAGCATAGAGCTTGACCGAGGTGAGGACCGTAGGGGCAGTTGAAAAATGTCGAATGATCGAGGTAGCTATTTTGCCATTGAATGCTTCTTATAATTTTTTTTTGCTTGCAAATGAAAAATGCATATAGAAAGCTTGTTTATTCCTTGATTCATTTTAAATGAAAACCACCATAGGAAAATAACCATTGAAAACACCATTGAAATCCAACACAACAAAACCATCATTGAAAACCACCTCATGAAACAAAAGGATAACATTCTTTTTTATATGTTTTCTGAATGTAAAATGTTCTTTCACAATAATCACCATAATTAGATTTGCTAAACCTATTTCTAGTATTCTTACAATTCTTTTGGATTCTTACTTCCCAAATTAGACTTGGAAACCTATGTTAGGAAAAGAAATGATGATTTTTCCCTCCAAGCAGCTAGTGCTAAATCAACTTGAAACAACCACAACATACAACTATGTGGTACATGACTTTGACATTGTTGAATTGTACCCTTTTTTTTAGTATATATATATATATATATATATATATATATATATATATATATATTATAGGTTCACACATGGTAAATATTGTATATGTTTTAATGATGGTATTTATATGTTTTTGTAAAAGTGTTTTTTTCTTAAGAGTAGACATTGCCAAATGGTTAGGGCATCCTCACTCGGAATCTACTTTAATAAAGTAATATTGAATACTTTAAAGTAGGTTTAATGTGATCATAGATATGGTTGGATACACCATGTACCATGAGATTATTTTTTAAGACTTATATTATCAATTAGCAAATACTTTGAGAGAAAATTTGATGTCCAAAGTCTTCTGGATTCTATAAATATGATGTATTTCATTACATTATTTATATTGTGCTTTGACATTCTAATATTGAAGCCTGTAAGGACCCTACTCCTACTCCTGTGAGCACTGTAGAACCCAATTCTTTTATCCTACGTACTTTGATATGTCTCCTAAAATTGCAACACCCCCTCTCAAATCCTTACCAAAACACAAGTTAAGAGGAGATGGTGACCATGCTAACCCAAGATCCAAAGTGTTGTTATGGAAATGGGGTCTAAAACTTTATATCTTTTCAACTCACTTAGAGTCTTGGTTTGACATCACCATTGAGTTTGTCTTGTTGAGATGATTATGGTGATATAAACATTTACCTCAATCCAACCTTCATATCAAGAGATGTGACCATTACAATTCTAGCGAATTAGAGAGCACCACATTAACATTTTGGTCACGTGGCTATACCCACCTAGATAATCTCTATTAGAAAGGTTCAATTTGACTTGTGCCTCATTCCACACCCACCTAGATAATCTCCCTTATAAAGGTTCAATTTGACTTGTGCCTGAGTCAAATTGAGTAATTTGATTTTGCACATCAACAGGATGACTTGGATTGCAGTTAACTTGGGTGGCATGGCCTTGTCTACTAGTTAAACCAACCTCAATCCATGTTAACCCTGGATCTATCAAGCGTTGAGAAAGATCCAAGCTGCAAACCTATTTTTTGAGTTCAAAACTTGAGCAAAGGATTCCATCTTGAGTGATTTGACCCCTCTCGCGCATGATAGTTCTGAGGTTAAGATGGATCTAGGCTAGTTATATAATACTATATAATATTTATATTTGTATCTATTTGTCTCTTTATTATTCCATCTCTCTATCTCACCCCCAAACATACACATTCTCTCTCTATATCTATCTATCTCTCCCTCTCTATCTTCCCTCCCGCTATCCTCTCTCACTCTGTATCCATTTATCCCTTATCACTCCCCCTCCAACTCCAACTCTCTCTCCTTCTATCTCTTCAGTCCTTTCTCACTTATTTCCTCTCCGTCCCTTTCTCTCTCACCTCCCTCTATCTCCCCCTACCCCCTCTCTCTCTTCCCTTCAACCTTGTCACTAGCTCCCTCCCTCTCTCCTTATCTCTCTCCCCCCCATCTTTGTGTTTCCCTCTCTCTCTCATTCTTCCCTCGAAATTTGTCACTGTCTCCCTCCCTCTCTCCATCTCTCTCTCCCCTCCATCTTTGTGCCTCCCTCTCTCTCTTCCCCTTCTCTCCCTATCTATCTCCTCTCCCCTTCTTTTTTTCTCCCTCTCCTCTCTCCCTCAGTCTCTCTCCATCTCTCCCTTATCACTACCTCTCTCTCCCCCCCTCGCTCCCCTCTCTTAATTTTGACCCATTGTATTATGTTTAGGAAAGTATGTAAATTAAAAGAAACTTAATTGGTTGTAAAATATTGAACCTATACTTTGGATCAATCATGTCAACTAAAATACAAAAAATCATGCACTCCCTCTCTTCTATTATCGCTAGTCACTTTGCTTTCTCTCACCACTTAGATCCTTAAGATGGATATATATTGGTTTTTAATAATATTATTTATATTATATAAATTTCACTTCTTTGTAATTAAAGTATTCTCATTTTTAACTATAACAAAACCTTAATTTAATTTCTATGGGAATATTTTTAGTAGTAGTGAGGATACAATGTTTAGATATATATTAGAAGTAATTATAACTTTTTCCTTTTAGATTCAATTAAAAAATATTTAAAAATTAAATTAAAATAAAATATTTTCGTCAGGTGGTATTGACAACCCATGGTATTGGCCCATCATATTGTAACAAAGCCTATTCGCAAGTATCAATGGCAAAAGTGGGGGTCAATATCTATGGTTAAGAATCTTGTTATATTATTATAAAATATTTTGATTGTGAAATAAGTTATGTTTTTTGGGCATTTGGTATTGATAAGCATGATATTGTAACAAATCTTATTTACAAGTTGATAATATCCATGGTAAAGTGGGGCAATTTTCCATGGTTAAAAATATTTTCATACTGTTATTCAATATTTTGATTGTGAAATAAGTTTTTTTTTTTGGGCATGTGGTATTTATAAGCCATGATATTGGCCCATGGTATTGTAACAAAGCATATTTACAAGTTAATAATATCCATGGTAAGTGGAAATCAATATCCATGGTTAATAATATTTTCATACTGATATAAAATATTTTGATTGTGAAATAAGTTATGTGTTTTTGGCATGTGGTATCCATATTTAAGAATCTTGTAATGTTATAAAATATTTTGGTTGTGAAATATGTTAGGGTTTTTGGACATGTGGTATTGATAAGCCATGGTATTGTAACAAAGCCTATTAAAAAGTTAATAACAAAATTAAAATATAACAAATTGAATGTTATTATTTTTATTACATTAAATTTTTATTATTATTTTAGCCAACATTTAAATGTCTACACTCATCCTCAATACTAGGTTAATATTACTTTTAACTTTTTTTTACTACTTTTAACTTTTTATTGTTATTTTAGCCAACATTTAAATGTTTACACTCATCCCTCATATCATTTTTAACTTTTTATCTTTTATTTTTTAATGGGGCCCACATTTAAAATTGTTTACATACTTACATTACATCTAAACATAATCTATACTAGATTGTAGAGTGCGTCTTAGTAAATTTGAGTTTGCAGGCTTCCATTAGAGTTGTGTATGTAGTGATTGATAAAATTGACCAATATAGTTCACTTGAAGTAATTAATTAAGTCAATTGAAGGTCAGTTGATGAGTAGAATTATTGTGAGCTTAGTGATCTCTTAGTTAAACTAGTCAATCACCTAAAAATAACCCATACATGCATGGAATTTGAATTACCTATTGTAATTATCAATTGTATACTATTTGAGTGTACATGATTGGTATTGATGCATGCCAACAATCCTTGGGAATTGTGAAAGGAAATAGGGAATTACCCTATCTTTTAAGAATTGAATTTCTCAATAATTATGTAAGGAAATAGGTTGATAAAGGCTTGAGTTGGCTAAGTGTTTGCCACAATAGGAAAATTAGCAGACGGACATGTTTATAGTGTAGGGTGAGTGCAGGGTGTGCTTCAAGATTGAAGCAAAATGTTGTAATAGTTTCTCATTTTGATCTGATTAATGAAAAGTAGCGGAGGGTTTCTTTTCCTATTTGGGTTCCCCTGTAAATCATTGTGTTCTTATGGTTTTAATGGTTTCATGTCATTGCATTCGTTTATAAATTTTGTTTTTAATTCCGTAGAATTGTAGAGGAAATTTTTAGTCTCTTGGTTTCAGTTCAAATTCATGAGTAGTAGAAAATTTATATTAATTTTTACATGGTATTAGAGCCTGAAATTACAAAAGAAACCAATCAATAGATCTTCTCCTTCAAAGTTTTCGATTTTCAAATTTAGTGAAGATTTTTTCATCCGTGTGGGAAAATGTGTTTCAACAGATTGAACTTAGAGCATGCACTAAAGGGAACCTTGAATTTCATAGCTTGGAAGGACAATACAGAAGTTGTACTCGATGATAATGGAGTGTTGGAGGACACCAAAACTAACATTCTAAACCAGCAACATCCTAGTGGAAGAAGGATACCGCAAGATCCAGGACGATCATCTTGGAGGGTGTGATAGACCACATAGTATTGAATTTACATGGAAAAGGAACTCCATTTTCTATGTGGAAAACCCTCACTGAGTTATTCAAAAATGAAAATGACGAGAGGAAATTGGCATTGAGGGATAAGCTCAAAGACATCTTCTTGTAGAAAAATGAAACCATTCCACACTACCTCTCTAGATTTATTCAGGTTCGAGATGAACTTGGAGGAGTAGGAGAAGATATATCATCCTTTGAGCTAGTGAGCCTAACTGTCCTTAGCCTTCCAAAATCCCAACAAAACAACTACGAATTTGTAAAGGGAAGGGACAAATTACCAAATTGGGAGAGACTTTGGTCTGATTTGGTACACAAATAAATTCAAAGGAACATTAGAGATGGAGTAACATCCAAAGCAGAGGAGAAGCAAATTTTTCCTTAGTTGAAAATGGAAAGAAATCTAAGGGAAAGAAGGTGCAAATCAAGCCATAGTCTAGCCATAACATGTTGAGAAATCAATGCTAGTAGAATTTAGAGTTTGATTCCTCTATCTTGATAATTACTTGTGAATTATGTTGTCTTATTTTGCTTATTATTTAGTTTTTCTTTCAACAAGAAATTACCAAATTATGTGTATGAAGATTACAAGAGAAAGATACACAAGATGTAGGCGCACAGCTAGGGAAAATCCCAACTTGAGCTCTGCCTTTAGTGGATTCATAAGACAAAATGAGATAATCCAAGACTATTTGACCTAGATAAAGAGTTCCTCCAACCACCAAGTCAACCCTTCTCCAAATTATAACTTCTTTGCAGCGAATTTGACATAGAATATTGACCTTGCAACAATAGAATTTCTTCCTCCCCTATAATAGAACTTATACCTGTAGTAAATTTCATATTTTCAACTCGAGCAAATTCCTAGTAACCTCACAGTGTGATTGATAGATAACCCAAAACTTCGATTTTGTCATCCCCTGCAATATTCTTCCTTCTCTAGCAACTTTGCACTTTTTCTGCCTCTCTTTCTTGTGTATTGAACCTGTTGAGTGAGTGATGCAAATGGATCAAGCTGGTTCTCTATATATAGCCTCTTCTGTGGGTCAAATTTCCCTAAAGTAGGCCAAATTCATTAGGTAAGGGCCAACTTGGTTTGGAGGTGTCAAATGACCCATTGAATAAAAAATAATTTGTTCTACATGATACAAAATCCCAAGAAAATTGAAAATGACTCTATTGAATCAATATAAAACCTAGAAGCCTACAATGGAGGCTTTGACCTAAAATGATGACCCAAGCATGAAACCCATGCTTTAATAAGTCATTTTATTAATAAAAATTTATTTTGACAAATATATTACATTATACAATTATGAAGACCAAACCTAGTTACATTCTTCAACTCTCGCTCTTAACTAGGGATGTATTCATAATTACATATATATACAAGTGAATGGAAGTTCTCAAAACACATGAAATACGAAGAGTTCAAGAAAATTTAGTGCCACGAACTAGATACCTTACCAAGGTTATCTATCTAGGTTAGTCTAATATGGACTAAAGCTTTGAGCGAGTCTAGGTACCATTAGGCTTACTAACTAACCATTAACCCAGGGATCTAGGTCTGTATCCAAGGTCAAGCTCTATGACCAATGTCACCCTCCCTCTTTGGGACCTATACATCAAAAATACATAGATGAACCATATGTCCTCCCAAGCATATGCCATTAGATGCTTCAACTCTTCCTATCAACTAAATTTATAATGTAAACCAACCCAAGCATGCTTCTAAGATATTCAAACTTCTTATTCAAAAGAGAATTCGTTAGCACATAAACTACCTGTTCATCTTAAGACCCCATCTTGTACCAAACTCCTAATGTAGTGGTACTTGTTGTTGCTATGCATCATTCTTGCATGGAATATGGGATCTTCAAACATTTTGATGTTGCTTTGATCATCAAAATTTATCAGATCAAAATTTATCAAAGTAGGATCTATAGGATTCCAAAACAAATATGACATAAGTTTTCTTAACCATACAACTTCCTTTCCTACTTCACATGCAACATTATATTCTACTTCAACACTACTTAATGCAACATGATCTTGTTTTCTGCTTATCCATGAAATCGTAACAGATCCAAAACTAAAACATCTACCTATAGTGCTCCTTCCATCAGTCTCACTACCACCCCCAATATAAATTTGTAAAACCCATTACTTTCACTTCCTTAGTATCATACTTTAGGGAGTGATGTATTATGCCACATAGATATTTCAGGATATGCTTGGCAGTAATTTAATGGTCACAACAAGGCTCCAACTGAAATTGACTGAGAATATTTACGACAAAGCATATAGCAGGTCTAATATTTACTAGATACATGAGGGAACCCACCAACTTATGATATCTAGTAGGATCGACGAGACTAGAGTCATAGCTTCTCAACTACTTAAGATTAGTGATCATGGGAGTAGTCACAGGCTTGTAATCCATCATACAAAATTTCTCCAATAATTTGATTATGTATTTTCCTTGCCCCAGATATATCTGTCCAGGATTCTACTAGACTTACAAACCCATGTAATAATGCATAAGTCCCAAATACTTCATTTCAAATTTGGCTGCCAGCATCTTCTTTCATTATTGTATTCTTCACTCCACACCTGTAATAAATAAATCATCCACATATAGTAGAATAATGCTTGTTTCATTATCACCACCTTGATGTAGAGGTTTGGATCCGCATAATTTTTTATGAACCGAATTCTTAAATGGTATGCATCCATTCTTACATACCATGCCCTAGGAGCTTGCTTCAAGCCATATAGGGATTTCTTGAGTCTGCAGACATGAGTTTCCTTGCAATTTATTTCAAAGCCTTCAAGTTATTCAATGTATACTTCTTCATCAATGGTTCCATTCAAAAATGTTTTTTTGACATCCATTTGATGGATATTCCATCCCATTGTAGCAACCAGCAGAACCAAATATCTTATAGTAGTATATCTTGCCGTAGGTGCAAAGGTTCCTTCATAGTCTATGCCTTCCTTTTGTTAGAAACCCATTGCCATGAATCTATATTTGTATTTGTCCATGCCTCCTTCAATAGCATGTTTAATTTTGTAAATCCATTTTGAAGTGACAACTGATTTGTCACTTGGGGTAGGGACGACTTCCCAAACCCCATTCTTCATGATGGATTGATATTTGCTTTTCATTTCCTTCTTCCATTCTTCTTGATTAGAAACTTCTTCAAATGTAGTTGGTTCAAATTCTATTAATTTTGTCATGTATGTTGCATATCCTAAATATCTTTTTGGTCTTTTGATTTCTCTAAAAGTTCCTTTAGCAACTCCATGTCCTTCGACATCTTCAAGAGTAGATTTTAACACATTTGGCATCTTCCTTGTTTTGAGTATGATCATGGGTTGAATAGGCTCACTTCATCCTTCTTCTTCTTCTCCTTCTTGGATTGTAGTTTTTTTTATCACAATTCTCTCCTTCTTCAAATAGTGGTATATCTTCATCATCAAAATCAATAAGAATATCATTGGATCTTTTGTAGGTATGATTTTCATCGAATGTAAATCCCTTCTAACTTCAATTTGTCTTCCTTCCTTGATGTAGATTCTATATGCCCGTGAATAAAGACTATAGCCAACAAAGATCCATTTAATGCTTGTAGAATCTAATTTCTTTCACTTGTCCTTTGTAACATGGATGTATATGGGACACCTGAATATTCAAAGATGGTCCACACATGGCTTCTTTCCTATGAATTCTCTTTTAGGTGTCATATTATCAAGGATAATATGAGGGTTCCTATTATGTATATATATTGTGGTCATTGTTGCTTCTCCCCATAGAAGCTTTGGTAGATCTTGATAAAAAATCATCATTCATATACATTCTTCAAGTGTTATATTTTGCCTTTCTACAACTCCATTCTGCTTAGGATTGTAGGGAACAATGAGCTCCCTCCTAATACTCGCTTCTTTGCAATGTGAAATTATTTATTTTGAAGTGTATTCCCCACCATTGTCAAATATCAAAGTATTTATCCTTCTTTCGGTTAGGGTCTCCACTTCAGATCTAAATTCTTTAAACTTTTCAAATACTTTGTCCTTTGTCTTGAGAAGGTAGACCCATGTATTTCTAGAGTGATAATCAATGAAGGTCACATAATAAAGATGAACTCCAAGATATTTGTTAGACGTAGGTCCACAGACCTTGGAATGGATTAGGTCCAATATTTCCTTAGACCTTGTTTCACTGCTTGTATGGGTTTTCCTTGTATTCTTTCCCAATGCACATCCCTTACATATTCCTTCACAATACTCTTTGATTTTGGGGATGCCATTTACCATTTGATTAAGAGAGGGGATGGCCCTGTAATGTATATGCCCATATCTTTTATGCCATAGTTCGATAGGATTGATCTCCATGTTAACTTGGGCTTGGGGAGGTGGTGTTATGACTATATATAACCTTCCTTCATGTACTTCAATAATTTTTTCCTTATCAATGCTTTAATTATTTTCCCCAAACCAAAAAATTACCATCTACAAAAGAAACCCTATCTCATTTATATTCTAAGAAAGAAATTGAAGCTGAGTTCTTTTTCAAACTTGGAACATAGAGTATATTGTTGAGATGTAGCTTTGCTCCATTTTCTAGCTTCAATGATGTTGATCCTTGGCCCTTGACTTCATAACTGTTATTTTCTCCTAGCTCAAATGCATGAGATGATGGTTCCTTTGGTAGAATGTGAATTTGTCTAATTTATCCCTTCATGTGTCTTGAAGCTCCATTATCAATGATCCATGTATTTTCATCATCAAGTGTATCTTTGAGTGCAGTTAAGAACCCTTCACTTTTGGCATTATTAGATAAGTTGTAGGTGATCTTTCCAATTCATCATCCTGAAATTCTTACAATATTGAATCCCATCTTCAAATAAGTTGTCATATAGGGATTAACCTTTCCTTTCCATCCAACAAAGTGATCTACAAACTTCCTTGACTTTAGCTCTGATACCATGTTGAGAAATCAATGCTAGTAGGATTTAAGGTTTGATTCCTCTATCTTGATAATTACTTGTGAATTATGTTTGCTTCTTTTACATATTATTTAGTTTTCCTTTCATCAATAAATTACCAAATTATATATGTATGAAGATCACAACAACAAGAGACATACGACGTAGGTGAACAGCTAGGGAAAAACCCCAATGAGGGGAAAACCCAGTTAGAACTCTTCCTTCAGTAGATTCATAAGAAAATATGAGATAATCCAAGTCTCTTTGACCTAGACACATACTTCCTCCAACCACCAATTCAACCCTTCCTTCTTCTCCAAATGATAACTTCCCAACAACAACTTGGGCCTAGAATTTCAACCTTGCAGTAGTAGAATTTCAGCCTCCCTTGCAATAGAACTTTGACTTGCAGTAAATTTCAGATTTTCAACCCCATAAAATGCCTAGTAACTTCACACGTGTAAGGGATAGATAGCCCAAAAATTTGATTTTGTCTTCTCCTGCACTTTTCTTCCTTTAACAAGTTCACACTTTTTCTTCCTCTCTTTCTTGTGTATCGAACTTGTTGAGTGAATGATTTAAATGGATCAAACTACTTCTCTATATATAACCCTTTTTGTGGGTCGAATTTCCCTAATGTAGGTTGACTTCATCAGGTAAGGGCCAACTTGGTGTGGAGGTGTCAAATGACCTATTTGACTCAAAAGTAATTCTTTTTACATGCTTCAAAAGCCCAAGAAAATTGACAATGACTCTATTAAATCAATATAAAGCCTAGAAGCCTACAAAGGAGGCTTTGAACTAAACTGATGACCCAAGCATGAAACCCATTCTTTAATAAGTCATTTAGTTAATAATAAAAATTTCTTTTGACAAATATATTACATTACACAATTATGAAGACCAAACCTAGTTACATTCTTTAACAGAACAATGGGAAGACGAACCTAAGAAAGATAAAATGTTTTCACTCCCATGAATATGTGAACTATGCAACAAAGTTTCGACACAAGAAGTCTAACAAGAATGTTGGGTTGTGTTATATTCTTTCCACGACTAGCCCATGTAGTTAATCGAGGGTTAGAGGGGGGGAGGTCGCAGGGGGTTTGAGGGGTAAAAATTTTGGTTTTGGAACCTATGTTAGGTTGGGCAGACCCACCTATGGTTTTGTACATGATTTTCGCACATGTTTTTTTGGATGCAATGGTTTTCAGCTCATGGTTTTGGACGCGATGATTTTTGGTCCATGGTATTGGATGCTTCAGCATGTATAAATATGTATTGTAACATTGAAAATAAAATAATGAAAAATCAAGCTGGTAGTCCTGGTTTTGGGATCCAGGGGAAAATCTCTGTGTCTATGTGTTTTATGTGTTATGCTCTTGCATTGTTTATTTTCTGTGTTTTAGAATTTGTATGCAGGTAATTTCTGTATGGGGTTAAGACCTACATTTGGTATCAGAGCAATTTTGGCTTCAAGGGGACGGCTTTGCTGCTGAGGGGTTTCGCTCGGGCCTGTGGTAGACCCTGTTCAATGGGATATCTACGAGATCGATTTTGGTGTTGAAAGAAGATGGCGAGCAGTGGAAAGATAGAGATCGAGAAATTTAATGGTCAAAGTTTTGGGTTGTGGAAACTCAATATGGAGGATCTCTTTGTGGATAAAGATTAGTGGATCATGGTAGATCCAGATACTAAACCAACGAGAGTGTCCGATGATAAATGGAAGAAGTTGGATCGGAAGGAAGAGAGCAAAATACGATTATGTGTCTCAAATTCAGTATTGCTGAATGTATCAGGGGAAGCTATGGTAAAGGCTTTGTGGGGCAAGTTAGGGACTTTGTACTATTCCTGTGGAAAAGGCTGTATAGCCTGAGGATGAAAGATGGAGACTCAGTGACAGAGCATCTGAACGCATTTAATACTCTGGTAAGTTAGTTAGCATCTGTTGATATTAAAATTTCAGATGAAGATAAGTGCATTAGTTTGTTGTGTTCTCTACCAGATTCGTGGGATAGTCTGGTTAGTGCAATAGGTAGCAATGAAACTACCTAGAAGTTTGATGAAATAGTATCATCCTTGCTAATGGAGGAGATGAGACGGAAAAATATGGAGAGCCAGAATGGTGATGCCTTGTCTGTACAAGGACGGTCCCAGAACAGAAACAAAAATAAGTCATCAAGTGGGAGATCTAAATCTAGAGGGAGATCTAAATCTCCAAGAAAATCTGTAAAGGTGGTGTGGTGGAAATGCAGAAAGGAAGGGCACTACAAAAGGGACTGTAAATCTAAAGGTCCTGATAAAGGAAAGGGATTTGATGATGCTCCTTTTGCAGAGGCGAAAACCACCTCAGATGAAGGTGGAGATGTGTACTTGGCTTCTTCAAGTACACATGTAGATCATGAGGCATGGTTGATTGACTCAGGTGCATCCTTTCACTTCACTCCCCATAGAGAGTGGTTTTGCGAGTATGAGAAATACGATGGTGGTGATGTCTTCTTAGGGGATCATACAAAGGCTAGAATCATTGGTTGTGGAAATGTAAAGTTGAAGTTACAAGATGGAAGGGTTAGAACACTTCCGGGTGTTCTACATATTCCTGCATTGGCTAGAAATCTGATTTCTATAAGCAAGCTAGATGATGCAGGTGTAAAAATAGTGTTCGAGAAGGATAACTACAAAATGGATTGGGGAGCAATCGTATTGATGTGGGGAGTTTGAATTGGAACCTTGTACAAGCTGCAAGGTAGCACTGTTATTGATGGCTGCAACAATTCTGTGGTTCCAGAAATTGGAGTAGAAAATCTAGTGGTCTCTCGAGAGAAGACCATGTTGTGGCATCAAAGGCTTGGGCATATTGGATAGAAGGGCCTTCAAATACTTCATGGTAAAGGTATGAGTAATATCTCTTTGGATTTTGATTTCTATGAAAATTGTGTATATGGGAAGCAGAATTGGGTGAGTTTCCCCTCTGGTAGTAAGAGGGCGAAACAGATATTAGAGCTTGTGCACAGTGATGTGTTTGGACCTGTGAAGGTTCCATCACTAGGTAAGTCTGTGTACTATGTATCATTTATAGATGACTTCTCAAGGAATACATGTATATATTTCCTTAAGAAGAAATTTGAAGTCTTTGACAGATTTAAAGAATTTAAGGCTCTCGTGGAAAATCAGACAGAGAAGAAGATAAAGGTGCTGAGGACAGATAATGATGGAGAGTTTTGCAGCAAGGAATTTGAAGAATTCTATAAGAAGTGTGGTATATCACGGCAGAAGACTACTCCATATACACCTCAGCAAAATGGAGTTGCAGAAAGAATGAACAAGACGTTGATGGAAAGGGCAAGAAACATGCTCAGTGGTGCTGGGTTAGGACAGGAATTTTGGGCAGAGGTAGTGGATACTGCATGTTACTTGGTCAACAGGTCACCTTCATCAGCGTTGGAGGATAACACTCCACAAGAGGTATGGATTGGTAAGAAACCCTCTCCTTCAAAGGAGAAGCGAACCAAGCTTGATAGTAAATCTGTAAAGTGTATCTTTACTGGGTATAAGGATGGTTTAAAGGGTTATAAGCTTTGGAACCTAGTAATAAGGAAGGTTGTGTACAACTGAGATGTGTTGTTCAGAGAGGTGAAAGATGTTATTAAACATGAAATCCAACCAAAGCAACCTGAGAAGATAGAGTTTGAGCTAAAGGAGGGAGAATCAGACCCTATCGCAAAGGAGGAATCAGAAAAATAAGAGCCATAAACTTTGGCTATGAGAAGATCAGTTCGAGAAAGAAGGCAGAAAGGTATAGTCCATCTGCTTTTTGTTCAAATTTTGTTTTGTCTATTACTGATGATCCTAGAACTATGAAGGAAGCAGTGGATTTAGAGGATGGAAAACTCTCAAAAGAGGCCATGGTTAATGAAATGGCATCTTTGCACAAAAATGAGGCTTGGGATCTGGTGCAGTTGCCGACTGGAAGGAAACCCATTGGCAGCAATTCGGTATTCAAAAAGAAGACAAATGCAAAAGGAAAGGTGGAGAGATACAAAGCTTGGTTGGTAGCAAAATGTTATTCCTAGGTGCCGAGAATTCATTTTGCTGATATTTTTTCTCCTGTTGCCGAGGTAGCTTCTATTAGATTACATTTATATGTTGTTGCTACTTTTGATTTTGAGGTAGAACAGATGTATGTGAAGACATTTCTTCACGGGGATCTAGAAGAGGAAATCTACATGAAGCAACTTGAAGGCTTTGTGGTGAAGGTAAGAAAGAACTGGTATGAAGGATAAAGAAGTCTTTGTATGGGTTAAAACAGTCACCAAGGATGTGGTATCAGAAATTTGATACATTTATATAGGGACTTGGCTTCACTAGAAGCAAAGCAGATCATTGTGTGTATTTTAAATTAATTGGTGACCATGTTATTTATCTTGTCTTGTATGTGGACGATATGTTGCTAGTTGGAAATGACAAAGAAATTATCCAGGATTTGAAGACCCAATTGTCCTCCAAATTCGACATGAAAGATCTTGGTGTTGCAAACTATATTTTGGGCATGGCAATTAAAAGAGATTGGGCAAAGAGGAAGCTCTAGTTAAACCAGAGGAAGTATGTCAAGACAATACTGCAAAGGTTTAATATACAGGATAGTAAACCAGTGAAGGTTCCTACTCCTGTAGGTGTGAGGTTATCTGTTGAATAGTGTCCCAAGACACAAGAAGAGGAAGAGGACATGTCCCATGTTCCATATGCAAGTGCAGTCTGTAGCCTGATGTATGTAATGGTTTGTACTAAACCAGACATTGGGCATGCAATGGGACTATTGAGTAGGTTTATGTCAAAACTAGGGAAGGAGCATTGGACAATAGTGAAGCGGTTTTCAGGTATTTGCGTGGCACTAGTGATTATGGTTTATGCTACCAAGGAAGACTAGGATTAGACAGAGTGTTGGATATTCATGGCTTTGTTGATGCAGACTGGGCTAGAGATCTGGAACAGAGAAGATCTACAAGTGGATATGTGTTTAACCTAATTGGAGGTGCAGTCACTTGGATGAGTAAGAAACAATCTGTAGTGGCACTATCAAATACAAAGGCAGAATACATGACAACCACTCATGTAAGCAAGGAAGCAGTTTAGTTGTAGAGACTGTGTTGAAGTATGGGGTCAGTACAGGAATCTATAAGGACAGACTGTGACAGCCAAAGTGCAATTTTCTTGGCAAAGAACCCCGGATATCATTCAAAGACAAAGCACATTGATGTTCAGTATCACTTTGTGAGGGATATGATAGAAGAAAAAAAGGTGTTGCTGGTAAAGGTGGACACTTTGAAGAATATTGTGGATGCATTGACAAAATCTGTGAGCTCTGAGAAGTTCTCTTGGTGTAGAGAAACAATGGGCATTGCAGGGCTAGATAAATGACTAAGCTCTCTTGTGGCCCTCTGTGGAAAGAACACAACAAGTGGGAGAATGTTGGGTTGTGTTATATTCTTTCCACGACTAGCCCACGTAGTTAACTATGGGTTAGAGGGGGGGAGGTCACAGGGGTTTGAGGGGTACCCGTAACCCCACTTTATGGGGTCCGGGGTAGCGCCCCAGAAAATTTTGGTTTTGGACCCTATGTTAGGTTGGGCAGACCCACCTATGGTTTTGTGCATGATTTTCACACATGTTTTTTGGACGAGATGGTTTTTAGTCCATGATTTTGGATGTGATGCTTTTCGGTCCATGGTATTGCATGCTTCAACATGTATAAATATGTATTGTAACATTGAAAGGAAAATAATGAAAAATCAAGCTGGTAGTCCCAGTTTTGGGATCTAGGGGAAAATCTCTGTGTATATGTGTTATGCTCTCGCATTGTTTATTTTCTATGTTTTAGAATTCGTATGCAGGTAATTTTTGTATGGGGTTAAAACCTACAAAGAAGCCTTCAAGAGGAGTAGGATGTGAACGAATTGCCTCACAATTCGAATTAGACTTCACCCTGATTGCATGCATGGTCAACACAATAATGGGGAGTGTGAGGTATCTAGATTCAGGTGCCTCATTCCATATGCCAGGATGCAAAGAATTCTTCAATAGCCTAGAGGAGAAGGATCTCTAGATGCACATAGTACTTGGGGATGATATGAGGTATAATACTAATGGAATTAGAACCATAACATTTAAGATGGATTCAGGTTCCCATCTTCATCTGAAAGATGTTATGTATGTACCTGGGCTAAAGAAGAACTTGATCTTTGTAGATATATTGGAGGATATAGGCTATGCTATCGTTTAAATTAAGGGGAAATACTTTCTAAGACATGTAGCTAGTGGGAAAGTGAATCAAATTGGAGTTAGAGTGAAAATATCTATAAACTTTAGGTGGAAACTTGCACTGCACTGAGTAGGAAGGAATAAAATGTATAGAGTCAAGATGTTGTAGAACTTTGGCATAAGCACATGGAACACTTACACCATAGGGCCTTAAAAATCATGTACTAGAATATCATCAGACATAGAACATTTTAAGGATGGAAGTTTGTCTTAAAGTTTAGAAACCTTGGCGAATCTTACTATTCCCTAATATGAAAATTATAATTTTTTTGTTGATATTTTTGTAGAAATATTTAGATTTCCAATGATTTTACATTAGTCGATATAATATTTCGAATTTTTTAAGGTAAAATAATGGTGTACTATATAATTTGGGTAAATAATTTTAGAAAAAATGGAAATTGGTGAAACTTTTTTTTAGAAAAAGCATGGAAAATTAGCCCACCTCTGAGAATTAGCCCCTAAAATATTCTCCCGAAATGCATCGTTGACCAACATGATGTCTGCAAGGGATACACATTAGGGAAATATGTCAAATCCACCATTCGGGGCTGAGATAGCAGAGCATGAGCAATCTTGGAGCGAGTCCAATCTAATGTATGTGGACCATTTTCTACAACCTCTATAGAAAAACACAGGTATTATGTAATTTTTGTTGATGACTATTCTAGAAAATGTTGGATCTTCTTCATGTGGAATAAGGATCATTGTTTCTAAAAATTTGTTGAATTCAAAGCATTGTTTGGAAAGAAGATTGGTCAGAAATTGAAAGCCCTAAGAAATGACAAAGGAGGAGAACTTGTATCTAACACCTTCAAGGAATTTTGTGCCAAAGAGGGTTTTAGAAGAGAAATGATAATGCCTCATGACCCATAGACAAATAGGGTGGTTGAAAGGAAGAACAAAAGCATAGTGGGAGTAGCAAAAGCCATGTTCTATGATTAAGGGCTGTGATTACATCCATGGGAAGAAGCATGAAACACCACAGTTTATTTGCAGAACAAGAGTCCTCGTAGAATACTTGGCATGATCACACTTGAAGAAGATTTCTTTGGTAGGAAGCCAAATGTATCTCATTTTTGAATTTTTGGAGCTACTGTGTATTTTCATGTATCCAAGGATAGTAGGAATAAATTGGATCCTACAATTGAGATGGGGGTCTTTGTAGGATATGCAAAGACTCCACATAAATATAGGGTGTATTTCCCCTCACTCAGGGTGACAATAGTGAGGAGAGATGTCAAATTTGATGAGGAGAAGGCCATGATATGCTCTCTAGAGTGAGAGCTGAGTATACAACTGGAGGAGGAGACTCTAGTTCCTAATGAGGGGCCTCAAAGAAAGCTTCAGGATGTTTTGGTGTAGCCACATGCAGAGGAGTAGATGGGAGGCTGAGTGGAGGAACCCACTCAGCCAAAATATTTCAAAGAGGGAGGAAGAGAACTATAGAATATGATAGATTAGTGTATGATGCGTGGGAGCATGTGGGAGCTCCTACGTCCTTGCATAGGCAGAGGAGGTCACTCGATAGATACGCTGGTTATATGGATCTCATGATAGAACTCATTGAGTAAGAGCCTTCTTCATTTGAGGAAGAAGTTTTTGAAGCTATGTGGGTTAATGCCATGGTGGAGGAGTGTGACTCCATCATGAAGAAAAATGTTTAAGAGGAGGTGCCAAGACTAGAGAACAAGTCAGTGGTTGGTTCTAGATGAATCTACAAAGTGAAGTATGTAGCTAATGGGAGCACCAAGAAGTACAAGGCCAAATTTTTGGCCAAAGGCTTCTCTCAGGTAGAGGGAGTGGACTGTGAGGAAACATTCACCTGAGTGGCAAGATATTCCTTAATTAAAACCATTTTATCATTAGATGCACAAATGGGGTGAACGATCCATCAAATGTATGCGAAGATTGCCTTTCTCATTAGTGTTATTGAGGAAATATTTTACATAGAGAAACCATATGGATTTAAGGCATATCATAGGGAGACACATGTATCTAGACTTAGAAGAGCCCTTTATGGTCTCAAATAGGAACCCCGAGCATGGTACACTTGCATTGAAATATATATCAGTGGATTGGGCTTCATTAAAAGTGAAGCAGATGCCAATGTTTATCACATTGTGGTAGATGGAAAGTTTATTATCTTGGTACTGTATGTTGATGACTTGATACTTATAATTGATGAGAAGTTGATCCACTCTTGCAAGGAGGAACTTGCAAGATAATTCAAGATGAAAGACACGAGCTTGATGCATTACTTCCTTGGAAAATAAGTATGGAAAGGTGACAGTGAGATGCTTGTAATTCAGGGGAAGTATTCCTTCGAAATACATTAGATATTTCACATGGATAAATGCAAGCCTTCCAAGCTTCATCAAGAGAGGAAATAGATGCTACCATCTGTAGACAACTTCTGGGATCCTTGATGTATCTAGTGAACAAAAGGCCTTACATATCTTATGTAGTTAATCATCTAAGTCAAGCCACGATGAAGCCTTCCAAGCTATATTAGAAGGAAACAAAGCATGTGTTAATATACCTTAGAGGCACATCTAAGTATGGGTTATGATATAAGAGGAAAAAGGGAGTGAAGATACAAGTCTCCATTGATGCAGATTGGGTAAGGAATCCATCAAACAAGAAAGATAATTTAGGTGTTACCTTTATTTTTTGGTTTGTAGCTATTTACAAAACATAGCGAAAGTGTGATCTTTCTTTAGCATGAAGAAAATCCAACACTTACGAGAAAAATCATCAACTAATATTACATAATACCTGTGCTTGGTCATGGATGCGGTTGAGAACAATCCAAACACATTTGAGTGAAATCGATCAAGGATTTCTTGTGTTCGAATGTATTTGTCATGAAAGGAATATTTGGTGTAATTCCAAAATGTACACCCTTTGCATGTGTCTCTCTTCTCTAGTGTACCCTTTGGAAGCCTTGTAGAAATTTGTTGCATGATTTTCAAACTGCCATGGTCCACGTGACCCAATATCCTGTGCCACAACTCACCAATGTCTCGACTATGCACCTTCTATGCTTTAGTTCTCAAGGAAACGTAGTCTTATACCTCTAATTTATAGAGGTTATTCACTTGAACCCCTATCTGCTTCACCTGTTCTGTGGCTATGTGATGAATGAAAGACTTTCCCTTACTAAATGTCACATCATAGCCTATATCCTCCAACATGGAAATATAAACCAAGTTCTTCTTAAAACCCAAAACATACATAACATCTCTCAAGGTGAAGGGAGAACCAGAATCCTTCTGAAAGGTAACTGTACGGATGCCAGTTGCACTATACCCCCCATGATCACCCATCTTGATATGCATATGGATATCCTTCTCCTCCAAGTTATTGAAGAGATCTTTGTTACTGGTCATACAGAATGAAGTTCCACTGTCCAGGTACCACACGCTACCCATCATTGATGACACCATATAAGAGATGAGGGTAAAATCTAGTTCAAATTGTGAAGCAAGAGCTTCACCTACTGCTTCTCTTGAGGGATTATTACTGATCTTCTTGTGTGGACACTTTCTGGAAAAGTGTCCTAGCTCATGAGAGTGAAAACACTTGATTTTTGACATGTCCTGCTTCTTGCCACCTTGACAAGAATCTGATTTGGAATGAGATGACTTCCCCTTCCCTTTCTTTGCCTTACTAGCTAAGGCACACTTCTCCTCATCATCATACTTTGATGCGGATTTTCCTCTGGTGTTCCATCGAATCTCTTCCAATAACAAGTCGAACCACAATCACTCCCACTATTGTAGCTTATCCCTCCCATTAATTGAGTCCTCGTAACTATGCCAATTCTTGGGAAGTCTTAGAAGTGTTAGGTTAGCCAAATCATCTTATGCAATAGTAATCCTGATAGTTCCAGGCTCATACTGACATTGGGGGAACTTGGGCAAGTACTTCGGAATTGAGTTGCTCTTCTCCATCTTGATCCTTCTGAGCTTGTACTTTAGTGCTAGCTCCCTATGGTCATGACTATTTTGAAATAGGTCCATCAATGCATTCCACATTGCAAATGGAGTTTCCTTACCATGGAGATTCAAGACAATATGATCTCGAACTCCTTCTAGGATAATCGTTCTTGCCTTTGCCACACACTTTCTCCATTCAAGCAAAACTTTAGTATCAAATCTTGGAGGCTTCAAGATATCATGATCTATGGATTCCTTCAGCCCGTTGACTTCCAACACTACCTCCATTCAATCCTTCCAAGATATGTAATTTTAGTTTCCCTCCAGGGCATACTCAAGTCTCAAGCCATAGAATGACATGCTGTTGACTCTCAAGTATGGAACTGAAAATTTGATTTCACCTGCACAACAAACTCGTATTCTCCTCTTCTATAATGTTTTTAACTTTGATACCATGTACACTTTTACTTGTAGATTCAAACTCCTTATGTAATATGATAAAACAAAATACTTGAATCTACTCTACTCATCAACAGAAACAAAACTGATTGATGAAAAAATGAAGAAGAAAAGGAAGAATTTAAATCACGCATAACAAAACATTTTTCTGGGGAAAGAGATTGATCAAAACCCTGACTATCTATATTGCATTAACCAAAATACATGAGAATAAAATAATTTTTTTTTACAACCAGAGCAATCTCTACACAAGTACAATCTATCTCTCTTCTTAATAAACCAACTCAAGCCAACACTTAACCAAATTTGCTTCCTGCCGAGCCCCTACTTCCTAGCATAATTCCTGAGAGAATTAACCCATATTTAATTGGGAAAATCCCTCACCACAAATGTGCAATCCATCATAGGCCTTCTACTGATTGCATGCACCATCTCTAGATCTTGAAAAATTATACAACTAATAGTACATTGTCCCTGAACTCTAATATCAATTGGGTCTTCCTTTGAACTAACATGCATGAGTTATTTATGAGTGAATCATTAGTTAACTAGTTGAGTAAAGAAGCTGCATTGAAGATGCTCACCACTACTAGACCTCCTACTTGTTCCTCCAATTGTTAGAACTATTTTAACCAACTTTAACTGAGTTAGACTGAGTTAATTAATTACAACTCAAAAGAACTCAACCTAGACCTCTAAAATTTAGGAATCACTCTACATGACTCTAGATAGACTTCCAACTCGAATTTACAGAGCCGACTAAGTCAAATTAACTTAGTTAACTTTTAAAAGTTACTATGAGAATAGAGTTTTGACTTAATTCCTAATTCAATTCAAGGACAAATTAAATTAGGATTTCTTGTTGCTATTTTTAACACTTCTAAATTGTGATTTTCATTTTGTAGAATTATAGAGGAAATTTGTAATCTCTTTATTTCAGTTCTAATTCATGAGTAGTAGAAAATTTCTATTAACTTTTGCACTTGTAACAATAGGTGGAAGGCTTGCAGTGCCAAGAATACCACCAGAACATCAAAATTTCATAAAATAACAGGAAAATCCCTCTTTACAGTCCTACTATATATATATATATATATATATATATATATATATATATATATATATATATATATATATATACAGGCACTTAAATCAACATTCTCACAATCCTAAAATAATTTCGTTTCTAGGTGTTCACAAATTAAAATATACCACCAACAACAGGAATATCTCCCTAGTGTAGAATCCTAATTAGATTCTATACCGTTTGGTTTAGGAGTCGCAATTGGTATGTGGGCCTGACTGCCATCTCGTTGGTTGGAATTTTCTTTGGCTCAAACAAGTAGTAATCATCATAGAATAAATAAAATTTTAACAAATGCAAGTAAGCGAACCAAGGAGATTTAAAATATAAGATACCATGAATAGAAGCAACATAATATAAAATCATGAATATCAAGAAAATAAGTGTTAGCAAAGCTTCAAATCAAACACATGCACATTACAAGGATAAGTTTATTAATCGTGAATAAGTTCGTGATCGATAACACCATGAAAACATAAGTTCACATTTCTATAATGATATAATGCTCAAGTCAATAAAACAATTCATTGACATAAACACAAAGTAAATGCATCATATACCATCCATTCATCATAAGATAAATCCCACATTTTTTTATGACACGAAGAAGTTGTGCACCAAAGTTCATAAATATTTAAACATTAAGCTGAAATATCCGTAGCACTATCACATGAGAAGCCCATCGAATCCTTGAGTGGAAATACAAAATCACTTCTTTCATTCACCAAAAGATATATTAATTCTCAAACAATATGCACAAAAGAGTCTTGACTCTTCAGTTACCCTATGACCTTTCACCTTCCCATGAGACTCTCTACTCTATCCCACTCTCTATTCTACTGCTATCATATTAGATTAAAGGAAAGCTCCTATTCTACTGATCTAGTTATGGACATATTTGGGCATCTAGATGCAATTCCTGTACAAGATATGTCCACAAAATCATGTATTCCTTTGCCACACTGATGGACTTATTCTATTCTTCGTCTCCATGTTTGTGAAGACATTCTAGGGCATATGGAAACATATTATTCTTCTTTAACTTGATATGATTAGATAGGGTCACGATGTCCTTACGACCTCCACCACATATTGGGTAACTATTTCCTTTGTAACATGTAAGTTTTCCATGGTAGAAACTTTCTTGAAAGGGTTGAGGAATGATTTGATTTCTTGTAGAACTTCTTCTTGTAGCTTTACTTTACCAACCTATCCAATATAAGGAACTTTGTACACCTCAATTATAGATTCCAGCCCACTTAGAAAATGCCTATATGAAGCTAACACTTTATCCAAATCTCTTGTTAACTTGTTATGTTAATGAACCTTGATGTGAATCTAAAAATTATCATCTTTTGCAGTTGTCTAGCCCTTTCTTGGGAAAGCTTCTGGTGCATCTGGATATTGAGTGGTCCATTCATGTATGTTATCAATAGCCATCGTGTCCCATTTTAGCATGGCTACATTCGTTTTAGATTCAAACTTTAAGGTCGGAAATTTTGTTGTAGCTTGATGCAACCTCATCATCTTTTTATAGACTAGGGCCATAACATCTTCTAATGTTTCCACCTCCTCTTGAATAAATTCTTGCAATCCTTTGCTTCTTGAAGGATTCATGCACAAGGCTTGGTTTTCATTCTATACTTGTGAAATTTTTTTCTCAGTGGAAACAAGCTTCGCCTGTAGATCAACAATTTTCATGTTCAATCTATTCATATTCAAATATGTCATAATTACAAAGGAATTTCTAGCTAAATCAATCATCTAAGGGTTGTTAAATTGTAGTAAGAAAGGGCTTCATTTGACCCGTGCCTTAGTCAAATGGAGAATTCAAAATTCCAATTAGCATGATGACTTGTGTTCTAGTTAGCAAGAGTGACATGGCCAAATCACTAAGTTAAGTTATTCAATTAGAGTTTATGGGCTAGAAGTAGAGTTGTGCATGTGTTGATTTCTAAGATACAGAAATCTAGTGGAGTTATAGATAGTAAAACTAAGTTATATGAAATCTAGTCATGAATAGAGTTAATAGGAGTTTAGTTGAGTATTTGTAACTATTGTTAGCTCAACAATCTCTTAGTTAACTAGTCAATTTAGTAAAAATAGCCATAGTCATGCATGGAATTCGAATTTCCTGGTTGAGGTGGAGGAAAAGGCACATTGTAATTGTCAATTGTATACTAGTTGAGTGTACATGTTTTGCATTGGAGGAGATCATCAATTCCTCTAGGATTTGAAAAAGGAAATAGGGAATTCTCCTATATTTTAGGAGATAATTTCCTCAAGGATTGCACAAGGAAATAGGAGGAAGTTGGAGTCCTATTTTGGCTAAGTGGTGGTCAGAGAAAGTCAAAGAGCAAGAGACCAATATTACAATGTAGGTTGAGCTTGAAGGATTGAAGCTGACATTGTAATGGGTATATATTCTCATTTGATTTAGTACAAAAGAGAGGAGGAGATTTTTCCTAGTTGGGTTCCCTAGTGAAAATATTACATTCATTGTGATTGAATGATTGCATGTGTTTCTATTGTATGTTTTCCTTTCCGCAAAATGAGTAGAATAAATTTGCATCTGTTGTTTCCAATATGAATTCATTAACAGTTGCAAATTTTGATCTATTTATACATGGTACCAGAGCTATTGAAGACTACATATAAACCAAGTTGGAGATCTTCTCTAAGAAAATTTAGATTTGCAGAATTTTTGGAGAATATTTTCTTTATTATAGGAACAATGTCTTTCAATGGATTGAGGCTTGATTATGCATTGGAGGGAACCTCAATTTTTTGTGCTTGGAAAGATAGGATGGAATCTGTCCTAGATGAAAATGAAGAATTATAATACACAAAAATGATAATCCAAAACCACCAAATTATGATTCACATGCACTTACTTAGTGGAAGAAAGACACAAAAAAGGCAAGAGGATTATTCAGTAGGGTGTTAGAAATCATGTCGTTTTGAATTTTCATGGAAAGGAGACTTCTTTTTCAATGTGGGAAACTCTCACAGATCTATTCCAAAGAAACTAGGATGCCAGGTAATTTGCATTGAGATATAATCTTAGGAACATTCGAATGGAAAAAATGAAATTCTTATTCAATACCTATCAAGATTACTCAGGTTTGAGATAAACTTGGAGGAGTTGGAGAGAATGTGCCATCATATATACTTGTGAGCTTAACACTCGTTGACCTTTCGAAATCCTGGTACAACTATTAGAAGTCAGTTAATGGAAGAGACAAGCTACCAGATTGGGAGAGACTTTGTTATGATTTGGCGCACAAGGATATAAAAGGAAACACTTGAGATGGTGTCACATCCGAAGCTAAGAAGGAATAATTTTTTTCTCTAATAGGCAAAGGAAAGAAGACCAAGGGAAAGAAGGCCCAAAGAAAGGAATAATCAATCTAGAACCATGGCAAGAAGAAAGACCTTAGTAAAATTAAATGTCTTCACTGCCAAGGATGTAAACAGTATGCAACCAAGTGTCCACACAAGAATGCCAATAAGAAGGTTGTAGGAGCAACAAGAGGTGATTTTCTCAGATCATAGTTCTTGTTAGATTTCACCCTCATTATATCCATCGAAAGTACTATACAAGGTAGTGTATCATACTTAGATTCTAGTGCTTCATTTCATATGACATAAGATAAGGAGTTCTTCAAAAAACTGGAGGAGAAGGACCTACAATTACACATATAACTTGGAGATGATGGGAGGTATAGTACCAAAGGGATTGGAAATTTCACTTTTAAGAGAGAGTAAGGATCTCATATTCACTTAAATAATGTAATGGATGTGCCTATTTTGAAGAAGGAATTATTTTATGTAGTTGTACTGAATGTCATGGATATGATCTGGAGTTCATTAAAGGGAAATTTTATATGAAGAATGTTTCTATTGGACAAGTAAACAAATTGGTGTTCAGGTTAAAAATATCTAAAAGCTAGAGGTGGATGCATGCACTACATTGAGCTGTAAAGTAGAACATGTTTAGGGCCGAAATGTTGGAGAGCTCTGGCATAGGTGCATGGGACACCTACACCATGAAGCTTTGAAAATCATGCAACAAATCACCATTGGAATTCCAAAATGCACCATTGATCAACATGATGTTTGCAAGGGATTCACTTTTGGAAAATATGTTAATTCTCCTTCCAATGTAGAGATAGTATAGCTAGAGCCATCTTGGAGCGAGTTCAGTTAGATGTGAGTGGACCATTTTCCACAACATCAGTTGCAAAGCATAGGTATTTTGTGATGCATTTATATGATTTTATTGCAAATGCTGGATTTATTTTATGAAGAAGAGCGATGAGGTTTATTCAAAGTTCGTTGAATTTAAAGCCTTAGTTGAAAATGAGATTGGATAGAAAATTAAATCCCTAAGAAGTGATAATGGATGAGAGTATGTTTCTAATTCCTTCAAATAGTTATGTGCTAAGGAGGGTATTATAAGGGAGTTGATTTCACCACACAACCCATAACAAAATGAGGTGGCAAAGAGGGAAAATAGAAGCATTATAGGGGCTGCAAGGGCAATGTTACATGATCAAGGACTACCACTATACATATGAGTAGAAGCATGAAATACAATTGTTTATTTGTAGAACAAGAGCTCTGACAAAATTCTTGGAATGATCACACATGAAGAGGATTTATCTGGGAGGAAGCCAAATGTATCCCACTTTTGTATTTTTGGATCCATGGTTTATTTTTATGTCTCCAAAGATAGCAGGAAAAAGTTGGAGCCTACTGCAGAGAGGGGGGTATTTGTAGGATACATAAAGACACCTCAGATTTACTGGGTGTACATTCTCTCACTTAGTATGAATGTGATGACGAGAGATGTTAGATTTGATGAGGAGAAGGCCATGAGAAGCTCTCTAGAGCAAGAGTTGAGCATTCTACCATAGGAGGAGCTTCTAGCTCTAATGGAGGAGCCCTAGTTGGCTCCACAAGATGTTTTGGAGCAACCAAATATGGAGGAGAAGAGAAGAGGTAGAGTGGAGGAACTCACTCACATAGAGCCTTCCACAGAAGGGAGGAAGAGATCAAGGGAGGAAGACAAATTGGTGCAGAATTCCCAAAGGCATGTTGGAGCTCCTAGCTCCTTATGCAGATAAAGGAGAGCACTAGAAATATATACTAGATATATGGAACTCATGACAAAACTAATTGATTCTAAGCCTTCTTCATTTGATGAGGTAGTTTCCTAGTAGGTGTGGGTAGATGCCATGGCAGAGAAGTATGACTCCATCATGAAGAATGATGCTTGGGAGGTTGTGCCTAGACCTGAGGGAAAATACGTTATTGGATCTAGATGGGTGTATAAGGTGAAACATGCAATCGATGGTAGCGTTGAGAAGTACAAGGCCATATTTGTGGCCAAAGGCTTCTAATAGGTAGAGTGAGTTGACTGTGATGAGACATTTTCCCCTACGGTAAGATATTCCTCTATCAAGGCCATAATATCATTGGGAGCACAATTTGGGTGAAAGATCCACCAAATCAATGTTAATACTTCCTTCCTCAATGGAATGGTTGAGGAAGATATCTACATTGACCATCTTGAGGGATTTGAGACATTTAATAAGGAGACACATGTGTGTAGACTTAGGAGATCCCTTTATGGTCTCAAGCAAGAAACTCGTGCTTGGTACACTTACATAGATTCTTATCTCAGTGGATTGGGCTTCACTAAGAACGATGCAGATGTAAATCTCTAGTAAATTCGAGTAAATGGAAGTATGCTCATCTTAGTCCTATATGTAGATGATTTGATATTGATAGGAGATGAGAGGTTGATCCAAAATTGCAAGGAGGACATTGCAAGAGAGTTCGAGATCAAGGATATGGTCTTGATGCACTACTTCCTTAGGTTGGAGGTGTGGCAGGGAGACAAAGAGATATTTTTTGGTTAAGGGAAGTACACCTTGGAAATACTTTAGATATTCCATTGCAGGATTCCAATCCCATGGAAAATCCTCCAACTACTAACTGGATGAAAGAGGATGCTTCTACAGGAGAGGCAGTAGATGACACTATCTACAAAAGGTTGGTAGGTCCTTGATGTACTTGGTGAACACAGGGCCAATATTATTTTTGCAGTTAATAAACTTAGTCAGTTTATGGTGGAGACTACAAATCTTCACTGGAAGGCAACAAAACATGTTCTCGGATACCTCATAGGTACAATAAAAAAAAATTTATGGTAGAAGAAGACTGATGGAGTGAAGCTCCAAGGCTTCACAGATGCATATTGGTAAGGGAGTTCGCTAGACATGAAGAGCACATTGAGAACTATATTTAGTGTTGGGTCACCAATAGTTTCTTGCTACAACATGAAACAAACATCTGTAACACTGAACTCAGAAGAGGCTAGCTATATGGTTGCTAGTCAAGCATCATGTGAGGCTATATGGATGAGGAGGATCCTGTTTTGTCTCTTTCTTCAAGGGATGGATCCTAAATTGATCAATTGTGACAATCGTAGTTGTATAAAACTCTCTGAAAATCCAGTGTTTCATGATAGGTCCAAGAATATAGACATCAGGTACCATCGCCTGAGAGATTATGTGCAAAGGAGGATCATCATGTTGCAATACATTCCCATATAGGAGCAAGATGCAAGCATTTTGACAAAGTCTTTATTAAGAGGCAAGTTCGAGTTCCATAGGATCAGGACAGGGTTGGTTTAGAACCCTTTTCCAGCTAAGAGGGAGTGTTAAATTGTGGCAAGAGAATGCTTCATTTGTCTTGTGCCTTGGTTAAATGGAGAAATTTGAAATTCCACATCAGCAGGATGACCTGCGTTATAGCTACCAAGAGTGACATGGTCAAATATCTCAGTTAAATAAGTCAATTTGAGTTTGTGGGCTAGATATAGAGTTGTGCATGGGTTGATTGCTAAGATATAACAATCTAGTGGAGATATAATTAGTGAAACTCATTTATCTTAGCTCTAGTGTTGACACCTAATCCTCAGCGGTTGGGTAAACTGGAATGTGAACAGTCATCAAGGAGATGAACTGATCAGTCACATTCATGTATATAAACAATAGTTACCTAATGAAATAATCAATAAATTTTCTTCTGCCCATTCTGGAGTTACCCTGGCCTGACATGGTATCAGAGCGCAGGTCCCAGATTCCTTGTAACTCCTCTGTTCATAACGCATCTAGTCATAATGCCTCTGCCTGAACGTTTGTCTGGCCATAACGCCTCTGCCTGAAACGTTTGCCTGGCCAGAAATGATGGTGCACTGCACTACCTCTGACATGCCCAGAGATGCGTTGGTGCCTCATTTCGCTCTCACCCAACGCTCATGATTGTTGAACACTGCACGCTGCTTGATTGTGGATGCTGTTGAACGCTGCCTGACATTGACACACAGAAACCGTATATTCAACATCAGCAAACGCATGGTGGTATGATTCATCGAGTTTTTTTTTCTGGTCAGTAGAGATGGAAACAATTTGTTTTAGTCTGCTCCGTTGAGAATGGTATCCGACCCTTTCATCTGTGGAAAACAATTTATTGTGACGGGGTTTATCGATCAAATCGGTGAGCTTTTACCATTCCTTTCAACAGAAGCGAGGAATTCATACCAACTTATTATAGGAACGAGGCACTGAATTTGCACAGTTATTTAATTTTATGATTGTCGCTTCGCACCCCTCTTTAAAATAACTGTGTATGGTATGAGAGTCGCTTCACACAGCGGTTTAAATTAGTTTTATATTCCGCGATTTACCAAGTCATATTTCAATTGAAATTTAGAGATTTTCAGAGGAGCCGTCAGATCATTTGACAAATTACCAATGGAGTCCTTCACCTTCATTTTCATGGGGTACCTCGATATTGCAAATTCTGCAATCTAAATGTGTAATTCCAGAATTCGGACAAAATTCTTACGGGGATGAATAACTGCAATGGGATTCTGTTTTCTGCACAATTAGCTTATTCCATTTTGAATAGCCATTTTCTAAGAGAAGTAGATTAGCTAACGACATACTTGGACAATTTTACTTTTACGGCCAAAACAGTCACGATTTGGCCTGTATCTCTACCTGAAATTGTCGGAGGTTTCGAGGATTTGTACTGGGAAGGGGGCTGAACCCACGACAGCAAGGATATGGTAACTGATTTAGTATTGCGCGTTTTATTCCATGTGAATGTGAATGTCCGAATGGTAATGTTGTGAGTCAAAGTATTGCGCAGTCTATATAAACAGTCTTTCAAAGCAGTCAAAGTATTGTGCAGTTTTCAAAGCATTCAGAGTATTGCGCTGTTTTTCAAAGTGTTTGGTATTGCGCGATTTATTACACAGTTTTATGTGAATGGTAATGCTGCGTTGAAGCATAAAGTGATATATTGAAGTGATATGTACATAATATTTCAATACTAATGCTTCTGTCAAACATTAGAGAGATTTGTAGAAAATATATTGCATAAGGCTGTAAGGAAGTTATTTATCAGCAGAAGTTTTTTTTATCAAGCAGAAGTTATTTTTTTACAGAATGCATTCAATCATCTCTATGGTAGGAATAGTTCTCACTGGCAAGGAGAACTATTATGAATGGTCCCGGATGGTAAAACACACCCTCATCTACAATGAGTTGTGGAAAGGAGTGTGTGTCGGAGAAGAAGACAAAGATCCTGTGCAGCCTACATCAGATAAAGAGCTTGTCATTTGGGAAAACAAGAACATCAAAGCCTATGCATTGATCGCAGCATCTGTAAATGAAGAAGTAAGTCGTCATATTTCATCTTATTCCACTGCTTTTGAAGCTTTACAAAAGCTGAAAGAACTCTATGACTCACATTCTGCACTTGAAGTTGTTCAGCTCATGATTAAACTCTTCACTCTTGAACTGAAAAATAATGATCCTCTTGCTCTTGCATCTGAAGTAAAGTCTATAATTCATGATATTAAATCCACTAAGGTTGAGCTGGATATCCCTCTTATTGCCTTTCTCAAAGCACTCTATCCTACCTACTCCAATTATCTTGAGTCATTACAAGAAAATGGAAATCTTAAAGATATAACCTTTGACTCTCTTGTGAAAAAGTTTGCTGAAAGAGAGAAAGCCTTTAGAAAGAAGACAATCCCTGAATCTTTTGAAGGGATTGTTTGCCTTGCTCATAAAGAAAAGCATCCTGCTCAAGATTCTACAAGAGGAAGAGGTGGACGAAGAGGAAGAGGAAGATACTTCAGAGGCAGGGGGGCTGACATTCTCAAGGAGAAAAGGCAGATCTGCATTGCATTCACTGCAAACGGAATGGATCACATGATGCTTCTACATGCAAGCTATCATGGGATAAAATTGAGTAGAGAAGAAACCAGCAGAAAGGTAAAACTGATGACACAGACAAAGGTAAAGCACCTGAATCCGCTCACTATATTGAGGCACAATGTAACATTGGAGTAAATGAAGATTTGTTTAATGCTTCACTTGCTTCTTCGAAAAATGATTGGTTGCTTGATTCAGGAGAAACCTATCATATGACTCATAGGAAAGATTTTTTTGAAGATTTCACTGACAATGTTGATGGAGCAGTATACTTTGCAGATCAGTCAAAAATCAAGCCATCAAGGCTTGGCACAATCAGGCTTAAACTGCCTGGTCTTCCAAACTTTCTTCTGGATCATGTTCTATATCTCCCACAGCTCAAAAGAAACTTGCTGTCCTTGGTCCACATCCGCCAGCAAGGTCACTCCATTCATATGTTTGATGGCAAGCTTGAGGTAGGAAAAGCATCTGACCACTCACTTGTCATGAGGGGAATAGAAGAAGAAAGACTTCTTAAACTGCAAGGAACCTCTGCTCATGCACAACATTTCTCATATATTTCTCATCATGAAGAAGGTATACTTCCGTCAAGTTTATTATGGCATGCTAGATTTGGACATTTAAACTATGATAGTCTCCGCTTGTTGAAGAAAAATGGTGTTGCTGGTTTGCCTACAATTCCTAGAAAACATAAGCAATGTGATGCTTGCATTCTAGGAAAGCATAGCAAACAGTGTTTTCATGATTCACATTCAAGAGCACATAGGAAGATTGAACTCACTCATTCAGATTTATGTGGTCCAATGCCTGTTCCTTCTGCAAATGGAAATAAATATATCATGACATTTATTGATGATTACGCCAGAATGTGTTGGGCTTATTTATTGAAGAACAAATCTAATGCTTTTCAAACATTCAAGAATTTTCATAAGTGGATTGAAAATGATGCACAATCTCATATTGGGTCTATTCGCACTGATAATGGAAAAGAATATACATCAAATGAATTTGAAAACTATCTTCGCCAACATGGGATCAAACATCAAACAACTGTACCTTATAATCCCCAACAGAATGGTGTAGGAGAAAGAATGAATAGAACAATCTTGAATATTGTACGATCCATGCTTTTCTTCAAAAATGTAAAGATAATGTTTTGGGCTGATGCTGTTCTATGTGCTGCATATATAAAGAATAGATGTCCATCTAGTGCTATAAGAAACAAGACTCCTTATGAATTGTGGTATGGACATGTTCCTTCGGTAAAACATCTCAGGATTTTTGGTTCCACCTATTATGCTTTAATACCAAAGGTACATAGAAACAAACTTGGTGCTAGAAGTCGTAAGTGTATCTTCCTGGGATATTCAAACACCTCTAAAGCATACCGTCTCTATGATGAAGTAAATAAAAAGTTTGTTGTACCTAGAGATGTCATTTTTCTTGAATCATCCAAATCTGACAGTGTTGTTGAGCGGCAACTTGATCACTTGGATAGATTCACAAAAACGAAATCATTTCAAGAGTTTGATAATCATATTCCACATCTTGAAGGGTGGATTCCTATACTAGATCAACATGTGGAATCTTCTTCTGAAGAACAATCTCCCTTGCATGAAACTCCAACACCGGATGATCCTTTAAGTGATGTAATTGATAGAATTGGGAGACTCAATCTTGATTCAGTCCCAACTCAATCAACAGAGCAGCCTGGACCATCTCAAAAAGGTCCCCCAAAGTGGCTGACAAAGACACTTGAAAGTGTTCATCCTGATGAAATTGGAAAAACAAGAACCATAAATTAAAACCGACAAAATGGAGGTGATGTTGATGACTCTAATTCACCTGTTGATATGGATGTTACTTATGATTGTGAATTGAACTTGTCTACAGATTTTGAACCAACTTCCTTCAAAGAAGCTACTTCTCATGATCAATGGAAAGAAGCAATGAAAAAGGAGTATGATGCCCTCATAAAGAATGGCACTTGGAAACTGGTTGACCCTCCATTTGGAACCAAACCAATTGGCTGCAAGTGGGTCTACAAGAACAAGTACAAAGCTGATGGCTCACTTGACAAGCACAAAGCTAGGCTTGTGGCAAAAGGTTTTGCACAGAAGGAAGGGGTTGATTATGAGGAAACTTTTGCCCCCACAGCAAAATGGGCCACCATCCGAACACTCTTTGCACTAGCTACTCAGAACGGTTGGAAAGTCCATCAAATGGATGTAAAAACTGCATTCTTGAATGGAGATCTAAAAGAGAATGTTTTTATGTCCCAGCCTGAAGGATTTGCTGTGAAAGGACATGAACATAAAGTATGCAAACTTGTGAAGTCCTTGTATGGCCTCAAACAAGCACCACGAACCTGGTATGAAAAACTAACTGAGCATCTTCTGAAACTCAACTTCAATCATTTTGATCTTGATGATGCAACTTTATTTGTCAAGAAAGTTGGCAAAACAGTTGTATATCTTGTGGTATATGTAGATGATCTTTTAATGACAGGGAACAATGAAAGCTATATTGCATCCATAAAGAAAGAATTAGGAAATTTTTTTGAAATGACTGATTTGGGCTATGTTCATTACTATCTTGGCATTGAAGTAACCCAACATCCAAAATCCATATTTCTTTCTCAAAAGAAATACATTGGAGATTTGTTAAACAGATTTGGCATGACAGAGTGCAATCCTCTTTCTACTCCAATGGAACAAAACTTGAAGCTCACATCTATTGAAGGAAAGGAATTTGAGGATGCAACAAAGTATAGACAGCTTGTAGGAAGTCTCATCTACCTCACTACTACCAGACCAGACATTTCATTTGTTGTTGGAATCCTCTCTAGGTTTATGCAAAATCCTTGTGAGGGACATTGGTCTGCTGCAAAAAGAGTTCTAAGGTACTTGAAGGGAACTCAAGGCCTTGGAATCAAGTATACACAGGTGGACGACTTCAGCTTGATTGGATACTCTGATTCAGACTTCGATGGAGACAAAGAAACTAGGGTATCTACTTCAGGATATGCTATGAGTCTTGGATCAGGAGCTGTCTCCTGGAGATCATGCAAACAATCAGTTCCAGCAGATTCCACAACAGAAGCAGAATATGTGGCAGCAACTGAAGCAACAAAAGAAATTGTGTGGCTCAGAAAAATTCTTGAAGATTTGCAGGTAAAACAAGTACAATCAACTCCACTCATGATTGATAACACCTCTGCAATAAAGTTGGCCAAGAACCCAAAGTTCCATGATCGTACTAAGCACATCAATACTAAATACCATCTGATCCGACATCATGTTGAGGCTAAAACAATCCATCTCCGTCAATGTTCCACAAATGAGCAAATTGTAGACATCTTCACCAAAGCGCTTGGAAGAGAAAAGCTTGAAAGATTCAGAACGATGCTTGGACTCACCAACATCCCTTTAGATTAAGGTGGGGAATGTTGACACCTAATCCTCAGCGGTTGGGTAAACTGGAATGTGAACTGTCATCAAGGAGATGAACTGATCAGTCACATTCATGTAATATAAACAATAGTTACCTAATGAAATAATCAATCAGTTTTCTTCTGCCCATTCTGGAGTTACCCTGGCCTGACATCTAGTCATGAAAAGCGTTAGTAGGAGTTTAGTTGAGTAGTTGTACCTATCGTTAACTCACTGATCTCCCAGTTAACTAGTAAATTTACTAAAAATATCCCTAGTCATGCATGGAATTTGAATTTCCTAGATGAGGTGGAGGAAAAGGCACATTGTAATTGTCAATTGTATAATATTTGAGTGTACAGGTTTTGCATTGGAGAATATGATCAATTCCTCTAGGATTTGCAGAAGGAAATATGGAATTATCCTATCTTTTAGGCATGAATTTCTTCAAGGATTGCATAAGGAAATATGAGGAAGTTGGACACCTAGTTTAGCTAAGTGTTGGTTAGAGTAGGTTAGAGAGAAGGAGATCAATATTGCAGTGTAGGTTGTGCTTCAAGGGTTGAAGTTTTAATTGTAATAGATCCATATTCTTATTTGATTTAATACAAAATAGAGGAGGGATTTTTCCCATTTGGGTTCGCTAGTATAAATATTGTGTTCATTGTGATTGAATGATTGCACGTGTTTCTATTATATGTTTTCTTTTCCACATATTGAGTAGAGAAAATTTGTGTCTATTGTTTTCAGTCTCAATTCATTAGCAACTGCAAATTTCCATCTATTTTTATGAGGTTTTGTGGTGGTACCTATAACAATTTATTTCTTTGTGAACACTTATATGGGCTTAGCTGGGTTCCTTGGATATAAAATTTTCCTTTGTTGCCTTATCTTGTATTGAATCTAATCAAAAGTGAGCCTTGTGATATCTAATAGTTCTTCTTCTTCTTCCTCTGCTTTACCTAGTTCTCATAGTAGAATATGCCCACTAGTAATGGGAGTGGAAGGAGGAATGTCCAAAGGAGAAAAATATACTTGCTTCTCCTACCCTTGACCCTATTGATCATTTATTTTGTTTATTTGTTGTTTTTTGAGTACATATTGCTTAATTTTCTTGGCAAGATCCTCCTGTTACCTTTTTTCCTCCTCCTCTTCTTACTTCTTTTTGTCTTCTTCAACCTTTCTTCTCTATTCTTCCTCTTTATTTTTCCTTTTCATTTCATCCTCTTCTTCTCTTTTTATCATTTCCTCCTCTTGTTGTTTCTTCTTTTTTTCTACTTCCTATGCTCTCCACTCTTCCTCTTCCTTCCTAAATTATTCTACCTCTTCCAGATTTCTTCTTCGTTATTCAGCCTATTGTTTCTTCAAAAGTTCCTCCTCATTACTTTCTCCATCTTCATTTTTTTTCTTGCACATATCTTCATCCCTTTAATTCTTCATCTCTTGTTTTCTTCTGGATATTGTTGCATTCCTTTCTTCTAGACTTTCCCCTTCTTCATCTTCTCCCAGTTGATCCTTTGGGTCTTCTTGCTGGTCACCTTTCTACTTCTTCTACCTTCCATTCTTATTTTGTTGTTGTTTCTTCCTTTTAAGTAAATTTCTTCGGTCCTTAAGGCTCATGCCTTCTTTGTCCTTGTCATCTGAGTGCTCGTCTTTTTATTGCTCTTTTTATTATTGCTACTTAGTCATACCTAATTCCTTAGAGGAATTATAAAAATTATTAACCTTGTTTTCTTTTCTTTACCGCTCATGTCTATAGTACCATCCAAAGAAAACTACTTTACAGTGTGAGGCTGCAATCCCCCTTGGGTCATACTTATGGATACTTAGATCAAGGAAGCAATAACCTTTAATTTCCTTAGCATCAAACTCAACATGTTTGAGATTCTCAAGTGAGTATTCTCCAATTTTAAAAGGAAACATAGGTCAATGTCCCTTTTTACCCTTTGCCAATGTTTTGGACAATCCGGTAGTTAATTGGTAAAAAAATTCCCTCAAGAGCACTATATCAGTAACTTTCATCAGGAGAGTGTGAGGAGGCTTGTATGTGCCAAAAACTCTAATATAGGTTCATTCCCTAATAGGAAACCAATTTTCCACCTCAATGAGAGTATTTTGAGCACACTCTAACATACACAGTAGATCATGACCAAAGAGTGTCTGATATAACATAGAAATGAAATATTCTGTGGCAGTTTCAAATGAAGCCTTATAACTTGGGTTCCAAAAGCACTTGCAATAAATATGTACTGGCTCTGGTACCTTCGGGGTCCATTTCAACTCCAACCTTCAAATTGGAATTTCATGCAAAATGTATCGAGAAGATATGAAGCCATGTAGAATTATGATGGTTTACCCTTTTCTTGATCTTTGGCTGCTTGAATATTTTCCTTGAGTGCAAATGCAAAGTTGTTTTCCCAATTGAATATTATACCTTTGGTGGAAACCACATGCATCAAGGGCAACCATGATCTAAGGAATGTTTTAATATTTTCCCTTTTGTACAACCTGTTCATCATAACAACCTTCAATTGATATAACTTTCTTAGTCATTTTGTCTTATAGATCTAATTTGGTTTAACCATGAACTTGGTGGGTTCCTACTACCATGAATTCAATATGTCTTTGGCATCCTTGGGATTTTTGTGGAAATCTACCAATCGCATAGTGTTGAATGGTTCCTCCTCGTTAGGCAACTTATAGTAGTTGGCAATATTCACTGCAACAAAAGAGGCTAAAATTTCCCATCATGCTTATTTATTTCCCGTTGACTCACATATGCAAATTGAAACATCCACTCAATAGTTTCGGCACATGGGAATACTAGTGGGTGTGCAACTATATTATGCAACCAAGATATTTTAATATTGATGTAAACACAAAAATGTTCTCTATCTCTAGGGATATATTGGTTATCAATCTTAGAATATATATCCCACCAAGTTAGCTTTATATTCTTATTAAGATTATGGGATGTGTCGCCATAAATTGATAGAGTAGGTGGGCTATCGATAACTCCTTCTATGATTCTCTCTACTCTACATGAACTCTTGCCTGAACCTCTATGAGAAATGTTGACCAAAAATGATACCATTTCTCTAGAGAAGGATGAAATACTGATGCAATCTAGAGAAACATCACCTGGAATTTCAAAAATGTGATCCCAAGATAAAGAGGTTAACATGAATAAAAATCAGTAAACATAAATAAAAATATCACAATCTCAAAATGAAAAGATCACTTAGGCGCAATTTTGATCCTAGTAGAAGGTCACGATCTCAAAATGAGAGGAAGGTCACACAAAAATACAAAATGATAGGTTGCAGGGTTGCTTTACCAGGCATGTCATAAATGGGACTGGCTTCAATAGTCCATTGGTGTGACTATGTGACTGAATGGTAATTTGAATGAGTTCAGGTACAAGGGTAGTCACATTTTGCAGGTCATAATTTGTTTTGTCCTTATTTATTGTGACCCGTGACTCTATAACTGGGCTGAAGGAGGGTTGGTCACATGATCACATGATAATATGGGTTGCAAAAACTTGAAATTATTAAATTGCGACCTTCCTACTTACAATAAAATATGAGATAGTTGTGGGTTATGACTAATTCACATGATGCAAAAGGTAATGAGTTCACAAAAACACCATCAACCTAAGGAAATGTAAGGGTTACAAACTCAACATATAGCTTAAAATTTTGATTCAATCATCTAGTTTCAGAGTGACGTGAGAGACATAAAAAGGACGAAAACCATCTCATGAGAAAAATATTGGTGTTAAACAGGTTAAGGGATCAAGGAGAAGGGAAAATAATTGGGAGGTCAACCTTAGTAAAAATTTTGAATGCACGAGGAGAAGAGTGGGGTGAAAGGAGAGAGAATTATTGAAATTTGTCATGTGGGAGAAAGGTATGGAAGCTCGATTATTGTGATGAGGAGTCAAGGGAAACAAGGGGGTGAGATTAGTGATGGTCTAGAGAGAGGGGTAAATTATATATGATAATTGGGAGAGGAAGTCACAGAGCTTGGTGCAAGGAGGGCAACCATGCGTCAATTCTAGCCGAAATAATGATTGCAGAGAAGGCAAGGAGGCACTCACCGATGTAGTTGCAAGGTCACCCATCGGTTGAGGGTTACACACTCTATTTTGCATTGTGATAATAGGGAGTGGAGGAGAAGAGATTATATAAAAAAGGGTGGAAACATGTGAGGAGAAGGGTTGTGGGTGTAATGTGTGACTAGAGTGGGTTGCATGAGACCAAGTAAGATCACATGGTGAGGATGCGCTAGGTTGCAAGCCGTTCTAGGATTGAGGTTGCAAGGTTGTTGATTTTCCTCTAGTGTGTGCACATGACTACATGAATAATAGGGATAGTTTATGCAAAGTGAGAATCACATGTGAATGAGAGGAGGGAGGTCGCAAGTTGCATCGTTATGGATTACACTAAAGTCTCCTATTGTGACTAGTGACCTAGAAGAAAAACTTAAGTTGGGCGTTGTAGCTTGAAATTTCTTTAAGTCCCATAATAAATTGGAGGTATAAGAAAGAATGAGATACCATGGAATGTCATAGACAAAAATTTTGAATCTAACATGGGGGGTGAAAAATTTTGAAATAGGTCAAATTTTGGGGTTGTTGTAGCTACAACATCAATTGGCAATACATATGTAGAAGCTCAGAGTATCCGCTTCAACTTTATTCAAGGTGAAGTCATGCCTTGTGGAAGTGTCGTTCTGGGTTCATGGGTCCTGCTAATGTCTCTGAGTCACACTTTATATTGATTACAATCACCTGACCACTTTAACTTGGCTTGCTTGAAACATCAATCAAGTTTGGTACCAACAACTTCGATAGGGGGTCCAAATAATATTTCATGGGCCATATAAATGTTTAGGACTATAACTATAGATCATTGGTGTTTCTCTGATTCTAGAGAGCCTGTTCAGTACCCTAGCAAAGGCACTTCGAGAAGTCACAAACATTTCTCCACTACCAACGAGCCTGTTTAGTACCCTGACAAAGTCATTGCTACCAACTCTCTACCTAGGAAGCCTTTCTCAATCCTTTACCATTTATTTAATTTTTATTATATGTATGTGCACATTGGCAGAATTTATTAGGCATTTATTTCACTAGGGTAGATGAGGGATCCCAAGTTATTTTTCATGTAAGAGAGGTTGCTTCTTGTTTTCAAAGACTACTGTTTTTCAAAAATAATTGCCCATTACAAGTTTCTCCATTCCCATTCTCAAGTCGCTGGGTCTAAATACAAACTTTCAACTTTTGAATCCAAGTCAAAAGTAAGGTTTTTGCTACAAAGTATAGGGTGTATCAAATAATCAAGGCTCCCCACATAACTCAGTCCTTGCATTCCTACAAGGAATTGACTTAAAGATAGTCAAGACCAAACATAGATAAGAAGTGAGTGATTTATTCACTGGTGTAACAACTACCACAACTCTTAGAAATTTGTATGATAATGTCTTAGAACTCTTTATCCATAATAAAATCCTTTTATTCATATAAAAAAGGATACTATAATGCAAAAAACATGCAGTAAATGCATGGAATTGAACGAGATGTGAAACTGAAAACACAAAAATGTAAAAGAGAGATGTACAAGGGTGAAAGAGTAGCTATGAGATCTACTACGTGAAGTAGAACATAATATATTAGCCATTTATGGGAAGAGATTCAATCATCCTATATAGGTTTTCGAGGTGATAGGTATGTTGAGCAAGTTTTTGTTTGATTTGAAATGATCTGATCTGCAAGGCTTGAAACTTGGCATATTTAAGTTTATCCTCATGGGATTTATCCCATTTCAGGACAAGGTCACCAACATTAAAATCATTGATTCCCACAGATTGCATATTGAATCATCTCTTCATTTGGTTTTGATGTATGAAAAATTTCTGTAGACTTCTACCTTTCTTCTTCAAGTTTAAGTAAGGCAACAATCTGATTTTTCATGGTAGGACAAGGTGTACCTAGGGATTCTTCTAACAACTGTAAGGAGGGTAGGTACAAATTTGGTGGTAGGAATGCTTCTTTCCCATACACTAGGAAGTAGGAAGAGGTTCCAAGATATGGTTTTGGTATGTCGTTGTCAACCCACAAGACACTAGTTAGGGCATTGTACCAATTCCTTTCTTTTGACAACAAGGCTGTTATGATGATGAAAATTAGGTTTTTATTAGTGGATTTTGTTAGCCTCCTATACCAATAGGGTTTCATATTTCATGATTGACAATGGAAATGCTAAAAATGATCATCTTTGATGAAACAAAGGTTCCATTTTTGATGAACAAAGCAAAAAGTTAAAAAATGTAAAGAGGGTATGCCTTAAAAGAATAATCAAAAGGAAAGAAAATGAAAATGGTCAAAAGAAAAAAGAATTGAAATGAACCCCAAAGAAAGACCAGGAAAGTGGCCAATCAAAATGCCACTGTTATCTTGATGGATGGCTCAACAGTTCAAGCTGGGCCATGCCATGTTTTAAATTGCTTGTTTTAGAATAGGTAATGAGTACCTATTCAAACAGTTCAAGCTTGACAGATGACTCGCTGGATAGAGAAAGAAAGGAGCCCACTAGCTTAATCTGGGCCCTTGGAAGATATAAGGGTAGATTTAGATAGGAGGGCAACAAAAAGAAAAGAGCATATGAGGGTCTACAAGTCTAAGTGAACCCTCCCTGAAGTAACAAAAAATGCTAGGTTCTAAGTTGGGTAGGTAGCCAGAAGTTGCAGAATACTGATCCTATTCAGTTTTGGCCTTGATCAAGAAGGCATATGTTAACAGTTGCAAAGATATCTATGCAGAATTTTGAAGGCAAATATAGAAGCATCTCTAATTTCCTTGATTTTCCCCAAAGACTCTCTTTCTAACATCCCATGGAGGACTTCAGGTTTCATGATAAGTTTTCACTTTCTTCTCCGAAAAGAAGCCACATTTCTTGTGTAAAATCATTCCCCATCTACTGCTAAAAATCTAAGTTTACTCACTAAACTTAGTTTTCTATCCCACACTTCCAACCTCTCATATCCCCAATTCACATTAACTTCTAACCTACTTATCTAAATCCCTATGTTCCCATTTTTTCCCCTACTACTATATCACTATTGTGAAAAAAACCCACAAAATATGTAAATACTCCCCCCTTTGGCATTATAGCCATATTTTCAATATTTGGAGGATCATATAGAATCAAAAGTTTTTTTATATTTAGTTCATTTAAAGTCAGGGATTAAATTAACGTTTGGTTAGTTTAATAACCTAACCCTACCCCTATCCCCTTTACAAACCCATCACAATTACCCACGCCATTTGTATAAAACCTTGTTAAAAACCCACTTTTACTGTTTTGCCAAAGTTTATGTTTTGGCGCGCTCACCGCAAAAAACAAAAATATATATTAAATTCCCCGCCGGGACCCGCCATATCCACCCATCACCTCCGCAGCCCGTCGACTGTCAGATACGGGCCCTCCCATCCGACGGCCCACGACAATATCGAGCCGCCCCCGATGCCTGAACATTAGCGCCCGAAATCTGTCAGAGGGTGACGTCAGGGCTCGGACGCGTGTCGCTCTTGGGTTGTGTCGGGCGGCCTCCTGCCAAAACCACACCCGTACTATAAGCGGTCTGAAATTACCGTTTACCGCCCTCGTATTTCCGCCATACGCCACTCCCACGTCACCTTCATGTCACTGCCACCTCAGCATTACGTTGCCGCCCCATCTGCCCTTGCTCCGAGCTGTCCACCATGTCACCTGTCCACGTGGAGCCACTCACTGGCGGCCATGTCATCACTCCGTACCCGACCCCACCTATGACATCATGCTGACCTCATCCAATAAAAGGCGCCAAAGGCCGAATTTCCCTATTTTTCCCTAAAAAGTCATTTTTTTCGCGTTATTTACACTTACTGTGCTCCTGCATGAGCGATTACGTTGCTTGCTCACCAACTTTCAAGACTACTTCCTCGCTGCTGGCGCCGTGAATCCACCTGCATGTCAATGCCATTGTCATATTAAACCCAGGTATTTATCGGTATCCCTCTGCGTACCGTGGTTTTTGCATAATTCACCAAAACAAGCAAGAAAAGAGAGAAAACACAGTAATTACCAGAAATCCTCAGTGACCAGTGTTTCATTTCCCACTGTAAGCCCGAATTCACTTACAGAGGTTCCACATTGTGCCAAATTACCACAAACTCACAGCTTGTTTGCGCATTCGCAAACCTAAACCTCTGCTAGACACATTCACCGGGAAAGCAACTCTCAAATCCCAGCATTTGCTCATTGAATCTCTCCCAGGAGCATTTCAACTCAGTTTCTCCCCTATTTACCTTGTCCTCTCTGCAAATTGCCCCCCTCATTGGAAATTCACTGCTCTGTATTGCTCTGCCCAGAAAATCAAGTTTAAGCACAACTTAAAGTATTAGTTAACCATGGAGATCCCTGTGGCATTAAACATTGCCCCATTAAATGCCCCACACAAGAATCTGGAATGGTTAACCCTAGCTGACAAAGATTATCAGATGAGAGAAACTGTAGAAATAGGAATCACATACCACATAGAAATAGTTTGTGAGTTGAGAAAGAAGCACAGAGATGGTACAAACCTCTTGGGAATCTGGAAGTCCAATTTGCCAATTTACTATCTCCCTCAGGTCAATGAGTTCCCTAACTTGATTCACCAATGCTGCACAAACTATGACCCCACCCAAAGGGCTGTTCTGAGTCCTTCAGGCTCTGTCTTGTTCCATATTACTCCTGAAGCCATAAACCAAATGTTGCAGTTCCAACCTACAAGGCCACTAGTTCCTCTTTCCATGCAGCTCTTATTAGAACATGGTGCCAAGCTCTCCAACTCACAAATTACAAGAATTGGCCAATTGTTTATGCGCCCAGAGTACCAGCCCCGACAGCCTCCCCCTTATCTGCATGACTGGTTCAATGACATAGGGAGACTGCTGGTAGACATCATATGTTCCATCCTAGGGTTCAAGACCAGTGAGCTTGTAGATGAGACAACACTGGTGGTGCTATCCATTTTTACCCCAGGACAGCTCCCTGCTGTCCAGTATGACTATGCTGCATTTATAGCCAACAAAATTCATGAACAGTTCATGAACTTGGAGAGAGAGAGGGTATTCAAGTACACCTCCTACATATATCATCTACTATTATACAATCAGCCTGACAACTTTCTTGTCTCCCTCAAGAGGTTAGATGCAAAGGGAAACCGAAGATCTGTAATATTCTGGACATCAGTCTGTCATCACATTTACTATTCGCCATACAACTACTGTGAGTTTATTGACCTATTCATTCATCCAGCCTTGTCACTGTTGCAGGGTTCCCCTCCTCCTAGACTCACTGATGATATGCAGAAAATCCTCCAGCTGTCCAAGAACTATAGCATTGGGGATTGGTACTTTTACCAAGACCATACAGTGATCAGGATATATGGCTGTGAATTAGCACCATACAAGCTACCAAAGTATGTTCCCATGAGACTCTTTGCACTAGAATACTTCAGGCAGTTCGGCAATGCAGATATGATTCACTTCCATAGCAAAAACAAGAAGGCACAGCTGAAAATAAAGCATCAATTGGGTCCATTCATCTTTAACAAGAGGGAAGAAGCTTGGGATGAGGCAGACCAGATGCTAAAAGCCCTCCAGCTCAAGACAAGCTTCTATTGGGCACCCTATGACCCTAACCATTTCATAAGCCTCAGAAGAATCAAGCATAGGCTTGCCACATATGACCACATTAGCATTCCAGAAGTTGAAAAATATGCTAATCAATTAGAGTGGAAAGATGGCACATTAATGGAAGATTATACTGAAGAAGAAATAACAGAGAAAGCCATTAAAACTTTAGAAAAGGCAGTTGACTTGGAATATTTTGGACAGGTTTGGTCTTCAGGCTCCCGGCATCGTGGAGAAGCTGCTTCTTCATCCACCGTTCCCCAGCAGCCTGCCAAAACAACTGACCCAGCAACAGACATGGCTAAAGGCAAAACAGTGCAGTAAGAAGAGTCACCTCCAAATGTGGAGCAGCAAGTAGAATAGCAGGAAAGTACAGCCAAGGAACCTGCCTCCACAGAACAGCAAACACATGAGTCAATCCCTCCAAGGCAGGAGGCGACAGTTGAATCGTCAGTTTTACAAACACATGCCAATGAGGAAAGAACAAGGAAAAGGGATAGGCAAGAGGACACTCCTCTTACTACCTCTACGGACCAGCAAGGAGAAAAAAGACAGAGGTTGAACCCTTTTTCAGAGGAGGAAATACCAGAAAGACCAACTGATACTGTGCCCCCTCCTAGCATTGAAACATCGGCCAGTTCCTTACAGCAAGGACAGGACATCCCACATGGGGCAGAGGTGAGCTCTTCAAGATAGAAATCTAAGGCAGACTCTAGCATTAAGCAGCAGTTCATAGATATCAAGAAAAGGAATGAGCCCCTCAAACACCAAATCTACAACCATCTCTTCAAAATGGCGCCAACTAATCAGCAGAGATTAATGTCTGCTTATGAAATTCAATAACAAAAAATGACTCTTAGTCATTTCAGGCCTACCATGTAGCAACCTCAAACAACTACCGATTATATCAGAACTAATCTAGAAATTTTTTCCAAAGACATCCACCCCTTGGATAAGCTTGAGCTACACAGGGAAACCGGGGAAATGATATATTCCACATTAGCTGATAAGACCTTACTGGCACACCAATTACAAAATTCTCTACACAATACTGCTGCTCAGCTGGAATTGGAAAAGGCATCATCTCAAGCCAAGGACAACAGAATCAAGTCCTTGGAAGAGATCATTATAGAATTGGGTCATGATCCAAAGTACCCCAAGGGTGTGCAAGCACTATTAAAGAAAAGAGATGAAGATGTAGCAGCTATGAGAAAGCATATTAAGCTACCAGCTACCCTTCACCCCCAAACTGGAGAAGTGGCAGAGCAAAAGAAGGATCGGGATGTAGTTGCTTTACTCCTGAGTTTATACAAGAGATTGATGGAAACAGAGAGTGCACTAGAGGTAGCACTAAAATCAAGACAAGGTGAGGCACCAATGCAACCAGTACAGACATCTGCATCTACTGAAGGTGTGCCACTTTCTACTACTATAGTAGCTCCTCCCATAGGAAAAACATCAGAGGCAGGTCCTTCAACATCAGCACCAGCCGTAGGAGTATCAGCGCCAGCAACATCACCAGATCAGGTACCCAGCCTAAGTATGTAGAACATGATGAAGGAGTTGGAAGCCTTAGAAACACAGATGGCTGAACTGTAGGAGACCAAGGATAAACTGGCTACCATTGAAGAAAAGTATGATAAATCAAAGCAAAGTGTAGCTGAAAAAACAAGAGAGGTAAGGGCTCTTGAGAAGAAAATAAAAGAACTGGAGAAAGAGCTCTCTCTTGATAAAGTTGTAATTGAAATTAAGAAGATCCTATGGGCCAATATTGGTCAATCTATAACAGATCAGTGGCAATATATTGAAACTATCCATGAGCATATGGATCTCATAGGCAGGGCCCAAAAAGAAAGTCAAAGAGCAAGAGCATCTCTAGGCAATATGCCTGAAATAGCCAATAGGATGATCAATGTCCTTAATAATCGCACTGGCCCTCAGCTGGCAGCAATGGGTATCACTAACAGAACTGATACCATTTTACTAGTGAAGAGGGTGCTCACTTTGAGAAATCATGTACAAACATTGGATAGAAGGTGCCAAGAAATGCAGACAGAGGTGAACAAATTCATTGAGAAAATTACAGCATTACATAACAGAGGCCTTCCCAGCTTAGTAACCAGTGCAGGAAGGTTACTATCTCATGAAAACTATGCCAAGAGGGTAAATACATATGCTACAAATCAAATCACTGCAGCAACAAGTGCCCCAGAGGAAACAGGGCCTCCATCTAGGCAAAGTCTCTATGACAAACTAGATAATCTGTTTTTTATTATGAATGAGATTAGACATCTTTTTGAGGTGCTTCCAAACTACTACAAATATACTGAGGCAGATGAAACCTTAGGCATAATATTAAGACACCAATTGCCTACTCAGGAATGGTGGACGGGCATGATACAAACACTTCTGTGAAGAAACAGGTTGTTCACCATATTTTTGTACTTCTATCACAAGTCAGCCTTTTCAGAAAATTGATATATTCGCTTTGACTGGGAAAGCAATTGAAAGGGCCAACTCAGCAATCAAGTTTGACTACCAAAGCAGATGCCAACAGATGCAGATGACGGGGCTAAGATAGCCGTACCACGACAAAGCATTAAAGGGCGTATTACTCAGAATCAATGCGAAACACCCAACCGACCCAGTTACCTCCAAAAGTCAAAGGATTTCTGACAGAGCTGAAAAGTCATTCATTGTCCATTTAAAGTAGCAATAACTATTGTATCTGCTATTTCTGAAAGTTGGTAAAAACAGTTATTGAGCAAATGACTCATCATTAAGATTTTTTGTAAAACGATTGTATATATATCCCCACGCATAAACCTATTGGGGTTGTTGATTTTTCTTCTGGAGAAGCTATGCTGTAATTTCAGACTTTTAATACAGGAAGCTAATGGAATTTCTGAAGTTCTGATTTGTTTGAAGTGTTGTGGTGTGCTTACTTGCTGCTACAGGATTCCTACGCTATTTCATGTCACAATAAGTTTTCTGAACCATCTTATTATGTATTTCGTTCTTCCATAGTCCACTTATGCTACTTGTTTCACGTTTAGCAGTACAGAAAAAGAATAGTTAAGAATTTGTTCATTGAAAACCCTAAACTCAATGTATGCTGCTATGAATGTCTTCTTCAGAATTAGTTATGGATGTGTAATTCTTAATTGCTCACCTTCATACTAAATATTACATAGTAAATACTGTTTAGGAATTCTAATATGCTCCTGAGTAATATTTCCTTTCTCCACATCACCAGCTTAGTGACAGATTCTTAGTTGCCTCTCACTGGCTGGAAATAGTCCTTATTCCACAATTTGAAGTTTGTTTCATGAGTACCTATATGGCCCTGCAGTTTCATGATTCTCACTCAACTCCTCAAACAACACATAATCACAGACTCCATTTCCCAATAGACTGAAGACCCTGAATATCACATCTCAGCTACCAGAAGACATCATTCAACCAAAACTTTAAACAAAATTCAGTACTTCATAACTAGCCTAAACATTATCAAAACAAAGCTAAATCCTAAAGAGAGAGCCCTCTCTGATTGCAGGTAGGCTAGGACCTGTGATCCAAAGATTGGTCTGTGGTTACCTCGGCCGTATTCCCTTAGGAGTCAAAGGGAACAACCTGAGTGATAACAGATTTAACCAATTTGTTGCCTTGGGAGTAATAATTAGCATAATTCTTTAAAACAATACCATTTTCCAAAGTAAAATCATATAACTTAAATGATGGAAAGTAGGTGGCATTATCAAACACGAGGGAGGTAGGAACACCAACCCTAATTATGATGTTATGATTAAGGAAACAAATTACCTCTTGATCACTAATTTGATGTAGAGGCACAACTTCCAACCATCTTGTTAAATAATTTTTTAATGTGAGTATGTACCATGTGCTATTTCGATGAATGTGGCATGATTTCTCCGATGATATCCAACCCCCGTTCTTAAAAAGGCTCTTCCACCACAATAGGATATTAATAACCATGAATATCTACAAACTTATGAATAACCATTGAAATATTTAGTTGAATGAAGTGCCTCTTCTTTACATGTTTCTTGCATGTTTCTTGTGGTTTTCCTTCATGGCATTAGATGTTATTCTTATTCTCGTGATTTGATTTGTTTTCTTTCTCTTAACTAACATGTGTGCTAGCTGCCATGAACTGATATTTCCACAATAACTGTATTCCACTTGAAGTTTACATTCTTTACGATATAGTGGGATCTACTAAGGTTTGATCCTATGTATGTGGGATCGATTCACAAAAATAACTCAACAACCAAATCATGATAGAAAAATCTATGATTCTATACATTAAATGCATTTGTTAATTGCAAAAAAGTTTGATGTCATGATCTGGTAAATATGGGCATCCATTTTCCATAATTTTAGCTCCTTGGTTAATGATTTCATTTATTTTTGTGATTACTCTCACCATTTTAGGAAAAAAATATTTAACTTTTTCTTCTGTTGTAATTCATTGCTTTGATGATCATGATATTGTTTTCTTTGAGGATATTTCCTTACCTATCACATATTTACACATCTACATGAAACAAAGGAAAACACAACAGTAAACTATGTATTAAATAAAAATAAATAAAAAAATAAAATAAACCTTAAGTGGAAAGAAAATGCATTATTATGCTGATGTGGTAGGAGTGACAGGTTGTTGTGAGGCCATATCGAAATGATGTGGATGCCCACATCACCCCAACTTTTAAAATATTTAGAGTTTTTGAATGGAGACCCTTATGAAAGCTTTGATATTTATATGTCCCTTCTTGGCCTTACTCTTTTCCAAATGAAGTTGGGTGAAGGCTTCGAGAGACCGATTGACTCGTCAAAGTGTACATTAGTTGTGGCTTGTTGTAAATATTAAAACTGAAACATTTTTTATGATGCAATATATATATTACACGAGTTAATAAGGAGAGGGTTATGACAATAGTGGGTGTTTTTGATACGCATTTTGTACATACATAAAGGCTTGGACTTAGTGGTTTTAAAAATTATTATTATATTTACATTTTAATTTAACTAAAATAAATAAATTAAAATATATCTACATATTTTAATTAATTAATTTTATTTCCAATTTTATAAAACAAACTATAAAATATATATACATGTTTTATATATCCAGGTGATGAAAATGATCAATCTTTGACCAATCACAACTTTCAAACCATAAGTTGTAATCAAGAAAAATTACTATTGTTGGAAAATTGGCAACAAAATGAAAGCAATGGAGCCATCAAAACGAAAATAAACAGAAAAAGTGAAAATTACCCAAAGTAAAGAAACTTAAATCATCCTAGAAGAGATATTAGCAAAATTTACATCGAGGGCCCATTAATTTCAAAGATATTAAAGGGGGTGGTTGAGGCTCAACAATTAGCAACACACATGGGAAGTACTTATCTCTAGTTTAGAATAATAGGGCTAAATTGATCAAGGATCGAAATAAATTTTTCCAAAATTTTCTCTTATATTAAACCATTTTCAAGATCCCACATAAGATGAATCAAAGTAAGATAAAATCTTAAGAATTGAAGGTGCTTAAATTCCCAAACTCTAAAACCATGAATCCAAATATAGGGAATAATTATTATTTTTATCCTCTCTAATATTGGATAGAAAATATAGCTTAGATGCCTTTTAAGATTACTATTCATCTATCGAATGTAAAATTACCTCTTTGTTCTCAACATTACTTCATTCCATGTGAGCATTCATAGCCCTGATGGGTTTACTTGTACTTCCCACACATATGTTCTTTCAACTCTCTTATGTGCCACCCTTTTGATTATCATATTTGAAGAATTTATTTTAGCAATTGGGTGAAGAGATCTGGGTGGTAGAAGAGGTTTTCTACTTAAAGAAATAGATGAAGTACTATTTAATTTTTACCCCACTAATCTTCTCTTCACCTACCAAAGTATAGGATTTAATTATGTAGGGGTATGGGAGGGATTCAAAGGAAAAAATGGAGACATTTCATTCCTTTATAAAGACGAAATTATAATACTTGAATTGTATCTTAATGTTCCCCATAGTTAATGGTTGATGTATGAGAAAGTAAAAACTTAGTAAGAACGACCTTTAAATTAATTAAATTCTATTGAAAAGATAGAGTAAATATTTCCCCTATCAACCAATTGGTGTTGCATAGGAAAATATCCCCCCCCCATATAGATTTTAGAAATATTGTAAAATCTAATAAAAATAAAAGTAAGTGAAATTGAATGACCACAAAGAGTGCAAATGTTAGATTTCACAATTCTCACAAAAAATACAACTAAAGGGGGAATAATGCAAACTACCTATGAAAGGAACAAAACAAACTCGAAAGGAAAATAAAATAGAAGCCATGAAAATTTGAAAACTCAAAGAAGACAAAACTAGAGAAGAGATATCAACATAAAGAGAGGGAATAGTGAGCTAATCATCATTCTCATTTAAGTTGAGTGATAGTTATGTCTCATAAGGTTTTAATTAATTAATATTTTTTATTGAAAAGGAAATGCTAAATTTAGGGAGAAGTTATGAGTAAAATATGATGTCAAATTAGATGTCCCTTGTCTAGTGAATACCTTCAAATCTAAGTCTTAATTGAAAATCCTTAATTATTATTCGTTAATGATGAGACTTACAATAAGTTCTAAAACAAAATGAAAAAGGGATGAAATTAAAATAGGATAAAGGTGCAAATAATCCTTGATGTAACTTGTTTAGAATTTGAGCACCATCACAACATCTTCATTGACTCCTAAGCATGCAAAGTAAACTAGGGATATATAAGCTGTAAACAAAGTCAAAACTTCAATGAAGCTAGTGAAAAATTACAAAACTAGAAATAAGATTAGAAAATACTTAATAAAAGATGAAACTAAAATCAAAATGAAAAATAGTATAAGACAAAAAAAAACATATAAAATTTATCTTGAAGACTATCATTATGGTTTACCTTAGAGATCTCGATTTTACCCAAATTCTAGGTTTTCAAGAAGTATTCTCCTTTCATGATCAATATTAAAGAGCAAGAAGAAATTGCATCTTTATCAAAGTTCACACATGCCTATGATCATTAAATTTAGTTAAAATAAACTAAGGCAAGCATGAAGCCTATAAAAGAGAGAGCCACCAATGATTCATTAGAAGCACATCGGTAAAATATCAGCATGAATATTGTGGTATACTTAAAAATTTTCAAAAATATGATTTCATTATTTTCCAAGGTTTACTCAAGAATTAGAGTGGACAACTGTAAAAATATCATCACTTTATTATTAAATACACGCTCCATCTTAGAAAAGTAAAATAAAAACAACTAAACTAAGTTACTCCTACTCATAGTTTAGTAAAAAAAAATTAAAACTAAGTGAAATCATATTTCCAGTGGAGCCAATCAAGCTCTTTTATTGCTATAATCATATATACAACATGAGCTAGTAATAAGAATATAATAAATATTATGCTATGTAAAGTAAAAACAAACTTTTATACATCTATCCATAATAAGGACAATAAAAGAAACATATTTACAAAAAGCTTCCTAATGTAATATTATTCTAGCCATAATTCAATTATATCTTGGTATCTACAATTAAAACAATTAGTAAAGATACCATGAATAATTTGATTAGGATTTTATTTTGAAGAATTTATAAGATCAAAAGAATTTGTATTAGCCACCAAAATTTTAAAGGAACTACCCTTTTCTCATGAATGATATTGAAAAATATATGAAAGGGAGAAAGAAGTATGATTTTTCAGGGTAATTTTCATATGTACAATATTTTCAAATTTATTAAATCCAAAGCTAGTAAGGAAACTTTTGAACAAACGATTATTTACAATGATAGAATGGCCACATGGAAGGAATTCCAACAACAATTTATTGAAACAAGTTTTCAATAGAATATTAAAATGAGTTTCATTGAAAACTTGAAAATAAGGCACATTGAAATGTTCAAAAATAAAATTGTGCATAGACAAAGGAAATAAGGAGAAAACATGAGAATCTTCTAATCCTAAATCTACATCTATATGTACTTCATTTTGTAATGGATGTGATTCTATATCATAAATATGCAAATACTCACCAATACAACTTTCCTTTCTTGCAAATCACATGGTAGATTTGAATTAACAACATCAACAAAAGGATAAGCAAGTGATTGGTATTTAACATTTATGGGAAAATGATCCTCACCCATAAACATTTGGTTCTCAAACAAATTTGAACTAGTTGAAGGAATGGTTTCAACAAAAACGTTGGTAGAGCCATTATAAATTGAATTCATATTGGGAAATAGATTCAGATACAAAGGGTAATGGTTTCCATACTACAAAAAAATCAAATTCTTATCCATATTTTCATCATCATGTGTTTCATCATTATTGATATGATTAGAATTGGATTTGATAAAAACTTTATGTTGAAGAAAATGAGAACTATTGCTGAATCTACCTCCAAAGAAGAAAGATCAACATCTTCGTTAGTTAAACCTTGAATTTGATTAATTTCTATTGAACCTTCGTCATGATCATAATAATTAAGAGATGTTTCATATGCATATTTAGATTTCATATTTGAATCTAGATAATCAATTCATGAAGCTTGAAAGTGTGTGAAACAAACTCCTAAATTCTGTAGCTGCAATATAGTTTGAAATTTATTCATAGTTTTAATAAAACTAGATGTGAAATCAAGGTTAATTAACAATTTGACATATTTTGTTCATCTTCATTTGATTTACTATGTTATTAAACCCTGCCCAAAATTTAAAAAGGTCTTTCTCTATCCATCTAGCAGCATTGTCTATACTATCTATATTGTTGTTCAAGTTAAACAAGTAAGAACTACTCATCATAAAACTTCAATAAAAATCTAATTGTACCTCTACATCAATCCTCATTTGAGGATATTACTGGGGCTGGAACTTTGGCACTGGAGCCCAGCATCTCACTCCTCTTCATCTCTTGCAATGTTTGTTCAATTCTCCCTGGTGCGAAGTTGTTTCTGTAAGTTTGTATCTGGACTATTGCAATCTCCCTGAGGAATTCTGCCATGACGAGATCCTTTTCCTTGGTGTCCTCCTTTGCCTCTGGTCCTCTATTTGCTACTTGTTCTGATTGAGAGTCATTGCCCAGTCCACCATGTTCTTCATGACCCAATATTGTTGTATTTTCTGTCTGAAGAGAGTGACATCCTCGGGAGTTCCCTAGGTTTGGAACCATGCTCTCTCATTCCTCCATGGGAATGTCTTGGTTCCTTATGTTGTCATTTAGTTCTCACTCCCAGCCAAATATTTTAGCTCTGACTTTCAGTGGGTTCTCGGCCATGTAAGCATTGATGAGGGTTTTCATGTGTTCACATCCAGTCTTTCTCCCTCTCTTTCTTTCTCTTTGTTTGAGCCACTCACCCCCTCTGCCATCTTGTTGCCTATGTTTCTCTTACCCTTCGTGGTCGCCATACTATCTTCATAACTGTTGCTGGTTTCTTATTTCTTTTTACTATCCTCCTCTTTGTACTGGGCATATTTTGAGGTGAGACCTCTCACATAACCATAAGAATTATCAGTTTGATATTGTACAAACATCCAAACAATTTCACATTTACCTGTGTCACGTTTGTTATCCCTTTCAGGGCTGGAGCTAAGGTTTTTCATGGTTTAGTTTAAATTTTCCCATCTCATCTCATAGTTTTGGGTTCTTCCATTTATTTCTTCTTTTACTGTCATGTTTTTCTCAGGTCGACATCTGTCACTCAGACAGCGTGACAGAGGCATCCGCTTGGGACCACCACCAGGATAGACTGGGTTACTATTCCTTGTGTCGCAGGGAGGCGTGGCTATGGGGATGTTATCTAGGGGTCTAAACAGCAATAACCTGGCCCTATTCTCCTCCGCCCCTGGTGAAATTTTGTTTTTGCGTTTACCTATTTTCTCTGTTCTCTTTACTCTATGTGGATCTTCGTTTTTTTCCTCTGTTTTGTCTAAGGATTCCCCAATAGGAATCATTATGGCCTCACTCTCTTGCATTTTGTTTCTTGGGGTTACCGTGGTGGAGAACTCTCCATTCCTAGTTTCTACCCCCTCCTTTCCTGGCTTAATCATCATGGTTTTCATTACAAATTCTATAATTTTCATCCATCTAGAGTCCCAAGAATTCCTGGGTTCCTCCCTACCAGAATCACTCCCTATCCTATACAAATTTCCTGGATTTTTGCATAAAGGCATCCTAATTCTTAAGATGTCGAGGGCCAAAGAAGCAACATACCGAGTTGGAGAGCTAGTTCTGCTTCTATCCTCGTGCTGCGACATCGTTCCTCAGCCACCTTTCTTCTCTTTGGTTCTTGTTTCCTCCCTCTGCATGCATCTACTTATGCACTATTTCCCCTTATGTTTTAGTTCCCTCCCCTTTCTGTCCTTTCCATTTTCATCCACCTGTCTATCATAATTACTCCCCTCGTTGATCCCTACATCGTCACCTTGGAATGGTGACCCTCCTTCCTATCTTACACTATCTCCCATTAACACTCACTTACTCCCACTTCTCTTGTCGTATGTCCTCTTCCCTCGTCCTGCCACTTGCTGGCATCTTTCTTCCCACACTCTCGTTGGCCCTCCTACCAACCTCGTTGTCTTTCCTTCCTATCTCCACCAGCTTTCTCGCATGGTCTATTCTATCCCTACCCTGTCTGTCCACTTGCACTTCCCCTTGTCCTCTCCCTCCACTTCCCACTCATGTCCTTTCACTCGCTTGGACGCTGCCTCCCACTTACCGTTCACATCTCCCTTGACCCACTTCCTCCACAGTGCTACACCCTAATTGAGAGTTCTCCTCCTCTTCCTTGTCTTTTTCTAGGATTTCACTAAGTTTTCCATCTACTCCATCTGATATAGTTCTTCCGCTTTTATGTCTAAAGTTCTACCTTCTTGACCGCTTCACCAATTTTCCAGGTTATCCGCTGCCGCATTGCCTTTCGTTCGTACCTATGTGGGGAGGATGTAGTCTATCTATCTGATTAGTTTACTGATCTCCTAAACTAGCCATGTAGTTCTCCAAATTTGGTTTATCTTCTCCCACTGTGTTCCTTATTATAGCTTTTTTACTATTTCAATCACCATTTCTGAATCGCCTTCTACCTGTAATTTTTGAAATTGCTCTCTTATCACGATTTCCGGCCCTTTTCATTATTTGTCACTTTTCCACAGTCCATCAGGTAGACTCTAAGTGTCTTACCCCTGTCATCTCTGAATAACCCTCTTGTCCCCACCTCACCAGGGTTCCCTTTTGTAGTGCCATTGAAGTTTAGTTTGATGAATTCCTTGTGTGGTCTTTTGAATTGGTTTATTTCCTCTCCTTTAGTGGTGTGGTGCTTCCATGAAGATGTCTGCAGCATGCTTGGTTTTGAGTTCAGGCAAATCATTATCTTTTCTTCCTTTGGGTTATTTTTCCACTCCTCCTCTAACCATTTCTCTGTCAAAATAGTCTCTCGAATATTTTGGAATATCTAGTTCCATTTTTCTGGTTTTTCTCTTCCTTCTTCCTTTAAGATCAGTTTGTTTCATTCTTTCCATATATTCCATAGGAAAAATCCTAGCAAGAGTCTCCAAGCACAGTTCATGATTGTGTTTTGGTACAACTTTTTCCTCTAGTTCTTTATTGTTGTTTGCATGTTATTTGGATTCCTATCACTGATTTGAAAAAGTTGATGGTGTTGTTTCCACAGGTTGTCACTGTATTTGCAAGCATTGTTAAAGTGCTCCATTGTCTCCTCATGTTCTTGGCATAAGACACATATCGATGGGCCTTCCATTCCCCTTTTTTTGTAGTTGGTCCCATGTTAATGCTCACTCATGGCTTAGGATCCAAATAAAGAAAGTGATCTTCGACCTTGTTTTTTCCTTCCATATGCTTTCCCAGTTATTTGTTTCTTGATGTCTAAGGTGTTCTGCTTTTAATTGATAACCTTCTCCAATTGTAAACATTCCTTTGATCCTGTAGCCCCATCTTAGAATGTCCAGTCCTTATTTTTTTGCTATTTTCCTGGTTTCCATTTCCTTTTCGTATAGCTTCCATTAGGGTGTTTTTGGTGCTTCTAGCCAATCCTATTTTTGTTTCCACATTCTCCAGTATTCTCCTAAGTCTATGCACCAGAATTTTTGCAGTGTGTTTCCCCCATGGAGATTAGTGAATTCTTGGATTTCCACTAGCTATGGCTAGTTGTTTAACTTCCCTCTCTGTTGCCATACTTCTTCCCAAAATTTTGCTTTGTCCCCTCCTTTGATTTTCCAGAAGATGTGGTTGCTGATTAGATTCTTGTTGACACTGCTTACATTTCATATTGTTGAGCCTTTCTTATCATTATGGCTTCTCAACTTTTCTTCGAGAGACCTGGGCATGTCATACTTCCTCTCCCATAGTTTTTTCCAAAGGTCTACCCCTCTGTGTATCCATCTCCCCCACAACTTTGCTCCCATTACCTGATTCAGAATGTATGGGTCATGGAGTCCAAGGTCTCATTCTTTTAGTGGTTTGCTGAGCCAGCTCCAGGATAGAAGCCATTTTTTTACCATGTTGGGTCATTGCCATAAGAATTTTTTGAACATGTCTACTACTTTTTGGTAGACTATTTTATGGGTCGTTTGACTAATTAGTTGGTATATTAGAATGGATTGTAATACTAACCTTAGAAATATTATGTGACTTGGAATGTTCAAAGTTCTGAATGTGCAGTTTCTCATTTTTCTTTGGATCTTTTCCAACAAGAATTTCCAATTCGCCACTCAGTTTTGGTGGTCATTTAGCTGGATTCCTAGATACTCCATAGGGAAATTTCCTATTCTCAATCCCATGGATCTTTCTAAGAAGGCTTGAGAGGGTGCTGGGGTGTTGAAGAAGAAGATATCAGACTTCTCTTTGTTTATCTCCATCCCTGAAGCACTAGTGAAGTCTATGAGGATTTCCATGACTTTCCTGACTTCCTTGAGTGATGCCTGTCTATATAACATTACATCATCTACAAATTGTTGGTGGGTTAGTGGAAGGTCATTCCCCCATAGTCTTAGGCCCGTATATTGTTCACTACAGACTTTCACTTTTATATATCTTCCTAGGCCTTCCGCTGCTAGAATAAACAAGAAGGGCGATAGCGGGTCGCCTTGCCTGAGCCCTCTGGTGGCATTGAATGCCTCTGTAGGGGATTCGTTGAGCATAATTGACAGAACTGGGGTGGTTACCATTGACATTATCCAACTTATCCATCTTTCATCGAAGCCAAATGCCTTCATTATTTTTTGTAGATACTCCCAGTTCAATCTATCATAAGATTTGGTGAAATCTAATTTTACCAGCATTCCTTTGGTTTTTAATTTTTTTAAGAAGTGAATTGCTTCTTATGCCACTACTATGCCATCTGTTATTTTTCTGCCTTTGACAAACCCTGTTTGCTCTTGAGATATCAAGCCAAGTAATATGGGTTTTAACCGATTGACCATTATTGTGGCTGAGATTTTGTATATGACATTGCAAAGTGCTATTGGTCGGAACCCTTGCTAATCCGAATTAGATCCATGAAAAATAATCAAAGTGCCATGACTATATCCAAATAGGATAGACTTCAAATTTATGGATAAAGAGGGACTAGGAAGACCTCTGGACAGTGGTAGTTTTTAGCCAGCAAGGAACTACGAGGACCTCGGTTAAAGCACGCTGACTAAGGCCCATGGAGACCGCGTAGGAGGCAAAACTAGCACTTGGGAAGCCTGGATCAGGAAACAGAGTCCATTTCGGATGCACGATTACCACTTAGCACATCGCTGGGAAAAACCCCTCGATAAATCGTGGGGAAGGTGCTAAGGTGAAAGGCGGGATCCACACTCCAAAACTGGCAGTATATCAAGGGAATCCTTGGGCGGTAAGCGGATTTGGCTGAAAGCAAGCAATTCCATTTAGCACATGACGCGTGTCCTATAGATGAGAGAGAAAACTACCTCCCATCATCTGCTAATGGTTGAGCAAGTCAATCACGCGAAATGAGCGAATTTCGTAGGATCTGAGGGCTCCAGATCTGATGGCAAAGATTACGCCCGATGGAGGAACCGAATTTGATAGGGGATTAAGCCATGGCATAGAAGAGTTTGAGGTTTGATTTGACCACTGAGTCAGTAGATGATTCATTCCACAGTGTAACTGAAAACCGGAACCGTTAAGGAAGAGTTGGCACAGTTCGTGAGAGGACAAGTGGCCACCTCCCTGTGAGACATTGGCGATGATGTAAAGGCAGGGAATTCCAAGCGAACATCATTAGGCAATCCGAAGGGGTGGAAGAGGAAATGATCAGTGAAAGACAAATTTGCTGTAAGCCATGAATAGACAGAGAACAAAACAAAAAGAGAGGAAGAGAATGAGGATAGAGAGGGCGAGAGGAAAGAAAAGACAGTAAAGAAAGAAGCAGAAGATAGAGAGACGAGCTGACCTTAGGCATCATCGAGCAGATAGAAAGCTTGAGAGGTTCAAACAATCCATGAGAGGATCTGTCAGGAATTGAGCACCATGTTGGGCTCCTCCCATTAAAGACTAGAGAGGTCAAGACTTGGAAAGCAAAAGAGCTTGTGCACTCTAGTGGCTTGGGGAATCCAAGAACCACCCTACCAAGCATTATTTGTTTCAAGAGACTCAAAATTGAGCTCCTCATTGTAAATCTCTACTTTAAAGACACAATAAAAGAAGGCCACCATTGAAAGTTGTACTAGAGATGTAGCCCTAGAAAATAGGGTGAACTCCTTATTAATTGTTGTGTTCTTGCATTTGCTTACTGTGTTTTCCTTACTGTTTTCCATTTTCCAATGTATGTGTATTTTGCAATGTGTTCGACCCATTGCCTAAAATAACATAGACACACACCAGCACATGAGTTTGTAATACCTTCATTCATTAATTAATTAACTTAGGTCACTCACGAGTGATTTTCAGATCGAGTGGTATCAGAGCTCTAGGCTGTTAAGGTTAGACAAGCTTGTGTTGGTTTAGCTGTTGAATGCTAACTAGATCAAAGCTCAAATTAGGAGAAGTACATTTGGTCGAAACTAATCCTGAAATTGGGAGAATCTATCCTCGAAAGACAATGTCAGAATAAGGTTCTGTAGGACTAGACCCTCAATTCATAGGTAGTTTCCTAGCCATAAGGTCCATGGTACAAGAAATGTATAAGGACTTTAGAAAACATAAGGATGAACATGCATCAGGATCCAAAAAGGACAAAGGAGAAGATGAGTCCTTCCTCCATGACCACTCAAAAGGAAAAGGGAAAGAGGAAAGCTTTCCCACACGTCCCAATAGCCCTAAACATAAAAAGAAGGAATCTTTGATCAAACTAGATGTTAAATTTGATTTGCCTATATATGATGGAGAGTTGAATGCAGAAAAGATAAACAATTGGATTAGACAAATTGATGTTTATTATAGAGTGCAGAGTATTGAATCAATCAAGAGCAAGATTGAGCTGGCAATCCTATGCCTTGGAGGCACTGCCTTGGTTTGGTGGGAAGGCAGGACAGAAGCTGACATGAAGAGACATGGTAAGACTATCTCTATCTGGAGTGAATTTGTTTCTGCAATCAAAAAGTAGTTCTATCCATTGGCCTACATGCAGCAAGCCATGATGAGTTGGAAAACTCTTTGACAGTTGAAAGGGAAAAGTGTGCAAGGGTACACTCAAGAATTTAGAAAGAGAGCATTGATTTTAGGAATATCATTAGACTCACCTGAGACTCTGTTGAAGTACATTGGTGGTCTACACAACTACATGAGGCACACTATCCTCATGTTTAATCCCACTAGTATAGATGAAGTATCTGTACAAGATACTCATCTAGAAGCTAGAGGAAAGAATGGAAGTCCAAAAGTTGGGGGATCATCCCAACCCACTACAAGTAAGAGTAAGGCGAAAAGAAAGCAGAAATGGAAAGCAAGGAAGGCTAACACTGCATAGAAAAGAAAAGCTTCATGCACTCACTATAAAAAGGATGGGCATGATGATGAGCATTGTTGGATTCTACATCCAGAGCTGAGACCTAAGAAGTTTGAGGGCAAGAAGACGAAGATTGTTGCGGCTATTTAGAAGGATTTGGGGTCAGATTCAGGAGATGAAACAACTATTGCAACCACAGGTATAAAAGGTAAGAATTCTTAAGAATCTACTAGTAATTCTACACAATCTATTATTGATGAAGAAAATGAGAGAAAAAGACATGAGATTTTCCATATTCGAGTTATTTCCAAACATCAAAAGATTGATACCTTGTTTGATAGTGGATCACAAGTAAATTTAATTTCTGAAACAATTGTAAAGAATTTGGGATTAGTAACTACACCTGACAAGAAACCATACCCATTAGGATGGTTAAATGATAAAACACAACTACAAGTGACTAGACAGTGCAAACTCAAGTTTTCTTTTGGGTCAACATTTGTAGATGAGGTTGAGTTAGACATAATTCCTTTGAATATATGTGGAATTATTTTAGGAAGTCCTTACTTGTATGACAGAAAAGATATTTTCTATAGAGCTTAGAACAAGTATCTACTTGTTAAAAATGGAATCGAATACTTTGTAAGAGCTCATAAGCTCAGGAATAATTATACTCTCATAAACTCAGGGCAGATGAAACGAATGATAAATTCATGTAAACAATTCTTACTGATGGTTGTAAAGGAAAAGAAACCTGATAAAACCAATGTATTTGAAGGTTGTAATACTGAACAACAAGCTGATTTAGAAAAGGTTATTTCAGAGTATGATATCTTGTTTCAAGAACCTAAAGGTCTGCCACCCAAAAAGGAAATAGTGCATTATATTATTTTGCAGCAAGATGCTCCATTACCTAACATTGGAATGTATAGGTTGTCTTCTTTAGAGAATGTTGAAATCAAGAAGCAGGTGCAGGAGTTGCTCGATAAATGGTTCATCAGACCTAGCACATCACCATGTGGGTCACCAATCATTTTCATGAGAAAGGAAGATGGCTCATGGAGAATGTGCATTGATTATCGAGCACTAAATAAGATAACAATCAAAAATCGTTATCCCCTTCCTTGCATAGATGATATTTTAGATCAATTGAAAGAAGCTGTTTATTTTTCCAAGTTAGACTTGCATAGTGGATACCATCAGGTCAGAGTTGCAGAACAAGATGCATGGAAGACTACTTTCAAAACAAAATAGGGATTGTATGAGTGGTTGGTTATGCCTTTTGGCTTAACTAATGCTCCTGCTACTTTCATGAGATTAATGATTGATGTACTCAGACCTTTTCTTGATGATTTTGTTATTTTGTATCTGGATGACATTTTGATATTTAGCAGAACATGGGAAGAACACTTAAAGCATGTTAAGTAGACACTAGATGTTTTGAAAAGAGAAAAACTTTATGTTAAACTCTCAAAATGTGAATTTGGCAAAACATGTCTAAATTATTTGGGTCATATAGTAGGGGGTGGTGAATTGAAGATAGATCCCTCTAAAGTGGCAGTCATTGTAAACTGTCCTAAACCCAAATCTGCTACAGAAGTTAGAAGCTTCTTAGGAGTAGCACAATATTGGAGAAATTTCATTTCTAACTTTTCCTTAATTTCAGCTCCCTTACATGCTTTAATAGGATTGAATAAGGTGTTTCAATGGGGAGGAAAATGGCAGAAAGCCTTCGACACCTTGAAAGAAAAGATTAGTACAACACCTGTACTAGCACTCCCTGATCTTCAGATACCATTTGAGATCCAAATAGATGCCAATGACTATGCCATGGGAGTAGCGTTGACACAGCATGGTAAACCCATATGTTATCATTCTAAGACATTTAATTCTACAATAGTTAACTATCCTACATATGATAAAGAACTATATGCATTAGTATAGAGTGTGAAAAAGTGGAAACATTACTTAATGGGAAAAGAGACAATAATACATATTGATCATCAACCACTTCAATATCTACACTTCCAAACTAAGTTGCATCAATCAAGACACTATAGATGGATGGGTTTTCTACAACAGTTTCATTCAGTCATTAGGTATTAAAAGTTCATACATAATAAAGTTGCAGACATGTTATCTAGACCCATTATAAATGCATCTACTATACTTAAGCATAATTCTGTGTTACATGAGAGTTACATTGAACAATATGCTCAAGACATAGACTGTAAAGATGTATATGAAACTTTAAGTCAAGGAAAAAGAGTAGAAGAATTGGACTATCATGTAAAGGACCGACTCTTATACCATTGTGGGAAGTTATGCATTCCACAAACTAAAAGAGTAAAGATAATTCGAGAAGCACACACTTTTCTAATATCAGGTCACTTTGGGGTAAGTAAAAAAAGTTGCACAGCTGTAAAGATTTTGTTATTGGCCAAAAATGAATGAGACAGTTTCTAGATATGTAAGAGGGTGTACTATGTGTGCTAAAAGCAAGCCTAGTAATAGAAAACTAGGCTTGTACACGCCATTACCAGTTCCTTCTCACCCTTGGGAAAGTGTTTCCATGGATTTTGTTGGAGGACTGCCTAAATCTACGAAAGGTCATGATTATCTATATGTTTTTGTGGATAGGTTTAGCAAAATGTGTATTTTGATACCTTGTAATAAACATATTATAGCTGAACAAACTGCAAAACTGTTCTTTCAACATGTATGGGTTCATTTTGGATTACCCACTTCGAATGTATTTGTTCGAGACACCCGATTTGTGGGGAAGTTTTGGTCAAGTATGTGAGTACTGATGGACACCAAACTAAAGAAAAGCACAGCTTTTTATCCACAAACTGATGGCCAAACAGAAGTAGTTAACATGACAGTGATCCAGTTATTTAGAGGATATTGTAGCAAACATCCTAAGCTTTGGGATGAACACTTATGTTATGTGCAGCATGCTTACAATAGAGCAAAGCATTCTTCTACATAGATATCTCCTTTTGAGGCCTGTTTTGGTTTCACACCAAGGTCTCCTTTGGATTTTGTCTTTGGTAAGGACACCACAGTTGAGGGACACACTGATGTGGACAGGGAAACTAGGTTCATTAAAAAAATCCAAGAGATCCACCAGGCAGTACATGAACAACTAGAAAAGAGCCAAGCCAAACACAAGGAAAGGCATGACAAGCATCGAATGGAGCATAGTTTCCAAGTTGGTGACCAAGTCTAGCTGTACATCAGCAAGGACAAGATGCAAGGTGAAGGTAAAAAGCTAAAGCCTATCAGCTATGGACCTTTCAAGATACTTGATAAGATTGGTGAGAATGCTTCTCGCCTTGTTCTACCAGCTTACATGCATATCTACTTAGTCGTAAATGCAGATTGCTTGAGATTGTTTGAACCTTCATTAATTGAGGATCCCGAAGAGAAAACTCAATTGCCTTCTATGGATGACCTGTTACCTGAATATCTTAATGAATTGTAGGAAGACACATTGCTCGACAGGAAGGTGAGGACGATGCACATGGGAGATGTTGAGTACCTCAAAGTTGGGCTCAATGGTTCAAAGCCAAGCAGTGGAAAGTGGATAGAGATTGGACAAGTGAGATAATTGTACCCTCACTTAGTCGATGCTTGAAAACCAACTTTTGGTGGTCCAAAAGCTTTTTTAGTGGGAAGGTCGTGATCTGAATTGGATCCATGAAAAATAATCAAATTGGCATGATTATATCTAAACAGGAGAGACTTCGAATTTATGGATAAAGAGCGATCAAGAAGACCTCTGGACAGTGGCAGTTTGTAGCTAGCAAGGAACAACGAGGACCTCAGTCAAAGCGTGTTGACCGAGGCCCATAGAGACCATGCAGGAGGCAAAACTGGCACTTTGGAAGCCCGGATAGGGAAATGGAGGCCATTTCTAATGCGCAATTAGTGCTTAGCGTATCGCTGGGAAAAACCCCTCAAGAAGGAAAGGTCTTGAGTGCTTAGTTGCATAGGAAGCGGGGAAACCATGGGGAAGGTGCTAAGGCAAAAGGCGGGACCCGCACTCCAAAACTGGCAGTATATCAGGGGCATCCTTGGGTGGTAAGCAGATTTGGTAGAAGGCAAGCAATTCCATTCAACGCACAACACGTGTCTGGCAGATGAGAGAGAAAACCACCTCTCATCGTGCGCTAACAGTCGAGAAAGTCAATCGTGTGAAATGAGCGAATGTCATAGGATCTGGGGGCCCCAGATCTGACGGCGGAGATTACGCCCAATGGAGGAACCGAATTTGACATGGGATTATGCTGCGACATAGAAAAGTTTGAGGTTTGATATGACCGCTATGTTGGTAGATGAGTCATTCCATAGTGTAGCTGAAAACCCGAACCATTAAGGAAGAGGTGGCGTAGTTCGTGAGAGGACAAGTGGCCACCTCCCTGTGAGACATTGGCGATGATGCAGAGGCAAGGAACTCCAAGTGAACAATAGTAGGCGATCCGAAGGGGCAGAAGAGGAAATGATCAGTCAAAGACAAATTGGATTTAAGCCATGAATAAATAGAGAACAGAACAAGAAGAGAGGAAGAGAATGAAGATACAGAGGGCGAGAGCAAAGAAAAGACGGTAAAGCAAGAAGCAGAAGATAAAGAGCCGAGCTGACCTTAGGTTGCATCAAGAAGACAGAAATCTTGAGAGGTTCAAGCAATCCCTGAGAGGATCTGTCGGGAATGGAGCACCACGTTGGGCTCCTCCCATTAAAGACTAGAGAGGTCAAGACTTGGAAGGGAAAAGAGTCTGTGCACTCTAGTGGCTTGGGGAATCCAAGAACCACCGTACCAAGCATTATCTGTTTCAGGGGACTCAAAATTTAGCTCCTCATTGTAAATCTTTGCTTTAAAGACACAATAAAAGAAGGCCACCACTGAAAGCTAGACCGGAGATGTAGCCTTGGAGAATAGGGTGAACTCCTTATTAATTGTTGTGTTCTTGTATTTTCTTACTATGTTTTCCTTACTGTTTTTCATTTTCTAGTGTCTGTGTATTTTGCAATCTGATCGATCCGTTGCCTAAAATAACATAGACACACACCAGCATATGAGTCTGTAATACCTTCATTCATTAATTAATTAACTGAGGTCACTCACAAGTGATTTTTAGATCACTTGTTGTTCTTCTGAGTGCTCTATCTTTGGGATCCAAGCTAGAAATGTTGAATTCAAGGTTGGGTGCATTTTTTTGGTACATCTAGACTCCTCCACTAGTTTCACTATGTCTTCACTTAGGAAGGCCCAGGTCTTTTGGAAGAATTTGGTAGTGAATCCGTCTGGCGGTAGTGCTTTATTTCTCGTGATATTCCTAATTACCTCCTCCACCTGTGCTTTAGTTATTTCTCTTAATAGATCTAGGTTCTGGTCTCTACTCACCAAATTGGGCATATGTTGAATGATTTTATTAATGTTATCCCCCCTTCTAATGTTTGGTTCTGTCAGGAGCCATTTGAAGTGCTAAACTAACATATTCTCCATTTCTTCCTTTTGGGTGAGCCAATTGCCTTGCTGATCCATTAGGGAGAAGATTTTGTTCAGCTTCATGTGTTGTATCATTGCTTTATGGAAGAAATTTCTATTTCTTTCTCCTTCTTTTATCCATTGGATTCTTTATTTTTGTTTCCATAGGATTTCCTCTTGTTGTCTCCTTTCTTCCAATTTGTTAATTAGCAGCCCTTCCTCTTCTATGAGCTCTTCACTTCTACCCTCCCCGATTATTTGTTGTTGTATTTGCTTCATCTTTTTTTGAATTATCTCTTGTTCCTTCTGTATGTTACCGAATTCTTCCTTGTTCCATTTATTTATCTTCCCTTTTAGATCTTTTAGTCTAAGTTGAGAGGTTTGCATCTGATTTCTTCCTCCTATCTCATTCTCATTCCCTTTCCACCATTCCTTCATTTTATCTATAAAGTTGGGTTCTCTTAACCAAAATGCCTCAAACCTAAAGGGCATGTTCTGGTTTCTTTTATTCATTTCAATTTCTAGTTTAATAAGCCAGTGATCTGACCCTAGACATTGAAGAATTGATGCTTCATAGAATATGTCTTTGCCAATGAAGTGTTCTGTTGCCAAGAATCTGTCTAGCCTAGAGGTTATCTATCTGCTTCCTCTGCTTCTGTTGTTCCACGTATATTTTCCATTTATGGTTGGGATGTATACCAATTTGAGTTCTTCTCGAAGATGTCTAAAACTCTCCATTTCTGGCTCTTCTCTTTGTAGTCCTCCTCTTTTCTCCTCTGTTGATGTTATCAAATTGAAGTCCCCTGCTATCAGCCAAAGTTTTTCCTCGTGAAGTATTCCTAGCTTCTGTATTTGTTGGAGGATGTTTCCTTTTTCCACTCGAATATGGGGGCCATATATTGCAGAGCCTAAAAACCATTCTCTGTTTCCAATTAGTCGGAACCGCCCTATGAGGATTCTTTTCATGCCCACCCAATAATCTATTGTGATCTCTGCTAGGTTCTACAATATTGCTATACCTGCCGCACTACCTTTCGCATCTATGGTCATGCATTCATACCTTGGTTTTATTTTGTTTAGTACTTCCTCCATTCTCCCTCCTGTGATTTTTGTTTCTTGTAGCAGCATGAGTTGAGGTTTCTCTATCTTAGCATTTCCACTGAGTGTATCTGTTTTCCCCTGCTATTAAGGCCTCTTATATTCCAGGATGTAATTATCATTGGGTTACTTGGTTTATTTGATGAAATACCGCCAATAGCAGTACTACCCTCCCTGTATTCACTAGCATTTCTACCATAATCTGTATAGATTCCTATAGGTTTCTTCGGCCTCTTTTCTTTCTGCCTTTCATTTTATTTGGATAATATTGGGTGTTGTCCTATTTCAACCATAGTTTTTCTGCCATCTCCACCTTCCCCTGCCCCTGTTTAACTTGATAATGCTAGAATGTTTGTGTGTATAGTCATTTTTCTCTTCTGGAATGAATCGCTCATATAGGTGTCTCCATTTATTCAATAATTTCCTCAGCACTGTTGTTGGGAAAAGTATCTATTCAGAACGCCCCTATCCCACTCTAAGGTGTGACAGTGCCTTAGCAACAAACAAGGAAAACTACTTGAGTATTCTTCTTTATGAAATGTAAACGAAGAGGAAGGATAAACTAACCTGTGTCTTGCGCTAGTTTGTTGATCCAATCACTCCTCTCTTCAATAGCTCCCAACTCCCTGCTCCCTTACCGGCCCAGCTTCACCAAATTCCTGCAAGATCACAGAAGAGAGAAACTACACGAAGATATAGATTTACATTCATAAAAAGCTCAGGATCAGATTAAGCTAAACATGCAAATATAACAAAACATCACTGATATACAAGCATGTAGAAGAAACTCAAATAGTTTTATTGATATGATAAGAAAGTCCAAGAGGAGATACAACCAAGTGAGTCTCAATCCAGCATCTACCTCCCAGCAAAGGAATCCCTTCCTCACCTCCAACAAAGCATAAATCACCCAATGTACTAATCTCAATCTCAAACCAACAACAATTCTCTGCAAAGTACAAAATTCCAGCCTCCGGATCTCTAGGATGAGGGATCCATATATAGATGTAAGAAGAGAGGATGAGTTAGCTTATGTTTTGACTTGTGGCTTCTCTCTGTCAGTTCTTGCTTCCACTTGGAGACTGAGAGCCTCTTACTCATCACTGGTCGAATTCAGTGAGGCAAGTGTCATTGGAGAAGATTCTGGAAGCTTCCATTGTCCCTCCACCTCGTTGAATGACTCTGCCACTTGTCATTTCCCGCTCAACGCACCTGGGTAGTGCATTCAAGTGCGTTGCAATGCACCTAGCCAGTGCATTTGGGTGCTTTGCAACGCAGGCAGCTAGTGGAGCTTCTGAATTGATCCTGATTTGACTAGTTTTGAGCAGTTTCTGGTGGAGAACTTCTGGGAGAAGCTGTCATTGGTTGACCTTGTTCCTTTAGGGGCAGGAACAACACTTTTAGGGACTTTTGATCCCTTGGATTATGGACATTTCATGCTTATAGCTGTAAGGCACAAAAATGTCTATAACAGTTGCCCCCTAAAGTATGAGGCCGTTTATCGGGTGAAATGCTTTATTAGGAGGATCCGAAGTTCTTTCAATGCTGGGAGGAGACCTGTAATAAGATACAATACAATACATTATTTTTCATACTGTTTTCATGATCTAGCTGAGGCGGGAATTCCCATGCTCAGCTTTATAAATTCATTTTTTATGTACATAGGACAGACAATCGTCTGATGGTAGACTGATGATTCTGATGAAATCATCATCCTTTTGGTAGGATGATTATCTGTTCTGCAATGTTGTACATGTCAATGTCTTTATTTTTCCTGAATATATATCGAAGCCCGGATGGATGAAACTAGATCTGAGGTCTTCAATCTCGTCCGATCTTCACTCTAAGTACAAGTCGATCCATGTGAGAAATGTTTTGAAGTCGAACATGGAAAGACATCGCTTGATTACCAGTCAATGATGTAAATTGTTAACAAGCGCGAGAGGAAGCACCGATAATGATAATGACCCTCAAGGTACTGCAGTACAATTCACTTGGTGTGAATAAAGGACTTGGCGTCGAACACCACACAAAATCTTTCGGTCGAAGGTAATTGATGTATACCTGTCGCCGGAAGTGAGAAACTTGCCATTGAGGCATGCAAGCTTCAAAGTACTGAAGGGGGTGTTCCTAGATCAACTTCTTGGATAATGAGCTGATGTCGACAAGAAGCGATCCGTCAAAGGAGGGCCTTAATGTATCCCACATCAGTGACACGGAACGGAGCAAATGATTTTGATGGAGGTGAAAACAATCTGATGATATATGGTTCAGGGTGGCGGTCATGAAAGAATGAAGTATAATGTATGGCAGTGGATGGGACACGGGTGACTTCTCTGGATGACTTCTCTTGAACATATCGGCGAAACTTATATGATGGATTGGTAGCATTTACCCCAAAGGTGGATGGTATGGCGAGACCATGGTGATGTGACCGGTGAATGAAACAACCCAACCCGACTCAGGCACGGAGTGGAAGTGTCATGTTCAAGAGCGACTTGCTACCAATAAAGGTTCTTTGAGTTTCTTCCCAATTTTTCCCCAGTCATTGCTGACCAGTACCTCTTTATTTTTGTCAAGCTTGAGGAGGATAACATATGCTTGTTCTATAATTTTCCCTTCGGGAAAACCCATCGCTATGTTTTAACGAGCCTAGCGATAGTGAAACTCGTTCTCATCTAAAGACAAGTTTGTCGCTATTAATCTTTTTAACGAGTCTAACGACAAAGATAACTCGGTCCTTTTCATTTTTAGAGAGTCTGAAAAGGTACGTAAAGTTAACTCCGGAATTCCTTTTTCGTCATCTAATCCCTTAAGTCCAAAAAAGTATAAAACAATACAGAAGGGATGAATTTTCAATAGTTTTAACGAGTCGAACAAAACAAGCGCTCGATATTTTTGTGCAATAATCCCTCAGGTCCAAAAAGATTAAAATCTAGAGGAGGGATAGCTCTTCCGGTCGCTTTAACGAGCTGGAAGGCCAAAACTCGGCAATATTTTCATATTTTACGAGTCAAATGAAAAAATCTTAAAGAATACTCGTCTTTTGAGGAACGAGTGATAAAATGGGTAGCAGCTGATTCCAGGTAAGGGTTGGAATTTTCCAATCACGGCAGTGTCACAAGGATGGCTAGTGAAATCACTCTTCGCAGCTGTTCCTCAAAATGGGCAAACAATCAAATGGAGGTGGATGATCGGCCAATGGAAAAGTGGAGGTGATGGTGCAAACACGACCAAGGCTTTAATGGCTAATAATGTTACATTCACGGTGGTTATTTACCGGAGGATAGTTCATTTTTTAACGAGCTTAAACGCGGGTTGAAACACTTGCTCGGTCTTATGTTTATTTTTTAACGAGCATGAACTATGTGCTAAAACTGCTTGATAATCCAGTGATATGATAAGAATGTCTCATATAAAACGACAACATTTAGATTTTTGCCCCACTTCCTTTCTTTATGCAAGTTAGGAAACGACTAATCCTACGAGTTTAAAGGGTTAGCCTACAGGTTTAAAGGGAGGACCTAAAAATTTAAAAGATAAATAGCCGCCCCTTGCTTGCACTCCAAAAGGTTTGCATGCCCCCAGGTATAAAACAAAGTTTCGAGGTCTCCCTCTATTTGAGGTGATAAAACATTCGTTTTATCAGGAAGGGTCACCCTTTATTCGAGCTGACAAAACATTTGTTTTATCAGGAAGGGTACTACCTCTTACAGGCTACCCAAATATTGTTCTATTTACAGTGTAAACAAAACACTTCTTCGACGATGTCTACCGAGATAAACAAAGGTGAGCGACGATGCCCGCCAACTCACATAACTTTGACAAAAGAATCTTATTCTAGAATAACCCCTATCTCAATCATGGATGGGGTACAGACTAGTCATATTCTCCCGCGGAAACCTACCTTATACCCGAAGTTTTCCTACCGAAGCAGACCAGGACGCATGCCCCCTAGGTTCCAGTCATATCCCTCCGAATTACTCGCGCTCATCGGGAGGACGGACCGTGGGTTGAGACATTTCTTGCGTGAAGAGACCATTTAGGGATGGTATATGACTATTTGCGGTGCATGATCCGGGAAATGAAAGCTGGTCCACGAGCTTGACCACTCTTCCTTCGTGTGGAAAACACATTACTCTAAAGAGTGAGGAGACGATGGCTCCCATGCAATATATATAGTCTCGTCCAAGGAGTAGGTTATAATCCAAGGGTCCTTGAACGACCATCACGTTCATTTGAACGGTCTTCCCTTTCAATGTTATGGGCACATTGGGGAGGATCCCTAAAGCTCGACTCGTTCCTTTATCAAAGCCTGTCAGATTTCTCATCTCAGGCAAAAGCGATGGCGAACCAAGCGCTTTCCAAGCAATAGAGGAAAGGATACTCACAGATGCTCCCTCATCAATGATGGTGCCAGTCATGACCATTCTATATATTTGAACGATAATTCGGAATGGTATGCTTGCTGGCAAACGTGGTCTGCCTAGTTGGTTCCAGTCGAAGGAAACAACTAGGTTGCTTGGTGGTGGGACCGAGTAGACGGCCGGGTACGGCTCTCACGAACTTCCTTCCTGCGATAAAGGAATGGGTAGGTTGCCCCCGTGTTCGTCGGATTCTGTGTTGATGAAGAGAATTTGGACAGTGTCATCCTTATTCTCCTCAGTGACTGTATCATTCGAAGATAAAACCTCTGAAGGCAAGACCGGGTCAACTACCGCCTCGACCTTTTGACTTTCATCGGGTATGGATTCAGCTGGTTCATCTTCAATGACCGACGCTTCAGCTGACCACTTGAGCGGGCCAGCTGGATTTTCAACTAACGAAGGACTCGGCAAGAGTTTTTTATATCCAGGAGGAAGTCGTAACAGTGAAACCGGACGATCATCCAAAACTCTTTTAGCTTCGTCTAAGAAGGGACAACGGTGGATGGTGTGATTGCCTCCGCACAGTTTACAAGGAGATCTAGCTCTCCCTTTTTGTCCTGGGATTTCACTTTCGCTAGTTGACGATGTGCTTTCAACATGGCTATCAGAGGTTGACGCCACCAGATTGTGCAAACGGGGAGACCAGTCCCTTAGTATCCGAGGGATGCAGGGACAATCTCTGTGAAAGTGGTCTCCCTTGCAAATGACACATGGCGATCTAGGCCTGGTCAGTGCAGTGTGTGGATTTTCTTTAGACGACACTTGTTTTCCCTTATTTGCCTTTGGCTCCTTCTCCTTTTTCTCTTTCTTCTTCTTTTCCTTCTTCTCCTTAGGAACTTGGTTTTTAGCTTTACCAGTCCCGTCAAGCGAAGAGGAAAGAAGAGAGGAAGAATTAAAGGAAGTAGAAGGTTGGTGGGAAACTCTGGACTCGTCTAATTGCTGATTTGACTGTTCACGAATAGTGGTGTTCTGAACGACATTGGTTGAGAAGAGCCAGACTGGCAAGCCAATTGTCAGTCCTGGAAGCGACAATGTGGCCATATGGGATGCACCAACATCTCCCCAAGAGGAGAAGGGGCTAGGATTTCCACCAAGGGGAATTCCTTGGTTGGTAGGCTCCATTTTCTCAACCTAAAGATCAACGCGGGAAAAAAGGTATGAATATTCCGTTTAAAATATATTTTAACGACGCTTGGACACAACTTTCTTTTTCAATTTTAAAGAGTCGAGAAAAAGCAAAAGATGACTCTAGTCTCCTTCGATTTTTAATGAGCCTGAAGTGACAAGTGCTCAGATGGACCTTTTCCGTTAAGGAGTCTGAGAAGGAACGAAAGGGACTACTCTGGAGATCTAGGTAGAGGGTGTGCCAAACCAATCGCAAAACCGCAGAATACTTTTTAAGGTACGAGCGGTCAATCTTCCCGAATGTTGTGTTCGGTGCATTGCGATCAGTAGGGCGGCCGACACGGCTTCCTATGGATAAAGGTTTTATGCATATAGGGGTCTCCCAATATATACTCGACGGTACGTGGGAGCACAATCCGTACTGGCACTTATCGTCTCACAGTGGAGGAATCACCCAACCAACAGTGAGGACAACAGTTACCAGGCTTTACGATGCCGGAACACGTCTCTAGCCTAGACCACTATCTTGTGCGTTAAGTTCCAATGCGTTGTTAAGTTCATTCAATTTATTTTAGGTTGATCTTTCTTAGAAGTTTGCCTTTTTGGATCACCACGAGATGTAGATACAATTCCTAAATGCAGTCTAAAGATGATAAGCAAGCTTTTATCTCTTTTCAACAATGAAAATCCTAGCTACAAGGGGAAAAGAAAGACACAATCTTTTCTCAAAGAGCATAGAGCACAGTGTAAATGCACTTTTCCTAAATCAAAGCATACAAACTGTCAAAATGCAAATGCACATATGCATGTATTTGTTTTCACTTTCTTAATATTGATGCCTAAAAAGAAAGTTGTTGTACAAATTTGAATTCGATTTCAAGTGAAAAACACAAACAAGCTTCTTTTCGAAATCAAAAAGACGATTACGACACTTTATGATTTTGAAGTAAACACTTGTTTCGACACTAGAAATTCACAAATTCAAACCAAAAGACAAAATTAAAAGCACAATCAACTGTCAACAGCAAACAAGGTTACTCCTAAGATCAAAACGACACTTATGACAGGTCTAGATCTAAGGGCGACAGTATGACTAGTTTACTTTTGTAATGGGAAACTGCAAATGGTGTAACAAATACACAAAAACAAATATAGTTTCTTTTATACAACTGAGGTGGAATTAAGGCAAAGAAAAGGGGTTTTCAGATAGGTACACACACTGATAACAGGCTGCAAAAATCAGAGATAAAACTGAACAAAATGAAGCAAAGAACCACTGCTGCACAGGGCAAAGGCTGATCAGCGTACCTATTGCACAGAGAAACTGAAATGCAGCGCAGGTAGCCCTCTCGGGACCTGCGTTGAAATGCAGAACCTCTTCACAGAGCCTGCGCTGAAGCAGAAACGAGAATTTTCTCTGGGTTCTGGGTCACGGTTTGCAGTTTAATCTATGGTTTTTGGCCGGATAAAAGCTATCAGTAAGGTACAATTAGAGGGATGATTTAAAGGAGGACTAAGAGCTATCACAAAGGGCAATTAGAGCATTTTTGGATCAGTTGTTCAGATCATAAACAGGCCCAGTGAATGGACTAGAGTAGCAGATCTCTACTTTGCATTTGTAAATGGCAAATGCAGTTCGATTCGCCACTCCTAAGTTTATGAGAAGAACAACAATAGAAACACAAATAATCTAACTAGATACGATCCCCAGTGGAGTCTCCAATTTTTTGTTGGGAAAAGTATCTATTCAGAATGCCCCTATCCCACTCTAAGGTGTGACAGTGCCTTAGCAACAAACAAGGAAAACTACTTGAGTATTCTTCTTTATGAAATGTAAATGAAGAGGAAGGATAAACTAACCTGTGTCTTGCGCTAGTTTGTTGATCCAATCGCTCCTCTCTTCAATAGCTCCCAGCTCCCTGCTCCCTTACCGGCCCAGCTTCACCAAATTCCTGCAAGATCACAGAAGAGAGAAACTACACGAAGATATAGATTTACATTCATAAAAAGCTCAGGATCAGATTAAGCTAAACATGCAAATATAACAAAACATCACTGATATACAAGCATGTAGAAGAAACTCAAATAGTTTTATTGATATGATAAGAAAGTCCAAGAGGAGATACAACCAAGTGAGTCCCGATCCAGCATCTACCTCCCAGCAAAGGAATCCCTTCCTCACCTCCAACAAAGCATAAATCACCCAATGTACTAATCTCAATCTCAAACCAACAACAATTTTCTGCAAAGTACAAAATTCCAGCCTCCGGATCTCTGGGATGAGGGATCCATATATAGATGTAAGCAGAGAGGATGAGTCAGCTTATGTTTTGACTTGTGGCTTCTCTCTGTCAGTTCTTGCTTCCACTTGGAGACTGAGAGCCTCTTACTCATCACTGGTTGAATTCAGTGAGGCAAGTGTCATTGGAGAAGATTCTGGAAGCTTCCATTGTACCTCCACCTCGTTGGATGACTCTGCCACTTGTCATTTCCCGCTCAACGCACCTGGGTAGTGCATTCAAGTGCGTTGCAACGCACCTAGCCAGTGCATTTGGGTGCTTTGCAACGCAGGCAGCTAGTGGAGCTTCTGAATTGATCCTGATTTGACTAGTTTTGAGCAGTTTCTGGTGGAGAACTTCTGGGAGAAGCTGTCATTGGTTGACCTTGTTCCTTTAGGGGCAGGAACAACACTTTTAGGGACTTTGGATCCCTTGGATTATGGACATTTCATGCTTATAGCTGTAAGGCACAAAAATGTCTATAACAAGCACCTCTTCTTCCATGCTTAGTTCTTCCCCCTACTTGTATCTATTTCCATTGTAGCGTTATCCATCTTCTCTCTCTCTCCCTTCTCCTCCTTCTCTATTGGCTCAATTTGGGCTTTCCTCTTAGGTTTTAGATTGCCTTGACTCGAGCTGCTTTCCTTTCCTTTTTCCCCCTCATAGTCCATTATTTGGATCTCATTATCTTGTCCTTCTTCTTCTTGTAGTACATAAAAGTTTTTTGTTGTGCTTGGTTGGGTTTGTTGTTCTTTTTCCTCCCTGTTGGTATTCTCTCTTACTTGTTTTCTTTTTCTTTTCACTTTTTGAAACCCGTCCTTGTCTTCCTGATTTTTCCTTTGCTGTTTATGCATGTTTTCTCCCTCTTCTACATTCAATGGGCACTCCTTAAATACGTGGCCATACTCACGACATCTTCTACATTTAAATGGTATATGTTCGTAGTCTAAGGTTTACTGCTAGACCTCTTCATGGTACTCTACTTCTACTGAGTTTGGGATGAGTTCAACTATATTCATGTCAATACATATTCTAGCATATAAGGTATATCTTCAATTTTTTGTCGTTTCTACTATTTTGACAAATGTGCCTATCTTGTTTCCTATGAATTCTAGTATCTTTGGGTCCCAGAAGTCCATTGGGAGGCCAAATAACCTAACCCACATAGGGGCTGCCAAAATTATTTCTTTGTCTGGGTCACAAAATTCTTCCCAGTTTCAAATACCATTTTCAAATACCTTTTGTTTGTCTTGTAGGTTCGAGAATATGACCGTGAAGAAGCCTCTAGCTCCTAGCTTGAGCTCGATATGGCCTCGAGGCTGCAATTTTTGCTGATTCCATTTGGTGAGGTCCTTTTCTGTCAGCCATACTCCAATGAACTTACATATTAGTGCATGGTCTTTGATATAACTTCTGTATCCCTCCAGTTTGTTCATTGACATGATGAATGTTGGTTTCTTTGTCGCACATGGTAAACATTTGCCTCTGCTGCCTGCCTACCATCTCACTCTGAGGACCGACCGGTCCTGACATTCTGTTTGTTTCTCCTACTTTTTTTTGGTTACTGTTATTATGGAAAGATTCCCCTGTCATTGCATCTCAATAGGAGGGGATCTCTACCCCCTCTTCTCCTCTGTCATTCCATTTTGTTTCCTACTCTCCTAGGTCTGTAGCTTTTCAGCAGTTTGTAGGTTTTTGGAACGTACTATCGATTATCTCTTGGCTGCCTGGCCATTAGGGTTGCAGAGTAGCACTAATTTCTTCCTATAATATAAAATATATGTTAATATAATCTAACTAATACAAAATCTAAACTAAGTCTAAAATTATCCTATGTTTTCTAATGTATGATATTGCTTGCTATCACAAGCAGACATAAGAGAAGGAATTACCCACTTGTAGTAGCTTGCATAAGATAATCCTTTGAGCTATTTGAAACAAGGTCTCAACCAAGCCACATGAATATTTTCTCCTATGAAAGTAGACTTTCAAAAATGTATCTAATTAAACTAGATGCAGAATGTAATCTAATTTAATATGCACGTAGAAAAATAAAATAAAATCAATCTTGAGTAGAAAAAGTTATCGATCTTGTCCCAATTAAGAGCAAAGATAAAAGGAAATGGACCAAAATTGAAGCTAATGTTAAGATGAGCTAATAGATCAAAGAAATAATTCATATGATATGTAGCTAATAAGGAAAATGTGAAAATATGAATATATCTATAAATAGTTATGAAGATTCAAATGAATAGATACTTAAATTCAATTATGAATGAATTCAAAATCAATAGTACAATTGCATTAAGAAAATAGTTCTCATAATACAATTGTAATTTAAAAAAAGATAAATGTGTCATAAAACCATTAAATAGTTATCAGTGATAACATGCATATCTATTTGAATTCATTTCTCAACTTTGATATCAATGAGTTCCATCATGAAAAGTTAGCTTCACAATTATTTGAATAAGCAATACAACTCAATGGAATTTATAATAGTGAAAAAATCACAAATTAACACTTATCTAGAGAAAAATTGAATCAAAATTGAATGAAAATGAAGGCAATCAACCATCCATTAATTGTGAGAATAGTGTACTCTAAATATTCAATTTATTCTAAGGATCTAACTCCTAAAATAATGTAAAGACCTTCTTCCTTTCATAAATGGAAACCCTCCAAAATATATACTAATGCTCCTTTAATAATCCTATGAGTGTTGTTTCCTTCCCTTTGATCTTTGGTTTCCAATATTCTATTATCTACCTTTCAGCCCAACAATAGCTATTATTAAAACCAATAATCTTAAAATTTCAATCTAAAGAATAAAATAAAACCTAAATTGTATATCAAAATTTGAAAAGAATAATATTAATAAATAGAATCTAAATGATAAATTCAAACCAGTATAAAGTTAAAATATAAAAATAAAAAGATGAAATTCAACTACAACTAAAATAAACTAACATAAACAAAATATGTGCGAAATTTTTTTCAAACTAAAATAAAATTAAAGTCCAATAATAAAATTAATTCAAAAGTAAAAATAAAAAAAACTAGAATAAATTACTAACTAAATAAAAACAAAAAATGTAATCATTAAAAAATAGAATAAAGTTGAAGTTAAAATAAATTAAAACTAAGGTAAATGTAAACTACATTAAAACTAAACCAAAAAATATCACTAATCTATTCATTACTTAGTTCTGACCTATCAAGGCATTACTGCACTATCCAGACATTCCTCTGCTATTGAGGCATTCTTAAGGTATCAAGGGGTTTCTTTGGGTTATAGATTTTTGGAATTTCTCCACTGATTTCATGAATTAAGAATGCACCCTAATGACATGATTTTTTAATACAATACACAATATAATTGTTGCTCGACATAAAAACCTATCGCCGCAACATTTTTCTTCTTGAAGGCCTTTTGCAGTAATTTCTTACAATGCCGCCTCCAAAATTCGTAGCATTCTTTACTTCCCATCAACATTGTGATTACAATATGAACCAAACCTTCATAATTTGTTACTACTCTAAAAAATATCTGGGCATTTTATGGTTCGATTTGTGTTACCACTTGACAACTCACATTAATCCTACTCCTGGAAAATTTATGGTGAAAATCCAAGGCAACAATAATTTCTTCTTTCATATAGTCAAAATGTTACGAATAAAGATTAAGAAATCATATAGTAAAATATTTTGGAGATATTGTGGCAACATGATTTCAATTATTTGCCTCAAATTACATGATATTTCATGGCATGCTTAGCTACAAACTTGTGAATAACCATGGAAATATTTAGTTGAATGAGGTGCCTATTTACATGTTAGATGTGGTTATCTTCTGTGGCATCATACATTATTATCATTCTCATGATTTGGTATGTTTCCTTTACCTTGACTAACATATGTGCTAGCTTCCATGAACTAGTATTTCCATGATCCCTATATTCAACTAGACATTTAAATTTCTTGGGCTTTACTGAGATTTGATGTTATGTACATGGGATCACTTCAACTTCAACAGTGAACTCGACAACCAAAACATAATAGAAAACTTCGTGATCTTATACATTAAACAAATTCATTAATTTCGAAAAATTATGATATCATGATCTAGTAAAGATGAGCGTTCACTTTCCATGATTTTAGCTCCTTCATGACATAATAATTTTTCTAACATTTGTGATTACTCTCACCATTTTAGGAAAAAAAAGACTTAACTTTGTCTTCCTTCCTTAATTTAACTATGTGTTTGGAATTTCCCTTGAAAATATTTAAATTTCGAATAAAACAAAAGGGCCCAATCATATGGTTTGAATTTCTTAATCTTGAAAAAATTGTCATGCCACCTCATTCTTTGTTGTTGAATGATATTTGTCCTTTAAATGGAATCTTGTTTGATTTCATTTAATTCATTGATTTGTTCCAATAGTTTCTTTTGGGCTTCAAATAGGTCTAGCCTCAATCTTGTTGGTGTCTTGTATGTCTCCACTTGAAATTCAATAGGAAGTAGAACTTTCTTCCCATAAGCAAGCTCATAGAGATTATGTCCCATGGAATTTTTTCATGTGGTTCCAAACGCCCAGAGTTCCTCTCGAAGTGTATCTTCCCAATCCTTTTAAAGTATATGAATAATATTGGACAATATGGCTTCAAGAAGTTTATTTGCATTAGAGGAAATTTCAACAAAAAAGTGGCCTCTTAAGGAAAAAAAATAAAAGAATAGTTAAAATAATAAAATAAGAGTATGAATTTTGGAGGGAATATAAGAAAACTATCTTTTTAATTGTATTTTTTTGCAGGTTTACCCAAATTTCAAGTGTAGGCCCTCGTTGGATGAAGAATTATATTCTGCATATAATGAGTACCCATTATGCATACTTTTGAGAAGAATCACACTGATAAAATTGAAGATACATTAAAAAACTTGTTTAACATGATTTTTAAACATATATTCAATTTTGATCAATGTGGGTCTTTTCAAAAGTAGGCATAATGGGAACTTGTTGGATGTAGAATTAAATTTTTCATTCAACAAGTGTTTACACTTGAAATTTGAGTAAACTTATAAGGAGATAAGCCAAAAATACAATTAAAAAAAGTTGTTTTCCTTCTTTTCCCTCCAAAATATTTACATACACTAGTTTTTAAATTTAAGGGTTTTTGATTGGTTTACATATTATGACATGGAAATTATGTGAAAATTTCATGGGCACTTTTAGGCGGAAATTTCCTCTAATGTATATTTCACTTATCCATTGGCTTGTGGATGATATGGAGTAGATTTGTGATGTATGATTTTGTATTGCTCTATGAACTTCTCAACAAGTTTGGATGCGAATTGTGCACCCTAATCTATCACAGTTTCTATTGGGACACAAAATTGAGTACAAGCATACTAAAAAAGAAATATAACAACAACAATTTCATTAGAAAAAATTAATGATTTAGACTATACCAACTTAGTGACATAATTAGTGAAAAAATGTACCTTTTCTATTTAGAAGCTACATTAATTATACCTACATAATATAGAGCCCATTTTTCTAAAGGATCTATCAATACCCGAGGCTGTAGAGGTATTTCATATACTTGAATAAATTTCCACATTCTTTGACAACTATCACATCTCTTTACATATTCTTTGGCATCCTTAAAAAGGAAAGGCTAGTAAAATCCCAAGAGAATTACTTTTTATGCAATTCTTCTATTAGTAAAATGTTCTCCACAAGGTTCATCATGATAACATTTGAGAATTTTTGGTACTTCATCTTCTTGTAAATATATTTTGATGATTAAATCTAATTTTGTTCAGTACAATTCTCCTTTTATTCATGAATAAGGTGCACTAGATCTAATGGATCTTTTTCTTTATTTAGCTAATAATTTAGGAGAGAACTTTCATGTTTCCAAATAGTTAGCAATATTTGTAAAAAAAGGAGATTTAGTAGAAATTGCAAAAATATGTTCACAAGGAAAATTATCCATTATAGGAACTCTTATATTAGTATTTTGCATCTTGGAAATAAAGTTAGTAACTATGTTTTTCTTTCTAGGTTTGTCTAAGATAGTAATATTAAATTCCTATAATAATAAAAGCCAACAAGTTGTTCTACAATTAGGAATAGGTTTGTTCATTAGATATATAATGGCAAAATGATCAGTATGAATTAAAGTTTTCTATCTAGTGATGTAATGCTTATTTTTGTTGATAGCATGAACTACTGCTAAAACATCCCTTTCAGTAACTGCGTAATTCAACTTTGGAAGAGTTAAATTTTTGCCTATATAATAAATTTCATGAGTTCTATCTCTTTTTCCTAATACAACCCCTAAAGTCGTATCTCTAGAAATAGTGGAAATATGAAATAGGAGGGACCAATTTGGCCCTCTTAAGATAGGTGCTTAAGAATTTTTTTGTTTTAATGAATAAAAAATCATTTGACATATAAATTACCAATAAGATTCACAATATTTGGATAGTAATTTAAAAATTGGTGAAGCAAGTTTTGTGGATTTTTCTATAAACCTCCTATAGGAATTTTTAAATCCAAGAAAAATTCTTACATCCTTTTGACATTTGGGTACCAAAATTTTAGAAATGACTTCAACCTTTGGTGATTCCAACTTGATTTTGAGACGTGAAATATGATGCCACAAAAAATGCTTTCATTAAACATCATACATAACTTTTAATTACTTAATTATAGGTTAGTTTCTTGACATCTAACGAGGACCTGTTTTAATATTTCCAAATCTTTTTCACAAGTATTCCCATAGACTGTAAAATCATCCATATATATTTCAACACAACCATGAATCAGGTTAGAGAAAATACCTAGTACTACTCTTTGAAATGCAGCACGGTATTGCATAATCCAAAACGAAGTAATATATAAGCATATGTTCCCTAAGGATATGTGAATTTATTGTTATCTTCATCTTATGGTGCTATTTTTATTTGATCATCACCAGTGAAGCCATCAAGAAAATAAAAATACCTTTTCCCTACTAATGTGTCTTAGACTTAATTAATAAAAGGTAATAGAAAAATATCTTTTAAATTATCTTTATTTAATTCTTTGTAATATAAAAAAACTCGCCAATTACCATTTTTCTTTGGAATTATAACTAGGGGAGAAATCCACTCGCTATTAGAAATAGGATACATACATTTAAATTGAGCAATTTTTGTACTTTTCCTTTACTATTTCCTCCGTATTAGGATTCATCCTTCTTTTAGGTTGCCTAATAGGTTTAGAATTCTCATGTATGTATATATGATACATGAAAGTGTTAAGATTTATACCTTTCATATCTATGTATTCTCATGGAGAACCAAAGGAATGTGTTTGTAGCATTTTAATCAATTGATCTTTTTGGATATCTTCAAAGTTATTGTTAATGTTTAAAGTTTTCCATAGTCTAATTTCCACATAAGTACTACCAATTTTTTCCATAGCATTTTGTGATAACATATATTGACGAGTTAAAAAATATTCAAACTTACAATTTTCTTGAAAACCTCTCTCTAACATATGCACACAATAATTTTCTTTAATATATTGAGAAAAATCATGGTTATTCATAACATTCATAAATTTATTCTCGTCATCATTTTGTTTAATAGACATTGTTTGTGATATAGTTAAAACAAGTTGTACATCTTCATATTATTCTTCATCCTCTTCAATCCATTCTTCATTTTCAATTTCAGTTATTACTCTAGCTATAGGAAATAATGTAAGATTCTTCATGGAATTCCCATTAAAAATTATCATATCGCCAAATCTACAACTAATAAATGCATCAGTCATGGCTAGTGAGGGCCTACCTAATATTAATGGATGAAATCGTAGATTGGTTTTTGGTATTAAAACCATAAAACAAACTAGATATTCCCATGAATCTAAGGATAGAAGTACATATTCTAATATAGCCTATGGTTTTATAGTAGACCTATATGCTAATTATAATACATTAGTTTTTTATTGAACATTAGTTAATTGCAATTCCTACGTATTGTTCTTTGTCATAACATTTATTGTTGCACATAAATCAATTAATGTGTTCGAGATTGCAACGTTATTGATGTGAATTTTCACAATGGGATTCCCTAGATCAAGATAATTTTATATAGTAGTTTTTCCCATCATAATTTCATCTATTTTTCCAATGAGTTGATTTTTTTTCTTGCTAGGGTTTTTGATACACAACTCCTTTATTGTCTTTGAATAAATTAGAATATCCTTTATTGCTTGAAGTAGAGTAATTTTAATGAAAATATTTCTTAACTCGTCTAGCATATTGTAATTTGCAAAAACCAATTCTTTCTCTATACCTTTATATATTTTTAATCTCTCTAGGAAATGAAGGTTTTGTAGGGATATAGAGAGTTGTTTTGCTAAAGGACTAAGAAGAATTGGTTTGATTTTTGTGTCATCTGTTTTAGTAGGAATTCCTTCCTTTCAAGAACTTTTTCCTCTTTAATATTCTCTTCCTATTTATTAGCTTTGATGAAAGCAAGGCGATCCTTTTCTTGTAAAAATTTCCTTGATCTAAGATGGATATAATTCAAATGAGGAGGAGCTATCATGTAATTCTGGAAGTTTTGTACTTCATCACTATAAGTGGGTTTCTATTGTTGGGTTTTAGAAGTGGTTGTGTTGGTAGTTGTGCCAGTATTTAAAATGGTTGAGAAGGTGGTGATGGGAGAGGTTGAATAGTAGTCAACTGTGGTTGTAATTGAGGTTGTAGTGGAGGTGGATGGTATTATTGTTGAGATTGAAACTCGGGATATTAAAGAAATTAAGGGAAATATGGGTAATATTATGGACTCCTTCCATAAGATCATTCCCATCCTTGTTGTCAATATGAATTTTGAGTTTGATGTGGCCAAGGTTTCCAAGTAATTAGAGCATTCCAATTATTTTGAAATTGTTGTGTATAATATTGAAATTGTGAATTAGGATCTTGCACCATACATGGTTGACAATGATTCCAAGGTATTTTTGGAGCTACATAACATAGTTGTTTTGGTGTTATTGATTTGTCCCATTGTCATATTGGTAAATTTACTTCAATCTTGACACTGATTGGAAATATCTTGTAGCATGTGATTTTGCACAAATGACACAAATTTTAATGTTATCAAGTGAACATTCTATTAATGCATGTTTCTTTCTACACTTAGTAAAAAAATATAGAGAGGGAAACATTATTATCTTTTTTCTTATTTTTAATTCTTGAAATATATGTCTATTCATTTAAAAATTGTCTAGGAAATTACGAAGTTCAACTTGACTTATTGATCCTAATGCTGATTTAGTTACTCTTTCCATAGCTAGATCTCTTGGAATTCTGCCACATTTTTTACTTCCTCTTGATATGTGTTTACATAATTCATATATTTATTCAAATGATAATTGGGGAACATCCCCTTTTCCCATTAGATTTAGGAGACCAATCAAATTATCTTTGATTTCTCTAAATAAGAGGGTTTTTAGTGTGTCAAATCCTAAATTATGTAAATTTTTCCTCTTAGAATTATACAAGAATCATTCTACAATATCCTCAAGATTCTCATAATTTTGTTGTCTCATTTTAAAAATTTTCTCTTTAAGATCATGTTGTATACAATAGTCTTTAAATTTTTCTAAAAAGAGTCTTCCTATATCATCCCACGATCTTATAGATATAGTACCTAGACCCATGAAGCACTTAAGAGCTCCATATTTCAATTTAGTCAGATTTTTATTTTATTTTTTTATCATTAAGTAAGTAATCATAAGATCTAGATAATACTTCAGATTCGAAAAGAAAGGTTTCTAGGTCTTCTGCTATCGTACCATGGAAGTAGTGAATTATATATGGAGAGATGTTCTTCATACTAACATTTGTATCAATATATTGAATAGGAAATCCATGAGGATTCCATTCCTCCTCATCTCCATCTGCACCTCATCCTCTTCCTCCTCTGCTGCCTCTTCCACCTCCTAGAGGTATTCCTTCTCCTCGATCACCTCCAAGTGGTGTTATTTTGCCTCCTCCTCATCCTATTAATGTTTCATTTCCATTTGGAGGAGGAAATACTTCTCATTCAACTTCTTAAATTGACTCCTCACAACTAAAGTAATAAGGTTCTTCAATTGGATTTACTTCTTATGATTCCTCTATCAATGGTATTCCAAAGAAATTTCCTTCTTTTTCTTCTTCGGTAGGCACTTTGAGCTCTTTTCAAATTTTTCTCTCCTATTGAAGAAAGAAAAATAATGGCTTCAGTTGAAGATGGTTCATATACAATTTCCTTTTTTGAAGAAGTTGGCTCTTCTCTAGTCCCCATCTTGGATCTTTGAAGCTTAAGAAGGTTCTTTCTACCTGTACGAGTGGGAATTATTGATATGCATGGTGATGTGGCTCTTAATTTAATACGTGATATAGTGGGTGTGGTAGGTGGTTATGGATATAAAGTTCATCCTCTAACATATCTACCTCTATATTTTCTTTCCCTATACATGCATTCTAAAATGAATTAAATTGGGTTAATGCAACTAAATGAAATGAAATTCAACAATTGTTGTTAGGAGGAACCTCAAAATGTGATTCATAGGTTATTACTTCTCATATTACCCTTTATATTAACTAAAGTTGCATAAAATAAAATTTATTCTAAATTGAAAGTTGATTCTTATGTGTACTTCCCAGAAAACGATGCCAAAAATGCCAAAAAATGTTAAGTAATTTAATTGTTCTTTAAATTAAATTGCATTAAAGTATCAATCCAAGTAAATAAACTTATGAAATACACCACATAATATGTGTTATGAATTTAACTTTCAATTCTAATAGAAAATAAACAAATACTACTCTGTGAATAGATGATTGATCTATTGAAATCTTAATCTAGAAAATAATGAAATATGATTATGCAAAATTTCAAATCATGTAACTCAAGAAAATAATAAAAATTATATAATGCAATAATGTTACTTCCGAGTAAAGAAGACACATTTGAATTTATAACATGAAAAGAAAATGCATATATTCTAGTAAAAACAAATACACCAATACTTGGAAAACAATAAATCTATTCTATGCAAGCAAATATGATTTAAAGAAAGCAGTAAACTTAAATCTAGTGAAAGTAAAGCCAACTATTCTGAGAAAGGATTATATCTATTTTGATGAGAATAAAAACCACTATTTTGTGAAAGCAATAGGCTCTATTCTATAAAATAAATATATAACTATTTTGTCAAAGAAATAAACAACTATCTTATAAAAGCAATAAAGTCGATTAAGATTATCCCATAAAAGAACTTGGGACAAAATATATGAAACTGAAACTTGATTGCAAAACTTTAGAAAAGGCTTACGATCAAATTCTTTAGATGTCTCTCATGTAAAGCTGATTGAAACCTATGATGCAAGCTTTTATCTAAAAATTAAATGACCTGATCCTATATTGGATTGCACTGACTAAAACACCGAGATTAATATTTTTGGTATTTTTATATTTCAAGTGCTTGATCTAAACGTGTAAGAGAAGAAGGATAATGAGTAAACACTATAAATGAAAGAAAAAAAAAAAGAAAACATAACATCGAGTTATAAGGAACAAAGTAAAAAATAAAGCAAGGTAAAAATAATTATACCACAAGTCCTGCATGCAACAATAGGGCCCTCCAAGTGATGCACAATATTAAAAACACATAGGAGATTATTAAAACTATCATAATGTACTTATCCAAACTAAATGGAAAAGAAAGGGAATGTCTGATATTAAACTGTAAATTTTGCCCAACATATTTATCCAAAAAAACATAAATATATATATCTATATGACTAGGTTGTTTTGAAACCTATTTATAATGTTTCTTGTCAATAACTATTTGAGAATGACATTGCTGCAAATTTGAAGAGATAAGCGATGATCAATTGTCCTATTTTATTTAAAATTTGATTCTAATGATTAGATGATGACTTAGCAGATCATATGCAAATATGTATGGAGACATAATAATTTGTTATTGTTATTCCTTAGCATTTTGAAGATAATCATGCTCGCTTGAAGTCGTTCCACTGTTAGGTAACAATTCTAGTGAAGTTTGTATCCACTCCATATGCCACACGATGGTTGATTGAAAGTTTGACTAGGTTAGTGTGGTCATCTTGTTATGAAACCAGCTCAAGAAAAGATAGAAAAGATAGATCAACGCCTTAGAATTCAGCCTCTTTGAGGGGGCAACCTCCTTTACATTACATAAATGGAAAATTCTTGGATGATACAAATGACAAAACCTCCTTTCTATATATAGGAGTCTAAGGAGTCACAATATAATCTAGCCGACCTAACAATAATAATATAAAGCCACAAAAATAACAAAAGAGGGATTCTATGGGGCACAGAAATAACAACATGGGGGTAATAGGGGCACAACAATATAAATAAGGAGTATAACTACAATAGTAATGGGGTAATCACTAATATTATAGGAACCCAACATGCCCCTCTCCTTCAAAAAAGTGTTGTCCTCAACGCTTGAGTAGTTCTGGATACTTCTGGATAAAATTCCCATCCTCCCATGTGGAATCTTCAGCGGATAAGTTCTTCCACTTGATAAGATACTCTGAAATTGATCGATTTCGTAGCTGTCGAGTTCTTGTTTCTGTGACTGCTTCCGGTTCCAATATAATTTTCCCTTCCTCATCAAGTTCTGGCAATATTGTTTGAACTGGGAGCTTGTCGCCTATAACCTTCTTTAAACATGAAACATGGAAAACTTGGTGCAATCGAGAAGCGGCAGGAAGCTCCAATTTGTATGCCATAGTACCAATCTTTTGCAACACGTTGTACGGACCATAATATTTTGGTGATAATTTATTATCCTTCTTAGATTGCTTTAGGGACATTTGCTTATATGGTTGTAGCCGTAGGAATATCCAATCACCTACATCAAAACTTCTTTCACTGCGATGTTGATCTACCTGTTGTTTCATTCTATTTTGTGCCAACACGAGGTTATCCTTTAAGAGTTGGAGGACTTGTTGCTGATGTTCAATGTGACGTTCCATTGCCTGAACCTTAGAATTTTCTCTTAAATATGATGTGATGGATGGTGGTTGATACCCATAAAGTGCCATAAATGGGGTCATTTTTGTTGCTGTATGGAAGGAAGTCTTATACCACCATTCAGCCAGAGGCAACTATTTGACCCATTGTGTCTGTTTATCATATACAAAGCAACGAAGATATCCTTCCAAACATTTGTTTACTATCTCAGTTTGCCCATCAGATTGAGGATGATAAGATGAGCTATGAGCTAACTGAGTACCAAGACAAGAAAATAATTCTGTCCAAAAATTTCCAGTGAAAATGGGATCTCTGTCACTTACAATAATCTTTGGGTTTCCATGTAGCTTTTGAATTGTTTCCATAAATGCAGTAGAAACTGTACTAGCTTTAAATGGATGTGATAATGCACAAAAGTGTGCATACTTGGTAAGTCTGTCAACTACCACCATGATTACACTCTTTCCCTCAGACTTGGGTAAACCTGTGATAGAATCCATTGAAACCTCCTCCCAACGTTGGCTTGGAATGGATAAAGGTTGTAATAGACCCGGTGTCTTAATTGTTTCAACTTTATTTTGTTGGAAAACCAAACATTCCGCCACAAACTTTTGAATATCTGATTTAAGGCCATCCCAAAAAAATTCCTTCTTAACCCTGTGAAAAGTTTTTAAAAATCCTGAGTGCCCTCTTAAGGGAGAAGTGTGCAATTCCATAAGAATCTTTTGTTTTAGCTTGGAATTCTTACAGAGGTATAAGCGATCTTTGTACCATAACGAATCATTTTTCCAGCTAAATGTATCAGATGTACTGGAATCTTGTTGTAGCTTTCGAATAAGTGCCCACACTTCTTCATCATTCTTCCATTCCTCCCTTGCCTCGTTTATCCAATCTGGTTGGATAATAGAAATGGCGCACAAAAATGCTTCCACATCCTCATCCTTTCTTGAGAGTGCATCTGCCACCACATTTTGCTTCCCTTTTGTAGGAATTTACAGGGTAAGTTCCTCAGAAAGAACACCAAAAGGACACCGCTCACAACCAGATCACAGATCAATACACCACTATTTTTGACGTGGTTAAAACCCTCAAAGAGGGAAACAGTCCACGGCCTGCGCCAATGTGGCTACTACAGGCAATTTATTAATCAAAGAATGAAAATTTACATAAGCTTCTCTCATGCACGGATTACCCGAACAATGACCCTCCATGCGCTTTAAATAGAACTCATGGACCAATCGGGTGTCAAGCCACGGATCAAGTGTCGATAATACCGAGGAGAGAGTGAACCGTCGGATCACTACATATCGTGACCGTCGGATTGTAAGTTACAAAATGTACAACGGTAAAGAAACACACTTTACCTAACTCTATACCTAGACCAAGTTGAACTTAACTATTTCCTATGTGTCGGAATATCCTAACATCCCCCCTTAAGAACAACTTGGGATAGGATTGAAGGATTTACAAATATGACACAATAGGAGAAGGAAGGAGGCACTAGAGCCTATCCCCCCTTAGTGACACCTTCCTGAACTCCAAGCATATATCGAAGTTTAGTGAACTTCGCCTCTGTGAGAGCCTTTGTGAAGATGTCTGCAACCTGATCATCTGTTGAACAATATTGCACTTCAAGAACATGGTCATGAATGAGCTTTCTGATGAAGTGCATGTGTAGTTCAATGTGTTTGCTGCGCTGATGCTGGACTGGATCTTTGCATAGCTGAATGGCACTTTGATTATCACACCAAAGTGTGGTTGGATGCTGCTGCTCAAAGCCAAACTCTGATAGGATCTGACGAAGCCACAAGGCTTCCTTACTAGCTTCCACGGCACCACGATACTCTGCTTTTGCTGACGAAAGAGAAATGGCAGCCTGTTTCTTACAAGCCCATGTAATAGGTCCTGAACCAAGAGTGAAGACATAACCGGCAGTAGACTTCCGATCATCAGGGTCACCAGCCCAATCAGAATCAGTGAAACCAACTAATAGAGGAGCTGCTTTGGCACTGTAATGAATCCCAAACTGTACTGTACCTCGAACATAACGAAGTATTCTTTTAGCTGCTTTCCAATGACTTTCACGGGGGTTTTGCATAAAACGAGCAACAAGGCCAACAACAAAGGAAAGGTCAGGACGAGTATGGGTTAAATAAAAGAGTTTTCCTACAAGTTGACGGTATAAGGTAACATCAACTTCAGGAGAAGTACAAGAGACTGAAAGTTTGACTCCAGACTGAAAGGGAGAAGGGGCTGGCTTACAGTCTTCCATGTGAAAATGACGAAGAATATCACAAGCATACTTGGACTGGGAAAGGGAAATACCCTCCTTGGATTGCAAGACTTGAAGACCGAGAAAATAGTGTAAGTGTCCTAAGTCTGTCATTTCAAATTTCTTTTTAAGGCTGGACTTCACATGGTTTATAAGGTTGGGATCACTACCAGTAAGAATAAGATCATCAACATAAAGAACAAGGATGATAAGAGAGTTGCCCACTTTCTTGGTGTAGACAGTATTGTCAGAATAACACCTAGAAAAGCCAGATTCTAAAAGAAAGCTATCCATTTTGGCATACCAAGCCCGAGGAGCTTGCTTGAGACCATAAAGAGATTTCTTAAGTCGACATACAAGGCTGGAGTCTGTTTGGATGAAGCCAATGGGTTGTTCCATATAGATTTCTTCATGCAAGTCCCCATGCAAGAAGGCAGATTTAACATCCATCTGATGGACTTCCCATTTTAAAGAGGCAGCAAGGGAAAGAACAAGGCGGATAGAGTTCATTTTGGCAACAGGGGAGAAGGTTTCAGTGTAGTCAATGCCTTCAACCTGTGAAAAGCCCTTAGCAACAAGACGAGCTTTATGTTTATCAACTTTCCCATCTGGTCCATACTTGGTTCTGTAAACCCATTTACATCTAACAAGTTTGCGTCCCTTTGGTAGAGGAACAAGATCCCATGTATCATTTGCCAACAAGGAATGATATTCTTCATTCATAGCTGCTTCCCAATGTGGATGGCCTGAAGCTTCTGCAAAAGTGTCAAGATCATGATTTACTGGAGCTTGAGCCAGTAAAGAAGAGGCTCTTTCAAACTGAGAACGTGTACGTCGCTGATCTGTAGGATCACCGGCAAGATCACCTGCTGCATCCCGAGTAGCACGGACCCATCTTGGAAGTTGAGGATCCTGAGAAGGTGGGGGAGGATTGTCATCCTCACTTTCATCATCTGAAGAAGAAATGTTTTCAAAAGTAGAAGAGATAGGAAGAGGTGGCACATCCGCCGGACTAGGCTCGCAGGCCGATTTATTTTCATCAAATTTTACATCTCTTCTAATGATAACATTTTTGGACTTAAATGGAATAAGTCTATAACCTTTTACATCTTCAGAATATCCAACAAAAGTACATTTCTCACTCTTAGGTTCTAAAGCTTTATGCTTTTCATCTGGAATATGGGCCCATGCTTCACTTCCAAAAACACGAAAGTGACTTACATCTGGTTTAATGGAACTCCAAGCTTCTTCTGGAGTGATATTCTTTAGAACCTTAGTAGGAGTGCGATTTATTATATAATTTGCACAATTAATTGCTTCGGCCCAAAAACTAAGACTGAGTCCTTTAGATTGCAGCATACAATTAGCCATTTCCTTTAAGGTGCAATTTTTCCTTTCAGCTACACCATTTTGTTGTGGAGTGTATGGAACAGTATGTTGCATTTGAATTCCATTTTCGGTGCAAAAGTTGATGAATGTGTTTTTAACATATTCTCCACCATTATCAGTTCTTAGCTTAAGAATTTGATGTCCAGATTGTTTTTCAACAAAGGCTTTGAAGGCCAAAAATGTGTTAAATACTTCGCTCTTGAGTTTTAAGAAGTATACCCAAGTGCGTCTGGAGAAATCATCAATGAAAGTTAAGAAATACTTGCAGCCAGAGAATGAAGCAACAGGAAGTGGACCACATAAATCACTGTGCACAAGCTGTAAAGGGGCTGAGGCGTGCCAAGAGGCATGTTTTTCAAAACTGTCCCGATGATGTTTTCCGAGTACACATCCGGAACAAACACCATCTCTGCAAGATACCATAGGAAGACCTGTCACCATATTTTCTTTACATAGATGCTGAAGGGAGCGATAGTTTAAGTGACCAAATCGCTCATGGCAAAGTTTGCTCACTTCATCATTATGAGCAACAAATACTGAGGGAAGATTTGATGACCCAAAGTTGTGAAACTTATACAACCTTGTGGAATCATCAGCAATACCAGTAGCTAGAATCTGTTGGGGATCTCTTAGATCCTTGATTACAACATCATGAGGTGAAAATTCAACAATTTTACCTTCACCTGAATGAGTTATCTGATATACAGATAGAAGGTTGCAGGATAAGGTTGGAACACATAATACATCATTAAACTGACCATTGTCTAGATGAACAGTTCCAGTCCCTACAACATTAAGAGATCTATCATCACCAACATATATATTTTTGGTGTTACAATCATTTAAAGAAGAAAACATGGCTTGGTTTTTGGCCATGTGATAAGAGGCTCCAGAATCAATGAGCCACTTATGAGAATGAGAAGAAGAAGATACATTTAATGCATAACCAGACTGAGATGATTGACAACGACATGCAGAAAGTGCCATTCCTGAAGATGAAGTTGAAGTTGAAGTTGAAGAATGCTCCACATGGATGTTATGTTTCTTCATTGCGACTTCCAAGGCTTCCATCTTCTTAAAGCATTTAGATTCTAAGTGGCCATCTCGATTACAAAAGTTACAATGTCTGTCAGTCTTCTTCCATTTGTTTTTATTGGTCTTATCATTTTGCTGAAATGATCTTTCATTTTGAGGCTGAGTTTGCTTAGGACCCTTGTTTGGTTTAGGACCATTCTTTTTAGGATATGACTTCTTAGGATTCTTTGAATTTGGTTGCTGCTGGGTGGCTAACGCTTTCTTGGAAGAGTTTCCAAGATTAAGAAGACCAAGGTGTAAGAGTTTTTCTTGTTCTCTTATTAAAGAATCACAAAAAGAGTCAAAGGAAGGGGCCTTGTAGTCTTTTCCTTGACAAATGAAAGCTTCCCTTGTAGAATGGAAGGTGGAAACAAATACAGAGTAGGCTGGTCCCAACTTAGTAAGGATGGAATAAATAAGGTTACTATCTTCTTTCTTAACCTTAACACCTTCCAAGAGATATCTAAGGGTCTTGAATTTGGACAAGAAATCTTCAATGCAAGAAAAATTATTAGGATCCAATGTAAGCAACTCATTTTCAAGTTGATGGGCTCTAGTTTCATTTTTAATCCCAAAAACTTTAGTGATTTGTTCCAATGCTTCATGAGGAGTTTCAAGTTCTGCAATATGGAATCTAAGATCAGGAGAAATAGACATCCCTATCAAACCACGTGCTTGATCTTGTCTATTTTCTCATTTTGCAGCCTTGTCTTCATCTTTTGGTTTCTTCTCTTGGTCTGTGGCTATTCTGTAGAGACCTTTACTTCTAAGTAAATCTTCCATGTAGGATATCCATTGGAAGTAGTTAGTGCTGTCAAGAATGACTTGGCATGGACTTTCCATTTTAAAAAAAACTGAAGCTGAAGATGCTGAAAGTAAGTGTTCCAATGGATAGATCTCGAAAAATTAGGTTGTTTTAAAAAAAACGGCTCTGAAAAAGGCTTCCGGATGAAGAAGTTATGGCTTTTTGAAAAAAAATTGTTGAAGTTGCCGGCAAAGTGCGCGAATGTGCAGAAATGAAAAAAATCCGCCCCCACAAAATGGAGACTTGAACCCAAGACCTCTACTCTCTTAAAATAGCTTTGAACCAATTGATCTATACAAAAAATTTGAGAGAGAGAGAGAGAGAGAGAGAGGGGGGGGGGGGGGGCCTTGGTTTGCGTGCTTGCCTTGAGAAAGCTCTTTTTCCCTACAAAACACAAAACACAAAACCCAACACGGACATGCAAAGAAAACGAACCTTATGGCTCGAAGTTAGCTTTAGCAAAAAAACTAGATATTTTTAAAAAATGAACCTTGCGGCTCAAAGTTAGCTTTAGCTGAAAAACTAAATATTTTTCTCAATGTTTCTGATTTTCCGAGATCACACTAAGGTGCAGGGAAAAGAGCATACGCATGAGAAAAATCCTTCCTTTCTGTTTCTGATTTGCCCAGATCGCACAGAGTCGCAGGGCAAAGAGCATACGCAGAAATGAAAGGTATAGATCCGGTTAGAAAAAAAAGCTAAATAAACCGAAACCGAAATAAGCAGAGAGAAAATAACAGTAAACTGCAAATAAAGACTGTATACCTCCAGATCTTAAAAATGACGCAGCTAGGGCTACCGGAAACCTTTTCGCGTGAAACGAAAGGGGTTCCTCACTGGAACAGATGCTCCGAACACAACAGAGCAGTCCTCTCGGCCCGAAAGCAGTCAGAAACAGCAGATCTAGGAAACAGCAGTCGGATGCAGTTCTACCGGCTTCAGATTTGGATCACCAACGGACGCGGCCCTCAAATAGCTCTGATACCATGTAGGAATTTACAGGGTAAGTTCCTCAGAAAGAACACCAAAATGACACCGCTCACAACCAGATCACAGATCAATACACCAGTATTCTTGACGTGGTTAAAACCCTCAAAGAGGGAAACAGTCCACGGCCTGCGCCAACGTGGCTACTACAGGCAATTTATTAATCAAAGAATGAAAATTTACATAAGCTTCTATCATGCACGGATTACTCGAACAATGACCCTCCATGCGCTTTAAATAGAACTCATGGACCAATCAGGTGTCAAGCCACGGATCAAGTGTCGGTAATACCGAGGAGAGAGTGAACCGTCGGATCACTACATATCGTGACCGTCAGATTGTAAGTTACAAAATGTACAACGGTAAAGAAACACACTTTACCTAACTCTATACTAGACCAAGTTGAACTTAACTATTTCCTATGTGTCGGAATATCCTAACACCTTTTTTGTAGATGATTTCAAATTCATAACCCAACATCTTTGTGACCCACTTTTGTTGCTCTTCAAAGGATAATCTTTGTTCTAAAAAGTATTTAAGGCTATCATGATCCATTTTTACCTTGAAGTGTCTTCCCATTAGGTAGGGTCGCCATGTCTTAAGTGCATGGAGTATTGCCAACATTTCCTTCTCATAAATAGCTTTGCTTAAAAACTTTCCCTTGATTGGACGACTTTCAAAAGCAATGGGTCTTTCATCTTGCATTAGAACAACACCAATTCCATTTCCTGAAGCATCACATTCCACAATAAAGGTTTTTGTGAGGTCCGGTGTAGCTAAGATCGGTGCTTGGCACATTGCCTCTTTAAGATGTTCAAAGGCCTTTGTTGCTTCCGGAGTCCATGAAAATGCATCTTTCTTCAATAATGTTGTTAGAGGTGCGGCTATTCTCCCATAATTCTTAACAAATTTGCGATAATACCCTGTCAACCCAAGAAATCCTCGCAAATGCTTTATGGATGTGGGGATTTTCCATTCCTTAATGGCTTTAATTTTGCTAGGGTCTACCTTAACTCCTTCATGAGATACAATATGACCCAAATATTCCACCTCCTGGACTCCAAAGAAACATTTGGATCTTTTTGCAAATAATTGTTTCTCCTCCAATAGTTGTAGCACCTTGTCAACATGTTCAACATGATCCTTCGAAGACTTGCTGTAGATTAGTATATCATCAAAAAATACTAATACAAATTTTCTAAGGAATGGTTTGAAAATTGAATTCATCAAACCTTGAAATGTTGAAGGTGCAATGGTAAGGCCAAAAGGCATGACCAAAAATTCATAATGACCCTCATGAGTTCTAAATGCCGTTTTCGGAATGTCTTCAATCTTCATTCTGATTTGATGATATCCCGAACGAAGATCCAACTTGGTGAAGTAAATTGATCCATGCAATTCATCCAGTAATTCATCAATGACAGGAATGGGGAACTTATCTTTAATAGTGAGCTTGTTGAGCTCCCTATAATCCGGACACATGCGCCATGATCCATCCTTCTTGTGCACCAATACTACTGGAGCAGAGAAAGAACTTTGACTTGGTTGAATTATACCAGCCTCTAACATTTCTACAACCATACGTTCAATTTCACTTTTTTGGACATAGGGATATCTGTATGGCCTGATGTTTGGAGGAACACTTCCTGGAATCAGATGAATAGCATGATCATGATCACGCATAGGTGGGAGACCTTTGGGAGTCTCAAATACCTTGGAATGATTGTCCAGGACTTTTTGGAGATCTGGAGAAATAGATGATTCCAATGTGGAAACATCTAGCGAACATAATTTTGCAATTACACCTCTTTGCTCCTTTTTTAAAAGCTTTGTCATACCATTAGAGCTGATTATCTTTCCTGGTTTCCCTGCAATACCCCTTAATTCAACTTCCTTTCCTTCCATAGAAAATCTAATGAAAAGTTCTTGAAAATTAAAAGCTATTGTACCCAAGGATTGTAGCCATTGGACTCCTAGTACAACATCAGCACCTCCCATTGGAATGGAAAGCATTGGGCTAGTCAATGCATATTCTCCCATGGATAGCTTGATATTATGGCACTTTCCAGAGCAATTTATTGTTCCTCCATTTGCAATCATTACTTGACACTCTGGTGCTGGATATAGGAAGCAATTCAATTCTTTTGCTACCTTACAATGAATAAAATTGTGGGTGCTTCCTGAATCAATCAAAACTATTACCTTTTTCTTCTTGATTTGTCCTTCTATCTTGTTGGTTTGAGGAGTGGTAATTCTTGCTAATGCATTACAAGATATGGTTGGATTTATTTGTTCTTCATCTAGGCTTTGTTCATGGAGTATATCCTCTTCTTTTGACCTTTCTTGCTCCCTTTCTTCTTCCTCTTCACAATCTATGTAGAATAATTTCTTCTCAGCACACTTATGGCCTTTAGTGTATTTGCTATCACAACTGTAACAAAGCCCTTTTGCTCTTTTTTCTTCCAATTGTTGTGGTGTCAACCTTATAGGTTGTGGAAGACTATGGGCAACAACACTTCCTTCTTTATAGTTGTAAGTGGTATGCTTCCTGGTTGCCATAATTTTGCTTTCCATTTTTCTTGCTAACCTGAATGCCTTCTCTAATGAATCAGGTTCCCAAAGGCGAACATCATGTTGGATATTTTCCTTTAAAGACCCTATGAACACATCAATCCTATGCTCCTCTGGAATATCTTTTACCCTTATGTTCAATTTTTGGAACTCCTCAATGTGATCCATTATTGAACCCTTTTGTTTGAGACTTATCAATTGGCTAAAAAAAGTGTTGCTTTTTGTATCCTCATAATGTGCTACCAATTCTTCCATAAAAATTGCCCAAGTGATAAATTGTTTATGAGAGCAAAGCCATTGATACCATACAAACTGATTTGGTTCCAAATATAAAGTTGCCATACGTACCTTTTGTGTGTTTTGCACATTATTGAGATCGAAGAATTGCTCCATCTGTAATATCCATGTGGTGGGATCCTTGCCATCAAACTTCCTCATATCGATTTTTGGAATGTGGTGGGTCTTCGATCCAACATTAGAGTCTATGGAATCATGATTAACATTTCTTTTGTTCTCATCATGAGTTTCCTTTACTACCCTTTCACCATTAGTGACCCTTTCTTGTAGTAACTTCTTCAATTCGTCCATGTCTGTCTTTAATTCTATCTTAAAATCGTCCATCTTAGCTTCTACGCCTTTCTCTAAACAATCCATCTTAGCTTCTGTTCCTTTTTGTGCAAGTGACACTTGTTGCACTTGGTCTCGTAATTTTGCTATATCATGTTGCATTTCTTCCTCTTCTTCATAAGTCATGCTAGAGCTTTCAGGTTGCTTACTAGGTGTTTTCATTTTCTTTCTTCGGGGCATCAATTACTAATAATAATGCTTTACTATGCCCTTTGAATTCCTTCAAACCAAGTTTATGCAAAAATAAAAAAAAAAATACACACCCTTTTTCACTTTGTATAAGCCTGATATTGAATCTGATTTATCTTTGTAATTCCGGATCATCCAGTTCTGAAATTGCAACCTGTATTAGCCTTCTGTGTCATCTTTCCAATGCCACAAGTCTGACCCAAATTGGATTCTCCAAGGAAGAGTTATGTGAAATCTCCCACAGTGACTTGCTTTTAGACTAATTCAGTAGGGCGAACTTGTACGACGTGCCACGAGTCACTGTTTCAACCTTTGGATCTGAAACATTCATACAAGAAACTACAGTCCGTCCTCTTTCTGTAGTTTCTTACAAAATTTCAATCCGATCCCCAGAGAGAAAGTTATGACGATTTTCCCTACGTCACCTGTTTTGAATGTAATTCAGGAGTCTGCAAAAAGACCAACTTCCTCAGATCATATCTCCGCAAATATCGCGCGAAAATCTGTGAAATTCGGAGCCAACGTTCAGCATGATTTCTTCTCAAATAGGTTTTTTTTGTGACTTCTGAAACGTCACAAAAAAAAAAGTTATAACGAAAATTCCACGATGACCTGTTTGGAGCAGTGAAACCCTAGAATCCAAAGCTCTGATACCAAATGTTATGAAACCAGCTCAAGAAAAGATAGAAAAGATAGATCAACGCCTTAGAATTCAGCCTCTTCAAGGGGGCAACCTCCTTTACATTACATAAATGAACAATTCTTGGATGATACAAATGACAAAACCTCCTTTCTATATATAGGAGTCTAAGGAGTCACAATATAATCCAGCCGACCTAACAATAATAATATAAAGCCACAAAAATAACAAAAGAGGGATTCTATGGGGAATAGAAATAACAACATGGGGGTAATAGGGGCACAACAATATAAATAAGGGGTATAACTACAATAGTAATGGGGTAATCACTAATATTATAGGAACCCAACACATCCACTAAACTTTTCCTTGTGTGAAATAGGTGGAACACCATGGCAAACTATTTTACATCTTCCCATATGCTTGACTTAGCCTCTCTAATTCAAAAACCATCCGAACCTTAATTTAGCTATAGGTTGTCACTAAAGCTGCAATTTTTTTTTCAGTTCACGTAAATTTTGCAAATTAACTTTATTTTATAAAGAAAAACATATAGAACCATAAAGATACTGGAATTTTACCCATTTTTATATCTTTATAGATTAGATGCCTTATTCATGCAAACGATGGTAAGATGATACAAAAACAAGTGAGGTATGAAGGTTTATATAAAGGATAAGCAAAAAATTAAAGTAGAAAGTTATCAAAAAGGTATTGATTCTTTGAACCAAAAACACATGTTTCAAGAATTGCTTAAGATGCTTGTGCATGAATAGTAAGTTATATTACTAACATCATCAACCCCAAATTCTACTCATAGCATGATAGATACAAGGCCAAAGGATTGTACATAATTTAAAACAATATTTTTCTTACATGAGACATTCCCCAATTGTGTTGGAATGGCATTATTGAGAAAATGAATGCATTTGAGTGATAATTAATAATTGAGGAGGAAAGAGGTTTCCTTATAAAGCTTCTAATATTTCATGCATAATATGAAAAAAGAGATTTAAAGAATTAAAATATAACCAAAGAGTTTCCAAGTTAATAATGAGTACTTAAGTCATATTTTTATTTTTTAGATTACACTTTGGAATGTGATGTATGAGATTTTCGTACGAGTAAAATTATATGTTTTTTTGTTGTTCAACTAAGTTTGAGTAGATGGGAATAACATTTAAGAATTAGAGTCGGGTTAGAGCTCCTATGATGCGATTGTCTCACCCTGCAAGCATTGTCGCAACCCTAATCCCTGTACTTCCCTGATCTTCCCAGCTCCCGCCGCCAGACTTCTCCTGGACGCCCTTCCATGGATACGCTTGTAGGAGGGGTGGGATCTTCCCCCCCTCCTTACACCATCTCTGCCCCTAACACAGAACAGCCTGAAATACCTCTGACTTCCCCTCGCGGCGAACCAGATTCTGCTCAGGGCGCAAGACAGATGAATAGTGAAGAAGATCCCACGGCAGCATGTGATGCAGAAGACAAAGGAACATGTGATTATCAAGCGCCATTTTTGTCGTAGCCAAAAGCGACCTCGGCCACTTGCATCCCTAAAGCAGCAGAGAGAATAAAAGTCGACCTTCCCAGTCACCACATCAACAGCGAGATCCAGTACATGCAGGACCATGCACTCATAGGCAAGTTCCTCGGTTTCTGGCCTACTGAAAAAGCACTGCAGGGATGGATAGCTTCAAAATGGAAGCCTAAAGGATAGGTGACTCTGCAGCTAGGACCTAAAGGCTTCTTCATGGCCATATTCTACTTTATAGAGGACAAATCTTGCATTTTCAAAGGTGGACCATATTTTTTCAGCTCCTCAGGCCTATACCTAAGGGATTGGAAGCTTAGGTTCAATCCAGACAAGGAAGATTTTAGTTGGGCTCCGGTTTGGGTACGAATGTACTCTTTTCCTATGGAATACTGGAGAGAAGAAACGCTAGCAGACATTGACAACAAATTAGGGAACTTCATCAAAGTTGCTGAGGAAACCAAAACCCGAAGATACATCTCTTATGCCCAGATATGTGTCCAGATGCACCTGACCAAAGCTCTCGCTGATTTGGTAAGTCTCTACCGTGATGACTTTGAATGGAATCAACCTTTACATTATGAGAATATCCCTTTTTGTTGTCATAAATGCCACGAACATGGCCATCTCTTTCGAGACTGTCCCATGAACTCTCACAACAAACCCCTAGATAAGGAGGCCAGTAAAGACTCAGAAGGATTTACCAAAGTCCCAAATCAACAACGACATGCTAAGAAAAATCAAGCTGTTCCAGAGAATCCCTTTAAACCTGATTCCTAGAATAGATTCATATTGCTCTCTTCTCCAGATCAGCCAGCAAATTTAAGCTCTGCATCGAAGGAATCCCCCTCCCACCCCTCAACTCCATTTGCTCCCTTCACCCCTACACCATCTCACACTCCCTTTCCTCAGAGCATTATTTCCAGCTTTCATTCAAACAAAAGTCCAGCTCTAGAAGCAAGCTCTCTCCCCTCCTCCTCAGAGAAATCTGTTCCAGAGCCTAACTTGCAGCCCTCAGCAATGGAGCTAGATTCAGCACTAGCCCTTAGTCTACAGGAAATAGTGGCTGAGGAAGATCAGAGTTCACCCACCATCATGGAAGAAGATCCAGAGAAGGTTAGCCTAGATGGTCTAGACATCTTCAAACTAGAAACAACATGTAAGCAGAAGGAATTTAACTCAATACCCCCTTGGCAAATCGACAGGCTTGAAGGAGTTTTAAACAAATCACAGTGTAACATAAATCTGGGCATACAAGCAGGAAGCCCATGGGATGGAAAAAAAATTCTCAAAGAAACCAAGAAAAGAGGGCGCAAAACAGACCTACAAAGGACAATCATAGTAGGAGAATTACTTATGGAATCTGGCAGATTCCCTAAGTTGACGAAGTTCTACAAACCCAAACCCTACTGTTCCTCATGAAGCTCATCTCTTGGAATGTGAGAGGACTTAATAGCCCCTCAAAACACAGAATGATAAAAAACTTGATACAACAAGAAAAACCGTCCTTAGTTTTTCTTCAAGAAACAAAAAGCAACAATACTGCTATAGAAAGAATCCACAATAAAGTATGGGCAGGCAACTGCTCTGTATCCGTAGACGCCTCTGGGGCCTCTGGCAGATTGACTATCCTGTGGAACCCACAGGTTCTTACTCTAAGCGACTTTCATGCTACCCATTACCTTATTCAAGCATCATTCCATCTTATAGGCACCAACATCCATGGGCACCTCTCAAATGTATATTTTCCGTAGAATCTTCAACAAAAACTAGAACTTCTGGATACTCTTACCATCCTAAATGCAAACAGGAAGTTCCCCCTCTGGATCGGTGGAGGTGATTTCAACATCATTAAGACAATGGAGGAGAAACAGGGAGGTAGAACAAGGCTTGAAAATGACAGCAGCGGACTCAGAGAATTCATTCAAAACAATCAACTCATGGACATTCAAACCTCCAATGGAGTTTTCACATGGACTAATAAGCACAAAGGCACCCACCACATCGCCTCTATACTGGATCAGTTTCTCATCTCGCACAACTCCCTCCACCTGGGAGGGGACTTTCACGCTTCCATAATGCCACAAGGTGGATCGGATCACTGGCCAATCATGTTGCAATGGTCGCGGCCAGGCACAAGAAGCAATAGACCTTTCCGATTTGAATCGTTTTGGCTTTCACATCCCAACTTCAAAACAGTAGTAAATGAAGCATGGCACTCATTCATCCCGCCGCCAGGAGCCAAAATGTTCCAATTCCAATGGAAATCAAAAAACTTAAAACAAGTTCTCAAAGTCTGGAATCGCACTCAGTTTGGCAATATTTTTGAGAATCGCAAAAGGCTGGAACAACAAATGGCAGCACTTCAACAAACTCTCATCCGGGAAGGTAGGACGGAGGAGCAAGCGCATCAAGAGCAGATTCTCTAGAATCAGATTGAAGCTCACAGGAAGCAAGAGGAAATCCTTTGGAGACAGAAGTCCAGAATTCATTGGTTCAAGGAGGGGGAGAAAAACACAAAATTCTTCCATAGAACTGCAATCCAAAGAAGAATGCATAATAACATAGCATTCATAAATAATCAACAAGGGGAAAGGTTAGAAAAGCATGAAGACATGGAGAAGGAATTTAAAGATTACTTCCAGGAAATTCTCCAGGAACCTCCTGGAAACAGAGATCACGCCATCAAAAAGATCACGCAGCACACACCCAAAATCATAACGGAGGATCACAACAACAAACTGCTCCAGTCCATTTCACTATAGGAGGTAGAAGAGGCGATAGCCCAACTCAAGGATGGCAAAGCACCTGGCCCTGATGGATTCATTGCCAATCTCTTCCATGAGTTTTGGGAACTCATTAAAACAGAGGTATGGGAATTAGTGGAAGAATCAAGAACTATGCACTGGATTCTACCCTCCCTCAATGCAAATTTCATAGCACTAGTCCCTAAAGGCGATGAACCTAATAAGCCTGACAAATACAGACCGATAGCACTCTGCAACATCATTTACAAGCTCATCTCTAAAGTACTAGCGAACAGGCTCAAACCTCTCCTTCCTCTTCTCATCTTTTAGGAGCAGACGGGGTATGTAGAAGGGTGACAGATTATGGACAGCATCATACTATCAAACGAAGTAATACATTCTCTTAAGCTTTTGAAAAAACCAGGTATGATTCTAAAGTTGGACCTCTCCAAAGCTTTTGATAAACTTAGCTGGAATTATATTAATCATATGCTATTAGCTTTTGGCTTCAATTCCACCTAGACCAGATGGATCTTAAATCACATCTCCTCTCCCAGCTTCTTTGTTCTACTCAATGGCTTCCCCTCCACGCCTTTTCGACCCTCCCGTTGTATTCGACAAGGGGATCCCCTCTCTCCCTTCCTTTTTGTCCTCATGGCAGAAGGTTTAAGTTGACTCCTCAAATCAGCAATCTCCTCCCAAGCTCTTAAAGGTATCTCCCTTCATGGTCATAATCCCCTATCCCATCAGCAGTTTGTAGACGACACTATGTTATTTGGTCATCCCTCCTCTCAAGAGGCCAAAACCTATAAATCCCTACTCTCTCTTTTTTCGGACACCTCCATCAACGCTTCAAAGTCCCAACTCTTCTTTTTCAATACCCTAGTCACCACTCAAAGGAGTATCTCTCGTATTTTTGGGTTCACCATTGCCTCGCTTCCTTATAAATACTTGGGGGCTCCTTTGCTAGACTCAGCCCTCAATCACACCTCTTGGAGAACTCTCCTTGATAAGTTGGAATCAAGGCTCTCATCTTGGACTTTCTGCTCTTTAAATATGGCCGGACGACTCATCCTGATCAAATCGATTCTCCAGGCCATGCCTTTGTATCTTTTCTCCATCCTTGCAGTGCCAAAATGGGCTCTCAAAGCAATACGAAACCTTCAGCAAAATGTTCTGTGGGGCTCCTCTGGGCTCAACAGGAAATGGGCTCTTGTCAACTGGAATGAAGTTTTCCACACAAAAACAGAAGGCGAGCTTGGACTAAGAGATCCTCTACAAAGCAACAACACTATGGGTGCCCGTATTTGGTGGCACTGGATCTCCAAACCACATACACCCTGGGGAAAGCTTTGGCAATCAAAACACGCTGCAGGTAGCCAATGGAATGATCTCATTAGAATCAGCAGCACTACACAAGGTTCTATGATATGGAACACCGCTAAGATCCATAGCACCTTCATTCAAGAACACAATTTTTGGGAAATTCATTCAGGTACCACAGCAAGGTTCTGGGAGGACTCGTGGAAACAACTTCCAAAACTATTCCACAAGCCAAACTGGCAGGTTCACACACAACAAGCAAATCGAATCCTTGTCCATCAATTCTGGCAGCCACACATGGTCCAAGACTTCCGAATTGGGAAATCCGCCAGCACTTGGCAACCAGATTGGCAAGGGGAAACGTACACAGATATAGAGCAGGAACTAAATTACAGGAGAATCAAATGCTCACACCTGAAGGACAAACTGAGATGGGGTCATCCACCAAAAGGAATGTTCACAACCAAGGAAGCTCACCAGCTTCGCTACTCAGACTCCCAAACAGACAAAGATCCAATATGGGAAAGGGTCTGGCAGCCAGGCATATGGCCCAAGATTTCCACTTTTCTATGGCTTCTAAGCAAAAGGCGCATCCTTACCTGGGACAACCTACAAAAAAGAGGATTCGTAGGTCCATCAAGATGCCCCAACTGCAATCTCCACTCGGAATCCATCAGACATTTAATGGAGACGTGTCTGCTGGCAACCCAACTATGGGAGAGAATTGACCATTGTAACAGGAGATCAGAAAATTGGATGGGAGACATCACAGAAACCATCCGCACTTGGACAAAGCACCCTTTTAAAAGCCTGCTACTGAACGCGCTGTGGAACCTAATCCCAGGGTTCCTCTATTGGATCCTCTGGAAAGAAAGAAATAGCAGAATCTTCAATAACAGCAACCGGCCAATTGATGCATTGTGGCTCCTCCTGAAACAAAATCTTCAAGAAACTTTAACCATTAGAAACTGGCATGATACGGATGTGCCAGACACTCCACAGGAATGCCTCATCCTGAAAACTTGGAATCTGGACCTATCCTTTCCAGCCCAGATCAAAGCCCATTCAGCTTATAGCTCTGCCTCTCCCCTCAATTGGTCCCCCCCTGCAACCAACTCTTACAAATTAAACTTTGATGGGGCTGCTAAGGGCAATCCCGGACCGACGGGATTTGGAGGAATCTTCAGGAGCCACCTGGGTGCAGCTCTGCATATCTATTATGGATCGATTGGCAAAGATACTAATAATGCAGCCGAGATGGAAGGACTCTGGCAAGGGATCTGCATTGCAGAACAAAAGAACTTCTTCCCCTTAGAGGTAGAGGGAGACTCGCTTATCCTAATAACAGCAGCGACCAAAATCCAAGCAAGCACTTCTGCAGCCAAGATCTCCTCCAGCTGGAGGTTGCTTAGCAGATTGGAACTATTGGAGGAAAGGCTGACGAATCCTCAAAGCATAACCTTCAAGCATGTCAGACGAACGACCAACAAAGTTGCAGACGGATTGGCCAATCAAGGAGTAAACCAGCAACTTCTTCAATTCTCAGGCCCACTCGAAGAAGCAAATGATCACCAACTCAAACAGGAATGCACCTCCCTGGTGCATCAGGATCACTCACTCCCGGATGAGGGTGGTTAATAGTTCAAAGGACATTTTGAGGGCGTATCACGTGGGCAGGTGTCAGCCCCCATACGCCACGAGTAATGATGGAGGTAAGATGAGACGGGCTCGCACATATCCATTAATGCAGACATTAACTTCGCCCATCCGTAGCAAGGTAAACAGTGCCATGGCGCTCCATAAGCGAACTGCTCCCGCGACTTTACTGTATTCCACTGAAACATCTTGGATTGCAACGTTGTGCGTTTCTCTAAGTCTCTCTGCTAGCGAACACAGGCTTGTTAATGTGCAGGGTTCATATGGTTCTTGTGATGTTCTGTTGTTGTCTTGTTCAGAGTACTCTGCTACTTGCATTCACTCTCTGAACACTGCAATGCCGTGCGAAAGGCTCAGGTTATTGAGCAGACGAGGTGGCTCTAGTGGTCGAGCAACCTCGCAGAGATCCTCTGACATACTGGAACCTGGGCAGAGCAGTCCACCAGCCACAAGAAGCGGAAGAGGCAGCGGTCATGGGAGAATTGGGAGGGTAGAATGTGAGCATACTGCTCATCCCACTGTGCGGTATCGTATTCCATGCTCTCTCACCAATTCCACTTTCATCGTCTCAGTCACCATAGAAAAATGTGAAGATAATAGGGATCTAGGAGCAGCCTATCCTGAAGCACTTGCAGAACAGAGAAATGTGAATCCGGTGGATAACCTGCGCCCGGTCATGGGGAGTGCTTCGATGCTGAATCCGGCAGTTCCTGCAGGCCCAAGTGTGCCTATTCGTGGTGAACGCACAGGTTCGGTGGCTCCTCTTTCTGACTCGGAGGACTCTCTTCAATACGAGTGTCGAGTCGTCGAGGAGCCTTACACCACAGACGATGACTGACCCTGCATGATTATGTTTGTTTACGTAGCTACGGTTTGTCTCAGGTCTCTGACTGTCAATGTGTCGTTTATACCTATCCTGACTATGTATTGTTTCTAGCAGTTTTTGTTTGTCTCAGGTCTCTGTCTGTCCATGTGTCGTTCTCACTCAGCACTGTGGCTTGTTTGTCAAATGTATTATCTCTGTTATTGTTTAAGTCTGTGATGTGTCGAAGATGAAGTCTACATACCGCTGAAGGTTCACACTATAATGAACTTATGAGCTTTTTGTAATATGCCATTTCAGGGCAGAACTCTCAAGGCCATGGCCTTGCTGTAACTTTTTGTATCAATAATAGAAGTAGTCAAATTGAGAAAAAAAATAACATTTAAGAATTATATATAAAAATATTTGACTAGATGGCATTAATAATTTATTGGAAGAGAAAAAAAATATTTATTCAACATGTCCATATAAGAGACAAGAAAAAATATTTTCAACATGTCCATACGTCTTAATTGCTGATTAAACATTTTAGAATATGTAAAGATACATTTCTCTTTGGTATTCTCTTATCAATTGTTGGTTTTGTTAATAACTATGCCTTTGAACTAGAAAATGACATTCATATCCAATATTTTCACACAATGCACATTAGGATAATATTCCATATTACATATAGACATGGAATAAATAGTAACTAACAAAATAGAGTTATAATTAAGTTGTATCATGCTTACAAAAGTGACAATAGTTTTCATGAATTAGCTTTCACTTAACACTGCTTTTAATTCTTTGAAAAACACATGAAATAGAATAATATATAGAGGTATCATCATTGGATTCGGTTATGTGGTTGTCTAAATCATTCCAAAATGCATGTGCATTTTAATGGTTGTATATATTTCATAAAAGTAGATGGTGTCACAAATTTGGAATTATTTCAAGAGTAAGCATGAAAGACGAGAGAATGATGGAGTAGATGTATGTATATATAAGCTATGCTATGCAGAGAAGAACTAAAAATCACAACTAATTTAATTCCATCATATAAAGCACAAAATTGATTATTAAATGGATTTATTCATTAATAAAAAAATTGGAGAGAAGATTAATCAACAAGCAAATGGAACATACATAGATATTTTTGGGAAGTGATTAATGTAGATTTATTTGATATAAATAAATAAAAATATATCTATATAACTCATATATTTTATTTAATTTGAACATTTTTAATTTATATATAGATGAAAAGACACTCTTCTACGGTTTATGGTCTATGTAGTAGTAGTGAATAGAATAATTGCTTGTCCATGGATCAAGTTGAATGAAAGGATTGTACATCACTTTCCATTTCCTAATGTATAACTATTGAATTTTACCAATTGGAGGAGGATATATCAATTATTTCACCAAATTGTGATCATGTCTGATATCTTTTATAGTTAAATTATTGAATATTTTATTAATTTTGATTAACTCATATGAATGTAGTATGATTTATTGAATTAGTAGACTCATTTGTTGACACTCCATTTTTGTTTTTGCAAAAAACATATATTCAATATTTTCTTAAAAGATAATTAATGGGGAACATATTATTTGTTGGTATATTATTTAGTGGAGAAGACAAACTCTATAGATATGAGATAATAAAAATAATTGATTATGTAAAACATGTAAAACATGTAACTAACTTCATATCAAATTTAAGTTCATGTGAAACACTATATACATATAAGTAAGAAATTGAAAATAAAATAAAATTATATGAGACAAAGCATTTATTAAATAATTATATTATTAAAAAATGAATGAAAAGGAATTTCATATCTTACGTTTGATCTAGTTACTACTATACTCTCCTTTACAAAAAATATTGCATCTCATGAGAACAATACTCACATATAAATAAAACTCAACATTAAACCATCATCAACTTAAATGAACTTAAATTATGGGAGTAGTATTAATAAAAAAACATTATAATTTCAAATATACATTTATTAGGGTGATTCAATTTTAGTCATTATTTTCTATATAAACAATCTTAACAAGTTTACTACTATACATAGATGAAGAAGCCAGACTATTTGGAAAAAAAAACAACAGCAAGTGAAATAATTTTTATCTAATTAACACAAAAATGATAAATGGTTAAACACTAAGAGAATGTAGTTAATGAAGAAATATATCAAAACATTTGAATTAAAATAAATAAATAAATAAAATAAAATCTTAAAAGGGCCTTAAGCTAGTGGAGTTTGTGTTGATTTTTGTAGCATCGGGAGGCATTCTTCTTTTGCTAAGGAAATCTTCAATCCCACTTAAAATAAATTAAATAAAATTTATTTTATTGGGGCCTCATCTAGGCTGAAAATGGTCAAGCTGGCCAAGCCATGAAGGGGCTTGTCCCTTGGGTATCTTTACCCATTCGAATATTGATGATGTAACTTCTCATTTTACACCAAGAAAGTGCGTGCCTTCTTCAATTTTTCCGATACCTCTTGGACAACCAAATGAAGAGAAAAAGTAGATATATTTTGTGGAAGAGAGCAATAAGGATCCAAGCATAAAGAATGCCAAGTTAAGGTTGTAGGGTCTAGTTTCTCACAAAGTTGACTAGTATGAATTTGAGTAGGTTTGACTCATTTGGTCTTGGATTTTAGCATTGATTTCTAGATAATTTGTAATTGTAAACCTTGCTGAAGAATAATTTCTCCTATAAGAAAAGTCTCTGGCCTTTTTCCCCAAGTTTGGGTTTCTTGCGGTAAATTTATTATCTTTATTGTGCATGGCTGTCTTTTTATGATCTAACTATTTTTTCTGCATTAATGTTTATATTTTGTATGTTTAATTGCTCGATGATATAAATGGCATAAATATAAATTTGTTAAAGTTCATTAGGTACTAATTTTCATATCATAAAATTGGTTTCTAATATCATATCATAAAAGAGTAGTCCTTGAAGAGATAAGTGTGATGGACATGACTTTATGAATTTTATCCCTAGAAGGAGTGCCCTATATCTAGTGGAAAGGTTTCTATAGTAGGAGGATTGGGAAAAATTGATAAAGGGATGAAGGAAGGGCTACGAAGGGAAGTTTGTCAAGCAAGAAAAGTAGATAAAAACAAGGTGAAAAAGAGTCTATAGCATCAAAGGAATGATAACTACAGTAAGAAATTTTCCATAGATTAAAAGGAGTTGATATCTGCACAAGGGTAATACCATGTCTTAGAACACGTGTGACAACAAGATACATCAAGGACATAGAAGATAGAAATGATGCTTACAAATGACAACAGACAACAAACCGATGAAAATTGTTCTTTCTTAGAATGAATTTGATTAAAATGTTCTTAGACCATCAATTTTTATGATGGCTGGTGGATTTCTTTTTACAGGTTCGAATTCACAACCTTCAAAACATGGGAATGAATGTAAGCTATCAATGAATAAAGGGTATTATAATAAAGAATGTCTTGAAATTTTGATACCAAACAAGATAGGAAGCTCGGGAGTATTTATTAATGTATTTATCTTGGAGTCCTATGGTTTGTGGGACAAAACCTTAGAGCAAGATCTCGAGTGGTGAATGTAAGAGTTTGTGTGATACATACATATCTCCTTAATAAGTTGTGGAATGTAAGTGGGATGTCCTAGGTTGGACTTGGTATTCATGCTATATTTGTTTTGAGTCCTTGGTGTGGCTTGATAACTCTATGAATCCACAATATGAGGAAACCCTAGCTCTTACAATTCATGCAAGAAAAAGGAAAGGAAAGAAACATGCATGAGAAGCTAATGTTAAAGACAAGGATGAAAATCCACCTCATAAGAAGACAAATAAATATAAGATTGATGTGAGTGTAGATGGACTTCATTAATTTCTTGATTAAGAGGAAGTTGACAATTTCCTACAACTCTCAATAGTCTAATCACAAGATAAGTAATTCATATATTTCTCCCTTTATTACTCTTATTATTTACATTCCTTGATCAACATCTTGTCTTTATTATTTTTTCTTGGTTATAATTTCTTCTTCCATGGCCTCTTGAATGATGTTTGTAGGTACATCATGAAGGATACCAATATAATGAATATGGAAGTAGATGGAAGCATTAGGAAGGAAAAATAAAAGTTTGTGGAAAGATGATTCTCCTAGTAAGAGGAGTGGAATACAATGATATTTTTTCTCCAATCTCCAATGGAAATGTTATTGTATGGTTTGAGGACTTGAGCATAGAATCAACAAGACTGATTGGTGTTAGAGAGGAATAAATTGTACATGCATCCAAGACCATGCCAAATTGTTAGAAGAGATTCTAGTACTGAGAGAGTAAATAATTAGGTAGAGTGGAAGGGGAAGGACTCTAAGAAGAGACCATGGGTTGAGATTGTCAAGATGCTTAGAAGTAGAAGGTCTCTAATAGTAGTATGACTTATTTGAGGACACCATGTGAGATAACAGAAGGACTTTCTTGCATGACATAGGGAGAAACAATAGAAAAAGGAATTACTTATATGACAAAGAGAGAAGTAGTGGAAGAATGAATTTCCTAAGTGACAAGGGGGTAGCAGTGGTAGAAGGGCTTTCCTACATGATAAAGGGAGAAATACTTGTAGGATGATTTACTTCCTTGATAGAGGGAGCAACTAGGACTACCTCAAAATGATGTGCTTCAATGTGAGAGGGAGTTGACCTCTTTGAAATGAAGGATCTTAGCTTGATATACTATTTCTTGGTATTGGAGATAGAAATTCAGAGAATCTCATGATATACAAGCAAACTATTGTATCTTTGATGTACCTAGTTAACACCAAGCATGACATTTGCTTTATAGTGAACACCTTGAGCCAATATATGGTTGAACCAAGGTAGATACTTTGGGTTGTAGAAAATGTTAGAATACCAAGGAGTGTGCTTGCTAATTTGTTAAAAACATTAAGAAAAATATAAATCCAAGCTATTTCCCATAATATCTTCAAGTTCATCTCATAAATGGAGTATTTAAATAGAACCCAATGACAAGTGATGTACCCCCTTGGAAGATTATATTATTATTCTAGAGTATATCTAGGACATAATTCTTCTAGATAAATTTCTCATTTCATTTATGTTGAGTGAGCATGGGCCATCTATTGTTGTTGTTTCCCATAAAGATTTGAAAACTGTTTACTTCTCTTCTTCTATCATTAAGGTTCATGAATAGATATTATTAATTCTAGATTTTTCAAGGTTCCTAAATGATATATCTATATTAGATCTCATTTCTAAAACAAAAACATATTGTAATGATTTTTCAAAATTTTGCATCTTATATGGACTATCACTACCTCATATATTTTTATGTCTCTTTGATTAATTATAATTTGAACACATTTTCATTGCTTAGTATTTTATTCTATTTTTAGAAAAGATAAAAGTGATTAGATGTTTCTACACATAAACATTATCAAACAAATTTATATAAAAAGTATGACTAACATATTCTTCATCATAATACAACTATGAGATCCTATTCCTCCAAGCACTTTATTACCTATTTTATATCACCAAAGTTATATATATATAATCGATGATGTTCTCTATGTTTCAAAAGAATAAGATTGAAAGGTTTCTAACAAATGCATGATAATTTCTCGGAGTCTAAATCTAAAAATTAATCTTATTACAACTAATTTGATAATCTTAAGCTCCATGCATAAAGTGAAGAGTTCAACTTATACTACAAAGCATCTAAACACAAACCATATGGATATTAGATAGCAAAAATCAATTGACATGGAAAATATATAACTAACTTCAAGTCCATGTAAAAAGGAGTGATACATGTAAAATATAGTGAAATATATTTATGTAATAAATTGAGAAAAATACCAGAAATAAGCAAGGTGCATATTTTATCAATTTCTTCAATCAAATCAAATAAATAAATAAATAAATAAATATATATATATATATATATATATATATATATATAAATATAAATAATAATAATAATAATATATCTTATTATCCTATTGTCCCATGGTACTTTACTCAACAGATAATCAACATTCCAAAACAAGAGTTCAGCCATTTGAAATGATGTAAGAATTTCCACGGTGTTAACTCTGGAGGATCCTGAAAAAATAGGATCGGCCACAATGAAAAGCATTGGTCAATTTGTGCTAGCATTACGATTTTTTGGACGGACCTCCACAATTACATTTTCAGCTACACAAGATTCACTGGTCAATTTGTGTCAGCGTTAATTTTTGGGACGAACCTTCACAATTACATTTTCAGCTATATAAGATTTTTTGTATGGAGGAGATTTAAGTCATTTTTAAGGTTAGTCATTTCTATCATGGTAAATTGAAGGAGATCATAGAAATTAAAAAAATACTTAATAATTTGAATAGATACCATGGCTGGATTATTGGTATAAGTTGGGTCATTGTCTTGTCCCTAGTTTTTTAGGTTTTTTTTTGTTTTATTTATTTTATTTATTTATTTATGTAGTTATTAGTGTCCTTTTTATAGTATTTGTTGTTGATTTGGATTATTAGTAGAAGTTGGGTCTTTGTTTTTTATGTTTCTTTTTGGGTTTATTTTGTTTATTTATTTATCTATGTAGTTATTGGTGTCCTTTTTATAGTATTTGTTGTTTGGTTTATTCTTCATTAGAGTTTATATTCTTGATCCTTCATGTTTTCTTAACTATTTTATCATCATCTTCATTTTTAACTTCTTTTAGTATTTTTGTTAATTGTTTAATGGCCTGAATCCTATATTTTATTGTTGACCCTTTTTTATTTATTGATTACTTTTCTTTGTATATATATATATATATTTCTTTTACTTGTGTATATTTTTGTTTTATGTTATTTATTCTCCATTAGTTATTTTTATTTTATTTTATTTTCATTAGTTATTTTTATTTATTATATGATTTTGTGTTGGGCTTGACTCCTTTTTATAATTTTTGACTTCCTTCCTTGTTTAGAGGTTTGACTTTGTTTTTTTGATTATTGTTAACATAGTCATTACTTCATAATATTTGTTTTTAATAAATTAAATTCATAATTTTAATATTATTGACTTTGATTTTTTTATTCTTGTTAGTTATAATTTTTTATTATTTCTCATTAATAAAAAAAATAATAATATTTCATTTTAATCAATTAATTTAAATATTATTTTCAAGAAATAGTTTAATATAGTCTTAATAATATTTGTTTTTACTAAATTCATATCATAATTTAAATATTATTCACTTTCATATTTTGATTCATGTTAATTATACTTTTCTATTATTTCCCATTAATAAAAAAAATTTAATAATATTTCATTTTAATAAATTAAATTAAATTAAATATTTTTATTCAAAAACTATGATAATTTAAATAGTATTTTTTAAAAATAGTCGTTACTTAAAATTATGGTCTCTACATTACTCTCTATGTAAGCCTTTGCCATGGTCTCCCTCTTCATCTGATCATGACCATGAACCACATTGGTTGGTTTGAAATGCGTCGCCGAGAAAGACCTAAAACCTACCCCATCCCAAAAAAATTGCCATGATTTCAAATGAGCTTGTATTAAAATTATGAATTTTTATTTTTAACATATTGCTAATTTTTTTTACCTAAACAAAAAAATGATTTACTACTCTTAAAATTGTGTTAAATTTGACACACCCTTTAAAATATTTTAATTCCATAAAAATAACTTCCATTTTAATTTCTTCCCATAAATTTGAACATTTAATATTAATATTATTAAATATTATAATTTATTTTATTTTCCATAATTACTAATTTTGATACTTAAAATTCAACAAAAATCTGAGCAAAATATTAACTACTTTATTTGGAATTGATTTATTTTAACTTTAATTAATTATTTTTTTTTGAAATATATCTACTACATATATTCAACAAAAAATTGAGAAAAATATTAACTACTTTACTTGGAATTGATTTATTTTAACTTTAATTAATTATTTTTTTAAAATATATCTACTACATATATTTTTAATATTTTTTTAAAACATAGATAACCGATTTTTTATTATTTCTTTATGGGTAACTGTTTTTATGAAATTTGAATAAAAGCTATGTAAAAGTCAAAATACCATTTGAGTTTAAATTAATAGAATTTGGATCAAATTGTAACTAGTTTTTAAAACAATCTAAATAAATAAAAATTTTAAAAAATTAATGAAGAAAGCATAAACTTTAACTTCTTGACAAATACATTATCATTAAAAATGGGTAACGCTACTTATTTCCAACTCCCTTTCTAATGATATTTTATATAATCATAGTATATCACCATTTCCATTTTATTAACATTCCCTTAGTTATATTAATATAATTCTAATTATAGATATTACATATTAAAAATAACAATATGGGAGCAGGATTTATATAGGGTACTATTCTTAAAATCAAGGGTAGTATTTGAGCTACAAGAAGTGTTACTTTTAAAATTAATCAAATCTCCAAGGTCGGTCTATTGTGAAGACGGGGTTACCAAAAATCTTCTTTTCTCAACTTCTTTGAAACTCAAAAAAATTACCATCGACAATATAAATTTTATCTCAATTCAACTCCTAAGTTAGAAGTTATACCCATTTAAATTTAATCACTTTAACCATTTCCATGTAAACAAGTCACTGCCATGTGGCATGCCTGTGTCACCTACATGGCTTTGCCATGCCCACATGGCCACATTAGGTGGTCTATCGCTTGCCAATTCATCTCTCACTAGTGGGACCTACAAGGCCTAACCTACTATGTATATATTCCATTTATGTGTTATATTTGGCTTTAGAGGATATTTGGGTGTACACAAAAATGCTACCTTGGCATGTTCTCTTGATACCCAGATTCTACATTCACTATGAATTTCAAAGAAGTTAGGATCTGGTCTGATATTTGACCCCTTACAAATAATCCACCATGGAGGGTCTACTCTAGATACACTACATAGACTTTGGCTCCTTTCAATCTCGCATCACACAAGTATTTTCCCTAGTGGGGCCCATCCTAGATACACTATGCTAAATTTGGCACCTGTTTACTTATCTAGTTTTGTAGACCATCCAAGGTCACTAATCTATGCACATCATGTGAAAACCCCTTAGATCTCTTGAGTATGAACTCCACCAACAAACACACAAACGAGAGCACTTTGGATAAGCTACACTCCCTCCAAAATCATGATCATCACATATCTAGTCCTAACAAGATTTCTATATAAATCCTTACCTCTCCAAAAATTTAGCAGACATTTGTACACGCACATGTGATGATTAGCTAGATGCTTAGATGACTAGATACATCTCCTAGCCAGTTAAATATCAAACTTCTCCACTTGTCTGGATAAAATCTAGTGATGAGGAAATGAAATTGATGTTTAGCTTGGGTAGAAGGTTTTCCCAAGAACCATTTTGACTGAGATGCAAGTGAAGAGTTATACCAAAACTCTCAACAAGGAGAATTTCTAAGGAATGCTGACACCAACATTCCCTTTGTCAAGATATTTCTTAAACACAACATTTTCATGAACAAGTTCAAGACACACACACACACAAATCCTTCCAAGTAATTCCATCATAACTATGATAGGCTAAATGGTATCCAGAAAAAAATCAAAGGCTCCACGAACTTATGCTATATCATATTCTAAGTAAATGTGAGAAAATGGCTCCCAGGCGAGTGTTCACATGAAATCCATAATCTTTCTTACTTTATAAAACTATTTCTTATTACAACTTGCACGTTTACATAATCATAGACCAATCACGTCGATTTTGAATTGAGAGATCCAGAGTTCTAGAAAAATATTTACTTAACGCACAACACAAAAATTGGAAAAATGTTCAAGTTTATTTAATAGAATAGAAAGCTTTATTTGAAGGCTATATTGATGCTTGTTGGTCAACTAATTTGAAGGGTTGTGTATTTAAATTATAGATTTTGGTTGATTCTATAAGAAAATCATAACTATGAATTTGTTGATATGGGCTATAGATAATTAGAGAACATTAAGAAATGTAGTTTTTTTTAATGGAAACTTAACCATGTTTGAGGGTTATGGACAATTGAGTTTTTTTGTGAAGAAATTGTTAACAAATTTGACATGCCAAAAGGTGTCAGGAGCCTATAATTCATGCTCAGCTCATATTGCAGATTCAAGTTAGCTCCTTTTAAAATACAAGTTTTAAAATCAATTTTGTTGAAGGTCAAGTCAGCTCTTGGCATGTTGGCTCCTTCTAAATCAGCCACCGCCCCGGCCCTCCCGAATGTCCACTATTTATTACCATGATGCTCTTCCATTTTTAACATCATCTCAGCTAAGTAGGAAGAGCTCTCAGACAACTGCTCGAAAAGAAGAAAATAGTATCTAAGAGAAGAAAATGGCAATGACTGAGCAAATAATTTTTGAGTTGTCTTTTGGTTTATTGTTTTGGATAGAACTCTAGAATATCTTGTGGTATTTGTTTGATATAGGTGACTATGGCTCAAAAATCAACGTCCTTGAATCATTAGAGAAATTCTGAGGTCTAAAATGGGCCTCTTAAGGAGTATTATAAAATAATAATGGAAACAATAAAATAAGATTGGATTACTGTATCAATTTTTGGAGGGAAAAAAATACAAACTACTTTTTCAACTCGTAGTTTCAATTTATCTCCCCATAATTTTACTCAAATTATGACCAAGAGCACTCATTGGGTATAGAATTTAATTCCTCATCCAAGGAGTACCCATGTTGCATACTTTCAATGGACCCTGCTACATGAAAAATGATAAATATACAAAAAAATGTGATTGCGATCACGTTTTTTCTTGTCTTTCTCATTTTTCATGTAGTAGGGTCCATTGAAAGTATTCAAAAAAGATACTCCCTAGATGGGGAATTAAATTATGCATCCAACAAGTGCTCCCTCATGAAATTTGAGTTAAATTGTAGGGAGACGAGTTGAAAATACAAATTGAAAAAGTACGTTTTTATTTTTTCATTATTTTATCTTTTTACATTTTTATTCTGGAAAAAAATGGTGAATCATCCCAAATAGTTGGAATCATCATCTTGAATCCTATTGGTTCTTATAAAGTTTATTTTGGTTGTACAATTTTGTTTTGAGGCTCATTTTTAACCCCAAAATTTCTCTATTAATTAGTGAAACTAGGACCAAATCCAAGATATTGTCGCAAGCTTTCTAATGGTGCCAAAAATGCCTCAATATGAGTCTGTATGGACAAATTATTGCATTTTAAAGTTTGATAGGACATTAAAAATAATGGGGCCCACAATGTGCCATGTGGTATGCTAGTCAACAAGCTAAGTGGGACCCACAACTTACGTGGAAGTTAGCGAACAACCAATAAAGACCAACCAACTAGAGGAATTTATTATTGGGTTTCATTGATTGATAATATTGTTATAAAACCATATAAAACCAAAAAAAAAAAATATTAAAAAACAAACCCATATATATATGAACCATATTAAAATATGGTTTTACCAACCCATGAAACTTTATGTTAAACAAACGATTTGACTTATTATTAAATTTGTATGGTGGGTTAATGGTCTTGTTTATAGTTATAAAAAACACCATATAAATGGATTAATATATCCATTGTATAAAATAAATAGCTATAGAAAGGAGGGCCACGAGATTTGACCTTGGATGATCCCCACCACACAATGTTTAATGTGTAGTATATCAACACACATGCCTAACTGTAAGCTTTGAAAAATCCCTCCAAACAACAAGTCAATACATAAATGCATGCATTCACATGCTGGAGAGGGGGGTTGATGAATGGAGAGTCATGGGCATAGCAAAACATTGATTGGAATTGGAGGGTGGAACTTGGACCACAGTAGAACCACGCAGGCATGTAGATCAAGACAAAATATTCAAGGGAATATTCTTGGGAACATTATTTCGAATATTTTTGGGAATATTCCTATGTAGAATCTATGGAGGAATCTAAAAGATTCCCCAAGGGGGAAGAATTAATAGTTTCAAAATGGGGTCGAGTTTATACTTTTTTTACTTAAAATTTCACGAGGATCTCAATGGTGTAGTCTATTTTTGCATGATTAGCATATTTTAGGGATCGTGGTAGAAACCTACATTCTTCATTAATTGATGGGCATGATGTTTGAGACAACAATGTGCCTTTCCGATGTAGGTCATGTTTATAGTCAAAAGTATCAGGAGGATGAGATAGACCTACTAGTGTTGTGATTTCTAAGTTTTGAGCAGTCAAATTTCAAGTCACTCCTATAAATGGAACTATAATGATGTATTTTACCATGTACTTGCATTTATTTTTGATGAGATGAATAAAGTAGCCTCCCCATTATTAAATAAGGGCTAGAAGACTTAGTCCACTAATCCAGGTGGATGTTGGTGGCCACCCACCTATCCCATTTTGACCCCCACAATTGTCTCTTTTAGTTTTACAATTTCCTTAATTATAGCGCAGTTTACTATTTTCAGCAGTTTTTCGGGTCCTGAACTTCCGGAGCTGTTTTGAGGCTCTAAACGACGTTTTTTGGGAAATCTACCGCCAACAATTTTTCTAACTAAAAATCATCTTTTCTGTCATAGTCCTTGGAGAGATATTTCCAATGGGCTATCATGCGCATCAAACGGAGATAATACGACCAATTCGCGACCCCGGGAAGTTGGTTGTCCAACTCACCCCAAAACAGGGCCCACAATTTGGCGTTTCATCTTCTAGGGTTAGGTTTTGGAATGTGAAGGGTTTTCCATTGTTTCTCAATAATAAATAGGCCTTCTAGCCTCATTGTAATAGAGTTCAGAACAATTCAGAGGCATGTAGCCACCACATCTCTTCTCATAGATAAGCTACCATCGCCCTCGCTGGTTTATTTCCATTACTATTTGTAAGCATATTTCAGTGTTTTATATTAATGGAATGAAGTATTATTTCCACTGCATATTTGTGTTTATGGTTATCTCTGTAATTTTTTGCGTTCCTGTTTAAATCTGGATCAGTGGTATCAGAGCGGTCTGCTTTTTCTTGTTTTTCTTTGCATGTCCCCAACGAGGTCGGGATATAAGGAGTTAGGGCTTGAATTGATCAAACCTTTGCAAGACCAGCCTCACAAATCCTGACTACCTCCCATGGCGGATGAGAAGAAAGACGAGGGGGCTGGAGATCCTGTCAAAATCTTGCTCAAAGAAGCCCTCGAGCGACAACGAAACGCGATGATGGATAGTTTTGCCCGGATCCTTCAGCAGCTACCCAGAGGCAACGCAACTGCTTCCAACAACTACTCTAGAAACGCCACACCATTTAAGGTACAAGTTAATTTTGAAATCCCCATCTTCGAGGGTCAAATAGACGTAGATCCCGTAGATAAATGGTTAAATCTGCTAGATGGGTATTTTTCTGTTCATGAATTTTCAAGTCGGGAAAAGATTGTTTTCACTCTTCTCAAAGCAGCCCCCCACATCAAGGACTGGTGGGAAACCTACTACGAATAGAAGGATGAAAGAACAGGCTCACTATTTTCATCCATGCCCACTTGGAATGACTTCTGGGATGCCATCAAGGAGCAGTACTACCCTGTCAAAAGCTATGAGGACAAATACATCAAATGGACCACATTGCGGCAGGGACGATACCAAGATGTGCCAGAGTTCACAAACATTTTTCATACCCTTCGCACACAGTTGGGTATCAAAGATTCTGAGTTGCATCTAGTACTCAAATACTGCGGCTTCCTACCCAGATACATCCAGGAAGAGATGGAGTTCTTGAACATCTCCTCACTCGGCACAGCATACCGATACGCTGTCAAAATTGAGCAAAAGTTCAAACAGAAGAAGCGAGACTTCAAATCTGCAAATTCGAAGCCCAAAGGACAAAGCCAAGGCGGGGTGACCCAAGAAAACTCGTTAAAGCCGCAAGAAAAGAACAACACCATGAAGTCGAAGAAGGACATAGGAAAGTGGTGTGAGTTCCACAAGAGTCCTGCTCATAATACAAGTGATTGTCGGACCAAGCAGTCGATGGTGGCAGAGTTAAAGGCTTCTGAATCAGATGCATGTACCAACCTTGAGCTAGAACCTGACAAGGGGAATGGCAAAGGGAAGCAAATCATTGATGCGGATCCTAGCGCCATTGTTGCCACTGCAAAGATCCAGAAAAATGAGCCTGAAGATCCAGAGGAGGGAGAGCGTCTTTTCCACTCACTGATGTGGGTGAAGGTTTTGCCACTGCAATTCATTGTCGACAGTGGCAGCCAAAAGAACCTCATTTCAAAAGAGGTCGTGAAGCAGTTGGGTCTACCAACTACACCGCACCCATAGCTATACAATATTGGGTGGCTTCACGAAGGACGAGATCTCAAAGTATGTCAGCAGTGCTGCCTTCCCTACAACATCAAGCCCTTCACAGATGAGGTATTATGTGATGTTACACCTCTGGATGTTTTTGATGTACTATTAGGCCAGCCATACTTGTCGAGTTGACATGTTGTGTATGAGTCAAGGCCTCGCACTGTCATTATTTCTTTGGATAATTCATTATACAGGATACCAGAGGTAGCTCTACCTATCGCCACTTCTTTGGTCACTGCTAAGAAAGGCAACAAGCTCATCTCACAGACTAGGAAATTTATTTTCTATCCGATTCGCTCCCAAAGTAAGGGGAAGATCATTGCTACATCCATGACCCCTGCGAAGGTTTCCTTTACGCAGCAGCAACAACAGAGGGATACAGTCATGACAGAACATGGGAACAACTTCTCCTTACCCAGAGGGGTACCACACAAGTTTCAGGTGGGCGACAAAGTTTGGTTACATCTGCAGAGAGAATGCCTTACCAGAACCCATCAGAAACTCAGACCACTTCGACATGGTCCTTACACCAATAACAAGGCTATGGGCAACAATGCTTTGAAGCATAACATTCCTCCATTCCTTCGCTTACACCGAGTGTTCAATGTGGACCGCCACTGACCATGCTTCCCACCATTTCTGGACACATCAGAGATTGCAGAACAACTCACCAGAGACCCAACTCAGCAAAAGCTTCCTCATCTTAGGGAGGAACTCAACACAATGAGGACCATTGCTTCCTAAGGGGGGAGGAATGATCAAGGTGGATGTTGGTGGCCACCTACCTATCCCATTTTGACCCCCACAACTGTCTCTTTCAGTTTTTCAATTTCCTTAATTATAGAACAATTTACTATTTTTAGCAGTTTTTCGGGTCCTGAACTTCTGGAGCTGTTTTGAGGCCCTAAACGATGTTTTTTGGGAAATCTACCACCAGCAATTTTTCTACCTAAAAATTGTCTTCTCCGTCATAGTCCTCGGAGAGATCTTTCCAACGGGCTATCATGCGCATCAAACGGAGATAATATGACCAATTCGTGACCCCGGTAAGTTGGTTGTCGAACTCACCCCAAAATGGTGCCCACAATTTGGCGTTTCATCTTCTAGGGTTAGGTTTTGGAATGTGAAGGGTTTTCCATTGTTTCTTAATAATAAATAGGCCTTCGAGCCTCATTGTAACAGAGTTCAAAATAGTTCAGAGGCATGTAGCCACCACATCTCTTCTCAGAGATAAGCTACCATCGCCCTCGCTGGTTTATTTCCATTATTGTTTGTAAGCATATTTTAGTGTTTTATATTAATGGAATGAAGTATTATTTCTGCCGCATATCTGTGTTTATGGTTATCTCTGTAATTTGTTGCGTTCCTGTTTAGATCCGGATCATCCACATTGAGAGAACTTCGTTATCAAAATTTTGTGTGCATTGTTTTTATGGTCTCCTTTATGTTGCTTCTTCTTTAAGTGTTTGCATATATGGTTTTTACATGCGCTTTCATGCAATCCTGCTAACATCAAGCAAAGAAAATATCTTGGATAATGTTGGTATCAGAGGAATATTTGATCAATTTTGGTATCATAGTGGTCTTCTTGCTTATGTTAATGATAATGAAAGATTGGATGTGAAGCATGAAGAAGGATAATAGACAATGAAAAAGCTTTCTATTAGGCATTCTACAAGATGGTAGACATGGTTTATAAATTGTCTGTAGATTATGAGAAGAGAGTAGCAAAGAAGGAAAGAACAAGAAAGAGGGAGTAGAAGATGATGATTCAGTAAATTAGGGAAATGAAGGAGAACCGCCTAAACCTCCATTTCCATCTTCAAGTGAATGTTCTTCTTATTCATCTTCTTATCACCGTTAAAACCATCATCATGAGAGCATTCATGTAGAGAATAACTAATTTAGGAGACTACTACAAGAAGCAGAAGAGGAGAAGTAGATATTGTAGCTTCATCTATAAGCCACAGAAGAGGCCTTGGTAAAGTTGTAGTGTAACAAAGGCTTAATGAAGCCATCATCACCCACTCCAAAATAAAAAATTGAGCTAAAAATTGTTAGTGATTCTCTAGTTTCATGTTCTCATTATGATGATGATTTTGGTGCATTTGAATGACAATCAAAAGCCGTAGAAACAAGGGAGTCTAAATCAATGCAAGTTGAGGCTACATCACAACATTCAAATGATCGTGATTGTAGGTCATTTCCAAAGGGAGGTTATAATTGTAGAGGACAAGCTAAGTGAAGTTCTCCTCATTCATTACAATGAGGATGGACATTAGATATCCACACGTTGGAAACTAAATCTAGAGCTATGCCCAAAGAAGGACTGTCAGAATGTGAAAGCACTTATGAAGGAACCAACCAATGAAGCAGTTCAACAAGGAAGCCAACTATAGTAATAAATCCCTTTAGCCTACTTAGGTAGGAGATGGGTAGACTTTTTAAGTAGTTGAGTATGGCCACATTATAATCACATGTTGTGAAAATGTTTGTAAAAGTGATAAGGTGTATAACATCACTTACCAATGTAACATAATGATATGTTGGCCTTTATTTGAATAGAAATGGGTATGGTTTATGTTGTAAAACTTTAGCATGAGTCTGTTATAAACTCTTTGCGAGTATGGTCTTGTTTGGTATCTTGCAAGTTGGACATGTATTGGTAGCTACATATTTTCATATGGATATAGGTGTCAAATTCATCATCCCACGTTTTGAAGTACAAAGGTGAAGGAAAGGGAAGGTGGCCTATCAAAGACATTTATTATGTAGATTAAGATTATAGTACCTCTTTATACTTTTGGAGGAAAAAAAGTCCTTTAGTGGGGAGGAATGGTTTAAGTGACTCTGGAAGACCTCAAAAAATAAAGTCCTCAAATATTAATTAAGCTACGACTAGATTAAAGAGTGCATCACAAGATTTCCAATGGTGTAAATGAGGCCTCAATCCGAGTCTGTATGACCAACTTATAGCAGTTTGAAGCTTGAAGAAACAAAAAAAATGGGGCCCATAGTGTGCCACATGGTATCCCAATCAAAAATTTAAGTGGGACCCATAACTTACATGCCAGTCATCTAGTGGCCAATAAGTACCATTGAAACTGTAACAACCCTGGTGAAAATTCCATCTAATGAAAGTTAAAAACAATAACGATGGTCAATGGGACACTTATTCCAAGTTGAATGTTGGGTCGGACATCCTAGAAGGTGTTTGTTTGGTTGTTTATGGTTAAGGAAGTTGGAAAAGGCAATGGATAATGCTTTGGAAAGGAAAAATGACATTTTTTGGCACAATTATTTATGAAAATAATGGAGATTAGGAGAAAAAGGAGGTGAAAGGTCATAGGTTGCATGTGAGGAGGAAAACGAAGGAAAATAATGGAAAATGAAGAAAATAAATGCCTCATTCATAAAAAGGATTTTGAGGATCAATTGGTAACCCTTTTTAGTTTAGATTTGAAGCTCTCTCATCATTCTCTCATTTTTTCTGTCTCTCTATCATACTCTTGGACACTTAGATTTTACTTGGATAACTTTGGCATTAGACCAAGGAAAGAAAAGAAGGAAAAAGGAATCAAAGATCAAGTGAGGAAAGGTAGGATTAAGAAACTACAATAGGCTTCATTGCAGGTATCGACTTGCATGTGTATTTTACTTGCTATATTTGGCATGCATGGGATTACATGTGTTTCTTTTCTACCATGGCATGAGTTTTGCCAGGTGTGATAGTAATTTCAGCTTAGCCTCGCCATTTCCTGATAGCTTCGATGAGATGAGTTCTCTTATTCAGTTTTTGTGGGATGGCTGGATTGGATTCAAAGTTGAGTGGGATGAATCTCCAAATTGACAAAAACATGGTCTGAGTGTTCATTAAACCAAACTGAGGATCATGAAGCCACTGGCCTAGTAACCCCTGAACCAGACTATGGGTTATGGTAAAGGAAGATTGTGTGCCTTGGTGGGCCTAGGAATCCTTGTCGGTGAATGGTGGGATATATGGTAAAGCCAAGAGGTGGATTTTCTCTTCGTTGGGCCTAGTGATATTGGGATTAGATGCATGGAAAATATTGTAGAATATGTCTTGGTGTAGGGCCTAGTGATCCCTGTATCAAACTGTGGATCTACGATAAATCCTGAGAGACTAGGAGTCACTAAAATTTCTCACAGTGTAGGCGGAGAACTCCGATGGCATCCATATTGACTGGTATTTTTCTGATGTGTTCTATGAGTCCCGCATTCATGCTTGGAGTATGGCATAGGGGTGATTGGATGAAGAGAGACTTGGCTTAACCAATCTACGGTTGGGTGGAATGTGGTAGTCCCATCTCTGGTTGGTTCATTGCATTCAATAATGACAAATTAATTCCATTGATTTTCATGTGTAAATATACTGACGTATATATGGATTTTGATGACTGATATGTTTATGGTATTTCTCTTCCTATTATGCTAGTTATATGTATATTTTGTGACAACAACTATGTATGGATCTCATCATTTTACTTATATCTGAATGGATAATGTATCTATGATATAATAAATGATAAGGAAACAAATGAGATGAGGAAATAATGGTTCATGGTGATTCTAAGATAACTATGAGATCCCTACACTTAATTCTATTGTTTACACCTATAGGTTGCATGTTGATGATATGTTTAACAAAATGCCTATCATGGCTAGTAGGGATCTAGTTATGGTCTTATTCAACATTTTACTTTTGCATCATTGTTTCCATGTACTCTTATTTATTTTAAGTTATCATTCCATTTTGGGTAGTGTCTTGGGCTGTGGGGCAGAAAAGGTGGCTCAAATCTCGGGTGCTAGAAAAAAAGAGCATTAGCATAGATACTAACACATTTGGCTAAGTTTTGGTGAGCATTATAACTCACCTAAGTTGTTGCTGGGGAGCATTACTCTAGCTTAAGTTGGTTAAAACAATAATGGGACCTTGGGATAGGTTGTATGAGTGGTTGGATTGTCTCCTAAAGGTTATGTTGATGATGTTGGATGATTTTGTATGATGTTCCATTGATTCTACTTCCTTAAGGTCACCTAGGAGGTCGAATCTGATCACAGTACCCTCTCGTGTCATGTTTACCCCAGTTGGCATGGTTACTTGGGTGGATGTGGGAGGAGGGTGCTACAAAGTGGTAGCAGAGCATGGTTCAACTCACAGACTGGATGGGCAGTGTATTGATCATGCATGCATGTTAGTTTCATGTGTTTCTCTTACATGGGCGCTTCATGTACTTTTTGCATTTGTTGAATGCTTGGTTGTGGTTGCAGTATGATTATCACAGAGAATTTGATATTGATTTTGTGAAATGAATTTTTCATGAGTATGTGACTAGATGTATATTGATTATATGTTGCTTACATATTGATTTTACATTGCCTACTTACATCCTTGTATGTTATGTTTTACTCTTGAATATTTTGATTACATGTATCAATCTTGTAGGTTGATTACAAGGATTGATAGCTTATGCTTGACTACATGCATTTATGTGTGGATATAGTTGATTTGGCATTGCTTATGCATATTGTTGGTTGCATGTGGAAATGTGTACTATGGAGTAATGGTTGTTGTCGTGCATGAGGTCATAGCATGCATTGTGATATGGCCTTGCATTGATAACTGGACCCTAACTAGAGTAATGTTCATGTGTTGATATCTTTATTTGTGAATGTCTATATGTTGTTAGCTTTATGTTATACATGTATCATGCTGACTGTTGATCTCGTAGAAAAGGTATCCTCCCCGAGCTATAGTAAGGTATGTTGGTTTATTGTGATTCGGTTTATCTGACATATTATGCATTACAGGAAGAAATATCAATGGCTAGCAAGATGGTTGACTACAGGGACTCTCCCTATGAATCCAAAGAGTAGTATAGTGTTGGGAATCCTTCTGATTTGGAAGTTACACCAAGAAGCTTAAAAGAAGAAATAAGGTGTTGCAAGGAAGATATGATCGGATCATACAAGCACAAGAGAAGTAAGCGGAGCTTAATGCTATACTTCTTCAGAGTTTTTCAAAATTACAGCGACAAGGGCCACCTCAGATCAGCCATGGACATGAGGATGACAGTAATGGGGCATATGGTAGTAGGTCTCTTGGTAGACACACTTTGGATACAGCGAGAGATGGCAGGTTATTGGGCACTCAAGATAGGAGGGACAATGAGAATAGGTTCTGCTCTAGTTCTCATTATGATAGACATCATGATCATCATCACTATCATCCTTATAGGTGGAATGATAGGGGATAATTGTTGGATGAATTCAAGAAAGCAAAACCACCTACTTTTGATGGAGATGTGAAGAAGCTGGAAGAGGCAAAGGCTTGGATGCCTGGAATGAATAAATTATTTGAGTTGCATGAGTACACTGATAAAATGAGGGCTAGAATAGCTCTCCTCGGCTTGAAAGGTAAAGCATACATCTGGTAGGAAGATGTTAAGCAGGTCAGAGACATCAAGACAAATGACTTGAGTTGGCATGACTTCAAGTGGATTTTCAGAAATAAGTACTTGTTAGAGAGGTACTATGATAGTAAGGCTAAAGAATTCTATGAGCTAAAGATGGGATCAATGGAAAATGAAGAGTACATGACCAAATTTCTAGAGCTATTGAGGTATGTGCCATATCTTACTGATGAGAAAGCTAAAGTTTAGGTGCTTCTTAGTGGTTTCCATTAGCATTTAGAGATTGGATTGAGTATGATGAGCCTCGATCACTTGAGGAAGTGAATGGGAAATTGAAGCATTGTTATGAACAATCAAAGCATAGTAATGAATCTCAACATGGATGGAATTGAAAAGATAAAGTTAAAGGTAAATGGAGGCCTAAGAGAACAAGGCCTCAACATGAAGATGGGAAAGAAAACATGGCACCACAAAAGAGATTTAATGCATCTAAACAAGGACATGGGTCACAACAATAGTAACATAAAGGTGAGGGCACTGGTCAGTTGGATTGTTGGACATGTGGTGAGGAGCACCTTAGGGGAAATTTTTGCAACATCAGGGTGGAAGGCATAAGATATACAGTGCATAGGAGTGTTATGTGGAATTTTTCATCTACGGATAAATACAACTTCCCTAAGTGGGTAGATACACTTAGAACAACAGAATTAAAGAGTTTAACCTTTTCCTATAGAAGATAAATAATACAAGGGACCTACTTGTTATCTTTCGCTTCCCTTTTTCTCCTTTGAATAGCTCCCATCGCTCCTCCTCGAACTGAATCCACTCGATCAGTACCTGCAATCATAAAGAGAGGAAAAAAACCAATCAAAGCAAGAGATCTATCTACTATAAGGAAATGGAATTGAAAGAATTTACACATATAATCATCATACATAAAGACAAGAATATAGGAAAGGGTGTAAACAACTTTATTAAGTAGAAGGAAGAGTTACAACCAAAGAAGTCTGATCCCATGTCGCTCATCCAGCTTGAGTTCCATCCTTCATCACACCAAAATTACAACACTCCAAAAACATAACAATACTTGCTTATGATATCAAACTTCAAACCAACAATATCTCCTTACAATTCTTCAAAGTCCCGCCATTGATCGTTATGATGAGTGCTCAATTTATAGGGAAATGGATGTGCTTTTTTCATACATTGGGCATTGAATGGCTTTCCAATTTGGGAGTTAGTTTCCATGGAGGAAGGGATGAGAGGATAGGAGGTTATTTGATTCATTCCCTATCCAATTTCGAGCTCATAGGAGAGGATAAGAGGTGGGAATCTTCTAGAATGAAGGAATACTCCCAAAACCATATGAAGATTTCGCTCAATCTTGCCCAACATAGGTCAAAGTGGGCTTGGGTGCTCTGTAGAGTAGGCTTGAATGGGTCTAAGTGCTCTACAGTGCATTTACCCCTCACTAAGATTGCCCTAGTCCCTCAAGAAGTAATTTCTAGATGTCTTTAGGCCAGGAAACTCTCAGGAATGATGGCATTCGATGTGATGACTTGTCTAGGGCATGTAGCAACTGAATTAGGGTTTGATGAGCCCTAATAGTACTAATCTGAATGTTGGGAGTGATGTGCCAAAATAGACCTGTAACAACTACCCCCTAAAACATGAAGTCGAAAATGATAATGTCGAGTGATATGCTTTACAATGTGATGACAATGTTCCAAAGCATATGGTGACTTGTATCAATTACAATATGTAATATCATGATATTTTGGATTTTACATGATTCATTGAGGGAAGGAATACCCATGCTCAACATATAAAAGTTTCATTACATGTACATAAATCATATAATTGTCTATAGATGTAGACCAATGATAGGATGACCATCTGTGTGAAGCCATTGTACAAATGATTTAGTACTCTCCTGCAACCGCAGCCTGGATGGATGAAACTAGATCCGGGGTCTTCTATCTCATTCAATCATTCACTCGAGTACGAGTCTAACCATGTGAATATGTGATCTAGAGTCGAACATGGGAAGACACTGTCTTATTACTATCAAATGATGTAAGTTGTTAACAGATGCGAGAGAAACCACTGATAATGATAATGATCCTCAAGGTACTGCAGTACGTTATGCATGGCGTGAATGGATTTTTTGATGTTCAACACCATATAAAGTCTTTCGGTCAAAGGCTAGTGATGTCAACTTAACACCAGAAGTGAGAAACTTGCCATTGATTATGCAATCCTCAAGGTACTGGTATGGCATTTCTAAGTCAACTTCTTGGATAATGTGCTGATGTCGATAAGAAGTGACTCATCGCAGGAGGGCCTTGATGTATCCCACATCAACAACATGAAATAAGTGTGATGATTTTGGAGACGAAATGTGACTGACAACACAAGGTTTAGGAATGGCAGTCATGAAAATGAAGGTTTATAAGTTGTTATCACTTGGATTGAACCTCAGGCTAAAGGAAGGCAATGCCAGGGTAACCACAAACCATGCTTAGCTAAATAGCTAGCCCTACTAGGCTGGGAGAGGGCTCTCTCCATAAGGATCTTAGCCAAAATGACTGGATCAGGAAAATAGTATTAGGATAGGTATAGTAGCACAAGGTTTGATTTGATTTTGAAGGGGTTTTGCTGGATCAAGAGGAGTTGGATAGTTAGGGCTAGGGAATTAGATCAAAATTACAGGGTGTTTAATGGGGTAAGGTAGGCATAAGGTTTAGCACTCTAGGGCTTGATGGGTGAGATGTTTGACTTGTGAGAAGCTAGGAAGAGCATGTGATTACCATGGATCCTTCCTAAGCTGTAGAAAACATATAATGGTGAATATTTTCCCAAAGCAGAGCAGTGATGTTATGAATTTGGCCTATCAACTCGAAAACATTCACTTAGAAGCAATGAAATGATTAATGAATTACGAAATACATATTAACATATGATCACAAGAGAGGAAACTGATCTAAACTCCATACCACATGGATCCCAAAGAAATAGCTCCAATTTTTATTAATCTCCTGCTAAACTTCTACAAAATGATGTACAATCAAGGCATAAGCATCCAGCTGAGTCCAACCCTTTACAATGGGAAAGAATAATAAGATATAGGAATTGTTTCAACCTCCTCCCTTCCTCACGGGTTGAATCCCTAAGATAAGGAGCTAATGTAACCAACACTAAACAAGAAAATGGAATTTAGTCATCCTAACAACTTGCCTATAAAAGTGAGAAAATTGATTCATTTGTGCTCAAATTGACTTTTAATCTAATGAATCTATGCTCTACTACTAATTATCCATCATATTTACAAGCCAAATCATCATTTACATCATTCAAACATCCTCCATGTGAGAAAATCCATGAACACAGGCAAAACATAGAAAAAGGGCCATCCTGTGCAAAATTTGTCATACGCGCAGCGCCATTGGTCCAACATGCAATGCGACTTTCAGGTCCCTTTTGGAGGCCTTCCCGACATCCAAATTGATATCATGATAGATAAGTGGAAATATCTTCTAGTCCACTTTCCAAAAAAACTGGAATTTATTCATTTGAGGCTCATTTGACCTCTCAAAAGGTGATTCACCCAAGATTGTTTCTATGTGTCCAAAAAGTGGCCAAAATGTCATTTTTAAGGTGTTTTTTGACTTTTTGGTGGACCAGTTCTGCCCCAAAACTTAGAAAATCCATAGGATGCATGTACACATTGCTCTGAATCAACAAATGCAAGTCATTTGTCTATTGGGTGCCCCTAGGAAAAGCACAACACTGGTGGCACTACGCATTGAGCCAGATTTTTTGTGTGTAATTTCCAAAATTTGCAAAAAACAAAATATCTTCCAAACCTAGCCAAAATTGGTGAGCAGCACCATCATCAAGTATCTTGATGAACCAAGGAAGCTTCAGCAAGAAACCTAAGCCTATCCTCCTCCTTTTTTCCCTTTGGAGCCCGCCTTAGCCTAGCTTTCGTCTGTTTGACGCTCATGTTGCAAATTTTGTTCTGAGTCCTGTAGTGGTAGGCCATGCGCTTGATAATCTGGTTATCCCTATTGGCCTTCTGCAACAGCTTCCCCAAGTGCAAATTGACTCTTTCAAGCCAAATATCTCTCTCACCCTCAATTTCCTTCTTAATGGGACTCAAAGTGACCAATGCCTCTTCCTTTGGCATAGATGATTCACCCTTCTCACCTTGTCTTTTTATCTTGAGAAGTTCCAGCTCCATGAGGACCTACTAATTAATTAGAAGCTTGTTCTCTTGTTCCAGATATGTGATGACATACTTGGATCTCTCCAAAATTTCCATCAATGCTTGGACTTGAGGCTCTTTTTCTTGTATGATGATTTCATTTATTGTTGCTTCATCCTAAGCCTCTAAGTCAATTTTCTCTATGCCATGATGGATATAATGTTGTTCTAGCTCATCATGCTCCGTAAAATCAAAGTCTCCTTTTTCCTCCTCATCATCAAGATCTTCCACCTGTATCTTTTCTTTCCCTTTGTGCAACTGTTGCACCTGTTTTTGTTGTATTGATGAAGAAGGCAATGCCCCTTCCACATCCTGTGGAGCAAGAATTTTCCTATGAGTTGATGAAGAAGGCAAGGTCCCTTCCACATCCTATGGAGCAAACACTTGCCTATCAGCTACAAACAATCTCCTTGTGCCCCTTTGATATGTCATGTAGGTCCCGGGCACCTCAAAAGCTCTAGTCTCTTTGGCCTTCTCATCTGTCTTCACCTGAGCACTTCTAGAAGGTCCTCCTGATTCTTGAGACACTAGTGGATGAATTTGAGGACCCCTGAAGATGTCATGAGCAATGAATGTCTCCCAAGAGATGTTGAGGAGGCTAAGATGATGAAGCACAATCATCTTGATCAGGGAATAATGATCAAGACTACTCATCTACTGAGGGTATGGATTTTTCTACACAAAGTGGGCCATGTTCTCAATATTCCTAAACAAGAAATAAGGGAGGTTTAACATCCTCACCCTGGTAAAATGCATGAGAAGCCTGATGTGATAGGTGTATAGTCTAGAAAATCTGCCCTCACAAGTGAAATATTTCATGATGATTTTCATCATGGGGGCATACTTGCCTTTAAGAAATCTAAAAGGAAAAAGCCTTTTCTCCTCATTTCTATACCTAGGTTTGATATAAGGCTCATAATAGTGTTCATCCAGGTCCTGTGCCTTGTACCACTTCTCCCCTGCCTTTGGAATTCAAGTTGCTTCCGCAATAATGGAGGGTGAAACTGTAAATGTCACCCCGACAAGAGTCACCTTGTTGTCCCGAAGATTGGCTACAAAAAGCTTGGTGAGCTTAGGGTGGTGTTGAACTCTCTCTACCTGCTCACAAAACTCATAGCACGCTAGATGCCTAAAACAAGAGACAACTGACTGAGATGCCTGCAATTCCTGAGATTTGATAGCTCTTCCGTGATGAGTCTGCCTCCCTTGTGTGGTTTTCTCTGATACCTAGGTCTATCTGTTGAACTGTCAATGCTGGTGTTTTCCTCCTCTTCATAATCTTTGTCTTCTCTGTCCATGTTTGCAAATTCTTAGGTTGTGCACTCCTAGAAAAGGGATGAAGGAAGTGAGCAAGAGTGATTAGGAATATGGGAATGGGAGATGACCTTGTGAGGTGTTGGGTGGGCTAGAAATTGAATGGGAGGGTATGAATCATGAAAATGAGGGAGAGGGTCTTGGGTCATTTTTGAAGTATAGCTTGTGGGATGAAGGATGAAGGGGTATAAAATGTTATGGAGTGATATAGGGGAGGAGTTCAGGGCTTTAGTGATAGGTGGCAGGAGAAATAATGGGGGTTAGGGTTTCTAGGGTGTAATTGAGGAATAATCTAGGGTTTCTCTTTTTTTATGTGAATTACCTTCAAACACTTCAATTGGAAATCAATGATGAGGTATCGTGAGGAAGCTTACTTGCTTGAGGGATGAGAGGGTAATTTTTTATGTTTTTAGAAAGATGGAGGCTCTTTTGGCCCTTGTTGGCTAAACGCGCAATGCCTCCTACAAGTGCAATGCCCTCTTGAACACGCAACACAGTGTTATTTTACATTGTCAGAATTATCCTATGCGGAGCACTCAGCCTGTACATGTAGCGCTCCAACCTGAATGCACAACTCCACCTCCACTGTCGGAAATGCGTAGCGCCAACCTCTTGAAGCATAGCACGACTTCTCCATGGCCCAAAACTCACTCATCTTCACCTTTTAAATCCTTCTTTTCCAAATGAGAATGATGAATTTGAAAACGAAATGTGACACCTTATGTAGGAGTAGATTTTGATTTTGCACTAGAAAAACACACTTTCTAATATTTCTTGACCTTTTTCAAATCTCTGTTTTAATGACTTTTCTTCTTTATTCCTTTTTAGGTGGATGATGCTCAATTTGAATTGATTTTTGCAGTGGTTCTTTGTCTTGTAGCAAGGAGAGATGCATTGGTGAAACACGGATCATTTATTACATAAAGTGAATTAAAATTACATAAGAAATATAAAGTAACTCAGAATACTCTATTTTCACCTAAAAAACATGTTTTTGAGGTGAAAATTACATTAGTTAAGAAGATAATTATATAGTGATTATGACTTACTAGCCATCATTCTTGATTTATTTATCATCCTCATCCCTTGCTCCCCTTTATTTACACCTTTAAATCATGCCTTTGACCTTGAAAATGAAACCCTAAGACCTAATGAAAACATGCCCTAAGACCTTATGTAAACATTATTGAATTTTGACCATGAAACCATGACTAAATACAACATGAAGATGGGTCAGCAAGTATACTTTATGATAGAGAAATTATATTTTCTGAGGAGAATACACCATCAGTGGATCAGCTTGACATGACCTAATGAAATAATGTAAAAATTTCAGTATAGGACCCCTAAAATAAAAATGCAAAGAGCAAATTTTATCCCTGATGGAAGTATGTAGCTACTGACACTAACATTGGCCTTATTAGGGATGGAAAATCCTTGGAGGTGTCAAGAACACTGTAGACCAAGTGCCTAGCTGATTAGGCCAATACGGTTAAACAAACAAAAAAACCCTTTTTTCTACAATTTTAAAGAATAATGACTCAATACAAACTGGTAACTGACTCATAACCAACTCTAAACTTGACTGAAAACAAAATAAGCCAAACTCAACATAAATCATTCAAACTTTATAGCCTTTACTTCCAGCCCCAAGCTCGAATGACAGTGTACTTGAAATCTTGCAAGGAAAAGTAAACCGATATATACAATGATAATGAAGCAACTTCAGGGAAAAACATCAAAAGTAGTAGTGTTTTAGGAGCCTACCATTCACTGTCCTCCTAAGCACTCTTGACCATCCATTTCCTTTAACAAAAATGAATTTAGTCCTCGATAGGATGAGATTTTATATGGTCTTTTCCATAGATTGTCAAACATACCATGCTTTCATTTTTCTTCATTTCGCGCTTGCCATCACAGCACTACATTTTCTAGCGAAAACTTTTTGCCTTGGTTTTGCAGTCGTAAATTTTATTTATCTTCTCTTGCAGCAGAAAGTGTTTTTGGAAACCTTTTCCCTTGTTTGCTGAAGTTGAATCATTTGATTAATTCTGTGTTGAATATCATCCTCTTTGCTGTCGGCTTCTTGTAATAATCTCATTACTGGGACTACAAGTGATGCGGGGAATCTCGTATCAGTACCATAAACCAACTCAAAAGGTGACATACCTATTGATTTATTTATGCTCACTCTGTCGGCCCACAAGGCATTACCAAGCTTTTGATGCCAATTCTTCTTGTTAGCCTCCAACATTTTCTTGATAATGTTCACCAAGGATTTATTTGACAACTTAGCTAATCCATTGCCTTGCTAGTAGTATGTTGTGGAATGACCCAATGTAATATTGTACTTGTTGCAAAACTCAACCATCTTCTTTGAATTAAATGTTTTTGCATTATCTGTTATAATCTTATAAGGGCAACCAAAATGAGACAAGATAATAGATTCTAAAAACTGGATAATTACCGTGTTTATGGCTTGCCTTGTTGGAATGGCCTCAATCCACTTGGAGAAGTAATCGGTAGCTATCAAAATCCATCTGTGTTGTGATGATGATGTAGGATGGATTTCTCCTATGAAATCAAGTCCCCACTACTAGAAAGGTGCATTTATTTCAACTGGCTTAAGAGGAAGAGGAAACAACTTCCTTTTTCCCTGAAAACTTGACATTCGTGGCAGCTCATGGCTATCTTATATAAATCTGAAAAGAAAGTTGGCCAATAATATCCTGCTCTCAACACTTTGTTAGCTATTGTTTTCCAAAACAAATCATTGCCACAATCACCTTTATGAAAATCATTCATCACCTGCTAAGCTTCACCTTCAACCAAACAATAATGAAGGACCCTCCTAAGTCTTTCCAATATAGAGCACTATTTAAGATGCAGAATTTTGTAGACTTTAGTTTTAGTGATCTACCTTTACTTCTTGACATTCTAGTAGGTGACAAAAGATGTTGAAGAACATAAACTATATCAGAATACCAAGGTGATTTGAGAAACATTTTTGATACTTGAATGAGTGAGCTACCATCTTCATCATCTGACATTGCTGCAATGAGATTTATGTTTAGAGCATGCAAATTTGATTCAACCATCAGTTTTTCCAAGCCTTGTCCTTTGATTAGTTTGGTAGGCTTAATCTCAAGATCATACTCCAACATTGCTACTATCCACTTACCTCTTCTTCCCTCCAGATCAGTTTGCATGAGAACATCTTTGACAGCTGTGTTAGGAACATATGCTATGGTATGTGAATGCAGAATGTATACTCTGAAATCCTTCAATGCTTTTATAAGAGCTAGAGCTTGTTTCTCAATGATATTGTAATGCAAGGCAGCATCTCTAATAGTCCTACTAAAAAATCAATGGGTTGCTCCACCTGATCCCTCTTTTGCATCAACATCGCAGCCATAGTGTGCTCAGATGCAAATGAAAATATAATAGAATCATGAGTATAATCAGGACAGATCAAAATTCGGGTTGTGGTCAAAGCAAACTTTAGCAAGTTGAACAATTTCATGGAATCCTTGGTCCATTTCACAGTGCTATCCTTCTATAACATATTAGTTAATTCACGTAAATGCTCAGCCAAATTTGGTATAAATCTACGTAAGAAATTCATCTTACGATTGAAATCTTGAATCTCCCTTTTGTTGCATGGAAAGTCTATTTGTTGGATTGCCTCCACCCTTGAATGATCATTGTGAATAGCATCTTTAGAAATGATATGACCAAGGAGTTTACCTTATTCCATGGCAAAAAGACTCTTTTTCAGGTTTAGAGAAATCCCTAAATTCCTACATTTATGAAATATAATCCTTAAGTGGTGCAAATCCTCATCATCAGAACCAGAAAATACCGTCAAATCATCTAAATGGACTACCAAGAAAACATCCTTCTCATTAGCAAAAGCTATGTCCATCGCCCGCTGAAAAATGGGTCCGACATTCTTCAACCCAAATGGCATCTTAGCATATTGAAAAGTTTCCCATGGTGTTGTGAAGGCAGTTTTGTCTTGGTCTTTTTCATGCACCAAGATTTGATTATAGCCTAAGTAGCCATCTAGTAGTGACATTCGTGATGCTCCAACTACTCTTTGTAGAATATGGTCCATCTTAGGAAGAGGGTAATTATCCTTTAAGGACACTTTGTTGAGGTTCCATAAATCTATGCACAACCTTATCTCTCCAGTCTTCTTTCGTACCGGGACCAAATTTGAAGTCCAATAAGAAAATATAATTGGAACAATGATGCCATCTTTAAAAAATATATTTACCTCTTTCTCAATGGATGGTAGCAACTTTGGATTGATTCTTCTCAACTTTTGTCTAAAAGGTTTTTGATCCGGATTGATAGGAATAGTATGTTGAATAATGTTCTTGTCATATACTTTCAAATCTGAATAATCCCACACAAAAGCATCAGAAAATTTAGAAAGTAACTTAACATACTTAGCCTTTACTTCGAGAGACAATGTTTTTGATAACTTTTCAAGCTTGGGCTAGTCTACTGTTCCAAGATTTACATCTTCAACTCCTTTGTCCGTAGGAACCAAGGTTGGTTTTCTTGCCACATCATCTTGATCAAAGAGCTCCTCTAAAGGTATGAGACCTCTAGGAATAACATTATCCTTTAGCTGTAAAACCTCCATCTAATTTACCTCAATGTCTTGTTCATCGGAATCACAAATATCATCAATGAAAGCATTCTTAAACTTTTCTTCATTCTACAAAAAGTCATTAATTTCATTGTCATTGCAAAAAACTTGCAAATACCTCAAATTATCAGGAACAGTAGGCCTATATTTGACATGAATTTCAAATTTATTGCTAGAATTCTCTAGAATCTTCAAATTGCTTGCTGCAGTGGCGAGTGAATCTGCAATGATGTTCTGACTTTGGGGTACCGCTATCAAGGTGTATTCTGGAAACATCTTCAAAATATCTAGAACTACATTTCTGTAGGCTCTCATCCACGGATGCTTTGCTTGATATTCTACTTTTACTTTTTTAATCACCAAATCTGAATCACCATACACAGAAATCCTTTTTGTGCCCAATTTATTTAAAAATTTTAGACCTGTAATCAATGCCTCATACTCCGCTTCATTATTAGAGAAATCAAAAGATAACTTGTGGGAACATAATCTAACATTACTTGGGACTTTGGCAGGCTGGAAAGCAGGGCTTCAAATCTAAATTCCAATACCGGCACTGTCTTTTCCCATAACACCATTGAAGTCCATGCTCCAAAAGTCAGCTTCATCTTCTAGATGCTGGAATTTTGTTTCATTCTCAACCTTACCTTCACTGGTTACTTCATTTTTCTGATCTTCACTGACCTTTTGCTGCTGTGTAGGCTGCTCAGAAGAAATTGTTATTTTTTCTTTTTCTTGATTAAGAACTTCTCTAAAATTCTCAAAAATTTCGGGTACATCATCTACTTCTACAAGATGAATATTCACATCATTCAATCCACTATCAGAGTACAAAACAAATGACTCTAAATCAATATGAACATCATTTATCAGATGATTCACATGCTTGTCTTTACTAGTGATCATATACTTCATTTTCGTTTCCTGGTACAACTTCCTCAATTGACCGAAAATAGGGATTGTAGCATAAGAGAAGTCAAGTTGTAAAGTGCCTTTGAGTTTGGCTCCCCATGATCTACATAAGATCATACCAAATCGTGGTGGTATATCAGCAACTACCACATCCATAAAGACATTTTTGGTTGGGACTTGATCTAAAGAAACCACCAAATCTTTGATGAGACCAATGCAATGAACTCTACCAGAATCAAATGAGTACAAATCATGATATTTCCAGGTGATATCTAGGCCCAAATTTTCCATAATGGCTTTAGGCATCAAATTGTGGGAAGCTCCAGAATCTAACATATCATTATGGAGAATATACCCATGCAGTATAAAACTCAGATAAAAGGGAGGGACTTCGCTATCTTCAGACTAACCTTTTATGGCTGGACCAAAAATGAGTTCAGGATGATCATCCTTGACATTCACCATGTCAGACAAAGGATATTTTTGCAATATTCTAGATACATGGTGTTCATACTTACTATTCTTAACAAGCTTAGTAAAAGGAATGGACACTTTCAACTTAGAAATTTCAATTTCTAAATTAAAAGATGAAACTTTCTCTACCTCTTTGACACCAGTGTCCTTCTTATCTGTTTGTTCTTTTGTTGCACTATCTTTTTTCCAATTGTTCTTCTCATTTGCAGTGGTACTTGTTGATGGTACCTTGTTGGGATTCAGATCAGCAAGCTATTTTCCTTTCTTCTGAGTGTTTGAGGAATCATTCTTTGATTGCACATCCTTTCTTTCTTGAATGGGATTGACCGATAAACCTCTACTCCTTAAAGAGTATTGCCTCTGCTGTGTAGTCAAAGAATTCATATAACCACAATGATAATCATTGGATTCAACATCTAAAACCACTTCATTTGCTAAGATGTAATCCTCATCCCTTCGAATGTCTGGAACTTCTGCATATTATTCATCTTCAGTCAGAAATATGGGCATATCATCAGTAGTGAAAAAATGATTCGTTTCAATTACCAGAATGTCGTCATCTTCTTCTTCCATTCCTTGAACATAATTTTGTTGTAAGGGAGCTTTGATCTATTGTTGTTGTTCTGTTGGTTGTTATAGTGTTTTTTGTTCTCTCTGCTTGATTCGGAATTGGGGCTGTTGTTGTCCTCTAAAATTTGGATTCCAGATTTGAGGTTCAGGTCCATTTGTGATGGATAACCGATCAACCATCCTTTCCACTATTCAAAGTAGTGTATCCATTTTTACATATGAAGTAGATGCTTCTTCTTTCACGGTCACTCTTTTCTCGGATCTCATTCTTTCTCTTTTGACCAACAAGTTTGCTTCTATGCTCACAACATTATTTTGCATGTCTTCTAGTGTTGTAGGAATTTTTTTTCTTGCAAATGATATGCCACATCAGTATCGAAATCATCCGGAAACTTGAGAAAATCCAATCCCTACGGTGGTTTAATGTTTGCGGGAACAACATTATATACTGCATTAAACCTCACACAATAGTCTTGCACACTCTCTCCAACATTTCTTTTGATGTTCTCATACTCGGACAAAATCTGAAGGGGATTCTTCTTCACCTCCCATCGATCCAGGAACTGCTTATGGAGGATTGGTAAAGTGGTGATAGAAGTTGCTGGTAAGGCTCTGAACCATTTCGGAACTTCACCTCCAAAGCTTTGTATAAACAACCTCATCATCACATCTTCAATTTCTAATTCATGGAGGTCAAATATATCATTCATTTTATCTGCATGTTATTGAGCTGTAATGGTTTGATTGGCATCAAAGAAAAGTATTTTGGTTTCATAATCATTGGGCATGGCACCAAGGATTTGAGGTAAAACAAGGGGTGTATATCGAGCAGCCATAACTCGAGGTGGGGGAGGTGGATTTAAAGCAAGGACTGGGGTACTCAGTATATTCAAAGTGAAATTAACAACAACTGGAGTAGTATGAACAATTGGTAAAGATGAAAGAAGTGGGTAAGGAATTGTTTGAGTGCATTAGATGTAAAGGAGCTATTTTGAAAATTACAAGATGGCATATTTTTCACCCAAGTGTCTACGTTTGAAGAAAGGTTTAGCAACTGATTAAGAGAATGAACAAGTTGTGACCTTGATTTACTTTGTGTAAAGAAGTCTTCAATGGGGTTATCAAGAGATATAGAGGAATCAACAACTATTTGATCAATCCAACTCAAAAATTTACTATGAAATAGACTTTGCTCAAAATGAACATCAAACTCAATATCATGCAGAGTGTCTAACCTTTCTGGGAGTGAATGAACAAAAGGAATGAAAACTTTACTTGATTGTTCTTCTGCTACACTAAATTTCTCTACAACATTCTTAGATTTCTGCCTAATTTTATAAGGATCACTAACAATGGTTGGAGGATTCATATCTGGATTGGATCTGGTGTACGTTCGAGAAGCCAGTATGCTCAATTTTGAAATTTTATATATTGCTTTACAACTTTCCAATTCAGCCTAGTAAATTCTAAAACTCATAATCCACAAGCTTATGAATTCGAATGAAAGATATTACCAGGGTGATTAATCTTTCATTTCCCAGTATGGTCGCCACTATATTATTACCTAGGTTGAACCTCAGGCTAAAGGAAGGGAATGCCAAGGTAACCACAAACCATGCTTAGCCAAGTAGCTAGCCCTACTAGGCCAGGAGATGGTTCTCTCTATAAGGATCTCAGCCAAGATGACTGGACCAGGAAAATAATATTAGGCTAGGTATAGTAGCACAAGGTTTGATTTGATTTTGAAGGGGTTTTGTTGGATCAGGAGGAGCTGGATAGTTAGGGCTAGGGAATTAGGTCAAAATTATAGGGTGTTCAATGGGGCAAGGTAGGCATAAGGTTTAGCACTCTAGGGATTGACAAGTGAGATGTCTTAAGACTTATGAGAAGCTAGGAAGAGCATGTGATTACCATGGATCCTTCCTGAACTGTAGAAAACATATAATGGTGAATATTTCCCCAAAGCATAGCAGTGATGTTATGAATTCTACCTATCAACTTGAAAACATTCACTTAGAAGCAATGAAATGATTAATGAAGTACACAAAACATATTAATATATGATCACAAGAGAAGAAACTGAACTAAACTCCATACCACATGGATCCCAAAGAAATAGCTGCAATTTTATTAATCTCCTACTAAACTGCTACAAAATGATGTACAATCAAGGCATAAGCATCTAGCTGAGTCCAACCCTTTACAATGAGAAAGAAGAAGAAGATATAGGCATTGTTTCAACCTCCTCCAATCCTCAGGGGTCGAATCCCCAATATGAGGAGCTAATCTAACCAACACTAAACAAAAAACTGGAATTTAGGCATCCTAACAAGTTGCCTCTAAAAGTGAGAAAACTGATTCATTTGTGCTCAAATTGACTTTTAATCTAATGAATCTACCCTCTACTACTAATTATCCATCATATTTACAAGCCAATTCATCACTTACATCAGTAAAACATCCTCCATGAGAGAAAATCCATGAACACAGTCAAAACATAAAAAATGGCCATCTTGTGCAAAATTTGTCCTACACGCATTGCCACTGGTCCAACGCGCAGTGCCACTTTCAGTTCCTTTTGGAGGCCATCTCAGCATCCAAATTAAGCTCATGATAGCTCATTGGAGATATATTCAGGTATGCATTCCAAAACACTTAGAATTTCTTCATTTAAAGCTATTTTGACCTCTCAAAAAGTTGATTCTCCCAAGACTACTTCTGTGTGTCCAAAAAGTGGCTGAAAGGTCATTTTTAGGGTGTTTTTTGACTTTTTGGTGGACCAGTTTTGCCCAAAAAACCTAGCAACTCCATAGGGTGCATGTACACATCACTTTGAATCCAAAAACGCAAGCCATTTTTCCATTAGGTGCCCCTAGGAAAAGCGTTGAGTCAGATTTTCTGTGTGTGCAATTTCCAAAATTTGCAAAAAACAAAATCTCCTCCAAACCTGATCAAAATTAGTGAGTAGCATCATCATTAAGTATCTTAATGATCCAAGGAAGCTTCAACAAGCAACCTAAGCCTATCCTCCTCTTTTTTCCCTTTAGAGCCCACCTTAGCCTAGAGTTCATTTGTTTGACCCTCATGTTGCAAATTTTGTTCCAAGTCCTATAGTGGTAGGCCATGTGCCTGATGATTTGGTTGTCCCTATTGGCCTTCTACAACAGATTCTCCAAGTACAAATTGACTCTTTCAAGCCAAATATATCTATCACCCTCAATTTCCTTCTCAATGGGAGTCAAAGTGACCGGTGCCTCTTCCTTTTGCATAGCTGATTTACCCTTGTCACCTTGTCTTTTTATCTTGAGAAGTTCTAGTTCCATGAGGACCTACTTATTGCTTAACTTCTTGTTCTCTTTTTCCAGATATGTGATGACATACTTGGCTCTCTCCAAATTTTCCATCAATGCTTTGACTTGAGCCTCTTTTTCATGTATGATGATGTCCTTTATTGTTGCTTCATCCTAACCCTCTAAGTCAATTGTCTCTATGCCTTGATGAATATAACATTGTTCTATCTCGCCATGCTCCATCAAATCAAATTCTCTTTCTTCCTTCTCATCATCAAGATCTTCCACCTGCATCTTTTCTTTCCGTTTGTGTAGCTGTTGTACCTATTCTTGCTATGTTGATGAAGAAGGCAAAGCCCCTTCCACATCCTGTGGAGCAAGCATTTGCCTATGAGTTGACGAAGAAGGCAAGTTCCCTTCTATATCTTGTGGAGCAAACACTTTCCTATCAGCTACAAACATTATCCTTGTGCCCCTATGATATGTCATGTAGGTTCTTGGCACCTCAATAGCTCTAGTCTCTTTTTGCCTTGTCATCTGTCTTCACCTAACGACTGCTAGAAGGTCCTCCTGATTCTTGAGACACTGGTGGAGGAATTTGAGGACCCCTGAAGATGTCATGAGCAATGAATGTCTCCCAAGAGAAGTTGAGGAGGCTAAGATGATGAAGCACAATCATCTTGATCAGGGAATAATGATAAAGACTACTCATCTCTGAGGGTATGGATTTTTCTGCATAAAGTGGGCCATCTTCTCAACATTCCTAAACAAGAAATAAGGGAGGTTTAACATCCTCACCCTAGTAAAATGCATGAGAAGCCTGATGTGATAGGTGTAAAGTCTAGAAAATTTTCCCTCACAAGTGAAATATTTCATGATGATTTTCATCATGGGGTCATATTTGTCTTCAAGAAATCTAAAAGGAAAAAGCCTTTTTACCTCATTTCGGTACTTGGGTTTGATATAAGTATCATAATAGTGTTCATTCAAGTCTTGTGCCTTGTACCACTTCTCCTGTACATTTGGAATCTTGGTTGCTTCCGCAATAATGGAGGGTGAAACTGTAAATGTCACACCAGCAAGAATCACCTTGTTGTCCCAAAGATTGGCTACAAAAAGCTTGGTGAGCTCAGGGTGATGTTGAACTCTCTCTACCTACTCACAGAGCTCATAGCACCCTAGATGCCTGAAACAAGCGACAGCCAACTGAGATGTTTATAATTCTCTGAGGTTTGATGGCTATTTTGCGATAATTATGCCTCCCTTGTGTGGTTTTCTCTGATGCCTAGGTCTATCTGTTGAACTGTCACTGCCGGTGTTTTCCTCCTCTTCATAGTCTATGTCTTCTCTATCCATGTTTGAAATTTTGAGGTTGTGCACTTCTAGAAAAGGGATGAAGGAAGTGAGAAAGAGTGATTAGGAATAAGGGAATGGGACATGACCTTGTGAGGTGTTTGGTGGGTTAGAAAATGAATGGGAGGGTATGAATCATGAAAATGAGGGAGAGGGGCTTAGGTCATTTTTTAAGTATAGCTTGTGGGATGAAGGATGAAGGGGTATAAAATGTTATGAGTGATATAGGGGAGGGGTTTAGGGCTTTAGTGATAGGTGGCAAGAGAAATAATGGGGGTTAAGGTTTCTAGGGTGTAATTGAGGAAGAATCTAAGGTTTCTCCTTTGCCAATGTAAATTACCTTCCAACACTTCAATTGAAAATCAATGATGAGGTATAGTGAGGACATTTACTTGCTTGAGGGATGAAAGGGTAATATTTCATGTTTTTAGGAAGTTGGAGGCTCTTTTGGCCCTTGCTAGCTCAACATTCAACACCTGCTATAGGCGCACAACGCCCTCCTGAACGCGTAGCGCAGTGTTATTTTAGACTTCCAGAATCTCCCTACACACAACGCTCAGCTTGTACGCGTAGTGCTTCGACCTGAACACGCAGTGCCACCTCCACTGCCTGAAACGCACAGTGCCAACCTCTAGAAGTGCAATGTCGCTTCTCCTTGGACCAAAACTCACTCTACTTCTCCTCTTTTCTTCACCTTTTAACTCCTTCTTTGCCAAATGAGAATGATGAACTTGAAAATGAAAGGTGACACATTATATAGGAGTAAATTTTGATTTTTCACTAGAAAAACCCACTTTATAATGTTTCTTGACCTTTTTCAAATCTCTGTTTTACTGCCTTTTCTTATTTGTTCCTTTTTAGGTGAATGATGCTCAATTTGAACCGATTTTTGCAGTGGTTCTTTGTCTTGTAGAAAGGAGAGATGTGTTGGTGCATCCGGGATCATTTATTTAATAAAGTGACTTAAAATTACATAAGAAATATAAAGTATCTCAAAATACTCTGTTTTCACCTCAAAAACATGTTTTTGAGATGAAAATTACATTAGTTAAGAAGATAATTATATAGTGATTATGACTTACTAGCCATCATTCTTGATTTATATATCATCCTCATCCCCTTGCCACCCTTTATTTACACCTTTAAATCATGCCTTTGACCTTGGAAATGAAACCCTAAGACCTAATGAAAACTTTCCTAAGACCTAATGAAAACATGATTGCATTTTGACCATGAAACCATGACTGAATACAACCTGAAGATGGGTCAACAAGTATACTTTATGAGGGAGAAATTAGATTTTCTGAGCATAAGACAACCATCAGTGGATCAGCTTGACATGACCTAATGAAATAGTGGAAAATTTTTACTATGGGACCCCTAAATTGAAAATGCAATGAGCAAATTTGATCCCTGATGGAAGTATGCAGATATTGACACTAACATAAGTATTGCAAAGGATGAAGTTTATTGAGTGACTTCTCTTAAACATTTCGGTGACACTGAATGAATTGGCAGAATTGACCCAAAACCAAAGTGATGGATGGTGTGATAAACCATAGGTATGATAACCATCAAGCAGATAACCCAACCCAAATAGTCACGGAGATGAAGTGAAAATGTCATGTTCAAGAGCGACTTGCTACCATAAAATGATTTATCCCTTTCCCATTTTCCCTAGTCATTGTTGACCAATACCTCTTTATTTATTTTTTTTAAATCTTGAGGAGGACAACATATTCTTGTAGTATAATTCCACCCTTCTAGTGAATCCATTGATATGTGATGTTTTAATGAGCCTAGGGAAGGTGAATCTCGGTCTTGTCATGATGAACAAGTTTGTCGCTATTTGACGTTTTAATGAGTTTAATGACAATGAGAACTTGGTCATTTTTATGTTTAGAGAGTCTAAAAAGGGATGAAAAGAAAACTCCACAAGTTATTTTTCATAAATTGGTCTTTCAAGTCTGAAAAAGCATAAAATAATACAAGAGAGAACCTATTGACAATGGTCGATCAACATATTCCTTTTTCATAAATAATCTATCTCAGTCTAAAAAAGGGTTAAACTTATACTGAGTAGATGTCATTTCCAATCCGTTAACGGGCTGAAAATGACAATTGATCAATAATCTTTTCATATTTCGAGAGTTTGAAAAGGAGCTTAAAGAAGACTTCACTTAGAGGAATGAGTGGTGTCTAGGATAGCAATTGGTTCTGGTGATGTTGGAAATTCTCAAAACATGTTGATTTATGTGAAGAGGTTGGCTAATAAGACCACTCATTACCACTGTTCCTAAAGAAAGGGAAAAAAGCCAAGTGACAGCGTATGATCAGCCAAGCATATAGTGATGATGGAAGGAGAAAAACTAAGACTCATCTGATGGAAGAGGCTGATAGAAGGGATGTCACGAGAGCTAAAATGGTGATGGGTTCATTTTTACACAAGCTTGAACCATAGGGAACTATGCTTGGATTCAATTTCATTTTTACATAAGCTTGAATCATGAAAAACTATGCTTGAGATTGGTTTACATGCCCCTAGCATGATGACTCAATTTTAGGTGCATGTCCCCCAAGCTTCATTGCATTCACCTAAGTAGACTACTCATGGCTATCAGGTGGATGGAATGAAGGTTCATCTACGAGATCAACTAAAATACTCGACTGGGATTTTACGAGATCTAATCAAAAATTTGAATTGGAACTTTGCTCCAGGGGACCTTGTTTCATTTTTAATGAGCTGTACAAAAGACAAGGAACTCTGCTCAGATTCCTTATTTCATTTTTTAATGAGCTTGACACAATACAAGGAACTATTCTCATATTCCTTGTTTCATTTTTTAACGAGCTTGACACAAGACAAGGAACTATGCTCATTTTCCTTGTTTCATTTTTCAATGAGCTTGACACAAGACAAGGAACTATGCTCGTATTCCTTGTTCCATTTTTTAACAAGCTTGACACAAGACAAGGAACTATGCTTTGAGACCTGTTTTATGCTTTAATGAGGTTGATATAGTAAAATAACTATCCTCATATTCCTCGTTTCATTTTTTAACGATCTTGACACAAGACAAGGAACTATGCTCATACCCTTTGTTTCATTTTTTAACGAGGTTGACACAAGACCAGTAACTATCATCATTTTCCTTGTTTCATTTTTTAACGAGCTTGACACAAGACAAGGAACTATGCTCATACCCTTTGTTTCATTTTTTAATGAGGTTGACACAAGGTTAGGAACTATCCTCATGCCCTTTGTTTCATTTTTTAACGAGGTTGACACAAGTAAGGAACTATGCTCATATTCCTTGTTCACGGCCCATAAGAGGTCAAGACTTCCAAGAGGTTCTCATCAGAAGGGAGAAAAATGCTCTAGAAGGGATATGTAGCAAGGAATCCATTAGAGAGATCTGGTTCCAATGTCCCCAGTACATAATGTACAACATCACGGAATATATCATCAGCTGATGTAGGAATGCAACAGGTTGCCACATAATTGACCCATGGCGGGGAAGGTACCATTCAAACAAAAGGACCATTTAGGGAAGATGGTTGACTGGAAGCCATATTTGGACCGAGAAATGAAAGCTGGTCAACAGTGACAATTTTGCCTTCATGTGGGAAACACATCACTCGAAAGAGTGTTGAAACAATAGCTCCCATTTCATAAACATAGTTTCACCCAAGAAGTAAATTATAATTTAAAGGGAATGGGACTATCATCACATTGAGATAAACAATTTTTCCTCCCAAAGTAATAAGAAAATGAGGAAGGATCCCTAATGGTTGACTGCTTCCTCTATTAAAAACCAACATATTTTGGGTAACTGGCACAAGTGGCAGTGAACTGAGTGCTTGCCAAGAAATGGAGGAAAGGATACTCATAGATGCACCTTCATATATAATAGTGCTAGATACAATCATATTATAAGTCTGTACTATGATCTAGAAAGGCACATAAGAAGGAAGACAACATCTTGCTAGTTGATTCCAATTAAAGAAAGTGGCCCGACTACCTGTAGGAGGTATTGTAGGGAACAAGAGAATTACCCCCTTGAGTTATGAGAATGGGAGGACTTTCCTCCTGTATTGATGGAATAGGAGGGTTGCCTCCAAGCTCATTAGAATCTGAAGAAATGAAAAGAACATGTGTGGTGTCATACTCACTCTCTATAAGAAAGGTGCAATTAACTGAAAGTGAAATCAGGTCAACTATTTCTTGGACCTGTGATTGGTCAGGTATAGACTCATGGGATTCACATTCAGAGAGAGTGGGTTTGACCGACGGTTGATTTGGGTCAGTCACTTCATCAACTAATGAAGGATTAAGGGAGAGTCTCCTGTAACTAGATGGAAGTCACTACAGAGGAGCAATAGGATTATCCAACACCTTTTGGGCTTCATCCAGATATGGACAAAGGTGGATGGGGTGATTCCCCTCGCATAACCTACATGGAAACTTAACTTTACCCTTCTTTCCATGAACTCTACTACCACTAGTTGATGGTGTGTCACCAACATGATCTCCAGAAGTTGATGACATAAGATGATGTGAATGAGTAGACCATTCTTCTAATATTTGAGGAATACCAGAACAATTTTGAAGAAGATGGTCTCTCGTAAAATGTTTGCAAGGTTATCGATGTTTGTGAGGCTTATTAGATAGTTTCTCATTAGAAGTTGCATTTGAAGCAATGGTTACGTGGTTGCCCCCCTGCTAAATTTTCTTCTTCTTCTTCTTCTTCCCTTTCTTCTTCTTCTTATCCACTTGGTTACTAGTGTCAATACTTTCACTAGATGAAGAGGAAGAAGGGGAGGAAGAAACAACTGACGAATAAGTTAAAGGGTCAACTTTAGGATCAATTAGATGTTTATTTTGTCTAGTTATAGGAATATTCAGTTGTGAGGTTGAGGAGGTTGAGAACAACCATACTGGCAAGCCAAAGGTAAGTCCCGGAAGGGACAATGTAGCCATATAAGGAGCACCAATATCTCCGAAAGGAGGAAAAGGACTAGGATTCCCATCAAAAGGAATTCCTTGATCGGTGGAATCCAGAGTTGTTGCATATATTTCAACCTAAGATCAACTAAGGAGTGACATGGAGGATTTTATTTGTAGTCAATTAATTTATTTTAATCAAAATAACATAAGAGAACAAAATAGGGATAATCTAGGCAAAAGGATTACCAAGTAACTGTGAACTGCAATATACTACCTCAGTAAACCAAGGACTTAACATACGTGCAGGAAATCTCACCAAATGTTGTGTTTGGTGTATCACAATACAATGCGTCTGACTCGGTTACGTAAGGATGGATAGAAACCTAATTTAGTCCTCCCATATATACTCGAAAGTAGGTGGAGGACCAATCTATGTTAGCGCTGTGTAATGCGAAACTGCACAGTGAGAGCATTCCTTTATACTTTACGTACTGCAACACCTCCCTATATACCTAAAGGTACGTGGATGAGCTAGGATATACTTATGTACATGAATGAGGCATCACACTCAGAATGTATCACAAACAATTAATGACAACTGCTATGTTTTACGACTCTATAACGCGTCTCTAGCCTAGAACCTCTAAATGTTTTGTGTTAGGTGACAATTCTCCATTAGGTTAATTGAGATTAATTTTAAGTTGACCTTGCTTAATAATTTTCCTTTCAAGTTCACCACGTGATGTTTTCTAAAATTCCTAGAATCCAACTAACATGATAAACATTCTTTTCATTCAATTTGAACAATGAAAACCCTAGATAATAGGGATAGAACAATCAAATTCTTTTAATCAGAGAGCATAGAGCACATCTAATGCAATTTCCCTAAAATATTCTTACAAGAACACATAAAATTTTCAATGCACGATGCAAGTTTTTCTTTTCAATTCCCTTAATATTGAGATGAACAAAAGGAAATAAATGCTCATACAACCAATCAATCTTTTCTGCAAGAAACGAAGACTTTACAGCAATTCCTTTTCGAAAGAAATGAAGACTTTACAACACTTCCTTTCTAGAAAAGATTAATCGAATATAAGCTAACTTTAAGAATGAATTGATAATGATAAAGAAATCATTTAAGAAACACTAAGTAATCAAGGCCAAAGTAGGGCTAGAAGAGGAAATTCAAATTGATTTCGAAACTATAACAATCATTGATCTTTCAGCGAGCAACTTCAAAAGAAAATTTGGAAAAATCCAAGTCAAAGGTGGGTTTTTTGGCTGAAAGGGGATCATCGTAGGTCAAAGTGGGAGAGACTGCACTGCAGAGCACTGTCTCTCACTCAAGGCTTCTCTGCAGCACACTGTCCCCTGACAAAGCCTATGCTGGTGCTAGAGAGTCAATTCAAGGGACATTCAAGCACGATTTTTGACTAAAAGCACTTCAAGAAGACTGAAATAAGATCAATAAAGCTAAGAAAAGTCTACTAGGGTGTAATATGGTGAGGGTAAGCCACCAAGAATGACAGTCATGCCCCAGTAGAGACGCTAATTTGTTATGTGGAATTTTGCATCTATGGATAAACACAACTTCCCTAAGTGGGTAGCTACACTTAGAACAACAGAATTAAAGAGTTTAACCTTTTCCTATAGAAGATAAATAAGACAAGGGACCTACTTGCTATCTTTCACTTCCCTTTGTCTCCTTTGAATAGCTTTAATCACTCCTTCTCGAACTGAATCTGCTTGATCAGTACCTGCAATCATAAACAGAGGACAAAAACCGATCAAAGAAAGAGATCTATCTACTTTAAACAAATGGAATCGAAAGAATTTACAAATATAATAATCATACATAAAGACAAGAATATGGGAAAAGGTGTAAGCAACTTTATTAAGTAGAAGGAAGAGTTACAACCAAAGAAGTCTGATCCCATGTCACTCATCCATCTTGAGTTCCATCCTTCATCACACCAAAAGCACAACACTCTGGCAGCATAACAATACTTGGTTATGATCTCAAACCTCAAACCAACAGTATCTCCTTACAATTCTTCAGAGTCCCGCCCTTGATCACTATGATGAGTGCTCAATTTATACGGAAATGGAGGTGGTTTTGTCATAAATTTGGCATTTAATGGCTTTCCAATTTGGGAGTTAGTTTCATGGAGGAAGGGATGATTGGATAGGATGTTATTTTCTTCATTCCCTATCCAATTTTGAGCTCATAGGAGAGGATAAGAGGTAGGAAACTTCTAGAATGATCTATAATGAAGGAATATTCCCAAAATCCTAGGAAAATTTCACTCATTCTCACCCAGTGTAGCTCAAAGTAGGCCTAGGTACCCTGTAAAGTAGGCTAGAATGGGCCTACAGTGCATTTACCCCTAACCAAGGCTGAACTAGTCCCTCAAGGATTCATTTGAGGATGTTTTTAGGCCAGGAAACTCTCAGGAATGATGACATTAAATGTGATGACTTGTCTAGGGCATGTAGCAACTAAATTAGGGTTTGATGAACCCTAATAGTACTCATCTGAATGTTGGGAGTGATGCGCCCAAATAGACCTGTAACAAGGAGGCGCATAATGTTGGGGATGTTGGTCAGAGTATTCCACGTGTCTATATGGTAGTGGACAACAGGGAGATAGAACATCATGCATCTATCATTGAGATGGACAGTAAGCTTTGTGATTAAGTTATTTCTAGTTTGATTGACCCTAGATCTAATTATAGCTATGTTAGTCTTGATTTGGTGGAGAAGTGTGTTTTGAGTAAGGAATTACATTGATTTGAGTTGACTCAACTCCCGGATTTAACCAAGATCTTTTACTTTCATGATGTGATTAAAATTGCATTTAAAATAGCATAATTGAACATATCTGCATGCTGTAAAGAAGAAGGAACATGACAATCACCAACAACATAAAACTCAAGACATTGATAATGGAGTTCGTCTAGGAGGGACTACGTCTCCGAGCTCCGATGTCAAGATGGTGTAGGTCACTACATTAAGTGCTATCAATAGTGATGATGTACATAAGAGGTGACATCGCTATCATACAAGGAAAATTCCCTCATGCAGGAGTGGCTCCAAGAGATGTTCCACTACAGGAACTCTTAGTAAGAAAGGACTCTTATTGGTATGACATAAACTCATGCATGATGATAATGAATGTCCCACCAACATGGCATAAAAGGGATCTCAATGAAAACATGCATGGCAACACATGAGAATCCCATCAACATAAAAACAAAGGGATCTCAAACAAAACATGACGAATCATGACAACAAGTACATCTCATAGATGATTCACATCACATCAAGTAGGAATCATGAAACAAGTAGGGACACAAGATCCCACATCAAACATCAAAAAGGGATCTATGCAACAAAATGCATCTCATAGCAAAACATGTACATGAACATGCATATACATCACATCCTGGGGCCATCTCAAGAAAATGATGTGAAACTACTAAAGTTGGTCGTACCATCAATCTCGCGGCATCAAATCTCATGGAATGGTTGCTCACACATGAATGTTGACACCTCCACTCCACTTTGAAAAGTGGCCAGAAAATAGAATGATGAAATGGAGAGTCTGATTAAACCATCAGATTTGTGGCGTCAAATAGTGTAAAGTCAACTATCAAATTTCTGAATTATGAGAAAGTGAGAACCCAAGGCTTAAGGAATCTTTTAGATTCACCCTAGATTCCTCAAAGATTCCCTCCTCCAGGTCATTTTCAAATCTGTTACTCAGATCAAAATTTCAACTGTGCCATTAGGTTCATGTTGCTGAGGTGTAAGATTGAAATAATTTTTGTCCAATTTGGACACTTCAAAAATTTCACCCTCCTGAGAATTTCAATCAATCATGGTTCTGCCTACCTTTTCTTTAGGCTCATGGTTCCACCTACAATAACTTAACTAAGAATTATGTCATGATTTCCGTGTGCACTCTTGGCTTCTCCATGCTTGGAACACTAAAAAAAAAGACAAGTTTTTATGTAAATTTTGGGCGGACCTTCCAAGAAGGCCCCACTGGCTAGTTGGTATAAAAAGGCAATTAGTTAAGGGGAGGCCGGGGGATCAAATATTTCCTCCCCAAAAATCCGTGTGTAAACATTATTTTTAGGCCACGGTTTTCTTTTATTTGGAATTGTTTGCACATACAGGTGGGCATATTAATAGGTGAGATGTTTGGTTGGTTGGGGTTTGCATCATATGGGGCCACCCGGTGGGGGCCAACCTGTTATCACCAAAATAGGACCCTGATAGGCTGCTGATCAGACTATCTCGGTGTAACTATTTCAAACCAATCTTTTAGCTAAGGCTTAGCCTCCTCAGCCTGAGAGGGCTCTCTCAAAGGGTTAATGATTTAGATTAAAGATATGAATAGATGGCTAACTCTATGGTTTGTAATTGTATATGTTTATAGGTTGAAAGATGAAGGCTGGCTACCATTGGGCTATGGAGTCAAAGTATGTTTCAGTACCACAACAAGATCAGCTTAACATGAAGTCAAGGCATTCAGCATTTGAATATTCAGAACACAACACACATATGGAACCACAACTCATAAGTGCACACAGGAAGTCAGAGCACAATCAGTGAATTCTGAGTGATTGTACACCTATGCAACTGTAAACAAAACTAAGGAAAGGACAACACACATTCTGAATATAAGAAATCCTTCATGAATCCTGAGTAGTGAAGCCAAAGCATTCTACCTAGCATGGAAGTCAAGGCATTATAGAGTTCGAGTGTAGAAATGATAATACAAAACAGTGAAGCATAATAAGTTTATCTATGAAGGAAGTCAGAGCATCAGTGATGAATTCTGAGTATCATAAGTAAACACCACTACAATTTAAGTATTGGAAGATGCCATCATAACAAGAACATAGAAGAACTCTTCATGAATCTTGAGTTGTCTAAGTAGAAATCTGCATTAGGTTAAAAATATACACAGTCTGCACATAGAGCAGCAGCTGAGCCAAAAAGTCTCCAACCCTTTGCTAATTCGACCTCTTGCTCTATATAAAGCATTTAAAATTAGGATTCCATCATCCCTCATCAACAGAATTCGAATTTGCCATCAGTGACACCTATTCTAACCATAAAACAAACCATTAATTAGAACTAGCTGTTAACTAGGAGTGCTAGTGACCTAATACAACTAGGAGTGTAACTCCTTATTATGATTCAACAACCTTATCTAAGCATTTAAAGCATTCTTTGACACCTAAAACTCCATGAAGTCAAATTTGATGAAGCCTCCCACGTGGTCACCCAACTGCTGATGACAAACCCTAGAAATTAGGGAACATGTTTCCTTGTTTTTAGGTTTAGGATCCCTGAAAATTGGCACGTGGGACAGAGCCTTTATCTCCTCATAAATGACACATTTTACGAAACTGAAGGAGGTTTTTGTATTCCATGTTGTCTAGAACAAAAACCTCTCCTTTTTTTTAAAAAATTCCTCCAGCTGTTCAGAATTTGTCCTTGAAAAACACGTGTCAAACAGGAAACTGTCCCTTGCTCTGTTCTGGCTGAAAAATAGGTCTTGGGACAGAGGTCATAACTTCTCGTAAAAAATGTATTTGGAAAAACTGAAGGAGGTTTTTGTGAACCAATCTGTGCTTAAAAAAAACCTTTCTTGTGTTTTTGAAACACTTTTCCTACCGCCAAGAATGTGTCTTTGAAAAAAAGGTGTAAAATAGAGAAATAAACTTGTAGAAAACTGCACCTACAGCAGTTTCATAGCGCAAGTTTGGTCCTTCATTTCTCCCAGATCATAATGGATTTGAAGAAAGTGGAAGAGGTTTTTGTACTTTAGTATCTTAGGAATAAAAACGTCTTTCAATTTTTAGAGATGAGTTTTCAACTGCTCAGAAACTCTTCTAGAAGTTGACTAGTAAAAACAGGGAAACAAAACTCCTCCTTTTTAGAGTTTCATTCTTATGCTCATCTTCGAATCCTTCTGCTGACCATGCTGTCTCTTTAATCACATGAGATGAATTCAACCAACCATAGACTCTGCTCAAATACTTGTGCTAAGACAACTTCTTTAATGGTGCCCGGAACATTATGAATAAATACTAGCTATGAAATAATGACCATTTTCATAACATAGACTTTAGAGTTCATGGACGTCCTTCCTGTCCTTGTTTTTCCCTTGCTTGATGTTTATACCTTGTAATTAGTCCCTTTCAGCTGCCCATCCTCAAAAATATATCCTTTTTCTTCTCAATATTTGCCCACAAAGTCATCATATGCAGCTACAGCAGTTTCGTAGCGCGCTACGAAACTGCTGTGCATGAGGCATCACCTACAGCAGTTTCGTAGCGTGCTACGAAACTGCTGTGTAATTTCAAAAACACAGCTTACATGCCTTCAAACTTGCTTGCCTTGCTTGAGCCTTCAAATAACCTTTATGTATGCTGACCCTAAGTTTGCCAAGTGCTTCTTATGCATGAAAGGAGCATGACAATAACCAAGACCAAATCTTTCTTACCTTACCCTTTTCCTTTGAGATTTGTTTAGTGATAACACAACCCATGTGAGCCGAGTGGGTTTGATCCCCACTAGCCTTGCACTTAATTCAAGGCATACGTTGTAGCGATTTGGGGGTGTGGGTTTGGTCCACCGGAGTTGGCCCACCTACCCCATGTAATATTAAGTTTAATGTATATGGGTAATGGGAGGTGTTTGGAGGGCTCGGCGGGGTAGTGGTTGTCGAGCCACATTTAACTTAATTTTTTTATGTGGTTGCGGGAGGGCTGATAGGGGTCATGGCCTGTTGGCCCAGATTTTTTTTTATTTTTATTGTAATGTAGTTTGGGGATGGCGAGGGTGGTGGCGCGCCACCTCATTTGTATTTATATTTATATTTATATTAAATACAACATTTTTAAATTTTGTCTAACATAAGGGTTATTAGACAAATTAAAGAGGAAACACTTCTTCCCAGCTCTCAGGAGCTAGGTTTCATGCCCCGAGGTTGGTCAAATTGTAGGAAACTTAAACTTGGCCCACATCCCAACTTTGACCAAAACTTTGACTACCTCGTTCTCCCTCATACAAGATCTAATTATCGAACCGTTCACACCGTTGTGATTAGGATGAAAAGATCTGTGATTTGGTTTTAGTTCAAAAACATTCCAATCACTCTAATTTTTGAGCTTCCATAAGAACTCTTTGTCTTGTGTGTGTCTCTAGAGCCACCTGGATCAATCCTCCCCACTGAGCATAAAAAATAATTTACAACTTCTTTGTAGCTTGTCTACATCACGAGCATCCTTAAAGGTCTCGCTCCCATCTCCTTCACCCTTGTTCTTCAGACCCTTAAGCGATTAGCTGATACCCACAACCTATGAAACCTGCAGTACATTGTTTTGTAATTACATGCTTGGCCTACATGACCAACTAATGACCCAAACATCCCATACTTGCCATGGCTTTATATCACATACTTGGAGGTCAAGTTTACATCAAGATGGACACAACACCCAGCTATGAAAACAATTCCAACATATCATTGTTGCTCCAACAAGTGATGGAAAACACATCATCACTACAACACATGATTTACAAAGATAAGGCCAAACACTATTTTTGCTTTGACAAGTGAGAGAAACACAACATCACTTTAAGAGTGTAAAATGCAACTCAAAATAAGAGTAGACACCATTGTTGCTTAACAAGTGATCGAATACACATCATCACTTTTACATTTTAAAATGCAACAAATGATTTATAAAAGCACAACCATGACAAGCTAACATATCTACAAACCATTTTTCACTTATCAATCTGAATGGGTCATCTCCTTCGTGTGATTTTTCTTTCCGAACAATTGCTTCATGTGGTTCATGCACCGACACTTTGTCTTTAAGGCGCTGCTCTGGATGGAGCCTCCAACAAGTGGCTCTTTGATGGCCACTTCTGTTGCAATGACTAAAATACATCTTCTTCCTCTAGATTTTCTTAATAAGTTTCTTTCCTTGTTATTTTTGGTGTAAGTATGTGTTGTGGCGACCAACAACCCCCCTCCTTATTTAGTATTAGCAATAACACTAAACAAGTGGGGACCCTTAGTACAAAATTCATTTTTTTTTTTTTTTGTATTATACTCCTTAAAAATATATCGCAGCACGAGAAGAGAGTAAAACCTTTCTTTATGAGCACAAAAAAAAAAAAAAAACTGCGAAGAAAAGTGACGCGAAATCCATTGCGTCGCATACATTAAGAAGCGCTCATAAATGAGGATCTTAAGAAATCTCTGATGGCCGATATTGCGACATCGCAAATCGCAACATCACATAAACAACACGTAATAATCTAACGAATTTTAGTGATCCCGCGATCTGCGATCTGCGATAAACGCGATAAACGCGATAAACGCGATCTGCGATCCTGACAAAATTGTGATAACACGATAACGTAATGCAAGTTGCAGAAATCACCCATTGCAAATTTTTCTCGGCTCAACATTCAAGAAAAGTTGTCCGTAAAACAAAAATTGGGTGCGCGCCTTAAAGAAAATTAATGAACGTACACCAAATGTTAATGAAGGATGGTTTTGTGTTTTTTGAAGAGTCAATTTACGATGAGTGGCATTGTCTTATATATATTTAGAGCTTAGAGCTTTCGCGTCAATGTTTATTGTCATTACTCTTTCCTTTGCATGAACTGCAGGAATGAAAATCAGGAAACAACATGAAGGAATGTGCAGGAAACATCTAAGGAAAAAGGAAAAGCGTCAGGGCTCGGAGACAGAGAAGAGAGGCCCTCATAAACAGATACCTCATGAATAGAGCCACAGATCCCAGAGCATTACTGAATAGATGCTGATATTGATAAGCCACTCATACACTCAAGGTCAGAAGCAAACAAAAGCAGTATGGCTACAAAAATCCTGAAGCTTATGCTCGGTAAAGGAAAAGGGCGCTAAAGACAAAAAACGCACCAGAAAGGCCCGAATCAAAGAACGGATGCAGTTTCTGATGCGCAATTAGCGCTTAGCGCCAATCGCGCATCGCTAAGAAAAATTTTTAGAAATCAAAGTCCCTAACTTTCTTAGTCATTCACAAGTCCGGAAACCAAGATAGCAAAAGTAGAAGCAATTTGAGGAAAATTTGGGTTGTTACCAAGTATGTACGCAGTGAATTCACCTAGCCAGAGGAAGATTCCCAAAAATATCTTCTAGTTTACTAAAAAATGGTGCCAGCATTTGCTATTTCTGTTGGCTCAACTCAAACAAAAGCGGAAGGCAACCAGCCAACTCTTCCCAGGCAGATATTGAATGATCACGACATTAAGGAGCAAATGCAGAAATAGTTAGGAATTAGATTCATTTTTTTTACAAATAAGTTTGTTTAGAAAAAGGGCGGTCATTTAAACTGTATTCTAAATTCATATAATTAAGTTATTTAGTTAGCAATATTTAAACCCTTCTCATGCATTTAGAGAAGGGTCCAGAAATTTGTCAAAAACTTGTCCTCGGAACATGCACTTTTGCACCCTCAGAGAAGGTTTTGATGAATGAAAGGATCAAGATTTATTGATGTTTGCATTTGATATCTGCTACTGATGTTGCACTTCTGTACTCTTGGTAGATATTATAACAAGGAGAGATAAATCATTGTTGCTTGAAGCTTATGAGTAGGACCAGTCATAAATGGTACTTTTATCTCTTGACCATTTCTGGTTATATTCTTAAAGTAATATACAGTTTTTAGTTGTTTATATATTATTGCATGAATGTTTGAGTTACCATTTGGCACTTTTGTACGGTGGAGCCATTTATCTATGTTTGATGTATGAATAACTTATTATGTGATACGCTGTTCACAACCATTTTTCCTAACATTTTATGCAAAGTGGTTCATCTTAATTGATTTCCTTTCTTATAATTGCTGAATGATGTTTACTACTAGTTATTATTTGAAATCTCTTTAGATCGTATAATAGAAGAATTACATCCCGGGTTAGCATAAATTAGATGTACTGTTTTCATTAGATTACATTAGCATAGTGTTAGATTAAGATAGCTTAGATAGGAACTTTTAGATCAGCAACATCCAACTCTGCACACACACACCCTTAGATTGGGAAACTGGTCCCATTATGCCCAGTCGGACCCGCTGTACCAAACAGATAAGGAGCTTCCAACCAAGGTCTGGACCGGGTGGGTATCCCCCTTGTTGTCGACTCGATTTTTGGGGCTTCAACATATTTGGTGCTAGAAGGAGGGCCTGAACTATGAATGGCACCCAAATCAAAATCTAAATACCATTCTGAGAGAAAATCACCCTCATCATCTCCCCCGACTTCTCCAGTATATTTAAATCTAGAGTCAGAAGTCACTCGAGTATCAATCACTGCTACACACTCTGATATTTCAGACCAACCAACCTTTGAACTTCCTGAAGTTGAAACTTTGATTCACAAACTTCAGGGATTTTTCATTTCTCCTCAGAGGTCTGATAAATCTCAAAGCAATGTGACTTTGCAGTACAATCCTGCTCATCCTCTGACCAGGTTAAAGAGTGAAAAATTTGGCATTCATCCAACTGAATTGCCTCTTCCCACCAAGAAAAGAGCGAGGAAACCACCACAAGAGTCTGACAGTGAGACTCTTTCATCTACACCATCCATCTCAAATACCTCATCGTGAAGTCAACCACCCACATCTCCATTCCAAACCATCATCCATCCATCTACCGGAACTCCCACAACCCCTCTTCAATCATCTACGATCATAGTATCCTCATCCTCCCAGCCACAGGGATCATCTTCTGCACTTTCTTTTACTAGTAGCTCAAGGATGGCCCAGTCTCCATGGAACAACCCTGGGGCAGTTTTAATGCCTGCACCCTTGATTCAAATACCGGCCCATCCTGAGAAATGGTTGCCCAAATTCAATCTAGAAGCAGGCATGCTAGCAGATGAGCACATAAACAATTACATGCTTTCTATTAATCTCAACGGAGTTACTAATGAAGACGCTATTGTTTGGCTTTTTCCCTATACACTGCAAGGAACAGCCAGGTCATGGTACTTTTCATTACCCTCAGGGTCTATCACAAGTTGGGATATCTTTCAGAATCAATTCCTTACCAAGTTTGGTGATGACAGATCAACGGTAACGTTAATCAATGACCTATCCAATCTTAAAGCCGAAGCTAAAGAGCCTATCAAAGATTTCAATCTACGGTTTAATAAAATTCTCAACAAAATTCCCACTACTTCCCAACCCAGCGAAGAAGTACGATGTGAATGGTATATTACTGATTTACCATCAAACATAGCAATCTTCGTGGATAGAGAAAATAAAACAACTTTAGTTGAAAACATGACAGAAGCGAGAGCAGTGGAGAAACGCATAATAGCCCTGGAAAAGAGATCCGCGATAGAGGAACGCAAGTCTAAAAAAGTTACCTTGAAGGAAGACTCCAAGAAGAAACAAGCAAAAGACCCTTTCGATTTGGAAGGATTACAGAAAGTTTTAAAGACCATGTCAAATGAAATGGTTGACATAAAAAAACAAGTAGCAGAAACTTCTTCCAAAAAGCCCTACAGAGCTTTTAAAAGAGGTCCTTTAACGGATGCAAAACCACCCAATTCCATTTCAAATGCTGAATCTGAGGAAGAGGAAGAAGAAGAAAGTGCCACTGAAGGGCAGACTGATGACGAAGAAGTTGTGGAATTACAAGGAATGTGGGACTTCATCCTCCCACAAGAAGAAGATCAAGAAGTATTTCCAGTTAGCACACGAAGCAAAAATTAGCTTGATCCTCTGCAAACTACCCCTAAGCAGAAGAGCGCAAGCTCTGCAACAAAAGATAAAGTCACAACAAAGAAAACGACCACCAAAGCGACTCAATCTAGCCCATTCCAAGCAGATCAAAAAACTCCATCAAAAACATTGATAGTGTCGGATGAAATGGAGTACAATATTATTGATGATATGAAAAAGACTAGGGCTAATATTACCCTTTACGAATTGAGAAAATTGAAACATCAACAGAAAATAATGATGAAAGAATTACATGCCGTGCCTATTGCAACTTTGCCTACCACTGTACTCTCTCAAGCTTCTCACAACACGGGACGACCTCCAACTAACGGGATCAATGAGATTGATCCAAATGACATCGCCTTGATTGGAGGGAGATCAGAATCTCACACTCCCCCGTTTCTTCTCACTTATGAAATTTTCAATAAAAATGTGCACAATTGTTTGGTAGATTCTGGTGCTTCATCGAATATTTTACCCAGATCAATATGTGCCAAGTTAAATGTTCGACCACAAAAATCCGCAGTATGCATAGTTCAGCTTGATCGATCTCAAGTCGAAGTGATTGGTGAACTTAGTCAAGTAACCATAAGATTGTCATCCAACCCAAAGATATGTCAGATTATTGACATTCTAGTGGCTGATATCCCAGAATTCTATGGCTTAATTCTTAACAGGGATTGGTACGAGAAACTCCCTGGATACTTTGCAACCGACTGGTCACACATGTGGTTACCCTACAACGGTAAACCAAATCAAATAAAATTTGAACGAGAGTTACACTAGAAGTACATAGTAACGGAATTAGAAGGAGAAAATGAAGAAGTAGCATATAACAGTAGTATCATAGGCAATTACTCGGTAGATTCTTTTCTCGGCAATTTCAATGCTCATACATCACCCTACTTAGAAAATTCAGTTTTGTCCCAAGTTGAAAATTTTTCCCAAACTGATAGTTCAAAGTGTGTAAATTTTTTAGATAGTCCTGTAAATACATCTTTGTTTTGGAAATTATATTTTGATGGCTCTAAATCTAACGAAGGAGCAGGAGCAGGATGTGTTCTGATTAGTCCAGAAGGAAATAAGACCATGCTTACATGGAGACTCGAATTCGATTGCACAAACAATACAGTAGAATACGAGGCCCTGGTGCAAGGCCTGTACAAAGCAATCGGGTTGAAAGTCAAATCTTCAAGTCTTCAGAGACTCTGAGATTATCGTCAAATAGGTACGTAACACTATACATTGCCTATCAGGTCATTTAAAACACTGTCAATCTTTAGTACAAGATCTAACTGAGCATTTCATAGCATTTAACATTTCCTCAATCTCAAGACTCCAAAACGCAAGTGCAGACCTTTTGGCTAATGTAGCCTCTAAGTTTATTCCCTCTGCAGATTTTAGTCCAGATAGATTCTCAATAGAATTAATATTTAGACCATCCATCCCTGACAACATTACAAATTGGAGAGTATTCAATGACGATCCTGATATTGTAAATTTCCTCACTTCTAAAGGATCCTACTCCAATCAAATAATTGACGAAGACCACCACGATCGACAAATACAACAAAATAGCACTGATAACGCTATACCTAAATCGGTGGTTAAGTTAGAAGACTTATACGATTTGAAAAATCGATTTAAAAGGTCTACCAATTCAAAGCTCTACAGTCCAACTCTGAACTATGAATTAGTAAACCTAGGAACCGATGATAAACCACAAAAAGTTAACCTAGGCCTCGGCCTAGTCCTTGAAGAAAAACTAGCGTGTGTTCGTCTTTTGAGACAATATAAAAATGTTTTTGCCTGGAATTATGATGAGATGAAGACATACGACACCTCTATCATTCAGCATACTATTCCTATGATCGATAACGAAAAACCTATCCAACAGAAACTGAGAAAAATCCACCCCAATTAGAAAATCAGATAAAAACTGAGCTGAATAAGTTATTGAAAGCCAGAATAATTTTCCCCGTCAGACATTCCAATTGGGTCTCCAATATGGTACCTGTTAGAAAGAAGAATGGAGATATTAGAATCTATATCGATTTTCGGAATCTTAATAAAGCCTGTCAAAAAGACAATTTCCCTCTTCCACCTATGGAACAAATACTACAGGCAGTAGCAGGCTTAGAATTGATGTCTTTCTTGGATGGATTTTCAGGATATAATCTAGTGCTGGTACATCCCGATGATCAATTGAAAACCACATTCAGAACTAAATGGGGCACATATAGATATCGGAAGATGCCATTTGGTTTGATTAATGCTGGCGCTACATTTCAAAGAGCCATGGACATCGCATTCAAGGGTTTAGTCAATAAATCTATAGTAATTTATTTGGATGATGTAACAGTGTACTCCAAGAAGCGAAGCGACCATCTCAAAGACTTAAAACAAATATTTCAATGATGTTTAAGGTATGTAATTTCACTTAACCCAAAGAAATCTTTTTTCGCATTAAGTGAAGGGAAACTTCTAGGATTCATAGTGTCAAAATCTAGTATTCACATTGATCCTGACAGAATCAAAGAAATTTCTGAAATATCCCTACCTCATAATAAAAAAGCCATGCAATCTTTCCTTGGTCAAATCAATTTTGTAAAGAGATTTGTTCCAGATTTTTCACGAATTGTGTCTCCTTTGCAAACCATGATTAAAAAGAATTCAAATTTTAAATGGGGTCAAGATGAACATGAAGCATTCAACCTAATCAAGCAAGTTATTATTAATGCTCCATCTTTAGCAACCCTGAATTTTTCAGAATCTTTTGTTTTATACACATTTGCCTCAGAAAAATCATATGCTGTGATTCTAACTCAAGTAAATCTAGAGAAAGCGGAAGCTCCAATTGCGTTTTTTAGCTCAAATTTACAAGGTGCTGAACTCAATTATTCAGACGTGGAGAAACAAGCCTATGCTATTTTCAAAGCGGTCAAATATTTTAGACCTTTCTTACTTAAAACCCATACTAAGATCATAGTACCGTTTCCAGTGGTAAGAAATCTTCTAGTATAGAAGGATGTGGGTGAGAAAAGGGCCAATTGGGTCACTGCTTTACAGGAATATGACCTTGAGATCAAACTAGCAAACATTGTAAGAGGTCAAGGCTTATGCAAAATGTTGGCTGGAGCATCGCAAATTTCTGAAATTTCATCTGAAGAGGTACAAATGTATGAGGTAAGCCTAAACGATGCAGAATCATTATATGCTGACATCATTTATTATCTTAAGAATGGGTATGCTCCGTCGCACTTGGATCACACTAAGAAAAGAGCTCTGAGATTGAAAGCTAAACAATATCAGCTCATAAATGATATTCTTTTTAGAAAGAATTGTGATTCTGTTCTCCTTAGATGTCTTGAAAAAACTGAAGCTGAAAAAGTTTTGCAGGAAGTCCACGATGGACCAGCAGGCGGACACTATGTCGGAGATGCTACTGCACATAAAATCTTACGTGCAGGATATTACTGGCCTATGCTATTCAAAGACACACAGTTACGTGAGGAAATGTCAAGTCTGCCAAACTACTGCTGGAAGACAAAAGAAGTCGTCCCTGCCACTACAGCCAGTAAACATCAAGCAACCGTTCAGTCAATGGGGCTTGGACATAATAGGTGAGATCGTTCCTCACTCTTCTAAGCAGCATAGATACATCCTCACGGCAACAGATTATTTTACTAAATGGGTAGAAGCAGTTCCTCTCAAGACAACTAATTCTGAAAATATCATTGAATTCATAGATCAATTTATAATCACTAGGTTTGGATTGCCATCGGCTTTAATGTTTGATAATGCATCATACTTTTCTGGAAATTTAATGACTGAATTTGCACTTAAAAGAGGGTTCAAACTGAAATATTCGGCCAATTACTATCCACAAGGTAATGGGTTAGCTGAGTCAACAAATAAAAACCTAATCAGGATTATTAAAAGAATAATTGACTAGAACCAAAAGAATTGGCATAAATCTTTGGTAAATGCTTTATGGGCAGATAGAATAATGAAAAAAGCTTCGATCGACACTTCTCCCTTTAATTTAGTTTATGGGAAAGAAGTGGTTCTTCCAACTCACTTAGTCATTCCCTCTTTGTCTTTAATACAATACATTGATGAATTTCCTACTTCCTCCATACAACTAAGCCAAATGGAATTAATTAAATTAGAAGAACAATGAGAACAAGCCAAGAAAACCCATGCTCATCATCAAGCGCTAATAAAATCCTCTTTTCATTCAAACATAATGACCAGGAAAAATTTTCAGATGGGAGATTCAGTTTTAAAATGGGATAAAGCTCATGAAGAAAAGGGCAAACATACAAAATTTCAAAAGATGTGGCTTGGTCCTTTTCAAATTGTTGAAGTCATAGGTCGATCAACGTTTGTCTTACAGGATTTAGAAGGTAGAAGAGATCCTTTGCCTGTTAATGGACAAATCCTTAAAATATATTTTCCATAGAAGATTATTCTTCTATTTTTGTAAAATATTTTTATTTTTCTTTTCTTTTTCATAATAAAACCAGTTGTAAATGGTTACTATAGGTATTCACGGAAAAGACATCAATTCTCTTTCAGATTTTGAGCTTTTCGCTTGTATAAATAGAATTTTTTTTTCAAAAATCGGATCTTTATTATTGACAGATACAGTTAAAAAACTTTAGCCTAGATATGATACTAGTTTCAACTTCAAAAAATTTGATGAAGGCAACCTTTAGCAAAGAAATTGTTTTATATCAGCACAATGAAAGGCATCAATAACAAAATAAAGATTCTCTGTAAAACAACTGTTTTCAAACTCTATTATTGTCGTCCAGAGCTTTCTTAAGGAAAAAAATGACTTCCTCCCTGTTAAAGAAAATCGTAGCATTCAGAGGAATAATCCAAGATACACTATATCTTAAATAATAAGAGGTCTCATCATGAGTCGACTTATCATGATCACAGGTATTATAACTTGCTGACTTTGCCAATACTGTCTACCAAAACAGGGCAATGACTCAAGATTGTTGCAATAAAAAGACAAGGGGTCTCATCACAAGCCAGCTTGTTCAGCAAAAGTGTAAATCAAGTGAATGACTATGTCATAATTTGGCTACCAAACCAAGAAATTGTTCTTTAAGAATAAGAAAGGAAAAAGTGTCAATGTGGGTTTTTTTTTTTTGAAGAGTTGTAGATCACCTTAAGCAGGAAAAAGGATCATTGCTCGGTAACAGGTAACCCTGTCGAGGCTATGGATGCCTGCTGGCAGCAATGGCTCTACCTACAACAAACGAGCATATTTAAAACTGATACACATAGAAGACTTTATTTTATCTTTACAAGACCAAGTAATGGCTGATATAAGTACAAGTTACAAGCATGAGGAAGAAAACAATTAGAATAGAAAGAGGTTGAGACAAAATATCATTGATAGGATAAAGCATAATGTACTCTACCTGTCCATAACAAAGTTTAGATTTATGAAAATTTTTCTTTTTTGGAAGTTTAAAAAAATTCTCGATAGAAAAGCAGAGATAACTGGTTCTTCCAAGTGAATCGCCATTGTTGTGGCCACCAACAAGCCCCCTCCTTATTTAGTATTAGCAATAACACTAAACAAGTGGGGACTCTTAGTGCAAAATTCAATTTTTTCTTTTTTTTTTGTATTATACTCCTTAAAAATATATCGCATCACGAGAAGAGAGTAAAACCTTTCTTTATGAGCACAAAAAAAAACTGCGAAGAAAAGCGACGCGAAATCCATCGCATCGCATACATTAAGAAGCACTCATAAATGAGGATCTTAAGAAATCTTCGATGGCCGATACTATGACATCGCAAATCGCAACATCTCATAAACAACACGTAATAATCTAACGAATTTCAGCGATCCTGCGATCTGCGATAAGCGCGATAAATGCAATCTGCGATCCTAACAAAATTGTGATAACACGATAACATAATGCAAGTTGCAAAAATCGCCCATCGCAAATTTTCCTCGGCTCAACATTCAAGAAAAGCTGTCCGTAAACCAAAAATTGGCTGTGTGCCTTAAAGAAAATTAATGAACGTACACCAAATGTTAATGAAGGATGGTTTTGTGTTTTTCGAAGAGTCAGTTTGATGAGTGGCATTATATTATATATATTTAGAGCTTAGAGCTTTCGGGTCAATATTTATTGTCATTACTCTTTCCTTTGCGTGAACTGCAAGAATGAAAAACAGGAAACAACATGAAGGAATGTGCAGGAAACATCTAAGGAAAAAGGAAAAGCGTCAGGGCTCAGAGACAGAGAAGAGATGCCCTCATAAACGGATACCTCATGAATAGAGCCACAGATCCTAGAGCATTACTGAATAGATGCTGATATTGATAAGCCACTCATACACTCAAGGTCAGAAGCAAACAAAAGTAGTATGGCTACAAAAATCCTGAAGCTTATGCTCGGTAAAGGAAAAGGGTGCTAAAGACAGAAAAAACACCAGAAAGGCCTGGATCAAAGAACGGAGGTAGTTTCTGATGCGCGATTAGTGCTTAGCGCTAATTGCGCATCGCTAAGAAAAATGTTCAGAAATCAAAGTCCCTAACTTGCTTAGTCATTCACAAGTCCGGAAACCAAGATAGCAAAAGCAGAAGCAATTTGAGGAAAATTTGGGTTGTTACCAAGTATATACGCAGTGAATTCACCTAGCCAGAGGAAGATTCCCAAAAATATCTTCCAGTTTACTAAAAAAGGGTGCCAGCGTTTGGTATTTCTGTTGGCTCAACTCAAACAAAAGCGGAAGGCAACCAACCGACTCTTCCCTGGTAGATATTGAATGATCGCGACATTAAGGAGCAAATGCAGAAATAGTTAGGAATTAGATTCATTTTTTTTACAAATAAGTTTGTTTAGAAAAAGGGTGGTCATTTAAACCGTATCCTAAATTCATGTAATTAAGTTATTTAATTAGCAGTATTTAAACCCTTCTCATACATTTAGAGAAGGGTCCAGAAATTTGTCAAAAACTTGTCCTCGGAACATGGACTTTTGCACCCTCAGAGGAGGTTTTGATTAATGAAAGGATCAAGATTTATTGATGTTTGCATTTGATATCTGCTACTGATGTTGCACTTTTGTACTCTTGGTATATATTAGAACAAGGAGAGATAAATCATTGTTGCTTGAAGCTTATGAGTAGGACCAGTCATAAATGGTACTTTTATCTCTTGACCATTTCTGCTTATATTCTTAAATTAATATACAGTTTTTAGTTGTTTATATGTTATTGCATGAATGTTTGAGTTACCATTTGGCACTTTTGTACGGTGGAGCCATTTATTTATGTTTGATGTATGAATAACTTATTATGCTATATGCTGTTCACAACCGTTTTGCCTAATTTTTTTGCAATGTGGTTCATCTTAATTGATTTCCTTTCTTATAATTGCTGAATGATCTTTATTACCAGTTATTATTTGAAATCTCTTTAGATCGCATAATAGAAGAATTACATCCCGGGTTAGCCTAGATTAGATGTGTTGTTTTCATTAGATTACATTAGCATAGGGTTAGATTAAAATAGCTTAGATAAGAACTTTTAGATCAACAACATCCAAATTTGAACGCACACACCCTTAGATTGGGAAACTCGTCCCATTATCCCCAGTCGGACCCGCTATACCAAGCAGATAAGGAGCTGCCAACCAAGGTCCGGACCGGGCGGGTATCCCCCTTGTTGTCGACCCGATTTTTGGGGCTTCAACATTATGGCAATGGGAGATTGCCTCAGCTCTTTCCCTACAATGGGCATTGCCATGGGATGATGGGGATGTGTTCTCATCATTCTATTTCCTTGACGATTTCAATGATGTCTCGGAAGAATCTGACACCTTCAAGCATTCTCCTTTGGTGTATCCTAAGCTTGCAAATCAATGTTTATGCATAACCTCCAAAGTTGAGTTATGTCGTGGTTATTAACACCAATTTCTTTTTCCTCCTTGTACCTCATCCTAGTAAGAAGCCTCATGTTTGTCTCTGTAATTGGGATCTCCAAATTTGCAACAGAAATCATACTATGTGAAGATGAAACTGAAAGGAAATCAACATCTTTTATCTCCACTGTCGAGTTGAAAAGATTTGATGAGGGATTCTCATCATCTGTTTTTGTTGGTTCGCTAGCTGTCTCGGTGCATTACCCAACTTCCTTTTTAGCAAACCAAACTCCTGCCTGACGGGGTAATTCCTCTACTTTGATGGGGTTGACAATTCCTTGGCCATTAATGGCCAAGCCGTTTCCTTCATATCTCATTTTCATCAATGTTTTGGAGCCAATTCTTGTGGTATGATTTTCAAAAACAGTGAAATCATCATCATGAAACATACATGAATATGGAGAACTACTTTATACCTCACATAAGTCACGCTGTATCTTTTCCAAGGCCTCGTCCTTAGCTTGCAGTTGTTGTAGCAAAATATATTTTTCCTCTTTCTCTTCATGTATAAGCATCTTCAATTAGCGTTCTCTATTTGAAGATTTTGTTTGTTGTGCTTCAGTTCTTCTAGGGCCTCTTCTGTGGCTTGCAACTGAAGCTGCAATTACTCCTTTTCCTCTGTCTCTTTCTGTAGACTTTCATACATCACTTTTTCATCCTCTGTCTCTGGACGTTTCATTGTTCATGTGTGCAATTCACATCCACGCAAAGACCGCTCCGATACCAAACTTGATCCGAGTTGACTCAACTCCTAGATTTAACCAAGATCTTTTACTTTCGTGATGTGATTAAAATTTCATTTAAAATAGCATAATTGAACATATCTGCATGTTGTAAAGAAGAAGGAACATGACAATCATTAGCAACATAAAACTCAAGACATTGATAACAGAGTTCGTCCAGGAGGGACTACGTCTCTAAGCTCCGGTGTCAAGATGGTGTAGGGCACTGCATTAAGTGTTGTCAATAGTGATGATGTACATAAGAGGTGACGTTGCTATCATACAAGGAAAATTCCCTCATGCAAAAGTGGCTCTAAGAGATATTCCGCTACAGGAACTCTTAGTAAAAAAGGACTCCTATTAGTATGGCATAAACTCATGCATGATGATAATTAACATCCCTTTATGGAATAAAATGGATCTCAATGCAAACATACATGGCGACACATGAGACTCCGATCAACGTGACAACAAAGGGATATCAAACAAAACATGACGCATCATGAGAACAAGTACATCTCACATATGATTCCGCATCACATCAAATAGGAATCATGAAACATGTACGAACACAAGATCCCACATCAAACATAAAAAAGGTATCTATGAAGCACAATGCATCTCATAGAAAAAGAAGTACATGAACATGCATATACCTCACATCCTGGGGCCATCTAAAGAAAAGGATGTCAAACTACTGAAGCTAGCCATACCATCAATCTCACACCGTTGAATCTCATGAAATGGCTGCTCACACATGAATGCTGACACCTGCACTCCACTTTGAAAAGATGCTGCAAAATAGAATGATAAAATAGAGAATCTCACCATCAGATTTGTGGCGTCAAATAATGTAAAATCAACAGCCAAAATTCTAAATTCTGAGAAAGTGAGAACATGGGGCTTAAGGAATCTTTTAGATTCCCCCTAGATTCCTCAAAGATTCCCTCCTTTGGGTCATCTGCAAATTTGATGCTCATATCAAAATTTCGACTGCACCATCAGGTTTGTCTTGCTGAGATGTGTAATATCAACATAAAGTTTGTCCAATTTGGACACTGCAAAAATTTCACCCTTGTGAGAATTTCGATCAATCAAGGTTATGCCTACCTTTTCTCTGGGATCATGGTTCCACCTGCAATAAATTAATTAAAAATTATGCCACGATTTGTATGTGCCCTCTTGGCTCCTCCATGCTTGGTGCACTAATAAAAAGATGATTTTTTATATAAATTTTCAGCGGACCTTTCAAAAAGGCCCCACTGGCTCATTGGTAAAAAAAGGTAATTAGTTAAGGGGAGGTTGGGGGATCAAATCCCACCTCCCCAAAAATATGCATGTAAACATTATTTTTAGGCCAAAGGTTTTTTTTATTTGGAATTGCTTGCACATACGGGTGGGCGTATTAATAGGCACGATGTTTGTTTGGTTTGGATTTGCATCATATGGGGTGGCCTAGTGGGGGCTGACCCACATGGGCTAGGCGAGTTCGATCCTTGCCAACCTCGCAGTTAATTCATGGTGTACATTGTAGCGGTTTGGGGGTGTGGCCCGAATCCACCAGAGGTGGCCCGCCTACCCCATGTAATATTAATTTTAATGTATATGGGTAGCTTAATTTTGTTATGTGGTTGTGGGAGGGTCGATGGGGGTCATGGCCCATCGGCCCATAAAAAATTTGATTTTTATTGTAATGTAGTTTGGGGGTGGTGGGGGTGTTAGCTCGCCACCTCATTTATATTTATATTAAATAAAACATTTTTTTAATTTTGTCTAACATAAGGGTTATTAGACAAATTAAATAGGAAACAATTTCCCCTGCTCTCTTGGAGCTAGGTTTCGTGCCCTGGGGTTGGTGAAATTGCAGGGCACTTAAACTTGGGCCACAACCCAACTTTGACCAAAACTTTGACTAGCTCATTCTCTTCCATACGAGCTGGGATTGATGAACTTCTCACACTGTTGCGATCAGGACGACAAGATCTATGCTTTTTTCCTGGTTAGAAAACATTCTGATCACTTTGATTTTTGAGCTTCCATAAGCCCTATTTCTCTTGTGTGTCTCTGGAGCCACCTGGATCATGTATGTAGAGTCTTGGTTAGTGCAGTTAGATATAGGTGAAAAGAATCGATTTCATCATTGGGTAAGAGCTTCCACATTTGATTTGAATGGTATGCCTACAACAACACATTTAAGTGTATTATCATTGGGATCATGCAATATGTTGTTGGGCATGGATTGGTTGTATCTTCATAGAACCAAGGTAGATTGCTATGATAATGCTATTAAGTGTGTTGATGACAATGGAGAACCAAGAGTCTTACATGGTAAGAAGAAAGCCACATTATTTATCATGGTGACAACTATGCAAGCAAAGCATAACCATAGGAAAGGGTGCAAGCTATTTATAGTACACATTTCTAGTTATAAGGGTAAGGAGGCTGAGGATGAAAATGTGTTGAACAGGTACCTAGTTTTACAGTAGTTCAAGGATGCATTCCCCGAGGACATTATAGAGTTTCCACCTCACATGGAGGTATACTTTTCTATTTAGTTAGTTCCTGGGGAAACTCTAGCATCGAAAGCACCTTACATGATGAACACACTTGAGTTAGTAGAATTGAAGCTACAGTTGAAGGAAATGTTGGACAAGGGATACATTAGGTCAAGTGTATCACCTTGGGTCTCACCGGTCATTTTTGTGAGAAAGAAAGATGGTACTCTCAGATTGTACATTGATTATAGACAGTTGAACAAAGTGATGATCAAGAACATATACCCTTTGACAAGGATTGATAACTGGTTCAATCAGCTAAAGCGATTAACAATGCTCTTGAAGATTGACTTGATATCTAGATATCATCAGGTACACATCAAAGAGGAGGACATTTATAAGACTGTGTTCAGAACCAGGTATGGGCATTATGAGTTTATTGTTGTTCCATTTATCTTAACTAATGCTCCAGCTACATTCATGTGCTTGATGAATAGTGTGTTGTGTCCGTATTTGGATAAGTTTGTTATTGTGTTCATTGATGATATATTTGTATATTCTAAAAATGGGAAAGAGCACACTAAGCATTTAGCAGCAATGTTGAGGTTGTTGAGAGAACATCAGTTGTATGCTAAGCTCAGTGAATGTAGTTTCTTTCAGATTGAGGTACACTATTTGAGACATGTTGTCTCCAAGGAGGGCATGGAAATCAATTCGGAGATGATAAGTACCATTATGGAGTGGGTAGCTCCTAAGAGTGTGGATGAGGTGATATATTTCATGGGTTTGGCAGGCTATTATAGGAGGTTCATTAGGAACTTCTCACATATTTCTTATCCTATCGCATCATTGTAGAGGAAAGGTAAGAAGTTCGAATGGACAAAGGAGTGTAAGGCTAGCTTTGAGAAACTGAAGTAGTTGTTGACACATGCACTAATTCTACAAATTGGAGATCCATAAAAAGGGTTTTTGGTGTGCATAGATGGTTTTAAGGGAGGACTTGGTGAAGTCCTTATGGGGGATGGGAAGGTGGTATGCTATGAGTCCTAGAAACTAAATGAGCATGAGTAGAACTACCCAACACATGATTTGGAGTTAGAAGTGATCATACATGCATTGAATAAGTGGAGACATTATCTTCTTGGAAGGAGATTCGTACTTGAGTGATCATATTGGGTTGAGATATTTGTTTGACTAACCGAATCTGAATTCCAGGTAAGCTAGATGGTTGGCCACAATCAGTGAGTTTGATTTCAAGACAATGTAGATCAAGGGTAAAGAGAACAGGGTGGAAGATGCTCTTAATAGATGGATGCAGGTACATCACTTGGCAGCTATGAGCTCCTATGGAACAAACTTACAGGAAAGGATCTTATAGGTAGGGCAATAAGATGTTATGTACATGGAGATTGTCTAAAATTTGCAATACGATGTTGGTAGTAGTACACGTATATTTATTGGTATAGGTAGAGGTAGTGGTACAGGTATAGGTGGCAGTACAGGTATAGGTTCAGGTGCAAGTGCATAGGGTATGGATTATTGTCTTACAGTATATGGGTTGGTCAGGTTCCAAGACATGATATATGTACCAGATAACAATGAGCTCAAGAAGGTGACCCTGATGGTGTTTCATGCAAAACCATAGTCATTTCACCAAGGTTATCAAAAGACACTAACAATAGTGAAGAGATTCTACTATTGGCCGATTATGAAGACTGATATAGCAGAGTTTGTGGTGAGGTGTTTTGATTGTCAGCACGTGAAAGCAAAGTGTAAACATCTAGGTGGATCGCTGCAGCCTATTGCAATACTAGAGTGGAAATGGGAAGTCATTTCCATGGATTTAATCATATGATTGCCAAAGACAATGAAGCAACATGATTCCATCATGGTTGTTGTGGAAAGGTTAACAAAGATTGCACACTTCATTCCAATGAAGTCTACATTATTAGTTCGTGATGTGGCACAGGTATTCATCAGAGATATGGTTAGACTACATGGTGTTCCAAAGAAGATATTGCCAGTCAAGGATGCGAAGTTAAATTCCAAGTTTTGGAAAGAGTTATTTACAGGTTTGGCCATGGAGTTATCTTTTACCACAACTTATCATTGGCAGACAGATGGAAGGATAGAGAGGGTCAATAGGATATTGGAGGACATGTTAAGGATGTATGTGATGCATCAACAAAACAAGTGGGAAGAGTATCTCCCTTTGGTAGATTTTGCATACAAAAATGGTTATCCAGAGTCATTGAGGATGAGTCCTTTTGAGGCATTGTATGGGAAAAGTTGTAACACTCCCATCAAATGGAGTGACCCGGTTAGTAGGGTATTGATTGGACCAAAGATGTTGGAAGACATGGAACATGAAATGCAAGTGATCAAGAAGAATCTTAAGGAAACACATGATATATGAAGAGATATGTAGATAGGAACAGGTTGTTCAAGGAGTTCTAGGTTGGGGAATAAGTGTATTTGCTTATCAAACCAAAGAAGAGCTCCTTGTGGATTGGATCATGTACCAAGTTGGCACCACAATTTTCTGGACCCTTTAATATTATTGAGAGGATTGGGCGAGTAGCCTTTTGACTTGCACTACTTCCGACATTGAAATTACATGATGTTTTCCATGTATCATTTATTAAGAAATATGTTAAAGATGTTGATCATGTGATTGACTAGTCTGTATTGCAAGTGGAACTAGATGGATAATTCTAGTCGAAGCCTCAAAGTATATTGTAGGAAAAGGTGCTCATGCTCTGAAACCGAGCAATAGAGCAAGTTAAATTGTAACGGAATACTTTGGGCCCAATGAAGCTACATGGGAGATGGTGGATCAGATGTGGGCTATGTATCCTTCCTTGTTTGTGAGTTGATGAAAAGAAGATTTGAAATGGTGGTTTGGTATATGTTTTGATATATGTTTTAGTATATGATGTGGTGTATGTTTTGATATATATTTTGATGACATTTATATACATACATTTGTATATAAATGTAAATACCACCATGAGCTATGTTATAAAGCTCCACTATGTGGTATGGATGTCATGTTATTATGATTATGTTTTCATGTTACTATGCTATCATGTGGTTATGTTATCATGATGTTAACATGTCATGTGGATTGACACCAAGCAATATGATTGTTGTAAATACCATAATGAGCTGTGTTATAAAGCTCCATGAGCAATATGTCTTCTTTCAACATGTTTCTAAGGTATGTGTGTGATTGAACACTAAGGATGGCATCCCCCAAGAGGGAAGGTTCTATAACAGCCCTGGTGAAAATTCCATGTAATAAAAATTAAAAACAATAACCATGATCAATGGGACAATTATTCCAAGCTCAATGTTGGGCAAGACATACTTGTAGGTGTTCATTTGGTTGCTTATGGCTAAGGAAATTGGCAAAGGCAATGAATAAGGATTTGGAAAGGAAAAATGGCATTTTTTGGCACAATTATTTATGAAAATAATGGAAATTAGGAGAAAAAGGAGGTGAAAGGTCACAACTTTAATACGAGGAAGAAAATGAAGGGAAATAATTGAAAATGAAGAATATAGAGGCTTCATTCATAAAAAGGCTTCTGACGATCAGTTGGTAACCTTTTGTCAGTTTAGCTTTGGAGCTCTCTCATCATTCTCTCACTATTCTCTCTCTCTCATACTCTTGGACACTTAGAGTTTTCTTGGAGCACTTTGGCATTGGATAAAGAAAGACAAAGAAGGAAAGAGGAGGAAAATATCAAGCATGGAAAGGTAGGATCAAGCAACTACAACAGGCTTCATTGCATGTATTGACTTGCATGTATATTTTCCTTGCTATTTTTGGCATGCATGGGAAAGCATGTGTTTCTTTTCTACCATGCAATGGATTTTTCGAAGTGTGACAATATTTTTAGCCTAACCTTGCCATTTATTAATAGATTTGATGAGGTGGGTTCTCTCATTCGGTGTATGTGAGATTGCCAGATTGGATTCAAGGTTGAGTGGGGTTGATCTACGAATTGTCAAACACATGGTCAGAGTGGTCCTTGAAACATATTAAGGATTATGAAGACTTTGGCCTAGTAACCCCTGAACTAGATTGTGGGTCGCAGTAAATCTAGATTGTGTGCCTCGATGGGCCTAGTAATCCTTAACAATGAACAACGGGATATACAAAAAAGCCAAGAGGTGGATTTTCTCTCTGTTGGGCCTAGTGATCCCGGGACCAGATGCACAGTAAAGCATGGGGAGTATGTCTCGGTGTAGGGCCTAGTGATCCCTAGATTAGATTTTGGATACATGGTAAAGCCCCAAAGTAGGAGGCACTCAAATTACTCACGAGGTAGGCAGATAACTTCAGTGGCATCCATGTTAATTGGTGTTTTTCTGATGTGTTCTATGAGTCCCACATTAATTATCAGAATATAGCATGGGGGTGATTGGCTGAAGAGAGAGTTGGATCAGTCAATCTATGGTGGGGTGGAGAGTGGCAATGCCATCTCTAGTTGGTTCATTGCATTCATTAATGAGAAATTCATTCCCTTGATTTTCATGTCTAAATGTACTGATGTATATGTGGATTTTGATTGTTGATATGTTTATGGTATTTATGTTCCTATTATGCTGGTTATATGTATATTTTGTGACAGGAGCTATGTATGGCCCTCAACATGTTTTTACTTGTATATGAATGGATAATGTATGTATGATCTAATAAATGACAAGGCACTGCATGACATGAGGAAATAATGATTCATGGAAATTCTCAGGTAAGTATGATATCCCTACACTTAATTCTGTTTTTTACACCTGCTAGTTGCAAGTTGATGATATGTTTGAAAAAATGCCTATCATGGCTAGTAGGGGTATGGTAATGGTCTTGTTCAGCTTATTTATTTTGAATCCTTGTTTCCCTGTACTCTTATTGATTTTAAGTTATCATTCCATTCTGGGTAGTGTCCAAGGCTCTGGGCCAGAAAAGGTGGCTCAAATCATGGGATGCTAGCAAAATAGAGAGTTATCGTATAGACTAACACATTTGGCTAAGCTCTGGGGGGCATTATAACTCACTTAGGCTGTTTTTGGGGAGCGTTACTTTGGCCTAAGTTGGATAAAAAAATAGTGGGACCTAGGGAAAGGCTGTCTGAGTGGTTGACTTGTTTCCTGAAGGTTCCGTTGATGATGTTGGATGACTGTGTGTGATGTTCTATCGATTCCACTTTCTTAAGGTCACCTAGGAGGTCGAATCTGATCATAGTAGCCTCTCGTTTCATGTTTACCCCAGTTGGCATGGTTACTTGGGTGGATGTGGGAGGAGGGTGTTACAAAACTAGGGGAATTTACCATTGGTTGATTAATTTATAATATGGCTATAAAACCATATAAAACCAAAAAATATATATACATTAAAAAAATCCCATATAAACCAAAATTTCAAAAGAAAGTATTGAAATAAATCCCAAAAAAGACAATATATATATATATATATAATATGAATCATATTAAAATATGGGTTGACCACGAGGGAGGCTGGAGTGAGAGGGGTCATAGACAACCTAAAAGGAGAAATAGTGTTGAAATTTTCTTGGGGATTGGGATGCACATCGAATAACTAAGCAGAAGCCTTGAAACTATGGTAATGACTAAAGATATCCAAAGCAAAGGGAATGCAACATATCATTGTTTGTGGAGATTCAATGATAACAATCCAAATATTCCATCCATCAAACCAAGAGATCTCCTGGGAATGATCAAGCCTCACTAATTGCAACAATTTGGTTGCAGATACAAAAAAATTGGTTCCATCATATTTTATCACATAAAAAGAGAAAATAATTCCATTGTCAATTACCATGCCAATAAGGGAGTGGGATTAAGGGAAGGGGTCCTCTCCCAGGATCACAATACTACCTCCATAATACATATACCATGAAATCTTAAGTGGCGTTCATTAGTAGTTCAAGGTCAAATTAAAAGACAGAACAAGTGGATCATCTAGATCGTCAACATATGTATGATAGACACTAATCCCAAACTAATGACATGATAAATGGATTCCGCATAGAGTAGGAAAACAAGAGAAAGGAAACCATGCCAAAAGACATGTGGAGGTTAGAGACAAGTGATATTAAATTGATGATGATAGATTGGGAAGCCAAAATTCCATTAGTATTAAACAATTCTAGTACGACCGTAGCTGGAAATCAGATGGAGGATTTTGTGCAGATATATAGTGGATTGATGATGCATACGATGGGCATAAGAATTAAATTTGAAGTAATGGATGTAGGCGTGGTTGGAGAAGGCTCTCAACTTTATAAGAGACTGTTTCATCCCATAAATATTCAATGTTTCATGTTAAAGCCATAGTATCTGGTAACATGGCCTCTTTGAGTGAAGACAATAGGTAATGGCAACAAGGTTCATCTATTGACCATGATGGACACAATTTTGGTGATGATGTGGAAGCTTAGAGAAAACATTATGCTAGAAGCATGATCACACTTCACCCTGCTCGATTAACAAATGGAAGATTTTCAAAAATAAATGGACTGCCTTCAACTCATAGTGGAGAACCTTGTAAAGATAATGGAAAATATGAAATTTATATGGATGGCATCAAAGTCATGGTGGAAACAATGACTATTGGAGTTTTAAAATAATTTTATGGCCTCTCTGACCCTCCCCCTACAAGCACTCTTGAATAAAACCATCCCAACAACCTCCAGGACCAGACGTTGGTAGTCCTAGCTCTGAACCAAACAAATGCGGTGATGATCGAGAAAGCAGTTAGTGAGCAATAGGAAATGGAAGCAAGTGATCAGACAATTTTTACATGTTTGAATGTTATGTTATTTTGCTAAACATTGTGGAGTCTTTTGGTAGATATATATAAAGTAAATAATGTAAGAAATTTTGCGTGCAAAAGACTATGTAGATATAGAATGTTTAGTGGATAATTATGGTCAACAACTAAAAGGAATTACCTTTGTATGTAAGGATTTTTTCCTGTATTCTAGCTGAATCAATATAATCTAATCATTTCTTTAAAAAAATAATATGGTTTGACCATAATCACGAAACTTTTTGTTAAACAAATGGTTTGGCTTATTATCAAATTATTGTGGGTTAATGGGTTTGTTTATAGTTATAACAAACACCATATAAATGGATTACCATATCCATTGTATGCTACAAATAGCTATAAAAAGGAGGTCTATGGGTTTTACGTCTGGTGCTCCCCTCCACACAACATTTTATGTATAGTATGCCAACCAACATGCCCAACTATGGGCTTTAAGAATTTTGTCCAAACGACAAGTTAATATTCAAATGTGTGCACTCACATGTTGGAGAGGGGGCTCGACGAGCATATAGCCATGGGTAAAGTAGAATTGTAATTGAAACCAAAGGGACGAACCTGGATTGCAGTGGAATCATGTAAGCATTCAGATCGAGATAGAATATTCTAGGGGAAATATTCCTTGGAATATTTTCAAGAATATTCCTATGTAGAATCTGTGGAGGAATATAAAAGATTCCCTTAGGGGCTAAAATTGACAGTGTCAGAATGTGGTTGAGATTATACTCATTTTAATACTCTAAATTTCGAAAGGATCTCAATGGAACTATCAATTTTTTCATGTGAGTAGCAGGTTTCATGGAGGTATAATGACGTATTTTTCTATGTACTTGCCATTCTTTTTGATGAGATAAATGAAGCAACCTCCCCATTATTGAAGAAAGACCCTAAGATGAAGTCCACTTTGGATAAAATTTGTTATTAAAGTTTTGTGTGCATTTTCTTTATGATATCCTTTATGTTTCTTATTCTTTAAGTGCTTGCATACATGGCTTTTATATGCTCTTTCATACAATTCTACTAACATCAACCGAAGAAAAGATCTTGGATAATGCTGGTATCAAATGAATGCTAGATCACTATTGAAAGATGTAACAAACTCATAACTCATGACAAGAATAATAGAAGGTGAATTTCATGGTTCTAATGTTGTGTTTCTTGTTGGAGAAAAGTCATTGGTTCTGAGACTAAACTGAGCTCTGTCCTGTGTGTATTTTTATGAGAAGATGCCATGTTTATAGGTTGAATTTATCCATTTATTGTAGACCAAAAGCATTGTTATTACATACTGTAGAGTTCAAGTTAATCATTTTATGTCAAAGAGTTTCCAAAGAATTTCTAGAGCCTATTCTATAAGGTCGCAACCATAAAAGAAGGTCTAAGGCCTCATATTTGTGAACATGATGTCTAAAGTACTCCATGCCTATGGAAATACCAATTGTTCTGAGATAAGGAGGGCGTTTTTCTAAGTTAAGTCAGTCGATTGAATTTTGTAGGGTTATAAGAAGTAAAAGGAGTTTGAAGGGGCTAACCAGGACACACTCTAAAGTCATAACTAAAGGTAGATTAAGGGCTGATCTAAGAACCAATTCAAGGCAATGTTTAAGGAAAACCTATGGAAAAAAGGCATACATATTGGAGATAATAATCATGACAACTAGATCACTTGCAAGCTAATATGAATAATTGATTTACGAGCTTTATGTTTAGTTACATTATTATAGGTGAATTTTTAACAAGTTATAGTACAAAAAGGTGAAAGTGACAGTGATTGTAATAGGAAATAGCTTATGGTGTACTAGACTTAGTTTGAGGAAATCAGATTATGGTCATAGGGTAGACCAAAGGCACATTGAATTGTGTTTGAGAAAGCAACTTGATGATGTGAATTTGCATAAGTGCAAGTTTAGTTATGATGATGTAGTGATACAACTATCCAACAGTGGTTGAGTAAGAGGATAGGGACACGATTATAAAATTGTTGAGTGTTGTTGTAATTGCATCATTATCCCCAGTATGAGAGCCTAAAAATTCTTTTTCTTATCTTAAAATTGTAAGAGTGGTAGGCTCGTTCTAGGAAGGAAGTTTTAGCTTCCCTTAGGAGGTTTTTCCTCCTTCTAGTAGTATCTAGTAAATAATTAGGGGTTGTATCTCCTTCTAGTAGAGGCTAGTAAAAAAAAAACATTGTAACTTCATTCAAGATAAAAATAAAGTTGTTAATATAAATTTTTTATTCCTTTGATGTGATATGATTGGTTAATGTAGATTGTAAGAAAAAGTGAAATAATAATTCACCGCCCCCCCCTTATTATTTTCAACAATTGGCATTAGAGTCAGTTCCTTCATCACAATATAACAACTATAAGGAAGATCTCAGGAACAAATATGAGAAAGGAAAAATTTCTAGCCTCCAAATGCTCCTAAGGAAAAGGGAAAAGAAAGTATCCTCCATTGCAATGATGCCAAAACATACTAAATTCGTAAATTAAAATCAAGTTGACCCAATTGTCATGATTTCACCACCTCTCGTGTTTGATGCAATAGACTATGAACTATGGAGCATGTCCATAGAGACCTATCTGAAATACCTAAGTTGTATATAGTTTGTAGTTGTTACTAGAGATACAACCACAAAAGATTCAAAAGAAGATGATACAAGAACAATGGATACCATACAAAGAAGATTACAAGATCCTATAAAAGACAAGGTGGGATAATGTGTTGGAAATAATACTGAGAGGGGGGGTGAATCAGTATTATCAAATCAATAAAAAAATTTCATCTCCATACTTAGATACATATATGCTACTTCAATTAAGGGAACCCGTGTGTATATGCCACTGTGCCTAATGTAACTAGCGTATATCCAGAATACTTATGGTTCAGTTAATCCATTAAATGTTGATCTTTAGTTAGTGCATCAGAACTTTATTAACCATATGTACAGTAAGGAGGTACAGTAAAACAGAACATATCATCACACACAAGAAGCACACCTGAACACCATGATATAAGATGGAAACCCAATGTGGGTGAAAACCACCTGCTTTAAGTCGTCTCTATCTTCATTTAATAAGAAACTTAATTTTACAATATTTTTGTACTGGTGCAGCCTTATACCAGTACTCAAGCTTCTACCTGTAGAAAGCTGCAACCTTCTCTCGTTCTCCAGACTCTCCTAGAAGGAAGCTACAACCCCCTTAGCTCTTGTACTAGCCGATCCATTTACTAGTATGTAGGTGTTGGCCTACTGAAATGCTCCAACCTTTACTCGTTCTCAAGCTACTATTGGAAAGGAGCTACCACCCCCTCAGCTCTTGTACTAGCTAATGTACTAGTACGTAGGTGCCAACCTACAGAAGGCTACAACCTTCTCTTTCTTCCTCCAGGTACCACATTTCATACATTTTCAGACTAGATACTGCTGAAGCATAACACAATAATCTGAAGGCCATGTTTCATCCAATTTTCATACTGGAACCATCAATATCATTGAAGCACAAAATTAATCAATACTAGCATCATCAATCTTTGAATCACTGAAACACTGAAACCCTGTCAACAACACAGTCACTAGAATACAGAGCAGACAACAGAACTCTGCAACTTCAAATATCATACTTCATAATGTATACGCTACTACGATGAACCAAACCAGCGTACATACGCGCTTTCACCAAAGCCAACCCACGTATAGATCTATAAATATTCAATCATGACTTGCAGCTATTTCAAACTTAAGTTATACCCAGTTCAGAACATTACATGCGTCAGTATACAAATCTAGAATAAGCATAATCAACCATATAGAGATAGTTCATTTCAAACCATTTGATCCCGATCTATCCTTAGATCTTGTTCTCCATCAACTGGTGAGATTCCTCCTTAGCTCAGATCAAGCAATGCATCATAAACCCATAACCTGCATATTGGATCTCATACTTCATCAGATATTCAACTCTTTCTCAATACATTTTCCTAATGATCTTCTTCCCCTTTTATAGTCTTAGGCCTTACTCAATACCATGGTCCAAAACCATTGAGAACCAATACTAGGGACCCAATACCTGGGTTCAACACTTCGGATGCAATACTAAGGACCAAAACCATAGGTCTAAATACCACAGACCCAAAAATAAGCTTTCCCACATGTACGTGCTTTTTAGTGCATGAAAGTGCGTGTATACGCATACGCGACTTTTGATCAGCAATCCTGCATATATACACGTCTTTGTATATAGTGAACCTGCGTGTATACCCTACTTGGTATATAGAGAACCTGCATATATACGCAACTTGGTACATAGTGAACCTGCGTATAACCTATGTGTATACCCTACTTGGTATATAGTGAACTTGCGTATATACTTTGAGCCTGCATATATACTCTTCTTTCTTAATTCTTTGTAGTCTGATCATCAATTCCTTGCTACTGACCTGTTGCACTATGATCTATCATCTGTGTGATTTTCCATCAAGGACAACACTTGTCTCATAATGCCAACAATCTCCCCCTTTGGACTTGATGGCAACCCCAAGATCCTCAAAGTCATTCTCCCCCTTTGTCATCAAGGGCAAAGGGTTATGCTTCCCCTGAGTACGTGCTGAAATCTCTGCTCTGCTGTGCTTAACATGCTCCCCCTGACTGTAGGCAAGATCTGCAAAAAGATGTTCTTCAAGAAGAACGATGACTCATTCATCATAAAAGACCTTCCTATCACCAAAAGGCTCTATACATACATCCATCTCCCAACCAAGTGGGGATCATCCACCCAACCAAGTGGGGATACACCAGAAATTTACATATGACAACCAAGTACATTACATTAGTCATCCTAGGCATAGTGGGGAAACCAAAATAGGCCATTACATGACCTTGATAATAATAGAAGATATACATGACATAGAGACGAAAACTCTAGAGCGAGACTCATGAAAGTCACGAATAACTAATATCAGCAGCATCTGCCAATCACTATTCAGATCAGCAACCATGTTCTTCTTCTGTTGTCCCTCTGCATTTTGTTCCACCTGAAATCAACAACAGCTATGTACTCGAACCAAAAGCTTCTAAGATAATGCCAACAATGCATTATTATAAGATTATCTGCTCCCCCTAAACCTGTGCCAGATGGTCTCTGTCAGACCCATATCAGACTCTCTTCAACTAGAGTATGTCCCCACTGATTTCTTTCAAACTACCATATACGCGACTGTCTCTGCATAAACCGGCGTATGTATGTGGATCCTCCTCAGGCAACTCACGTACACCGACTTTTCTCTGAAACAGACAAGTTTCAACAGCAAGATGATCCATTAACTACTCCCAGCTTCTGCCTGAGGTATTCAAAAGTTTCCCTAGGTAGTGGTTTGGTGAGAATATCAGCAACTTGTTCCTTAGAGGGAACATACTCCAATTTTACCTTTTGTTCCAACACTTGTTCCCAGAGAAAGTGATACTTGATCGGTATGTGTTTATTCTTTGAGTGCATGACAGGATTCTTTGAGATATTGATGGCACTTGTATTATCACAAAAGATGGAGATATGTGGAGTACAAGTGATTTGAAAATCCTACAAAGTTTGCATCATCCAAAGGAGTTGTGTGCAACAAGATGCGGCAGCCACATATTCTGCTTTAGCTGTAGATAAAGCAATTGAAATCTGTTTCTTGCTGAACCAAGGTACTAATCTGGAACCCATAAAGAATTCACCACCACTAGTGCTTTTCCTATCATCCACGCTTCCAGCCCAATCTTCATCTGTATAAGCATGAAGAGTGAGATTTGTATCTCTAGGATACCATAGGCCATAGTTTTGAGTTCCTTGAAGATACTTGAAAATTCTCTTTACTGCTTGAAGATGAGTTTCCTTAGGATTTGCCTGAAATCTTCCAACCATTTCCACTGCATGCGTGATGTCTGGTCGGGTACCTGTTAAATAGAGCAGACTTCCAATCATGGATCTATAAGTTGGTTGATGCACTGCTGTTGATTCATCATTTGCACTGAGGTTGCATCGAGTAACCATAGGGGTACATACTGGTTTCGAATCTTCCATGCCATACTTCTTCAAAATCTGCTTGAGGTGCTTGGTTTGAGATAGAAAGATACCACCTTCATTTTTTTAGATTTGTAATCCAAGAAAATATGTTAGTTCTCCAAGCAAGGACATTTCGAATTCTTTCTACATCACCAAGGCAAAGTTTTGACTCATAGCTTCTTCATTGCTACCAAAGATGTATCATCAACATACACAACATAGTAATTTGTTATTTTCAATTTTTATATAAAGATTGCTATCTGTTGATCCTTTTGAGAAACCTTTTTGATGAAGAAATTTGTCTAGACGATAATACCAAGCCCTTGGAGATTGTTTAAGACCATAGAGAGACTTCTTAAGTCTACATACAAGTTTTAGATCGTTTCCAAGGATGAATCCATCTGGTTGTTCAATATACACTTCTTCTTCTAAGTCTCCATTTAGAAAAGCTGATTTCACATCCATTTGAAATACTTTGAACTTCTGAAAGCTTGAGAGAGCAAGGAACATTCAGATGGCATCAAGTCTAGCAACAGGAGCAAAAGTTTCTTCAAAGTCTATTCCTTCTTGTTGAGCATAGCCTTTACAAACAAGTCTGGCCTTGTTTCTAATAACTTCCCCATTTTCATTCAACTTGTTTTTGAATATCCATTTTGTCCCTATGAAATTCTTATCTTTTGGTCTAAGAACCAACTCCCAAGTGTTATTCTTTTCAATCTGCTCAAGTTCTTCATCCATTTCCTTGACCCAACATTTATCTTTGGATGCCTCATTTACATTTTGTGGTTCAGTGGAGGAGAGCAATGCCAAATAGCTTGAGGCTTTTGTAATTTTTCTTCTTGTTTGTATACCTGCCTCTTTTTGCCCTAGAATTTGAGTTTCTGGATGATTCTTTTGAACGTATCTGGATGGAGTCTTCTATTCTATCCTTATCTGTTTCTTTGGTGCCCCTTGAGCTTCTTCTTCATCATAAGTCTGATTTGATGTTGAAGGATAGTCCTCATCATCTTCAAAATATTTGGAATTCACTTGCCTAGGAATGTTTCCTTCTTCATCAACCACTACATCAATGCTGTCAAAAATTCTTCCAAGTCTTTTGTTGTAACACTTATATGCTTTGTTGTGGGGAGAATAACCAAGGAGAATGCCTTCATCTACTCTAGGTTCAAACTTGCCAAGGTTTTCATCATTATTTTTAATATAGCATTTGCTTCCAAAAATTTTGAAATGTTTTATCATAGGAGTCTCAACATACCAGAGCTCATGAGGAGTTTGAGTGTTGTTCACCCGGACATTTGTCTTGTTGAGAATAACAATTGTAGCAAATGCGGCTTCACCCCAGAAGGTTGCAGGAGTTCCAAACTCATCAAGCATAGCATGAGTCATTTGTTGAACCGTTCTGTTCATCCTTTCCACTACTTCATTTTGCTAAGGAGTCCTAGCTATAGAGACTTCCCTTCTTATTCCATGTTCTTCACAAAAATCGAAAAATTCATTCGAGGTAAATTCTCCTCCTCGATCAGACCTGAGGCATTAGAGCTCCTTATATTGCTTTGTGAACTAGATTCACCTTCAACGGATTCATGAAAACCAAGACCAACTTTAATAGCGGGAGACCTTTGATTACTAAGGATATCATCCAAGATCTTAGTACTATCTTGAAATCATAAGAGCTTATCCTTTTCTTCTAGTTTATCATATAGAATATTTACCTGAACCTGATGTTGCTCTTCCTTTTCAAGATACTACTTCTTCATGTTTTCTTCAGCTTTTATTCCTTCTTCCAACTGATGCCTTAATTCAAGAACTTCGTTTTCTTGTTTTTCAAGAGCTTGGAGTAGTTCTTTATTCTGCTTCTTTGGTTCTGGAAGATCTTCCTTTACTGAGAGGATTGTAGCTTCAAGCCTTTCATAGTAACTGGATCTTTCTCTGAGTTTCTTGATTGTTGTGCTCCTTTTATTGACTTCATTTCTTAATGATGTCACTTCATCCTGCAACTTTTGACATTGAACTACCTTGTCCTTGAATACCTTCCTTACCTTGTTTTCTTCCTCTAGTTGAGATTTTAGTTTGGTAGTTTCTTCTTTGAAGGCACATTCCTTTTTGTTCAATAGATCTTGTTGATCTCTAATTTTGTTTGTAAGCCTTTTAAATTCTACCTCTATTTGATATCTTTATTGCTTACCCATAAGAGCATTTTCAGTTGTTTCGTTATCACTTTCATCATCTTCAAATGGATAGATAACTGGATCACCAGAGGATAACAAATTCATACCTGATAGATCTTGTTCATCTTCATTCTGAAGTGCTTCTTCCACATAATCCCCAATCGATGCTCCTACTGTCATAGTTCTTTTGAGATGTCTTCTTCTTTTTAGGTGCTTTCTTCTTAAGCTTCTTTCCCATTGATCTATAGATCTTCTTCAAGCGATCAAGCTTCTACCAAAGGACCTGCTCTGATACCAATTGTTGGAAATAATACTGAGAGGGGGGGTGAATCAGTATTATCAAATCAATAAAACTTTTTCATCTCCATACTTAGATACATATACGCTACTTCAATTAAGGGAACCTGCGTGTATACACAAATGTGTCTAATGTAACTAGCATATATCTAGAATACTTATGATTCAGTTAATCCATTAAATGTTGATCTTTAGTTAGTGCATCCGAACTTTATTAACCATATGTATAGTAAGCAGGTGCAGTAAAACAGAACAGATCATCACACACAAGAAGCACACATGAACACCATGATATAAGGTGGAAACCCAGTGTGGGTGAAAACCACCTGCTGCAAGTTGTCTCTATCTTCTTTTAATAAGAAACTTCATTTTACAATATTTTTGTACTGGTGCAGCCTTATACCAGTACTCAGGCTTCTACCTGTAGAAGGCTACAACCTTCTCTCATTCTCCAGACTCTCCTGGAAGGGAGCTACAACCCCCTTAGCTCTTGTACTAGCCGATCCATTTACTAGTACGTAGGTGCCGACCTACTGAAATGCTCTAACCTTTACTCGTTCTCCAGCCGCTACTAGAAGGGAGCTACCACCCCCTTAGCTCTTGTACTAGTTGATGTACTAGTACATAGGTGCCGACCTACAGAAGGCTACAACCTTCTCTTTCTTCCTCCAGGTACCACATTTCATACATTTTCAGACTAGATACTCCTGAAGGATAACACAATAATCTGAAGGCCACTTTTCATCCAATTTTCATACTGGACCCATCAATATCATTGAAGCACAAAATCAATCAATACTAGCATCATCAATCTCTGAATCACTGAAACCCTGTCAACAACACAGTCACCAGAACACAGAGCAGACAACAAAATTTTGCAACTTCAAATATCGTACTTCATAATGTATATGCTACTACAATGAACCAAACCCGCGTACATACATGCTTTCACCAAAGCCAACCCATGGACAGATCTATAAATATTCAATCACGACTTGCAGCTATTTCAAACTTAAGTTATACCCAGTTCAGAACATTACATGCATCACTATACAGATCTAGAATAAGCATAATCAACCATATAGAGATAGTTCATTTCAAACCATTTGAGCCCAATCTATCCTTAGATCTTGTTCTCCATCAACTGGTGAGATTCCTCCTTAGCTCAGATCAAGCAATGCATCATAAACCCATAACCTGCATACTGGATCTCATACTTCATCATATATTCAAGTCTTTCTCAATACATTTGCCTAATGATCTTCTTCCCCTTTTATAGTCTTAGGCCTTACTCAATACCATGGTCCAAAACCATTGATAACCAATACTAGGGACCCAATACCTAGGTTCAACACTTCAGACGTAATACCAAGGACCAAAACCATAGGTCTAAATACCACGGACCCAAAAATAAGCTTTCCCACATGTACACGCTTTTTCATGCATGAAAGTGCGTGCATACACATACGCGACTTTTGATCCGCAATCCTACGTGTATACGTGCCTTTGTATATAGTGAGCCTGCGTGTATACCCTACTTGGTATATAGTGAACCTATGTATATATGCGACTTGGTACATAGTGAACCTGTGTATAACCTGCGTGTATACCCTACTTGGTATATAGTGAACCTATGTATATACGCGACTTGGTACATAGTGAACCTGTGTATAACCTGCGTGTATACCCTACTTGGTATATAGTGAACCTGCGTATATACTTTGAGCCTGCATATATACTCTTCTTTCTTCATTCTTTGTAGTCTGATCATCAATTCCTTACTACTAACCTACTGCACTATGATCTGTCATCTGTGTGATTTGCCATCAAGGACAACACTTGTCTCATAATGCCAACATAATGCTCCTCAATAAAGATCTTTTGGAAAGGATATAAGAGATTTATGCAAAACAAGATAAAAAGGAAGTTGTTCGCTTAAATACTGAGGTACAAGAGGCAAGAAGAAGAGAAGAAATTTTGACAAGTCATTTTAAAGAAAAATCCAAGGAGTTGATGAAGCTACAAATTGAATTTTATCAACAAGAGAGAAGGATTAAAGAAGAAATTATCTCCTTGAAGACCTAACTTGAAGAAACAAGAATAATTGAAGAAGTGAACAAATGCTAGCTAAAGAATAAGGAAGAAGATTGTGGGAAGTGTGAAGAAGTTGTATCATTAAGGGTTGAAGTCAACAATTTTAATAAACAGTTGAAAATATTTCAAGGTATGGATAAGATTGTTAGCTGCAAAAAATCAAGTCCAGGATAACCTTCATGCAAAGAATTGTTGAGAGGTTTAATTAGTGATTAAGCCTCCTAATATTTATTTGTCAACCAGGACTCGTAAGCATGAGTTGTACTATGTTTTTGGCTCAATATTAAGTTCAAAGTACGTGCTTTTCCTTGATAGTGATCGTTAAGTACATAATGGTGAAAAAAACATTATCAATTAAGAAAAATAACACTCATCTCATCCTCAAAAAACATAAGCAATATAAAGTAAATCAACTTAACTCAATCCATTTCTATTGTTCTAAATATTTGCAATCAAAAGACAAACTTACTGAAACCAAAGGCTTAATGAAATTAATTCTAAGCACAATTCTTGAAATAAACCCTTTTCAAAACAGGAACTTCAAATTCTAATTATTAAAAAAGCAGAGGCAAGCAATCAGAAAAACCTAATCTCTAAGAAATCAAAATTTAATGCTACAACTAAAGAAAAACCAGAATCAAAAACTGAATTGTCAAACTAGACCATTCTTGCTAAGAAATAAAATGTATTCAAATCACACTACTACAAAGACTGATTTTGAAATCAACTTGAACTGATCTATTGGTGCTTAAAGGAAAACAAAATCTTAATGAATTTCTCTTGAGTTTATAAATGAAATCGAATTGTTGTCACACTGCTATGAAATCAATCTTTATACTACAACATTGGGAATGGGAATCAAACTTATTCTATCATTTGAGAATAAATCTAAATTATCCTATGATAATTTAATGAATCAAATCGATGCTCTAAATTAAATGCTTTGAAGTAAACCATGTTGCTTGAACTAAATCATAATGCTTGAAACAAATCAAACAATTCAAATTGTGGAAATGAAAAAAAAACACAACACCTATCACTACCAAGCACAAATTTGTTTGCAATCACAATCAAAGACTTTCATCCTGTAAATCACCCACTCAATTATAGAAAAGGAATTCTTCATTCACACTCATACCATACTTCATAATTTATATGGATAAACACACATGAATCGTGCTTCTTAAACCTCAAGAATCGATCGATTTTCTCTATCGTGGACACTCCAATTATAAATATGAATAAATTCAATTTAAATGGAGGAACAAAGCATGTCTCTATGTTAAAATATAAGCTTAGTTTATAAAATGAATCAGAGATCTTAAACACAGGAAAGAAATCCTTAAATCATTTAATCTATAAGGTAACAAACCACAAATATGTTATGAAATCGTATACCAATATTCGTAACTGTAACACACATGATTCAAACTATAAAATCACACACACACACCTAACTATCTGAATTTTTATTGAGGCTTATTTCCAGAGGTGGTGGGCCCTACCACACCTGGAGTAAGCTTGATGATTGCAATGAAAGAAGGATTTAAAACATCAGAAACATAACCCGCAATCAACCATGATAACAACGCTTTTGGCTCACAACTTGAAAGCGATCATGTATATTTTCAAAACATATTTTGGGAACCAATTGACATAAGCCACAATATATCTTACTAAAAAAAGCAACAATTCTAACTCTTAACCAGATAGCTCGACTACCATTGTCATTGCATTACAGTGATCTTTAAAGGCAAATGTGTGAATGTGAAAATAACAATTTAACTAAATATGGAAACCTTAGCAACTATAAACTAATCTAAGAACTGCTTGATCTACTCCAAATCATATTGACTCTACTTAGAAAAAGCTAGTTCCTTCTAGAGTAACTGACTACTTTTATGAGAGTAGTCCACTTTGATTCTGATCTGGAGGATCTTCGGCCTTGGAATTATCATTCTTAACATAATCAATCGACCCTGGAAGCATCACTCTTGTCCTTACAGATCGTTGTATAAACTTTGATGGTAAAAATAAGAAGAAGGATCCCACTTGGCTAGACTGTCTCAAACTCGGTCAAGGATTGGTTGTTTGAATCTAAAGGTTGAGATTGATGTTGATGACAAGGAATATTTCCATTTATGTTGACCTGCCAATCCTTCCACCAAGCTTCCATCTAGACCCATGAATAAATAGTTAGCATATAAAGACATGACTCAAGAATTCACTTAAATTCAATCACAAATAGCAAAATGATGTCAATTAAGTGCATTTACCTCTTAGTCATGTACTAGTGGGGTTTAGGGTGTGATGTAGGTGATAGGGTAGGTAGTATGAGTTATTTCATATGCAAAATATGGTGAAAATAGGGATGAGAGGTAGAAAATTGTGGACAAAAATGGGAGCCAACAAGAACATGCAATCTCCAAGTCCCCAAAGGAGAAATATGAAGAAAAAATTAAAAGTGAAATATTGTCATGAAAAGGCCAAATTAAAAATATAAGAAGCGTGAAGTTGCTAATCAAATAAGTTATGCTAATGTTCTTAAGAAGACACTATACCAATAATATAAGAAGAAGACTGAACCTCCTCCAAGGCAGGATAATTTCAGAAGAACATCATGGAAATATAAGTCACCAAGGTGGCCAAGTATATTTCTTGGTTGCTACTATTCATGTACAAATTTTGGGAATAATGCTAGGGATTGCAAATCTTATAGCGGATTTAAATACAAAGGATATCATTAAAACCCTAGAAGCATGTTTACAAGTAGACAAGTTACAAACCCTAATGGATTCTCCAACAAAAGGCACACCAAATTTTATCCATCATTTAGTCACAACATAAACGTTGGGAATAATACTGAGAGGGGGGGTGAATCAGTATTATTAAATTCTTTTCAATATACCTTCTAGATTTATACTTTAATTTATTCTTTAGATATTGATCATTAACTTGTATGTCAGTACCATATAATCATGAACAGGAACAAGAAAAACCAACAATCACGTCAAAGAACACCAGATATAAGGTGGAAACCCAATGTGGGTGAAACCACCTGCTGCAATATGTCTATATCTTCTTTCAATTAGAAACTTCCATTTACAATGATTTTGTACTGGTGCAATCCTTTACCAGTACACAGAACCTGCAGAGAGTTACAACCCTCTCTTGTTTTCCAGCTTCTCCTGGAAGGGAGCTACAACCCCCTTAGCTCTTGTACTAGCCAAGATACTAGTACGTAGGTGCTAGCCTACTCCTTTTCTTCCAAGGACCATGTTTCATCAATTTTCAGACTGGATCAAATAATCTTCAAGTACATAACCAATCTTCTTTTACAATTAACCAATGAATAATTTCTCAGAAGTAGTAACCAGAATAGCTATACCAGAAATATAAACCCAGAAATCTACAGCAATAGATAAAAGGTAGCCAAAAAATATTTTAAGAAAGGTCTGCAACTTCACCAATAGAGATCTGCGTATATCCACAGTTCTTCTTTGTCTGGCTTGCGTAGCTCCGCACTTGGTCTATCTGTGTGCTGCGTATCTCCGCACCTGCTCCGTCTGCTGCGTTGCGTACCTCCGCACTGTGCCTTATACTGCGCTACGTACCCCCACATTGTTCCTTCTACTGCGCTGCGTACCTTCGCACCGTGCCTTCTACTGCGCTGCGTACCTCCGCACCTGCTCTATGGATCACCTGCGGACCTCTGACTGGAGCCAGATTATCAGTCCTCCAATGTACCTCAGACTGTCAAATTCACAGATCTGATCATGCGCCAAAGAGATCACGACTTATCAATAGATTCACCTTTATGATTTACAGATTCCACCTTGATATAGATCTTGCTTTTCAAACTGATCACCCAAAATTTCAGATCTTAAGATATTCAAATTTCACAAGTGACTAGCCAAATGCTCTCCTTTCCTTTCTATAGGCAAGCCCTTACTAAAACCATGAAACAAAACCATAGAGAGCCAATACAAGGGACCCAAAAACTTGGGGCTCAATAATTTAGAATCAATACCACAGGCCAAAACCATAGGATCAAGCACGTCGGACAAGATACCATGAATCAATCATAAAAATTCCCACGTGCACGTGCTTCTTTGCATTGGAGTGAGTGAATTTGAGGTCCGCACCTTTTGAACGGAGTACCTACGGGTATATCTGTACTTCTTGTTCGGGACACCTGCGGGTCCGCAGCTTTTCTTAGGCTCACCTGCGGGTATCTTATTTTCTATGATTTGTGAGCTTGATCAGAGATTTGTCACTTGAGAGAGTTGCCATCAAGTACAACACCTGTGCTATAGCGCCAAACCTGAATCATAATGCCAACAATATCGCCCTTTGGGCAAAAGGTTATGCTTCCCTTGAGAACATGCTAAAAACCTTGCTCTACTGAGCTGATCATGCTCCTCCTGACTGTAGACCAGATCTGTAAAAGAAATTTTCTTCAAGAAGAACCATGATCCACCATACACTAGAAATGACCTTAACAAAAGAGATAGATACATATTAGTAGTAGCATCCATTTTTTCCTTCAAAACATTCTCCTCCAAGATCTTCTACCATAATGCCAACAACGCATTATTAGAAGAATATATGCTCCCCCTGAACCTGTGCCATTCGATCTTTGACCAATTCATAAACCAGCGAATGGACGTGTATACCCCAGATGAAACTCGCGTACAATCAACAATCTCTGAAACAGATAAGATTCAACAACAGGATGATGCATCAACTACCCCTAGCTTTTGCCTGAGGTATTCAAAGGTCTCCCTGGGCAGTGGTTTGGTGAGTATATCAGCAACTTATTCCTTAGAAGGAACATACTCCAACTTGATCTTTTGTTCAAGCACTTGTTCTTGAAGAAAATGATATTTGATTGGTATGTGCTTGGTTTTTGAATGCATGACAGGATTCTTTGAAATACTGATTGCACTTGTATTATCATAGAAGATAGAGATAGGTGGAGTACAAGTGATTTGCATATCTTGCAATGTTTGCATCATCCAAAGAAGTTGTGTGCAACAAGATGCGGCAGCCACATACTCTGCTTCAGCTATAGATAAAGCGATTGAACTCTCTTTCTTGCTGAACCAAGATACTAATCTGGAGCCCATGAAGAATGCACCTCCATTAGTGCTTTTTCTGTCATCCACACTTCCAGCCCAATCTGCATCTGTACAAGCATGAAGTGTGAGATTTTTATCTTTAGGATACCATAAGCCATAGTTTTGAGTTCCTTGAAGGTACTTGAAAATTCTCTTAACTGCTGAAGATGAGTTTCCTTTGGATTTTCCTGAAATCTTCTAACTATTCCCACTGCATGCATGATGTCTCGATGCGTACCTGTTAAATAAAGTAGACTTCCAATCATGGATCTATAGGTTGGTTGATGAACTGCTGTTGACTCATCATTTGCGCTGAGGCTGCATCCCATCACCATAGGGGTACATACTAGTTTCGAATCTTCCATCCTATATCTCTTCAAGATTTGCTTGAGATACTTGGTTTGTGATAAAAAAATGCCATCTTTATTTTGTTGAACTTCCAAAACAAGGAAATATGTGAGCTCACCAAGCATGGACATTTCAAACTCCTTTTGCATCACCAAGGCAAACTTTTGACTCATGTCTTCTTCGTTGCTACCAAAGATGATATCATCTACATACACAACAAGTATTAGCAACTTTTCATTATCAATCTTTACATATAGATTACTATCAGTTGATCCTTTTATAAAACCTTGTTGATGAAGATATTTATCCAACCAATAATACCATGCCCTAGGAACCTGTTTGAGACCATAGAGAGCCTTTTTGAGCTTGCATACAAGATTTGGATCATTTCCAAGGATGAACCCATCTGGTTGTTCAATGTACACTTCTTCATTCAAGTCTCCATTCAGAAAGGCAGATTTTACATCCATCTGAAATACCTTGAACTTCTGAAAGCTAGAGAGAGCAAGGAACATTCTGATGGCCTCAAGTCTTGCAACGGGAGCAAAAGTTTCTTCAAAGTCTATTCCTTCTTGTTGAGCATACCCTTTACACACAAGTCTGGCCGTGTTTCTAATCACTTCTCCATTTTCATTCAACTTATTTTTAAAGATCCATTTTGTCCCTATGACATTCTTATCTTTTGGTCTAGGAACCAACTCCCAAGTGTTGTTCTTTTCAATCTGCTCAAGTTCTTCATCCATTGCCTTCACCCAACATTCATCTTTGCATGCTTCTTTTACATTTTGTGGCTCAGTGGAGGAGAGCAAAGCCAAATAGCTTGAGGCTTCTGCAATTGTTCTTCTTGTTTGTATGCCTGCCTCTTTCTGCCCCAAAATTTGAGATTCTGGATGATTCTTTCGAACATACCTGGATGGAGTCTTTTCTTCTATCCTTGTCTGTTCCTCTAGTGCCTCTTGAGGTTCTTCTTCATCATCAGTCTGATTTGGAGGGTAGTCTTCATCCTCTTCGATATTTTCATAATTTACTTGCCTAGGAATGTATCCTTTTTCATCAACCACTACATCAATGCTGTCAACAATTCTTCCAAGTCTTTTATTGTAACATTTATATGCTTTGATGTGGGGAGAATAACCAAGGAGAATGCCTTCATCTACTCCAGGTTCAAGTTTGCCAAGATGTTCATCATTATTCTTAATATAGTATTTTCTTCCAAAAATTTTGAAATGTTTTACCGAAGGAGTCTCACCATACTAGAGCTCATGAGGAGTTTGAGTGTTGTTCTCTCGGACATTTGTTTTGTTGAGAATAACAACCACAGCAAATGCAGCTTCACCCCAAAAGGTTGCGGGAGTTCCAGACTCATCAATCATAGCACGGCCCATTTGTTAAACCGTTCTGTTCATCCTTTCCACCACTCCATTTTGCTGAGGAGTCCTAGCTATAGGGAATTCCCTCCTTATTCCATGTTCTTCACAAAAATCAAAAAATTAATTTGAGGTAAACTCCCCACCTCTGTCAGACCTGAGGCACTTAATTTTGTGATCCGATTCGTTTTCAACCAAGGTTTTGAAAGCTTTGAATTTTTTGAATGCTTCATCTTTGTGCTTCATAAGTCCTAACCAAACCATCCTGGAGAAGTCATCAATGAATAATATAAAATATTCTTCTCCTCGAGGTGACCTTGTCCTAAATGGACCACATACATCTGTATGGACTAGCTCAAGAGGCTTGCTAGCTGATCCTTCCTTCTCATGGAAGTTAGTTCTGGTTTGCTTGCCAAACTGACATGATTTGCATATTGTGTTGTCTGGAATTTTGATATCTGGAAGACCATGAACTGCCTGGTATTTGCATGCTTTCCTTATTTGTGAAAAGCTTAGATGTCCCAACCTCCGCTGCCATAACCAGTGTTCATCATCCTTGCTCAAATAACATTGTTGTTGTCCTTCTTCAAATATGTATAAGTTATTTGGGGTTCTCCTACCTTTGATCACTGTTTTTCCTGTATCAAAATCATGAACACTACATCCATTTGATCGAAATATTACCTCGGTTCCTTGATCGCACATTTGACTGACACTCAGAAGATTATGCTTCAAGCCATCAACATACAAAACATTTCTAGCTTTGACACTTTCCTTTAATTGAGTAGTGCCTCTTCCTTTTATGACTACAGGGGTATCATTTCCAAAAGAGACTTTCTTTCCCTTCTCTAAAACACTATATGGTTCAAGTTTTTCTTTATCACCTGTCATGTGCTTCGAACATCCACTGTCGATGTACCATTGATTTTCCTGTCCTTCTGCATAAAAAGCTATCCCACATCTTTCTGGTTGTGGTTCCTTTATTCTCCATGTTCTGGTGCTTAAGGCTTGTTCCTTTGTCTGTCGAAACCTGCTCCTGCATTCAGAATCTTCATGACCGAAGTTATTACAAATAGAACATTCAATTTCATTTTCAAGAGCCGAAAAATTATTATAGGTCCTTTTCGTAATCCCAGTCATACTTCTTTGTTTTTGAGCTTCTCTGGTCATGATTGTCTTATAGGCAACACATTGAGCTGCTTTGTGAACAAAGTTATGGCAAGAGAAACATTGGCCATTGAAGAAACTTCTGCGATTATCAAATCTACCAGCCAAATGATTGTAGTTTCTATTATCATTCATTCTTGAGGCAAATTGAGAAGATCTTCCTTGTGGCTGATTGTAGCTTTTATTCACCCTTAAGGTGGATTGCCCTTGATTTTCTTGATAGTCTTTGTTTATTTTTGATGGAATTCGTCCTTATTTTACCTGGTGATCTTCATTGGTCTTTGGCTCATGCCTCCTTGCTGCATCAAGATAACTCTTTGAGGTGGATGCTTGAGATGTTTCTCCATTATAGCCCAAACCTGTCTTGATTAGAGGAGAGCGTTGTATATTGATGATCTCATCCAGAGTTTCAGATCCTTTAACAAATTTGAGATTGAGAGCCTTTGTTTTCTCAATTTCTTTTCTAAGCCCAACAATTTCACATTCTAACTTCTCAAGAAATTGTTCCTTTTCATCAAGTTGGAATTGCAGAGTATCAATGATCATATTCTTTTCTTCTAAACATATTTTAAGTCTAGAAATCTCTTCATGAAAACCATCTACATCTATAGCATCCATGTAATCATCATCTTCAAAAGCCATTAAAATTTTATAGTTATTACCTCGTTCATATTCATCATTATTTGAAAGACCATCATTATGTTCATGAGTGTAGTAACTTTTCTTAGTTGCATTTTGTTTCTTGTTCCATCTAACAGGTTCCTTCCCTTTATCCTTATGTGGACATTTGGCTACATAGTGACCGACTCTCCCGCAAGCAAAGCATTTGAAGGGTAACATACCTCTGAATCTTCCAGTACCCCGTTGAATATTCTTGACAAAATTTGATTCTTCTTCCTCTTCTGATGCATGTCCTAACTCATAGTAGTTTCCTTTGCCTGTAGCCTTGAAAGCTGCTTCTCTCCTGTCTAATGGTCCTCCTTTCCTCATTTCATAAGCAGTTAGAATCCTGTGTAGCTATGACATGGTAAGGTTTCGAATATTCTCCTTTTCTTCTATTGCTGAAACTTTAGATTCAAATCTAAGGGATAGAAATCTTAGAACCTTTTCAACCACAACAACTTATTTTATTTCTTCCCCCAAGTTTTTCATACAATTAACAATCTCATCTACATGACGGAAATAGTTAGACACATTTTCATCATTGTGCATTCTGAGATTTTCATACTGAATCCTGAGGGTTTGAAGTTTTTCTCATTTTACCTGTTCATCTCCTTCATAGCTCAGAACAATCTTGTCCCATATTTCTTTTGCAGATTTATACTGCATTACCTTGATGAATTCTGATTGAGATAGGCATCCTAATAAAGTATTGACTACCTTTGCATTTGTTTCATATTTCTTCTTCTCAGCCAGATCTGTAGGAGTTGCTAAAGGAAAAGTGTACCCTGTATCTATGATATCCCAAACTTCTGTACCAAGAGATTGAAGATAGGCAGTAACTCTTACCTTCCAATACACTGAGTTTGTCCCATCAAAAATTGGTGGCCTGATTGATGCTTCCCTTTCATAGTTGCTCATGATGAACGATCTTCCTTCAAGCGATCAAGCTTCTCTAAAGAACCTGCTCTGATACCAATTGTTGGGAATAATACTGAGAGGGGGGGTGAATCAATATTATTAAATTCTTTTCAATATACCTTCTAGATTTATACTTTAATTTATTCTTTAGATATTGATCATTAACTTGTATGTCAGTACCATATAATCATGAACAAGAACAAGAAAAACCGATAATCACGTCAAAGAACACCAGATATAAGGTGGAAACCCAATGTGGGTGAAAACCACCTGCTGCAGTATGTCTCTATCTTCTTTCAATTAGAAACTTCCATTTACAATGATTTTGTACTGGTGTAGTCCTTTACCAGTACGCAGGTTGAAACCTGCAGAGAGCTACAACCCTCTCTCATTTTCCAGCTTCTCCTAGAAGGGAGCTACAACCCCCTTAGCTCTTTTACTAGCCAAGATACTAGTACGTAGGTGTTGAGCTACTCCTTTTCTTTCAAGGACCACGTTTCATCAATTTTTAGACTGGATCAAATAATCTTCAAGTACATAACCAATCTTGTTTTACAATGAACCAATGAATAATTTCTTAGAAGCAGTAACCAGAACAACTATACCAGAAATATAAACCCAGAACTCTGCAGCAATAGATAAAAGGAAACCAACAAATATTTTAATAAAGGTCCGCAACTTCACCAATAGAGCCCTGCGTATATCCACAGTTCTTTGTCTGGCCTGCGTAGCTCCGCACTTGGTCTGTCTGTGTGCTGCGTATCTCCGCACCTGCTCCATCTGCTGCACTGCGTAGCTCCGCACTGTGCCTTCTATTGCACTGCGTACCCTCGCACTGTTCCTTCTACCGCGCTGTGTACCTCCGTACCGTGCCTTCTACTGCGCTGCGTACCTCCGCACCTGCTTTGTGGATCGCCTATGAACCTCTGGCTGGAGCCAGATTATCAGTCCTCCAATGTATCTCAGAATGTCAAATTCACAGATCTGATCATGTGCCAAAGAGATCATGACTTATCAATAGATCTGCCTTTATGATTTACAGATTCAACCTTGATATAGATCTTGCTTTTCAAACCGATCACCCAAAATTTCAGATCTTAAGATATTCAAATTTCACAAGTGACTAGCCAAATGCTCTCCTTTCCTTTTTATAGGCAAGCCCTTACTAAAACCATGAAACAAAACCATAGAGAGCCAATACAAGGGACCCAAAAACCTGGGGCTCAATAATTTAGAATCAATACCACGGACCAAAACCATAGGATCAAGCACGTCGGACAAGATACCATGAATCAATCATAAAAATTCCCACGTGCACGTGCTTCTTTGCATTGGAGTGAGTGAATTTGAGGTCCACACCTTTTGAACGGAGTACCTGTGGGTATATCCGCACTTCTTGTCCAGGACACCTACGGGTCCACAGCTTTTCTTAGGCTCACCTGCAGGTATCTCATTTTCTATGATTTTGAGAGCTTGATCAGAGATTTATCACTTGAGAGAGTTGCCATCAAGTACAACACTTGTGCTATAGCGCCAAACCTGAATCATAATGCCAACAATAAAATTATTTAAATCCAATAAATTTGGACATATTACAGGAAACTGTAGATGTGAAATGAAGTGGAATCCTAAGTAGATTAGTAAAGAAGGAAAAATCACTAGGGTTTGGAGAAGAAAACATGATTAGAAATAAGCACAAATATAATCTGGGGGAGTAGTCCCACAAAAGAAATACATCCTTTTCAACTAATGCCAAATGGGAGAGATAAAGATAAGGAAAGTGAAGCATGGATACATGGGGAGAATGAGTGTTGACATTAATGACAAAAGGAGAGATTGTTGGAAGAATGTTCTAATTGATGTTAAAGGGTTTGGAGCTTACAATTGATGTAAGAGGGCCGGGAGACTGGTTGGGAGCCTACAATTCATGGTTGGAGCATATTGCATATTCAAGTTGACTCCTTTGAAAAGACGAGTATTAAAATCAATTTTATCAAAGGTCAAGTTGGCTATGGGCATGTCAAATCATTCTAAATCAGGTAGCCCCCCACACCACATCCAATATTTGTTAATATGATGATCACCCATTATGACATCACCTTAGCTAAGCAAGACAAGCTCTTGAGGCAGTCATAGGACTTGAAGAAAAACATATATGAGAGGAAAAGGATAGAGACTAAGAAAACAACTTTTGAGGTATTTTTTGGTTTATTGATTTGGATAGAACTCTAGAATATATTATGGTATATGTTGAAGGATGTAACAAAGTAATAAATCGAACCAAGACTAATAAAAGGTGAATTTTGTGGCCATGATGCTATATTTCTTATTGAAGACAATTTCTCAGTTCTAAGAATAAAATGACTTCTCTGTGATGTGCATTTTGATGAGAAGATGCCCAGGTTATAGGATGAACTTACCCCTTTGTTGCAGGCCGAAATCACTATTATTACAATTTCTTGACACCTAATCCTCTAGGATTGGGAAAAACATGTAAGTATGTAAATATAAAGTTAGAATAGGAAGATAATTGAGGACGTGAATCCCAAGGGTCACCATCCATTTGTATTTAATTACATTCATACTATTGAAATGGATAATTTAAGAGTTACTATCCATCCTAGTTTTTTTCCTACCCAAGATTTATCGAAGCATTTTTAGAACATGTTCTATAGGGAAACAGCCATAGAATAAGTCCTAAGGTCTTGGATTTTTGAGCATAAGGGATGAAGTAATTCATTTCAGTGGAAAGACTAACTATTTTGAGATAAGGAGGGTGTTGTTATGTGATAAAGTAGTCTGTTGAATAATGTAGGGATGTAAGAAGTAAAAGGAGTTTGAAGGACGTAATTAGGCCACACTCTAAGGGAATAATTGAAGGGGGATCAAGGTTTGATATAAGAACCAATCTTAGGAAGAGTTTAAGGAAAACCTATTGCAAAAAGTGCATACATAGTGGCAGCAATGGTCATGATAACCATATCGCTTCTGAGATTATATAAGGAATTAAGGTTTGGCCTTTTTGTTAAGTTACATTGCTATATATGAATGTTTAAAAATTTATAGTACAAAAATGTTAAATTTATATTCATTGTAAAATCCAAGAGCTTATGGTGTTCTAGATTGATTTTGAGGTTGTTAGAAGCTAGTCTTATGGCAAACCAAAGGCACACTGAATTATGTTTGTGAAAGAAACTTGAGGATGCAAATTCGCATCACTGCAAGTTCAACGATGATGGTGTGGTGAGACAATAATTGATGAGTAATAGTGGTTGAGTAAGAGGACAATGGAAAGATTGTATGATTTTTGAGATTGTTGAGTGTTGTTGTAATTAGGTCATTATCCTTGGTATGGGAGCCCAAAATTTATTGTTCTTATCTTAGGATTGTACGGGTGGTAGTTTAGTGCTAGGAAGGGAAGTTACAGCTTCCTCCAGGAGGTTGTCACCTCTTTCCAATAATAGCTGGTAAATAATTGGGGGTTATAGCTCCTTATAGTAGTGGCTAGTAAAAATGGAAATTGTAACTTCCTTCAAGATAAAAATAAAATTGTTAATATAAATTTTGTATTCCTTTGATGTGATATGATTGGTTAATTATTTGTGATAATAAATTGTAAGAAAAAGTGAAATATTGATTCACCTCACCCCCTCAGTATTTCCAGTTGAGAGTGTTAGAGTTGGTCTAGTCATCCCTCTGTCAGAGATCAAAACTCTTTCTGCATTTCATGTTTAGGTGTCCCATCTCGCTCGATCAGTTTCATTTCGTTAGGAGCATGCCATAAATCTGACAGAAGGGCTTTTTTCATTCATTCCCCTCATGCTTTGCACTGCTGGCTCAGGTTTGTCCATCAAAATCAAATCTTAAAGGTCATTTGCAGTCTTGTTGCAGTTTCTAGGTCATAATAGTCATTTTAGTCATTAGGTCTAGGGTTAGTCAAATTGGTCTTTGACAAAGTCTAATAAAGCCAGTAGGCTAGAGGGAGGTTCTTGATAAGTTGTTATTTCAAACGATTTTTATCATCATATAGATGGATTATGACTTTTCTTCAAAGCTTCGTTTTGAAGACAAGTCGACATTTTGTTATTTGTAATAATTTTAAAAAAAATTCAGTTCTTGAATTCTTCAAGCGCAGCCCTAGTTTCCTTTGCCAAATTCCATGATAACTATCCCTGCAAAAAATTGCCAAGAAATTCATCATTTCAACCAAAAATCAAGGAGGAAACAAAAAGTCAGAGTTCTATTAATTGTGAAAACTGTCAATTGCAAAAAATTACAAAAATGGGTTTTGGAGAACCAAAAATCAAATTGATGTCTTTATAAAGGTTTTTCCATGAAGATGAAAGTCATTCTGCATGCCAAGGATGGAGAAAAGCATTTCAAGGGGAATTTGGGTGAGCAGTGAGTGTTTTGGAGAGAATTGGTTTGCAGCTAGCCGGCGCAGCGCATATAACAAGTGGCGCAACGCACTGGAAGCGCATGGCGCACTGGGGATTTCCGACTAGTGTTAATTTGAATGAGCGCGGCACACAAAGAGAGTGCAGCACACTGGGCTCTTGGCGCAGCGCATATAGTCCAAATCCCATATTGCATGAAACTTCACCAAATTTCTCACTCCTTGCGTGAATTTGTCAGGTAGGGATGCTATTTTGACATTGCTTCAAATTTTGTGATAAGTGTTGGTGGTTTATGGGTGGTAGCGGTCAAAAAAAAAATCCAAACCCTCCCTCTAAAGTGCCTTCAAAGGAATTTTGCTATAGGTTCTTTAATCTTTGATTTGTCACCAAGGATTCTCCTTTTCCGCCATTTTTCCCTTGTTTCCTCATTTCCTACCCCCCCCCCCACTAAGCTGATCAATCCTACATTACACTTAAATCACGAAAACCCAAAACCCTAGCCCTTATAAAAATCTCCTCAACTCTATACAACTAATCCCAAACCCTAAACCTTATTCCCATATATAAAATCCCCCTCCTCTCCCTAATTAAATTTATTTCAATATTCCCTAATCCCCTACTTTTTTCCCCTTCCTAACATTCCCTGGTTGCATTTGTTTTTCCCCTTGGTGGCAAAATCACAACACAACAGTTTTTTACATCAAAAAGAGAAATCCAAGTACAGTTTATATACAACACCATCTTGTCTTCAAGTTATTTTGTCCAGTAGTCATGTTATCTGAGCATTCATCGGACTATGAGGTGGAAACCCAAAGTGACTCTCCCTTGGAAGAACAGGCACCCCAAAGGCCTCATAAAAGTGGCAGACATGTTAGGGAAGAACCGACCACCCTTACAGAATTGTAGGCCTGCCCTCTTGCTACGTAGTGCTTTCAGCATCAGTCATGCTATGAGTTTTGTCAAAAGGTGGCTAGTGTCCAATTTCATCATGAGTTGGCTCATCTTTTTGTGTTGCACTTGCACGGAGATCAGGCTATCTTAACTGGTGTCACCTTCACACTTACACCAGAATCTGTCTCATTAGCAACCGGTATACCGAATATTGGTGAACCATGGCATAAGAAACAGAAGATTGACCGGCAGCATTATGAGCCATACATTAAAACTAGTTTCTTGAGGCATCTCAAGAGAGTGTTGCCATTCCGATATCCGAAAGATGAATATGCTCCACTAATGAGATTGATCATGAAATATTTTAGCTATGAGGGACGTTTCTCTCGTCTTTATGCTTAGGGTTGCTCATGCATTTCACCAGGGTACGGATGATGAATATTCCGTATTTCATTTGCCCAAACATAGAGAGGATGACCACTTTTATACAGCATAAAACCCCTGAGCAGCAACTTAACAATGTCTATCATTTTGCTCTTATTAAGATTTTGGTGGTTCATCAGCTTGGATTAGGGCATCACGTGGGATGATTTCATCTCTCGTGACTTCTTCAGAGCTTCATGGGGAGTATTATAGGTTAAGCATGAGGGTGAACCTTCTCATCAGTATGAGCGCCATGAGACTGCTAGTGTGCCAGTTTTCATCACATATCAGAGAGGCACCAGACATTTGTTTGTAGCGGAAAAGCAAGTGTTATCTCCACTCGGGGTGGAAGGGGCCTCACTTCCTCCATCAGCATCACAGGTACAGGACAAAGGCAAGAGGCCAATGCAAGATGAAGGCCCTTCAGGTGAGCCATCAGGTGAACAAGAGACTGACTTCATTCTCCTTCATGATGATGATACAGATACAGGTCCACAAAGCGCCAAACTTAGAGAGATCATCCATGAGAAGCAATCAGAGATCGAAGCCTTATCCCTTGACTTAGAGAGGGCTAAGTGGACCATGAAATACTTGGATTGGAGGAACAAATAGCTTGAAGATCAGCAGGCAATCATGGAGCTACAAAACATTCGTGAGCATCGCCAAGCTGCACAAAGGAGAAGAGTTGAGCTTACGTCATTGGAGCAAGAGATTAAAGAGGATCGGGAGGCCAATCTCGAGAGAGTTAACATGCACCTAGAGAGGCTGTTGGACAAGGCCAACAAAGACCATGCATTGCTGAGACACATGGCTTTTCACTACATGGCACGAAACAAAGTGTGCAAGGCCCGAATCAAGAATTTGAAGGCGAAATTGAGGAAGGCAATCAAGAAGAAAAAGAGGCAAAGGAGCTTGAACGTCTTTAGATATTGGCGAAGCCTCTTTAGCCCAACATAACACTTTATAAGGAAGCTCCAGCCCAAATTTCAAGAAATTTGGCGCATTTTTTGTATTTTTGGAAATTTTTGTGCAAAAAACAGGGTTTTTCCCTGTGCGCCGCGCCACGTGGCACGCGCTTACGATTGGAAGCTCCAAATGCAAAAAAGTTTATAGTTTTGGATTTTCCAAGAAAAATCATGACAGTTGGTGCATGGCCAAGAATTTTGGGCAATTTTTGAGTCCTCAAGAGGTCAAAAGCACGCTAAAAATGACCTCTCTGCCCCTATTTTGACACACAGGAAGTAGTCTTGGGAGATTGAAATTTTGGAGGGGAGAATGGGCACCAAATTCAGAAATTCCACTTGGGTTGGAAAGTAGACAGTTAGGGATTTCCAGCAAGCACACTTGGGCTCAATTTTGACTTCAGAAAGTGTCAAAAAAGTAGCATCAAAGTGGTGCGATGCATACAGAAATTGGCGTGGCGCACAAAGATTTTTTGACCAATTTTCCACCTTCCAGCTCAACAATTTGGCGAGTTTGACTAGTTTTTCTTTGTGATGTAATTTTTGACTTATCTTGATGTAATTGAGTGAAAATGATGTAATTTTGACGCTTATTTACTTGTTCTAGAGGATTCATTCACCAAAGAGTGAAAATTTAATGAATGAATCAGTTTCCTACCTTATAGAGGCAAGTTGTTTTGATTGCCTAGATTTTAGTGCTTTGTTTAGAATTGGTTGAAATAGCTCCTAGAATAATGAGCTCGACCCCTAGAGGCAAGGGAATGGGTTGGGCTAGTATATATCATGTATTTTCTAAGTCATTTTCAAGGTTGGACTCTTGGGAAAATCTTGGCACTCTATTGTACATTCTATCTCTGCATTTTTTGCTAAGGAAGATCAGGGTTTTGTAGCACTGTTTGGGATCCATGTGGCTTTCTGTTTTGATGGTGTGCTTCTCTGAGTAATTGTAAGTTTACCTTGTGTTATTTGTATCATTTTCTTGATTCTTCTTCTGAATTTGAAACAAATGAGTGATTAAGGTGGTATCCATAACTGCTATGCTTTGCCTTTGAATTTGTTTAAATTTTCATGTTTTCGTCTGTTTAAGGAGAATTCATGAGACTCTCTTGCTCTCCTTAGCTCCTCATCTGTCTGATATATCCATCTCACTCACTCTAAAGTATCAAAATGACTGTCTTCCTTGCCCCAATCATAAATCTATAGAAACTGTGCCTCATCCCCAAGCCCAAATTTGTCTTTCCCATTTTTTCAAGAAAACCATAAAAAGCTCAAATCAAATCCTTTGCACTTAATACCTAGCCTAAAATCAGTTTCTAAATCAGTCATCTCTAGCCCCATTGAGTATCTTTCCCTGAGATTGACTCGGAGAGAGCCCTCTCCTGTCCTTGTAGGGCTAGCTACGAGGCTAAGCGTGGTTTGATGTGGACCTAGAACCTTGTCTTTTCAACCTGAGACAAATCTAGGCTCTAACATAGTGGCAACCATACTGTGGAAGAAAATGGTTTTCTTGTTGATGTGATTTGTTTTATAAGCTACAGACGGAGCCTGAAGTTATGCCAGGTAGCCTTTGAAACACTTTTTCTTTGCATTAGCGGAAGTAGATAAACGCTTCAATCAATCTCCGGTCTAGCTTGTAAATGTGACATCTAACTTGTTAATTGCCCTAGTACATGTATCAAGTTCATATCTAATTGTTGATGGTGGACAATGATCAAGCATAAGGGGGCTGAAACCATTCACCTGGCGACTTCATTCACTGAAAAATCAAGAGATCAATGCTTCATGGTGGCTCCACTGCAGGAAGATTAGTAGCTTTGAGCTTTTCAAGATGGATCGGCTTGCAAGAAGATACGCTCCCATGAGCTGAGATCACATTCCAGGCTTTCCAAATAAGATTTCGAAGGTCGATTGGTCAAGGAATTTTCCTACATTTAAAGATGATGGTAGGAAGGATGCTGCTTTACATCTGGTTAGATTTCACATGCATATTCGCAAATTGAAAGTTGATTTTCCCAAATATTTCTTGATGAAAATATTCCTAGCCACTCTGGAAGGTGAAGCCCAATCTTGGTATGAAAGTTTGTTACCTACTTGTATTTACTGTTTGAAAGATTTTAATACCATGTTCTTTGAAAGGTATAAAGAATCTTATCCATCATTAAATTTAGTTCAACACTGTTGCAAGCATGCTTACAGTTTTATTGAAATCCTTGAGAAATATTATGAAGATGATAATTTCATGGATGATGAGATCATGGAAGCCTTGTATGAAAATCCGTTTCAGCAGCACACAGAACTCTTAGAGGAAACTTTGCAACATGATCAAAATCAGCAGGTTGAAGATTTCCATATGGCTGAAAATGATGAAAGAAAAAGTTTTATTTCAGATCTAGTTGAAATCAAAGAGGATACGTAGGAAAATGATGTTCCAATCTCAGAAAAAGATGATGATAAATCATATCGAGAGATAGATTGTGATGAGGAAAAACATGTTGTTCCAGATCTCATAGAAGAGAATTGCGTTGTTGGAGATGCCTCAAAAGAAGAAGGTAGAGTTATAGACATAACTACCCTCATCTCATCAGAACATAGGTTTCATAACGGGGTAATCCAGTCAGTTCATGAAAAACAAGATGAAATCTTTGTTCCAGTAAGTGAAAAAGTTTCTTTGGATGAATCTATGGTAGCTGATAGAAATGACAGTGTTGGGTTTCACGAAACATCTAAAGTTTCTTTTCTTTTGATTGACGAATGTAATGAGAATCTGGCTATCATATCATATGAAGATGATCTAAAATATATTCAAACTGCCGAATTTCATACCATTCAGGATTCCCTTTCAACTTTTTCTTCATATGTCTCATGCTTTGAAATGTTCTTTGAAAAGGAAATCTACTCAACTTGTTCAAAAAATTTTGAGGACTAGGACCATACTTTTTCTGAAGTACATTATGAAGGAAGATCAAAATCAAATGAAAAAGACATCTTGTTTTCTCAGCAGGAGGTGGCAATGGAAAATCTTCATGTTTTTCAGGATCCAATGGCAAATCTTCATGTTTTTCAGGATCCAATGGCAGATCTGTTGCAGTCAGCAGTGAAGGTGATTATTGCAGTATTCAATGATGAAGGAGATTATGGCTGACTATATTTTTGGATGCCCAGTTACAAGTATCAATTATTGACCAGAAGACTTGATCAGGAGAATCAATCAAGAAGGCATCTTCTTGATTGGTTACATTGGCATTTTGATATAGTTTGATGATATATTGTCTTGCAAGAAACACAGGTGGTCATGTACTACCAGCAAGCTTTAAGTTTTAAGTTCAAGTCTTAGTATTTTGAGTTAGTTTGTTAGAGTCAAGTTTTTTTCAGTCATGTCAGTTTGCATTGAGTCAGTTTGAGTCAAGTTTCAGTCAATAAATTGAGTCATGTTGGTTTGTCGAAATAATGGACTCCATAGCCCAATGGACAGAGGCACTGTCTAGCTCTTTCAAAGATTTGTTGTTCTTGGCACCTCCAAGGATCTACCATACTCATTGGAGCCAATGTTAGAGTCAGTTTGGTCATCCCTCCGTCAGAGATCAAACTCTTTTTGCATTTCATGTTTAGGTGTCCCATCTCACTCAATCAGTTGCATTTCTTTAGGAGCATGCCATAAATCTGACAGAAGGGTTGTTGTCATTCATTCCCCTCATGCTTTGCACTATTGGCTCAGGTCTGTCCATCAAAATCATATCTTAAAGGTCATTTGCAATCCTATTGAAATTTCTAGGTCATAACAGTCATTTTAGTGACTAGGTCTAGGGTTAGTCAATTTGGTCTTTGACAAAGTCTAATAAAGCCAGCATGGCAGAGGGAGGTCCTTGATAAGTTTTTATTTCAAGAGATTTTTATCGTCATATAGATGGATTATGACTTTTCTTCAAAACTCTGTTTTGAAGACAAGTCGACATTTTGTTATTTGTAATAATTTTCAAAAAATTTCAGTTCTTGAATTCTTCAAGCACAACCCTGGTCTCCTTTGCCAAATTCCATGATAATTATCCCTGCAAAAAAATGCCAAGAAACTCATCATTTCAACTAAAAATCAAGGAGGAAACAAAAAGTCAGAGTTCTATTAATTGTGAAAAGTGTCAATTGCAAAACATTACAAAAATGGGTTTTGGAGAACCAAAACTCAAATTGATGTCTTTATAAAGGTTTTTCCATGAATATGAAAGTCATTCTGCATGCCGAGGTTAGAGAAAAGCATTTCAAGGCGAATTTGGGTGAGCAGTGCATGTTTTGGGGAGAACTGGTTTGTAACTAGTTGGTGCAACGCATATAATAGGTGATACAGCGCACTGGGCATTTCTGCCCAGTGTTAATTTGAATGAGCATGATGCACAGAGAGAGCATGGCACACTAGGCTCTTGGCGTGGCGCATATAGTCCAAAGCCTGATATTGCATGAAATTTCACCAAATTGCTCACTCCTTGTGTGAATTTGTTAGGTAGGGCTGCTATTTTGACATTGCTTCAAATTTTGTGATAAATGTTGGTGATTTATGGGTGGTAGCAGTGAAAACAAAAATCCAAACCCTCCCTCTAAAGTGCCTTCAAAGGAAATTTGCTGTAGGTTCTTTAATCTTTGATTTGTCACCAAGGATTCTCCTTTTCCCCATTTTTCCCCTTGTTTCCTCATTTCCTACCCCCCCCCCCCCCCCCCCATTAAGCCAATCAATCCTACATTACATTTATATCACAAAATCCCAAAACCCTAGCCCTTATAAAAATCTCCTCAACCCTATACAACTAATCCCAAACCCTAAACCTTATTCCCATATATAAAATCCCCCTCCTCTCCCTAATTAAATTTATTTCAATATTCCCTAATCCCCTACTTTTTTCCCCTTCCTAACCTTCTATGGTTGCATTTTTTTCCCCTTGGTGGCAGAATCACAACACAACAATTTTTTACATCAAAAAGAACAGTCCAAGTACAGTTTATATACAACACCATCTTCTCTTCAAGGTATTTTTTCCAGCAGTCATGGCATCTGAGCATTCATCGGACTATGAGGTGGAAACCCAAAGTGACTCTCCGTTGGAAGAACAGCACCCCAGAGGTATCATAAAAGTGACAGACATGTTAGGGAAGAACCGACCACCCTTACAGAATTACAAGCCTGCCCTCTTGCTATGCAGTGTTTTCAGCATCAGTCATGCTATGAGTTTTGTCAAAAGGTGGCTAGTGTCGAATTTCATCATGAGTTGGCTCATCTTTTTGTGTTGCACTTGCACGAATATCAGGCTATCTTGGTTGGTGTCACCTTCACACTTACACCAAAATATGTCTCATTAGCAACCGGTATACTGAATATTGGTGAACCATGGCACAAGCAACAAAAGATTGACCGGCAGCATTATGAGCCATACATTAAAACCAGTTCCTTGAGGCAGCTCAAGGGACTGTTCCCATTCCGGTATCTGAAAGATGAATATGCTCCACTAATGAGATTGATCATGAAATATTTCAGATGTGAGGGACATTTCTCTCGTCTTTACGCTTATCACATCAAGTTACTCATGCATTTCATGAGGGTACAGATGATGAAAATTCTGTATCTCATTTGCTCGAACATAGAGAGGATGACCACTTTTATACAACATAAAACCCCTCAGCAACAACTTAATAGTGTCTATCATTTTGCTCTTATTAAGATTTTGGTGGTTCATCAGCTTGGATTGCAGGGCATCACTTGGGTTGATTTCATCTCTCGTGACTTCTTTAGAGCTTCACGGGAGTATCAGAGGTTAAGCATGAGGGTGAACCTTCTCATCAGTATGAGCACCATGAGACTGCTAGTGTGCCGGTTTTCATCACATATCAGAGAGGCACCAGACATTTGTTTGCAGTGGCAAAGCGAGTGTTATCTCCACCCAGGGTGGAAGGGGCCTCACTTCCTCCATCAGCATCATAGGTATAGGACAAAGGCAAGAGGCCAATGCAGGATGAGAGGCCTTCGTGAGCCATCAGGTGAATGAGAGACCGACTTCATTCTCCTTCATGATGATGATACAAATACGGGTCCACAAAGCGCCAAACTTCGAGAGATCATCCAGGAGCAGCAATCAGAGATCAAAGCCTTATCCCTTGACTTGGAGAGGGCTAAGTGGACCATGAAATATTTAGAGTAGAGGAAAAAATAGCTTGGAGATCAGCAGGCAATCATGGAGCTACAAAACATTCGTGAGCATCACCAAGCTGCACAAAGGAGAAGAGTTGAGCTTACGTCATTGGAGCAAGAGATTAATTAGGATCGGGAGGCCAATCCCAATAGAGTTAGCATGCACCTAGACAGGCTATTTGACAAGGCTGAAAAACACCATGCACTGCTAAGACACATGGCATTTCACTACATGGCACGAAACAAAGTGTGCAAGGCTCGAATCAGGAATTTGAAGGCGAAATTGAGGAAGGCAATCAAGAAGCAAAAGAGGCAAAGGGAGCTTGATCGTCTTCAGATATTGGCCGAATCCTCTTTAGCCCAAAAACAAACTTGATAAGGAAGCTCCATCCCAAATTTCAAGAAATTTGGGGCATTTTTGGTATTTTTGGAAATTTTTGTGCAAAAAACAGGGTTTTTCTACGTTGATGATTGGAAGCTCCAAAAGCAAAAACGTTTATAGTTTTGTATTTTCCAAGAAAAATCATGACTGTTGGTGCATGGACAAGAAGTTTGGGCAATTTTTGAGCCCTTAAGAGGTCAAAAAAAACCCTAGACATGACCTCTATGCCCCTATTTTGACACAGAGGAAGGAGTCTTGGGAGATTGAAATTTTGTAGGGGAAAATGGGCACCAAATTAAGAAATTCCACTTGGGTTGGAAAGTAGACAGGAAAATATTTCCAACAAGCACACTTGGGCTCAATTTTGACTTCAGAAAGTTCCTCAAAAGCAGCATCAAAGTGGCACGATGCATACAGAAATTGGCGCAGCGCATAGAGGTTTTTTGACCAATTTTCCACCTTCCAGCTCAGAAATTCGGCCAGTTTGACTAGTTTTTCTTTGTGATGTAATTTTTGAATTATCTTGATGTAATTGGGTGAACATGATGTAATTTTGACACTTAGTTACTTGTTCTAGAGGATTCATTCACCAAAGAGTGAAAATTTAATGAATGAATTAGTTTCCTACCTTATAGAGGCAAGTTGTTTTGATTGCCTAGATTTTAGTGCTTTGTTTAGAATTGGTTGAAACCGCTCCTAAAATAATGAGCTCGGCCCCTAGAGGCAAGGGAATTGTTTGGGCTATTCTATATCATGTATTTTCGAAGTCATTGTCAGGGTTGGACTCTTGGGAAAAGCTTGGCACTCTATTGTACATTTTATCTCTGCATTTTTGGCTAAGGAAAGATCAGGGTTTTGTAGCACTGTTTGGGATCCATGTGGCTTTATGTTTTGATGGTGTGCTTCTCTGAGTAATTGTAAGTTTATCTTGTGTTATTTGTATCATTTTCTTGCTTCTTCTTCTTAATTTGAAACAAATGAGTGATTAAGGTGGAATCCATAACTGCTATTCTCTACCTTTGAATTTGTTTAAATTTTCATGTTTTCATCTGTTTAAGGAGAATTCATGAGACTCTCTAGATCTCCTTAGCTCCTCATCGATCTGATCTATCCATCTCACTCACTCTAAAGCATCAAAACAACTGCCTTCCTTGCCCCAATCGGAACTCTACAGAAACTGTGCCTCATCCCCAAACCCAAATTTGCCTTTCCCATTTTTTCAACAAAACCCTAAAAAATTCAAATCAAATCCTTTGCACTTAATACCTAGCCTAAAATCAATTGCTAAATCAGTCATCTCCAGCCCTATTGAGTATCTTTCGCTGAGATTTACTCGGAGAGAGCCCTCTCCTATCCTCGTAGGGCTAGCTATGAGGCTGAGCATGGTTTGATGTGGACCTAGAACCTTGTCTTTTCAGCTTGAGAAAAATCTAGGCTCTAATAGAGAGAAAGTATAAAAGGTGTATCTTGAAGCATCCATTTGATCAAGGTTATTATTCTAGCAACATTTAAAGCCCAAAAAGTACAACATGATAAACATTTCTCCATATTCTTCAAGGGATCTTCCCATATGTTAACTCTCATGAGGTTATGACAAGGGATGCCCCAACATATTTGGATGGAAGGGAGTTTCATCGAATGCCAATAATTATATATATTAATGTGGATGGTATGGGGGTGTTGAAGAAAAATATTTGGGGTTTGAAAAGATTGATGTCCATGCTTGATGCATTGGAAAAATATGACAGAAATAACTTAAATTTAGTGTCTTCCTTAATTGTTGGTTGAGCCATGAAATGAGTGTCATCAACAAACTTTGGATGTGTGGTCCCAAGGGAATCCCTCTTAATGAACCCTCTGATATAAAAATTTTAAGTGCTCTATCTAAAACTTCCACCATGAAGAGGAAGAGATAGGGGGAGATGGGATATCCATTTGCAAGATTTATGGAGGGATAAAATTTGCAAAGGGGGATAAATTAACCAAGATATTGAAAAAAAACATCATTAGTTGCATGAGCCATGGAATCCAGATTTTAGAAAAACCATAGGCTTTTTAGCATGTAGAAAATGAATTATTAGTTAATCCTGTCAAAATACTTTGACATAAAACGTTTAATGATCATACCCATATTTTTGAAGGTGGAGAAGGAGTGTATATGTTTGTGAGCTATAATAATACTATCAATGATTTTCCTTCCCTCTACATATACTTTTTGTTCTTGAGATATTACTTCCAGGGGGAGAGGATTCATTCTATTAGCTATGGAATTTGAAATTATTTTGTACGTTACATTGCAAAGCATAATGAGTTTGAAGTCTGCAGGGTTTTCAAAATGAAATTCCTTTCGAACTAGAATAATAAAGGTTGCATCTAAGGTCATATGTAATGAATATGATATCCTTTAATTTTTAATAAATTGCACCATTCCTTTGCCAATAATCTTTACGGATTCCTAAAAGAATTATGTAGTTAATCCATTTGGCACTAGGGATTTGTTTCTGGAGATCTCCATTACTTTTTCTTCCACCTCTTCTAGAGTCTCCTCTCTCATAACAGTATCATTCTATTCATCGTGATCATTTTTAGCTATATTCTCAATTCCTTTTTTGATTTCAGGTCTTCCATCCCTTACTAGTTCTACTAGAATATCACTAAAATATTGCTTGAGTTTTAAAGAAATTTTGTCATGGATCTCAATTTTTTGAATTTAAAAGTTCTTGATACTGAGTATTATGTTTTGTTGTTAGTGTTAAGCCATTGATATATGGAAAAGCTTGGTATTTTTTTCTCCCTCTTTTAACCATTGTACTCTTTCCTTTTTCTTCAAAATAATTTCCTCTTGTTTCAATCATTCTTCAAGTTAAATTTGAATGATGTATTTTTTTTTTTTCTAATTCCTCACTTCTTCCTTCTTGTTTGATTTCTTATTCAGTTCTCTCCATTTATTTTTCCATTTTTTTATTTTCTTCATGTATTATGTTGATGAATTCTATTATGTTCCTTTGATTTTGTTTTTTTCTTATTACATTTTAATTTATGATGAAATTGATACATGGAATTTCCTTCTATACCATCATTTTTCAATTTTTTTCACACAAGAGGGGTTTCTTATCCAAAAATCTTCAAAGAAAAAAGGTATGTTCCTCGGAGTGTTGAAGAAAATGTAACTAGGTTTCGTCTTCATAAAAGTAATTTTGATCTTTGTAATCTAAAGACAAATTATTATTATTTTTCTCATTTGAAACTAAGTCTCTTGCTCATTGCATAGGTCTAGCACATGTTGAAGTGTTGTAGGAATGTCAAAGATTCAATGTAATTATTAAAGACCCCTTGAGGGCAAGTTACACTATGTAAATATGTCGATGTAAAAATTTCAAGTAAAAGTGTTATGAAATTGAGTCAAGACAAAATACTCCAAGTAAGTCAAGCCTCCTCTTGTAAAGAATTAATTTCAGTCTAGAAATTCGGCTCCATGTAAAGCTCAATTCAACCCTCTAAGAAGGTCATGTCAGCTCAAAGAGGAAGGGACAAAATCACTATAAGAAGGACAACTCAGCCTCACTAAAAGGACACACATTCACTCTAGACGAAGAGGTGCAAAAAAGTGAGGAGAAGTCTCCTATACAATGAAAGAAAGGTCGAGTAGGATAACTACATTTTTGGGTAAGAAGGACTACTACATGTACCAAATTAGGGCACACTTCCACATCAACTAAGGACAAGACATCACAACCATAGAAGGAAGGTTCAATGGGGTCACAAAAGAAGTTATTCATCAAGCCAACACCAAAATAAGGTCTATTTTGGTAGGGCAAGATTGAAGGATTTCTTGTAGGTATGATTTATGTCACACTAGTAAAGAGAAAAAGTGCATTTTGCTCCTAAATGAAATTAGTGATCGCAACAATGATAAGGAGGTCAGTTAGACAAGAATAATTACATAAATAATCCCTTCTCATCATAGTAAAGAAGGCTCCACCTCAAACGAAGAGGAAAAAGAAGAGTGTCTCTCCTAAGGTATGCATCACTAGGGTTTCTATAGTAAAGCCATTAGTTGAGAAGGACAAAGAAGAAGGTCAAGTTGCATCAACAGGGATTGATCTCAGATCCAAGGGAAGGCTTGAGTTGTGCTTGGAGGATCTAATTTCAAGGGTATAGGGTTTGGAATTTGTCAATTGAAGCTTTAATAAGAGAAATTTTCAAAAGAGTTTTCCTGTTTAGGTGAGAGATGTTTTCTCCCTGGCTGAGAGCCAACATCTTATGTACTTGTCTTTTTTGTTTTGGTAACTATTTAATGAACTAACATAAGACATAATAATCATAATAATAGAATATTGTGCTAATAACAAAAAGTAAAAATTACCTCACAAATAGTTGTCATCGTTAGAGGAATCTTACCCTAACCTAAATGCCCTAGATTCCTCAACATGAAATCAAAGATAACGTACATATCAAGAAAGGGCATCTCAAGAACACACAAAATGTTGAAACATCAAATCAAGAAGCAAGGGAATCACAAATGGAAGCATCAAGAAGCAGGGATACAAGATCTATCAAATGAAATAAGAATCACTATCTTCTTTCCTATATCTATCAAGGAGATATATCATCATATCCCTCAAGGAATCTTGGGAACAATGTAATCATTGACAAGAATAAGGAATTCCATCTAAGGCATCTACAATAAGGTTCATCTAGGAAGAGTCTCCATCAAAGATCCATCATCTTCAAAGGAAGAAACCCTGATCAAGGCCCATCAATGAAGATCTATAGATCTACATATTGAGAAATTTTCATCACTAAGAAAGTCTCTCACGAGGCACTTGAAGAAAGTATCTTGAAGAATTATGAGATCCAAGACTACCAAAGAAGTTAAATCATCATTTATCAAGGAAGCTACAAGATCTCTTCATCACTAACTCTACAAAGTCAATACATTTATGTCCTCTTCTGAAAATATCAAAATATCATTTTGTAAGGAGAGCAATAAATTTCTCGGGATCGCAAATTTCCTTTCATGGAAAAAGAGGAATGATCTCATTCTCAAAGAGAATGATGTTATGGACTACATCGAAGGGACTATCACTGTCCTCATAAGGATCAAACTCAAGCCCTAGAAAATCAAAATAAGGATCAAATAAGGGCTCCAAAGATTCTAATAGAATCCATCAAGGACCCTCTCATCCCTTATGTATCCAAGCTAAAATCATCTAAGAAATCTATGATAAACTGGTGGAGTTATTCTCAGTTAGTACAAGATGGAGAAGTTATATCATTACGTAACGAATTATATTCAATGAAGATATCCAAGGAATAAGGAATAGCTTCGTATTTCATGAAAATCTCTGAGATGAGAGACCAGCTACAAGAACTAGGAGAAGTTATGTATGACAGAGAGATGCCTACTGTAGTGCTCAAAGCATTACCTGATGAATGGGGCAGTTTCACATCCAACATATATGCCAAGAAGGAAGCCACCCCATTGAATGAACTTTGGTTTCTATGCCAAATTGAAGAAACTCAACTCAAAGCCAAGGAAGATGTGGGATCAAAGGAGCAATATTTTTCTGCTATGGGCAAAAGAAAGGGAAAATTTGGCAAGTTTGGTCCATAGAGAAAGAGTAAAAGAGATATGTCCAAAGTCCAATGTTTTAGCTGCCAAAAATTTGGACACTATAAAATGGATTTTCCTAAGTTCAAGAAGGACAACAATAAAAGGAAACAAGAAGAAGCACACATCAAGCTAGAAGTAAAATAAGAAGAGAAGAAACAAAAGAAGGAAGACCCTTCGGATCTCTATTATGACTGAGATCAAATCGTTCACATAAGTTCTCTTTAAGGTTTTGGGTATCATAGGAATATGTAGCAGTAGGATAGAATGCATGATTTATGAGAATGGAATCTTCAGGAATATAGGAGCAATGTGGAGAAATGCCTCAGATAAAAATATTCAATATAGGAAGGATGTAGCCATTGAATGACCTCATCAATCCATAGAGGAACAATCGTGATTAGGAAGAATGATCTTAGAAGCCACTATCATCAACAGAAAGGAGCATTTACAGGATGAGGATTATAAAGATCCTCTAGTGGAATATTCAATAGAAGAATCATGACTTTTGAAAAGGCATGTGTCTCGATAAGAATTCTACTTTTGGGGATTCAAGAAAGAATGATATGTAGGTAGGGAATATGCAGCACAGAAAAGGAGATTGAGGTAATCTCAATCATGCAAGATACCAAAGGAAGCTGAAATGATCAATGAAAGAACTAAGATGAGGTATGTATGCATCTATGTTTTCATTTAATTCATGTCATAATTTGTTTTAATGAGCATGGGAAATTTCTTTGGTAGTATGGTCAAGCCAACGATAGGTCTCTTTCATTAAAAATATGCATGAAGGCATGGTTCACACACTAATAAAGGTCAACATGAGAAATGTGACCATATGAAGTATGAGGTGGTTGAAAAGAGAACCTATAAAGAAGCATATGAGATAAACAAATCATGGATAAAAGGACACCATGGACACTAGGAATCAACATCTGATAGATTTGTTGAGACATCCCCTAGAAGAAGGCGTGAAAATTCTGACAAAGGAAGAAAAAAATCAAAGGGCACTTAACACTTGGAAAGGCTTTGGAGATGTGAACATGTAGGATGTTGATAATTCAAGCCAATAAGATGTCATGATGGAGATCCATATCATAAGGTATTGTTTGATTTAATGTTATGTTTTGATTTCTTAAATAATATCTTGAAGGGTTTATGCAAGGCTACTCGAATAAGAGTTGTAAGTGCAAGTAAAACTAGCATTCATGTGGTGGATGGAAATTCCTAAAGGAAACTTGATGAGGAAGAATTAGCCATATGATGAAGGTTCCAAATATGTATCAAGAAGGCCACTTTCCATGAACAAAGGAATGACATGACAAACCAAGAAGGAAAGTGATGGATGACTAATTCCCTACAAGGAAGAAGCTCGACTGAATTTCACGACATCAAAGAAAGAAATTGGTCAAGAAGATGAGGGACCCACAAAAAGAAGTTTTTGTTGAAAAGAAAGTCCCTAATTAAGAGGGAGCTTGGGAAAGTCCCTGGTCAGAGGGAGCTTGGGTACATTCTTGTATGGGAATGGGAATATCTTCTCTAGTTGAGAGGGATATATAGACATATCATTCTTGTCCTCTCTTGGGAAGAAATAATGGAGGATTGGGTAATCATATGGCATATGATAATCTTTGAGGATGTCTAGGGCATCTAAGATAAGAGTAGGAAATAGGACTGATATTCTTTGAGCGCTGGGAACCCAAAACAAGAATAGTCCCAGAAGGTCATACTCATTGAACACCCAAGTGGGTATGTACCTTTAGAGACAATGATGGAGGTGTCTATAGTCATTGGTCTCACCAACATTGTGCTATGATCCAATGAGAGATAGAGCTGTCAGTAAAGGCCTCACTATGAAAAGAATGTTGGTTACTATAATGCTATAATAGATGGTTTTCCAATCTGATTTGTCCTAATGGAATTCTTCAGATTGAAAATTTCCAAACACCTTGTAATGATAAATGAATACCTCCCTAGCTAAGAGGGAGTGTTGAAGAAAGTGTAACTAGGTCTAGTCTTAATAAATGTCTTTGTACTTATAAAGGAAAAAATTGTTTATTTTTTCATTTGAAAATGAGTTTCTTTCTCATTGCACAGGTCTAGCACATGTTGAAGTGTTATAGGAAAGTCAAAGAGTTAATGTAATTATTGAAGACCCCTTGATGGAAAGTTACACTATGTAAATATGTCTATGTAAAAATTTCAAGTAAAAGTGTCATGAAATCGAGTTAAGACAAAATCCTCAAAGAGAGTCAAGCCTCCTCTTGTAAAGAATTCATTTTGGTCTAGCAGGTCGGCTCCATGTTAAGCTCAATTTGTCCCTCTAAGAAGGCCATGTCAGCTCAAATAGGAAGGGAAAAAATCACTATAATAAAGATAGCTCGACCTCATTATAAGGTCACACATCCACTCTAAATAGGAAGAGTTGGAAAAAAGTGAGGAGAAGAAGTCTCCTATACAACAAGGAGAGCAATAAATTGGTTGGGATCGCAAATTTCCATGCATGGAAAAGAGGAATGATGTCATTCTCAAAGAGAATGATGTTATGGACTACATTGAAGGGACTGTCAGTGTTCCTCCTAAGGATCAAACTCAAGCCCTAGAAAAGTAAAATAAGGATGAAATAAGGGCTCAAAATATTCTAATAGAATCCATCAAGGACCCTCTCATACCTTATATATCCATGCTAGAATCATTTAGAGAAATCTATGATAAACTCGTGGAGTTATTCTCAGTTAGTACAAGATGGAGAAGTTATATCATTATGTAATGAATTATATTCAATGAAGATATCCAAGGAATAAGGAATAGCTCTGTATTTCATGAAGGTCTCCTAGATGACAGACCAGCTACAAGAACTAGGAGAAGTTATGTCCGACAAAGAGATGCCTACTGTAGTTCTTAATGCATTACCCGAGGAATGGGGAAACTTCACATCCAATATATATGCCAAGAAGGAATCCACCCCATTAAATGACCTTTGGTTTCTATGCCAAATTGAAGAAACTCGACTAAAAGACAAGGAAGATGTGGGATCAAAGGAGCAAGCTCTTGCTGCTACGGCAAAAAGAAAGGGAAAATTTGGCAAGTTTGGTCCACAGAGAAAGAGGAGAAAAGATATGTCCAAAGTCCAATGTTTTAGCTGCCAAGAATTTGGACACTATAAAATGGATTTTCCAAAGTTCAAGAAGGACAACAATAAAAGGAAAAGAGAAGAAGCACACATCACCCAAGAAGTAAAAGAAGAAGAGAAGAAACAAAATAAGGAAGACCCTTCGTATCTCTATTATGATTGAGATCAAATCGTTCACATAAGTTCTCTTTAAGGTTTTGGGTATCATAGGAATATGCAGTAGTAGGATAGAATCCATGATTTATGAGAATGGAATCTTCAGGAATATAGGAGCATTGTGCAGAAATAGCTCAGATAAAAATATTCAATATAGGAAGAATGTAGCCATTGAATGACCTCATCAATGCATAAAGGAACAATCATGATTAGGAAGAATCATCTTAGAAAGCCACTATCATCAACAGAAAGGAGTATTTGTAGGATGAGGATTATAAAGATCCTCTAATGGAATCTCCAATAGAAGATTCATGACTTTTGAAAAGGCATGTGTCTCAATAAGAATTCCACTTTTAGGGATTCAAGAAATAATGATATGTAGGTAGGGAATATGCAGAAAAGTAAAGGAGATTGAGGTAATCTCAATCATGCAAGGTACCAAAGGAAGTTGAAATGATCAAGGAAATAACTAAGATGAGGTATGTATGCATCTATGTTTTCATTTAATTCATGTCATAATTTGTTTTAATGAGCATGGGAAATTTATTTGGTAGCATGGTTAAGCCAATGATAGATCTCTTTCATTAAAAATATGCATCAAGGCATGCTTCACACACTAATAAAGGTGAACATGAGAAATGTGCTCATATGAAGTATGAGGTGGTTGAAAAAGGAACCTATAAAGAAGCATATGAGATAAACAAATCATGGATAAAAGGACACCATGGACACTAGGAATCAACATGTGATAGATTTGTTAAGACATCCCCTTGAAGAAGGCATGAAAATTCTGAGAAAGGAAGAAAAAGATCAAAGGTCACTTGACACTTGGAAAGGCCTTGGAGATGTGAACATGTAGGATGCTGATAATTCAAGCCAAAAATATGTCATGATGGAGATCCATATTGTAAGGTATTGTTTGATTTAATTTTCTTTTTTGATTTCTTAAATAATATCTCGATGGGTTCATGAAAGGCTACTGGAACAAGAGTTGTATGTGCAAGTACAACTAGCATTCATGTGGTGGATGGAAATTCCTGAAAGAAACATGATGAGGAAGAAGTAGCCATATGAAAAAGGTTCCAAATATGTATCAGGAAGGCCACTTTCCATGAACAAAGGAATGACATGACAAAACAAGAAGGAACGTTATGGATGACTAATTCCCTACAAGGAAGAAGCTCGACTGAATTTCATGACATCAAGGATAGAAATTGATCAAGAAGATCAAGTAACCACAAAAATAAGTTTTCGATGAAAAGGAGAGTCGCTAATTAAGAGGGAGCTTGGGCAAGTCCCTAGTAAGAGGGAGCTTGGGTACATTCCTTTATAGGAATGGGAATATCTTCCCTAGTTGAGAGGGATATATAGACACATCATTCTTGTCATCTCTTGGGAAGAAATAATGGAGGATTGGGTAATAATATGGCATTTGATACTCTTTGAGGATGTGTAGGGCATCCAATGCAAGAGTAGGAAATAGGAGTGATATTCTTTGAGGGTTGGGAACCTAAGACAAGAATAGTCCCAGAAGATCATACTCAGTGAACACCCAAGTGGGTATGTACCTTTAGAGACAATGATGAAGGTGTCTATAGCCATTGGTCTCACCAACATTGTGCTTTGATCTAATGTGAGATAGAATTGTCAGTGGCCTCGTTGTCAAAACAATGTTGGTTACTATAATGCTATAATAGATGGATTTCCAATTTGATTTGTCTTATGTGAAGTCTTCAGATTGAAAATGTCCAAACACCTTGTGATGATTTATGAATGCCTCCCTATCTAAGAGGGAGTGTTGAAGAAAGTGTAACTAGGCCTAGTGTTAACAAATTCCTTTGTACTTGTAAAGGAAAATAATTATTATTTTTTTCATTTGAAAATGAGTTTCTTTCTCATTGCACAGGTCTAGCACATGTTGAAGTGTTATAGGAAAGTCAAAGAGTCAATGTAATTATTGAAGACCCCTTGATGGAAAGTTACACTATGTGAATATGTCTATATAAAATTTCAAGTAAAAGTGTCACGAAACTGCATCAGGAGAAAATCCTCAAAGAAAGTAAAACCTCCTCTTGTAAAGAATTAATTTTTGTCTAACAAGTCAGCTCCATGTTAAGCTCAATTTGGCCCTCTAAGAAGGCCATGTTAGCTCAAAGAAGAAGGGAAACAATCACTATAAGAGGGATAGATTGACCTCATTATAAGGTCACACATCCACTCTAAAATAGGAAGAGGTGGAAAAAAGTGAGGAGAAGAAGTCTACTATATAGTGAAAGGAAGGCCAAGTAGGATAACTCTGTTTTTGGGCAAGAAGGATTACTACACATGCCATATTAGGGCACACTTCCACAAAAACAATGGAGAAGACATCACAACCATAGAAAGAAGGTTTGGTGGGGTAAAAAAAAAGTTATTCATCAAACCAACACCAAAAGAAGGACTATTTTGATATACTAATATTGAAGGATTTCTTATGGTATGATTTATGTCACACGTGTGAAGAGAAGAAGTACATTATGTTGCTAAATGAAATCTATGATCACAACAATGATGAGGAGCTTGGTTAGACAAGAATAAGGACATAAATAAGGCCTCCTCAAGTAAAGAAGGCTCCACCTCAATTGAAGAGGGAAAAAGAAGAGTGTCTCTCCTAGGGTATGCATGACTAGGGTTTCTGCAGTAAATCCATCAATTGAGAAGGACAAAGAAGAAGATCAAGGTGCAACAAGAGGAATTGATCTTGAATCAAAGGGAAGGCTTGAATTTTTCTTGGAGTATCTACTTATCAAGGGTCTGGGGTTTGGAATTTTTAATTGAAACTTCAATAAGAGAAATTTGCAGAAGGATTTTCCTCATTAGGTGAGAGAGGTTTTTCCCTCGCTGAGAGCCAACATCTTGTGTTCTTGTCTCTTTTGTTTTGGTAATTTTTTGATGAAGTAAGAGAAAAAACACTAATAATAATGAGAGAATATTGTGCTAATAAGAAAAGGTAAAAGGTAGCTCAAAAATAGTTACCATCATCACAGGAATCTTAACCCAGCCTAAATGCCCTAGATTCCTCAACACAGAGTTCCTTTCATACTATGAAAAGTTTTATGGGCCAATGATCAGAATAATAATAGGAAAATGTTGGAGCTTTAAAAGTGGGTCCCAAAAGGAAGAGAGTTTTAGATAACAAAAATATATTAAGTTCTAATGGTACCAAGGAGGAAACTTCTCTCTTATTATTCTAGGTGAAGATACCATTATTGGATTTTCACTGCACTAGTTTCGAGTTTTGTAAGAAATCTACGAAGAGCTAGGTATCCTCATCTAATATTGTAATTTCCCTCCTTTTTCCCTGGAGGAATTTGATCATGCTGAAATCCACTATGATTAACTAATCATTATCCCCTATAATTTTTTCTACGCTTTGAAGATTCATGACAAAGGATTTTTTGTTTCCACGAGTAGAATTGGGCCATACACATTGGTTATGAGTCCAACTTTTTGAGGATATTGATATTGTGTGGTAAAAGACTCTAATATTGTAATTTTGTCAGGGTTCCATAGGATTTTTTATCTCTCTCGATGCTCCATGAGTATCATTTTCTATTGATTGATAATTTTTCGAGATGGACTTGGATACTTGTTTAAAGGATTCCATAGGACAATTGATTTCTCACAACATGAAAAGTCCAAGGTACTCACATTTAATTTTTCTTTGAAGGAGTCCTTGTTACGTTTTTCCATTAAGACTACTAATATTCTATGATATTTCTTTCATTGAGGATTTGAAGGGGGAGAAAGGGCGACCTCTATCATCAAGACCACTATACTAGTGTTAAATAAGAATTTCCCCATTTCATATATAAGTTATTTATTACTTTTTTTTTTCCGTTTTTTTAATCTTCCTTTCTTCCCTTGGAGTGTTCCTTATTTGTATTACTTTTAACTCCCAAAGATATAGATGAAGGTTTTGAAGAGTTACATGGTGCTTACTTGTGTGACCTTTTTCGAGTTTCGAGATAAGTTATGGTTATTAATTGGACCTGATATTCGAGTCTAGTGACTAGATCTTTTGATTTCCATTTCAGTGCCATCCTTTCAAAATCTCTTTATAGATATGCATCTTCTTTCTCTTTTCTATTTAGTTCATCCCGTTCCTCCTTTACCATTACCATTTCTTTTATCTTTACCTTTTCCCTTTAACTATCCCCATTTGTTTGCTTCATTCCCTGATATGATTTCTTGAGTATTATGTTCTCACTAGTTTTTTCACCTTTTTCCTCATTTTCTTGGGGGATATCTTCTTTTGTTGGCAATGCTAGGTAATGATGGCTCCTCTTATTAATTCTTTATTCTTGTTTGATACCTTTACAAACCCTTCATAGTCCTCCTATTACTCCACCTTTGAAGGAATTATGGTTTGGTTCAGAGTGCATTCCCCTCATAATTGGCCATATTCATGGAATTTCCTGCATCTCAAAGGTATTTTCTCATAGTTTATGACTTTCTCCCATATTTCATCTTTATAACTAATATTTATGTTTACTGAGAGGGATTTTATTATTTCTAAGTAGACACACAATATTTCCTATGATGTGCATTTTTTAAGCTTGATAATAGCTAATACCATAATGAAAGACCCAATGGCATTTCCAATATGCTCTAATATGTCATGATCCTAGAATTATTGTGTATAGGCATATCCACAATGGTGCCAAGTTATATTCCTATTTATTTGTGCTAAATATCTTAACCAAGGGTTTCATTTATAGTCTTATCAAGTTCAGAAGGTAAGACCCCCCTTGAAATATTCTATTATTTTCCTCTATATTATTGAAAATCACTATGGAGAAACCCTTTGAGCCCAATTTGAACTCAATGTCTCCTTTCAAGTGCTAGTATTTTACGATCCATCTTATGACTATTCTCTCTGAGGGCCATATGCCCAAAATCTTGCATATTGGTGAATAGTCCTTCATGTACTGTATTTTTCTCTCCAAATTTATCTGAAATGATTTCATAAAGTGAGGTTTTCCCATTTGAGGGAGGCATGTTCTTACATTCATTGGATGCTTACTTGTTGATTTTCCTACCCTATTTAACTTCCCACTTCCAACTATGGTTTGTGTGTTGTCAGGGGTTACATGTTGGTCCCATTGATGTTGGGATTGTTGAGTCTATGAGATGAATTCCTGGAGGTGAAATTACTAAAGGAGGGGTTATCTCCTCCTCCCCATGGGGAACCATGTAAAGTCAAGAGTTTAATGAAACAAATAAACCGTTTTTAGGAGGTGAAATTTTTTATTTTGGTTCTCTCCAACTTATTTTATCAAGAAACACATCGATAATAATTATAAATATTACTTTTGAAATATAATAACTTATTTTATTATTATAATATTTTATATTAGTATAAAATATTATAATATTTGTTTCTATTAAATATAAATATTATTGTAATTATTTTTTTATGATGACGATCATTAATGTCCTTTAATACCAAAATGCTTTATCATCTACAAGGTAATGTAATACTCATAATTCTTTAGTTTTGTTTCTAAGTTCAAAATATATTAAAAGAAGCCTTCCAAGATTACGATAGTTTCATTAGGTTAAAAGGTCAAGAAGGTGAGTAGTGTGACAAATATTTTGAAAGTTAGATTTGATGTTGGTATAATATGGACAACATAAGACAAAATGTTATTCATCTTCAACCCTCCTAGTGTCAAAAGGTTGATAGATTCTTTCAACCCACAATGTCTTGGGAATTGACCAACCTCTAATTTCACTAAAAAGATCATGAAAATTTGTTCTTATTTTAGTAATGTGTATTTTGTTATTTATACTAATCAAGACAAAGATAATTTTGTTTTATTATATAATTTATTAATGTTTATTTGTTATTATTCATTTCAATTTTAGTCATTACAATCTAAATTTAATATGAATGGGTCCTTTTAGAGAATTAAAAATAATTTGGAGCATACACGTTAAAATCCAAAAAGGATAGGGTATGTACACATCTATAAACCTTAGTAGCTAAATGGTTGTGTGGAAGGGGTTTATTGTCCCACACATGATAATTCATACAGACTTGATATCTCCTAGAATTGTGATCTTAAAATTAGATTATTATTATTATTATTACTAAATTTTAGGTATCAATATGCATAATTAGTATCAAATCTATTTTTAAAATAACCAAGATGTAAATAATTCCAAAAAATAGAAACATAGACTACTCATCGTTTATTTAATTATTATCAATTCTTTATATATTAGATTAGAAACTATGGGTGGTTCTAGCTTGTGATGCTTTCTCATGATATCTTACTCACAAAATAAAAATGAAAAAAAGTAACTTGGAGGATTTATTTTCGAAATGAATTTGAATATGGTATGAAAAAATTAAATGTAGCTAATTGAATTAGCTTCCCAAATATACATATTTTATTTATAGAAATTATGTATGCTTGTGAAATTTGAGTTTTCCAATTACTTTTATGTAGCTATTTGTAGATTTTTGTTTTTAGTGTTGGTGTTGGATTGCAGAATTGGAGAATAACAAAGAGTGTTCATCGTGTTATGATCAATGTTTTGAATATAAAACAATATTCACCATCAAGACCAATTTATGTTTTTTCTATGCAAAATATAATGCATATGTTCAGACTAATGTAGATTTTGAATACCTGAATGAAGGAACTGCATTCTTCTTGTGTAGGGATATTGTTTGAAAATATATAATGTTAATTCTTTTTTAATTATGAAAATAATTATACCATGGTTGATGCAAGCTAATTTTGGTCTCTCTCTCTCTCAATTGGATAGTAAAGGAAATTATAAGCTATTGACAATACTCTTGATTAGTGTGCACTTGAAAAGGGAAGACATCAATCAACATGTGTCCTTACAGCTTGATTGATTTAGAGGAAGAAAATTGCATGATGGAATGGAATAATATTATTTTAGCGGAGATGACGAGTTGTAAAATTACCACATTTTTGCACCATATTTTCCTTCGTTTTAATTACTTACATATATGCACGATTATGTATCAACCAATTTTAATGCTCATGTGAAAAAATTATTCTTAAAGTGTTTTCCATGGTATTTTTTAGTATTTCAATAAATTGCAATAGATATTGGGATGAATAAGTGTATCATCTATTTAATTTTGAATTATTTATCATGTGTGAACAATGTGTTATAGGAAAGGGTCAAAAATCTACGAGGTTAAAGAAATTAAAGTTACTGGAATAGAGCAATGGTAGATCCATGTATTGTAGATGTAGAAATCCATAGAGGAGGAGATCGAACACCACTAGTCATGCAACCATTTCGGGAAGATAATACAATAGATAAATTTCATAGTTATAATTATTGGAAGGCATATTTCTATGTCATCAAATGTGGATATCCATTTTTATAATATTTAAGGGCATTCCATGTATATACCATGGGAATAGGGAGTGCACTACTATTAATAATTTTGTTAAACATATTTTGAGCAACTTGTTGTAAACCATATTACTTATTTCAAAATTAACAATGGACTTGGAGTTAGCAGGAACCTTGGAAGTATTTATGAGTTTCATTCAATTGAGAATACGTTATCCTCAAGTGGATCTATATTGATATATCTTTTGTAATCACTTGAGAATATTATCAAGTGTATCTATATTTATAATTTTTTTAATGACTTGGGAATATCATATCCTCAAGTGGATCTATATTTAGATATTTGTTTCAAGAAAGCTCATTTATAAAAGGGATTTCCATCTCCATTCAAAAGGGAATGACTCCTAGAGCACATAGTCCCAACTATCATGGTATAGAATACAAATTTCATGAGATCTTGTTCCCATTGCAAATATATATTCTGTGGTGATGTGTGATTTGGTTTAAGTTATGTTGTTATTGTTCAATTCAATGCCTTATTTTGGAAGGAAGAGATCGCTCCATTAGAGTATATCATTATATAGTTTGGTAACATTTCATTATGTTTGTGTGTGTATGTGCATATTTATCTATTTTTTATTTTGTTTTTTCCAATGAATTTTTCAATTCATAGATTATTTTTACTAAATATTTTCCACAACAAAAGTAATGACTTATGGAAATTGGGAAGGCCCTAAGTCATGCAAGATGACTTCTTAGTAATGGTAGGGTTCTCATTAGCATGATCATTATTCAAATACATAGTCATTGACAAGACTGATTGTGATGTAAGGTAAGTTACTTTCTATGTAGAAGGATATTAGACAAACTAATGCCATTGAAGAACTTACAGCCTATACATACAATGCACAACATCTTACAAGTACATCAAATATGTTAGTTGAGAAGATAAATTCACAAGTGTTCTTATCCTAATGGAAAACATATAAAAACACTATCAACCACTACTTCCCCACCATATCTAATCACCTTTCACCTATTATAACCTCCTCGTCCTTTGTTTCTCTCATCTCACACCATAATTCCCATACCTCTCAGTCTCAAATATCTTTGAAATTTCTACCTTCTTCCCATTTTTCCTCCCATACCCATGTACATTCCCTCACTACATGTTTTTTTATAGGAATTGTGTATTCTTGTGAAATTTTATTTTTCCAATTAATGTTATGTAGCTATTTGTAGATTTTTGTTTATTTTTCCATTTTAATCTAAAACAATATTCATCATTGAGACCAATTTTGTGTTTTTTTATGTAAAATATAATGCATATGTTCAAACTAATGTAGATGTTAAATACCTAAATGAAGGAAACGAATTCTTCTTGTGTAGGGCTATTTTTTCAAAATATATGATCTTAATGTAGAAACTCCTTGTGGATTGATCTTCTTATGTATTTTTCTAAAACAAAATACTTGAATCTAATCTACTCATAAGTAGAGACAATTAATCAATTGAGAAATCACAAAGCATACAAGAGAAAGAATTCAATCAAAACATTCCATAATTTTTTCCTCGGGAAAGCCACAACTAAAAACCCCAATTTCCTTGTGTTGTTTTAATGGGAATTAGCCCCTATTAATTAGGGAAATTCCTCAATTGGAATTGTGTAATATATCATATGTCTTCCTCTGACTGCATGCACCACTCATACAATTTTGATGATTATATAACTGATAGTACAGTGCACTTGAACTCCAATGCAGTCACCACTCATACAATTTGGATGATTATATAACTGATAGTACAGTGCACTTGAACTCCAATCTCAACTGCATGCATGCATGAGTTAATTATAGTTGATTTATCAGTTAATTGATTGAACACATGAAGTTTCACCCCACTACTAGAACTCCTACTAGTTCCTCCATTAGTTGGAACTAGTTTAACTAACATTAACTTAGTTTTACGGAGTTAAACCATTACAACTCAAATTAAACTCAACCTAGGGCTCCAATGAAGTAGGCAACACTCTACAAGACTCAAGTTAAACCCTCAAAACTAAGTCAAATTAACTTAGTTAACTTTTACAAGTTGTCTTGTGATGTGGAATTACGATTTCTCACCCATCTCTCTCTGTCTTAGTTGGATAATAAAGGAAATTATAATGTATTGACAATACTCTTGATCAATTTGCATTGGAAAAGGGAAGACGCCAATCAACATGTGTTCTCTCTCTCTCTCTCTCTCTGAGTTGGATAATAAAGGAAATTATAAGGTATTGACAATACTCTTGATCAATGTGCATTGGAAAAGGGAAGACACCAATCAACATGTGTACTTATAGCTTGGTTTATTTAGAGGAAGAAATTTTCATGAGGGCATGCAAGAAATTTAGTTTGGTGGAGATGACGAGTTGTAAAATTACCATATTTTTGAACCATATATTCCATATTTTTAATTCCTTTCATACATCATGATTATGTATCAACCAATTTTAATGATCATGTTCAAAATTTATGATTAAAGTTTTTTTCATTGTATTTTTTAGTGTTTCAATAAATTGCAATAAATATTGTGGTGAATTAGTGTATCATGTATTTAATTTTGAAGTAATTTATCATATGTGAACAATTTTTTATAGGAAAGAGTACACAAGGTACGAGTTTGAAGACATTCAAGTTAGTGGAATAGAGTAATTGTAGATCCATGTATTGTAGATCTAGAAAACCATAAAGGAGGAGATCCAACACCACTTGTCATGTAGCCATTTGGGGAAGATAATACAATAGATAAATTTCATAGTTATAATTATTGGAATGCATATTTCTATGTCATCATATGTGGATATCCATTTGTATAATATTTAAGGACATTCCATGTATACACCATGGATATAGGGAGCACAACACTATTAATAATTTTGTTAAACATATTTTGAGCAACTTATTGTAAACCAAATTACTTATTTAAAAATTGACAACTCACTACGAGTTAGCATGAACCTTGAAATTATTTATGAGTTGTATTCAAATGAGAATATCCTATAATCAAGTAGATCTATATTTAGATAACTTTTGTAATCACTTGAATATTGTCAAGTGTGGCTATATTTAGATATTTCTTTCAAGCAAGCTCATTTATAAAAGGGAGTTCATCTCCATTCAAAAGGGAATGACTCCTAGAGCATATAGTCCCAACTATCAAGGTATAGAATAAAAATTGCATGAGCTCTTGTTCCCACTCCAACTATATATTTTGTGATGGGGTGTGATTAGGTTTGAGTTATGTTTCTATTGTTCAATTCAATGCCTTATCTTGGAAGGTAGAGATCACTCCGTTAGAGCATAGCATTATATAGTTTGTTAATATTTCATTTTTTGTTTTTGTGTGTATGTGGATATTTATCTGTGTTTTATTTTTACTTTTTGCAATGAATTTTTCAATTCATTGATTATTTTTACTAAATATTTTCCATAACAAGGGTTGTGACTTATGGAAATTGGGAAGTCCCCAAATCATAGAAAATTATTTCTTGGCAATGGTAGGGTTCCCATTAGCTTCATCATTATTAAAATGTATATTCATTGAAAAAAGTGATTGGGATGTAAGGTAAGTTCCTTTATATGTATAAGGATATTAGACAAAATATTGAAAATTAAGTATTTGTAGCCTATACATACAATGCACAACATATCACAAGTACATCAAAGACCTTAGTTGAGAAGCTAAATGCACAAGTGTTCTTTTCCTAATGGAAAACATATAGAAACACTGTCACCACCACTCCCCCTACCCTATCTAATCTCCTTTCACTTCTTACAATATCATCTTCCTTTGTTTCTCTTATCTAACACCATAATTCCATTTCCTCTAAGTCTCAAACTATCTTTAACTTTTCTCCCTCACAGCTCACCTCCTCTCCCAGCCCCTTAATGGTTTTTCCCACATTTCATACATGATCACCACTTTCTCAACTACCCATTTCATCATCCAATTCTTTTTCCCACATTTCATACATGATCACCACTTTCTCACCTACCCATTTCATCATCCAATTCACCTCTCTTGAAATAACCCCTCATACCCACCTACCCTTGTCTCACCTATCTAATCTTTAGTGAACATTAATTTCTGTGATTGGAAAGAAACAATATCTTTTTTTTTAATGTAATTGGAAGGAATATCTTTGTCTTTTCCTTATTGGAAATTGATGTAAACATGGAGAATGGAAATATCAATCAGTAATCATTTGAGTAAAGAGAATCCAATTGAAATGGTCATTGAAGTAAGAGAAAATGAGAGGATAAGTATTACAAAACATAGGCTTTCAAGAGAGGTCAATCTAACTTTTATCACAATGGGTATCAGTATGGTTTCTTCCCCATCACAAGCTAATATTAAGACATTGGTAGAGAGAAATATAATTCTAACCTTTAGTGAAGATATAACTATTGTTTTGGGGTGGGATACGGATTAGGTCACGAGGCGCTCTGCAACTCGACTTAGGGTTTCAGCAGATACCTGCTATCACAGGCCCTCCTGACAACGATCATCCTTTGCAGAACACGGAAGAGCATTAGGTTCCAATCCATGGGTTTTGGCTGACGGAAATCATGAACCCCCCTCAAGGGGAAGGAGGGGTGCCTCCTCCAACAAACGACAACCAGAAGAGCCGGATCGAGGACTCAGACAGTGAAAAAGGGCACAATGACGGAAACGCTGCCAGCAGCCAGCAGGCACATACTGAACAAGCACAGAAAGATAAGCCTAAAGTCAGTTCTTCCACATGCAAGCCAGTTTCCACGCATAGGCCAAAAGTAGAGTTACCCAGCCATCGCATCAATGCCAGAATACAGTATATGAGAGATCATGCCCTCATTGGCAAATTCATTGGAATATGGCCAAATGAGAAAGCGTTGAGAGCCTGGATTAATGTCAAATGGCATCCAAAAGGACACATAACCTTGCATCTAGGGCCTAAAGGGTTTTTTACTGCAGTCTTCAACTGCCTGGAAGACAGAAACAGAGTTTTAGATGGAGGGCCTTACTTCTTTAACTCTGCGGGACTGTTTCTCAAAGAATGGATCGAACGTTTTAATCCAGATAAGGAAGACCTAAGTTGCGCACCGGTGTGGATCAGGCTGTATTCTCTGCCATTGGAATACTGGGAAGAGGAATCTCTCAAGGCGATTGGTAATGTTCTGGGCGAGTTCGTCAAGGTAGCAGAGGAAACAAAGACGCATAGATACACCTCATACGCCCGGATCTGTGTCTACATGGACCTTAAACAAGCTCTGCCTGATACGGTAAGTCTTTTTCATGAAGATGTTGAATGGATACAGTTGATTGATTATGAGCATGTACCCTTTAGGTGCAGGAAATGTCATGATTTAGGACACCTCTATAGAGACTGCCCACTGAATAGTAAGCCCTCATTTCAAATGGACCCGGAAAATCCAACGCCGGATGGTTTCACTAAAGTGCTGAATCACAGAAGAGGAAATAAAAAAACAGCAGTCTCTACAAAGATTCCTCCAGCTGACGAATCAAAACCCTCGACAAGAAATAGCTTTGCAGCCTTAGCCAGTGAAGACATGCAGGATCCAGATAACACACCTTCCAAGGAAAAAGAAACTAGTCAGGAAAAGATTGAAGGATCTCAATCGAAAACAGGGGAAAAGGTAGCAGAACAATTGGATAATCATCTTAAAACTGCTTCAAAAACCTGGAGCTTCCTTGGAATGGATATAGATGGTACCAATCCCAATATAGAAGACGAGAAGGAAAGCAATGGAAACTTTCAAGAACCTCAGATCATGGAGGAGGATACGGAATCCATAGATATTGGCGAGTTGGATATTCTAGGCTTAGAACAGGCCTGTAAAACGGGAAACTTCGACAAAATACCCGATCGACAAGTGGATAATCTAGTGGTAGTACTCAATAAAGCCCAAAAAAAATACTCACTAGGGGTTCAAATTGGTAGCCAATGGGATGGCAAATTCATCACCAAAGATAGTAAAAAACGGGGAAGGAAGACCACTCTGGAGAGAACCATCAAGATAGGAGAAGTGTTGGTAGAATCAGGCCGATATGCCAAGTTAACCAAGTACTTTAATGCCAACCCCAACCTTCTCAAATAAGTTGATCTCATGGAATATTAGGGGGCTCAATAGCCCAAGGAAAGGAAAATTACTAAAAAACATGCTCATGGAGGAAAAACCTACCATTCTCTTTCTGCAAGAAACAAAATGTAATTCGACAGTCTTGGAAAAAATAGCAGCAAAGGCCTAGCCACGAGGGTTAGTAACAGCTGTTGATGCACAGGGTGCGTCAGGAGGACTTGCAGTGCTCTGGGATGCACGAGTGATTCAACTGAACAACATACATGCAAATAAAAATTTCATTCAAGCTAAATTTCACATAATTGGCACCAATATCTATGGCCATATAACAAATGTGTATTTCCCTCAAGAAACCCAGCACAAAGTTGAAATTCTGGATACCTTGACGCAGCTGAACACAGAGAGGATGCACCCGTTATGGATATCCGGAGGTGACTACAATATGATAGCAACAATGGAAGAAAAAAAGGGAGGCAGATGCAGAATCAATAGAGATGGATCCATATTAAAAGACTTCATTCATAACAACTGGATGATTAATCTCCCTTCAAATAACGGCCTATTCACTTGGAACAACAAGAGGGCAGAACCCATGCAAATAGCCTCTTGTCTTGATAGATTTCTGATATCAGATAATGCAGTTCATCTAGGAGGAGAATTCATTGCCTCTATCCTTCCAGTCTCAAGCTCTGATCATTGGCCAATAGCCCTCCATTGGAATCGACCTGGTTGCAGTATTAGGCGCCCCTTCCGGTTTGAGGCTTTTTGGTTATCTCATCCTGAATTTAATGAATTTGTCAAAGCATCTTGGTTAAAATTCAATCCTACGGATGGCACTAAAATGTCTATATTCCAACGGAAGCTGAAATATCTCAAAGGGGAAATTAAACGCTGGAATCAATCCATCTTTGGCAACATATTCAAAGCTCAGGAAACCCTCAATCACGAAATGAAAATCATTCAGCAAAGGATGATCACAGAAGGACGCTCTGAAGAGCTAGCCAAGAAAGAGCAGTACATAGAAAATCAAATCCTTGAAAGAGCTTTACAGGAGGAAACTCTCTGGAGGCAAAAATCAAGAGTTAGGTGGCTGAAGGATGGTGAAAAGAATACGAAATTCTTTCACAAAACTACGGTGCAAAGAAGAATGAACAATCAAATTTCCCATATCAAAAATGAACAAGGAAGTAAAATTGAAACCCATGAAGGCATTGAACAGGAATTCCTCAATTACTTCAAAAAGGTGAATCAAGAACCTAACATAGATCGAACAGAGGCCATTGATAAAGTCATTAGACATATTCCCAAATTAATCACTGAGGATCATAATCTTCTCCTTCTCAAGCCCACAAGCCTTCAAGAGGTTGAGACTGTTGTGCATCAGCTAAAAGCAGGGAAAGCGTCGGGACCAGATGGATTCACCTCAAACTTTTTTCATCATTTCTGGGATTTAGTAAAATGGGAAGTCTGGCAGGTCGTGGAAGAATCGCGTACTTTAAGATGGATGTATCCAGGTCTGAATGCAACATTTATTGCATTAATCCCCAAAGCAGAGGAATCCAATACTCCGGACAAATACAGACCGATTGCTTTGTGCAACATCATATACAAAATTGTCTCCAAGGTTATAGCTTCCAGATTGAAGCCTTTGCTTCCCCTTATTATCTCTCCAGAACAATCTGGATATGTAGAAGGACGACAGATCACGGATGGAATTATTTTAACTCATGAAATAATCCACTCTCTCAAGCATTCAAAAAAACCAGGTATGTTACTCAAAATTGACTTATCTAAGGCTTTTGATAGTATAAGTTGGACCTATATGCAAAAAATCCTTAATGCCTTTGGTTTCGCCCCTTCCTGGGTCAGATGGGTCAGTAATCTTTTATCCTCCTTGTTCTTCTCTATTCTCATAAATGGCATACCGTCGCCCACATTCCGTCCCTCTAGGGGTATCAGAGAGGGAGACCCGCTCTCGCCCTTTCTGTTTGTCATCTTAGCTGAAGGTCTAGGACGTAGCATCAAATCTGCTCTCCTCTCTCAAAGCCTCAAAGGTCTCGCTTTCCACCATGCTCCCTCCTTTTCTCACCAGCAATTCGTGGATGATAATATGCTTTTCGGTCATCCATCTGTTCAAGAAGCTCGTTCCTTCAAATCCATTCTTTCAAACTTCTCTGATGCTTCAGGAGCCCTCCTTAACAAAGCTATGTCTCAGATATTCTTCTTCAATACTCCTCCCCCCACCAAAAGAGTCATTGCCCGCATTCTAGGCTTCACCATTGCTTCCCTTCCTTCCAAGTATCTGGGCGCTCCCTTAATTGCCTCTGCTCTCAAGCATTCCTCTTGGAAAGACCTTTTAGAAAAACTTGAAGCCAGACTGTTCCTATGGACCCACAGAGCTCTTAATATGGCCAGTAGGTTGGTGCTCATTAAAGCTGTTCTTCATTCCATGCCTCTTTACCTTTTTTCTATTCTAGCTGCACCTAAGTGGGTTCTCAAAGCAATAAAGCAGCTTCAGCGCAATTTCTTATGGGGAAATTCAGGTCCAAATCGAAAGTGGGCTCTGGTCAAATGGGAGAATGTCTGTCTCCCAAAGAAAGTTGGAGGCATTGGGCTAAGAGACCCAGAACACAGCAATATGGTAATGGGGGCCAAGATTTGGTGGAGATGGCTCTCAAATCCCAGCACTCCTTGGGCCTCCCTATGGACAGCGAAATATGCGAGCAATACACCCATAGAGGATAGAATTAGAATGTCAGAAGTAAGTAAAGGTTCAGTCATCTGGAACTCAGCCATTCAACATCAAAATCTAATACAAAAGCATAGCTTCTGGGATGTGAAGGACGGCAACACAGCACGATTTTGGGAAGACTCATGGCAGCAGCTTCCAAATCTTAGAGACACTCTCCCTGACCTTCCAGAACAAGATATAAATCAGTATGATAAGGTGAGTCAATTTTGGGACTCACTCTCTACACAAGAATACAAAAAATGGAAAGAAGCTAGTCATATAATACTGCACAACACGGAGCAAACTCAACTTTCTCTTTCCTCAGAACTTCAAAAATGAAAAATCCTATCATCGGCAGGAAGGGACATTCTCAGGTAGGGATAGGAGGAGAAGGGGACCTTTACCACCAGAGAAGCATACAAAATCATTATCAAAGACAGGATAATCAGAGATAATTTATGGGATAAGATCTGGAATTCATCTATCTGGCCGAAGGTGTCTACTTTTCTGTGGCTTCTGTCTCATAACAGGATTCTCACATGGGACAACCTCAGGAAAAGGAATTTCTCTGGGCCCTCCATATGTCCTAACTGCAAACAGGAAGAGGAATCAACATTACATCTAATGCAAACCTGTCAGCTAGGAAGGAAATTGTGGGAAAAGGTTACATTCCGCTGTCAAAAGGAAGGCAGAGTACATGGGGACATTAAAGGCACTCTTCGCACTTGGAGCCAAGAGCCATATCAAAGCAAACTTTTAAACACACTATGGCAGCTTATTCCAGGGTTACTAATGTGGAATATATGGAAGGAGAGAAACAGAAGAATCTTTAAAGATCAATCACTGTCGATTGAGCAGATATGGACTGGATTGCACCAAAATATTAAAGAAACCTTGTCTATTAAAGCCTGGTCCCAAGAAGACTTCCCATCAATCCCGCAAGAACAAACTATCTGGGACAACTGGAAGATTCACTTAGATCATCCGCTCTCTTCCATTAACAATTCCTCAAGGTATCATAATCCTCCAGCAATATGGACTCCACCGCCAATCAATGTGTTTCAACTCAACTTTGACGGAGCTTCGAGGGGTAATCCTGGGAAAACAGGATTTGGCAGAGCCATCAGAAATCATCAGGGCACTCCCCTTCTAACTTTTTTTGGCTCAAAAGGTTGGAACACCAACAATGCAGTGGAATTGGAAGGATTATGGAGAGGGCTTAATCTTGCGCAAGAAAGAGGTTTCTTTCCTCTAATAGTTGAAGGGGACTCCCAAATTATCATCGATATGGCCTCAAAACTTATGCAAGGATCCCCCATTCACAAAGTCAGCAGCAGCTGGAGAATGGCTCCAAGACTTGAGCTTCTAAACCAATGGCTTTCTCATCACCAAGCAATCTCCTTCAAACACATCAGACGGGAAGGAAACAAGCTGGCGGACTTTCTTGCTAATTTAGGAGTGGACACCGGAATGGAATTCTTCGAAGGCCCTCTCTCCAGCATAGCATCAGAGAACCAACTCTCCAACTTCCATACCATTGTAAAAAATGACATGCATTCGAAGGAAGATACACACCCGGATGCGGGTTTAATAACTGCATGTTAATTGCAATGCATGCAACAAAGGCAGTTGTCCACACACTTGGACGGATCCGGTAGTTTACGGTATGTGATATAAAGGCTCTGGTCATAGCAATTATGGTTCATTCGGCTCGAGATCTTCAGGCAAGGGATTTAATCATGGCGTGCTTTAATCACGGCTCATTCGATACGAGTTTTTCAGGCATTGGTAATCTGGTTTTCCTCTGTTCGTTAAACCTTCAGCACCCCTGCGCAGCTCAGGGTATATGGAAGCCCCTTTGGCTTCTTAACCGGTCTCATTTTGCCTGTGTCTGGTCTATTGATTTGGTCTTCTCCGCCAGTGTCTGGTTTATTGCTTTGATCTTCTCCGCCTATGTCTGGTTTATCGATTTGGTCTTCTCAGCCAGTGTTTGGTCCACTCATTGGGTTCATTCTGCCTGTGCCTGGTTTCTTAACCTGGTCTACTCCATCTGTGGCGAGTCTAGCAATTGGGTTTATCACGCAGGTGTCTGGTCCTTTAATTGGGTCCATTCAGTCTGTGTCTGGTCACCTTACTCCCAACTTCGGTCTCCCTGCTCACCCAAGCTGCCTGTGCACCCTGTAATGGCACGTCGACGTGGCATCCCCTGGCATGGAAGTAATTCAGGTTCTCATGGAGGTTCTCGGGGTCGTGGTGGCTCTGCCCCTCAATGCATCCCTCGGCCTCCCCATCCTCTCTGCCCTCTGATCATTCTCGGCCCTCTCTGAATAGCTCCTTTCAAACTACCCGGTTCAAGTTCAGAAGCAGGCTCATTAAGACTCTAATCTCAGCCACTATTACTGTTATCTTCTCGGAGGAGGAAGATGAGCTTACAAGCTCAGATGAAACCTCCAGGGCTCAGTCTCAGTCTCAGAACTCAAGTGACTTTCAGGGTGACATGGCTGGAGTTGTCCTCAATGAAACTTCCATGCAGCACGAGGAGGGCCTTCAGGAAGACCCTCAACCCCAGCCAACTTTACCACAAAAGAAAATTCTTGCTTGTGAACCAGTGCGCCTCTCTGGAAGCGTTCTGAATCTTTTTCTTCCTCAAGAAGGTAGTATGATGGAAGCTGAAGACAATGTAATGGTGACCTGGATTGGCTCCCCCAACCAGGCAAACGTGGATGCGACAGGATCTCCTCCGCAGGTTTAAAGACTTCTGGCTCTACTGTCATGACATGTTATGAAACCAGCTCAAGAAAAGAAAGAAAAGATAGATCAACGCCTTAGAATTCAGCCTCTTTGAGGGGGCAACCTCCTTTACATTACATGAATGAACAATTCTTGGATGATACAAATGACAAAACCTCCTTTCTATATATAGGAGTCTAGGGAGTCACAATATAATCCAGCCGACCTAACAATAATAATATAAAGCCACAAAAATAACAATAGAGGGATTCTATGGGGCACAGAAATAACAATATGGGGGTAATAGGGGCACAACAATATAAATAAGGGGTATAACTACAATAGTAATGGGGTAATCACTAGTATTATAGGGACCCAACATGACAGCTATCCCTTTTCTGATTTCTAGTACTCGTGTGAAGTTCCCATGGCTCATTATGTGCATGTCTCCAGCTTCTTTTGTTATCAGCATGAAATACTACAGTCTTCAGGTCAAAAGTTTGGTTTTGAATCTTTTTGTAATAGCAAGTTTTAAAGGATAGCATTTTTGTAAGCGATCAGCTACCTCTGAAGGTTTGATCACCCATAGAACAGTTTAGTTTTTGGTCTCTCAAGCTCACTACAATTCTCGCTTCTACAACTCTCATTTTTGTAAAAGGAATGCAGCTTGCTACCTGCAATAGTCTTTTTGGCGAAGGGCAGGCTACGGCCCCCTCAGAGGTTTAATCCTCTCTGTAAATATTTTTCTTTTTATCTTTTTAATAGAATAGTCTTTATCCAAAAAAAAAAAAGATATAACTATTGTTTCATCAAAAGAAGTTGTTGAGGCTAATTTACTATGAATAGATTTACAAAGGCAAGGAGTGCACAACCTTCTACTGAAGAAATTCATATGTTTTAGCATCTAGTTGACAATTAAACATTGCAAAAAGTACCCATAAGCATGTACATTATCCTTAAAAAATTCAATAGTAATTTATTGAAGAGGTAACAATTCCATTGTTTGTTGCTCCACAGTAAAGAGATCAAGAGTGCTAAAATATAAGTCCAACCTCTCTATCCATACTAATCTTAGAATTCTTGCATGAATTTCACAAAATTAGTAAGAAAACTCATTCTTACGAATGTAGTATAGCCTAAACATTTACTACCACAATTAATTGTTGGCAATATCATAAGAACATATTTTTTTAAAAACAAGAATCTTATGTAATAAATTATAATCACAAAACCCTTTGAAAATATTCTATTAGATGGGATAAACTTGATAAAAGTGATAAAATACATTTATGGGCCTTAATTTGTAGGCCAACTTATTTATACATGAACTTAATTTGGGTAGATAATGGACTAAAACAAAATTCTTGGCATCAAAATGCTAGGACTTCCTTTAACCAAAAAGATGTGTTGAAATTGAACCAGGGTTCCAGAGACATTTCCACCCACACTAAAAACTTTATTGACATGAAACAAATATAATTTTATGGAATATGGAATGATTATAGTGAACTTAATTGAGAATAAATATAATTCAATAAATTCAATTCTCGGTGGGTTCAAATAAGAAAAATATGTAATGCATGTTGTACATACAACGTTGAATATTGTGATTATTTGGACACGCAATTTCATGCATTTTATAGGATTATTGTAAAGGAATGGTTACTTATACTACTACCAATGTCATCTACAAACTCCATTCATAGCATGATAGATACAAGGCCAATATCTCCATTCATAGCATGATAGATACAAGGCCAAAATATTGTGTCTTATTACAAAAAATGTCTTACATGGGACATTCCCCAAGTGTGGTGGAATAACATTATTGAGGAAGTGCATGCATTTAAGTGCTAATTAATAATTTAGGAAAAGAGGTTTTTTTACAAAGCTTCAAATATGTCATGTATTATATGACATGAGATAATTAAAGAATAAAAATACAATGAGTGATTTCCCAAGTTAATAATGAGTACTTAAGTCATATTTTTTTTAGACTACACTTTGAAACTTGATGTATTTGATTGTTGTAAGAGTAAAATTATAGATATTTTTATTTTCCAACTAGGTTAAGTCTATGATCATGGAAAATTTATTGGAAGAGACATAGCAATATGTTCAACATGACCATATGGCTCAATAGTAAGTTGAACATTTTAGAACATGTAAATACAAATTTCACATGGGCACTCTCTTATCAATTATTGATTTTGCTAATAAATGCACTTACATCTAGAAAATGACATTTAGATCTAATAGTTTCACTCAAATCAAGTTAGGATAATAGTCCATATTACATATAGGCATGGAACAAAAAGTAGCTAAGAAAAAGAGTTGGGTTGAAGGAGTGTCACTTTTACAAAAGTGACAATAGGTGTCATGAATTAGCTTACACTTAACATTGCTTTCAGTTGTTATGCAAACACATGAACAATGATAATATATAGAAGGATCATAATTGGATTTGGTTATTATATGGTTTTCTATTTCATTCCAAAATGCTTGTGCATTTCAATGGTTTTATATGCTGCATAAAAAATAAAAGGTGCCACAAATTTGGAGCTATTTCAAGAGTAAGCATGAAAGAGGGGAGAATGGAAAAATATATGTGTGCATATAAGATATGTTACTTAGGCAAGAAATAAAAATCACAACTAATTCACTCATGTCAAGCACAAAATATATTATTAAATGGTTTCCTTCATTAATGTTAAAAAGGGGAAAATATCAATCAACAAGCAAATGACACATACGTAAATGACGCATACATAGAAATTTTTGGGAGGTGGTCAATATAGATTAATTAAATATAAATAAATGAAAATGTATGTATAGAAATCATATATTTAAATTAATTTAAACATCTATAATTTCATATGTTGCAAGCCCTCATGATTCCCTACAACGAGGAACTTTGTCATTCTAAGAGTGTCCATCTTGTCCATCTTGTTACAATAGATGTTTTGAATCTAAAACAATATTCATCATCAGGACCAATTTGTTTTTTTTCTATGTAAAATATAATGCATATGTTCAGACTATTATAGATGTTAAATACCTAAACCAAGGAAATAAGTTCTTCTTTTGTAGGGCTATTTTTTCAAAATATATGATGTTAATTCTTGTTTAATTATGAAAATAATTATATCATGGTTGGTGCAAGCTAATGATGGTCTCTCTCTCAATTGGATAGAAAAGGAAATTATAACCATAGTGCTCTAGAAGTCCTAAGTTTTAACTAGTGCCCCATAATAAATATTCCTTACTTAGGATGGTGCCCCACAATATCCATATTGTTACAATATTTTTTTGAATCTAAAACAATATTCATCATCTATACTAATTTGTGTTTTTTCTATACAAAATATAATGCATATGTTTAGAATAATGTAGATGTTAAATACCTAAATGAAGGAAATGCATTCTTATTGTGTAGGGCTATTTTTTCAAAATATATGATGTTAATTCTGGTTTAATTATGAAAATAATTATATCATGGTTGGTGTAAGCTAATAATGGCATCTCTCTCTCAATTGGATAGTAAAGGAAATTATAAGGCATTGACAATACTCTTGATCAATGTGCATTGGAAAATGGAAGACATCAATCAACATGTGTCCTTATAGCTTGGTTCATTTAAAGGAAGAAAATTGGGTGAGGGAATGTAAAAAAATTAGTTTGGCTAAGATTAGGAGTTGTCAAATTACCACATTTTTCACCATAGTTTCCTTATTTTCAATTACTTCCATATATGCATGATTATGTATCAACCAATTTTAATGTTCATCTGAAAAAATTATGATTAAAGTTTTTTTCATTGTATTTTTTAGTATTTCAATAAATTACAATAGATATTGAGGTGAATCAGTGTATCATGTATTTAATTTTGAAGTAATTTATCATGGGTGAACATTTTTTTTTGTATGAAAGAGTCCATAATCTACCAGGTTGAAGAAATTCATGTTAATGGAATATAGAAATTGTAGATCCATGTATTGTAGATTTAGAAAGCCATAGAGGAAGAGATCCAACAACATTAGTCATATAGCCATTTGGGGAAGATAATATAATTGATAAATTTCATAGTTCTAATTATTGGAAGGCACATTTCTATCTCAACGTGTGTGGATATCCATTTTTATAATATTTAAGGACACTCCATGTATATACCATGGATATAGGGAGCACAACACTATTAATAATTTTGTTAAACATATTTTGAGGAACATATTGTGAACCACAATACTTATTTAAAACTTGACAATCTAATGGGAGTTAGCCTGAATCTTCGAACTATTTATGACTTGTAGTCAATTGAGAATACCCTATCATCAATTGGATCCATGTTTAGATATATTTTTTAATCACTTGAGAATATTCTCAAGTGTACCTATATTTATAATTCTTTTGTAATGACTTGGGAATATCATATCCTGAAGTAGATATATATTTAGATATTTGTTTCAAGAAATATAATTTATAAAAGAGATTTCCATCTCCATTCAAAAGGGAATGAATCCTAGAGCACATAGTCCCAACTATCATGGTAAAGAATACAAATTTCATGATATCTTATTCTCACTCCAACTATATAGTTTGTGGTGATGTTTGATTTGGTTCTAGTTATGTTTTTATTGTTCAATTCAATGCCTTATTTTGGAAGGGAGAGACCACTCCATTAGAGTAGAGAATTATATAATTAAATTGGTAATATTTCATTTTGTGCCAGTATGTGTATGTGCATATTTATATGTATTTTATTTTTATTTTAGCAATGAATTTTTCATTTCATATAGTAGTTTTAATAAATATTTTCCACAACAAGTGTTGTGACTTATGAAAATTGGGAAGTCCCCAAATCATGCAAGATGATTTCTTGGAAATGGTAGTGTTTCCATTAGCATCATCATTATTCAAATATATAGCCATTGACAAGAATGATTGGGATGTAAGGTAAGTTCCTTTCTATGTAGAAGCATATTAGAAAAACTTATGCAATTTATATTTGTAGCCTATACATACAATGCACACCTTCTGACAAGTGCACCAAAGTCCTTAGTTGAGAAGATAAATGCACAAGTTTTCTTATCCTAATGGAAAACATATAGAAACAATACTTTGAACCACCACTCCCCCTACCATATATGATTACCTTTCACCTCTTCTAACATCCTCTTCCTTTGTTTCTCTCATCTCCCACCATAATTCCCATACCTATGATTCTCAACTATCTTTGAATTTTCTCCCATCTTCCCTCCTTTCCTCCCATACCTATGTACATTCCCTCACTAAATATTTTATTAATAGAAATTGTGTATGCTTGTGAAATTTGACTTTTCCAATTACTTTTATGTAGCTATTTGTAGATTTTTGTTTTTAGTGTTGGTGTTGGATTGGAGAATTGGAGAATGATAAAGAGTTTTCATCTTGTTCGTATAGATGTTTTAAATATAAAACATTATTCATCATCGAAACCAATTTTTTTTCTATGAAAAATATAATGCATATGTTCATCCTAATGTAGATGTTAAATACCTAAAAGATTGAAATGCATTCTTCTTGTGTAGGGTTATTTTTTCAAAATATATGATGTTAATTCTTGTTTAATTATGAAAATATTTATGTAATGGATTGTGCAACCTAATGATGTTCTCTCTCTCTAAGTTGGATAGTAAATGGAATTATAAGGTATTGACAATACTCTTGATCTTGTGGATTGTAAAAGGGAAGACATCAATAAACATGTGTCCTTATAGCTTGGTTGATTTAGAGGAAGAAACTTGCATGAGGGCATTCAATAAATTTAGTTTGGCACGGATTATGAGTTGTAAAATTACCTCAACTAACTTTAATGATCATGTGCAAAATTTATTATTAAAGTGTTTTTCATTGTGTTTTTCAGTATTTCAATAAATTGCAATAAATATGGGGGCGAATCAATGTATGAGTATTTAATTTTGAAGTAATTTATCATGTGTGAATTTTTTTTTTATAGGAAAGGGTTCACAAGCTACAAGGTTGAAGAAATTCAAGGTATTGGAATAGAGAAATTGTAGATCCATGTATTGTAGATCTAGAGAGTCATAAAGGAGGAGATCCAAAACCACTAATCATGTAGCCATTTGGGGAAGATAATACAATAGATAAAATTTATATTTATAATTATTGAAAGGCATATTTCTATGTCATCATGTGTGGATATCCATTTTTATTATATTTAAGGACATTCCATCTATATACTATGGATATAGGGAGCACAACACTATTAATAATTTTGTTAAACATATTTTGAGAAACTTATTTTAAACCACATTACTTATTTAAAGCTTGACAACCAGCTACCAGTTAGCATGAACCTAGGAAATATTTATGAGTTGTAGCCAATTGAGAATATCCTATCATCAAGTGGATCTATATTTAGATAGCTTTTGTAATTACTTGAGTATATTCTCAAGTGTTTCTATATTGATAATTCTTTTGCAATGACTTGGGAATATCCTATCCTCAAGTGGATATATATTTAGATATTTTTTCAAGCAAGATCACTTACAAAAGGGAATTCCATCTCCATTCAAAAGGGAATGAATCATAGAGCACATAGTCCCAACTATCATGGTATAGAATACAAATTTCATAAGATCTAGTTCCCACTCCAACTCTATAGTTTGTGGTGATGTGTGATTTGGTTTGAGTTATGTTTTTATTGTTCAATACAATGCCTTATTTTGGAAGGCAGAGATCACTCCATTAGAGCAAAGTATTATATAGTCTGGTAATATTTTTTATTTTTATTTTTGTAATGAATTTTTCAATTCATAGATTATTTTTACTAAATATTTTCCACAAGAAGAGTTGTGACTTATGGAAATTGGGAAGTCCCCCCACATGATTTCTTGGCAATGGTAAGGTTCCCATTAGCATCATGGTTTCTCAAATATATAGTAATCTACAAGAGTGATTGGGATGTAAGGTAATTTTCTTTCTATGTAGAAGAATATTAGACAAACTAATTCAAGTATTTGTAGCCTATACATACAATGTACAACATCTCACAAGCACATCCTAGACCTTGGTTGAGAAACTAAATGCACAAGTTTTCTTATCCTAATGAAAAACATATAGAAACAATGTCAGCCACCACTCCCCCTGCCATGTCTAATCACCTTGCACCTCTTCTAACCTCCTCTTCCTTTGTTTCTCTCATCTCACACAATAATTTTCATTCCTTTGAGTCTCAACAATCTTTGGATTTTATTGCATCTTCCCTCTTTTCCTACTATCCCATGTCTTCCCTCGTTTCCTCCTATACCCATGTACATTCCCTCACTAGTCACTTCCTCTGCTAACCCCTCACTTTTCATTCATGCTCACCACTTTCTCTCACCTACCCATTTCATCTTCCAAATTCACCTCTCTTCAACTAACGCCTCATACCCACGTTGGCTTGTCTCACCTATCTACTACTTTACTGAACTTCTTTTGTATGTTTGGAAGATAATTTTTTTTTTAATGCAATTGGAATGAATATTTTTTTCTTTTCCATGTTGGCAAATGATGTAAACATGGAGAATGGAAATATCAATTAGAAATCATTTGAGAAAAGAGAATCCAAGCGAAAAGGTCATTGAAGGAAGAGAAAAATGAGAGGATAGGTATTAAAAAATGTAGGCTTTCAAGAGAGGTCAGTCCAAATTTTATCAGGTATCATTATTGTTTTTCCTCCTTCACAAGATAATATTGAGAAATCTTTAGAGAGAAATATAATTCTAAGCTTTAATGAAAATATAATAATTGTTTCATCAAAATAGGTTGTTGAGGCTAAATTACTATGAATAGATTTAGAGAGGCAATAGGTGTCATGAATTAGCTTACACTTAGCATTGCTTTTAGATCTTCTACAAACACATGAAGGATAATAATATACAGAGGGATCATAATTGGATTTGGTAATATGGTTTTCTATTTCATTCCAAAATTTAGGTGCATTTCAATAATTTTATATATGACATAAAAAAATAAAAGGTGCCACAAATTTTTGTGGAGTTATTTCCAGAATAAGCATGAAAGAGGGGAGAATAGAAAAGTATATGTGTGTATATAAGCCCTGTTACGTAGGCAAGAAATAAAAATAACAGATATCAATTACTGTAATATAACCGCTGATATTACAAGGCATCTAAATACAAACTATATATAGATATCAGAAAGCAAAAACCAATTTACTTGGAAAATATATAAACAACTCCATATCCAAAATAAAAAGTGGTGATATATATTTATGTAATAAATTGAAGAAAATACCAGAAATAATTATACTCTTCAAAAATAAGTGATGAAACCAGAACTATTATATCAATATCTTGAAAAACTATATCACGATAATAATAAGAACAGCAGCTAATGAATATCGTATCCTCCCATGGCACTTTACTCAGCACGCATAGTCCAGATTCCACAAATAAGAGGGGAAGCCAGGCATATTATATCAATAACTTGAAAAACGATATCAATAATAGCATCTAATGAATATCCTACTCTCCCATCGGACTTTTCTCAGCACACATACTGGACATTCCAGAAAGAGATTTCAGCAATTTGAAATTCTGTAGGAAGGGCTACGAAGTCATCAATCCCCTGTCCTGGTGGAATAGGCTGGGACACAGCGGAAAGCTGTGACGTATATCCATCCTCAGGATTTTTGGGGCGGACCTCCACAATTACATTTTCAGCTACACAAGATTTACACTCATTTTTCACCAGCCATATATAGGAGGTGACCTGCCTGCCAGGAAATGTTGATAGTTCGCTCACGGTCAGCTTACATCCATCTTCGCCACCCACCTCGTTGGGATGAATACTGGAGGGATGCATACTGGATACCGGACCTAAAACCAATCCCCCATCCACAAAAAAACATAGCCATGATTTCAGGTCAGCTTATATCAAAATTACCAACATACTGCTAAAACAAAATATCGTAACAAAATGAGCGTACCAGCTTCATCTTAGAAAAAACCTGAACGTACCAGCTTAAAAATGACAGCGAAAAACACTAAAATAAGAATTAAGAAGATAGACGTACCAGCTGGTCTGATGGCTGTGACAAGATGACCACTCCCGACCATAACCAAAAACAAAACAGTAAACTGAAGTTGGTATTTCATTTTGGCAAACTTCCGCTTGATTAACTTAGATACTCTTTCACAAATAATACAGGCTCCTATGCACGAATTTTAATTTATACAAATGTATTAGAGTATTAGAGTTTAAATAGGTTCTAATTCCCTAAACTAACTCCTAAAATATCTTAAACTAATTTCTAAAATATGTCTCATGATCCCTAACATATCTAATCTAATATCTAATCTCATAGATAAAAGCTAACTAATCCATAATTTTCTCAAACCTTCCACAATACTCTCTAATTTTCTACTATTTACAGTAGTCTTCATTCTTTCTTAAAAACTATATAAAAATATAATAATTAATTAAATACAAACAAACTCCTCTAGTAAACCATTGACCTAGGTGAGATGCACCTCCATCACTAAGTCCTTCTCTCTATCACTAAGTCCTTCTCTTTTTAAACTTGTGATCTTTTAGGAGGAATCACATGCTCTTAAACATCAGGCTCACTCAAATTGTATCCATTAAACCCACTCAAAATAATAATTAAGTTAAATTTAAGTCATAGTGAGTTTATTCCCTAATAAAAAAATTGAATTTAGTATTAGTGGGTATTAATGTATGTGATGAGCTAGAATTAAAAATTACGAATTTCTATTTTTAACATACGGCTCATAAAAATTATCATAAGAAGGGCGTATAAAAAACCCTAAACGTACCAGCTTAAAAACCCTAAACGTAACATACTGCTAATACAAAATATCATAACAAAATGACCGTATAAAAAACCCTAGACGTAACAGGTTAAAAACGTACCAGCGTATACGAATTAAGAAGATAGACGTACCAGCCGCTCTGATGGCTGTGACAAGATGACCACTCCCAACCAAAGTAAAAACAAAACAGTAAACTGAAGTTGGTATTTCATCTCGCAAACTGTAAACGCCATATCTTCTGCTTGATTCAGTGACAGATACTCTCCTTCGCAAACAATACGCGGTTACTAAATATTGTAGGTCAAGCGAACAACACATCCTATATACTCTCCTTCGCAAACAATACGCGGTTACTAAATATTGTAGGTCAAGCGAACAACACATCCTATATACTCTCCTTCGCAAACAATACGCGGTTACTAAATATCCTATAAATAGATATGGAATGAGATCATGGTAGCCCTCTTAAATAGATATCAAATTAGATCATTGTAGTGGTCATTATAAATTAGTATTATTTTATTTAGGGTTTTATTATTATTATTATTATTATTACCCATCTCTAATCAAATCTAATAATAATAATAATGATGTGATTAACTAAATAGTTGCTGTCAATAATAATTATTATTATTATTATTGTTATTAGAGTATAAAGTTAGTATGTATGTGTGTATGTATGTCTTATTATTATTATCCATCTCTAACCAAATCTAATAATAATAATAATAATAGTAATAATGTGGTTAATCATGAAGACCAAATAGTTGCCTAAAGTGGTCAATAATAATACTAATAATAATAATAACTATTATTATTATTAGAGTATAAAGGTAGTATGAATGGTTTTTTAGATTTAATAGTCAAATAGTTGTGTCCACGTGGTCAATAATAATAATAATAATTATTGTTATTATTTAAGTAGTGGTCAGCATAATAGCTAATGAAAAATTGATTTAAGTATTAGTGAATATTGTTTGGACATCTTAGTTGGTAATTTAATTTAATTGCTCAAAAGCAAGCTCAAAATTCAACCAAATTTAACAATTTTATTTTGAATACATTCATTTACAATTTAATTTAATTAACTTTTTGGGATTCATTTATTATATAAAGGATTTTAAAATAAGAGAAAAGGGGCATTAATTTTTTGGGATTCATTTATTACATAAAGAATTTTTAAATATGAAATAAAGGGCCTTTATATTTTCATTTTAAAAATTTTGATTATAATATTTGGACCAAATTTTAAATGATTTTTTACACAATTTAAATAAATAGATTTTTGAAAAAAATAATTATATAAAATAAATTTTAACTTTTTGAAAAAACTATCTTTATAAAAATAATGTAGTTATTTTTTATTTTTATTTTTTACTAGCTTGAGCCAAATTTATGAATTGAAAGTGCTCCTCACAATCTACTTATTCATAGGATGTTATCACTAAGATTGTGCCAAACTTACTCAAGCTTACCCCTTAGAATAATATAATTCTCCCAAAATAAACTTCATATAATCCTATTATATCAATATTGTAAATAATCATTGATGTCATTATATTAATATTCTCTATATTATGTATTGAAAATGATAATATGGTATTTGTTGATTTAATTATTGTAACATTTCATACTTAGTTAGAAATAATTGTTATGTAATAATTAATTATTTAATATCGAAAATGTAAATAATTTATCATTTTAGATAATAGTAATAATAATAAAATAATAAAATATTACTATTGTTGACCTATTCAATGTGAGTTACTTAGAAGATATAATAATCATAAAATTAATTAATATATATATCCATTAAAATGATAATTATTTTATATAATATTAATATTATTTAAAATAAATTAAATAATAATGTTATGTTGAAAATAAGTTTGTATAGATAATCTTCAGCAAAATCACATGATCAATATTTTGTCGACACGTTTCGAACCAACGAGTGTGGTTCATCGTCAGGACAAGTTGAAGAACAGATCCAGCTTAGCCTGTTTAAATAGCTAGAGTAGAGACACCAACGGTTACCTGGTCAAAGGTTGACTTAAGGAGCAAGGTCAAATTTAGTTAAAATAGGTAAGAAATAATTAAATATATCAATGATAAAATTATAATATAATAATAAATAAATCAAAAATAAATAAATATATATCAATTTAGTTAAATTAGGGGTGAGATAACTAAATAAATATATAAATATATAAATAAAATAATAATGAATTATTTAAATAAATATATAAATATAAAATATAATAATTTATATTTATTTATTCAAAAAATAACATATAATCATTTATATTTATGTATTTATTAAATAAAATAAATCTAAAAATATAAATTAATAAGTATAATAACAAAGGTAAATTATTTACTTACTTTATAAATATAAAATCATAAATAAATATATAAGTATAGTTATATTAGGTGTGAGATATAGATAATTAAATAAAATAATACATTATTTATTTATTAACTAAATATATAAATATATAAATCAAAAATCGAAAATAAATAAATATATATAAACTTAGTTAAATTAGGTGTGAGATAACTAAATAAATATATAAACATATAAATAAAGTAATAATAAATTATTTATTTACTACATAACTATATAAATATATAAAGAATAAGTTGCGCAGTTTCACCATCGCAAATTTAGGGAGGCCCTGGAGATTGAGAAAAGGCCAAACAATCTTAATAGGGATGATGGCTGGAGGATTAGCAGTTGCTGGGTCCCAGCCTTGGCTTCCTAGTCTCCTCATTCCCCGGTGTTAGGTCTTAGGGTTTCTGTCTTCCCCCTCCTTAAGTGTGTTTTTGGCAGGTTAGTCCTAACATTATGGAATGTTTGAGTTTGTATTGGATTTTTTGTTTCCATAACGTCAATGGTTTAGGCCTTTATATTTAGTTCTACTATAACTCTGTTTAAACCATATAAGTAATAATTTAATTACCGAATGACATAATTATCTTTAATTATTTTATTGAATATTAAATAAATACTGACTACTTATTCAATATAACTATCTTTTGCTTAGTTGTCTTACACCTAATATAACCAGATTTATATAGTTATATATGAATTTATATTTATTTACCTCACTAATAATACCATTTATAAATTAAGTAAATAACTTATTTTTGCTATGATTTTATATTTATCTATTTATTTAATAAGTAAACAAATATATTCTTATTATTTATATAATTATATATTTATTTAATAAATAAATAAGTTATTATTTTATTTATATATCTATATATTGAGTGATCTCACCCCTAATATAACTAGACTTATATATTTATATATGATTTTATATTTATTAATTGAGTAAATATTTTACCTTGCTATTTTATTTTATATTTTTAGATTTATTTTATTTAATAAATAAATATAAATTATTATTATTTATATTTTTATTTATTTAAATAAATAAATAGAAATTATTATATTCTTTATATATTTATATAGTTATGTAGTAAATAAATAATTTATTATTACTTTATTTATATGTTTATATATTTATTTAGTTATCTCACAACTAATTTAACTAAGTTTATATATATTTATTTATTTTCGATTTTTGATTTATATATTTATATATTTAGTTAATAAATAAATAATGTATTATTTTATTTAATTATCTATATCTCACACCTAATATAACTATACTTATATATTTATTTATGATTTTATATTTATAAAGTAAGTAAATAATTTACCTTTGTTATTATACTTATTAATTTATATTTTTAGATTTATTTTATTTAATAAATACATAAATATAAATGATTATATGTTATATTTTTGAATAAATAAATATAATTATTATTTTATATTTATATATTTATTTAAATAATTCATTATTATTTTATTTATATATTTATATATTTATTTAGTTATCTCACACCTAATTTAACTAAATTGATATATATTTATTTATTTTTGATTTATTTATTATTATATTATAATTTTATCATTGATATATTTAATTATTTCTTACCTATTTTAACTAAATTTGACCTTGCTCCTTAAGTCAACCTTTGACCAGGTAACCGTTGGTGTCTCTGCTCTAGCTATTTAAACAGGCTAAGCTGGATCTGTTCTTCAACTTGTCCTGACGATGAACCACACTCGTTGGTTCGAAACGCGTCGACAAAATATTGATCATGTGATTTTGCTGAAGATTATCTATACAATGTTATGGATCACAGAAGTCTAAACTCCTTGAAAATAAGTTGTTAAGTAATGAATTAGTTAGTGATAATATTAAAAAAATATAATAATTTATTTACCAATTCAAATAATAATATTAACTATGAATAATTTATCATTTTAGATAGTAAAATGATTAATACAATATTATGAGGACACAGCACAGATAATCCCTGAAAGAACTGTTGGTCGAGAAGGATTTAGATCGTCGGCGGAAGGGTTAAGATATAAAGGTGCGAAAAGGAAACCGCAAAGACCCATTGGATCTCAGGCGATAGCAGGCAATCTGGTCCTTGGGATGGAGGTTTCCATGGTAGAAGCCCTAGCTGTTGCAGATTGTACCTTGGTCGGCAGAGCTAGAGGTAAGAAATACACTTCTGAATTTCTTCAAGATTGGGGTGAGAAATGTTTCGCATCTGATAGACCTTTACAGTTTGAAGCCCTAGTTTTAGCGAAAGGATGGTTTAAGCTCAGATTTGTAGATAGAGAATCGGCAGATTGGGTTCTCCATCGAAATTGGCACATAGGGAACATTCCTGTTTTGCTAAAGAAATGGACCCCCCTTTTTGATGCAATCAAGGAGAGAACGGATGAGTTCCCTGTGTGGGTGCGTGCTCCGGGCTTACCATCCTTCCTTTGGACAGAGGAAGTTTTCAAATCAATTGGTAATAGGCTGGGGGCTTACCTGGAGGCAGATATGACCTTCATGGCAACGAAAAATAGGGCGATGGCGCGTATACTAGTCATGCTCAACCCGAGCGGAGGCTTGGCACAAAAAATCAATCTTCAATTCAATGACTATGTGTATGAGCAGATATTAGACTATGAATACCTGCCGTTTAGATGCCATCGGTGCCATGAGTATGGGCACTTGGCAAAAGACTGTCCACAGATGAGAAGAAGGAGACACTTCCGAAGGACTACAGCTTACAGAGAAAATGTTCAAGCAAATGTTCAGATGACCATGGAGCACGAAATGACGGAGACGCAAGAAACAAGGCATTTGGAGATAGAGGAGACTGTGAAGGATCCAGTGGACGAAGATGTACAAATTCAGGAGGTTGCTCTGGCGAACGTCATTCATCCGGTGGCAGCTGTGGAGGAAACAACTAAAGAAGCGGAAGCTGTGGAAGAGATCACCGAGAAAGATAATGCAAATCATACCCCACTCGACGAAGCTGAAAAGGGTATGTGCTCAGGGACCCCTATTCCCTCTCTTAATTCTCCTGAGCATATTTCTGTTCATATAAATATGTCGTCCTCATTTTATCAAGAGCAAGAAAATAATAATGCTGAAAATATGGAACATATAATGTCTTACCCGAATGTAGAAACTATTGTTGAAGCTTTACCGTCCCTGGATATTAACTGTGAAGACCATTGGCCTCCCCTTTCACTCCGAGCATCTCGGCCTCCTTGCCCTTACAACCTGAGATCTTTGGGAGGGAAACATGATGCCCAGGGGTCTTTAGGTGGTTTGGGACAGACCCCATTACAGAGTTGTTCCAAAAACAAAAGAGGCCGGAAATCCGATATGTCCAAGGCAAAACTCAAAGCAAAATTGGATGTTGCAGATGGCAAACAATATTCTATTCCGGGGGTTCTTAGAGCAGCTCATCCCCCTGAGGGTGTTATTAAATGATCCTGACATCCTGGAATTGCAGAGGTTTGGCCAGCAAACCTAAAAAACTGGCCTTGAAAGATTGGATATCTAACTCAAATTTAGATGTTATTTTTCTGCAAGAAACCCTGGGGAAGGCTTCAGAGATTGAACCTATGCTTAAATCCCTTCTGCCTGGGTGGGTTTTTACTGCTATGGATGCCTCTGGTCATTCGGGGGGACTTGCAATTGGTTTCAAAGAAGGGAGGGTAAAAGCCATCAATCAATGGGGGATGAAAAATGTTATGGGCATGGAGGTGTTAATCCCAGACTTCACTTTCCCCATCACTTTAGTAAATATCTATGGGCCATGTCAGGGTAGGGAATCTTTTTGGGGAGAATTGATGTCAAAAGCTGTGATGAAATCCCCGTCGATGATTTTGGGAGGTGATTTAAATTTTTCCATTGGCAGAGCTGAAGCTTGGGGTCCATCTGCGAGAGAAGACCCCCTTACAGATTTTTTCTTCAACCTCATCACGGAGAATAACTTAATAGACCCTTCTCCGATCAAATTAAAGCCTACTTGGAGGAATAGAAGGATAGGAGAAGATCGGATTGCCAAAAGACTAGATCGCTTTCTGATAGCGAAGTCTTTATCCTCCAAAGTTCCTATGATCAGACAGTGGGTTGAGGAAATAGGGAATTCGGATCACTTCGTGGTTTTCTTAGACTTAACTCTTCCTCCTCCAAAAACTCCTGCCCCTTTTAAGTTCAATCCCGCTTGGCTCCAAGAACCCTCTTTCTGCAATCTGTTTAAAGAAACTTGGATTCACCCTGATCACAATACAGGCGAGGATAAAAGTTTTTTGTTCATGGAGAATCTCAAAAGATTGAAGAAAGCTACAAACTCCTGGGCAAAGGAAAGAAAATTGAAACAAAATGAGGAGATGAACAACATTAGGGAGGAGCTGAAGCAGATGGAGAGTATGGAGATAGATGGATACTCCTCACAAGCCTCAAAGGACATAATCCTTCATTTGGAGAAGCAGCAAAATAAAATTCTTTTGGAAAGGGAAGAAGAATGGAGGATCAAGAGTAGAGCAGTTTGGCTAAAATCTGGGGATGAGAATACTAGGTTTTTCCATAATTTTGCAAAAGGAAGGAAATCTGTAAATACTATTTGGTGCCTTAAAGATTAAGAAGGGGGAGAAGTCAGTTCCTTTCCAGAGCTTTCTGGTTTAGGAAAAAGACATTTTCAAAATATTTTTGCAGATCAGGGAGAGGCTACTATTGCAGAAGTCTTTAGAACTGTGCAAAGTTTTCCTAGATTCATTGAGGAAGATGAAGCAGAAGATCTTACAATTCCGGTTACTAAGGAGGAGATTGAAGCAGCCATGAAGCTCATGGGTAAGGACAAAAGTCCAGGCCCTGATGGCTGGACTATAGAACTGTTTCTCCATTTTTATGAACAAATTGGAGCCGAAATAACTGAAGTAGTTGAAGAGTCAAGGCTGAAAGGAGAAGTCTATAGACCTTTTAACTCAACATTTATTGCTCTCATCCCAAAGAAGGATGACCCGGAGAGTTTTGAAGACTTTAGACCAATTTCATTGTGTAATTGCATTTACAAGATTATTTCAAAGGTTATTGCTCTCAGAATTGCACCAATCCTATCAAGAAATATATCAATGGAATAATTTGGGTTCCTGGATGGAAGACAAATTCATGAAGCCATAGGTGTGGCCCAGGAGGTTATACATAGAGTCAAAATGAAGAAAAAGAAGGGAGCTGTTCTTAAAATCGACCTATCCAAAGCTTATGATAGGATCATCTGGCTCTATCTAAGGATGTTGCTAACTCACGTGGGATTCAGCTATCCTTTTGTCAGCTGGATCATGGGTTGCATCACAAATGTCAGCTTTGCAGTACTGGTCAATGGAGCAGCTTCCTCTTTCTTTAACAGCCAGAGAGGCCTCAGGCAAGGGTGTCCATTATCCCCTCTCCTGTTTCTCCTTGTGGCAGAAGGGCTAAGTAGACTGATTCACAAAGCCAGAAGAGAGGAGAAGGTAAAAGGTATCGAGGTAGCAATCAATCTCTACATCACTCACCTTCTTTTTGTTGATGATATCTTGATTTTCACCAATGGTAATTGCAGTGAACTAAAGGAGTTAAAATGCATTTTTGATCTTTTTCTAAAAGCAACTGGAATGCAGATAAACTCTGGGAAATCCCAAGCTTGTGTTGCAGATTTTGAAAGAAGAGAAAGAAATAGAATGGCTAATCTATTTCCTTTCCCCATTCAACCTCTGGAAGCTCCCTTCAAATATCTGGGTTTTTGGTTAAAGCCTGCTGCATACAAAAAAGAGGATTGGAATTGGCTCATTGCAAAGATAGAAGCCAGAATATCACACTGGAGCTTTAGATGGCTATCCAGAGCTGGTAGATTGACCCTTATTAAATCAGTCTTGTTAGCCATCCCAGTATACTGGGCCGCTCTGACTTGGATTCCCAAAGGAGTGATGGAGAAAATCAGAAGAATCTGTTGCAGATTCCTATGGGCTGGGTCAAAGGAATCCTCGGGTTTACCCTGGGTTGCTTGGGACAAAGTGGCCAGGCCAAAAGAATGGGGAGGGTGGGGAATTAAGAGACTCCCTGAGTTCAGCATTTCATTAGCATCAAAATCAGGATGGAGGCTAATAACTATGGAAAATCTTTGGACAAGGGTGGTGAAAAGGAAGTACATAGACCCAATCCCTCTGGAAGAATGGATCCGGAGTCAAAATAAGAAGTTAAAAAATTCCTCAGCTATCTGGAAGGCCACGGTGGAAGCCTTTACAGTGATCGAGCAAGGTTTAGCTTGGAAAGTGGGAGATGGAAGACAGGTCAGGATTGGCAGAGATCCCTGGGTTGGATGCAATGAAGCTTTTGCTTTATCTCCAGGGCTTCTTAGACACCTTGATAGTAAAGGTATTACATCATTAAATCAGGTGGAAAGAGCTGGACAGTCTACTATCTGGGGTCAGGCTTGGAAGGATGATGAAGAATTAGGGTTAAATATTAGATGGAAGAACGAGTGGGAGGGGTTCATCAAAGAACTACAACGATCCAATGTCAGGATAAAAGATGAACCTGATTGCTTGATGTGGGCACAAAGCAAATCTGGGGAATATTCCCCAAAAGATGGATATTCCTTTCTAATGGGAAAGAAGGGATGGGGAGTACCGGAATGGTGGGCCAAAGATATATGGAAACTCAAATGCCCAGTCAAGTCTAGGCTCTTTCTCTGGTGCATTTTAAAAAGGAAGGTCCCAACATGGGAAACATTACAAGCCAGGTTTCTAGCTGGGCCAGGGCGATGCCCTTTATGTAAAGCTGATGAGGAAACCATCAGTCATCTCTTCACAACCTGTGCTTTCTCAAGAAAGATATGGGAGGAGGTCACTGATTCGCTCAAGGTAAAAGCTCAGTGGGGACATGACCCCTTGGATGCTGCTTGGAGGAAATGGTGGCAAACCTATCCGGAGGGGAACTTGAGGAACCTGCCCCTTATTTTCTGTTGGGGGGTATGGCTTGCTAGAAACAAGAGTCTGTTCCAAGATAAGGACACACCTACTTCCGTTATTGCCACAAATATCACAGCCATATACACTGCCATACCTCCCCCTGATGACAAAAATCCCAAATCAAAACATAAACCTATCATTATACAGGAGGGCATTCCTTGTGGGTTCTTTGATGGGGCTTCCCAAAACAATAGGGCTGGAGCAGGCATGTGTATACACATCAATCCGGATCACTCTTTAAAAGCTTCTGTTGGTTTGGGTACAGGCACAAATAACTATGCTGAATTATCGGCCTTACGATACCTTTTATGCTGGCTCCATCACAGAAATATCAACACAATTCAGATTTTCGGGGATTCACTAAATGTCATAAACTGGGTCAATGGAAATGCATCTTGTCAAAATCAGATTTTGAAGACTCTTGTTGAAGAAATCTCTTTCTTGAAGGTATACTTTAACAGGTTTTCGATATGCCATATCTACAGGGAAAGGAATGAGGAAGCAGATCAGCTATCTAAGGCTGGTCTACAACAGGATCTGGGCAGCTGGACAGTAGAAGAGATCAGACAGGGGCAGTCTTACATATCAGATCAGCCTCCATATGCTCAGCCTTTTTGATCACAGTTTTTACATCGTTTTTGACAGCACATTTCTCGGATATATATTCCTGTTTTATAATTTGTATATACTCTCCATCATAATTTTTTTCTCCGGTTCATAGCTACAGCAAACAGACTTTTAAAATATAATTTTTGTATATATTCACATGGTTTTAGACTTATAATTTTTGTTGTAAGGGGTTGTTTTTCCTTCGTTGAAGGAGACCCCAGGTTTCCGTTTGTTGCTATGAGTTTTGACTTTACCTCCAGCCGGGAGGAAGACTATTACAGTTTCACAAAACAGCAGAAACAGCTCCATGATGTTGAGCAGTTTTCAGAATCATATGAGCCAGCAGTATGGCATATGACCAATTTGTATGTAAACTTTTTATAGTCTCTTAATAAAAAGTTTTGATTTTTTCCTCGGAAAAAAAATGTGAGCTAACATGATTAATTAATATATTTATCGACTAAAATGCTAATAATATCTAAGCATAATTTATTTATATAATATTAATACTATTAAAAATAAAATAGATTGGTTGAAGATTAGTTATTATGTAATGAATTAGTTAGGGATAATATTAAAAATAATTTATTTACCAATTCAAATCATAATATTATCTATGAATAATATTATTAGTCACGGTTGACCTATTCAATGAGATTAGGTAGAAAACTAGCAGTTATCATGATGTAATGAATAGGTTAATATTATTTAAATAAATTAATAAATAATTAACCATTATGTAATAATTAAATTATCAATAATATTGTGATAGAAATAATTATCTAAGATTCTAATAGTTAAAGTGTATAAGGTTGTTAGGAAATATTCAAGATAAATATTATTTCCCTCAATTTAAGAATCTATTATGAAATTACCAAAAACAATAAGGTCTATTAGACTGAATTAAACATCAAAGGGTAGATTAACCTCATTCAAAAGGGGAAAAAAGATCAGGATGAATGATAGAACAGAAGAATGAAAAAAATGTGGGTGAGGAAAGGGCGGAGGAACTAGGAAGTGAGAGTTGGAATCCAACTTTTACTCAATTTCTAGCCATCATCCCTATTGAGGTTTTTGGCATGCCTCTCAATCTCAATCACTTCCCTAAGTTTCATGTGGTGGAAATGATCAATTTTAGTAATGACTCTGGATTCTTCAATGAAGACATGATGTTTAGATTTCTCAGCATGTTCTGCAAGGGCCGAGGTGTGGGAACAATTGTGTTTGATTACAACAACATGTTCACTCATCCTCTTCTTAATAGATCTTCCTATTTCTCCAATGTAGGGGATACCAGAAGAGCAGGGAACGAGGTAGACCCCTTTTGATTCCTTTGGGTCAATAAGGTCCTTGACCGATCTAAGAGAATTTTTAATGGTATTGAGAGGTTTGAAGGAGGAAGAAACATTAGTCTTCTTAAGAATATGGGTGATCATATATGTGGTTCCTTGGATATATGGGAGATAAACCTTAGGAGTAGGATTAGAAAGAGTGAGTTTAACCTTTTTCTCTTTGCTAACTTTGCGAAAGGCCTTGAGGCTAAGGGGTCTACTATACCCATTGTTTTCAAAAACCTTAATAAGATGAGACTTGTCTTGATCAAGATGGTCACTATCAGATATTATTAGAGCCTGAGTAGAGAGAGTGCCGAGAACCCCAAATTTCTGAGCAGGGAAATTATGAGAACTGACATGGAGGTACTGTTCTGTGTGAATCTTATTTCAAAAAACTTGGTGACAGATGGAACCATCCTCCCTCGTGCAAAGGAGAATGTCAAGAAAGGGAAGGTAACCCTTCTCTTCAACTTCCATAGTGAAATTGATGGAATCTGATTGAGAAATCGGGTGGTTGAGGAATAGATGAAGATTCTCCCTTCCATGAGGCTAGATGACATAGGTTTCACCGACAAACATCTTTCATTTTTTAGGACGGATATTAGCGGAGGCAATGGCCCTTGTCTCAAAATCTTCCATGAACAAGTTTGCGACAATGGGCGAGAGAGGGGAGCCCATCGCAACACCATAGTTTTGTTAATAGAACTCACCTTGAAAATTGAAGAAAGTAGAGGTGAGGCAAAGACCAACCAACTTGCCTCCAATCTCTCCCACTCTATCGTTATGCCTCTTTCTCACCCTGCGATCTCCTTGCATGCAACTCTAGTCTTATCCGCCCTGTTCTCTGTCGTACTGGTAACATTCATACCCCCTCACATTCTGCTCCCTTCTTCCCCTCCGGTCGCCATCCCTCCCCCTCCTCGCATGGATGACTGCAATGCCTCGGTGCACTCTTTCTTAGATTATTCTAGCCCCCCTCCCTGAGACCTCATTCTTGGCTCCTCCCCTGCTATTGCAATCCCTCCCCCTCCTCGTATGAATGACTATGATGCCTCGGTGCCCTCTTTCGTAGATTATTTCGACCCGCCTCCCTTAGATCTCGCTCTCGGCTCTTCCCCCACACTTGGTTATGATAACTCCTTTATCTCTAATGTTGATTTACATCCCTTTCTTTTGTTCTATAACAAACCTTATGTCAATACTAAATATAATATGTATAAATATTCTAAGATTTCAACTAAATTCAAAAATAATAAAAATACTATCAATGACTTCATTTATGATAACAACTCGTGTGTCTCGTTTAATAACAAAAACGACTATAATAATAATAATAATAATAATAATAATAATAATAATAATAATAATAATAATAATAATAATGAGAATAATAATAATAAGTTAAGTTTTAAGAAAATTTTAAGTTTTAATCTCTGAAGAAAAAATTTTGATCTCTCCATATTTAGTCTCCTTAATAACAGTCTCAATTTTTCCCTTGCCCCAAATATGATTCCTACAGATGACAACATCTATAGCATCCAATATGGGATCAAGGACCTCCCATACAATATCAAGGAGACGATTAGACAAGACTACGTCGTTATTCTTAGTAAGGCTAAATCTCCTAAGAAAAACCTCAGTCGGGCTGAGTTTCTTGCCCTTAAATCCCTAAGGGATGACCTGGACATTGTCGTCCTTAGGGCGGACAAGGGTGGAGCTATTGTCATTCTTGCCAAGTTTGATTATATCCACAAAATGGTAGAGTACCTATCTAATAGTGGGAGTTACATCAAGCTCAAGAAAAACCCCTTAAGTCCATTTCTAAGGAGGTCTCTTCTGCGATTAAAGCAAATCCTTCTCTTAATCCCCTTTCCCAAAATCTCATTGTAAGCACCCCCTTACCCCTAGAATGTATGGTCTTCTAAAGATTCATAAATCTGGTGCCCCCTTGAGACCTATCGTCAGTTTGACCTATCCTCTGGCTAAATTCCTAGCCCAAAAGCTCAAACCTCTTGTGGGTCGCACTGATCTTTTTGTGAAAGACTCTGCCTCCTTTGTTCAAGAGTGGAAAGACATCAAATTAGATCTCGGCGATTTACTGGTGAGTTTTGATGTCATTTCCTTATACACTAGAATCCCCATCCAAGAAGCCATTGATATCATTAACCACATCACTGATATCATTAATCCTCACCTCTACTTTCTTTAGTTTCCAAGGTGAGTTCTATGAACAAAACTGTGGTGTTGCAATGGGCTCCCCCCTCTCCCTCATTATTGAAAACTTGTTCATGGAAGACTTTGAGACAAGGGCCCTTGCCTCCGCTAATCTCCGTCCTAAAAAATGGAAGAGGTTTATTGATGACACCTGTGTCATATGGCCTCATGGAAGGGAGAAGCTTGATTTATTCCTCAACCACCTAATTTCTCAATCAGATTCCATCAAGTTCACTATGGAGGTTTAGGAGAAGGGTTACCTTCCCTTTCTTGACATTCTCCTTTCCAGGAGGGAGGATGGTTCCATATGTCACCAAGTTTTTCAAAAGAAGACTCACATGGAATAGTACCTCCATGCCAGTTCTCCTAATTTCCGTGCTCAAAAATTTGGGGTTCTCAGCGCTCTCACTACTCGGGCTCTAAGAATCTATGATAGTGACCATCTTGATGAGGAGAAGTTTCATCTTCTTGAGGTTTTTGAAAACAATGGGTATAGCATACACCTTAGCCTCAAGGCCTTTCATAGAGCTAGCAAAGAGAAGAAGGTTAAACCTCTCTTTTTAATCCTACTCCTAAGGTTTATCTCCCATATATCCAAGGAACCACGGATTGGATCGCCCATATTCTTAAGAAGACTAATGTTTCTTCCTCCTTCAAACCTCTCAATACCATTAAAAATTCTCTTAGATCAGTCAAGGACCCTATTGAGCCGAAGGACTCAAAAGGGGTCTACCTCATTCCCTGCTCCTGTGGTATCCCCTACATTGGAGAAACAAGAAGATCTATTAAGCAGAGGATTAGTGAACATGTTGTTGACATCAGACACAATCGCTCCTATACCTCGGCCCTTGCAGAACATGCTAAGAAATCTAAACACCATGTCTGCATTGAAGAATCTAGAGTCATTGCTAAAATTGTTCATTTCCACCACAAGAAACTTAGGGAAGTGATTGAGATTGAGAGGCATACCAAAAACCTCAATAGGGATGATGGTTGGAAATTGAGTAAAAGTTGGATTCTAGCTCTCACTTCCTAGCTCCTCCACCCTTTCCTCACCCTCATCTTTTTTCATTCTTCTGTTTTTTTCTATCATTATTCCTGATCTTTTCTTTTCCCCTTTTGAATGAGGTTAATCTACCCTTTTATGTTTAATTCCACCTAATAGACCTTATTGTTTTTGGTAATTTCATAATAGATTCTTAAATAGTGGGAAATAATATTTATCATGAATATTTCCTAACAAACTTATACACTTTAACTATTAGAATCTTAGATAACTATTTTTGTCACAATATTATTGATAATTTAATTATAAAATAATTAATTCTTTATTAATTTATTTAAATAATATTAATGTATTCATTACATCATGATAACTGCTAGTTTTCTACCTAATCCCATTGAATAGGTCAATCGTGACTAAAAATATTATTCATAGATAATATTATCATTCGAATTGGTAAATAAATTATTTTTAATATTATCCCTAACTAATTCTTTACATAATAACTAATCTTCAACCAAATATTATTATCTATTTCATTTTTAATAATATTAATATTATATAAATAAATTACGCTTAGATATTATTACCATTTTAATCGATAAATATATTAATTAATCATGTTAACTCACATTGAATAGGTCATCCCTAATAATATTACATTAATTATTTTATTATCTAATATGATAATTTATTCATAATTAATATTATTATATGAATTGGTAAATAGATTATTATATTTTTTAATATTATCACTAACCAATTCATTACTTAACTACTTATTTTCAACCTAACATTATTTTTATATTAATATTATATAAAATAATTATCATTTTAATCGATAGATATATTAATTAATTTTAATTCTACCTAACTCACATGTGAGTTAGGTAGAATTAAAATTAATTAATATATCTATCGATTAAAATGATAATTATTTTATATAATATTAATATAAAAATAATGTTAGGTTGAAAATAAGTAGTTAAGTAATGAAGTGTATATATATATATATATATATATATATATATATATATATATATATATATATATATATATATATATATATATGATAAGTTATTTACATATTCATATTAAATAATTAATTATTACATAACAACTATTTTTAACTAAATATTAGTTATTTTAAGAAACTTCTTATTACTTAATAATTTTATTTCACCAATGACTAATTTTGAATAGCTTTCCGTGAACATTGATGCATCCGTGCTATTTATTCTCTTAGATCGACTAGTTTCTCACCTTGTAATGAGGATGAACCACATTAGTTGGTTTGAAACATCGACCCAATCCTTACAATGTGATTGATCCGAAAAACTATTCTCTACATTATAAATATTATTATGATTATTTTCTTTATTAACATTAATATCAATTTATTTAAGTAATTATCTAAATGTATTTAAAATGTATTTTTTAAACCATTTAAAATCTTTGAAAAGGAAAAAAAAATTAATACATGAAAAAAAAACTATTTAAAATTAATGAGGGGATTTACCCTAGGCACCCTCTTTAAATCATGGGAAGTAGGTAGTCATGTTTTTTCCATGGTTATCTTTTCTACTTGAGTTCAATGACCAAAGTGACATGTTGAGTTTATCTTGAATATAAAAGTAATTATAAATTTTTTTTTTGTAACATGAGGCCATTTATATTACTCATACATACATACATACATACATACATATATATATATATATATATATATATATATATTGCTCTACTACTTCGGAAATTATATATATATATATATATATATATATATTTTGCTCTACTACTTCGGAAATCAGACTAGTAGCATAGATTCAAAAATTTTAAATTATCAATATTATTCATTATCTGAGAGTATCATAAACAAAAACTATTACTAACATAGAAAGTAAAATCTATATTCATAAACATACTAATAACATTAAGTAAGAGTTTTGCCACAAATTATTGGATCTTTTCGGCTTCATTGTGCAGGAGTATCCCATCGGACTAGTAGTTGTAACTAAGTGTCATTGTGATATACGTGCATCTAACTTAGGTCAATTGTTTATTAGAGGAGTTAGTTTAGAAAGCTAAGATTTAATTAATTAATGTATTTTTCCTATACTTTTTAAGAGAGAATGATAATTATTCTAAATAGGAAAAGGTTCGAGGGTATTGTGGAAGGTTTGAGAAGATTATGGATTAGTTAGCTCTTATCTACAGATAAGGGATTAATGAGAGATTTTAGGGATCAAGAGAGATCTTTTGGGAGTTAGTTTAGGGATCTAGAACTTACCTTAGGTTCTAATCCATTTGTATAAATTGAGGTAAGCCTATGAGGCATATATGATGTAGAAGAGTGTGAGTGAGTGCGAGGAATGAGAAGTTATCTTGTAGTTATTTTTATTAATTAATCATTTTCATTTTATGTGTATAACTATTTTGTCATTTTCAGTAGTGTTGTGAGCTAATGTTAATGAGTTGAAGTCAATTTTTATAAATCCATTTGTATAAAATGAGGTGAGCCTATGAGGCATGTATGATGTAGAAGAGTGTGAGTGAGTGTGAGGAATGAGAAGTTCTCTTGTAATTATCTTTATTCACTAATTAATCATTTTTAGTTTATGTGTATACCTATTGTGTCATTTTCAGTAATGTTGTGAGCTAATGTTAATGAATGCAAGCATATAGTTAGATGTTTATTTTACGTGCATCAAACTTTGGTATCAGAACATTAGGGAGGAGTTGAATTTGTTGTGAATTTTTGTGAAACTTTTGAAGCAATTGGAGAGCATTGTTCAAGTGAAATTTTTGATGCAGCATTGCTAGAGTGAAAAACATTTGGTGACCCATCTGCCTTGGGTCGTGAAATATTAAGCAGAGTGTTGTTGAAGCTTTATTGGAGTGCCTAGTATTATTTAAAATCAACTAAACAGCAGAGGGGGCAACAATAATTGTAGAAAGGTCAATGACCATTTTTGCTGGATGAAGAGTCAAATATTAACAATGAAAAGCAATCCAAACAATTGATTGTTGGTTGAGCATTCATCATCGATGAGAAAAAGTGAGTTAAAATCTCTGGTCATAGAGATTGCTATAGGAAATTATGCATCATTGTTGACTGGAGAGCTAGAGAATGCATCAAAGGTAACTCAAATTTTGAGCCTTGATGATTATCTATTTATGCAAATTTGAGTTTTTGATATTCATTGATGAAATACTTTCAACCAATTCGTTTCCTTTGAGAAGCGAGATCTGTCTCCAAGTCAAACTGCAAGACTAAGGAAATTGCCTCAGTGAGATCGTAAGAAAGCATAGACCTGCTTAATACATGTGCATTGAGAATTGCATTAATGCATGTGATCAACCATGGTTATCGAGGTGTGTTGGAATGAAGTTATACAATGGGACTCCCAGTCCCATTTGACCTATGATTTGAGTGGAGGTATGCCTAAATATGAAGTCTCAACATTAATTTCAATGTCCCTATAACATACTTTATATATATGTGAAATGTGAATGGAGTCACGTAATTAAGAATGAATTTTATATATCTTTTATTCAACATGCACATAGATTGGGGTGAGAATGAAATTTAAAACTCTATGTTTCATAAACTTAAGATGTTTGAGAGTTAGTGGAGAATAATATTTGGATGGTGAGAGAATTAGTGGTGAATATGATGAGAGATAAGAAATGTTGGTAAAATTTTAATGAACATTTTGGAGTAATAAGTGATTTTTGTAATTTTTGGAGTGATAAGGTGTGATTATTATTGAAATTTGAAATTTTTGGAGTGATAAGATTGAAATTTGAGGGGTTTGAAAAGTTATTTTGTTAAAGTGTGTTGTAATAAAAAAGGTGCATTTTCGTTTGTACTTAACACCCAAGGTCCACTAATGAAGAATTGGTGTAAAAGTTTGGAGTCAAAAGGAAATTTAAGTCAAGTCAAAGGTGATTGTAATGGGTGCATGATCAGCAGGGGCTCACACCTAAATTCTATTCATTGTAAAGGAAATATGAAGATTTATTGCAGTTGTTGTTTGCAACAAAAAGAGGAGCAAGGAGTGCTTAGAAGTAAGGTTCAACTGAAGTGAACCATTGACCAAGTTCAAAGAAGATAACTTGGAAAAGATTAAGTTGCAGGTTACAGTGAACAAAGTGAAGTTCACGAAAGAAGATGAAGATGGATGAAGAGAAAATTCACAACGATGATGCCATAGAAATTGGCATTGGTGATGACGATAAAGAGATTTCTGAATTAAAAGTATGACTTGATGTGTTGCTAGAGCTATTACAAATACGGAGGCACGGGTGGGTAATAAAGAGAACAATTAAATGGCCAATTAAACAATTGATGGAAAGAATACTAAAGCTCAAACTAAAGATTTAGAAGCAGGGAAACTCCAGATAAATATTTACATTTGCGAACCAGAGAAAGGATCATTGCTTGGTGACAACGATGATGAAATGAACGTGGGTTCGGTTCCCACAAATGGAACCATAAATTATTTTGAAGAATAGTCATTGAAGACTATTGTATAGAATGAAAAGAGGCCAGAACAACTCAAGGATGATGAATGTATGGATATGGACACCAATAAGAAAATTGAAGAAGATGAGGAATACTAGGTGGACAACTTGAAGGATTGTATGTAGGAATCCATAAGAGAGACCTCTAGGTCTCATGATTTTGAAACTAATACTTATTTTGTGTTTTCAGGTAGTGGAGAATCACAAGAAACTGAGAGTAAGATTGAAATTAAGAGAGCTCATGAACCATTGGAGGAACCTATGCAAGTCTACAAAGGCATAGATATGGGTTTGTTGCTGTGGAAATACACTTTTTAGAGGATTGGTTGGACAATCCAAAGAGAAATTATGAAACAAATGAAATGGTAATGGACCGCAACAATTTCATAGAGGATGGGGAAGAGGTTTCAATAAAGAAAATGAAACAATAAAGTGGTAGTAATGAGGGTGACTTCAAGGAGAAGAAGTAGAGAATGATAGAATATGAGTGGTACCCTAGTGAATTCATGGAGGGCAATAGTCATTTTCAATAAAGAATGGGTTATTTTTACCAGCAAGAAGGCAAGTTGGACATGAAAATTGAATAGATTAGACTATTGATGGTGAAAGTGTCCCAAAAGAGACATATTGCAGGAGGGAAAGAAGATGGCAGGATCTTGTTGATGACAACACAACAAGCATATATCAACAAGGAGAAGGGAGAATTACAACATAAAAGTTGGAAACCTGGAAAACATAAAAGGAAAACAATAGAATGGAAACAATATGACAATGCAATTGATCAACAACAAACTAAAGTGTGGGATCCAAGAGGATGGGTAATCAATTATGAAGAAATATGGTTGGGAGACCACAGATTATTTTTACCTGGGGAGTCTGATGCAGGTGCATCTAACCTAGGTCAATTGTTTTTTAGGGTAGTTAGTTTAGAAAGCTAGGATTTAATTAATTAATGCAATTTTCCTATAGTTTTTAAGAGAGAATGATAGCTCTTGTACATAGGAAAATATTTGAGGGCATTGTGGAAGGTTTGAGAAGATTATGTATTAGTTAGCTCTTATCTAGGGATAAGGGATTGAATGAGAGGTTTCAGGGATCAAGAGAGATGTTTTGGGAGTTAGATTAGGGATCTAGAACCTACCTTGGGTTGTAATCCATCTGTATAAATTGAGGCAATCCTATGAGGAATGTATGATGTAGAAGAGTGTGAGTGAGTGTGAGGAATGAGAAGTTTTTTTGTAATTATTTTTATTTATTAATTAATCATTTTCAATTTATGTGTACACCTATTATGTCATTTTAAATAGTGTTGTGAGCTAATGTTAATGAGTGCAAGCCTATGTTTAGATGTTTATTTTATGTGCTTCACACTGTTAGAGGATGAAAAGTCAAGGTTTTTTAAATTCTTGGAAAGTAGTTTGATTTTTCTATTGATCTTATCAACTCTATCTAGCATCTCTGCCATGCATATGGTCAGTTCTAACTATGTATCTTCCCTATCAGTGAGTACCCTCCTAATTAAGGTTTTATGTGCCAATATAGAGTTATAATTTACATGTATGAGGTAACCGTGGCCCTAGTGGAATTCCCTACTTTAGGTATCAATTCCCTAGTTTCTAGTTCTATATTTCTATATGGAATAAAACATCTTGACTGACAAAGCTATTCTTCCATGTCAAGAACAACCCTTTGAATAGTTGTAGGGATTATATCATTTTAACATTCCATGGCTACCTTGGTAGTTGTAGCTGTCTCAGCCCACATTTGTTGAGTCGAAGAAGGACTAAACTCTAAAGGAGGGGAGAGACCAAGACATCCTCTTCTTCCATTGCACTAAGGAGCTCATAACTGATGCCTAACAATAGTAATAGGAAGCAAACAAAGGGAGGAATCCAAGTGAGGGGCTTGTGTAAGGGAGCCAGGTGAGGAACCTTTCAATAAAAGAAAGTGATCTAATCTAGGGGGCAGGGAAAGAGTATTATACCTAAGTAGGTGAATTAAATTAAGGGGAGGGTGAGAAAGTAAATTCAACTATCAGAGAGTCAATAATTAAGAGATGAAAGAAGAGAAGTATGGGAGAGAATATAAAAGGAGAGATAGAGCTAAAATAGTGTATATAATGAGGGGAGAGTAAGCAATTTAGGTCAATGAGAATATCAAGCCCCCCAAAATAATTAAACCTATAAGCAACAAAATATTGGAAGCCCTCAAAGTGAAAAATTGAATTCAATGTAGTTTAGAGAACTTCTAGAATTGAAGCATAATTCCAAATAGAGATGATGCTAATAACAAACCTATAGCCACTGAGATTGCTATATTTATCTTCCTGAATATTTTCTAGCCATGTAAGATTACCAATCCAACATTCCTCACCAATTCTGTGGAGCAATATTTTCAAACCAAAAACACCATCCAAACTCCTTATAGTCCATGGTTGGAAATTTATATTCACACAACCATCACTAAGCCTTATGTCCTTTACCTTACCTAGCCATCCCTTAGCATTATGGTTAGTTGTTCAGACTAGCCATTATGAGTCCCGGAATTCCCCTACATGTCAAGATCGAAATTGAGTGTACAATGCCCAAATTTCACATGGTTGAATACATGAGCACTGAAATTTTCCTTAAACATGTTCTTATGATTTCCATAATGTGGAGTTAGATGGACCATGAAGGTTGACAAATGAAAGGAAAATTTCCTTATTCTTTTGTGATCATAGCACTCATCCTGAACTAGGGAGAGTTACCTTCCTTGAACACCCTCTATGGGAAATATGGACTTGATTTGCTAATTCTTTGTAGGAAACCATTAATTGGTCCAGGATGTGTTTATTTTAGTTGACATCTAGAAATTATCCATTATATTTTAGTACTAAATTGGTGGGTTTTTTAGCTAATTTATTTCCATTTCTTAATAGATGCACAGGAATCAAGGTAGTAATTTTAGCTAATTTTCCATGATTCCTTCTAGATTAGTTATGAGCCTCCAAATCTTGGTGAATTTCACTAGAGTCTAGCCATTATATATATATTTATATCATTGTATTGGTGATTTTGGAGTCCCCTTCTATGAAATTTTTTTGTATATTTAGTGGGTTTATTATAATTAGCCCTTGATATAAAGGATGAAGCTCATATGCATTGTTGATGTCATTGCCAATTTCTCATATATATATATATATATATATATATATATATATATATATATATATATATATATATATATATATATATATATATATCTGTATATATATGTGTATATGTGTATATATGTATGTATATATATATATATATATGTATATATATATATATATATATATATATATATATATATATGTATATATATATATATATATATATATATATATATATATATATGTATATATGTATATATATATCTATATATATATATATATATATATATATATATATATAGAGAGAGAGAGAGAGAGAGAGAGAGAGAGAGAGAGAGAGAGATATGCCTTCTCATTTCTGAAGACTCATCCATAACTATATGGGGCTAGTTTTCCTTTAGAGGTTGCATGTAATTCAGTGTAAGGAATCCCTGTGGAGGGGGAAACCATTTATTAAGACATGAATTAGGATGAGGGGTGTAAAATTGATTAGTAAAGACATATTTTTGTAGTCCTAATAATTTAAGTACGTTGGACTCCTTTGAGTAACATTCCCAAACCTAATTTGTACATGGAGTGATTAGAACAAATTGCCTTACTTTCCTCAGGATTAACTACCAAATGGTATCTAGATCCATAGGTTTTTATTTGAATATTTTCCTATTTCATTCCTCTTATACTTATCATACAATGAATTGTGGGAAGAGTTTCTAGGCTCCTTTTAAGATGATATTGTTGAAGGGCATTGATTTTTAGTCTTTAATTGTGGAGTGTATGCTATCCCTTGTTATATCTATTTGTTTGAATATTATTGTCAATCTCTCACATAACTCTAAAGAAAAATCACAATAACTTAGAATTTTTTCAACTCTTTTTATAATTTTCATGCATAGGTGACACCTTACTCGGACCTAAAACCCTCTAATTTATCCCAGTTTAGTATTTTAGTTTGCAAGAGTAACCACATGAAGAAATTTATTTTGGGCATGTTTTGGCTTTCCACAATTTTATTTCAAAGTTATCACAAGGATATTTTATGCCTACATTATATTGAAAGTACCTTTGGGTTTATACCCCTACTGAAGGATGTCATTCCCATGTTATCTTTCATTTTTCTTGATCTCTAGCTCTTTCATTAGGGTCTTCTTAGATTTTTTGCTAATGATGTTTGGGTACTATATGTTTTCTTCCCAATGTATCCACTAGTATTGCATCTATGTTTAAATCTAGAAGTGCATAACCAATGTTTTTCCTTGTGATTTTAAGGCTAGATTTGAGGTTTTAAACATCCCATTCTTATTCAAGTCTTGGCCATTGCTTCTAGGAGTCTTCCTAAAGAGGGATAAGTTTATATCCCAAACTTCGGAAAATAAATGATCTTGAATAAAGTGTCTATTGTTCCATGCCTAGTTTCATAAATGTTATCCTTTTATTTGTTCATGTACATGTACTAGTGATATTGATTGATGTCCAGAGTGTGTTTATTTTTCCATTTTTTTCTCCATAGATCGCTTGGGTTTTTAAGACATATCCACCACATTTTGGTTCCCAGGGCTTGAATGAGAATTTCTAGCTCTCTTAGGCCCAATCCACATAATCTCAACCAAGCTATAAGAGTATCCCTCTTAATGAAACCTATGAGATAACATGCTTGATTTCTTTACTTAAATGTACTTCAATGAGGAGGAGGTGATATGGGGATAGGTGTTTTCCTTGTCTAAGATTGTGGGACGGATAAAAATTTTGAGAGGGAGATTCATTAACCAAGAAAGAGAAAAAAATATTGTTATTAGTTACATGACCCACGAAATCCAAGTTCCAAAATAAATAAAAAAAGAATTATCACATGGAAAATGAATTTCGAGTTGAGCCTATCAAAATCCTTTGAAATATCATGTTTGATGATCATACCAAATTTTTTTGAAGGAAAAGAGGGTGTGTATATATTTTTCAGCTATAAAAATACTATTAAGGATTTTCATTCCCTTTACGTACCCTATTTTTCCTAGGAGATTATTTCTAGGAGGAGAGGATTCATTCTATTAGCTATGAAATTTGAAATTAATTTATATATTACATTGCAAAGAGTATTGGGTTTGAAGTCTGGATGGTTTTCAAAATGAGATTTCTTTGGAACTAGAACCATAACAGTTAAATCTAAGGTCGTGACTAGGGAAGATGATTTCCTTGAATTTGCAATAAGTGCACCATGTCTTTGTATTGGACACCTAATCATCTAAGGGTTGCGGTGTGATGAATCTAACCATTACCAAAATGTATTATAAATATATGGTAATAGTAAAATGAAATTCACTCTTATATCATTCATGTCTCTTCACATTCCATGTCTGTTTAACATGGTACTAGAGCTCCCGGGTTCCTTTTTATACTTGTAACTCCTATATTCTGCCAATTTTCTACTCCCATTTAGAGTTTACTGCTTCGAGATGTTGAACGCATGAGGGTGTCAGACGTTTGTTGGCTTGAGGAGCTCTGGTGCTGTGAGAGTAGAATAGAGGTGCATTAAATCTCTCTTGTGCAAATGGTATGCCAATATTTAATAATTGTGTCTCTTTTACAAATATGTTGGAGTGTAGGAGTGTTAGTACATATTAACGGCTTTTATAGACGGAGTTCCGACTCCACTATTACATTGAATGGTGGTGACTGTTACACGCCCTATCGTGTCCTACCATACACTATCCATATGATGGTTAATACCATAGTTAATACCGCTCCCATCATACCACATTTAATACATCTACTCCTTACATATCACAGTTATTACCACCCTTGAGGTTTATATGTGCTGCACCATATGTTAATACCACCTCCGACTCTGCTTTGGTATCCACATATTCCATACTACATACAAGCTCGTCTCCCACTTTAAACGTTGTTAAATGGTTGTTTGAGGTTGCCTGACTCCTTGGCCTGATTCCACACACCCACCCAACACACTGAATGGTATTCCCTTGTCTCTCGTTGCCTCCTGTTGGATGACATGACATACCACCCAACAACCATGCCACATGTATTACGTTGAATTCATATTATAGTCATACCACATAGCAGTTGCGCCATATCAATACCGCCATACAACTTCTGGCCTGCAACACCATACCATACCTCACACCATTTCATTGAATACCGCTATACCATACGTTGAATATTGTCTTCCGTCACATCGATACCGTTCATACTCCCATACCAATGCTACCATATCGGCATACTCATGTCATGGTATTATCTCAAGATGCAATAAAGAAGTGAAATGAAAATTATATAGTGCTTTTGGAGATTCAACCTTTAGCTAAAGCATTGTTAGCAAGGAAAGCATATTATATTCGGTCCAAAAAAAAATGAGTTGACGTGGATATAGATACAAGTTGCAAAATTTTGTAAGTTGCTGGCAGCACTTGTAAATTCATACCGATATGAAGGTCCATAAATGCATATGCATCTTGTTAGTTATGAAGCAAATATGGTAAGTGATATTAAGTACAAAGAGATCAATTGAATGATGTATGGTCATGATATTAACAAGAGAGGCAGCTTGGGTTTATTACAAAAGAACATTACTTAGAAGATCTATCAACACTTTCTCATTTTATTTCTTTAATCATTATCATTTTTTAGTGTGACAATTGGTTCTTGATTGGCATATTTGTTTCGTTGTGGATCTACAACAAAATTGTGCATTTGCTTCATTATCACTCCTTTCAAGGTGCATTATTAGTTGAAACTAACACTCTCTAGTTGATGAGATTGAGTTTTTTCTTTGAAAATACTAGAATTGGTAAAGTTTTAGAGTTCTTAAAACTATGATACATTCTACTATTTTTGATACAGTGAAAAAATAAAAAAATCTCTTTCTGCAAAATGCACAAGGGAAGATATAGTTTTTACAACTTGAATCACAATTACAAATAGATGAATTACAACAGAAAAGACATCCTTCTGAACTTATTTTTGTTTAGAACAATCCCCTATCTAACTTTGAAACAAGATCCTATCAGCATCTAGCAAGTCATCAAGTCAATAATGTAGAGGTTGATTCAGATCAAGTGCTTATTTCAGAAGCATATTTGAATACACGTGTGGAAATTCAGTCTGGACATTCCAAGGCAATCATCAGACCTTGGGAAGAGCTTGTTAACAAAAAGAACACAACAGGTCTTGGATATGATAAGGAGGCCTCCTTTCATATTCCAGACTATTCCAAGCCCATTCAATTTCAAAGTGTTGGGTTTCTTCATGACAATTCACCGTCACCTATTCCTGCTCTTCTTCCATAACAACCACAACATAATTTCATATCCCAACATTATGACAAAGATGTCCATATGAAAGATCAATGTTTTGATCTTCATCCATGTGAGCACTGTCATAAAATCGATTATTCTTTAAACAAATGTTCAAAAAATAAGCCTCCTGGAAGAACAAAGATTCATCTTGGATGGATCACTTCTTGGCAATGGGCTTCAACAACCAAGAATATATTTGATTCAAATTTCAAAAAAATTTCTAGAGTATTGAATAGTATTGAAGTTGATTTTTCTCCATCTTCTCACCTTTTATCTGATAACAGGGTAAGTGATGGCCATATAAAAGTTTCAAAACCACATCAAGCGACCTTGAGCCACAACCTACCATACCAGATTCAATGTTATATCCATAGAGAGAGATGCCCTTCAGCATGCCTTTGGTTGGTGGCCAGCCTTAAACCATCTATGCGAGGTTGAGACCTCCCTTTTTAGGTTGAACTTCTCCCCGTTCAAATAATTTGGGACACTTCCTCTAGCATAATACTTCAACTTCTTGCCAGTTCTGGAAGTTCCTAGAATTTCATTAAGCATTCCAGAGTTGGTGGTCATCCTTAAACCATCGCAGGTTGTAGACCTCCCTTTTCCAGGTTGAAGGTCTCCCTCTCCAAAGCATTAGGGAAACTTCCTCTAGTAGAATATTTCACCTTCTTACCAGATTTGGAATAGTTTTGGGAAATACACTAAGCGTTCCAGTGTTGGTGGTAATCCTTAAACCACCCACTCATACCAACATTTTAGAGAGCACATTCAGCCTAGTGCTTTCATACATATTTTTTCACATTTTGTATTACATCTCTCTTCTGGGACTCATACATACCCCTTCAGATTAAAGGGGGGATTTTATACACCTAATCCTCCAAGGGTCATTGCGTGGAGGATAAAAAGTCAAAGGAGTCCAAGATACGTTGAAGATGAATCCAACAATCACAAGAATCTATTATAAACGTACATCTATGTTAATAGTAAAATTCAATTCACTATTTTATCATTCATGTCTCTTCACATTCCAATTATGTTTAACGCTTTGCTAATAACCTGTTGGCATTCCTAAAATAATTATGTAGTGAATCTATTTGGCCTTGGGGCTTTGTTTTTGGGCATATCCATTACTATTTCTTCCACCTCTACTAGAGTGACCTCTCTCATAAGAATATTATTATGTTCATCAATGATAAATTTAGGTATATGTTTTTATTATTATAGCTCTTGTATCCCTTACTAGTTCCATTGGAAGCTCATTAAATATTTCTTGAGTTCTAAAGTAGTTTCCTAGTGGCTCTCATGATTTTCGATTTAAGATTTCTTGAGGATGAGTATTATATTTTTTTTTTAGTATTGAGACCTTTATCTGTGGATAAATTTCTTTTATCTCCCTTTTTAACCATTTTACTCTTGAGTTTTTTCTTCCAGAGAATTTCTCCTCGTTTCAAGTTTTCTTCAAGTTCAATTCTAGTAATGGATTCTTTGTGTTCTAATGCTTCAGTTTTTCCTTCTTGTATGATTTCTTATTGGATTCTCTCCATTTATTTTTCCAATTTTTACTTCTATTCATGTATGTTGACGAATTCTACTATGATCATTTCCTTTCTTCTTTCGTTAATATTTTTTTTTACTAAAATTGGTACATGGTATTGCCTTCTATGGAATTCAATTCATAACACTAATTTTCAATGTTTCTCTTAAAAGAGAGGTTCATCTTCCAAAAAGTTTCAAAGTAGAAAGGTTGTTCCTTGGAGTTCCTTTCTAGTTCATGAAAAGTTTTGTGGGCCAAGGATTAGAAATATGATAATGCAATATTTTAGCTTCAAAATTGAGACCCCACAAGAAGATAGTTTCAGATAGAAAAATATATCAAGCTGTGATGATACCTAGGAGTAACCTCCTCTCTTATTTTTCCAAGTGAATTTACCATTGTTGGCTTCTTGGTCCACTAGTTTTAAGTGTTTCAAGAAGTATGTGAAGAATTGGGAATCCTCATCTAATCTTCTAATCCCTCAACTTTTTCCTTAGCGGAATTATATCTTGTTGAAATCCTATTTAATTATCCAATAATTATATCCTTTAATTTTTACTAGGTTTCAAAGATTCAATATGAATGATTTTATTTTGCATGAATACAATTGGGCCATACACATTGGTGATGAATACAATTATTAAGGAGCCTAATATTTGAAATTGAATTTTTAAATTTTCTGGCATGGATAAGGACTCTAGAAATTTTATATTGTCATGGTTTGATAGGATTGATATGCCTTGTGATGGTCCACAAGAAACATTTTCTATTAATTGACAATATTTTCTCATAGAATTGGAGATTTTTTTGAATTATTCCATTAGACATTTAGTTTCGTGCATCATGACTATGTCAAGGTTTTGTTGTTCAATTTATTTTAGGAGTCTTTGATTGGTTTTTCCATTGACACCCCTAATATTCCATGATATTAATTTCATCAGGATTTGAAGGGGGAGGTTGAAAGGCCTCTATCGTCAAGACCACTCTACCAGTGTTAACTAAGCATTCCCCCATTTCATAGATAAGCTATTTATTATTATTTCTACCTAGTTTTTAATCTTCCTTCCCCCTTGGGAAGTTCCTTATTGATATGACTTTTAACTCCTAAATATATAGATGAGGTTTTTGAGGAGTTATCTGGTTCTTGCTTGTGCCACCTTTTTTGAGATATGAGATAAGCTCAAGTTATTAATTGGCGACGATGTTCTAGTATAGTGACCAAATATTTGGATTTCCATTCTAATGTTATCATTTGGATATCTCTATGTCTGAGATGTACATCCTCTTGCTGCTCTATGTCTAGTTCCTTTTTCTCCTCCTCTTCCATTATTGTGTCTTCTATATGTCCCTTCTTCTTCAACTCCCCCCTTTAGTTTTCTTCATTCCCCTATATGTCTTCTTGAGTATTTATGTTCTCAATAGTTTTTTCCATTTTTTCCTCATTTTCTTGGGGATATCTTCCTCTGTTAGGAAGGCCGAGTAATGATGAATTCTCTTATTAGTTGTTTATTTTTATTTGAGAATTTTTAAAACCCTTCATAATACTATGATGCTCCACTTGTGAAGGAATTTGGGTTTAGTTCAGAGTGCATTTCCTAAATAAGTGGCCATATTCGTGACATTTCCTGCATTTGAAAGGTATCGTTCACAATATATGAGTTTCTCCCTAAAAAACCCTCATCCCACATCTACCCAAGTAACTTTCTAGCCAAGGTAAGCATGCCATGATATGCCACAATGATGGGATTCAACCTCCTAGGTGACCTTAAGGAAGTGGAATCGACGGAAACACATCATACAAACTTTCCACATAAGCAACCGAACTACCAAGAGCCATCCCAACAACTAAGGTAACCAACCCCTGAGACCAACTGAAGTTTTATACAAGTAAACCCATATACTCTCCCTTGATATGGACATGCATGCATCTAGGAGCCTCTAGAAGGTCCCACAACATGGGTATAAACGTGTCTAGGGACTTCTCTCCTCAAACCTATGCTTGTGACTTCGGGATTTGTGCTACTTTTCCAGGCCCAAAGCCCAAGTTACTGCCCATAACTCAACGACAAATTTGGAAATGAATTTACACAACATAAAAATGATTCATTTGCAAAAATAATGACAAGGTATAGACTAGACTCCTACTAGCCATGATAGGAAATTTGTCAAACATGTCACAAATATGTAATATACATGTTTAAACAACGGATCTGAGCATAGGGGTTTCATACTTATCTAAAAAATGTTAAAAAGCATTGTTCCCTTATATCATTAGCTGCATTATCATCTATTAGTTTATAGATACATTATCCATTCATTCACAAATAAAAACATGAGGAGATCCATACATGATCACTATCATAATACATGCTTACAACTAATATAATAACAGTAGAGATATCAAGCACACATCAACCATAGAATCCACATGTAAACCATTATAATACTCATGAATTAACAAGGAGATATAACCTCATATTAATGATGCAAAAGCCAATGCGAGATGGGACTACCACGTTCCACCCAACCATGGAATGGAAAAGATAATACTCACTTCAACCATTCGCCCTCATGTCATATTCCAATCATGAATGTGGGACTCAAACCAAAAGAACCAACCAGGGCATCTCAAGGCTAAACCACCTCACCTTGATCAATATAAACCAATCTTTATCGCAATCCACAATGGATAAGTGGACCAAAACAATAAACATGTAATAATAAGATTTACCATGATCTCCACCAAACCACTAGGATAAAACAAGCATGGATGCCACTAGATTTCTCCACCTACATTGTGAGGAATTTTCCTGTCTCGTAGTCTCTTAGGCTTTACCGTAATCCAGATTGGATCATTAGTCCCTAAACCAAGGCCCACTCTCTAGGCTTTACTACTTATCCCATCCTAGGATTACTAGGCCTGATGGAGAGCACCCAGTTCTAGGCTTTACCACATATCCCACCATTCATCGATCGAGGATTCCTAGGCCCACCGAGAAAACACAAAATTTGGCTTTACCACAACCCACAGTCCAGTTTAGTTGTTTCCAGGCCATGTGTTCTATTATTTAGAGATCCACCTCACTAAGCATCAAATCCAACTCAACCAAAACATGAGAACCCCATCACACCATGGCTATGAAAAGAAGGAAAGGCTAGGCTAAAAACACTATCACACCTAGAAAAACCCATGCCATAATAAAAAAGAACCACATGCAATACCATGCATGCGGAATATAGTAAGGAAAAGAGACATGCAAAGTGATACCTACAAAGAATCTTGTTGTAGCTTCCTGATCCTTCTCTTCCTTGCTTGCTCCTTCCTTCCTCTTTCCTTTTCTACCTTTCTTGATCTAATGCCAAAGTGCTACAAGAGAAATCTATGTCCAAGAGTGAGAGAGAGAGAGAGAATAATGAGAGAGCTCCAAAAGTGAATTGACAAAAGGTACCAATTGATCCTCAGAAGCCTTTTTATCAATTAGGCTTCTATTTTCTTCATTTTCCTCCTCACAAGAAACCTGTGACCTTTCACCTTCCTTTTCTCCTAATTACCACTTTTCCTTTTCAAATGCCTTAGCTATTGTCTTCGCCAATTTCCTTAGCCATAGTAAACCAATGAACACCCACACTAGGATGTCTTGCCCAACATTCAACTTGGAATAAGTGTCCCATCAACCGTGGTTATTATTTTTTCCTTTATTGACTTTATTACATGGAATTTTCACTAGGGTTGTAATAGAACCCTCCCCCTTGGGGGACACTGTCCTTGGTGTTCAACCACACCTATACCTCATCAAAGCCACTAAAAAGAAAGCATATTTCTCGATGCAGTATTTACAATGATAAACTTTCTTAAAGAAAACCAACATGACAACATAAAACATAACAAATGTAATGGCATGACACCCATACCTATTATTGGATCTTTATAACTTAGCTCATGGTGGTATTTACATCCACATACATATGTACCTATACCAAACATCCCCAAAACATATACTAAATACATATACCAAAACATCCACTCAACTAGTGAATAAGGAAGGATACATAACCAACATCTGATTTGCCATCTCCCATGTAGCTTCATTGGGCCCAAATTGTTTGCAATGCACTTTAACCTACTCAATTTCTTGGTTCTAGAGCATAGCCAACTTTCTCTGCAATATACATTGAGGTTCTACCTAGAATTCTCCATATGGCTCCACCTGCAATACAAACCATTCAATCACATGATAAAACATACCTCTTAAGAAATGAAACATGGAAAACATCATGGAATTTTACCGTTGGAGGTAGTGCAAGTTGATAGGCTACTAGTCTCATCCTCTTAATAATCCTGAAAGGTCCACAAAATTGTGGTGCCATCTTGGAACATGATCCAATCTGCAAGGATATCTTCTTCAATTTGGTGCACAAATATACCTATTCCCCAACCTGGAACTGCTTGAATGATCTATGTCAATCTACATAGATCTTCTACCTATCCTGTGTTGGTTTCAGATTCTTCTTGATTACCTACATTTCATGTTCCATTTCCACCAACATGTCCATTCCAAACAACACCAGGTTAACTGGATCACTCCAACTGATGGAAGTATTATAACTCTGCCCATACAATGTCTTAAACAAAATCATCTTCAAATATTCTTGATACCCACTGTTGTAAGTGAACTCTATGAGTGGAAGATACTCTTCCCACTTCTGTTGTTGATGCATCACATACATCGTCAACCTGTCCTCTAATATCCTATTGAACCTCTCAATTTGTCTATCTGTCTATAGATGTTACGTCGTACTGAAAGACAACTTTGTACCCAAACCTGTAAACAACTCCTTCGAAAACTTGGAAGTGAACTTTGCATCCCTATCTCACACAATATTCTTTGGAACACCACAGAATCTAACCAGATCTCTGATGAACACCTATGCCATATTGCTAGGTGAGAATGTAGACTTCACTGAAATGAAGTGCACAACCTTTGTCAACCTGTCCACCACAACTGTGATGGAATCACGTCGTCTCACTTTCCTTAGTAAACTTGTGATAAATTCCATGGAAATGACTTCCCATTTCCACTATGGAATCACAATCATTTGTAGCAGTCCACCTGGATGCCTACACTCTGCCTTTACCTGCTGACAATCCAAATATCTAGCCACAAGATTTTCTACATCCTTCTTCAAATTTTATGAATAATAAAACTTCTTCCCTGCGGTCAATGTCTTCTTATAACCTGGGTGACCTAATTATGGTTTCACTTGAAAATATCTCAAGATCACCTTATTGAGCTCACTGTTCTCTGGCACATATATTTTTTCTCTAAACCTTACTAATCCATCTGCTATTAGAAAATAGTCGACATCTTGTGCACCTGTACCTATACATGTACCTATACCACTTCCTATACTTTGTTCCAACCTGTGCACAATCTCCATATACCTGACATCCCGTTGACCTACCTGCAAGATCCTATCCTATAGATTTTTCCCATAAGAACTCATACTTCTATATGATTTACTTGTATCCACCTGCTAAGAGAATCTTCAACCTTGTTCTCCTTTCCTTTGATGTATATCATCTCAAAATCAAACTCATTGATCGTGGCCAACCATCTAGCTTGCCTAACATTCAATTTCACCTGGTTAAATAGATACCTCAATCCACTATGTTCACTCATCAATACAAACCTCCTGCCAAAACCATAGTGCCTCCACATCTGCTCAATATCATGTGTCAGATAGTTCTTCTCATGATCATTTAGTTTTCGCAACTCATAGCACACTACCTATCCTTCCCGCATAAGGACTCCACAATGTCCTATCTTGCAAGCATCTATACATACTACACATTCTTTGTCTGGATGTGCAATCTTTAAAACTGGTGCATGTGTCAACAACTACTTGAGCTACTAAAAAATGGATACACACTCCTTTGTCCATGCAAACCTCTTACCTTTCCTCTGCAATGATGTGATAAGATAAGAAATATATGAGAAGATCTTGATTAACCTCTTGTAATAACTTTCCAATCCCATTAAGGAACTCACCACGTCTACATTCCTGGGAGTTACCCGCTCCATGATGGCTCTTACCTTTTCTGGATCCACTGCTATTCCCTCCTTCGAGAACACATGTCACAATTAATGTAACTTAGTCTGAAAGAAACTACACTTGTTGATCATAGCACACAACTGATTCTCTCTCAACAATCTCAACACTACTACCAAATGCTCGACATGCTCTTCCACATTTTTAGAATATACCAAATTGTCATTAATGAAAACAATAACAAAGTTTTCCAAATAAGGACACAACACACTATTCATCAAGCACTTAAAGGTAGATGGAGCACTAGTCAAACCAAATACAACTACAAAAAACTCATAATGCTTATACCTGGTCCAAAAAACTATATTATAAGTGTCCTCCCCTTTTATGCGTACCTGATGATATCTAGATCTTAGATCAATCTTCGAGAACAATACTTCTCCCTTCAGCTGATCAAACAAGTCATTAATCATATGTAATGGATACTTGTTCTTAATGGTCACTTTGTTCAATTGCCTGTAGTCAATGCATAATTTGAGAGTATCATCCTTCCTCTTCAAAAAAAATATTGGTGCTCCCCAACGTGATACACTAGGCCTAATGTATCCGTTGTAAATCATCTTCTTTAATTTCAAATTTAGCTTCACCAACTCCAGAGTGCTCATCCTATATGGTTCTTTTGAGGCTAGAGCTACTCCTAGCACTAACTCAATATAAAAGTCTACTTCCCTGTGAGGTAGAAACTCTGAAATATCTACCGATAGAACATCTAGAAACTGTTGTAGAACTGTATATCTACTCAAAACATATTCATCCTAAACTTCCTTACCTTTATTTCTATAAATATGTACTTCAAATAACACACACCCATTTTTGCGACTATGCTTTTCCTGCATAGTTTTCACCATCCTAATTGATGTGCCTTTTTTCTTTCCTTGTAAGACTCTTGATTCCCCATTGTCATCCAAGCAATCAATGGATTTTCCATAAAAATCCACCTTGGTCCTATGAGTGTACAACCAATCCATTCCCAACAACATACTGTATGATCTTTAGGATGTTTTCTCATTGCATGTCCAACAATCGAACCATCTAGTACCATCACCTCTATGTTGCTATTGTGACCCATGCCCCTATCTAGTTGCATTGAAATTCTTTTGTGGTGTCACATTTTCTTTCTCTTTTGCATTCTAAGGTCTTGATCTTTTTGGCTGCCATTTACCTTTAAATTTATCTTTCCCTTTCCATTCTGGTTGGGATTCATTCTTATGCTTTGATTGTTCATAGCAATGCTTCATTTTTCTAATAACTTGCTCAAGTGACTAAAGCTCATCATACTTATTCTGATCTCTAAATTCTAATGGAAAACCACTGACAAATCCCTAGACTTTAGCCCTCTCATCATTAGGGGAATTTTGAGGTCTAAAATGGGCCTCCTAATAAAAATGTACAACCAAAATAAAATTTATAAGAACCAATAAGATTCAATATGATGATGTCAACCATGGGGGACAATTCACCATTTTTGGAGTAAAAAAGTAAAAAGAATAAATAATAACAAAATAATAAATCTAATTTTTCAGCTTGTATTTTCAACTTATAACCCTAATATTTTAATAAAATTTTGAGGATTACTTATTGGATGCAAAATTTAATTCCTCATCCAAAGAGTACTCATGTTGCATACTTTCGATGGACCCCTGATACACAGAAAATGAGAAATGCGTGAAAAAATGTGATTGTAGTAACATTTTTCATGTATTTCTCATTTTTGTGTAGAAGGTTCCATATAAAGTATGAAACATGGATACTACATGGATGAGGAATCAAATTATTCATCCAACGAATGTTTTCGCTCGAAATTTGAGTAAACCCATAGGAAGATAGGTTGAAAATACGAGTAGAAAAAATAGTTTTTCTTTTTTCCTTCTAAAATTTGATGATGTAATCTAATATTATTTTATTAATTCCGCTATTATTTTATAATTTCCTTATGATGCCCATTTTAGACCTCAAAATTCCCCTAATTATTTAAAATATGATATATACCTCAATATATTTAGGAACCTAGTTGTATACTCCTCATTTGTCATTGATCCCATCTTTAGCTCATAGAACTCTTTGGCCTTATTGTCATAGTACCTTTCTGACAAGTACTTCTTCCTGAAAGGACCCTTGAACTCATGCCAACTCATGTCCTCTATCCTCATTTGATTCACCCACTTCACATCTTCCCACAAGATATCTGCTTTACTTGCCAAGCTAAAGATAATTACTCTAGACTTCATATTATGTGTGTAATTATGCAACTCAAAGAAATTGTTCATCCTAAGTATAAAAGCATCTACATCTTCCAGATTCTTCAAGTCTCACTCAAAAGTAGGTTACTTTTCTTTCTTAAATACATCTAGACAGTATCCCCTATCACTCCTCCTGGAAGGATGATAATGATGATGATCACAATGCCTATCATAACTAGAACTAGATTGATACTTGTTTCCTTCACCTCTCCTATCCGGAGTATCCAACAAACTTGCATCCCTCACTGTGTCATCTCTATCTGACCGATGACCACCATGAGACCTACTGCCATATGACCCATTAGTTATGTCCTAATGTCCATGGCTAATCTAAAGTGGTTGTTGTCACTGCAATTCTGACAAACTCTAAAGGAGTATTTCATTAACCTTTGCTTGTTTCTCTTGTGCCTCCATGATTTTTTCATTGTTTGCCTTACAACTCCTTATTTCTTCCTTCAAGCTGCTCAATCTGTTTGCTAAATCAGAAGAGTTCCCAACACCATGTCGCTCATTTGATTCATAGGGAGAATATTTTTAGTCTACCATCTTGTTAGTCATTTTATCTCTTTCCTGCAAGGCATACTATGTCAGCTAAACCAAATCACAATAACCAATGTACCTTAGCAAAATTCAGGGAGAATATCTCATCTACAAGATCATCGAAATCAAGGTAATACATGTATAACATAATCATGAAAACATATATACATATAATTCATAAGCATATAATAATATAACCATCATTCTAACTAGAGTCCAATCATCAATGTATGACCATATCAACTACACATAACCTTACCTCATGCGTGACAAAAATAACCATACTAATGTACACTAACAATATGCAAGCATAAAAAACATGTAACCAATCATACACTCATGACGATGCACTTCACAATAATAACATCCTCTTTCACATGGAAAAATCACTACAACCATGATTGACACCATGCATATGCAACAAGCATATAGACCATAAGGATGTTTAAGACACTTGCAATTGACATGAATTCATGACCAACACACATCACCCATCTAGTCCAAGTAGTGAACCATGCTCTAATACCACTCTGTGGTATTATATATGACCCAAAGATGGTGCAACCTGTTCTGATACCACTCTGAAACACCCTCATCCCACAACTACCCAAGAAACTAGCTAACTCAGGTAAACATGAAACAAAATTCCACTATGATTGGATTCAACCTCCTATGTGGCCTTAAGCAAGTGGGATCAATGGAAACACATCACACAAAACTTCCACATTAGAAACAAAACTCTGAGTGCAGCCATCCTAAATACTTAGGTAAGTATCCCCTGACACCAACTGAATTTTTATACCATTAAACACCCAGACTCAGCCCTTATATGGACTTTGGGATTCTTTCCACTTTTCTAGGACCAAAGCCCAGGTCACTGCCCACATATCAAAGAAACTTTCGGAAATTAATTTACACAACATAACAATGATGCATTTGAAAAAAATGACAAGGTCTAGACTGGACCCCTACTAGCCATTACAGGTATTTCATCAAACATGTCCCAAATATGTAATCTATAGGTTGAAGCAACATATCTAAGCATAGGGGTCTCATACTTATCTGAAAATCACTAAGAATAATTGATCTCTTATATTGTTAATTGCATTAACATATATTAGGTCATAGATACATTATCCATTCATTGACAAATCAAAACATGAGGAGAGTCATAATTAATCACCGTCATAATATTATCTTATAACAAACATAATGACAATATAAATATCAAGAATACATCATCAATAGAATCCACATATAAACCAATATAATACTGATTAATTAACAAGTAAAAATAACCTCATATTAATGATGTAAAAGCCAACCCGAGTTTAGACTATCACGTACGACCCAACCACAGAAAAGCTGAGCCAATACTCTCTTAAGCCATTCTCTCCCGTGCCTTATTCCAATCATGAATGTCGGACTCAAACCAAAATAACCAGCCAAGGCATCCTGAGGCTAAACCACCTCACCCTTATCAATAGAAACTAGGCTTTACCACAATCCACACGAATGACTAGGACAAAATAATAAACATGTAATAAAATGATTTACCCTCAAATCCACCAGATCAATAGGCCAAAACAAGCATGGATGCCACCAGATTTCTCCACCTACACCCTTATGAATTTTCTTGTCTCCTAGTCTCCCAGGCTTTGCCGCAATCCACACTGAATCATTATGCCCTAAATTGAGACCCTCTCTCCAGGATTTATTGCATATCCCATTGAGGATTACTAGGCCTAATGGAGAGAACCCACCTCTAAAATTTACTGTATATACCTCCATTCATCGGTTGAGGATTCCTAGGCCCACCGAGACAACAAAAAATATGGAATTACTACAACCCACAGTCTGCTTGAGGGGTTACTAGGCCATACATTCTATTATTCAAAGATCCACCTCACTCAACTTCAAATCCATCTATTAATAAAACTCAACCAAAACATGAGAACCCCATCACACCATGGTTATTCAAGAATGACAAGGCTAGGCTAAAAGCACTATCAGACCTTGAAAAACCCATGCCATAATAACAAGGAACCACATGCTATACCATGCATGCCAAATTTTTCAAGGAAAACACACATGAAAATCGATACCTGAAAAGAATCTTGCTATAGAATTTGGATCATGCTCTTCCATGCTTTCTCCATCTCTTCTCTTGACTACTTTTCCTTTCTTAATTCAATGCCAAAGTGCTCCAATAAAACTTTGAGTGTCCAAGAGTGAGATAAAGAGAGAGAGAGAGAGAGAGAGAATAATGAGAGAGCTCTAAAATCGAACTGACCAAAGGTACCATCTGATCCTCAATAACCTTTTATCAATTAGGCCTCTATTTTCTTCATTTCCCATTATTTTCCTTCATTTTCTTCTAGACATGAAACCTGTTACCTTTCACCTTCACTTTCTTCTAATTTCCATTATTTTCATAAATAAAATGTCAATTAATTCCACTTTACCTTTCCAAATGCCTTAGTCATTTCCTTTGCTAATTTACTGAGCTATAATAAACCAATGAACACCCACACTAGGATGACTTTCCCAACATTAAGCTTGGAATAAGTGTCCCATCAACCGTGGATATTAATTTTTCCTTCATTAACTTTTATTACATGGAATTTTCCCTAGGGTTGTTACACTCCCATATTTCATCTTGATAACTGATATGTATGCTTAGTCAAGGGGATTTTTCAAATCCATGTAGACACATAATCTTTCATATTATGATGTGCATCTATGAAGGATTTTAGTTTCTAGTACCATAATGAAAAACCCAATGGAATTTCTAATACACTCTAATATGTTTTGATCCTATAATTCTTGTGGCAATGAGTATAGGCAGACCCACACTAGTGCCAAGTTTTATTCCACTTTATTTTGGTTAAATCTCTCAACCCATAGTTTCATATACAATTCTATAGAGTTTAGAAATTAAGGTCCTCCTTAAAATATTATATCCCTATCCTCTATATTATGTCCCTATCTAGGTGCATTGAACTTATTTTGTGGTGCCACATTTTCTTTCTCTTCTGCATTCTAAGGCCTTGTTCTTTTAGACCTCCATTTACCTTTACCTTTATCTTTCACTTTCCATCGTTGCTAAGATTGATTCTTACGCTTTAACTGTTCATAGAAATGCTTCAATTTCCTAATAACTCTCTCATGTGACCGAGGCTTGTCATAATCAATTTGATCTCTAAATGCTAATGGAAATCCACTAACAAATCGCTGAGCTTTAGCCTTCTCATAATTAGGGGAATTTTGAGGTCTAAAATGGGCCTCTCAATAAAAATGTACAAACAAAATAAACTTTATAAGAACTAATAAGATTCAATATGATGATGTCAACCATGGGGGATGATTCACTATTTTTGGAGTAAAAAAGTAAAGAGAATAAATAATAAAAAAATTAAAAAAACTAGTTGTTCAACTCATATTTTCAACTTGTATGCCTAATATTTTACTCAAATTTCGAGCAAGAGTACTTGTTGGATGAAAAATTTAATTCCTCATGCAAGGAGTAGCTATATTGCATACTTTTGATGGACCCTGATACACAAAAAATGAGAAAGACATGAAAAAAAGTGATTGTAATAATGTTTTTGATGTATTTCTCATTTTTTGTGTAGAAGGGTCCATCGAAAGTATGCAACAGGGCACTCTGTGGATGAGGAATAAAATTCTTCATCCAAAGAGTGCTTTCGCTCAAAAATTGAGTAAACCCATAGGGAGATAGGTCGAAAATACGAGTTGAAAACATATCTTTTTCCTTTTCCCCTCTAAAATTTGATGATATAATCTAATATTATTATTTCCACTATAATTTTATAATTTCCTTAGGAGGTCCATTTTAGATCTCAAAATTCCCCTAACTCTTTAAGATATGATACATACCTCAATAGATCCAGGAACCTGGTCATATACTCCTCATCTGTCATCGATACTATCTTTAGCTCATAGAACTCCTTGGCCTTATCATCATAGTACCTTTCTAACAAGTACTTCTTCCTAAAATGCCTCTTGAACTCATGCCAACTCAAGTCCTTTATCCTCATGTCTCTGACCCGCTTCACATCTTCCCACTAGATATCTGCTTTACCTTTGATGGCAAAGATAACTACTCTGGACTTCATATTATATGTGTAATTATGCAACTCATAGAACTTCTTCATTCCACGTATCCAAGCCTCTACATCTTCCAGATTATTCAAGTCTCACTCAAAAATAGGTGGATTTTATTTTTAAATTCATCTAGAAAGTATTCACTATCCCTCTTCTTGTAAGGATGATAACGATGACAATCAAAATGCATATCAGAACTAGAACTAGAGTAGTACCTGTGTCCTTTACCTCTCCTATCTAGAGTATCCAGCAACTTGAAATCTCTCACGGTGTCTTTTCTATATGACATGTGACCACCATGAGACATACTACCATATGCCCATTAAGTTTTTTCCTCCTTTCCATGGTTGATCCAAAGTGGCCCCTATCACTGCAATTCTGACTAACTCTGAAGGAGTATTGCATTAACCTCTGTTTATTTCTCTTGTGCCTCCATGATTTTGTAATCATTCACCTTACAACTCCTTATTTCTTCCTTCAAGATTCTCAATGTGTATGTTAAATTGGAAGAGTTCCCAAAACCATGCTTCTCATCCGATTTGTAGGGAGAATATTTTTAGTCTATCATCTTGTTAGTCATTCTTATCTCTTTCCTGCAAGGCATACTATGTCAACTATACAAAATCACAATAACCAATGTGCCTTAGCAAAATTCGGGGAGGATATCTTATCTACAAGATCATCCAAATCAGTGTAATACATGTATATCATAATCATGAAAACATATATACATATGACACATAAGAATATAACCATGTAACCATCATTCTAGCTAGAGTCCAATCATCAATGCATGACCATATCAATTACACATATCCTAACCTCATGCATGAAAACAACAACCATACCAATGTACACTAACAATATGCAAGCATAAACAACATGTAACCAATCATACACTCATGATGACACACTTCACAACAATAAAATCCTATTTCACAAGGTGACATCACTACAACCATGATCGACACCATGCATATGCAATAAGCATATAGACCACAAGAATGATTAACACACGTGCAACTAAAATGAATGCATGACCAACACACACCTCCCATCTAGTCCAAGTAGTGAACCATGTTTTGATACCACTATGTGGTATCAAATATGACCCAAAGAGAGTGTAACCCACTCTGATACCATCTAAAACACCTGCATCCCACATCTACCCAAGTAACCAGCTAACCGAGGTAAACATGCAACGAAAGTCCACTATGATTGGATTCAAACTCCTATGTGGCCTTAAGGAAGTGAATCGATCGAAACACATCACACAGACCTTCCACATCAGCAACAGAACTCCCAGGAGCCATCCCAATGACTCAGGTAACTAGACCTTGAGACGAACTAAAGTTTTATACCATTAAACCTCGAGGCACTCCCTATATATGGACATGAATGCATCTAAGAGGCTCCAGACACTCACACAACATGGGTATGCATGCGTCTGGGGACTTTTCTCCTTAGACCTGTGTCTGTGACTTTGGGATTTGTGCCACTTTTTGAGGCCCAGAGCCTAGGTCACTACCCAAAACTCAATGACTCTTTTGGAAATGAATTTACACAATATAACAATGATGCATTTGAAAAAAAATGACAAGATCTAGACTGGACCCCTACTAGCCATGACAGGCATTTCCTCAAACATGTCACAAATATGTAATCTATAGGTTTAAATAACATATCTAAGCATAGGGGTCTCATACTTATTTAAAAATGGCTAAGAAGAATTGATCCCTTATATCGTTAGTTGCATTATCATCTACTAGGTCATAGATACATTATCCATTCATTCACCAATCAAAACATATGGAGAGCCATAATCAATCATTGTCATAATATATGATTATAACCAACATAATGACGACATCAATATCAAGGATACTTCATCCATAGAATCCACATATAAACCAATATAATACTCATTAATTAACAAGTAAAAATAACCTCATATTAATGATGCAAAAGCCAACTTGAGTTGGGACTACCACATTCCACTCGACCATAGAATAGCTGAGACAATACTCTCTTCACCCATTCATCCCTGTGCCATATTCCAAGCATGAATGTGGGACTCAAACTAAAATAACTAACCAGGGTATCCTAAGGCTAAGGTACCTCACCCTCATCAATAGAAACTAGCCCTTACTGCAATCCGCACCAGATCACAGGCCAAAATAATAAACATGTAATAACATGATTTACCCTAATCTCCACTAGGTCACTATGCCAAGAAATCATGGATGCCACCATATTTCTCCACTTACACCGTGAGGAATTTTCCTATCTCCTAGTCTCTCAAGCTTTCCCACAATCCACACCAGATCATTATGCCCTAAACCGATACCCTCTTTCCAGTCTTTACCGCATATCCCATCCCAAGAGTACTAGGCCTAATGGAGCGCACCCACCTCTATGATTTACTATATATCCCACCATTCAGCAATCGAGGTTTCCTAGGCCCATCGAGACAATAAAATATCTGGCCTTATTGCAACCCACAATCTAGTTTAGGGGTCAGTAGGCCATATGTTCTATTTGTTAGAAAATTATATATTACGGAGCAATGGAACACATAAAATATTGCAGAAATATAAACACAGAAAACGCACAAAACAAGAGAGACACAGATATACGTGGTTCACCCAGTTTGGGCTACGTCCACCCCGAACAGCCAATCCTTCCTTTCTATTATCCAGCAAAATGAAGAGATACAACCTACAGCAAATCCGCTGTAATATCCTCTGTTTTCTCTCACAGTCTCACCTCTCCATTTCTCGCTCACCGAATATACATCTATCTCACAGCCTCAAATACAATGCCCTCATATAAAGAGAGGGGTTGCCTTCTAGGCCAAAAAACCCTAAACTAAACATAAGTTCTACCGTCAGATCATCCGCCTAATGAACGGCCCAGATTGACTAGAAATTACTATACTTTTACAAGGCAATTTTACAGCTGTTTTTAGCTTCGGGGGCGCTGCCCCCGAAACCCCCCGCCAGGGGGGGGCTCCCAAAATTCGCTGCCGCCCCCCCTGGACCCCCCACGGCAGTGATTATTTTACGGGCGGCGTTGCCGCCCCATTTTGAATTGGGGTCCAATATGCCGGTACTATAGAAGATAATCAGGCTCCACACCCAACACTATTAATTAGAGGTCCACCTCAGGCAACTTTGAATCCATTTGGTAATCAAACTCAACCAAAACTTGAGAACCCTATCACACTATGGCTATTAAGAAATGACAAGGCTAGGCTGAAAACATTGTCAGACCTAGAAAAACCCATGCCATAACAGTAAAGAACCACATGCAATACCATGCATTCCAAATCTAGTAAGGAAAACACACATGCAAATCAATACCTGCAAAGAATTTTGCTATAGATGCTTGATCTTTCTCTTCCATGCTTGCTCCTTCCTTCCCCTTGACTTCTTTTCCTTTATAGACCCAATTCCAAAGTGATCCAAGAAAACTTTGAGTGTGCAAGAGTGTGTGAGAGAGAGATAATAATGAGATAGGTCCAAAACCAAACTAACAAAAGGTATCAAATGATATTCAAAGGCCTTTTTATCAATTAGGCCTCAATTTTCTTCATTTTCCATGATTTTCCTTCATTCCCCTCGTCACATGCAACCTGTGACCTTTCACCTTCCTTTTCTCCTAATTTCCATTATTTTCATAAATAAAATGCCAATTACTTTCACTTTACCTTTGCAAATTCCTTAGCCATTTCCTTTGCCAATTTACTTAGGATAAAAAGCCAATGAACACCCACACTAGGATATCTTGCCCACCATTAAGCTTGGAATAAGTGTCCAATCAACTGTTGTTATTATTTTTCCTTTATTAATTTTATTACATGGAATTTTCACCAGGACTATTACACTCCCATATTTCATCTTGATAACTGATATGTATGCTTATTCAGAGGGAGTTTTTCAAGTCCATGTAGACACACAATCTTGCATATGACGTGCATCTACCAAGAATTGTAGTTTCTAGTACCATAATGAAAGACCCAATGGAATTTCTAATACACTCTAATATGTCTTCATCCTATAATTCTTTTGGAAATGAGTATAGGGATATCCCCACTAGTGCCAAGTTTTTTTCCTCCTTATTTGGGTTAAATCTCTCAACCCACAGTTTCATATACAATTCTATAGAGTTTAGAAATTAAATTCCTCAAAATATTATATCCCTATCCTCTGTTTTATTAGAAATGACTATGAAGAAATCCTTTAAACCCAATTTGAGCTCAATTTATCCTTTTAGCTATTATTATTTTATGATCCATCCTATGATTATTCTCTTTGAGGGATAGATGCCAACAAACTTGCATATTAATGCATTATCCTTCATGATTTTTTTTTCTCTCCTACTTTATCTGAAATGGTTTCAGAGAATGGAGTTTTTTTCATTTTAGGGAGTCATGTTCCTGCATTCATTGGATTCCTTTCTTGTTGTTTTTCCTTCCCTGTTTCATTTCTTCCCTCATTTTTTTATGATTTGGATGTTACTAGGGGTTATGCATTGTCCCTAATGGCACTCACATTGTTGGTCCTATGAGATGAATTTCTAGAGGCACAACCTAGCACAATGTTGCTAAAGGAGGGGTTGTCTCATCCCCCCATGGGGAAACCATGTGGATTCAAGAGTTTGATGAAATAAATAAACCCTTGTTAGAAGTGCAATGTTTTTATTCTAGCTCTCACCAAATAATTTGATCAAGAAACCCCTAAATGTCAATTATAAGTATTATTTTCAAATATAATAACTTATTTAGTTATTATAATAATTTATATTATTATAAAATATAATAATATTTTCTTGATATTAATTATAGATATTGTTGTACTTAGTTATCTATGATGATGATGATTATTGTACGTTAAGGCTGGAATATTTTAACAGACCTAGAAGGTAACATACTACCCAAAATTCTTTAGAGTTTAATTTCTAAGCTCAAAATATATTAAAAGAATCCTTCTAAGATTACCTCAGTTTCACTGAGAGAAAAGATCAATACCGTTGGTAGTGTGACAAATATTTGAAGATAAGATCTAAAGTTAGTATAATATGGAAGTTGTAAGAGAAAATTTTATTCATCCTCAACCATCCTAGTGTTACAAATTTGGTAGACTCTATCAACCCATGGTGTTTTTGAAAATCAACAACCTCTAGTTTCACTATAAAGGTCATGAAAGTTTGTTCAATTGGAGAATAACCCATAGTGTCCATCTTGTTACAATATTATTAATAGTATTGGGAAAATGTATTAACAATATTGAAAAATATTATTTAATTATATATATATATATATATATATATTTATAATATACAAAGTCAAATCTATATGGTTATATACTTTCATGGAAAATATATTTGTCTAGCTTATAGGAAAACAATGTCAATGATAGCGATATTTATGTGTTTTTTCAAACATTGATGTTTTGATGTATTTACAACCCAAAACACTATGTTCATGAACCAAAATCTATATACAGAGCAACCAAGTCAACATGCATATGATATTCCCACTAGGAAAAATCTAAATTCAAAAAAAAAAATGTGTGCATTCCTAGTGTGTGTATATTTATAATGCCAATAACACATGTGTTTCCAAAACTAGGAATGTGTACACATTATTGTTTCTAAGGAATTTAATTCATGGGAAATGATTGAGTTAAGTATGGGGGTGGTGGGGTGGGGAGGGTGATATAAGAAGTAATAGGGGGGCCAATCGGATAAAGAGAAAAGAAGGAGAGGGATAGAGATAGATTAGCAAGTGGGGAAGAATGGGTTTGTGGGAAATGGTTGAGGTTGGTTTAGGGGGCGGGGGGTGGTGAGATAGGGATGGATAGAGGGAGATAAATAGAAAAATAAAGAAAGAGATAGAGAGGAAGGGAATAAGGAGTTAGTGAATAAAGGGAGAGAGTGAGTGAGAATTGAAAAGTGAGAGAGATTAGAAAAGAGGGTGGGGAACATAGAGGGGAGGAGATATTTTTGGTTGACATCAGGTGGAGAGGGGATGTTGTGCAGTGATTGAGATAGACAAAAATAGAGAGAGAGTGGGGCGGGGTGAGAAAGAGGAAGATAGAGATATAAATATGATATGAGGGGGAATAGATAGAGCTAGAGAGTAGAGAGAGGGGTTGTTGTTTTGAAGAATGGAATGTATGAGGGGTAGAGGAATAGATAAATAAAGGAAAGGTAGGGAGGATGGAGAGAAAGGTGGAGAGAGTGAGAGGAAGAAGGATTTATATGAAGAGGGAGTGAGAGATATATAGATAGACATAGGGAGAGAGAGTGTGACTGCCACTTTGTGGAAATTGCCCCTCTTACAAACGTTCTAATAGATATATATATATATACTAAGGATGTAGTGTTAATATAAGTCATGGGATAACTGGTCGCCTTAATGGGGTTGAATACATGTATTAATTTAGCTAGACAAGAGGACAGAGGGGCCATGCCTACCTTGGATAAATTCACAAGGAAGAGGGAAAAAGGTAGGATGGTGGATTGCATTCATAGGTAGGGAACAACATGAAGTTAACCAAGAGGAAGGTGGAAGGGGGGGTTAAAGTAGGTGTAACTAGGTTCAGTCTTCATTAATATGAAATTTATTCTTATATTATAAAATTAAAAAGAAATTATTATTATTATTATTGGAGCATGGGTTTCATGCTCAAGTTCTTTATTTTATATGTCAAGCACCCATTGAGTGCTCCTAGGGTTTGTACAAGGTAGAAGAGTCATTTTCATATATGGAAGACCATATAGGCACATTATAAATTGTAAAAGAAAATTTATTTTGTCTTGTGTTAAAATACATCCAAGGTCAAGTCGGACTAATGAGTTGTCAAGTCAGCCTTGTTATGAAACCAGCTCACAAAAAGATAGAAACGATAGGTCAACGCCTTAGAATTCAGCCTCTTCAAGGGGGCAACCTCCTTTACATTACACAAATGAATGATTCTTTGATGATTCAAATGACAAAACCTCATTTCTATATATAGGAGTCTAAGGAGTCACAATATAACCCAGTTGACCTAACAATAATAATATAAAGCCACAAAAATAACAATAGAGGGCTTCTATGGGGACATAGTAATAACAATATGGGGACAAATAGGGGCACAAAAATATTAGTAAGGGATACAAATACAATAGTAATGGGGTAATCACTAGTATTATAGTGACCTAACATGCCCCTCTCCTTCAAAAAAGTTTTTTCCTCAAGGCTTGAGTAGTTCTAGATGCTTCTGTATAAAATTCTCATCCATGTAGAATCTTCAGCGGATAAGTTCTTCCACTTGACGAGATACTTCAAAATTGATCGATTTCATAGCTGTCGAGTTCTTGTTTCTATGACTGCTTCCAGTTCCAATATAATTTTTCCTTCCTCGTCAAGTTCTGGCAATATTTTTTGAACTGGGAGCTTGTCGCCTATAACCTTCTTTAAACATGAAACATGGAAAACTAGGTGCACTCGAGAAGCTGCAGGAAGCCCCAATTTGTATGCCATAGTACCAATATTTTGCAACACCTTGTACGGACCATAATACTTTGGTGATAATTTATTATCCTTCTTAGCTTGCTTGAGGGACATTGTTTTATATGGTTGTAGTCGTAGGAATACCCAATCACCTACATCAAAACTTCTTTCACTGTGATGTTGATCTGCCTGTTGTTTCATTCTATTTTGTGCCAACACGAGGTTATCCTTTAAGAGTTGGAGGACTTGTTGTTGATGTTCGATGGGATCTTCCACTACTTGAACCTTAGAATTTTCTCGTAAATATGATATGATGGATGGTGTCTAATATCCATAAAGTGCCATAAATGGGGTCATTTTTTTTGTTGTATGGAAGGAAGTGTTATACCACCATTCGGCTGGAGGCAACCATTTGACCCATTGTGTCTGTTTATCAGATAAAAGGAAACGAAGATATCCTTCCAAACATTTGTTTACTATCTCAGTTTGCCCATCAGATTGAGGATGATAAGATGAGCTATGAGCTAAATGAGTACCAAGACAAGAAAATAATTTTGTCCAAAAATTTCCAGTGAAAATGGGATCTCTGTCACTTATAATAATCTTTGGGTTTCCATGTAGCTTTTGAATTGTTTCCATAAATGCAGTAGAAACTGTATTGGCTTTAAATGGATGTGATAATGCACAAAAGTGTGCATACTTGGTAAGTCTGTCAGCTACCACCATGATGACACTCTTCACCTCAGACTTGGGTAAACCTGTGATAAAATCCATTGAAAACTCCTCCCAACATTGGCTTGGAATGGATAAAGGTTGTAATAGACCTGGGGTCTTAATTGTTTAAACTTTATTTTGTTAGAAAACCAAACATTCCGCCACAAAATTTTGAATATCCGATTTAAGGCCATCCCAAAAAAATTCGTTCTTAACCTTGTGGTAAGTTTTTAAAATTCCTGAGTGCCCTCCTAAGCGAGAAGTGTGCAATTCCATAAGAAATTTTTTTTTGAGTTGGCAATTCTTACAGAGGTATAAGTGATCTTTGTACCATAATGAATCATTTTTCCAGCTAAATGTATCAGATGTACTGGAATCTTGTTGTAAATTTCGAATAAGTTCCCACACTTTTTCATCATTCTTCCATTCCTCCCTTGCTTCATTTATCCAATCTAGTTGGATAATACAAATGGTGCACAAGAATGCTTCCACATCCTCATCCTTTCTTGAGAGTGCATCTGCCACCACATTTTGCTTCCCTTTTTTGTAGATGATTTCCAAGTCATAACCCAACATCTTTGTGACCCACTTTTGTTTCTCTTCAGAGGATAATCTTTGTTCTAAAAATTATTTAAGGCTATCATGATCCATTTTTACCTTGAAGTGTCTTTCCATTAGCTAGGGTTGCCATTTCTTAAGCGCATGTAGTATTGCCAACATTTCCTTCTCATAAATAGCTTTGCGTAAAAGCTTTCCCTTGATTGGACGACTTTAAAAAGAAATGGGTCTTTCATCTTGCATTAAAACAACACCAATTCAATTTCAAAGCATCACATTCCACAATAAAGGTTTTTGTGAAGTCTGGTGTAGCTAAGGCCAGTGCTTGGCACATTTCCTCTTTAAGATGTTCGAAGGCCTTTATTGCTTCTCGAGTCCATGAAAATACATCTTTCTTCAATAATGTTTTTAGAGGTGCTAATATTCTCCCATAATTCTTAACAAACTTGCGATAATATCCTGTCAACCTGAGAAATCCTCGCAGATGCTTTATGGATGTGGGGATTTTCCATTCCTTAATGGCTTTAATTTTGCTATGGTCTACCTTAACTCCTTCATGAGGTACAATATGACCTAGATATTCCACCTCTTATACTCCAAAGAAACATTTGGATCTTTTTGCAAATAATTGTTTCTCCTGCAATAGTTGTAGCACCTTGTCAACATGTTCAACATGATCCTTCCAAGACTTGCTGTAGATTAGTATATCATCAAAAAATACTAACACAAATTTTCTAAGGAAGGGTTTGAAAATGGAATTCATCAAACCTTGAAATGTAGAAGGTGCATTGGTAAGGCCGAAAGGCATGACCAAAAATTCATAATGACCCTCATGAGTTCTAAATGTTGTTTTTGGAATGTCTTCAGTCTTCATTCTTATTTGATGATATCCTAAACGAAGATCCAACTTGGTGAAGTAAATTGATCCATGTAATTCATCCAGTTATTCATGATGACAGGAATGGGAAACTTATCTTTAATAGTGAGCTTGTTGAGCTCCCTATAATCCTAACACATGTGCCATGATCCATCCTTCTTGTGCACCAATACTACTGAAGCAGAGAAAGAACTTTGACTAGGTTGAATTATACCAGCCTCTAGCATTTTTGCAACCATACATTCAATTTCACTCTTTTCGGCATAGGGATATCTGTACGGCCTAATGTTTGGAGTAATACTTCCTGGAATCAGATGAATAGCATGATCATGATCATGAATAGGTGGGAGGCCTTTGGGAGTCTCAAATACCTTGGAATGATTGTCTAAGACTTTTTGGAGATCTGGAGAAATAGATGATTCCAATTTGGAAAGATCTAGCGAACATAATTGTGCAATTACACCTCTTTGTTCCTTTTTTAGAAGCTTGGTCATACTGTTAGAGCTAATTATCTTTCCCGGTTTCCCTGCAATACCCCTTAATTCAACTTCCTTTCCTTCCGTAGAAAATTTCATGAAAAGTTCTTGAAAATTAAAAGCTATTGTACCCAAGGATTGTAGCCATTGGACTCCTAGTACAACATCAACACCTCCCATTGGAATGGAAAGCATTGGGCTAGTCAATACATATTCTCCCATGGATAGCTTGATATTATGGCACTTTCCAGAGCAATTTATTGTTCCTCCATTTGCAACCATCACTTGACACTCTGGTGCTGGATATAGGAAGCAATTCAATTCTTTTTCTACCTTACAATGAATAAAATTGTGGGTACTTCCTGAATCAATCAACACTATTACCTTTTTCTTCTTGATTTTTCCTTCTATCTTGATGGTTTGAGGAGTGGTAATTCTAGCCAATGCATTACAAGATATGGTTGGATTCATTTCTTCTTTATCTAGGCTTTGTTCCTTGAGTATATCCTCTTCTTTTGACCTTTCTTGCTCCTTTTCTTCTTCGTCTTCACAATCTATGTAGAATAATTTCTTCTCAGCACACTTATGACCTTTAGTGTATTTGCTATCACAACTGTAACAAAGCCCTTTTGCTATTTTTTCTTCCAATTGTTGTGGTGTCAACCTTATAGGTTGTGGAAGACTAAGGGAAAAGACACTTCCATCTTTATAGTTGTGAGTGGTATGATTCCTGGTTGCCATAATTTTGCTTCTCATTTTTCTTGCTAACCTGAATGCCTTCTCTAATGAACCAGGTTCCCAAAGGCGAACATCATGTTGGATATTATCCTTTAAAGTCCATATGAACACATCAATCCTATGCTCCTCTGGAATATTTTTTACCCTTATGTTCAATTTTTGGAACTCCTCAATGTGCTCCATTATTGAACCCTTTTGTTTGAAACTTATCAATTAGCTGAAAAATGTGTTGCTTTTTGTATCCTCATAATCTACTGTCAATTCTTCTATAAGAATTGCCCAATTGATAACTTGTTTACGAGAGCAAAACCATTGATACCATACAAACTGATTTGGTTCGAAATATAAAGTTGTAATACGTACCTTTTGTGTGTTTTGCACATTATTGAGATTGAAAAATTGCTCCATCTGTAATATCCATGTTGCGGGATCCTTGCCATCAAACTTCCTCATATTGATTTTTGAAATATGGTGGGTCTTCGATCCAACATTAGAGTCTATGAAATCATGATTAACATTTCTTTTGTTTGCATCATGAGTTTCCTTTACTACCCTTTCACCATTAGTGAGTATTTCTTGTAGAAAATTGGTCAAATTTGTCTTCAAATATGCCATGCCTGTCGTCAAATTTGTCTTCAAATATATCTTCAAATTGTCCATCTTAGCTTCCACGCCATTCATCTTAGCTTCCATGCCATTTATCTTAGATTCCATTCCATTTATCTTAGCTTCTGTTAGCTTTTGTGAGAGTGACATTTGTTGCACTTGGGCTTGTAATTTTGATATATCATGTAGCATTTCTTCCTCTTCTTCATGAGTCATGCTAGAGATTTCAGGTTTCTTACTAGGCATTTGAAATTTCTTTCCTAAGGGCATCAGTTATCGATAATAGTGCTCTACTATGCCCTTTGAATTCCTTCAAAATAATTTTTCAAACCAAGCTTAAGCAAAAATTTAAAAAAATCTACACACATTTTTTCATTTTGTAGGATCTTGATATTGTCTCTCATGTATCTCTGTAAATTCAGATCATCCAGTTCTCAAATTGCGATCTGTAGTAGCCCTCTGTGTCCTCTTTCCAATGCCACCATTCTAATCCAAATTGGATTCTCCAAGGAAGAGTTATGTCAAATCTCCCACAGTGACCTGATTATAGACTAGTTCAGTAGAGTGAACTTGTATGACGTGCCACGTGTCCTTATTTCGACCCTTGGCTCTGAAAAATATATACAAGAAACTACAGTCCATCCTCTTTTTGTAACTTTATATGAAATTTCAATCTGATGCTCAGATATAAAGTTATGATGATTTTCCCGAGGTCACCTATCTAGAATGTAATTCAAGTGTACAAAAAGATCAACTTCCTCAGATCATATCTCTACAAATATAGCGCGAAAAACTCTGAAATTTAGACCCGAGGTTCAGTGAGATTTCGTCTCAAATGGGTTTTTTTTCGCTTCTGAAATGTTGCAGAAAAAAAGTTATAGCGAAAAGGCCACGATGACCTATTTGGAGCAACAAAACCCTAGAATCCAAAGCTCTGATACCAAATGTTATGAAACCAACTCACAAAAAGATAGAAAAGATAGATCAACACCTTAGAATTCAGCCTCTTCAAGGGGGCAACCTCCTTTACATTACACAAATGAATGATTCTTTGATGATTCAAATGACAAAACCTCCTTTCTATATATAGGAGTCTAAGGAGTCACAATATAACCGAGTCAACCTAACAATAATAATATAAAGCCACAAAAATAACAATAAAGAGATTCTATGGGGCATAGTAATAACAATATGGGGACAAATAGGGGCACAACAATATTAACAAGGGATAAAACTACAATAGTAATGGGGTAATCACTAGTATTATAGGGACCTAACAGGCCTATATGAAGAGCCACATCCACCCTTGAAGGAGCCTATATATAAGAGGAACTAGTCCTCCATTTGGATCATTCATTCACTAATATCTTATACGAAGAAGGCATAATAAGGAAGTCGAAGAAGGAAGTATGAAGAAGAAAAGGATGAAGAAGTAAAAGTGTTTGGGTCTCTCTCCATTCTTCTGGAAGTACGAAGTTAGGGTTTATGTGTTGGGATAGTTTGAGGTTTGATTTTGAAGAGAGAGAGAAAGGAAGGTAAGTGAAGGTCTCTTAGGGCATCCTACTATACCTAGGACTCAATTCAGGGAAAGAAAGGTCAAGCAGAAGGAATTTAAAGGGACATCAAAGTCTCCAAGGGAAGAATAAACAATTGTAATAGTTGCTTGGAGAAAAAATTTGATTTACTACAAGTTCAAATATATTGTAGCAGGAGGACGAGGAAGACTTGATCTTGGAGGGTATTTGTTTGAGTATAGTTCATGGTATTCATCAATTGAAAGATCTGAAAGATAAGAAGAGATTTTTGGTTTTCCCCTCAAGAGGAGGGGTTTTGGTCCTTGCTTGCAACCTATATATTGTGTCACTATTCTTACTGTTTTGGTAGTTGTTTGATGTATTTCACAATGTAATAATAAATTTCAAAGATAATAAGTAAAAAGGTGACACAAATAGTTATCAAGTTAAGAGAATTAACATATACATTTCCCTATTGAATTCTCAACATGGAATCAGAGCTTTGGTTATCTAAGGGCATCATGAAGATCCCCTCTACAATGAAGAAAGTCATCAAAAGGATTGCAAGCCATCTCAAGAAAGGTATTAAAGAAATATGGAGTCTCATATTCTCTTCAAGGAAGGTATCACTCAAAGAAATGGATGAGGGATTCTTCTCGGCACTCTCTTGGACATTCCAAGATGAAGACATCTCGGTGATTGATAGCTTTGCATCAAGGCACATGACTGGTCACTCTCATCAATTGAATACCTTTTCAAAAGGAAAATTTGCATACTTTTTGGAACATTGAGACAAAAAAATCTATCTAGTGAAAGGAATTGTATCATCATCCATAAATCTGGAAGATGGAAGCAACATCCACCTCAACAACATTCTGTTTGTTCTAGGTTTGCACAAAAATCTACTTTCTATTTCAAGCTTAGAAGATAAAGGAGATAGAGTAACTTTCGTCGATGGCAAAGTAGTTGGATGGTCTAAAGGCACATGCATAGAACAAGAAAAATTAATTGGAATCCATGAAGGAAGGCTCTACAGATTAATATCTCCCGTAAACATGCCCTAGTCCACACTGAGATTAGTACATGTGAACTTTTTCACCGAAATTTTGGTCATTTAAATTTCAAGATACTTCCAACTCTAAATTCCATAGTAGATGGAATACCAAATCTAAAGGAGGATCATGAAGGTGTCTGCAAAGGAAGTGCATTAGGCAAGAATACCAAGAGACCATTTGGAAACAGTGCTTCACAGTCGATAGAAATATTGGATCTCATTCACTCTAATGTGTGTGGCCCTATGAATCCAAAATCACTTGGAGGTCATCTTTATTATGTCACATTCATAAATCCTTATTCAAGAAAGACTTGGGTTTACTTAATGAAAACCAAGGATGAAGTATTTACTAAATTTCAAGAATTCAAAGCTGAAGTGGAGAACCATACAGAAGGAAGAATCAATATACTAAGATATGATAATGGAGGAGAATATACATCCAAAGAGATTATAGAATTATGTAAGGAAACTAGGATTAAGAGGGAGATGGTAGTTCCATACAATCTAAAAAAAATGGAGTTTCATAAAGAAAGAACAAATCCATTGAATAAAGTGTAAAAGAAATGCTACACGATCAAGATCTACTTAATTTTCTATGAGGTGAGGCATCAGAGACAACAATATACATACAAAATTGATGTCCTCGTAGATCTCTTGACAATAAGACTTTGAAAGAAGTGTTCAGTGGGGAGAAACCATCTGTCAATCATGTCTGAATATTTGGATGTCCTGTATATTTTGGTCCTTCCGGTGTGAAAGGTATATTTGTTGGGTATAGTAACTCATTGAAAGCCTATAGAATCTATATAAAATATGAAAATCACATTAAAGTTAGTCGTGGTGTCATATTTGATGAAATCATAACATTCAAGAAACCAAAGGAACTTTCTATAGATTCTGATGACGAAGAATTTCCTATATTTGAGGAAGAAGTTGAGAAGGAAGAACAAGGATCTCACCATAAGGTATAAGGACCTAGTGAACATGTTCAACCCGTGTTTATTCAATAAACAAGGAAAATACCTAACTGGTTAATGTCTACACTACTCGATGCATAAGTTCATGGGTTAAATCAAGGATCATTTAGAAAAAGTAAAAAACTTAAGAGATATTCTAGGAATGTTTCATACATGATGAAGTTAATAGAAGCAAAACCATCCACCTTTGAGGAGGCTATAAAAAATCTAGAATGGAAAGATGCCATGAATGAAGAATATCAACATATAATGAAGAATGGATTTTGGGAGATGGTACCTAGGCCCGAAGACAAATCTGTTGCTACTTCCAAATGGATCTATTAGATGAAGCATGCAACTGATGGAAGTATAGATAAGTATAAAGCAATATTTGTGGCCAGAGGTTTCTCTCAACTTGAAGGCATCGACTACGAGGAAACATTTTCTCCAACAACAAGATATATTATGATTCGATCATTAGTCTATTTGGTAGCTTCTATGGGTTGGAACATCCACCAAATGGATGTGAAGACCGTGTTTTTGGATGACATAATATATGAAGAAGTCTATATAAAACAACCCTTGGGATTTGATGCAAAGCAAAAGAAGGCATATGTTTGTAGATTAGATAAAGCATTATATGGCCTCAAACAAGCCCCAAGGGCATGGTATGCTAGAATGGATGCATAACTACAAAGATTAGGCTCCATGAAAAGCTCTGTTGACTCAAACCTTGACATCAAGGTTGTAAAAAATGAACCTATAATTATTCTTCTGTATGTAGATGATCTTCTCTTGATAGGTATAGAAGGTCAAATTGAAGAATGTTAGAAGCAATTGGCAATAGAATTTTACATGAAGAACCTTGGGATGATGTATTACAATTTGGGACTAGAAGTTTAGAAAGAACCTAATAATGTCTATTTGGGTCAAGGAAAGTATGTGATTGATATACTGAAGAAGTTAACCATGATGGACTGTAAACCTATGATCACTAACTTGAAGAAACTAAGAAGTTCTAAATGAAGCCTCGTGGAACTCATGAGAGCATATACTGCATGGAGTTTAAGGAGTTATGTGCTCCTCTAAGGTGGTTTAGTAAAATTTGAGATTTTATAATCAATGGCCAATATTGACCCCAACACCACTCATTTCTTCTTCAAAAACCACAGAGGGTGTCCCAGGGTGGAAAATGGTTTTCCAAAACTATTATTGGGGTTCACACCTAACTTTTATTTGACATCACATTAATTATGAACTCGTATTGTAAAGTTTCAAAGGTGTTGGGGAGTTTTTATTTTCAAAAGTTTTTATTTAATATTATATATATTATAATATATAAACAATGTTACTTTAAGTTGATTATTTCAAATTATTTTATAAAAGGAGAGAAACCATTGTCAAAACTGTTTCAAGAATCTGTTTTGGAAACTAATTGAGATAGTTAGGATAGGGCAAGAGAATAAAAGTATAAAAATGAAATTTTGTAAGTGTTTGGAGTGGATTATAATCAATGGAATTATAATCAAAATCCTCTCTAAAATCAAAGAATACACAACAATTTTGATTCTAACTTTGGGTGCAATCATAGTCATTTTTTTTTCTCTTGTGGTTCAAAATTCATCTATTTTTTCTTCTCTTGAATAGTGTAAGATGAAACTAGTGCTTTAATTTATTTCTAATGAATTTACTTAACCATACTCATGAGAATTAATCTTGAATCCCTTAATGAAGTGATCTTCATCTAGTAATCCATCCACTTCTTCTCAAGCCTTAATGAAGTGGTCTTCATCTAGTAATCCATCCACTTCTTCTCAACCTTTGAGTATTAATTCTACTACTCAGATTCTTAATTTTATGAGTATGAACCATGCCATCTTTGTTTTATTCAAACAGCTCCTTTAATCCAAGACCCTACAACTCTCAGATTTTCTTGGCCAGTTTTTTTTGGAAATATAAGGTTTCAGAGGTGGAATTTTTAGTTGCACTCATGGTTAGTCCCTCCGTCCATTAATTTTAAAAATTTGCACAAATCTTAGGATGTCTCAGGCAGTGGTTCCCCTATAGCCAGGAGCTATCTCCTATAGTTAGAACATCTTTTGGCATCATTGCCTAGGAATAGAGACACAGTTATTTTTCCTGGGTATTACAATATATTTCTTGATGTGAACAAGATTTAGATATAAAATTAGCTACTTGTTATTCATGTGACGACTCCATTGATGAAGGATTCATTATAAAAATAAATTCACTAACAAGAAAATGGGAAAGCAAAGCGGAAAAACTTGGTATCAGAGTTTGAGCTTTTTAACAGAAGTCTTATTTTTTATTATTAATTTTTTGGTCTTCTTTCCCCTTCACATAAAAAATATTTCTTCCCTCTTTATATTCTCATAAGGTTGTAAGAACCGAAAAGAACATTCTTTGTTGAAAAAATAAGACCTCCCTTCACATAAAAGATATTGCTTCCCTCTTTATATTCTCAGAAGATTGTAAGAACCTAAAAGAACATTCTTTGTTGAAAAAATAAAACCTCCCTTCTTCCTGTATCATTGAATTTGAGACGACTTCACTTCCTCAATCTACAGAGAAAAATGTTTGTTGAATTACAATTCTTGATGATAATCAGTCACAGTCCGAACATAATGAATATGATTCATCATCTTTGGAAATTATCACCTTTCCTCGCAAACAATTGACTTCTTTTCAACTCAGAACTAATGAAATCTTTGAACTCATGGAGCTGTCCATAGTCCTTCATCAGTATCCTTCAAAGGGTTTCAAGTTTCTTCCAATTTTTTTTGGAGAAAGGAATGACATTACACGTAAACAACATATTTTTCAATTTGAGTATTTCTTGGATATATTTGAAATAAATAATGAAGATGTGACTTTAAGGAATTTTTTCCATTTGTTAAAGCATGATTCTCAATAATGGTTTGGTTTTAGCATTTAAAGACTAGTTCAATCACTTCATGACAAGATTTTTGGGACATATTTCTTAAATATTGGGGTGAGCACAAGTCATATGAACAATACATCTTGGAATTATAGACTATGCAAAAGGATACCAATGAATCAATCACTGTATTTAATAGGAGGTTTCAAGAATTTATTTCAGCATGCCAAAGGAAATTTGACTTCCTAAAGCTACAGCAATGGTGTACTATTCAAAGGGTCATCCTATTAACTTGGATTTTTATCTCACGGAGAGAAAGCCTTGCACTATGGAACAAATGTTTCTTTATGCACATGAAATTGAAGACAAATTATGGTCTTGTGCAAATCTTTCTTATCATATGGAAAGAAAAAGTATTGTTGAAGACAAGAGAACCTGCCAAGAAAACAATGGAAATGCTTTGCACAAAAATGCAAGTTTATAAATGAGGAGGAGTGTTCAAAAAATGACAGAGGATACCCATGTAGTTGAAACACAAAATTCAAGCATTATGATAATTTTAATTAGCAGCTTGTTGCAAAAAATGAACATCACTTTTAAATCCTGGAAGATCATTATTGTCTTCATGACTTTAGTAATTTTGTGAACAAAGCAGGATCTAGTATAGTTTCTCAAGAGTTGTTGCAAGAGGAAAAATATTTTGGTCAAGGGATCGCATTGTATGAAAAACATCAACACTATGGGGAACAAACTTTATATTCCTCTCTTTAACCTAGATGGTTGTCAACACAAAATGGAAATTAGATTTCTCACATTCAAACCTTCAAAGTGGAGTTTGTGCAAAGGCCAACACAAATAAAAAACTACTTTGAAGATCCAGTGGTAGAGTTCATGGAATATTGTTTTTTGAGTCTTTAGAAAACACATGTTTTGGCATATCAGTGGTTTTAGCAATAAGTATTCTCTTCTAGAAAAGTTTTTATGGCTTTGGTCATGTTATTTGCAGGTTTCATTGGTCAACCAGCCAAAAAGAATCATTTATTTTACAATTTTACTAATGTGGTTTCTTTTAAATTTTGTGTATACCTAAACAATTGGGAAGTGTAAATAAATAAGCTGAGTAATCCAGCATTTTTTTTTTGTTTTCAAATTTGAGAAATTTTAATATTGGTTTACAATTTTCAATAAAGAGTTACAATATGGGAAATAAATCTACTGGAATATTTCAATTTTCAGGAAGCAGTTTTGGTTTGACTCCATGCCTAATCAGATACACTGGTCTAGGGTTATCAACCCTTTGGAGCCAAAGGATTGTCCCCAGTTGGAGCCAGATGTCATAGCTCAATTTTTCCAGCTAGAGGGAATGAAAGCTCCTTCAAACAAAGCCATGAAATGCTTTAAAAGAGGATGCTAAGTTTTCAAATTATCTGCAGCCTCATAAAATTTCCAAGTTGAAGCACCAGGGTCTATCATTCAACAACTGTTACACCTCATCAAAGGTAGTGCCCATGTAAATTACCAAGAGAAGATAGCCCAAAGGTGGAAACCATTGAATTTTATCTCTATGAAATTCATTTGATTAAGTAAAAACTCGATTGGTAAATATTAAATAGGATGCAAAATCAGCTTTAAAGGAGACCATACATTTTAATATGTCACTAAAGCAAGGACGTTGAAATATATATTTTGGGATATTATTATTCATTATGGAAAATCCAAAAGTGATCAGTATTTGAAGTGGTTTTCTCAGACACAATGATTTTTAACCAGCTCTAATCTGAAGAAAATCACAACATTCATTGCTTGTCTGAAGAAAATAATAAAGGCTCTATAGGATAAGAACCTAAACCTAAGGTAGATGGAATTTCAAAATGAAGGAATTAGGCTATACAAAAAATGGCATCAAATGGATAACGATACACATCATAAAAACATAGATCCAAACCAGTTAAATGCTTCTAACATTGCATCACAACAATCAAACTCAGTAATGACACCAAAAGATGAGACATTGCAGCCCCAATAAAATTTCTCGAATTCCAAGGGATTCCACTATTGAGCCTTATGGTCAAAATGAAGTAAATAGTGGTGAAAATATCCACAAAATTTCAAAACATGATTGGATTACATTTCCTAAAAGACAACGGGAAGAAATCAATTCCATTCTTCATTATGGGCTTTCATCTCTTCTAAGAAAAACCTTATATTTCTCGGACGTCATCTCGAGGGTGATATGATGGCTCTGTTAATGCTGTAAGAAATGGTGTTGAGAATTTACCAAGACAAGGCTCATATGGTTCAATTGATAGGCTGCCAAAATTAAATAGAAATCTCAAATAACTCATGACCATAAAGAGCCTTCACCCAAAAGATACATATCTAATACAGAGGGAAGGTTATATGAAGAGTGGGAGTGACTTGAGAAGAAACTTGTTGAATCAAAAGCTGCTAGACATCACACAAGAGATTGATGTATAGGGACTTCCAAATTTCTTCTGAACAAAAGAGTGGTGTAATTTTCTTTTTAGGTGTAAGGAAAAATTGATAGAATTATACTATTTATATTGCCTAATATTTCAAGGATGCATCTAATTACGCTGTAAGGCGTTTCCTTTTGAAATCAACTTTCCTCTTGGGTTACGTGTACATTTATGAGCCTTTGATTTAATTGTTAGATGATGAAAATAATCTTAGCCATCCAATTGATTAGATGGGTATACTATGCGACCCAGCAGATCGACGCTTGTACTTCCAGGTGCTTCTTCGTGTACGCTACTTCCAGGTGCTTCTCCATGTGGAGACCTTGCACTTGCCCTGGCTCGGTGATACTATATTCCAGGACCCTGGATCTGTGGAAATCGACTTCAAGAAACCCTTCATATCAATCATAAGGTAGCAAATGATATTCTGACCCTCAGAACATACCCAGTCTGCTACAGGACCCATGAGATGATTCCAGGAGGTCTCGCTCAGCCTAAAAAGGGCTTGGATTATCACCACTAGATGCCTTGGACTGTCAGCGGCCCCTCATCCATGATGATCTCCTCTTTCATTTTACTGATGAAGAATTAGTCTATGCCCTAAAAGAATCAGATAAATCCATGAAAGAAGCCGAGGCAGAAGACTTGGAGCTCCAAAAATTGGAAATTGAGGACAAAAATGGCAAATGGCTTGATGGAATCCATGAGAAGTATGAGATTCTCAAAATCCAATTCAGGGAGAAGCTGGAAGGGTTTGTCCTACCTGAATGACAAGAAAAATACAGAAGGTATTGCCAGCTGAAGGTGTGAGAGTGAAGCATATCAAAAGTGGGGAGGATGTTCAGGTGCCCAGAAGATTGGTTGCCATATTCCTCTTCATGACCATGGCAAATTTTATTGATCACTATTCAGATTTCAGTCCTACGTTATGTTTGATAACAACGATGGAATTACGGCGTATAAGGGGAATACATGGACTGCTCTCTGGCCTGGGGATGGTAAGCCTGGGCTTTGGATGAATTCCATTTCTCGAATGGGAGCTCTCTATACTATAATTGTGAGAGAGGAGAAACTGCTCCCGAGGGAAGAAAGGAATCAGAAGAACTAAGAAGAGAAGAAGAAGAGGGGTTTTGAAGAAATAGAGCTTGTGATCCCCCGTGTTTGATCACTGCAAGGCTGTTCTACTTCCATCAGATCAGGTAACTGCCAACGATTTATATTGGGAAGCTGTTTGTATGCCCCCTGGGGAGAAGACCCATGAGAAGGCGGAGACCCTTCTTGCAAAAGCCTGTGAGCTTAATCCTTTCATAGGAGAGCCCCGTGTTGTTCTTACTCAGATATACAATTCCTAGGGGAGATATGATGAAGCAGATAAGGAAGCAGAGACAGGGTTGAGGCTAATGTTAGAGTGGGGTACAACTTGGGACAAGAGGATGTCATGGGAGGGGTGGATTGCTTGGACAAGGGTGTTACTCATGAAGGCCAAGGAGAAATTGTGGCCTCACACCTCCTGGGGAATCTTGAATTTAGGCCTTGTCAAGTAAGGCCAGAATTTCAGATATTAATGTTATTCTGCAGGTTGGGGGATCTTAAATTTAGGCCTTGTCAAGGCTAGAATATCATATATTAATGTAATTCTGCAGGTAATAATTTTATTTTTTGCTTAAATTTGTTGTTACATAGTAAAATTTATGAAAACATTTTAATGTAATGGACTCGAAACAAATGTTTGTTTGGAGTGAAATATGCCATGGATGCTTAGAGTGATTTTTACGATGGTCATATTGAATTTAAATTTTCTAATTTTCTTCGATATGTGATGTAGCAGTGTCTGATAAACCACATGGGGTTTTCATGCATCAATTTAGAATGCTGAAATCTAAGTGTTAAGTTTATTTTATTGGCTTAAAGTTATATATATTTCATGTCATTCTTGTTTACATTTTCATTAAGCTCTGGAAACTTTAGTTGTTGCTTGCATTTTAGATTTCACAGAAAGTTTCTGCGTTTTGTTTGTTTTGCACATATTATCCTATGCTTGATGTGCATCTCACTGTTGCTAATTTGATCAATTTTAAACATTGTTGTTTTATCCTCAATATGTTTATTATTTAAGCTACTAGCTTACAACAATTAGGCATTCCACATACTGTGTGGCTTGATCGTAATTACTGGTAGAAGGAAGGATCATCTTTCCACTCTGTCTCAACAGGCAAATTATAATAGTGAGGTGAACATTCTCTTTCAATCTGACTGCAAAAAAGGATAACACTTAAGGAATTTCAAAAGGTCCTCTCAAACTGGGGTTTTCATGATGAAAATATTTAGTTACATAGCATTTATAGTATTTGAGCTTCAAACAGCGAGAAGCCAGCTACTAAAATGGTTGTCTTTAAGAATACTTGCACTTAATTGAAAAAACAGAACATCTAAAACCAGTGATGTTTCATTCATTAATTTTATAGATTGAAAATACAGCTGATATTTATTTTAAAATTCATCTATAATTTCCTAAAATATTATTTCAAAGACAGGCATTGCCCCTTTTACTATTGCCAAAATAATCCACCTTTGCCTTCACTCTTTGCTTCTTGATGATGCTTTCTTTATTTAATCACTTATGCATTCTGCTAGAAATTTTGAGGATTGAATGCAAGTGGAGATAACACAAGAGGCAAGGATGTATACGGGGAAGTGAGAGGAGAGGATTCATTATATCCATGGCTAGCCCATGCAAGAAGCCATAAAGAAGACACCCGATTCTCCTTCTCATGGTCTCATCTCTTGGTACATTACTTACGAACAAACGAACAGTTTTCTTCGCACAATAGTAACATTAGTTGCTAGATGGATAGTTGATATAATTGGCAATATTTGGAGCTTCATATATAATTCACCAAGGCTGCCCCAAGATGAAAGCTCCAATGCCATTTGTTGGAGCTCTATATATGATTCACAAACAGCCCCCAATGCTCCAATTGATGTACTCCCAATTAGCTGGATGTTCCCTAAATGATCAACGACCAATGAGCTGGAGATCTGACAGAAATATTCGTCTCACCAACAATTTTGCTATCTCAACATGCTCATTGTCTATCTCATTAACGCCAATCCATTTCAAGTGAGGGATTGCACATAAAGCTTGCAAAACAACTACTTTCAAACATCTAAAATTTTGTCTATTCATCTTTAGGAGTCAAAAATTTTTTATGTCATACTTCAATGTAAAGTTACTGATAAAAAAATGATGGTGTTCTACAACCTGAGTGGTTTCCTTTTTCCTTTTTCAAGGAAAAGTATTGCAAATCCTCTATTTGACAAAAAGGAACAGATATCATTTAAAAAAAATATGTAGTACAACCTAAATAAAAAAGAATGGAAATCACATTCTTCAAGGGTATGTAGTAAATACAAATAGATACTCCTTTAGTTATTCAAAAATATCCACTTTACAAAGAAATTCTCAATCCTGTTGTTGTTTTTTTTTTTTTTCTTTTAACTCAATCCACCCCAGGCAAGGGATTTATAGGTACCATCTGTAAGTCGGCTTCCAAAAGCTCACTTTTCACCAAAATTGCCTGATTCTTGTCTGAGTCAAAGCTTTTTAATTCATAAACTTTTTTCAGCTTCCAAAGGTTCAATTTTCACCAAAATTGCTTGCTCCTTGTCTGAGTCAAAACTCTTTGATTCATAATCTCTCTGTACTCATCTTCATAAAGTGTCCTTGTGAAATGTCTTTTATATGGTAATATTAGATGTTCTTATACTGTTGTGGTTACCCTCTGATGCCCTGTCATTACGTTTCGGTGGTTGTTCTCTCTGACCTCGATGTGATTAATTGGTTGAAAAGGCAAAGACCAGCTGTGGGCAGCTTCTTGGCTATTCACAAGTTCATCTGATCTTAGTACTTTTATATCAATACAAATATGAGGTCTCCGTTTGCTTTTAAAAATAAGAAATTGTTATGGTGGCAACCAATGTCTATATGGTATCATTTGTTGCTTGCAGTCTTTCCTACTATGCTAGACGTCACAGTTGAACACTCCAGATGATTCTCAAGTTATTCTAAAGGTACGCTATCTCATAAAAAATATTATCCAGTGCTTATGATGGTAGGTGGTAACATAAGTCTTGTCATAGATGTTCGATCCAACTTTAAGAATTATGATGAATATAATCCAATCTTGCAGCATCCAGACCTATGGATTGTTATGTTTGGTTCGACAATAGATTTTAATATATGTTTGTTTTATGGAAACAGGAAATTTCCATAGACCATATTCTTGATTTATGCCGATTATTGGCTGTGAATGTGGAGACATTCCATTTGACCAACTATTCTTTGTCCCATGAGGTAAGAAAATCAGTAGTTCAGAAGCTCATTAAATAATGGGATTGTTTGACGGGCTGGTGGATTGCAATTGATTGGTTTTGTTCAGGATAGCATGTGGTATGACCCTACTTGCATTAACAACACAGGTGTTCGTGTCAAGATAGAAATAGCCATGTACAATGAAACTAGTTCTATTATTAGTTTGTAAAGCTTAAGTGTGACCATGGCAACATTGGCCATCTTAGTTTTCTTGAAGTATCCATGACTTGGTAAAAAATTGAATTATACCAGGTTCGTGGCAACAGGTTGAGGGATTCATCAGATGTTGCAACCTTGAATCCCTGTGCCCTTACTATTGTAGAAGGTAACCAATAACTCTGCTCCCCCATCTGAACAAGTTCGGTGAGATAGCTAGAAATTTTGTCTTGCCTTTCTTTTAAATATAAATGTTTTTATCTTGAAAAGGGGTCAGAAATAATGTTAAATCATAATATTAGAAAATTATTCTCTTATTTCTTGAAGTGATCTAAACTGAATTTCTACTTGCATACGTGCTTCAAATATATATGCAAAGAAGAATATGCATTGTTTATACTCAAATTTTGCATAATACTCTATATATGATTTTCATTTATTTTTCCTTTGTAGAGGACTACACTGAAGAGCATGCAGTTGCACAAATTAGAAGATTACTAGACATTGTTGCCTGTACAACATGCTTTGGTTCTTTAGGAAAGCAAGGGGAACCTCGGTCTGGGCAGGGAGGTGGAAAAGAATCATCTCACACAATGACAGAGAATGTGGCTGAACAAAACAACAATGTTGCTGTAAAGAAATCTTACCTAGCAATAAAGAAAGAAAAGAAGCAAACAAGGATGGAAAAGACAATAAACCAGAGACCTTTCAAAAATTTGAAGGTAAGGTTGAGGCTAGTGAAAAAGAAAATGATGGAGAGGAGAACTCAAACCAACATTCTTCTAAGGGTGAAGGAAGAAACAAATCCTCGAAAGAGGGGAAATCTGAGGCCATGGCAGCTATGGCTGCTACCAAAGAGGCCACAGATAAAGGGGATATGACAGGAATGTGTCCTCCCTATAAACTTGGCCAGTTCTATGAATTCTTCTCGTTCTCACATCTCTTGCCTCCTATCCAATGTTAGTATACCATTCCCTGCAATTTTTTATAATTTGAAAGATGGTAAGCTTGGGCTTTGGATGAATTCCATTTCTCGAATGGGAGCTCTCTATACTGTAATTGTGAGGGAGGAGAAACTGCTCCAGAAGGAAGAAAGGAATCAGAAGAACGAAGAAGAGAAGAAGAAGAGGGGTTTTGAAGAAATAGAGCTTGTGATCCCCCATGTTTGATCACTGCAGAGCTGTTCTTTTTCCATCAGATCAGGTGACTGCCAGAGATTTCTATTGGGAAGCTGTTTGTATGCCCCCTGTGGAGAAGACCCATGAGAAGGCGGAGACCCTTCTCGCAAAAGCTTGTGAGCTTAATCCTTTCATAGGAGAGCCCCATGTTGTTCTTACTCAGATATACAATTCCCAGGGGAGATATGATGAAGCAAATAAGGAAGCAGAGACAGGGCTGAGGCTAATGTTAGAGTGGGGTACAACTTGGGACAAGAGGATGTCATGGGAGGGGTGGATTGCTTGGACAAGGGTGTTACTCATGAAGGCCAAGGAGAAATCGTGGCTTCACACCTCCTCGGGGATCTTGAATTTAGGCCTTGTCAAGTAAGGCCATAATTTCAGATATTAATGCTATTCTGCAGGTTGGGGGATCTTAAATTTAGGCCTTGTCAAGGCCAGAATATCAGATATTAATGTAATTCTGTAGGTAATAATTTTATTTCTCGCTTAAATTTATTGTTACATAGTAAAATTTATGAAAACGTTTTAATGTAATGGACTCGAAAGAAATGTTTGTTTGGAGTGAAATATGCCATGGATGCTTAGAGTGATTTTTACGATGATCATATTGAATTTAAATTTTCTAATTTTCTTCGATATGTGATGTAGCAGTGTCTCATAAACCACTTGGGGTTTTCATGCATCGATTCAGAATGCTGAAATCCAAGTGTTAAGTTTATTTTATTGGCTTAAAGTTATATATATATTTCATGTCATTCTTGTTTCCATTTTCATTAAGCTCTGGAAACTTTAGTTGTTGCTTGCATTTTAGATTTCACAAAAAGTTTCTGCATTTTGTTTGTTTTGCACATATTATCCTATGCTTGATGTGCAACTCACTTTTGCTAATTTGATCAATTTCTAAACATTGTTGTTTTATCCTCAATATGTTTATTATTTAAGCTACTAGATTACAACAATTAGGTAATCCACACACTTTGTGGCTTGACCGTAATTACTGGTAGAAGGAAGGATCATCTTTCCACTTTGTCTCAATAGGTAAATTACAATAGTGAGGTGAACATTCTCTTTCAATCTAACTGCAAAAAAGGATAACACTTAAGGCATTTCAAAAGGTCCCCTCAAACTGGGGTTTTCATGATGAAAATATTTAGTTACATAGCATTTATAGTATTTGAGCTTCAAACAGCTAGAAGGCAGCTACTAAAATGGTTGTCTTTAAGAATACTTGCACTTAATTGAAAAAACAGAACATCTAAAACCAATGATGTTTCATTCATTAATTTTACAGATTGAAAATACTGCTGATATTTATTTTAAAATTCATCTATAATTTCCTTAAAATATTTCAAAGACAGGCATTGCCCCTTTTACTATTGCCAAAATAATCCACCTTTGCCTTCACTATTTGCTTCTTGATGATGTTTTCTTTATTTAATCACTTATGTATTCTGCTGGAAATTTTGAGGATTGAATGCAAGTGGAGATAACACAAGAGGCAAGGACGTATACCAGGAAGTGAGAGGATACGATTCGTTACATCCATGGCTAGCCCATGTAGGAAGCCATAAAGAAGACACCCGATTCTCCTTCTCATGGTCTCATCTATTGGTACATTACTTACGAACAAACGAACAATTTTCTTCGCACAATAGTAACATTAGCTGCTAGATGGATAGTTGATATAATTGGCGATATTTGGAGCTTCATATATAATTCACCAAGGCTGCCCAAAGATGAAAGCATTTGTTGGAGCTCTATATATGATTCACAAACAGCCCCCAATGCTCCAATTGATGTACTCCCAATCAGTTGGATGTTCCCTAAATGATGAACGACCAATGAGCTGGAGATTTGACAGAAATATATGTCTCACCAACAAGTTTGCTATCTCAACATGCTCATTGTCTATCTCATTAATGCCAATCCCTTTCAAGTGAGAGATTGCACATAAAGCTTGCAAAACAACTGCTTTCAAACATCTAAAAAATTTTCTATTCATCTTTAGGAGTCAATTTTTTTTATGTCATGCATCAATGTATAGTTACTGATTAAAAAATGATGGTGTTCTACAACCTGAGTGGTTTCCTTTTTCCTTTTTCAAGGAAAAGTATTGCAAATCCTCTATTTGACAAAAAGGAACAGATATCATTTAAAAAAAATATGTAGTACAGCCTAAATAAAAAAGAATGGAAACCACATTCTTCAAGGGTATGTAGTAAATACAAATAGATACTCTTTTAGGTATTCAAAAATATCCACTTTACAAAGAAATTCTCAATCCTGTTATTGTTTTTTTCTTTTTCTTTTAACTCAGTCCACCCTTGGCAAGGGATTTATAGCTACCATCTGTAAGTCGGCTTCCAAAAGCTCAATTTTCACCAAAATTGCCTGATTCTTGTCTGAGTCAAAAATTTTTAATTCATAAACTTCTTTCAGCTTCGAAAGGCTCAATTTTCACCAAAATTGCCTACTCCTTGTCCGAGTCAACACTCTTTGATTCATAATCTCTCTTTACTCATATTCATAAAGTGTCCTTGTGAAATGTCTTTTACATGGTAATATTAGATGTTCTTATACTGTTGTGGTTACTCTCCGATGCCCTGTCATTACGTTTCGGTGGTTGTTCTCTCTGACCTCGATGTGATTAATTGGTTGAAAAGGCAAAGACCAGCTGTGGGCAGCTTCTTGGCTATTCACAAGTTCATCTGATCTTAGTACTTTTATATCAATACAAATATGAAGTCTCTGTTTGCTTTTAAAAATAAGAAATTGTTATGGTGGCAACCAATGACTATATGGTATCGTTTGTTGCTTGCAATCTTGCCTACTGTGCTAGGCGTCACAGTTGAACACTCCAGATGATTCTCAAGTTATTTTAAAGGTACGCTATCTCATAAAAAATATTATCCAGTGCTTATGACAGTAGGTGGTAACATAAGTCTTGTCATAGATGCTCGATCCAGCTTTAAGAATTATGATGAATATAATCCAATCTTGCAGCATCCAGACCTATGAATAGTTATATTTGGTTTGACAGTAGATTTAATATATGTTTGTTTTATGGAAACAGGGAATTTCCATAGACCGTATTCTTGATTTATGCCGATTATTAGCTGTGAATGTGGAGACATGCCATTTGACCAACTATTCTTTATCCCATGAGGTAAGAAAATCAGTAGTTCAGAATCTCATTAAATAATGGGATTGTTTGACAGGCTGGTGGATTGCAATTGACTGGTTCAGTTCAAGATATCATGTGGTATGACCCTACTTGCATTAACAACACAGGTGTTCATGTCAAGATAGAAGTAGCCATGTACTGTGAAACTGGTTCTATTATTAGTTTGTAAAGCTTAAGTGTGACCATGACAACATTGGCCATCATAGTTTTCTTGAAGTATCCATGACTTGGTAAAAACTTGAATTATATCAGGTTCGTGGCAACAGGTTGAGGGATTCATCAGATGTTGCAACCTTGAAACCCTGTGCCCCCATCTGAGCAAGTCAGGGGAGATAGCTAGAAATTTTGTCTTACCTTTCTTTAAAATATAAATGTTTTTATCTTGAAAAGGGGTTAGAAATAATGTTAAATCATAATATTAGAAAATTGTTCTCTTGTTTCTTGAAGTGATCTAAACTGAATTTCTACTTCCATACGTGCTTCAAATATATATGCAAAATACTCAAAGTTTGCATAATACTCTATATATGATTTTCATTTATTTTTCCTTTACAGAGGACTACACTGAAGAGCATGCAGTTGCACACATTAGAAGATTACTGGACATTGTTTCATGTACAACATGCTTTAGTTCTTCAAGAAAGCAAGGGGAGCCTCGGTCTAGGCAGGGAGGTGGAAAAGAATCAGCTCACTCAATGACAGAGAATGTGGCTGAACAAAACAATGATGTTGTTGTAAAGAAATCTTACCTAGCAATAAAGAAAGAAAAGAAACAAACAAGGATGGAAAAGACAATAAACCAGAGACCTTTCAAAAAGTTGAAGGTAAGGTTGAGGCTAGTGAAAAAGAAAATGATGGAGAGGAGAACTCAAACCAACATTCTTCTAAGGGTGAAGGAAGAAACAAATCCTCGAAAGAGGGGAAATCTGAGGCCATGGCAGCTATGTATGCTACCAAAGAGGCCATAGATAAAGGGGATATGACAAGAATGTGTCCTCCCTCTAAACTTGGCCAGTTCTATGAATTCTTCTCGTTCTCACATCTCTTGCCTCCTATCCAACGTTAGTATACCGTTCCCTGCAATTTTTTATAATTTGAAAGTAGTAGTTTTCAATCTTGTGTATAATAGAAATATTACGAGAATGCATATATCCCATACAAATATGGATATGATTTTGAAATATTTTCCATGTACTATGGTTCTTTATTTGATTGTAATGCAAGGATTCTAGAAAAGTTTGAACTGTGAAGCATTGCAAACAATGTGCACATTGCCAAATTTAATTTTTTTATTTTCTTTGGAGCTTATGAGTTAGAACTTTGAAGGGAAAAAAAGTGAATTACGAATAGTATTTTAGTGACTAATGACAATGGGATGTACGGTCATAACGAAGTCCACAAGGCAATCTATTGTAGACAAACGTCCTGGTGATTTTTTTTCTATAGACGTGAGAGCTTCTTATCCAATCCTGCACTAATTTTGACCTTCACCTCCATAATGGCTAGGAACTGAATTGTTTCTTCTGTAGATTTCTTATATTTGTCATGCTATTTCCCCTGATATATAGGTGAAGCTTTGCAATGGAAAGTTGGTGACTGTAACAACATCCACCAAAGGTTTTTATAGTGTTGGAAAGTAGCTTGTTCAAAGTCATGCACTTGTCAACTTGCTACAGCAGTTGAGCAGGGCTTTTGCAAATTTCTATAGATGTGAGCACTTCTTATCCAATCTTGCACTAATTTTGAGCTTCACCTCCATAATGGCTAGGGACTGAATTGTTTCTTCTGTAGATTTCTTATATTTCTCATGCCATTTCCCTTGAGGTGAAGCTTTGGAATGGAAAGTTGGTGACTATAACATCATCCATCAAAGATTTTTATAGTGTTGGAAAGCAGCTTGTTCAAAGTCATGCACTTGTTAACTTGCTACAGAAGTTGAGCAGGGCTTTTGCAAATGTGAGTATCTTTAAGGTCCAAATTATACTTCTATTGCACCTTATATTATTTAATTGCTTACAAGATGCCTTCTCTCGTGTTTAAGAAATTGACATCAGTGTTTAATGTTTGGGCATCGGTCTTCTCTTTATGGGACCGATCTTCTGAATGTCTTAATTTCCTTCTAGCTATTAAGGATTTAAGAAATTATAATGATTTTGGATTTTGAAATAGTTTGTTGTGTTGATAAAAATTGAGGCTTGGACATATTGGTTTTAGACGCTTTCTTCATGGGCTATATCAAGTGTTGAATAGGTTGCTTCAACTAGACCAGGCATTCGCTTTTTTCAACTTTATGTAAGTTTATCATTTCCACCCATATGATTGTCTTCCCATGTTTTCTGAGATGTAATTGAGTTCATATCCATCCAATTGTATTATAGGCTCCTAAACCAATGGTAAGATCAGTTATATTGTGTTGGGTTTACTAAATGTGGATGTATGAGTGGTGCTAAAATTTAGATGTCATTGCTGGCAGGTTTACAAGAATAGGAATGTTGCTGCACAACTTGTTAGAAGAGCGTAGAGGGCTGGTTTTAAGGCAATTTCACTGACTGTGGACACACCTCGACTTGGGTGGAGGGAGTCTAACATTAGAAATAGGTAGTGAAAATTCATTCTATTTTAGATTTGCTGACAGGACTAGGTAGACACGTGGGATAAATATTATGTTCAGAGTATACTCCTCTTTAACGTTATGAGTTTGTACCCATGTTTTAACACTTTCTCAGCTCTCAATAAAAATCAGAACATTGTGGAATTCTTTTAGGATCATAAGCGACGCTAGGATTAGAAAAAGCATTTAGCACCTATAATGTATCAAACTTATAATAAGTCAGAAGTCTCCATTTTATCTGGGATTCCTCTTTGTTCATCCCTTGTCTGACACTGAGGTATCTAATGTTCTGAAAAGTCTCATTGTGATATCCACTAACAGAAAGCATGGGTCTAAAAATTGTTTAGTTTGAGTTTGTGAGTAGGATGTGAAATGGTTCAATTTGTTTCTGCATGGTTGTTTTTTATTTTTTTTACAAAGATAGCCCTTCAATTTCTTGCATATTATGAGTTTCTTATGGATTCCACAATCTCCCCTATTTAGCTACTATACCTTCAACTAATACATAGTCATTTGAAAAAGATGTACTTTCAGCTCCCATATCTATTTTTTCACCAACTTTATGACTGCAATCAGATTAGATAAACATTGAATAACTCTAATTTTCAATTTTAGTCACCCTGTCTTGGGCCAAACTTTTGAACATTATGGCACCTCTTTCATTACAAGCATCAGGGGAATTGACATTATTACAAAGAGTTTGGTTGATGTTGTATGTATCAGGTTCCGTCCCTGTATATTGGTTGATGTAACAAAGGTGGATCTGAGTACCACTGTGTTGGGATTCAAGATATCAATGCCTATTATGATTGCTCCAACTGCCATGCAAAATATGTCTCATCCTGAAGGTATGCATTAGATTATTGTATTACAGTTAACATCCTATTTTTGTGCATATATTTCATGAAGGTGAATCCATCATCTTTTACAGGAGAGTATGCTACTGCAAGAGTTGTTGGAACTATAATGGTTTGGGCATCGGTCTTCTCTTTGTGGGATCGATCTTCTGAATGTTTTAATTTCCTTCTAGCTATTAAGGATTTAAGAAATTATAATGATTTTGGATGTTGAAATAGTTTGTTGTGTTGATAAAAATTGAGGCTTGGACATATTTGTTGTAGACGCTTTCTTCATGGGCTACATCAAGTGTTGAAGAGGTTGCTTCAACTGGACCAGGCATTCGCTTTTTTCAACTTTATGTATGTTTATCATTTCCACCCATATGATTGTCTTCCCATGTTTTCTAAGATGTAATTGAGTTCATATCCATCCAATTGTATTATAGGCTCCTAAACCGATGATAAGATCAGTTATGTTAGATTTGCTGACAGGACTAGATAGACACGTGGGATAAATCTTATATTTAGATTATACTCCTCTTTAACGTTCTGAGTTTGTACCCATGTTTTAACACTTTCTCAGCTCTCAATAAAAATCAGAACATTGTGGAATTCTTTTAGGATCAGAAGTGACGCTAGGGTTAGAAAAAGCATGTAGCACTTATAATGTATCAAACTTAAAATAAGTCAGAAGTCTCCATTTTATCTGGGATTCCTCTTTGTTCATCCCTTGTCTAACACTGACGTATATAATGTTCTAAAAAGTGTCATTGTGATATCCACTCATACATGCTAGATAGTAAGGCACACCTCTGTGTTGAGATTCAATTCTGGATCCATTATTTTTTTTTACTTCTATTGATTTTTCTTTGTAAAAAATGTAGATTCGCATTGCCTCGAATTGTGCTTCTGCTTCCCCTCAAAAGAGACCATTAATGAAGGAGGTATTGCATTTTCTAGAAAAAATGCCATCATCCACAACCGATTAACCAATTCTTTCTTCCTATGTAGCATCCTTGCTTTGACATAAGTTGGACAGAGATGAGGACTTACACCCACATTCAGTATTCAATAGCTCTACTTAGACATTGACATAACTGATATAGACACCTCTATGATTGGGACTCAAACAAACTCTTCTGTCAACTCAACTGCTTATGAAATCTCCAGAGTCTTCTTAAAAATTTCAATATTTCTACAGTTGAGGATTGTAGAAAAACTCAAGGATCAAACTTAACTCCATGCTTATGAGGCATCCGCGTTCTCACAGTTTACTTGCAGCTCATTCTCCGTTTTAATGGGAAGGTGATATATGGTGTATTATTGTTGCAGTGGCAAGGGATGGATTTTAGTTGCTGGTTGGACCAAAAGAAATTGATGCAAATCAATATTGAAAATTAGATTTATTGGTTCAGTTATAGTTTTCATATACAAAAAAGAAACTTCTCCTTTTTTAGGTTAGAATATTTACATATACATGTTCATCTCAGCAACAAATGATAATTTATCAAAACCATGAGAATGCTACACAACTTCCTTCATAAGCCTTCTTAGGAAGACCATGAAATAAGACAAGTGACCCTGTGCTTGTATTTGTATCTTATTCTACATAACATCTTCTTACTTAGCTGGAGAACAATTGGCTGCAGTATTTGTATCAGTTTCTATGGAATTTTTTTGTTGTTATATATTAAACAGGTCCATTATACCATATTACTGGATTCTGTAGTGTCTATCCCTATTTTCTCTTCTTTAGAATATATATCAACCCTTTTGTTTTGTTTCTGATCCAGGTGGATGTTGGTGGCCACCCACCTATCCCATTTGGACCCCCACAACTGTCTCTTTCAGTTTTTCAATTTCCTTAATTATAGCGCAGTTTACTATTTTTAGCAGTTTTTCGGGTCCTGAACTTCCGGAGCTATTTTGAGGCCCTAAACGACGTTTTTTGGGAAATCTACCGCCAGCGATTTTTTTGTTTAAAAATTGTTTTTTCTATCGTAGTCCTCATAGAGATCTTTCCAATGGGCTATTATGCGCGTCAAACAGAGATAATACGACCAATTCGCGACCCCGGGAAGTTGGCTGTCCAACTCACCCCAAAACGGGGCCCACAATTTGGCGTTTCATATTCTAGGGTTAGGTTTCAGGATGTGAAGGGTTTTCCATTGTTTCTCAATAATAAATAGGCCTTCGAGCCTCATTGTAACACAGTTCCGAACAGTTCAGAGGCATGTAGCCACCACATCTCTTCTCAGAGATAAGCTACCATCGCCCTAGCTGGTTTATTTCCTTTACTGTTTGTAAGCATATTTCAGTTTTTTATATTAATGAAATGAAGTATTATTTCCGCTGCATATCTGTGTTTATGGTTATCTCTGTAATTTTTTGCGTCCCTGTTTAAATCCAAATCAGTGGTATCAGAGGGTCTGCTTTTTCTCTGTTTTTCTTTGCATGTCCCCAACGAGGTCGGGATATAAGGAGTTAGGTCTTGAGCTGGTCGAACCTTTGCAAGACCAGCCTCGCAAATCTCGACGGCCTCCCATGGTGGATGAGAAGAAAGATGAGGGGGCAGGAGATCCTATCAAAATCTTGCTTGAAGAAGCCATCGAGCGACAACGGAACGCAATGATGGACAACTTTGCCCAGATCATTTAGCGGCTACCCAAAAGCAACGCATCGGCTTCCAGCAACTACTCTGCAAATACCACACCCTTTAAGGTACAAGTTAATTTTGAAATCCCCATATTCGAGGGCCAGATAGACACAAATTTCGTAGATAAATGGTTAAATCTGGTAGAGGGCTACTTTTCTGTTCATGAATTTTCGAGTCGGGAAAAGACTATTTTCGCTCTTCTCAAAGCAGCCCCCCATGTCAAGGACTAGTGGGAAACCTACTACGAGCAAAAGAATGAAAATATCGGCTCACTATTTTCGGCTGCACCCACCTGGAATTCATTCCGGGATGCCATCAAGGAGTAGTACTACCCTGTCAGAAGCTATGAGGATGAATACATAAAGTGGACCACACTGCGATAGGGAAGGGACCAAGATGTGTCGAAGCTCACCAATATTTTCCATACCCGTCGCACAAAGTTGGGTATCAAGGATACGGAGTAGCATTTGATACTCAAATACCGCGGCTGCCTGCACAAGTACATCCAGGAAGAAATAGAATTCCTGAACATCTCCTCGCTCGGCACAACATACCAATATGTTGTCAAGGTCGAGCAGAAGTTTAAACAAAAGAAGCGAGACTTTGGATCTGCAAATCTGAAGTCCAAAGGAAAAAGCCAAGGCGGGGTGACCCAAGACAACTCGTCGAAGCCGCAAGAAAAGAACACCACCACGAAGTCAAAGAAGGACACAGGAAAGTGGTGTGAGTTCCATAAGAGTACCACTCATAACACAAGTGAGTGTCGGACCATGTAGTCGCTGGTGGCCGAGTTGAAGGCCTCCGAATCAAATGCATGTTCTGACCATGAGCCAAAACCCGACAAGGGGAATGGCAAAGGGAAGCAGATCATTGATTCAGAGCCCAATTCCACTGTTGTCACCAGCAAGATCTAGAAGAATGAGCCTGAAGACCCAGAGGAGGGGGAGCGCCTTTTCCACTCACAAATGTGGGTGAAGGGTTCACCACTGCAATCCATTGTCGACAGTGGTAGCCAAAAGAACCTTGTTTCAGTAGAGGTCGTGAAGCGGTTGGGCCTATCGGCTACACCACACTCGCAGCTGTATAGTATCGGGTGGCTTCACGAAGGACGAGATCTCAAAGTTCGCTAGCAGTGTCGCCTTCCCTACAGCATCAAGTCCTTCAGAGACGAGGTATTGTGTGATGTTACACCTCTGGATGTTTGCGATGTACTATTAGGCCAGCCATACTTGTGGAGGCGACATGCTTTGTATGAGTCAAGGCCTCGTGCTGTCATTATTTCTTTGGATAATTCATTATACAGGATACCATAGGTAGCCCCACCTACCGCTACCTCTTTGATCACTACTAAGAAAGGTAGCAAGCTCATCTCATAGACTAGGAAATTTATTTTCTATCTGGTTCACTCCCAAAGTAAGGGGAAGATCATTGCTACATCCATGACCCCCGTGAAGGGTTCCTCCATGCAACAATAGCAACAGAGGGATACAATCATGACAGAACACAGGAACAACTTCTCCTTACCCAGAGGGGTACCACACAAGTTTCAGGTGGGCGACAAAGTTTGGTTACATCTGCAGAGAGAACGCCTTACCAGAACCCATCAGAAACTCAGACCACTTCAACATGGTCCTTACACCAATAACAAGGCTATGGGCAACAATGCTTTGAAACACATCATTCCTCCATTCCTTTGCTTGCACCGAGTGTTCAATATGGACCGTCGTCGACCATGCTTCCCACCATTTATGGACACATCAAAGATTGCAGAACAACTCATCAGAGACCCAGTTTAGTAGAAGCTTCCTCATCTCAAGGAGGAACTCAACGCAATGGGGACCATTGCTTCCTAAGTGGGAAGGAATGATCTAGGTGGATATTGGTGGCCACCCACCTATCCCATTTGGATCCCCACAACTATCTCTTTTAGTTTTTCAGTTTCCTTAATTATAGCGTAGTTTACTATTTTTAGTAGTTTTTCGGGTCCTGAACTTTCAGAGTTGTTTTGAGGCCCTAAACGACGTTTTTTGGGAAATCTACTGCCAACGAGTTTTCTATTTAAAAATCATATTTTTCGTCGTAGTCCTCGGAGAGATCTTTCCAACAGGCTATTATGCTCGTCAAACGGAGATAATACGACCAATTCGCGACCCCGGGAAGTTGGTTGTCCAACTCACCCCAAAACGGGGCCTACAATTTGGCATTTCATCTTCTAGGGTTAGGTTTCGGGATGTGAAGGGTTTTCCATTGTTTCTCAATAATAAATAGGCCTTTAAGCCTCATTGTAACACAGTTCCGAACAGTTCAGAGGCATGTAGCCACCACAACTCTTCTCAGAGATAAGCTACCATCGCCCTAGCTGGTTTATTTCCTTTACTGTTTGTAAGCATATTTCAGTGTTTTATATTAATGAAATGAAGTATTATTTCTGCTGCATATGTGTGTTTATGGTTATCTCTGTAATTTTTTGCATTCCTGTTTAAATCCGGATCAGTTTCAAGGATATGTTGTAGTTTATTTCATTTCTCTTTTATCTTTAAGATGGATATTTATCTTTTCTATCACCACGTTTTCTGTGGTTCATTTAAATTGGATATTTGTCATTTTGTTCACTGAGTTCTTTGTATTTTGTTATAACTAGTTATTGATAATTTTTCCAACTAAGTTCCGTGAGGTCGAGTATAACGCTTTCCTTTCTTATCAAAGAGTATTGATTCCTTTTCAATTTCAACATTCTGGATATTAACCAAATCCAGTTCTCTGTAATCATTGCAAAAGGGAGTCCATTATCATGTAGGGTTTGAATTGTTATTCTCCTCTTGTTGCATGCTAATCTTGATCATCTTGTTCAGCTTCTAAGGTTCTTAGTGGCCTATCCTTTTCAGATCCTTTGACTAACACTATATCTCTCTAATCTTGTAGGATGGTCATCAAACTCTTCCTTTTATCTGCCATGGTTGGCTAGGATTAAAATTGCAAAGGGAGTAGCGAGAGGCCTCGCTTTTTTACATGAAAGGAAGTTTGTTCATGCAAATATTAAGCCAAGCAACATCCTTCTGGGCTTTGACATGGAGCCATACATAGCAAATTTTGGGCTAGAAAAACTACTCGACACTGCCAATGTCAAGTATAGTAGCTCTGCTATCCACCTAAGGAACCTTGAAGGTATACTTTCATGAAGCAAATGCTCAGCTCCCGCAATAGCCTGCAAACAACGTTTTAATTTAAAAGAGAATTATCATGGTAAATTGGTATAAGAATATTAGTAGAAAAAATCACCTAGTTATAAGCCTAAATATTGGCAAAGGCTAATTCTTCATGTGGCATAATCAATTAGCCATGTTATCTTGTTACATGATGAAAAAAAATGACCCATGGATCCTAATACTTTTTAGGGTTCTTTTTCAATTCAATAGGCTTTTCTTCCTCTTCTTCTTTTGATATAAACATTGGTTTTCAAGAGAAATTACAATTAACAATGTACAAATTACTGAATAAATAATTACCAATTAAGCTTTTAAGTCACGTTTTAATGGGTTATATGCTTAAAATTCTAAGATTCCAATGCATATTTGTGATACCTCTATTATAGACCAAGACAAATGTAACAAATCAATGTACACTAGTGGATCAATATGATTGTTTTCACATAAGGCTTGATCATTAAAAGGACATTAAGGTTTGTACCTTTTGGGACAATTGCTAGTCTAGTCAACATCAGAGAATATGCAAATGACCAAGAACATGAGAGAAAATACAAATTACCTAGATCCATTAAAGCCTTGAAAGTTTGTTCATGAACTCTCCGAATTTGGTATAAAATGTGTACTGTATTTGAAACTTCAATTTGCCATTAAATTAATGGGACATGAATTCCCACAAAGGATTTCAGAAATGTGCAATTAAGTTGAGCTTTCATCTTGTCATTCAATTGATGGACACTGAATATTAAATATAAGATAAATATATAGGAGTAGCATGTGAGTGTCACTTTTATAAAGAAGATTCTTTTTATTATTAATAAAAATATAGATAGTTAGTTTCATTTTAAAGGGTTATAAATATGAGTTATAAATACAAGACTTAAAAGGTTGTAAATATTTAAAGTGTTGTAAATATGAGTTATTAATTGTTTTTACTCAAAACCTGATAAATAGCAATTTAGCAATTTCTTTTTAATTGAGTGACTCAAATTCATGTTTATTTAGGTTGAATTAAATATAAGATAAATATATAGGAGTAGCATGTGAGTGTCAATTTTATAAAGAAGATTCTTTTTATTATTAATAAAAATATAGATAGTTAGTTTCATTTTAAAGGGTTATAAATATGAGTTATAAATACAAGACTTAAAAGGTTGTAAATATTTAAAGTGTTGTAAATATGAGTTATTAATTGTTTTTACTCAAAACTTGATAAATAACAATTTAGCAATTTCTTTTTAATTGAGTGACTCAAATTCATGTATTTTTTAGGTTGAAAGTAAAGCCACTAAAGTGGAAAAAATTGTGATGCCAATAATTAGAGGGATTGTAATCATGGGGTGATAAGAAATTTAATATTCCAAGAAGAGGAGGTAGTAGTAGATTCTAAATAAATTAGCAATGCAACAACATAAATGCTTGCAACAAATTTAGAGAGATCCACCTTCTTGAATAATGCACACACTACATGGATAATGGATTTCCGCACTTTATGCCTTACTTTCTTTGCAACATCTGGTGCAAATGCTAGTTACTAGATTATGTTGCAGGGATTTATATAATATATTACTATTATGTGGATGGCACCATATCTAGTTTGAGACATGAAAATCGGGTAAGTTGCAGGAGTTACGTGTTGTCTTCAGTCCAGCCAGGATCCTTAGTGTAAATAAGACTATGTAATCAAATCTTAACTCTTATCACTGTAATATCAATTTTGTATAACTATTCTTATTGTACAACTTTGTTCTGGCTTTTGAAGTGCACTCGGGCGGGTTGATTTCATGAAGACAAATGGTGCCATTAATAAACAGAAAAATGCTCGTTCTATTTGGGGAGTAGAGAAACATATGAAATGGAAAGCATTCTTAATTATGATCAAATTTATAAAGGGCAATCAATAAACAAAACCCAATACAACTACTCTAAAAATTCAAATCAATGCTAAGCGAGGATGAGGAGAAGTGCAAGAATACTTGTGTAAGAGCTCTTTATTGTTTTTGAGAATTCTCTCTGTTTTCATATTTACTTTTACCCAAATAAATTCTCTCATTTACCCGACTGGGCTCAATTCAAATCTCAACTTGGAGAGGCACTACAAGTACAAAACAGAATCAATGTCTCACATCATTCCTCATCTAAATCAATGGACTACTAGGAGGATATACTTCATGGAGTTTAAGGAGTTAGGTGATCTCGTAAGGTGGTTTAGGAAAATGTGATATTTTATAATCAATGGCCAATATTGACCCCAACACCACTCATTCCTTGCTCCAGAAACCACCAAGGGTGGTCTCACGGCAGAAGATTGTTTTCCAAAACCGTTATTGGGGCACACGTTCAGATTTGATTTGGAAACACATTAATTATGAAGTCGTATTGTAACAAAGGGGTTGGGGGCTTTATTTTAAAATATTTTTATTTAATATTATATATTATAATATTTAAATAACGTTACTATAATTTGATTATTTCTAAGTCTTTTATAAAAAGAGAGAAACAATTCCCGAAATTGTTTTAAGAATCCGTTATGGACACTGATTGAGATAGTTAGGTTAGGGAAATAGAGTAAAAGTTTAAAAATGACATTTTGTAAATCCATTTTGAAGTGACAACCGATTTTTCACTTGGTTTAAGAACAATTTCCCAAACCCCATTTTTCATCGTGGATTGATATTATTCTTGCATTACCTTTTTTCATTCTTCTTGATTAGTAACTTCTTCAAATGTAGTTGGTTCAATTTCTATTAATTTTTTCATGCATGTTGCATATCCTAAATATCTTTTTGGTCATTTTCTTTCTCTAAAAGTTCCTTTAGCAGCTCCACGTCCTTCGACATCTTCAAGAGTAGATATTAACCAATTTGGCCTCTTCCTTGTTTCGGGTATGATCACATGTTAAATAGGCTCACTTCCTCCTTCTTTATCTTCTTCTTCTTCCTCTTCATGGATTGTAGTTGTTTTATCATGGTACTCTCCTTATTCAAATGGTGGTATATCTTCATCATAGAATCAATAAGAATATCATTGGATCTTTTGTAGGCATGTTTTTCATTGAATAGAACATCCCTGCTAACTTTAATTTGTCTTCCTTCCTTGATGTAGGATATATATGCCTTTGAATAAAGACTATAGCCAACAAACATCCCTTTAATGATTGTAGAATCTAATTTATTGTGCGTCCTTTAAAACATGGATGTGTATGGGACACCCAAAGATTTAGAGATGATCCACACATGGATTCTTTCCTATGAATGCTTCTTCAAGTGTCATATTCTCCAGGATTCTATGAGATATTTTATTTTGTATATATATTATGGTCATTATTGTTTCTCCCCATAAAAACTTTGGTAGATCTTTATACGTATAAATTCTTCAAGTATTCAATTTTTCCTTTCTGTAACTCCATTCTGCTAAGGATTATAGGGAACAATGAGCTCCCTCTTAATACCTGCTTCTTTGCAATATACAATTATTTATTTTGAAGTGTATTCCCCACCATTTTGGGATCTCAAAGACTTTATCCTTCTTTCGGTTAGGGTCTCCACTTGAGATCTAAATTCTTTGAACTTTTCAAATATTTCATCCTTCATCTTGAGAAGGCAGAGCCATGTGTTTCTAGAGTGATCATCAATGAAGGTCACATAAAAAATATGACCTCCAAGAGCTTTCTCACACATAGGTCCACACAAATTAGAATAAATGAGGTCCAATATTTCCTTAGAGCTTATTTCACTTCTTGTAAAGGGTTTCCTTGTATTCTTCCCCAAAGCACATCCCTTACATATTCCTTCACGATATTTTTTGATGTTGGGGATTCCATTTACCATTTGATTAAGACAGGGAATGTCCTTGTAATGTATATGCCCATATCTTCTATGCCATAGTTCAATAGGATTGATCTCCATGTGAACTAGAGCTTGAAGAGATGGTGTTATGTCTCTATATAACCTTCCTCCATGTACTTCAATAACTTTTCCTTATCAATGCTTGAATTCTTTTCCCCAAGTGAGGAATTTACCATCTAGAAAGGTGATTGGTTATTTATTTGCTCTTTAAAAATACCAAAAAACCTTTAAACATTAAATTGTCCACCTGAAATGTGTCTAGTTATTTCAAGGTTGTATGTAAATTAGTCTATCTAGCCCTATTGAAAGATAAATGAATGAAATGACAAGAAACAACTAGAATTTATTAAAATAACACTTTACACACAACTTCATAAATTCAAAGAAGTGAAAAAGCTTAATCAAGATAATCAAAACATTAAAACTTGTAAAAACAACTATGTTAAGCACACATTGTTTCCTAGGAAACTACATCTACAAGAAAGAAACAACACACTCGACTTAAACGAAATCTACTGAAGGGAATGTCACACTTTACACTTAACAACTATTTATCAATCATAAGAAGTAATATAATGAATGACACTTCAGAAAATCAACTCTTAGATATCTAATCCTAATGATATTTACTCAAACTGCTATAGCAACTATCGTTGTGATGATCAATTTAGTAATCAACGATCAATTCTGGAAGGAAATCGAATAATTGCAGAACAAGAAAGAAAATTTTGAAATGAAAATTTAATGATACAAAGAGGGCAGTAATCACTCTAGGATTGGGCCCACGATCACTAGGAGTCAACCGACTTAGAGTGAAATCAGTCCAAAAATTAAAACTAAATTGTGTAAGTCTCCACTATGTTAATCAACAATATTATTACAATTTCTGCAAAACTACAGATCATAATCATGAGAATAAAAGTAAAAAGTATTTTTCATCGAGGCTTTATTCCTCACTTTTATAATTACAACTAAGTCCAGAATTAAAAAAAAAAGGAATGATCGTGAGAATCTAAAGATTCTCAGGATGCTCAATTTGGGTTACAAAATCTCTTGATTTCCCTTGGAATAGATGGAAAAAACCTTGTTCACAGGTGGTCTTTCCATGATGATCATTAATCTTTGGTTATCTAGGTCACAACTAACCTGAGAAGCTCTATGTAACTATTTCTTGTCCAATTATCCAGGGAACATCATCTGCTTATCAACATCCTTGTAAGTTATCACTTCGAATTGTAAGTGTAACTCATATTTTCATGGTAAAATGAATTCGTTTAGAGAATACAATGATGAAATACTTTATTAACTACTTTCTAAAGTTCTCAACATGCAAATTACCATAATATTTACATAAAAGACTCAGAAAAACAATGGAAGGATAAGGAAATAGAGTAAGAAAATGTCTTAATTCCGGAGCCCAACATCTCCCCCTTGCTTACCTGTTTGCATGACCTCATGCAAGAAAATGATTGACATGAAGAGTAGTTAACGAGTAAGTTGGGTTAGATTCCTCTCTATAATGTGAGAAACCATTCCTACTTCTAACTTCCTAGAGAGCAACATACTTACCTGATTGAGTCAATTCATACTCAACCTTATAATAATTTTGAGAGCACCAAATTATTGGGTACCTTTATCTACATCCTATCCATCTAGGGCCCTCCTCTAATACCATGTGGGTGTAATCCTATGCCCTATCCATTGCAACTTCAAATTTTTAGTGATTGAAAGGCTCCCTATTTTGGATTTCCATGGTTGAGGCTTTCCACCTCTGTCTGGATCCTTGGAGAGCCTCAAACTTAATATCTAATAGATATTCTAACCCTGACTTCAATACATCATTATGAAAGTGTGCTAAGGCTTTAAAAACTATGGTATGCTCCATGAATCCCTTGTGGTGGATGAGTGTGTGTAAAGGACATTGTAGTTCCCTTCTGACCCAAAGGTGAAGGCCAAGTTCTCGTCTTTGGAACACGTTGTAAGATTTTTCCCATTTAGTTTAATTTTTAGAAAAGGATATGAAAGCTTGAAATTGTACATCCCCTATGAATTGGGTAGGGTTCTCATCTCATTGATCTTCCAAAAAGAAATTATGCATATATAGTTCACATAGTAAAGAAATTAATAAACTCTGAAACATTATTAAATTGATAAGTTTTCCCAGACCAGATAGCTTTGAACTTGAGCAATAAGTATCACTGCAACAAAAATAAAGTGTAGATACTAGCTGGGGACTTGCTTGCCAAGGAATATGAGTAGAAATAACAAACCTCTTTTATTTTTTCTATAGCTCTTTCAATTCGTTTTTCTAGAGTTTTGATCTTCCCCTTTGATACTCGGAATTTGGCATACGTTTCATCTTCTGTGACTATTAATGCCATAATTTTTTGCAATAACTTGTAATGTTCGTTTTGGGGAACCACCTCCCTCTAATATCGTGTTATGGTTTCTCGTTGTTCATCCATTTTCCTATTTGAGACTTGGATTGTGGGTTCCACAATCAGAGGAGTATACGCAAGGAGAAGTTCAGTCTATATTTCTCTTGTAGTAGAAGTCGACATCCCTGTCTCAGCTCACACTTCAATAGTAGGCATTTCTGGTTCAGTCTGAGTCCCTACAGTAGAAGAAAAAACAAGATTTCCACTCTCAGTTTGGGTCCCAATTTCTTGAGCTTCCTTCTTCCTTTCTTTCCTTCTCTCAGACTCCCTTTGAATTTTACTATTTCGAAACCATATTTTGGTTTGTTAGACCATTCTCTATAATTTATTAGTTTCTTTCCTCATTTCTCCATTTCTTTACTAACCTTGTCTTCTCATTTGTTTCTTAGTCCATATTAATCCTCTGTGTAAAATTTCTAGCTAAGGTAACTAGAAGAGAGGGAATAACAACAATGGCTGTTGATTTTTCAGTCACCAGTTCCTCAACAGGCTCAATTATATCCTTAGTCACGGGTTCAACAAGGCTTCTACCATCCCAAGGTCCGTTGGGAGAATCATGATTGGATCTTTTCTCCATTTCTTCCTGAGCAGACTGTATCTCTTTAGAAGGGGATGGTTTTAGAATGGTTGCGATGGAGTCAACAAAAATTTATTTAATATTTTTAGGCTCTCCTAAAGGCTCCAAAATAATAGTAACGATGAAATGCAGAGGAGAGGTTGGAGATATGATGATGTCATTTGTCCAAGAGAATCATTTGAACAACCTGCAGTAGCTTCAAGGTCAATTGAATTCAAAAGGTTTTCCAACCCATCTAAGACTTGGGATTCTCCCACTACATGTTCTTGAGGAGGGTCTTCCTCATGAGTTTGAGGTTCAGTTTCTTCCAAAAAATGTTCTGTAAGGTTTATGGAGTCCTAAGATTTAGCCATCCCGAATGATATTCTCCTTTTTTTGGGAAAATAGACTAGGATAGAGGCCATACTCTTTTCTATCCTCGTGAATTGTTTAGAAGCAGGGTATTTGGAGTCCCTTCCACCCAATTTCTTTACCTTCTTCTAGTTTCTTATTGTCAACTAGAATATGTTCAGGTTCTTCGTTGGGTGCTTCCTCTCTTGTTAAAGTCTCTAGAATTCCAAAGAATTCCTGCCAATTTAACTATGATTGGTTAAGGTTTTTGACAATTATTAAGTTTATCAGTCCATTGTGGCTTACCACTAAAGGATGATACTTGGAACTTATAAATCTCACAATGGTTTCATGTAGAAGTGAGCTCGGAAAATAGGGTAACTTTAGAGTTACCTTTTGTCTTAGCGCCATCAACAGCTTTAGGTGTCGTCCTCTTACCACATCATAGTGTTTGTCACATCTGATATATATTTGGACCACTCCTGCAAGTTCCTTCCATGGTTCCAACAATGAAGAAGAGTTGTATCCCTTCCCTTTCCTTACCAATTCTTCCCCATAATTTAGAAACAGAGTTGTTGTGCTCTGTAATGGAATGTGAATTTTGAACCATTTCTCACCTTTCAAAGATAGGCATGTTACTTTAGCCAGTACTTCTACATTCACCTAAAATTGTCTTCCTTTGATTTTCTCATTCCATCTTTCAGGTTCCTTATGAATTCTAAGGCCACTTCATCGTTAAAACCTTGCAACCAGAGGAAATATTTTTTCCATCCCACCCGATCCAAAATTCTTCGTGCTTATTCTGAAACCTGAAATTGTACAAGTTCACTGTAAATTGGGTGACCACCCATTTTAACTATCTCTGCAAGAAGAAATCTTGGAAATAAACTAGAAACAACAAGCTTAGCAAATCTCAGGTCAAAAATACTATGGAGTTGTGAAATCTTCAAAATACCATAAGATGCAATGGTTATTGAAGAGTTTACAAATATTTGTTATATTTTTAACATTTTTACCCCCTTGAGGCAATCAAAGGTCATCCTCGACCATTTATTATACATGATTCAGAAAATAATCGACATAACTTATGGAGATAGGAACACATTTATTTAGCATGATGGATTAGCCGCCAAGAAAAAGGAAATAATGGTGAGGCATGTGATTCATTTACTGGATGGACTGACTGTGGATTACGTTGACGAAACAAGATATTTGTGACATCCAATATATATAAAAAAAATCATGAAAAAGTGTGTGGAAGTGTCTTTTAGGCTCCAACCATTGGTAAAATGGATTTATTGAAAAACCACCTTTAAAGGAAAAAGGTAAAAGAAATTTAAATATTTTCATTGAAAGTTTCCTTTAGAGGAAAAAGATAAAAGAAATTTAAATTAGATTTACTAATTCCCCCATAGTTATATTCCTCCTATGTAGAATAAAAAGTAATATTTGATACACATTCATTGTTATGACCTTTTCAGGGAAAGAAATAAACCCCTATAGTAATTCAATGATTTTCCTTTGTTATGGTCAAGGGAAAGAAAAATGGTTGTTTTTCTTAATGGTAATTTGAAATGTACTTCAATACCACATGCATGTCCTCTACTGCTAGTAGGTGTCTATAGCCTTGACAGGGTTGCCTTTTAACCCATTGATTCACCACTATCTCATTTCAATTTTAAAAGTATTCACGACTTTTTAGTGTTTCTTCAATTATTGACAAAAGGCCATTGCTCTGGCGTAGTAACCAACTAATAACAATGCCATTCACTAGAAATAATTAGACGAACAAGCTAGCTTGTGATGAGACCTCTTGTCCTATGATATGATGATCAAAGGCCATTACCCTAGCTTGGTGACCAGAGCAGTAATGTCGCCACATTATATCCTATGATCATGGTAGGCCGACTCGTGATGAGACCTCCTATAATTTTTCCATTTTATTCCTTTATTGTCTTGTTATAATAAAATATTAGTGAATGGGGTGGCTTATCAACTCCTTAAGAGTTAGTTATGGTGTAAAAGGTATTACAACGATTACCTTTTTAGTTTTCTATTTTTCTCCCCAAAAATTGTTTTTAAGGAGATCAAAGAATTACATGAAACTTTTGAATAGAATGAAAAACTCTTCCAGTGGTTTTTTGAAGAAGTGTAGGATAAATATCTTTATAAAATTATAATATTAGGATTGTTTGAAAGGTTTGGGAGTTTCTATAAATATTCTTGAAAAGTTTCTTATAATATATTCTCTAATGGCAATCTTTCAAGAAGGTTATTAATTTTACCATAGTTCCAAGGAGGGATTAAAAATCAAAGAAAAATTTCTAAAAAAGATAGATTAATATCGGAAAAATAGTTAAAGCTAAAGGGAACAACAATCACGACCAAGGAAATGCCAACTATAGAAAATGAATACTAATCATGACTGAGGAAAAATGACTGTGAGCAAGGGAACATCAGCTGAGACTGAGGGAACAACGAATGCGACTAAGGGAACAACAACTGTGACTAAGGGAATACTAGTTGTGACAAGGGAAATATGGCTACAACTAAGACAAAAGAAATTATGACAAAGGGAACAATAGCTGTGACTAAGGGAACAATAATAGGAACAACAACTGTGACCAAGGACACAACAATTGTGACCTAAGAGAACAATAGTTGCGAACTAAGGGAACAACAACTACATCCTAAGGGCGCAACGACAAGAATAATAATTGCGACCCAAGAGAAGAACAAATGCAACCTAAGAAAACAACAACTATGACCTTTGATAACAACAACTGCGACCTAAGGGAACAATGAGTGCAACCTAAGGGAACAACAAGTACGACCTAAGAGAACAACCGCTGCAACTTAAGGGAGCAACAATCACAACTTAAAGGAAAAGCATTCGCCATGTTTTATTATTATATTATGAATTTTATTTATTAATTAATAATAATAATAATAATAATAATAATAATAATTATTATTATTATTATTATTATCGATTTCCTCCATAAATATATACATTATATACAAAATGAAAAGAATTTAAGAAAAATTATTCTTTAGCGGGTTGTAGCTCTAGGGTTGCCTCACCAATTAGCTAAAACCTACAAATTCAAATCATTGTTTACCTCATGAGGAAAAGGCTCTTGTGTAAGTGGCTAGTGATATAGGCATAGTCGGTGTCCATTGGCAAGGAGAGATATGCCAAATCCATCAATGGTAGTAAGGCTCACTGTACCATTGTCATAAACTTTGGTGACCTCATCTCCTCCCAGCTGTCTAGTTTGAAGCTTCCTTAGCACATCCTGGAATCTAGAATATTACAATAGTGCCCAATTCCCTTTATGGAAAGCTTTCTTCTTGATGAGGTGATCATTCCATTTGGCCCTTTGTTGTTGAACAACAACTATGCATTGTAAGGCTACTAGGCATATTTCATATAATTCATTAAGTTGTTGTAGGTAGTGTTTATGTGCTTCTATCAAAATGAGTCTGAATTCCCTTTCGGTTTTGAAAGTTTTAATTTAAAATTCAATCGAACAAATGGGTTCCTTCTGAAAACCAAGACGGCATGGCGAGCAACCAATAGTGTTGCACCAAGTTGTTTGGTAGGCCCATAGGGCCTCAAGAAGCTTAGTGGCCCAACTTTGATGGTTGGTGGATACAATTTTGGTTATAATTGCCTCTAGAACTTTATTGGTACTTTCTACCTATCCATTTTCTTGAGGATGGTAGGGGATGTAACCCTGTGTTTGATGTGATACTTTTGCATTGTAGAAGAAATATTGGCCTGGTTATTACACAAACCGATAACCTACTAGTGGTTAATTTTGACTACATAAACTCTTAGCTAGAGTTACCATATAAACTCTTATAGAGTCTTTTACATCATAATCATGTCGCTAGCCCTTTTTCCATGAATAATGGGGGTTGATGCCGCATCCTCCCAAACCATAGGTGTGAAAATAGGAAGGTCAACTTCTGAGTGACATAACTTTTGCATATAGACTCCGATTGATGTGCTCCTTACGCCATTGGAAAGATTTATGTGTGTATAATAGCATGAAATGTTTCTACACTAAAGAGGAGAATTTTTAGCCCAAAAAACATCGTTTTATGCCTCAAAATGCTCCCAGAAAGTTTCAGGCCCTATTTTACCAAACTGGGTCTTGCAGGTAAAAATGGTCCCATGAGTTTATTCCTCATCTTCTTCCATTCCAAATGCATATATATGGATGAAAAACAATATAATGATATAATCTGAATCAACTTGGATAATCAAGGATTTGACCTTTGACTTGTTGTTGGATGTACTTGGACTATGTATCTCTATTGAACAATTGATTATCTAATAGAAGAATAATCTAGCTAGTTTTCCACCTTGTTAGGTTTTTCCATGGTCTTTGACCTAAATACTTTTGTCTCATTGATCTTGATTATCTTCTATTGTGCATAGTTTTTACTGTTCTATCTACATTTTCTTACTATTATTAGGTGATTGATTCTTTTTTTGAAAAGTGAACGCTACTAAAAGAAGAAATTGTTTAAGTGATTATTACAACATAAAACATTATGAAAAATTAACATGGAATTAGAGTTGAGGTAAGACAAGCCCAAGGAGACCAGAGCAATCACCCCTTGAAGATATATTATTTGTTGATGAGGTCATTTGACTAAGTTAAGATGTCTACCTCATAAGTCAAGATTGAGGAGAAGATAAAGGACTCCTCTAGCTTTCTTTCTTGGAGGGTGTTATAACACCATTTACCACTCTTAATAGATCTGATGCTTTGATTATGGCCTAAGGTAACCCTTCCTTCCAGACTTGGTCCAAAATCTAAAAAAACAATGTTTTATTCCCTATACACTACTTTTCCCTATGATACAAGCATGTACAGGCGGGTCAGCATATACCCAACCCACGTACATATGTTAAAACACTTAAAAAAATAAGCTTTCCTTAATTTCAAGCAAAGTTCATGGGTTTTACCTGTTACTCACCTCCTATTGCCCATGGTCCAACTGTTTCCCAACTAAAGAAACTAATTTGGAGAAGTATAAAGAAACCTCCATGGGAAGGCCTTAAAGGAGAAGATATGAGATATTGATACTATAGTGAGATTATCCTTGATTGAGTTTGACAAAATCCTTGTGCCTCCTACACTCCCCAAAGCTTCAGGAAACCATTGTTTCCTTGTTAGAGATATCCTTCATCTTTCTTGAAGATATCCTTGTATTGGTGATGGAGGAAGATTGTTGAGGCCGAGAAAGGATGAATCCAGAGGATGATTCCGCTTGGAGCTAGAGAAGGACTGAGGTTGTATTTCTCCACTTTACTTGTAGCTAACTTCAATAAAGGAATGTTGTTCTGTTTCCTATATTCAATGTGTTTATGCATCTATTTATATTGTAATTCATTTATGAATCTTACATTGATGCATAATTGTTCATTCATTTGTATGATTTAAAGTTAATATCATGAACATGCTTTATGTTTCTACTCTTGTATATGTTTCATTTGAATAATTTTTCAGGTTTCTAAGATATCAAGAGAAACTGAGGGTTTGCACCCTATGGAATCTACTCAAGCATAGGACTCCCAGGTAAGGACACTCTTACACAGTTTAGTAGAATAAGCATTTAGGTTGATCGCTTGAGAATTTCTTGTTGTGGTTTGCCCTCCGCTATGTTGGGGTTCTCAACCTAAGACCCTAGGGTGGTCTCACCTACAATAGAATTGGTGACTCCATTGGGATAACATTCTTCTTATTCCTAGTTTGGGCTGTTTGTTCTCAATGAGGGTTCAATTTCTTGATTTGACTTTGATTTGTGTTTTTTCCTAATTAATATTTGTATATGTTGTTTTCCTACATTATGGTCCCGTATACACGCGGGTTTCTTAAGGAAGACTCACGTATACACGAGTTTCATGTATTAGAAATGCATGTGCACGCTTCTGTGTCTTTAGGCAGTTGTGTATGCAATTTTTTGAATTTTTTTTTTAAACATTTTTTCCTAGTTAGGTCTACTGACTTGTGTTTTATGCTATTGTATGGTCATCTGTTGTCTGGAGAACTCAATTTTCCTGCAAGCTTTCTTTTTCAAAATCTCCTTCTCACTGAAAAGTATTGTTTCGCCTAGGATTTCTTCTTAAGAAAGTTTGTAGTTTGTGTCTTGGGTTCAAGTCTTCGTTTTGAAGTTCTTGGATGTTCTGGTTTTCCAGAACAAGATATTGATTTTGATTTCATTTTCAGCCCAGATTTCAAGTCCTCTTACTTTACTTTTCCTTGTTTTATGGCCTCATTGCTTTTCGTGCCTTTTTGAGAGTTTTTTTGCAAGTTTGAAAGTATTTCTTTCTTGACATTTTATTGGTTTGCAAAAATATTTTGCTGTTGTTTGGATCAATTTGTGCAAGTTTGTAGTCTTTCTTCATTTATTCATGAGTTTTATTACTTACGAGATTGGAAGACTCCTTGTGCTTATTTCTTGATCTTGTGAATTTTAGTAGTACTTTTGTGATGTCAAAAAGTCTTTTGTTTCCTAAAAGAAAAAACACAATTATTACTTTTTTTCTTTTTCCAAGCTTTTTGGTTTACAGTTTCTTTTGTTTTGTTGTTTAGAAGTGAATTGTGATATTTTCCAATTTGTTCTTCTTGCTTTGGAGAGAGATTTGTTTTAATTTTTTGCTCTCTTCATTTTCAATTTGGCTTATTGTCTCTATAAAGAAACACATTTTCTTGTGAGTGTTATTTAGGATCTTGCATCATCATTTTGACTTCCATTAGGCTAGTTTTTCATTTTAAGAATTCTTAGTCTTTTTAGATTTTGGATGCGTGGATTGTTTTAGAAAAGAAAAGAAATATATTTTTCTTATATATATGTTTTCATAGAACCTAAGTAGAAATCACTCTTCATCAAAGAAAATGACTGCATCCATATAGTTAGTTTTCTATTGATTTCTTTTGCATCATAAAACATCATCAATTTCACTCTCGCAATTCCCCCTAACTTAAAGAACAACTGTATAAAATCACATAATCTAATAAAATGAACTAGAACTTTTATTGTTGTCATTAATAAACACCAGAAAGTTTAGGTTCATTAAGGCCTTGGAATAGGTGAGTGGAGAGTTAACTCTCCAAGGCCGATCACATTACAAAATTTTGAAGTTGAATAAAGAGCGAAACCCAATTTCATTAGAAAGACCAGGAAAACTCCGTGACTGGGAGTCAAGCAAGAGGGAGAGTGAAGAAAAGGAAGAGAGATACACCCTCTCCTACTTGTTGGATCTCACCTCACGATTTTTCTTCCTCACTTTTCATACGAGTTGGTATCCATAGTTTCCTTTCCTAGGTATCTCATACGTGGTTGCAGAGGGGAATCCCATGGCACTTAAGGCTAACATTGCATCACATTCAGCGGTACTTCTAGAGGGTACCCTTGTGAAGCTTGGGTGCTTGCACTGTCAAAGGTTGTTGTTTGGAGGTCATCGTAACTGCTTCTGATACCTTCGCTAGTAGGCTCAGGGTGTAATTATCCCAGACTATTTTTGGAAGGCCCTTGATTTTTACTTCCTTGTATTTTGGTGTCTGGTCATAATCACTCGGAGTGGAAATACTTGAAATTTGTTTGATTTCTTGTATCTTTAGGGAATTTTTAGAGAGTTATCTTTGATCCTAGTTGGCCTAGCTTTACAATTTTCTGAGTCTTTAAGTATATCTCTTTAAAATAATTCAAAGTGGCTAATAGAATGGATCGTCGATCTAGGGGAATTCGTGGGCTATCACCTATGAGTCCTGAGCCTTCTCCTCAAAGGTGTAGGAGAAATCCTGCCATTGGTTTTCAACTGGTTGTAGCATGCGCATTGGAGATTGATCCTCCAGTTGGAGTTATTGATTCATAAGATAGACCTGGTACAAGTAGAGAGTTAGAGAGGAACACTCCAGTTCTTTCTCGAGTCATTTTGTAGTCATAAGACAATATTGAGGTTTGAAGAGCTTTCTGAGACTATTGTAGCTCCTAATTCTCCTCTTCCTCCTGATTATATAAACATTTTATTATACGTTAGGACTCCAACCAACATTCCTTTGAGCCCAGGTCTATATCAATCTTTTGCTTCGATGACCACTATTGGAAGCATGACATCCACGACAAGTGCTACGAGTATGAAAACTCCTGTATTCGTACAAGGAGGAGGAACCATTTCTATACCTTCTATTACTCCTAGCACTGTTATATTTGGTCCTACTTCCATTCCATCTTCAAGTGGAAGTTCTCAAGATGTTGCCTCTGGCATTGGTTTTTCCGCTTTTGGAATGTCAACCAGCGTGATTCCTTCAGTTCCTTTAAGTATTCCATCAGCTGCCTCCACATCCATGGCAAGTGGATTAACTTCTTTTAAAGGTTTCCCATTCAGGGGTGGTCATATACCACATTTGAATCCAACTTTGGGATCGATGCCTTTATCCTCTATGGGTCAAAGTTATAATATGTTTCAAAGTTGGACAAACCCTATGGTTAGTGGGTTAGGAGCTGAGACCTAATATTATTTTAACCAACAAGAGAATATGCCATATTCTTCTGTCAGTTCTTTTCTAGAAATTTTGTCCCTATATTAATGCATGGAACCCTTACAAAGGGCTCTCTTCTCCTTTTAATACTTCTATAGGGGGGAAATTTACTAGTTACAAAGTTTTTTTGGTAGTATTTGGTCAAAATCCAGTTTTTTCTGGACCACAAGGAACGCCTTATGGTTCAATCGGGCCTACAAGTTACTTCAGGAAACTTGGTGCCTTCATAAATCCAGGCCATTCTTTTCGTAATGTTGGGGGTTCCGCTCACATCGAGTGGAATCCTCAGGGTCCGCCACGACTCCCTTTTCTACCAAAATTAAACTTGTTAGATCTCTCTAAATTGACATATGATCTGATTAGGTGTAACCTGGTTTGGCCTCTGGTCCCAACCAAACTTCCCTCAGATATACCAAAATTTGAGGGGAATATTGGTGAAGATCCGGGTGACCACATAACCACTTTCCACTTATGGTGTTCATCCAACTCGCTGATAGATGATTCAACTAGGTTGAGATTATTTCAGTGTACCCTAACTAGAAATGCAGCAAAGTGGTACATACAATTGCCAGAGGGAACCTTCACTTCTTTCAACAATTTGGCTACTATCTTTTTTGAACCATTTTCAATTTCTTATCTGATATGAAGCTGGAACAAAGCTTTTGGCTAATTTCCAATAGGATTAGGCAACTCACATTTTAGACCATATCCAAGAATGGAGGAGAAGGAAGAGGCTCATTAAAGATAATATTCCACAAGAATTCCTTCTTGAATGGTTTTTAAATCATTACAGCCTGATATCTCTAAGGAAGTGTCCCTCTCCGGTGCTTTCACTAAAGAGCAGGTTATTTTCAGAGCCCAACAGTTGGAACTTATATATCCTCAGTCTGGGGTTCTTCAAAAATTCCTACCTAATGCTCCTAGATCCAAGGTGGATGTATCCAAATCAAATCCAGGTCCCCATGTCGACGAGCTAGTCGACTCAATTGTTGCCAACATGGCTAACCAATTGCAACAATTGTCTTTACAAACTACTTCTTCTATGTAATCATTGTCGTCTGTATCTACACCTTCCCAAACAACATCTATAAACATCGTCAAAACATATGACCCCATATTAAACCATCAATCCAATGGGAATAAGAAAGGATGAGGTAGGAAAAAGGGCTAGGATGGGAAGGGCAATGTAAACAAACCTGACAGTGATGTCGGAGGGGGTAGTAAAGAGTCCAAGAAAAAAGTGAAATTTCCATGCAAGTTATGCAACATGGATCATTTGACTCATCTCTACCCTAAGATCCACGACGCTCAATGGTTATTAGCGCAACAGGGGTCCTCCTGCTACCAATTCCTCAGAGATGCTCCATATTCATAGGCCCTCTATTACACCTATACCTCGAATGTTGAAAGGCTCCACAAAGTGCTTGACCATTAACCCTAATGATAGGGCAGCCCAGAACTACTTGATTGTAGAAGGTCTGGCTCAAATTCCTTGTGCTCTGTCAGCATTAGAGGTACTCTATTCCTTCACCGACTCTATTGACGACATTTAATGGACATTCTCATAGGCCGCACGAGATTAATCCAGATTTTCCCATCTGTCTTGGGGGAAAGGTGGTAAATTTTGAGGTAGAAATAGTCGATACAAATTTAGATTACAACCTCCTCTTAGGTAGGAATTGGATATACGAGATGGATGTCATAGTTTCATAATTATTTCACATCCTTTGTTTTCCTCATGATGAGAGGATTGTAAAAGTCGATCAGATGGACTATTCTCCAAGTGACTCCCATGCATCTTATGATTCTACTGTTCCATTAGTGGACAAACCTAGGCAACCTATAGAGAATTTAGGAGTTGGGATGTACTCTTCTTTAATGGGTATTTTTGATCTTCCTTCTCCTATAGATAGAATCAATGATATTTCATCCTCCAAGGGACCTTATCGAGGAGAGTTATTTCAAACGCATTATTTTTCGGACCCTTGGCATTTACCTTCATCTAACACCACATTATATGGAGAGTAGGTAGGTGGAATGGCATGTCCTATGTCTGTAACAAAGATTTCTTATCAGTCTATTGTTAACTTTGTTGACTCCCGTCCTACTTCTTTCTCACCAAAGAAGTTAGATGGAGATGTGGCTCTGGCCTAGACCCTCAATTCAACTTCGGCTCAAGATTGCTTAGATACAGTCTTACCATCCGAGGAAGCAATCCTAGAAGCAATGATGGGTGTTGATAGACCATGCGATGATCTACATCATCATTCATATTTCATCCCTCATTTGTAAGAAATTGAGTCAAGTTTGTCCAGTCCTTTTACTAGTGATGTGCATACAGTTTTAAACCCTTTGGCTCCAGCATAGTTTTCTACTGAAGGGAACATATCTGTTATCTCACAAACTATACCAATGAACATCTCCAGGAATCCTAATATAATCGAAAATGTCTTCATCGAAGCTGACTGTTCCCCTGAAGAAATTCAAATTTATGCTGATCTCTTCAAAGATTTTCGTGATGTGTTCGCTTGGTTTTATGAGGAAATGCTTGGAATAGATCCATCTATTATCCAACATGATATCAAGACATACAAAAATACTAAACCTATTCGTTAAAAACATTGACTGGTTAATCCTAGAAAAGCAGCAACTATCAAAGCTGAAGTTGAAAAGCTACTAAAGGTGGGTTTCATACACCCCGTTCCTCTAACTGAGTGGGTCTCTAATCCAGTCCCCATAGACAAAAAGCAAGGAATGATTCTAGTATGTATTGACTTTAGGGACCTAAATAAGGCTTGTCCAAAAGATAATTACCCCATGTTGTTTATTAATCAAATTATTGATGAATGTGTGGGTAATGAAATTTTTTCGTTCATGGATGGATTCTCTGGTTACAATCAAATTACTATCCATCTAGAAGATCAGCACAAGACAACCTTTATTTGTCCTTGGGGTACGTTTGCGTACAAAAAGATGCCTTTTTGCCTCAAAAATGCTGGAGACACTTTTCAGCAAGTCATGTCTTATGCTTTTCACGACATCAACCATGTTATCAAAGCATATCTAGATGATATAGCTACTTGTTCTCGAAAGAGAATTGATCATCCTAAGAACCTTCAGTTGATCTTTGAGCAGTGTCGTTTTTATAAAATTCGGTTGAATCTGAATAAGTGCATTTTTGCAGTCACATCCGGTCAATTGTTAGGATTCATCATGTCAACAGAGGGGATTTGTGTTGATCCCTTCACGGTTGAGGCAATACTTCAATTTTCTCCACCATCATCCATACATCAACTTCAAATTCTCCAAGGAAAAGCAAATTTCTTGAGGAGATTTATAGCCTACTATGCCGAGATCACAAAAGGATTTATGGCTTTGCTTAAGAAAGGGGTCCCATTTTTATGGGATGATTTTGCGCAACAATATTTTGATGCTTTGAAACAAGCATTAACCTTTGCTCCATTGTTGATTCCACCTGATTATAGCATAGATTTCCTCTTGTATCTCGCTGCAGCAGAATCAACCATTGGTATGGTTCTGGTTTAGGAAGATGGTGTCTTATGTGAGCATGTAATCTACTATCTAAGTCAAGGCTTGGTACGTCCTAAACTGCGCTATTCTCCCATTGCGAAATTAGCTTTGGCAGTTGTCCATGCTGTCCAGTAGCTTAGGCATTACATTTAGCTTCTAAAAAAGTTCATCTTAGCAGTCATCAATCCATTTCAATTTGTTCTCAGTAGGTGAGTGATTGGGGGAAAATATAATATATGGATTGGCATTTTTCAAGAATTCGTTCACGAATTCATGTCGGCTAAATCTGAGAAATATTTAGTATTTGTAGAGTTGATATCAAAGCTGCCTTCTAAGGAAGAAATTCTTCACAAGGAAAGTTTTCCTGATGAACACTTATTTCTTATTTCTTATTTCTTTACAAGATCCTTGGTATGTGGATATCATTATATATCTCCACACTGCGAATTTCCCACCTACTTTTTCCAAATATGGGCATATGATTCTGTCATCTCTCGAAGAATTATGTTATTATAGCTGACACATTGCGTCATCAAAGGATTGATTCAATCCTTAGGCATTGTTTAACCTTGGAAGAAGCTGAGTCAGTTATTAATGATTTCCATAGTGGAGATTATGGCGGTCATCTATCTGGGCTTGCAACAACCCAAATTTTTTGGTGAGTGGGCTACTTTTGGCCTTCGATCTTCAAAGATTTTATTGAAGTGGTCAAAAGATTCCATCCTTGTCAAGTCTATACTCAAAAAATGCACGCACACTTAGCTCCACTTTTCCCTGTTATCGCCATCGGTTGTTTCATGAAGTGGGGCATTGATTTTACTACTTTTAATCTGCCTTCGACAAGAAACCACAAGTATATCATAGTGGTCATAGACTACATTACAAAGTGGGCTCAGGCCATGGCTACTTTTAAGAATGATAGTGAAAAAACGGCCTTGTTTCTCTTCAATCAAGTTGTTTTCCAGTTTGGTATCCCTAAAGAGATTGTCATTGATAATGGCAATCATTTCCAAAATCAACTAATGTTTGAATTGGCTCTCAAGTTGGGTTTCCAGCAAGAGCATTCATCTCTGTATTATCCTCAAGCCAATGGGTATGTTGAAGTCATGAACAAGTCCCTTAAGATCATCCTGCAAATGACAATTAACAAAGCTAGATCCAATTGGCACATCATGTTGTATCTGGAACTTTGGGCATATGAAACGTTAGTTAAGACTGCCATTGGCTTTACTCCTTTTCATCTGGTTTACGGGTTGGAATCTTTCTTTCATATTGAACGTGAAATTCCTTCCCTTAAACTAGTTGTTCAACTTCTTCTAGAGACTTAGAGTCTCGAGGAGCGCCTCGCTCATTTGGAGCATCTTGATGAGAAGCGTCAAGATGCCGCCACAATAAACTAAGCCCATAAAAAGAGGGTAAAAACTCAATACAGTAAAGTTGTCCATCCTAGAAATTTTTCTGAAGGTGACCTTATCCTTGTCTACGATCAAGACAAAGATGCCTTAGGGGCAGGAAAGTTTAATTCTATGTGGTATGATCGCTTTATAGTCAAGGGAATTTTGAAAAAGGAAGCTTATGAATTGATTGAATTTGAAGGAGACAAGTTGGCGGAGCCCAGAAATAGGATCTACCTTAAGAAGTAATTTTCTTAGGCTTCGAATGAGGAGTTACTTGTTTGTATATATTGTATGTTTGTACGTATATATCTATCAGTTTTAGTGATGTCGATATTTTTGATCTGCTTTGGCAGGTATTGATGGACGATTCAATATATTTAGGATTTGTTGATGGTGCGAGTAGGCATACCCAGAACCTTGCTTCCATGGATTGGGTGATTTATTATCCATCTGGCCAGTTGATGGTTTCGAGAGGAGTATGTATCAGTCCTTCTTCAAATAATATTGCCGAATATACTACCATTATTAATTTGCTATCCAAAGCGATATCTCTTGATATTGATTCGTTAGTGGTTTATTTAGACTCACAACTAGTGGTATCTCAGCTGAATAACATTTATCAGGTATGAGATCCTTATTTGTATCACCAATTTCTGAGAGTATGATTGTTGCAATGATCATTTATTTATATCACATATGTTCACATTCCACGGTTAGAAAATTCCTTAGCCGATTTTATTGCTAATCAAGAATTGGACTGGCATATAAATCATCTATAAAATTAAGAAAAATAAAAATAATTGAAGTATCATCTATATATATTATCATCATAAAATCGCATGTATATAAATAGACTGTTTGTGTCCAAAATAATATACAAAAATCAGGACAAAATTCCCTACAAAATTTGGGCTTATGCCCATCATCATGTCTAATCATAAAAAGATTTGATCATCTATCTGACAAGCTCAGGATGAGTAACTAGAAAATAAACAACGGCATTGGCCTCACATCAGAAGAGTCATACCTAGCCCCGTGGTGCTCCTACCATGTGACGCTACATCTCCTCAAGTAAGTCCTCTATGGCTATCATGGGTACTTGGTGAGTCAGTCTCACCAAGTTCCTCTGAACTGCATGGACAACTCTCTATGTCTTAGCTGCAGCCCCTTCGGCATCTCTTCCATGATGCCTATGTTGGGGAAATCCATCGGGTTTCACTGGCCCCACATATGAAACATGATCATATATTTTGTAAGTGTCTTGTCCCATAAAAAGATTTTTAAGTTCATTTATATTAAAAATACAAAAAATATTAAGAAAGTAAAAAAATAAAAAATTGTTACCTATGGCACCCCATGCTGTATCTGGTGGTAGTACTAGATCTGGATCTCCTCAGAAATCCATTCTAGAGTATGGGTATTCATCGATTATGATGACCTGTTGATCCCACCATGCAAAAAACTCATCATCAAAAGTCGTCCTGGGGACATCACCACCCACTAGGCATTTCATCAGGTCAGTCCATCTGCCGATCCACGAATCTCTCAGGCTGTTGATGGTCGATAGCACCTTGGGTCAAAGCCCAGGTACTTTCTCAAAGAAGAGCGAGCATAATATTGTTCCATACCCAAAATCTTTGTCTGGCCCTTTTGAATTCTAGTGAGTTGGTTCTTCATCTTGGTCAGTAGAGGTGTGCACCAATCAAACACAATAGTGAGGCATTCCATTGTTTGGCTCATGGATACTCGTGAGACCTGATGTAAAGCAGTAGAACCGTTTACCATAGTGATGGTAAATAGTAGTACCTTCAAGGATAAGATCCCTATATGCTTTATTGGAATCTGACTTGCAATCTTTTCAAGATGACCATGACAGTATATGTGGATGTAGTCTTCAACAATGAGACTACCTCTTGTTCTGCCAGTAGAATGCACTATCTCTCCCCTTCGAGAAACACTGGTAATGAAGTAAATATCTTCAATCTTGATCCTTAGGGGCATCTGATCGATCATGAATGAATAATCCTCTGCACTCCAGTAATGAATCAGAAACTCAAGTAATCCTGTGTTTGCTTTCATATTTGGAATTTTAAAGAATTTTGGCAAGCCACAGCCTCTGAAAACATCCAAAGTATTTTGATCCTCCATTAATTGGTTATCAATGGCACTATGCTCCCTTTCTCTCCAGGTGATTGTCATCCTGCCCAAAAAATATGTTTCAAATCATTTTATTTATGTTTTAATCTTTTTACTCGCACACATGCGGGTTTCCTTTTTACACAATCACATGTAAGGCCCTTGTATATGTGAGTTTCTTGAATTCAACCTGCATGTATGCAAAGTTGAAAATTTTAACATATTTTCCCACTGTAAAATTTTGAAAAAAAACATCTAAAAAGTATCATAAATGATTAAAAGCATGATAAAAAAGGTTACTTGGAAGTTTTGGAGCGATTTGAATGGTTGAATTGGATGGAGGAAGGTTGTTTGAGTTTGTCTCCATAGCTCCTTGCTCGAAACACAAACGACAAAAATGTGAGTCCAAAAGTCCTTATATAGTTTGCAAAATGAAAATTATGCTTTCAAAAGTTGATTTTTATCTTATGGACTTTTTGACCTTTTGGCTTGGAGTGTCAGGAATGGGTTGTCTTTACATGAAATTTTGGATACTTCTTCAAGAAAGTGTTTTGGTCCAATGATCGTAGACGCCTCATGGAAGGTATCGTTTTCTTACTAGCATATAGGTTAATACCACTTTCCGCTGCATTGTGCATACTAGCCTCCATACTGCGATATGTTTGCCATAGGGTTGACCCCATCGTGTCTTGGTTCACAAACCTTTTTCACTTGCCAACTTTAAAAGTATGATGCGATGGTAGAACCCACCATTACATGGGCATCTTAGTTAGATCCTCGCTGACATTTGTTGCCCATGTTGCTATATTGAATAGGCTCGGGAGTCCTCTTTAGTCCCACCATGACTTGTGCGTTGAAGACTCATTCGCATTCTTCTGCGCTATTTTCTGGCCTTATACCCTAGAGGCTCCTTTGTATTGAGTTGTATTGTTGCATTGCATATTGATTATTTGCACATTTTGGCCTTGAGCCCACTTAAATTGGACTCAAGTTTAAGAAAATTTTCAACCATGTCTTTTGAAAAATCAACCCTGAAATCACTTAGCCTCTACGACTTGATGCACCCTTTTACTCATGGAAAGAGAATTCCTTTGAGTGTCCTTGACCAGTTTCACCACCTTGCATTGAGCATAGGAATGTTCCCCCCAGGAACTAGAACATTTGTTTTCTCAAAATTCGTTCTTTCCATTGTACTATAGCATTATATTATTCTTTTTAAAGCTTCATATAAAAGAAAAAGAAAAAAATATATATTCCTAAAAGAGCGGGAACAGGACATTATTTCCATATTTGATGGCAGCTAGATTCAATTGTGTCACCCTTGAACAAAGTGCTCAAAATTAAGTCTTTCCTCCATTGGGATGGGCTTTAGTTTGACTTAGGAGAGCCTTGACCTTGTTATCGAGACATTACTCCTCCAATTGGCTACCTCTTCCAATCATATGGAGAGTTTTCTTATGTTTCGTGCATGACGAACTTATACAAAGTTATCATATGTTTCCATATAGTCATAGTTGAATCGTTCTCTTTTTAAGGGAATTAAACCTGAGTCGACCTCTCTGCACTATCTCTTGACCTATCTTTTAGTTGACCATCCTTAGATGTTAGCATCGTCTTCGTTATCACATCAGCTATATTGGTCCCTTGCTCATGCCGATGTGAGAAGGTCTCCATTGAATTCTTACTGGTGGATCTTTGTCTTACGACTACGACAAATTTTTCTAAGGGTAGATCTAGAGCCACATCCTAGCCCTATTTTCATTATTTCTAGGTCACCTTGTGCTCAGCATCGATTAGTATCATGGGTCTTTGACTGAGTGGTTTCCCTTGTGTTCAACATCAGCTTTCATTATTAGACATTGGGATTCGTGCAATGCCTTGGTTTCCCTTTGACCCTATTAGTGGATTCCTCACCTCTGTGTGAGATTTCATTATTGGTTGGTTCAGAGGGTTTCTATCATGTGCTAGCCACATCTTGTGTACACTAGAAAAGTGCTTCGGTTGAGTTACTAAATCTTTGCTTGTCTGATTCCTTCCACATTATTGGCCTAGGGGTTACACTCATGCTAGATTGATGAAGGATGACTTAATTCCTCCCTTCTAGTGGATCTTTTCCCATTGACTTCATCTCATTGCTCTAGGAAAGAGATATAGAGTCCATTTGGAAGTACCTTATTTTTTGCAGTCATTACTGGCAGATTCCTTCACTATCGACAGTGGGAAAACATCATTGTCTCTTTATTGATAGATTCTTCCAAGTGTTCGACTACAACTCATTTATTCACACTTGTTAGATTGTACTAGGTACCTTGACTCACATCATAATTATCGATGAGTAGCCTCACGTTTGTTAACAATATACATTAATGACCAGTAATCAAACAATTCCTCACATGGTTGACTTCAGATCATTTATTCCAATTGTCTAGAAATGTACCACGACAGTCGATGAAGACCTCGGGTTTGCATCAACATGTCTTGGTTCACTTGTCAGTTGCTATTGTTTCTTCTAGTTGACACCATCCGCATTATATATTGTAGTTCATTACAATGGTATTTTATATGTTGGCACCCGAGTTTCAGTGTAGTACACCATTTATTCCATCATATTCACTTAGTACTATTTGGATCAGTTTCTTGACTTTAGTGATCAGCTTCATACTTCAGCATCATTGATCATCTCTTTATGTGTGATATTCAGAGATGTACTTTCTTGATTATGATAAGATGATCCATTATGTATTTTTAGTCCCTTTATACTTGTATACATATTGGATCCACTTTTGTACTTGACATGTAGACATGCTTTACTATTTCTGAGCATGGGTATGCCTGCCTCAGACAACATTTTCTTTTTGATCTCTTTCGTTGGCTTAGCAGCTGAATTCTGGTTAACTCCTCCTCGGTCTCAGCATGATTCCTTCTATACACTTAATACATTTCAGCCATCATGTACCCCTTATAAACTCATATATTAGGGGGCATTTGTTATAGCACCATTTACCACTCTTGGTAGATCTGATGCTCTGATTATCGCATAGGGAAACCCTTCCTACCAAACTTGGTCTAAAATCTAAAAAACAATGTTTTATTCCCTATATGCTACTTTTACCTATGATAAAAGCATGTACACATGGGTCAACATATACCCAAACCACATAAAAATGTTAAAACACTTAAAAAAATAACTTTCCTTAACTTCGGGTGGAGTTCACGGGTTTTACTTGTTACTCACCTCCTATTTCCCCTGGCCCAACTGTTTCCCAACTGAAAAACTAATTTGGAGAAGTATAAATAAACCTCCATGGGAAGGCCTTAAAGGAGAATATATGAAATATTGATACTATAGTGAGATTACCCTTGATCAAGTCTGACAAAATCCCTGTGCCTTTTGAACTCCCTAAAGCTTCATGAAACCCTTGTTTCCTGGTTGGATATATCCTTCATCTTTCTTGAAGATATCCTTGTATTGGTGATGTAGGAAGATTGCTAAGGCGGGGAAAGGATGAATCCAGAAGATGGTTCTGCTTGGAGTCGAAGAAGGACTCAAGTCATATCTCTCCACTTTACTTGTATCTAACTTCATTAAAGGAATGTTGTTTTTTTTTTTTTTTTTTTTTTCTGATATTCAATGTGTTTATGCATCTATTTATATTGTAATTAGTTTATGAATCTTACGTTGATGCATAATTGTTCATTCATTTATATGATTTAAAGTTAATATCATGAACATGCTTTATGTTTCTATTGTTGTATATGTTTCATTTGAATAATTTTTAGGTTTCGAAGATATCAAGACAAGCTGAGGGTTTGCACCCTGCGGGATCTACTCAAATGTAGGACTCTCGAGTAAGGACAGTCTTACACAGTTGAATAGAATAAGCATTTAGGTTGATTTATTGAGAATTTATTGTTTTGGTTTGCCCTTCGCTCCATTGGGGTTCTCAACCCAAGACCCTAGGGTGGTCTCACCCGCAACAGAGGGATAGGTTGTATTTGACTTTGGAAGATAATGATGTTATGGAATGAATTGAAGGCAAGGTACCTGAGCCTCCACATAATGCAACTACTGGTGTGAGTTCCAAGTACAAGGAATGTCAGATCAAAGCTAAGAAAATCATGATTGAATATTTGAACAATCATTTGATTACATATGTGCCCAAGATGAAGAAGTCCAAGGAAATATATGACATGTTGATTAGAATGCATGAGGTAAACAAATTGAGTCAGATCATCACTTTGAATAATCAACTCAGGGACATCAAGATTAACAATGGCGAGACCACTAAATCATACTTCATGAGGATAATAAAGTAAAGGATTAACTTTTTTCTATTGGGGAAATTATATTTGATAGACAGCTGGTGTTGGTCACACTTGGACAACTTCCTCTGTATCAGGAAAACATTAATCACAACCATTAGCAACAATGAAAATATCCCCACATTTTATGAGCATTAGGAAAGTGCACTCAAGAGGAGTCCAAGATGCTATCTAGAGGAAGAATTCAAAATCCTGAAGGAGAATCCACTGCCTTTTTTTCCCAAGCTAGGAAGAGGAAAGAAAGAGGAAGACCATCTAGTTCAAGAAATTCTACTCCAAGAACCAAGAACAACAATATAAGGTTTATAAGGGAATTAATAGAAGTTCAATGCTAAAATTACCACAAGCATGGTCATTATGCATGATACCATACATAAAATAGAAGTGCTCTAAGATCCAACAACAAAATAGTGGAAACAACAATAGGTTCAACGATAATAGAAGAAGAGAAGCACTTGCTGCTTGTGGAGGTCATTGTCCTCAAAAGAGATCGAGGAACCCAAGGTATTATAATAATGTACTTGAAACTCAGTCCGAATAGTTTCTTGTTTATGCTCTTTCTAGTTCCTCTATTATGGGTTCTTTCGATAGTTGGTTACTATATAGTGGGGCTTCTAGACATTTCATTGGTTATAGAGAAGTCCTCTCAAACTTGGTTGAGAGGGAGTCAAATTTGAAGATAATACTTGGAGAAAATTATACATATCTTGTGAAGGGATTCATATATGTTTTCTTTCATTTGAATTATGGTTAAATTATACATCTACATGATTTCCTATATGTTTCTGGATTGAAGAAGAACCTTGTTTCAATTTTTGTCATGTAAGATAAGGGTTTCAATATCACATTCATTAATGGGAATTTTATTTCTTGGCTAAGGAGAAGTAGTATGAAAGATTCATTCAAACTTAGTACTAGAAGTGAAATCCTATATAAAGTTAGTGGGTTCCCTATCCGATCCTTAGTTATGATGCTTCTAGTCAATGTGAACGGTGGCACCAAAGATTCACACACCTTCACTACAAAGATTTGCCTAATATGAGAAATATGGTTTTTTGGATGCTTGAGATTGAAATAGATTGTGAAGGTGTCTGTCAAGGCTGCTAAAGTGGGAAACATGTCAAGGGACCATTCCCTTATAGTAGAAGTAAGTTTGATGGTATCCTTCAACTTATCCATTTTGATCTCTGTGGGCCCATCCATGTGACCTCTCTTGGTGGAAATTTGTACTATATAATCTTTATGGATGACTTTTCCTGCAAGACATGGATTAAATTATAAAAGAACAAGGACCAATCGTTTGACATTTTCAGGGACTTCAAGGAACTGGTGGAAAATCAAACCAAGAAGAAGATTAAAATTTTGAGGACTGACAATGGAGGAGAATTCACTTCAAACAAGTTCATTGACTTTTTAAAGGAAGTTGGAATTAATAAGGAGACCATCATACCTTATAATCATGAACATAATGGCATAGTCAAAAGGAAGAACAATATTTCCATGGAAGCAACCAAAGATGTGTTGCATGATCAAAAGTTACCAAGTTTCTATGGGAAGAAGTTGATAGCACTGTCGTTTATGTTCAAAATAGAACTCCTCACTGAGTCTTAAGTGTGGAAATACTCTCAAAGAAGCCTTCATAGGTGTAAATCTTGAAGTTGGACACTTGAGTATCTTTTACTACCCCCTTTACTTTCATGTGCTGAAGGAGAAGAGGACCAAGCTCGAAGCTTCAGGAAAAAAAGGTACTTTTGTTGGTTATTGTGAAAATTCTAAAGCTTATAGAATATATGTAATTGGTCAAAGGAAGATATATTTTAGTAGGGATGTGATATTTGATGAAGATACTTCTATTTGGAAATAAAGGGACAATCATCCTCCTATCAATGTTGAAGGAAATGATGATTTCATGGATGTACAAGAAGAGCCTATACCCAAGGCTAGGTATGATTTTGTTTATAATCACTAGTCACCCATGGATCCTTTGGATCCCCCTCCATGTGATCCTCCCTCTTATAGAAAGAGACCATTATGGATCCATGAAATTTTGAAGGATGTTGAGAGGCATGATTCCTTGAGATGAACATTTAAAGAAAGAAAGAAGCCATGTCGATATCAAGGATAAATTGTAGCTATGAGAAATATTATACAAGATGAACCATGCACTTTTGAAGAAGTTGTGAAAGAACATGTTTGGAAGGATACCATCGCTAAAGAAAATGAGTCCATAATGAAGAATGATGTATATTTGTAAGTGGTTTCAAGACTAGAAGGTAAATTTTTTGTGACTTCAAAATGGATTTACAAAATTAAGGATGGAGTTGATGGAAGTGTTGAAAAGTACGTGATAAGGTTCGTAGATAGAGGTTTCTCCCATAAAGAGGTAGAGGACTATGTTGATATTTTTGCACTAGTTTCCCATTATACTACGATCTGATCTATTATTTCTCTTGCTACTAGCCAGGGATGGTATTTTTGCTAGATGGATGTAAATATTTCATTTCTACATGGCATTCTCAAGGAAGAGGTAGATTGGAGAAACCACAAGACTTTGAGGAGCATGACAAGAAGACTCACATGTGTAGTTTAAAGAAGGCTCTTTATGGATTGAAGCAAACCCCCAAGGCTTGGTATGATTCATTGATAGAAATATCATGAAACTTGGATTTACTAAAAGAAACACTGATCCAAACCTCTACTACAAAGTTGACCAAGGTATGCCTTTGATTATAGTATTATATGTTGATGATTTATTCTTAATAGGTGGAAAGACTCTTATTCTCCAGTGTAAGAGGTATATGGCCTTTGAGTTTGAGATGAAAGACCTTGTTTTGAGGCACTACATCATGGGCCTATAGGTGTGCTAGAGACCTAGGGAGATTCTCCTTTCTCAAAGAAAATATGTTTTCAAGCTATTGGAAATATTTAGGATAGTGGAGTTCAAGTCTATGGCCACTCTGATGGAAATAAAATTCAAGAAACTTTATGGTGAAGTTGTTCGAGTTGACTTCGAAAATCTTTCTGAGTATCAATAATTGATTGGGGCACTGATGTTATTAGTGTATAGTGGACCAAACATCTATGTTATTGTTAACATTTTGAGCAAATTTATGGTGGATCCATTATATGGATATTTGGGTTGTTGCTAAGCATGTGTTAAGATACCTGCATGGGACTATCAATCATGGATAGATATATACTTGTGGCAAGTTGAGAATTCATGTATATACTGATGTCAAATGGGCTCGTAGTGTTGTTGTTAGGAAGAGAACAATTGGGTGTTGTTTTAACTTGGGGTCTACCATGATATCTTGGATGACTAGGAAGTAGAAATTTGTTTCCCTTAACACAAACAAGGCTAAGTACATTATTGCTAACATGGATACCTATGAGGAAATATGGTTGATGAAGATCTTTGGAGAGTTGTTTGAGAAGGTACTGGATACGACTGTGATATACTATGAAAATGATTAGGATCCTACTTTGAAATAACCATGTGTTCCATGATAAGTATAAGGACATTAAGATTAGATATCACTATATTTAGGATATGTTGTAGATAGGACAGTTAAGGATCCAACACATTTCAACCAATGATTAGAAAGTTGACATTCTTACCAAGGCTTTGCCAAAAGGGAAGTTCTTGGTCTTCAGAGAGCCGCTTGGACTAGTGGATATGACCCTTCTAAGAAAGGGTAACAACTGATTGAGAACACTAATCTATATTCTCCCCCATTGTATTTTGACTTGCATTAATTGGGTGGGGTTATTGGAGTCGGGGATCTTCTTGGGTTGAGGGTGCTCCTTGTAATCCATAGATAATAGGATGTGTCTAACCCTTACCATAAATGGTAAGTGGTATCTCCACTATTTTCAAAGTATGATATTTCTAATCCTTACTAGGAATGTAAGTGGTACCTCCCCGACTATTGAGTATACCACAATATGCATCCTACCCATAATATGGGCTTGTTGGGATTGCCACCCATCTAGCCAATGGGTGAGGAGATTTGGGATGTGTCTGATCCTTAACATTTGTGGTAAGTGGTATCTTAACCAAGTTATTTTGATTCTGGTGATCTACCACTTAATTCTTAAGGATCAAGGTGGGAAGATCAATGATAATAGTTTGATCCTTAACAGAAGTGGAATTACTCCATTGGTGGGCCCAAAGGGTTTTAGAGGAATTTTATGGGCTCAACTAGGATCACTTGTCATATTTCATCACCGAGATCAATTCCACACGGTTTTCTCTTGGTTCCATCATATTCCAATGATTTCCATAAAATAACGTTATTAACAGGCATATTTTAATTAATTACACTTAAGGTGTTATTTTGGGCTGATTACCTAGAGAAGCACCTTAGCATAATAGCTCATTGGAATCAAGATGAAAATACCTACAGGGTGGGATGATAAAAAGCGGTTTTTGGTGGCCAGTGTGACCACGAATGCGAATTAAGAATTTTCCAACATTAAAAGTGACTTAGGTAGTTTATAAAAGTCACTTTATTAAATAAAGAAAGGAAAAGTGCTTTTAAATATTTATTGGAGGAAAAGAGTAAGTGAGTTATAAAAAAGGGAAATGAGGGACTATCTTGCTCATTCATGCATTTGAGAGTTTGGTGAAAGATCTCTTAGAGAGAGTTGAAGGAGAAGCTGAGGGCTTTGGAACACTAGCTTCTATAACTGACTTCAGTGTTGAAACTAGACACCCTAGTTTAGATTTGAGAGTGAAATCACTCAAATTTCACCACTGAGATTCAATGCAGTAAAATAATTTAAGTGAATATTGAGTTATTGAGGTGTTATCAGTTGATTTTATTCACTGATATTGGGTTTTCCACAAATCTCTCTTATAGGTGATAACTATGGACCAATTTGGAATATTTTCATATTGTAAGAGAAACATGAAAGACCGAAAACACCAGACTTAAGGAAGAATGAGTTCCTTTGTCCAAAAATCAAAACTTTTTACTGCTATGGAGCTCGATTTTTTAGGAGAGAAGGTAGCACGAGTTCCTTGGTACAAACTTTGAAAGAGATGATACTATAGGAGAAGTTCCTTAAGAGAAAATATATTTGAATGGCCCACACTCTTATGTTGGTTGAAATACTTGAATCTAGGTCAAACCTTTGTTAAAGGCTCAATTTATTCCTTTCTATTAAATCCACCATACTCCTAGGTGTAGTGTTGTTCATATTCAACAAACAAGGGTTCAATTTATTGAATTATACCAGTGGTGTTGCAACGTATCCCTTGGTAGATATTACCAAACATTCTGGGCAGGTTAAGAGTCATTTTTTAGTTGAATGGAAGGTGTCTTCAAATGAGAATGAGTTGGGTAGAAAGTGAGATACTTCTTTAGTTTTGTGTGGTCCTTTTTTCCATAGTCAATGGAAACATTATCATTTCATTAACGCAGATAGTTCTGGGTCCAAGAATCTAGTTCAAACTTCATCTTTGAATGATATTTAGAGCATGTCTCCTTATGGTAAATTACAAGGTTCATATGTTCCCTCACCATTTTTGTATTGTATACCAAGTATAATAGAAATATAAGAATAAATTTATTGTAGTTTGTTTACAACACTATGTATCAACTATTAGTGAATTTCTGAAAGTTAAATCAATCAATCTAGACCCCTGGAAAGTGATATTTTTTTGCATGTTGTCTCATGTGCTTACTTTATTACATTTAAAATTGTAAATGGTCATCTACAATAGAGTATAAAAAACTATTTAATGAAAGTTATCACTTGACAACACAATAAAAAACTCATAAATATCCTTTATAAAAATAATAAAATTCTAAATGGGATCTTACAATGGTATCATAACCTTAATCTTAGCTCAATCGTGGGTTGTTGTTAAAAATATTGAGCATGTTCTTGGATAGTTGTTGGGTTCAAAAGGAAGATTATAATAAGGGAAAAATTCTTCCAAAGTCAAGAAGAAATGTTGGCCCAAAAAATTTAAAACTATAACAAAACCTTTGCAAAAGTGACAAATCACATGGAAGCATGGGTGTCATCATAGGTAGTAAATAGAAAAAAAGAATAGAAAACATAGAGATGAAAATGTAGTCAAGGACCAGGAAGCAAGGATTGAAGATGAAAGCCATAAAAAAACCTTTTGAGATGAATTGAGAAAAGTCACACTAGTTGAAAATGAAGCTATCATAGATTCAACCCAACAGGTTGGAAGGAGAGTTTGGGATGAAAGGGAATAAAATATTGCTACAGAATTCTCATCATAACTTAGCGATATTGTTGAGTTATATGATGAGTACAAAGAAAATAATGAGGCCAATTAAATAGTTGATGATGATTCCCAAGAGGTGTGAAAATATAATAACACACAAGTGGACGCCGATGCAAACTCAGTCCCATTAGTTGATGAGGTAAATGTTGGTCACAAGTCTATTTGTGCCTATAACTTGGAAAACCAATTGAATATGAACACAGACAAGATTAAGGAAGCCATGAGAAAATATGATGATGCATTAGTATTGGTGACAAATTATTGTTGGAGAAGTAAAATGGAAGATGACAATTTAGGAGGAGAACCTTTAGTTTCATATTTTCAAACTCTTAGGAAGGCATCAATAGAGATGAAATATACTAGCTATAACTCCTTTCAGAAAGAGATCACCTACACATGCTTACTAAGATATATCATGATGCGATAGTATGGAAAGAGGAGAAAGTCAAGAGGATTACTTATGTGGTTGAGGTTTTCTAGGAGTCCTTAAAGAACACTAAGATGGCCCTTCAAGAATTAGAGTTGCAGGTTGACCAACTTTGTATGGAGTTGAATTGTCTACATTCTTCTATGGAAAACATCACACAAGGGGATGTTAGGGACATTAATGATTTGATAGAGGAGCCTCCTCTAATAGTGAAGCACAAAGAGCCCCCAAATGAACTGGCACTTGCAAAGAGGCATGTTCTAGAGGTTTTTGATTATAGAACCATGGGATATGGATATATACAATTAATATGAGGTTACATCCATCTGAGATCCAAGTTCGAGTGGCACAAGTGGAGTGGATACTAGAGAACATGATTAGCATTGAGATCCAAGTTGGGTTTTCAATCATTTACTAGGTGTGAAGGATGACTATGGTGTTGATAGGGTGATTGACCTAGCGACCAATCATTCACATTCCTTCACACTTCCATAAGAGTTATTGTCAGTGCTAATGGATATTTACTTTGATGTAGGTGTGTGCAGACTTCAAGATTTGTCATCACACATCATTCATGAATGGGGTTGTAGGATGGTCAACATGGCCTAACAAGACGTATTCAGATGGGATGGAATTGTTATGCCACAAGATAAAGTAGTATATTGGGATGATTTCCTTACATTGATGTATCGGGCACATGAGCCACCAAGGATGAACACAATAGTGACATCCTCATGAGCATGTGAGGAGTCATGCCACTTAGGTCTACCAGGTCAGAGAAGGAGATATAGCTCACATCATGGTGGGTCCACTAGCAAGATGAAAAATACATTGGCACATGTGGGATACCAGGCAATACAAGGTGCGCGAAGAATAAGTGGTGATACCCAATGTGGTATAGGGATATGCCATGGTATGTAGAGGTATGCATAGGAGTATGATGATGCATGGTTTTATGCAATAGTGTATGGTGCTGCACAACCTGATCTTAGAGCATTGCTTTTGGGGTGAAAAATTGATTTGGAAATCAGGCATACTGGTGGGCCTAACTTACTTAGGATCAATAAGTGGGTGGATGAGTCTTAGGAAGCATTCCATTCCTTGAAGTTTGATCTTTGATTGGAACAACACATGGTTAGAGTCAGAGAGTAAAACACTCGTAAGACTACCCATGGGGGTCCATATGGGTTCTTGATCATGCTCTTAGGATTGACCCATGCATCTGTCACTTTCCACTATGGCATACTATTGCAGAGGATTCTATTTTTTTTTGTTTTATTCTCCCATCACATATAGTAGGACAAATGGGGGTCACCTAAGACAGTTGGGTGAGACACAGTGCATCTTGGACAAGATAATGAATTTCCGGTTGAGGAATATGGTCTGAGTAGAGTTAAAATATATAGGATTAGCGGTGGCGTGACCCACTATAGGGGCAATGCATGTTCCACCCCCCAGTACACATTTAGGGAGATGAAAAGAGAGAGTTGCATGACACTCATTTAACAAGACATTTCAAGGCATTGTATGATAATGAGGTATAGTGGATGGTAGGCCTCTTTTACATGAAGGTGTGTGGGCTCCAGGTAGTAATTGGGTACACCACCAAGAGTCAAGATAACATAGTCCGTTGTTTAATTAGGTAGGAGTAGGGAGGTTTAGCATCCACCAAATTGGTACATGATACATGGTGTTCATCTATTGGTTGCATACAAGGACAAGTCATGAGGCATCGATGGGTTCCAACATTTAGCAGTACTTCACTGCAACAGTAAGTTATACTCAGAGTGGTGCAATGGAAAAATGGTATTTCCATTTTGAAATTAGCATGGTACCTAGGCATTACATGTCCTGAAAACTAACCTACATTTGTGGATGGGCTGGTCTTTACAGGCAAACACCACTTATATCTTCCATTTGACTTCAATTTGGCAAAGGGAATTTCACTTCTTAGTGATTCATTGACGATATCAAAGGTGGTATTACTTAGTTCCTATGAGTGAGGACCATTTTTATTAAATTTTGGACTGTACTTTCAGGAGTTCACTTGTGAGGTGCACATGATTGGTTTTCTGGTAGAGAAACTTCTTGAGTTGGTCATAATTTCACATTTTCGAGATGCTCTACTTATTGGAAGTATGAAGAGGGCCTCTAGTGTCTATTCCTTATTGGGGAGTGAGTGGAATGAGAGATGATTCATGATGATTAGGATGGTTTGGGACCTTGACTTTCACTTGGATGAGCTTGTGGAGCGGTAACATGTGATGGAATTTCTTGAGAGAAAGAAATTTTGGGGATGGGAGATTGTAATATCCCCAAAGTTTGGATTACCTTTTGAGGCTGTTAGCAGTATTTTCTAGAGCTTGGGATCACTTACAATATTTCGTCACCGAGATAAATTTTGCATGGTTTTCTCTTGGTTCCATGACATTATCATGATTTCCCTAAAAGAATGTTATTAACAAATATATTTTAATTAATTATGCTTAAGGTTTTTTTTTGGGATGATTACTTGGAGAAACATAGTGTAATAGCTTGTTGGAATCGTGGCGAAAATATCTACAAGGTAGGATGATAAAAAATGGTTTTGGATTTCCAATGTGACCACAAAGGAAAATTAAGCATTTTTTGGCACTAAAAGTGACTTCAATTAGTTTTTAAAATTCAATTTATTAAATAAAGAAAGGAAAAGTGCTTTTAAATATTTAATTGGATGAAAAATTTAAGTGAGTTATAAAAAGGGAAATGAGGGACTCTCTTGCTTATTCATACATTTGTGAGTTTGGAGAAAGATCTCTTGGAGAGATTTGAAGGATAAGCTTAGGATTTTGGAACCTTAGCCTCCATAATGGACTTCAGTGTTGAAACTAGATACTCTAGTTTGGATTCGAGAGTGAAATCACTTAGATTTCACAAATGAGCTTCAATGGAGTAAAATAGTTTTAGTGAATATTGAGTTATTGAAGTGTTATCAATTGATTTTATTCACTAATATTAGGTTTGCAACAAATCTCTCTTACTGGTGATAAATATGGAAAAATACAGAAGCTTTTCATATGGGGGGGGAAACCATTATAGACTGCAGGCACCAAACTAAAGCAAGAACGAGTTCCTCTGTAAAAAATTCAAGACTTATTACGGCTATGGAGCTTATTTTTTGACAAGAAAAGGTAGCACGAGTTCCCTGGCCAAAACATTGAAATAGACAACACTGTGGGACAAGTTCCTCAAGAGAAAAGATAGTCGAATTCCCCACACTCTTATGCTGGTTGAAATACTTGAATCTAGGTTGAACCTTTGTTAAAGGGTCGATTTATTCCTTTTTTTTAAAGCCACCATACTCCTATGTGTACTATTGGACATATTCAATAAAGAAGGGTTCAATTTATTGAAGTCTAACAGTGGTGTGGTAGCGTATCCCTTGCTGGAGATTACCAATAATTCTGGGCAGGCTATGAGTCCATTTTTAGTTGAATGGAAGGTGTCTTTAGCTAAGAACGAGTTGTGTATAAAGTGAGATACTTATTTATATTTTTGTGGTGCTTTTTTCCATAGTCAATGGAAGCTTTAATGTTTCATTGAGGCTGATAGTTCTGGGTCCAAGAAACTAGTTCTAACTTCATCTTTGAATGATATTGAGAGGTTGCCTCCTTGTGGAAAATTCCCAGTTTCACCTGTTCCCTCACTGTTTGTGTATTGTATTTTGAGTATAAGAGAAATAATAAAATAAATTTATTTTAGTTTCTTTAAAACACTATGTATCAACTTTTAGTGAATTTATGAATGTTAAATAAATCATTTTGGACCTTTGGAAATTGATATTTTGATTCATGTTGTTTAATGTGATCATTTTATTAAATATAAAATTGTAAATGGCCACCTACAACAGAGTATAAACAATCTGTTTGATGAAAGCTATCACTAGACAACTCAATAAAAAACTCATAAATATCCTTTATAAGAGCAAAAGAATTCTAAAAGGGATCTTACATGAGACTTATGATGCAATTGGAAATTCCTCCCTAACTCAGAGAAAGTGTTGAAAATTAGAAGTTGAGGGAGAAAATTCCCCATTAGGGAAGCCCATAAACCCTAAAGAGTCCCCTTTCCACTTGGAAAAATCAAATTTTCATATGGAAAAATAATATTATATTACTGGTCTAATTCAACATGAAAAGTACAAGTTGGCCTAGAGTGAGAAATTGAACCTCCTCCAACTCACATAAATTGACTATCATAGACTTCATTTGGAGGCATAACATCACATATTACTTCTTCATCATTTGGTTTACACACTTTTGAAAGTTGTAGGTTGACTTCGCACGTGTGAAAATAGGACGACTTCTATTTCCTTATCATTGACTTTATGTTTTTAGGCATATTTGACCAGCGTTGACTCTATTTTGTTTTGGATATTGTTCGGCTTCTTTGACCACATACTTTGATTGTCTTGGAGGTCAAACTGAGGGATAAAGAGAGATGCTTCTTCATATTTTTGTTGTCCTTTTCTTCATAGTCAAGGGCAATGTTATTGTTTTGTTGAGGCTAATAGTCTTGGGTCCAAGAAGTTGGTTCGAACTTCATCTTTGAATGATATTTATAGGTTGAATCCTTGTGGAAAATTCTTAGGTTCATTTGTTCCCTCATTGTTTGTGTATTGTATCCTGAGTATAAAAGAAATATAAAAAGAAATTTATTCCAATGTTTTTGCAACACTATCTATCAGTTGTCAGTGAATTTGTGAATGTTAAATAAACCAGTTTGGACTGTTGGAAAGTGATATTTTGATGCATGTTGTCTACTATGCTTACTTTCTTAAAGTTAAAATTGTAAATGGTTACCGACAACAAAGTATAAAAAAACTATTTGATGAAATTTATCACTAAACAACTAAATAGAAAACTTAGAAATCTCCTTTACAAAAGCAAGAAAATTCTAAAAGGGATATTACATGAGACTTATGATGCAATTGGAAATTCCTCCCTAGATGAGAGGGGGTGTTGAAAATTGGCAGTTAAGCGAGAAGTTTCCCCATTAGGGAAGCCTAAGAAACCCTAAAGAGATACCTCTTCCACTTGGGAAAATCAAATTTGCACATGAAAAAAATAATATTATACTACTGGTCCAAGTCAATATGAAAAGTACAAGTTGGTCCAAAGAGAGAATTTGACCCTCTTCCAACTCATATAAATTGACTATCATGGAATTCACTTCGAGGAATCACATCACATGTCACTTCTTCGTCATTTCGTTTGTACAGTTTTGAAAGTTGTAGGTTGACTTCACAAATGTGAAAGGAGGAGGACTTCTATTTTACTATCATTGAATTTATGTTTTTGGGCATCATTGACCAACATTGACTCTGTTTTGTTTTGGATATTATTCTACTGAAATACATTTTTAGGGAGATTTTGACTTAGAGTTTGTAGTCACTTTGAATGGTTTGACCATACGTTGACTTTGCAAGTTGACCAAAATTGATGAAATTTTTTTGGATTGCTTTGACTAGGTTTGATTGAATAAGCAAGGTCAAATTTATTACTTCTTTGATGAAACTTTTATAATACTATTGATCATTGAATTTGAATGGTTAGGGTTATTTTTGGTTGTTATTGACTCTAATCGCACAAGGCCAAAAATTTTAGACTGGTACTTTGGCCAAATTTGACCTTATATATTTGTTATTAGTTGGTTATTGGATTGTTGACTTGGATAGTCAAGGTTTTGACCTTTGAGTTGTTGTTGGATGTACTTGGACTATGTATCTTTGTTAAACAATAGATTATATAATAGATGAAGAATCTGGTTGGGTTTTCTCCCTTGTGGGATTTTTCCTTGGTCGTTGACCTAAATATTCATGTCTCATTGAACTTGGCTATCTTCTATTCTGCAGATTGTTTACTATACTATCTACAATTGCTTACTATTATTTGGTGATTGAAAACAAATTGGAAAAGTGATTTCTAATGATAGAATAAATTGTTTAATTGATTTTTACAACATAAAACATCGTGAAAAGTAATAACAATAAGAGCAAGTCAGTGCACTCGATCATGTAACATGTGGTTGAGACCATGAAACTAGATCTAGACATGAGTATCTCTTAAACTTCCCCCCATTAATTATAGGTACTCACGCTTGTTTGATTTGTGTGGAGCATTGATCCCTGATTTCTACATTTAACTTTGTTGGGTGGGGGACTCCATGGGATTTGATCTCTAGAATTTTACCTTGAAATATCGAGGGTGTTTTCTTCTGTTGACATGCCATTAATTGGGTACCATTTTTCATTTTTGTGCCCTTAATTCATCTTTGTTTAAAACATAAACCAATAATTGGTTGGTTTAATCTTATAAGCTCTAATTATTACAATGCCATGGAAATTCAGTGTTTGTTGACTGATGCAAATCAATGAATCAGTTTGAATAATGGTCTTCTTATTATGAAAGTTTATTTAGCTTATAATTTGTTCTTTTAAAGAACTTTAAAAGATGATCTTCCCTGCCATTTTTTGTTTGAATGTGTGAAAATGTAAGGATTTCTTTTGATAGTATAAACTTTTGAATAGTGTTACAAATCTTTTAATAATGTTCCAAGATTTTGAATTTCATTTTGGACAAAATTCAAGTCCTTATTGTGAATCAATAAAAAATGTATACAAAATTACAAAAGTCATCCTTGTTATTGATTAATAATTATTCTTTTCTTGCCACCATGTGAGGGAGTGGATGACGAGATCTTCATCATTGGCTAGCAATCTCTTCATTGTAAAGATATTAGACTCATTCAAGATCTGAGGTCTACAACTTCATCTTCTCCTCGATACAAGAGTACATAAGGTGATTTTACTTCCCCTACCTCAATAGATATAGATTTGGAAAATGTTACAAGTGATGACTCTTTGGGTCTTGAAACTTTTATAGTAAAAAAGGTCTTCTTCCAAGAAAACAAGGCTTATACTAACCTGGACCAATCAAGAAGCAGATCAACCAAGAAAAGCAAGGGTATAATGTACAAAAATATATCCTCATGTGCTGGCACAGGGTCCGATCTGAATACACACTTTTTTTAAACTATTGAGTCAACTCTCTATCCCTCTATTGATCCAAGCTCCTCTGCCGGCTACTATGAAACAATAGAGACATCTAATTTGTGGGTCCTTAGAGCATACCTTCCCACTACATTAAAATTTAAATGAATATCATGTCATTTAATATCTTGGGATTGGTATCACTACACTCTCGGTGATCACTACATAATATCATATATACTAGAAGGCTTGTCATTGTACTACTCCAGGAAACTATGATACACAAGGATAAATCACAAAATTACCTATTGTGAATATGCCCAAATTGGGTTGTTTGTGCAATTAATGCTCTGGGCACATTTGGAAGACTTGCTGCCATGTTGGACCTAAAGTAGTTGTCTCTCAAGGATTATAAATCCTTTGCTGACATTATACTAACTATATATTATAGGGGATATCTCATGTGCATCCACATCCTAAATCTATATGTTCCATATGCTAATAGAAAATAATTTGGTTGAAAGTAGATATCTGTGGATTATTAGACTTACACTCGCTATTTGTTTTAGGGGATTTGAATATTACCATGAATGCAGGGGAGATATGGGGTAAAAAATCCAATTTATATCCAATTTATATATTTTTTGATGATTTATTTTCCCATAAAATGCTCAAGGATATATCCCCTTGCCCCTTATGTCTTTCCTGGAGGAATGGATGCTTTGGTGTTGAGGGCATTGTGAAAAGGCTTGACAGGTACCTTATACACAATTTTGTATAAAAGATTGAAACATCTAGTGACATGGTCCTGTTGAGGCCTCAAAAATTCGTTGCTTCAACACAAGGGGAAAACCACTCGGTCCAGACCTTAGGACGACTCCTTTTCTATTTAAATAGTGGCCCTGACTAGGGATAGTGGGACCAATTTCCCTATGGAAGATGATTGAATGAATGTGTAATGCTTATAGTGGAGCGAAATATATAGATTTGTAGCAATTAATCAAATGGAAAAATAATTGCATTAATCCATTCCATAACCTAGGATTGTTTAAGTTTTATCTAGATGTGATCTATAATGATTTTCCTTAGTAAATGACAATATAGATTTCTCAAACACTAATGGAAATGAAACTTATTTCAAGATGATTAGTTTGATTAAGTAGTTAATCAAAATAATGTGTAAACTGATATCACATTTAGAATATCAAAACAAATTTCTTAGAATGTATAAAAATATCAATGACAGCATGATTGGTAGTGAATACATGTAACTTTTTTCTTTAAATATCAAGTAATAATAATTTTGAAAAGATAAATTTACTATTTAAAAATGAAAAAAAAAATGTACAATGATAGAAATACCAAATATACTTCACTCAACTCATAAAAGAAATAGCAATAGTTTATTCCTTCTTGCAAAGATGATTCCAGGAGTACAATAGTGCAACTTCTCAAAATTGTTTATGAAAATTTGAAAAAACAATGTTCCAGTCGTTTTATTGAGAAAAGTATGAAAGTACAATTGTAAACCTTTCTTCATAAAATTTAGGACCTTCATTTACTACAACAGCTAGGCTTAAATAACATAAAATAACTATAATCTATTTTGTAGAGCGTTGAGGGAATTAAACAAATCTCTTCAATAATGCTTAAAGGAAAACAATATTTTGGTAGATTATGAAAATGGTATGTTGTCATCATTAGCTTCATTTGTTCCATCGAATACTTTTGATGTTTGTTTGTCTATTTGAACTGATCTGCCACTGATAAACACAGTTGTCTTTATCTATCATTTACCTAAACATGACAAACAAGAATCAATAACATCGAAATAAATGAGACAGATAAGTGAGTTTTGTTTGAAACAAATCACTTTTGGAATGGAGAGGAATGATGAGTGAGGAGGCGGAGCTATACGGCTTATCGAAATCAAAGTTTTGGGGTAGTACTTCAAAACAATTGAAATTGATATAGCTGAGGAGTATTTCATATAAAATAAAAAAAGGGGGATTTCTCAAATAAAATCGCAATCTCAGTCAAAATGGGTAGGAGACAGAGAAACATTGTTCTTTTGTTATTTGCGATAGCCACGATGCATGGATTTAAATGAATTACATCATATAATTCTATCATGTCTAGTCTAATCGTTGTCGGAATGGATAGGAGTCTCTGGAAACTGCGATAGTTCCTGACGCTAGATTTTAATGAAATGGATTTTATAATCCTGTCAGGTCCGGTTATATCGGATATCAGGAATTGGAAGGGGTGAAGGATTTATTATAAGCTATGTCCCTATGAAACTTGCGATTGTGGGGTCCTCGGATGACATCAAGGATGTCATCATAGTGATGTCAATATGATGTGGTGGATGTTATGTAATGGTGACATGGAAAATGATGTGGCGACTGACAAGTGACATGGAAGGTGATGTGGTGATGATGTGGATTTGATGTCATTGCTGACATCATATCGCAATTGGCTTTGGGATGAGGCATTGCTTCATTAGAATTTTGTGATTGCGGCATATGCCACGAACGCAATATAAATATAAATCGCATTGTAAATCCTAGCAGGTCTGGGGCTTATCGCATATCGCAATCATTAAAGGCAATGGTTCTTGTGATAGCTCCAGCCACAAGATTTAAATGAAATTAATTTTATAATCCCGCAGATCCGAGCTTAATCACATATCGCAATATGTAGTGGGGTATGGACTTAAGCCCTTTTTTAGAACTTGCAGTAGTCACGGACGTGGAGTTTTATGAATTGTAATGGATTTTCCCATCAGGTCCAGTTTAATCACAATTAAAATTGATTAAGGCTTAGACTTATGATCTTTGGAACCTTTTGTGATTGCCATGGATGTGGGGACTTATGAATTGACATGTATTTTTCCCATCGGGTCTGGTTTAATCGCAATCGCAATGGAGTTTGTTAGATGGGTCTTGAGCTTTTGGAACTTTGTTTATTTCTTATGCGGGGAAGCGAGATGAGTCAGAGTTTGTTTAAGATTTTAAATTTAGGGGAATAAAACTCTGATTTATTTTGTTAAAATAACCCATATTTGTAAATACTTAAGGTTTTTCGAAGCGTAAGTATAGTTTTGATCTCGGGGGCTATTAAAATTTGGTTTTTTAGAATAATCAGTGTTTAATACTTGGGTTTTAATTAAAAAGCCTAAGTATTAAACTTTGATTATAAGATTTCTCTAAAATCGAAGGGTCCCTATTTTAATATATTAAATTTCATAGGAAATTTGAAATACATTAAAAAGGAGTCTGTTGAACAATACAACAAATGGAAATTCACTCGAAGAAGTAGTTATCTTTGATAAATGAATTTTTCCACAAATTCAGAAAAATAATCTAAGAAGTGAAAACTTCTTTTTGAAACATCTAGATAAATAAAATTTATCTGATTATAAAACTCATTAACTTGCAATATCTTTTAAAAACCTTTTGTGAATGAAAAACAACTATTTACTTGTATTATTCATTAATTAGTTTATAAAAATAAAGTAGGGGGCCTTTTACAACTTAGATTTAGAATGTACTCATTCATCATAGGTAGAGCCATTACTACAAGCAGGTGTTCATAGCCTCGATAGGGTTACCTTTTAACCAACAACAATTGAGTGTCCCATCCATTTAATAGTGCAATAATTAGAGGTAAATTTTATTTTTCTTTCTTTTCTTTTTTAATGCTAAAAAGCTATTATCTTGGTTTGGTGGCGAGACGATGACAATTCCATTAAGTTGTAACAATCAAATTGAACAAGATGGATCTTTATGAGACTCCTTGTCTTTTAAAAATCATAAGCCATTACCCAGATTTGGTGTTCAAAGTGGTAATGTTAGTTTAATTGGTTCCCTATGAACATGGTAAGGAAGCTCGTGGTGAGATCTCTTGTTTTTTTAGATTTTATTATATTTTAGAATTACACTCTAAAAAATTCCCTTTTTAATGGATGGGGAGGACTATTGACTCCTTAAGAGTTTTGGATGACAAATCCGAGTTGAAATTTCGAAGTTGTAAGATGGTATTTAGTTTTTGAGGATAACCATTTTCATTGAAACTAGAGTAAAAGGATATAATGTTTTGAGGGTTTTTAAAATATTTTACAACTTAATGGAAAATATTTTCAGAGTTATATAATTTTTATCTAATTTTCAATTTTGGTAACCACTTCTTAAAAACTCGTACCTTCAAAATGAAAAATAAAAACAACTTCGAGAGATGTTTGAAAAGACAATACAGTACTATCTAACATTTCTTTAACAAAATTTGTAAAAGGAAAATAAATTGCAGCGGGATGTACAATAGGAGTGATTTTTTACAAACTTTATTCTTATATATATATATATATATAGATATAGTATGAAAATAAATTCTTTAATATGAGCCCATTTACAGGAAGAGAATCTCTCTTTCCTGATAAATATTGAAGTATAAATGTAGATGGGCTTATCTGCTCAACAATCTGAAATGGACCAAGTGATAATTTTTGAAATTTGGTATGTTTCCCTTTTTATTCGTGTGCTTTGTCCCACTTGAGAACTAGATCTCCAACTTGGAAGGATTTTTGTATGACTAAACTTGCATTAAAAGAAGCTTTCACCATCTGTTGATGTTTGGTGTGTGTGAGTTTGTCTTTTTCCATTTCTTCTTCTAGTTTTAGGATTTATGAATTTCTTAATTGCAATGAAGAAGGAGGTGTTTCTTCAATAAATTGAACTAGGGCTAATGAAGGAAGAGTTAAATGTGATGGAGTAATGGCTTCCTTCCCATAGACTAAGTTAAATGGAGAAGTGCCTATAGAGGCCTTCTGAGTTATCCTATCAGCCCCTAGAGCAAATATTAAAGGTTTATGCCAGTTTCTTTGATTTTTATCTACAGTTCTTTTGATTATTCTAAGGATATTTTTATTAGTGGATTCTACCAAACCGTTTCCCTAGGGATAGTAATTAGCAGAATATTTGAGTTTAAAACCTCTCCTAATTCCAAATTCAATCATACTAGTACCCGAAAAATAAGATGCATTATCAAATATAAGTGCAGAAGGAAAACAAAATCTTCTAATGATAAATTGATCAATAAATCCAATAACAAATTCAAAATTGACTACCTTTAGCGGAATTGCTTCCACCCACTTAGTGAAGTAAACTATAGCAGTTAAAATATAGCTATGTTTTTAGAAGAATAAGGAATGATCTCACCTATGATATCCAATCCCTATTGTTCAAATGGATGATTGATCTTAACTGGTTGCAGAGGCAACGTTGGTTTCCTTTGTCTTCCAGAAGCAGTTTGGCATGTTTTCATTTCCTCACATATGCGTGGGCATCTTTGAAGAGAGTGGGCTAGTAGTATCTAGCATGTAATATTTTGTGTGTTGTAGTGTCTCCTCCAGAGTGTCCACCTTCTGGTCCATCGTGAAGTTCCTGCAAAACTGTTTATGCTTCAGACTTTTCTAAGAATATTAACAATATGGAATCATAGTTTCTCCTAAATAACATGTTATCAACGATATCCTAATTTTCTTCTTTTAATTGTAAAGTTATTTTTCTTTTATAATTGAGTTTAGGAGGAGCATATCGATTTTTCAAGTAAAAAATCAAATAAACGTATTGGAAATTGACATCAATTACACTTACCTCAGAAATGTGTTCATTGTTTCTTGTATCCCCTTCAGCTGGTATGTTGGATTCTCCTGTAATAAGCTTGTAGAAACCTTTCCCTCTAACAATTTTGGCTAGTTCTATTTCGATATCATATTCCTGCATAGTTGTTACCCAATTTTCTCTCTTTTCTCCTAATTGTTTCTGCAATAGTAATTACCTCACTGCTAGGAATGGGACTATTACTTTCGTGTGTGTGTTTAAGAGAAAAGGTCTAGATTTCTTTACATATTTATATACAACAAATGCTTATTTTCTGACTTCTGAATAATTCAATTTAGCACCCTAAAAATTTGAGTTGAAAAATGAGATGGGTGCTTCAGTTTTCTGATTATTAATTTTGTCAAAACAACAACATAAAACGTTGAAGAAGCAAAGGTATATAAGATGAAAATATTGGAGAAATTTGGAGTATTTAAAGAGGGAGTGTTGATAATTGCTTGATTAATTAAATCAAATGATTGCTTTTCATGTCGGCCCCATTTAAAAACTATGATTTTCTTAAACATTTGCTGTAATGGTAAAATGATTTATGACAAATCAAGGACAAACCTTTTGACAAAATTGATCTCTTAAAAATGATTGCATGTTCTTTTTATTATATGTAGGAGAAATTTCTGAAATTTATTTTATTCTATTAGGGTCAATCTAAATTCTATTTTTTGACACAATGAATCCTAAAATTTTCCATTCACTAAGAGTGAAAAGATACTTTTTCGGATTTAATGAAATACCATATTTTCTTCAGCGTTCAAAAATTTGTTTTAAGTCCTGTAAATGGCTATTTATATTTTTTTGAATAAACAGTAATATCGTCAAGATAAACAACAACTGTTTCATTTAACAAACCTTTGAATGTTATATCCATGGTTCGTTGGAAATTGGCCCCTATGTTTATTAAACCAAATGGCAATTTTTGGTAGGCCTAAGTTCCCCATTTGGTTCTAAAAGTAGTCTTTAGCCTATCATCTCGGTGGACCATAATTTGATTATATCCAGAGAAACCATCAAGGAAAGACATAAGTTTGGAACCAACAACTGATCATAAAATCTATTCCATAGTGGGTAGAGGGAAATTATCCTTTTGGCTAGCCTTATTAAGATTCCTAAAATATATACAAATTTGGATATCACCATTTTTCTTCCTAACATGTACCAAGTTTGAAACCCATCTTGAATGCCTAACAGGAAAAATAATCTTAGCCTTAAGGAGTTTATTCAATTCTATTTTAATTTGATTTTCTAAGTTCAGGTGAATTTTCCTTAATTTCTATTGGATAGGTTTATCATTTGATATCATTGGGATTGCGTGTTGAATGATAGAAGTGTCAAATGTTTTCAGATCTTGATAACTCCAAGCAAAGACATCCTTATTTTTTTTAACAAATTAAAGAAGGATAATATTTCTTGATGAAAGACCAAGTCCTAAATTGATGTTTTGAGGATTAAGATCTGTCTGAAGATTTATTAATTCAAATCTCAAATTTGAACTTTGTATTTCTGAATTAGTAACCATTTTAAATCTGTCTTTTAAATCATATAGATACTCAAGTTTAACTATAGATTTGGGTATGGGATTATTCTCAATTTTCTATTTTAGTTGATCATTGTGTTCATCCTCATCAATTATTTGGTCATCATATGATTTTTCAGAATTTAAGAAGCTTAAAATGTCTTCATCATCATTGAATACCCACCAGACGGTGATATTATAGGGATGGCCTAAAGATTAATTATACATAAAATCTATCGATACTATAATCTTCAGATGGGATCAGTTTTGATGCAACGTTAGCAAGAAGGTCAGCATTGATATTTTGAATCCTAGGAATAGCATAAATGTTAAACACTAAAAAATGTGAAGTGAGAGACTGAACCAATGACTGATAATGCTTCAAGTGTGTAGGGATACAATGCATCGTGTTTCTTACTTGTTTTACTATGATTTATTAATCTCCATAAACTTGAAGGTATTTAATGTTAAGGCTAGTTTATTACTACATACCTTGGTCCAATGCCTCATATTCTACAATATTATTTGTGCATTCGAATTCCAATCTGCAAGTCTGCATTTTCTTCACACCTTCGGGATTAATCAATATGCGACATGCTCCTACACCATCACTTGATTTCAACCCATCAAAATACAATGTACAGAATAAATAATTAACTAATGCTTTTTCTAGCATATTTACACATTTGGAAAACTCTGTCTGTGAAAATTTTTCAATTTGAGAAGTTACAGAATTACTCAAAAATGGTGACTTTTGTGCTTTAAAATTCTCAAAAACTGATTCAGTATAGTTTCCAAGAATGTTGTTATTAAATGTTACTGCCTCATTTTCACCTTCGAAATCTCTTATTGAATGTTTCATGTGTTTTTCTTGGTTGATTCTAATTTTATTTGGATTTCCATTAAATGGGAGCCATAAGTGAGACCTATCAGTGGAAAAATAGATGTTTAGTTTCTTTTTACCAATCTCTACTAAGAATTAAACCATAGAAATCTAGGATATCCATAAGAAGTATATCAATTATTTGACAAACTTCAGGGTTCAAAGATAATCTGATAAGAACTAAATTCATTTCTCCTATGATTTTTGACTTTTGTCCTATCAAGTTACAGAATGTGAACTGGGGTTTCCTGGGTGACATGCTTAATTTCAAACAAACTAAATACGACATGATATGTGAAAAAGCCCCTAAATCTACCAGGCATTTATGTAAATTTTTATTAAATATTTCAAAAGTCAAAAGAAAAGGAGGAGTATGTGAGTTAGACCCGTCACTTGTTAGAATAGCATCAGCAGAACCGAATAATGGATGAACATGAGATTTACCCATTCCATTAGAAGCTTTGGATACCACAATAGTGGGAAGAGGAGAAGAAGGTACTGCATTCAACTCTTTTAGTAGAAATTTCTGTTGTTGTTTGAGTTAGTGAGTTGATGGAGGGAAATGTTTGATTTTATTTTCTTTATATCCTTAACTATATTGTACTCAACAGTATCTGAAACTATTAAGGTTCTGGGTGAAGATGGAGAACTAGGTGAAGATGGAATCTCGTGGGTAGAAGTGGAAGTGGATTTTTTAACAACAACTTTATCTTTAGCAGTGGAAGTTGAAGGTTTGTGTCTCTAAACTGATTGTATAGGATCAACTAAACCTTTACTTCTTGTGCTAATAGGTAATGCTTCATATTTATTTTCACCATCAGAAATAGGAAGCATAAAATTACTCATTTCATTTAATTTGACTATATGTTCATCTTGGGATTCATCAGCAGAAAATGTTTCTTCCTCCCATCTTCAACATTAGTCTCTACATTAGAGATCATGTTTGGAGGTTGTGGATTAGGTGGATGATTTCTTCTAAATGTTATAAAAGGCTTTTTGGAAGAATATTAAGCTACTTGTTTTTTGATCTCTACCATCCCATTAGAAAAAATTTTAAGGACTTGTTGCAAGCCTTCAAGATCAAATGGATCTTTAGTTGCTTTCTCTTTAGCTTCATCCTTAAATGTAAATATTTTTAATTTTCTACCTTCCTGATCTTTTTTCTTTTCTAGTGCATTTATCCCATTCTCTATAGACACAACTTGTTTGATGTTATCTACCAAGGTATTTTTATTAGCTCTATCTACAAACATTCCTATGTTAGAAGGAAGAGATGAAATATACCATTCAATTTGTACATCAACACCAGGTCTAGAAGTTGCTAGGATTTTATTTAACAATTTGTTAAATCTGGAATTGAAATCTTTTATCTTTTCCCTTGAATTCCTTTTAAATTGGAAAGCTAATTGATAAGAGATGCGGTTGATCGATCGTCACCAAATTTAATCAAAATTTTTTCTTCAAAAATATCCCAACTAGTAATAGAATTGGATGGTAAAGAAAAGCACCAAGACCCTGCTGATCCTATAAGAGTGTATGGGAATATTCTAACAACAACATCCTATTCATCTACCCCATTAAGATTAACGGGTAACATATAGTTGTGAAGGTGTTCTTAGTAGGTAACCCATCATCCGGATTGAATTTTGAAGTCATCTTTCAAGACGTTTTGGTAGAGGATGAAGTGGTGTTGGCACTTGAACAAATCTCAAATTGGACCATGGTCTAGATGCCATTGTAATAGTTGGAGAGGTGGATGTGATGAAGGAATAACTGGTGGCTATGATCGTACTGCTTGAGGCAACACTAGTTGTTTCTGTAAAGGAAATAGAAATATATTAAGTGAATAGTAGAGAAAAAGGAAATTAAAAAGGAAGAAATGGAGATGTTGGTGAAAGAGAGAATGAGGTAATCTCACTAGTACATGTTTGGGAATATAATGTATTAGCTTTCCTTCAAAAGTATTGAAGTGGAAATTCAAATGGCAAGATTCCAAATTTTTCACTTTGGGACCAATTCAAATCACCAGTTCCTTGAAAAATAGTAGTAATCCTTCCTTCAAAATCTTCAGATGATTCAGGCTTTTCTACTAAAATGGAGACGTCTTCCAATTTCTTTATCAAATTTGTAATTTCTGGTGATTTTGAGTATAATCCACAGGGATTATATCAAGAAGTATTCTAGGAGACTTGAGAGGTGATTGTACAACTTCTAATCTAAAAGTAGTGGATTCTTGAGGGAATCTGGAAGTTGTAGGAGATTTGGAGAGAGAATTAGGAATGGCCTTTTATTTTTAGATTGGACTTACTTGCCATTCATAGTCTACATGCCCTCCTTCTAGTGCCAAAAAGTGTCGAGGCCTAAAAAATTATTAGTTCAATATGGGGGGGGGAACCACCCTGTCCAGAAATGAAGACAACTCCTTTTCCGTTTAAATAGTGGCTCCGACTAGGGATAATGGGACTAGTTTCCCAATGAAAGATGGTTGAATGAATGTGTAATGCTTATAGAGGAGTGAAATAGATGGATTTGCATCAATGAATCAAATGGAAAAATAATTTCATTAATCTATTCTATAACCTGCGATTGTTTAGCTTTTATCTAGATGTGATCTACAATGATTTTCCTTAGTAAATGACAATATAGATTGCTCAAACACTAATTGAAATGAAACTTATTTCAAGATGATTAGTTTGATTATGTAGTTAATCAAAATAATGTGTAAACTCATATCACATGCATAATATCACAACAAATTTCTTAACATGTATAAAAATATCAATGGCAACATGATCAGTAGTGAATAAATGTAACATTGTTCTTTAAATATCAAGTAATAAGCAATTTGAAAAGATAAATTTACTATTTACTTATGAAAAAAATAAAGGTACAATGATAGAAATACCAGATATACTTCACTCAGATCGTAAAAGAAATAGGAGCAATTTATTCCTTCTCACAAAGATGATTCTAGGAGTACAGTAGTGCATCTTCTCAAAATTCTATATGAAAATTCAAAAAAACAATGTTCTAGTCGTTCTATTGAGAAAAGTATGAAAGTACAATAGTGTGATCTTTCGTAAACCTTTCTTCATAAAATTCAGGACCTTTATTTACTACAATAGCTAAGCTTAAATAGCAGAAAATAACTCTAATCTATTATGTAGAGTGTTGAGGGCATTAAACAAATCCCTTCAACAATGCTTAAAGGAAAATAATATTTTGGTAGAAGTTTCTGAAAATGGTATGTTGTCATCATTAGCTTCATTTGTTCCATCAAATTCTTTGGATGTCTATCTGTCTGTTTGAACTAATCTGCCACTGATCAACACAAATGTCTTTCTTTGTCATGAACCTGAACACGACAAACAAGAATCGATAAGATGGAAATAAATGAGACTGATAAGTGAGTTTTATTTGAAACAAATCACTTTTGGAGGAAATGAGGAAAACGTAGAGCGCAATAAATCCAACACAAACATCATGGAGAGGAATACTGAGTGAGGAGGTGGAGCTTTATGGCTTATCAGAAATCAACGTTTTGGGGTAAGACATCTGAGCAATCACAATTGGTATAGCCCATGAGTATTTCATATAAAATCCAAACAAGGGGCTTTTCCAAATAAAATCAAAATCACAGTCAAAATGGGAAGTAGATAGAGAAACGATGTTCTTTTGTTATTTTTGATAGCTGTGAACATGGGGATTTAAATGAATTGCAACATATAATTCTATCAGTTCCAGTCTAATCGTTGTCAGAATGTGTAGGAGTCTTTGGAAAATACAATAGTTCTAGATGCAGGATTTTAATGAAATGGATTTTATAAAACAATTGGGTATGCTTATATCGCATATCACAAATAAGAAGACGTGAAGGATTTATTATAAGATATGTCCCTATGAAACATGCGATTTCGGGGTCCCAAGGTGACATCAGGGATGTCGTCATAATGACGTCACTATAACTTGGTGGATGATGTGGAATGGTGACTTGGAAAATGACGTGGCGACTGACAAGTGACGTGGTGATGATGTGGATCTGACATCATATCACAATCGGCGTTGGGATGAGGCATGACTTTTTTAGAATTTTGCGATTGCGATATAGGCCCAAGACGTGATATAAATATAAATCACAATGTATAATCCCGCTGGGTCCGGGACTTATCGCATATCGCAATTGGTAAAGGCAATGGTTCTTGTGATAGCTCTAGATAATGGATTTAAATTAAATTGATTTTAAAATCCCACGGGTCCAAGCTTAATCAAATATCGCAATCGGCGGTGGGGTATGGACTTAAGCCTTTTTTTAGAACCCGTGTTAGTCACAGACACAAGGTTTTATGAATTGTAATGGATTTTCTCATCGAGTTTGGTTTAATCACAATCATAATTAGTTAAGGCTTAGAGTTATGATATTTGGAACCTTTTGTGGTTTCCATGGAAGCGGGGACTTATGACTTGAGATGTATTTTTCCATCGGGTTCGGTTTAATCGCAATTGTAATGGAGTTTGGTAGATGGTTCTTAAGCCTTTAGAACTTTGTTTATTTGCAATGCGGGGAAGCGAGATGAGTCAGATTTTGTTTAAGATTTGAAATTTAGGTGAATAAAAATACGATTTATTTTGTTAAAATAACCAATATTTTTAAATACTTAAAGTTTTTTTGCAGCCAAAGTATAGTTTTGATCTCGAGGCCTATTAAAATTTGTTTTTGTTTGGAATAATGAAGGTTTAGTACTTGGGTTTTAATTAAAAATCCTAAGTATTAAACTTTGATTATAATATTTTTCTAAAATTGAGGGGTCCCTAAATTAATATAATAAATTTCATAGGAAATTTATAATACATTAAAATGGGGGTTCTTGAATAGTACAACAGGTCCCTATTTTATGGAGTCTTTGACCATGATGTCATCTTTATGGAATGGAATGGTGAGCAAGAAATTAAGGCACTTCCATTGAAATTTAATTATATGTGGCTTCAAGCTAATGATCTAGTGGGTCTGATACAAATATCTTGATTGCGTCTGCTAGAGATGATGAAAAAAAAATATGGATAAGATCTCATATAAACTACATAGGATGAAGTTGGAGGTTAACTCATGGGTCTATCAGCGTAATAAGACACTCTCTTTGGAGTTGGCTATCATATAGAAAGAAGACAATATCGGATGTCACAACTAGGAAAAATTAAATTTGAAATACCAGGAATATGAATAGTAGAAAAAACATAACGACCTGGGTTCATGGTGGAGATACGAATACCATTTTCTTCCATAATGTTGCTTCTAAAAGGAAAAGCTAAAACACAATTTGGTATATCAAAAATTGGGAGAATAGATTTCTTATGTATCTGAAATATATCCAACTAGAGGTTGTTCATCTGAGGCCTCCAACATTGAAGATAAATTGGAATTGGTCAACTTATTCCCATGTATGGTGAAGGAAGAGGAATTTTTACACATGGATAGACCCATCACCATAAATGAACTTCTTGTTGTACTGAAAGAAGTTGTGAAGGAAAAAGCCTCAGGTCTGTATGGATGGCTAATGGAGCTATTTATATTTTTCTTCGACACCTTGGGATCAGATCTCATTGAGATGATGGAAGAGTCTTGTCTTCTGGGCCACATAACAGGTTCTATCAATTGCACCTTTCTCACACTTATTCCTAAAAAATCTAATATATCATTTTTTGTTGATTATAAACACATCTCGCTTTGTAATGTGACATATAAAATGAACTCTAAAGTTATTTCTAACCAAATCAAGCAAATATTTTATGAACACATCACTATAAAAAAATTTGGTTTCCCTGTAGATAGAAGGATCCATGATTTTGTTGAAATTGCTCAAGAATGTATTCATTCCATAAAAAATTGTGAAATGAAATCTTTCCCGATGAAGATCAACCTTATGGAAACCTATGACAAGGTTGAATGGGATTTTCTTACCCTTATTTTGTATAACATTGGTTTCCCATTTAAACACATTAACATGAATGGCTTATGTCTCGACGAAGAATTTAGTTGTCCTCATCAATGTGATTCTTTCTGATTTTTTCCGGATTATTAGAAGATTGTGGAAAGGTTGTTTGCTTTCACCACTTCTATTGATTTTGGTTATGGACCAGCTTAACAAAGGATTAAGAGATGTTAGGGAGGATGGGAGGATCATTGGATCCAAGGTAACCACCAACACACATCTGTCACACTTAATGTTCGTAGATGATGTCCTATGCCTAGGTGAAGCGAAGCTCTCAGAATGGTAAAGCATTCATCAAATCATCACAAAATTTGGGAATTCTTCAAGACTAATTCTTAATACAGATAAATTAGAGGTCATTTCAAATAATATTAAGGAGGAGGTGACTAAATAGATAACTAATATATTCAGGGTTAGATTCGGACAACTTATAGGAGGTTTTAATTATTTGGGCTTTCACCTAAAGCCTTGTAACTATGAGAAGAGGGATTGGGAATGGCTCACTCAAAAAATTGAAAAGAATATATCAATGTGGGAAAACATGTGGCTTTCTTTGGACGACAGGATGGTCATGATCAAGGTAGTCTTACAAGGCATCTCTTCCTATTGGATGCACTTTTTTCGATTTCCAATGTCAATATTCCACAAAATTGACTCTTTTATTGTAAATTTCTTGTGGGCAAGGTTTGGTTGGAAAAAGAATTTTCACCTATCTAAACTTGACTCTATTTGTAGGCCCATTAAGGATTGAGGTTAGGGAATTAAACACACACAAATATTTAACCTGGCACTTCTCACTAAAAATATGTAGAGGCCCTTACGAGTCCTGACATCTCGCAAAATATCATCAACTAAAAATACCTCAATCATTCCAACTTGGAATAATGGGTCCTTGTTGGGGCATCGGTTAAGAATAGCGAGTCATTCATGTCATGGGTTTGATGAAATCTAATTCTTGGCTATATGGAAATCTTAGATGGATGGTTGGTTGTGGAAAAAAAGTATAGATAAGACTCAATGCAATCAGTGGACTACCTGGGAATCACATTATTTCTCCACCCATGATCCATTTTATCCATAGGCATGGGTTTTTTTACTTTTGCCAACATTGGTCACCAAAAAATAGTTGATTTTCCCTTTACCAGTTGGCCACATGTTGATGATTTTCTCTTCCTTAGGAGCATGTTGTAGAATGGGAAAATTATTGTTCTCATCTTCACCATGTTGGGATCACTCTGTTTGGGAGGGAAGGTAGGCTTTCTTGGGGCAGTCATTCCCATGGAGGACATAACTCTGCCAAAAAGACATACACATATATCTACAACCAGAAGTGACAAGGTCTTCACATAGAATGGTTGGTGATTATGTGGAGGTGGGATGTTCCTACAAAATTAAAATGTTTTGCCTAGATAGTGTTCCATAATAACATACTTACTTGGGATAATTTAACCAAGAGAGGAGTTCAGGGCCCAAGGTTCTATCCTTTGTGCAGACTATTCATCTTTTCTTGAACTGTCATTTTGCAACCTACATTTGGGCAGAGGTCTCTAATTCACTCAATATCAACTCATAGTTGGACATGTATTTATGGAAACATGCCTCATTATCTAGTTGAACAAACATTAGTAATTCGAGGCTATTCCTTTTTACATCTTTTGGGGCATCTGGCATTGTAGAAATGAATCGATTTTTGGGAGAAAAGTCCCAGATTTCAAATCCACCTCTTTGAAAATTGTGGCCTACTATCTGGAAATTAGTCCTTGGAAACCAATTTTCCACCAGTGTTGATGGACTCACAAGAACCTAGATAATTTATCCCCTGTGGGTTTCTTTGATTGTGCCTTTACGAATGGTGAATGTGGATGTGGTGCTATTATCATTTTTTCATCCTCTCTAGCCTACCATACCATTTCTTCTGGTCAGGGGGGTGTGGCACCAACATTAGACTCGAGCTGTTGTTTCTTTTGGGGGCATTGAGATGTGCATCAAAGTTGGTAGTGGAGGAAATTATGATTAATGGTGATGCAAAGAATGAAATTGATTGGGTCAAAGGAAAATCCTATGTTGAGGTGCCTCCTTTACGTCACTGGTAAGAGAAAGTCAAACATTTGAAGGCCTCTTTTAATTCCATCTCCTTTTGTCACATTTACCGTGAGAATCATGCTATAGAATATTCACTATTGAAAAGAGGTTCTTTGGTGATTCCTGGGCATATTTGGTTCAATTTTTTGGTCAATGGATCCATCAATAGCTCAGGGGATTTCTTCCTCTAATGTTACTTATTTTTCTTCTTGCAACTTATCCTTTTTATTTTTTTCTACATCTTCTAGTGGTCTCCTAGTCATATTTTCCGACCGTGTTAGAGATAAACATTTTTTTATTTCTATATATTTATCCTTATTACAGACCTTAGAGACCAATTTTTCTTACACTTGAGATGACTTTTTTGGATGCTCTTTGTATGTTCCTATGCCTCAGTTTTTTTTTTTGTTTTTCTGTGGAAATAAGGGTCAATAGCATGATCAAAAAATATGGAAATGTAACCATATTTAATTTTATTAATGGAATATTGTTGTTTTCTTCTTTTGAAAAGAAAAAAATATCTTCATTGTACAAACATAAGATTTGTAGCTAATTCTTCTCATAGTATTTTCCTCCTATTTTCCATTTAACTATAGGCCATTATACCAAAATTTTTCTTGTTAGAAAAACTAATTATTCTGATCTTGAAGATAAAAAAAAACAACCAAAGAGCTACTTATTATTTTAATATATCATTAACAAAAGGTATACGATAAAAATGAGTTATTACAACGGACTCAAGGAGGATGGGAGAAGAAAAAGAAAAAAAAAGGGAAAGATGGAGAAGCTAATTTCTATATTGGTCTTCCAAATTCCCAAGGCACTCAACTCCTGAAGATTTTTGGAAAATGTTGTTCCCACTCTCAAAAACACTCATGCTTCAAGAAACCTTGATTTAAATAAGAAAGTCTTAATAATTGACTCATATTTCAAAATTGGAACCTCATGTTGCCATAATGATCTAGGAATCCAATGTTATTTTGCTAATACGTTTTACAACGTAAATAATTTTTCATGTATTTTGAGTTCCAACATGTTTTTTTTTTAAGTTTCGTTATAGGCCGGAAGGGATTTGATGTCTACATGGTAGATTTCTAGTCAATGACATTGTAAGATATAATATATTAAGAAATATTTATGGAGATGTTTCATACAATGTATAAGGAGGTGTATCGATATAATTATTTATGTTTTGTTTATACTTACATGAATAACTACAAACTCAATCCAATAGGGTAGGTTTGGTACTAAATCACACATGCCTTGCTTTGACTTAATTGGTTCAATGTCAAACCAACACACCAAACTAATCCAATCATTGAAATGAAATGATCAACAATAACCTAGGTGAACTTGATCGAGTCTAGGAAAACTCTGAATGAGTTTTAAAACATTTCCTTTGTAACAAGGAGAAACTTGTTCACTACTTGCAATGTATAATGCCTCACATCCTTAGTATATGATAACATTAAGGCATTTGGAGCAAGACTATTGGGAGTGGGTGTGGGGGTGGGAAGCACATTTTTCAAAATATTTTAGGAGTGTTTTGTATACAATGCATATTTTAATACATTTTGATTCATATATATTTAAAAAAAACATTCATATTGTTGAATGGGTTTCCAAAACATGAAACCATAGATTTAAGCATCATTAAAGCATCAACTAGTTAGTACACCAATAACATCAATCATCTAGCATTTATTTCTTAGAACATTGTCATCAAATGAGAAATCATGAGCCATGAAATAACCTTCAAGTGATCTAGATAGATATTGGTTTCCACTCACCTATTCCACCTAGACCTCGAGTTGGTTTCATCAATTTCCTTTATTGTAACAACATGTACTATTTTTAGCAGTTTTTTTGGGTCTCGAACTTCTAGAGTTGTTTTTACCCCATAAACGGTGTTTTTTTGGGGTCTGTAGCAAAACAATAGACAAAGGAAAGGTATTGTTTCATATCGTGTAGTACTCAGAGAGATATTTCAAATGAGGTATCGTACATGCCAAACGAAGATCATATCACCAAGTTATGACCCCAGGAAGTTGGTTGCGCAACTAACCCCAATGGGGCCCATAAGCTCTTGTATTTCCATCTCTTGTGGTTAAGGTTGTGGTTGTTTAGAGTTTCCCCTTGTTGTTCAATAATAAAAAGGCCCTTGAGACTCATTTTAAGACACTGCAGAGGCATGTAGTCACCACATCTCTTCTCAAATATAAACTACCATTGCTCGAGATAGTTTACTTCCATTATGCTTGTAAGCATGTTTCAGCTATTTGATATTAGTGAAATGAAGATTTATTTTTGTTGCATATCCATGTTTATATTTGTATTTGTGTTCTATTTCATTTTTACATGTCTAGATCATCAAGATTCAATATATAACAGTTGTCATCAACAAACTACAATAGATAACCATGATGAAATGTGTTGGGTGCAACCAAACTTGGCCATATTTTGGGCAAGGAAGCCAAACTTTTGGGATAAAGGGCACAATACAAAGTATGAAGTGGGCGTGCAAGAAAGAGGTAGAGCACACACAGTCTGTGCAACAAACTCACCAAGCAGTATGGGGGCTTCGTGGAGAAACCCCTTCCTTTTTGTAAAAACATATAATATTGTATAAGTTGAAGTGTTTTGAAGCATAGTCCCTTGTATTTTGGAAACCATGGTATGTGGTCCATGGTAATGTAGTGATGTAATACCTTAATGCAATAGTATATACGAATAAATAAGAAAAGAAGGAAAGAAGCATCATTATTTTGAAAAATCATGTATTGAATGTTTTAGTCTATGTGATTGGGTTTTGTGGTGAAGGAAAGGATCTTTAGCTGAGTGCGTAGAGGCCTAAGTTTGCAATTGAGTGCACAGACGACCTGCATTTGAGTATGCAGGTCAAGGATTGTTTTTTGTAAAAACTCTATATTATAAGCAACAATTCCTGTGGATGTAGTGCCGCATTAGGATGAACCAGTGTAAAATCTATGTCTACATGTGTTTATTTGCTTAATATATGCACTTTTTTTTAGTCTTGTAAATTTTATGAATGTTTATGATATGTTTAAGTGATAAATATAATTTTGTGAAGTAAAATATAAGTGCGAAGTATTTTGTGAATGTGAAGTAGTAAGTAATTGTTAAAGCATAAGAAAATACAAGAGTGCCACAATGCAGTATCCCTCGGGTTGCAAAAACCTAGTTTTGAAACCTCCCATAATCACTCTGGGCGAGACTACGATCTGATTGTAGGTAGTTTCTAAGGGGGCTAGTGGTTGAGGGTTTTGTTGATGTGCAGTAAAATTTGAAACTTGGTCAGCCCAATCGAAACCAACAAATGGTTCCTTTGTCGGGAACAAAATCTATTTGAGGGATATGTTTATGTGGCATCTGTCAAGGAAAGAAATTAAAGATTGGGTAAAACAGAAGGAACAAGAATTTGAAAAAAAATACAATCCTCCGTATGTCATCTAAAATGTGGTTGAAGAAATAGATATTTGAAGATCAACAAAATATTCTTCATTTCATTTCATGTCAACCTATATGAGAGGGTATCTAGATTGAGAGAAAGAAAATACTTCTTCAAAGCAGACAAATCTAAGTAGTGGAATCCTGAATTAATACAGTGACTCAAGAACACCGACAATAGGATCTCAAGAGCTGTTGATTTATGGATTGATAGCATCATAGGAGGATTCATTACTAAGTTCACGACATATGCGATTGTTTCCTATAATGAAGCATAACAGAAATTTTTCAAAGGACCACGAGGTAAGTCCTTAAAATCTCTGAACCTTTAGATTAAGATGATTTTGTGTGAAAAGAGGATTTTACGAATGAATTCATACTATTAGTTACTTATTTTTAGAAGATCCGGAGAAGAGATTGGGACAACGGGAAGTGGAAAAAGATATAGAATAAAAACTAGGAAGAGATCTCGTGGTCAAGATCTAAAGAATTTTATAGAAGCTAACTATAGCCCTCTATTAAGTGAGTCTAAAAGTGAAGAAAATTTTCGTGAGAAACCTGAAGTAACCCCACAGTATTCACCCTTCCAACCTGAAAGTTCACCGAATCTAGAATCAAGTAATAATCAGGGTATTTCTATTTTTCCACGTCCCCCTACCACTCCTAGCTCCTCTACCCCTCATTGCCCCCCACCCCACCACGAAGAAATATGGACAATGATATTAAGTTTCCTATCTTTAAAGGGACTTGATTAGAGGTTCCAGAGCAATTCGGGTTCTTATGCGAAGCAGTGTGGACATCGAAGTAGGTCCATGATGAAAATATGAAGAAAGTACAGCTTGTTACAACATTTCGGGATAGAGTGATGGCATGGTACATGAAGTATTCAAGCAATTAGAAAAAACCATTTGAAAACATTAAAACAAAACTGGTAAAAAAATTCAAGAAGTTGAAGTCCGAGTCACAATACATCATAGAGCTAAAAGAAATCAAACAAAAACCTACTGAGTTTATTTTGGAATTTGATCAAAGATTCAGGATACTATTGGATCAGGTGAGCTTTGAAATAGCTCCGCAACAACGTAAAGAGTGGTTTATAGCCACACTGCTTCCACATATAATATTTCCTTTGTCTCAATAAAAGATAGAAACTTAAGACGAAGCCTTAGAACTTGTGATGAAGTTAGAAGTCTCACCAATAAGGGATATGAATGCAGGTATGTAGCAACCTATAGTCAGTTAGAAATATGACTCTGTAGATACAGGATATAAAGAAAAGTAAAAAAATTTGAGAAGAAGTATGGTGTACAAATTGTAAAGGAGAAGGCCATTTTGAAGGCACAATGTCCTCTCTTTAGAAAATACATGGCTAGTGGAGCAGCAAATACTTTGAATCCCGAATCCAACTTATGGTGGAATATATGTAAAACTAGGGGTGAACATCATGCTGAAGACTGTTATATGTTGAAAAAAATATGTTCAAACTGAAGGAACCTGTATTTCAAGTTCTACAAATCAATGGGACATGATGAAAACAATTGTCGAGCTTATGAACAAATGATGGATTGAAGTGCTGATGTATATAGGATGCAAGTTGAAGAACATGGACATGAGGAACATGGACAACAAAGTGGCTGAGGTGGTTATCAAGGTTGAGGTCAAGGTACCATTCAAGGTGGTGGAGTTGGTTGAGGACGAGGACAAATTATCTTCTATAGCTATAGCCAAGTAGGACACTTCATGAGAGACTGTCAAATTATCATGTAATTGAAGAGTGTCTAGTGCTTATGGAAAAAAATGAACGAAAAGAGGAACAGATAACCGATACAAAATGTCCAAATGATGACTGTGGAACCAAGGATCAATGAACCTCACATAAATATTGTAACAAGAAGTAGAGTTGTGACTAGAAATGATAAAGAAGATGGGAAGAAGAAAATCAAAGCTACATGGGTAAGAAAGACTATTGAAAAATTCCTTGTGTTTGATATTCCAAGGGAAAAATAAGCCTTTATAGAAGTGAAGCTAAGATTTATCGATGAAAGAACTTTGACATCCAATGCGTAGTAGAATTAGAATAATAGTTGTGATCTATCATCTTTGACACAAGGAAAAGCTCTAACAATACAGGAACAAGATGCAACATATCAGGTAGATACTCTAAAATATTTTCTTCAAACTTGTATGAATTGTTGCAAGATCAAAGAACTATAGAAGGACTTCAGGAATTGAAAAATTCCTACACATCTAAAGAAGTACCGCAGAGGGAAATGTGTGAAGTTAACAATTTACATAGACAAAAGAGAACTAGAAAAGAAATGAGGCTTAGTGCAAAAATAGAGGAATATGGCATGGACCAAGTTATTTTAGATCTGGGATCTAAAGCTAATGTCTTGACAAAGCAAACATGGGAATTAATGGGTAAATTGAAGTTGCAATGGTCACATATTCAGCTAAGAACAGTAAACCAACAAAATATTGTTCCTCTAGGAAGATTATTAGGAATTACACTAGAAATTGAAGGGGTGCGCACTACTATTGATTTTGAAGTGATAGAAATTTTGGATGATAGTAACCCCTATCCTACAATACTTGGACTGGATTAGGCATTTTCTAAAATGGATATAATCACCTTAAAGAAGAGGCAAATGATATTTGAAAGCAACAATATGAGAGTCATTGTTCCATTAGATCCATCAGAATGAGCAAGGTATACTGAACAAGTTAAAGAAGAGTACAACACCATAGATATAGACAAAATTTATCAGATAAAAACCAAATAAGAAGAATGGATTAATCCCACTGCAGATGGAAAATTTGGCTAGGAACAAGACAATTCCTGAACTTTAGATTCAGAAGAAGAATTGGAAAATTGGAAAAATAGGTTACATGAAGTATCTCAAAGGTGATGTGAAAAAATTACTAAAAAAGTTCGTTGTATGAGAGTTGGGCTATGTGACTTACCTTTTTGTGATGGTTTAGGTAATGTAAATACTTTTCTTGAATAATATGAAGAACAAGTACCAAAGTGTCAAATATTGTTAGCTCTGGATCTAGCATTAAGAGCTACTCATGCTAAATGGAGGGGTAGTCATAAGAAGAATATAAGAACTTGGCAGGAATTTTTAAGGTTGATATGGATAAGTTTTGGTTAGGTATAAACAGAATTAACAGATAAATATGATGGTCAAATTGACCCTAGAGAGCAAATCCATCTTTGTATGACAACATGGAAGTGGATTTCATAAGAAGAATGGGTGCATGGGTTCATCCGTACATTGAAAACAATTCCTCAAAATTGGTACTTGGAAGCAAAACTTTGACATGGTACTATGATATGGGAAGAGATGATTGATGGGTTTATATTGACATTTAGCTTTGAAGATCATTGTCCATATATAGATTCATCCCTTTAGATAGTTAAAATAAAGATTTTTTAGAACAAATTCCACTCACTTGGTAGCCTAATTGGGTTGCGCAGCTACATAATGTACTCGAATGCTACAACATCAATGCTAGAGAAGATGAAGACCCTCACAATATTTACATAGCAAAATCTGAAGGCTACCATGAAGTGAATGGACCTGAATTAGAAATTCCTGATATAACAAAGCCATTAAAGACAAGGAAGGTGAATATAGGGTTAGAAGATGAGTCACAGTTTACAACCATAGGAGATTACTGGGATGAAGAAACAGTCAACAAAGTCACAAATCTTTTACATGAATACTAGGAGTTATTCCCCACTAAGTTCTCAGATATGAACGGCATGGTAGGAGACTTGCGAGTTATGAAGATTCCTTTAAAGCCTAATGTGAAGCATGTCAAGCAAAGACTACATATTTATTCCAAAATATGAGGAGAAAGTAAAAAAGAGTTAGAAAAAATGATAACAAGAGGGATCTTTGAACTTGTGGAGGAATCAGAGTGGGTAAGTCCCATGGTGGTCCATGAAAAGAAGCCTAAAGGAGAAATCAGGATTTGTGTGCATCTAAGGAAATTAAATGATGCATGTGTGCATGATCCCTTCCCTACACCCTTTACAGATGAAGTGTTGGATAATGTCGGTGACAGGAGGCCTACTCATTCACAGATGAATTTTAGGATGCTATCATATCATAATTGCACTAGAAGATCAACATAAGACCACCTTCGCTACATAATGGGGATCATATCAATATACAATGATGCCTTTTGGAGTGAAGAACGACCCTGCCATATTTTCAAGTGTGGTGGTTGCAAATTTCAAAGAATATATTCACAAATTCTTAGAAGTATACTTCGATGATTGGACAATATTTGTGTTATTGAAGAAACATGTTGCAAGCTTAAGGCTAATACTCGACATAAGAAAATAGTATCATGTTTCTCTAAATATTAAGTAGTGCATATTTTGTGTACCTTTGGTATATTGTTGGGACATATTGTTTGCAAGAAAGGATTGACGGAGGATCCTGCAAAGATTTCTATTATTATGAATCTACCTCCACCAAAAATAGTGTGAAAACTTCACACCAGTTTGGGACATACACAATATTACAAAATATTTATCAAAGGATAAGCACATATTACTGTGCCTATGGAAAAACTGGTGAAGAAATATTTGTGAAATTTCTAGACTTCGCTAAATTTCTATTTGTCATTTAAGTGAATCTACGAGTAAAATTTGGTCACTAGGCATTAGGTATAGGGTTTGTTTTTACTCCTGTCAAAGTTGTCCAAATGTCGGTCCTTGTCACCATTCAGTTGAGTGTACCATCATTCAGAGGGTTTTCATCATCATGTTAGGGTCCAATGGGTCATTTTACACCTTGCTCATGCTTTAGTTGTGCCTAGGTAAGGTTCATTTCCCTCTCCTAGGGTTTTGAAGGCAATTTCTCTTGGATGGTCATATCATCAGCAAAAATTGTATCCAGATGTTCATACACCTTCCCCTATCCTTAATGTACCTTATTAAACATTTCACATCACTTAGATCCCCCGAATTTCTCATTTTTGCACAAACCCTACTTTCTTGCTACAACTTGGCAATTTTCTAGGCTAGGCCTATGTTTCGCCCTTTTGGACCCCTTCCCCTCACTCAATTTTTGAGATTCCACTTTCCCCTACTTCTTAGCATCCCTCCATACTTCCCAAAATTTTTCAATAATTTAGAAGCCCCTTTTCCCCTTCGTTTCGCTTCATTTCGACAAATCCCTTGTTCGACACATCGGGATAGGTTTTACTCCAATGATGTTTCTGAGCAAGAAAATATGAATTTGGGAAAATTGAGAGAGGTTTTTATCCAAAAACAGGCCAAGGAACAAAAACCTCCTTCACTTTTTACACAGGTGTTATGGTTTTGGAGAAATGTCAAAAATACAGTTGCCTCGGGAGAATTGATGCACCTCTAAAGTGACCTTGGGAAAATCAAGTTTTCTCCTAGCTTGGTTGGACAAATGACTTGATTGATAAGTCAAATGATAACTAGACACAAAGATATTTATAATGAGCTATCATTAGCTCAATTTGGAGTTTAGGAAGTCATTCAAACGTTGACTATAACAACACTTTGCCTTTAGGAAGCCTCATTTGGCACATTTTGACCAGTCTTGGGATATTTGACGTTTGATAGGGAAAATGAACTCCAAATTGAAAAATTCTAGTTGGGTTAGAAAGTAGACTCCAAGACCTTTCCAACACACTATCCTAAACCTAATTTCGACACAAGGAAGGCCTCCAAAAGGCTCCTGCAAAAACGCACTACGCATAGGGAAGGCGTGGCGCATTGGGCAGCAATATCCAGTGTACATTTACACTGGCGCGACGCATAGGGAAGGCGAGGCGCATTGGGCTAAAAAGCCTGAAATTCACTCAAAAAACTCTCCCAAATTGCAAACTTTGTTCAATCTTCTTGTGCTCAAGTAGGTTAACATTTCTCCCATAACCAATGAATGAGTTGCCTTGGCGTTTATGGTGTTTTAGTTAGAAAATTTTCAAACCCTACCTCCTTGCAATTTTTTCTCAAAAACAATTGCTTAGGGTTTGCAGTTGGAGCTTTTGTTGTCGAGTCCACTTCATCACTCCCTCTCTAATTTATTTTCCTATTTCATAAACCCATTCCCTAACCCCATATCCCTAATTCTCATTAACCCTATATCCCTAATTCTCATTATCCCAAACCCTAGCTACATGCTCCTAAATCCTAATTGTTATCCCAAAATCTAAAAAATATCCCTAAAACCATTCTATTCCCCAAATTTCAGTCAGAAACATTGCTAAAACCCCTTTTACCCTCTCCCTCCACAGTCCCACCTATCATTGTTCCCCTTGGTGGCAAAGGTCAAGGCACACCATAAAATCACCTATTTTGCATCAAGACAGTTCGAGGCAACTCCAAGACATTTCATCCACTAGTAGAGATGGCATCTGATCCATCATATCATCATGAGGAGGAGACCCACATTGATTCGCCAACAGAAGTACATGCACCCAGGAGGCCTCATAGAGGTGGCAAAAACATAAAGAAAAACTGCCAAGCTGCCCAAAGAAGGAGGGTGGAGTTCACATCGCTTGAGCAAGAAATCAACGTTGATCGAGAGTCTTGGCTCGAGAGAGTCAACATCCACTTGGAGAGACTGCTGGATAAGGCCGATAGAGACAAGGCATTGTTGATACACATGGCTTTCCACTACATGGCATGGAACAAGGTCTACAAGGCACGAATCAAGAATTTAAAGGCAAAATTAAAGAAGGCAATAAGGAAGCAAAAGAGGCACAGGGAGCTTGATCGTCTTCAGATATTGTCCAAAGCCTCTTTAGCCTAGCATGACACTTGATGGAGAAACTCCAGCCCAAATTTCAAGACATTTTGGAACATTTTGGCATTTTGACAAATTTTGACACAAAAAACAGGGTTTTTCTCCCTATGTGTCCCGCCACGTGGTGAACGCTTTTGCTAGGGAGCTCCAAATTGCAAAACGTTTACATTTTTTTTATTTTTCATGAAAAATCATGGTTTTTGATGCATTTCAAAAAAATTTGGGCAAGTTTTGAGTCCCTAGGAGGTCAAAAACACTCGAACAATGACCTCACTGCCCCTATTTTGACACATAGGGAGCAGTCTTGGGAGATTGAATATTTGTAGGGGAAAATGACATCCTAATTGAAAATTTCCAATTGGGTTGGAAAGTAGACAAGTAGGGCTTTCCAATGAGCTATCTTGTACTTAGTTTGGACTTCAGGAAGTGCCTCAAACTCATCCTCAAAGTGGCGCGATGCATAGAGGATTTGGCGCGGCGCATAGAGGATTTTTGCCTATTTTTCACTCAGCAGCTCAGAAATTCACCCAGTTTTGACTAGTTTTGCTTCTTGAAGTTACTCTTGACCTTTAATGATGTGATTTGATAACCATGATGTAATATTGGCACATTTTTACTTGTTCTAGAGGATTCATTTACTAAAAATTGAAAATTTAATGAATGAATCAGTTCCCTACCTTATAGAGGAAAGTTGTTTTGATTGCCTAGATTTTAGTGCTTTGTTTAGAATTGGTTGAAATAGCTCCTATAATTATGAGCTTGACCCCTAGAGGCAAGGGAATGGGTTGGGCTAGTCTATATCATGTAATTCCTAAGTCATTTTTAGGGTTGGACACTCGGGATTGCTTTGGCATATCATTGTACATTCTATCTCTGCATTTTTGGCTAAAGAAAGACCAGGGTTTTGCAGCACTATTTGCGATCCATGTGGCTTTATGTTTTGATGGTGTTCTTTCTCTAAGTAATTGTAAATTCATTAGTGTTATGTGTATTATTTTCCTGTCTCTTCTTCTGAATTTGAACAAATAAGTGATTAAGGTAGAATCCATTAACTGCTATGCTCTGCCTTTGAATTTGTTTAAATTTCCATGTTTTCATTTGTTTAAGGAGAATTCTTGAGACTCTCTTGCTCTTCTTAGCTCCTCACCAATATGATCTATCCATTCACTCACTTTAAAGCATCAAAATGATTGCATTCCTTGCCCCAATCAGAACACTGCAGAAACTGTGCCTCATCCCCGAGCCTAATTTGCCTTTTCCTGTTTCCAACACAAAACTCCCAAAAACTCAAATCAAACTCTTGTACTTCATACCTAGCCTAAAATTAGCTTTTATATCAGTCATCTCGAGCCTCATTGCTTGTCTTTTGTCGAGATCGACCTGGAGAGAGCCCTCTCCTGTCCTCGTAGGGCTAGCTACGAGGTTGAGCGTGGTTTGATGTGTACCTAGAATCTTGTCTTTTCAGCCTGAGGCAAATCTAGGCCCTAACATAGTGGCGACCGTACTGGGGAAGAAAATGGTTTTCTTGTTGATGTCATTTGTTTTATAAGCTATAGACGGAGCTTGAAGTTATGCCAGGAAGCCTTCGAAATGATTTTTCTTTGCATTAGCGGAAGTAGATAAACGCTACTTTAGTCAATCTCCGGTCTAGCTTGTAATCGTGACACTTGACTTGTAAATTGCCCTAGTAAATGTATCAAGCTAGATCTGATGGTTGATGGTGGACAACGATTAGACACTAGCAAGGCTGAAATCATTCACCTGGCGACTCTAAATTAGTTTTGAGATCAGATCTAAAGACTCCATTGGAGGATGATCCTGACCAGAAGAAACATGAAAGGACAATATGGACAGATCATGTATTCAAGTTGGAATTTCATCCAAGGCATTTTGTTCTTTGTTATAAATTATTTCTTCTCTTTTCCCGAGAATGTCAAGAAGGCTTTGCAAATTATCTTGTATTTGAGAAGAGATCCCAGGCCTGCAATTGATTCTTTCCCTTTGAAGATTGTGAATACCAAAGATTTGCATACCTTTGAGCTTGATCAAGACCTTTCTTCTGAATATTGTGATGATAAACTTAAAACTGATGAACCTCAAGAGACCAAAACTGATCCTGTAGCTCTTGCATATACTCCTACACCTTTTATAGTCCCGGATAGGTATAAACCTCTTGTTTTACCTTCTGTTCTTCATGCTTTCCCCAAAAACTATGATCTATACTTGTCGAGGTTTGATGATGAAAGTAAGAATGTCAACGCTACGCAACATGTGCAGAATGTTGAGACTTTTCTTGACCTTTTCGAGGCTGATGACGAAGATGTTAGTATAAGGCTTTTTGCTCTTTCTTTGCAAGGCAAAGTCAAGAGTTGGTTCAAAGCCCTTGCTAATGCAAGCATCTCAGATTTTTAGCAGTTCATCAAAGTTTTTCTCGATAGGTGGATGATCGGACAAAACCTTTTCCTTATTATAGAAGAGTATAACCAGCTGAAAAGAATGCCAGGGGAGACAGTACAACAATTTTCTTCCAGATTTAACCAAGTTTATTATTCGATCCCAATGGATATAAGACCTCCTCCTAAATCTGCTCTCTTGCACTATCCGGGTGCCTTTGATCCAGAAATGAAGTTTCAGCTGAGAGAAAGGAATCTTGCAACACTTGAATAGATACAGAACAGTGCAGTAAATGTAGAGGCTCATTTGCTGATCCGAAGGGTAAGGTTGAAAGAACAAGAGACGAAAAACATAGATCCGGAGAAATCGACTTCTCTAGAGGTAAAGCTTGACATTTTGGTAAGTGCAGTGGAAAAGATGATGGACAAGATTAATGCAAGGAATGAGAATAATTTTCAAGCCCGTGGCTCGCTGTTTGAAGAAGAACAAGTTGCTGATCCAAAACATCTTCTTTCTTATCCCAATTGTTATAGATCTGATAATGATTGTCTTATAGATCATCTTGGAGAAAAGAGATCTATTGATATGACATGTATGCTTGATGATGTGTTTTATACCGATGATTTGCCTCAGTTTGATCAATATGATGATGATTATGTTCTCCAAACAGAAGCTAATCTTGCAGACAAATCAACAGCTAGTTTATGGGAGGAAGAAGTTCACTTACAACAGCTCGAGTACAGTGATCGACCGATGCAGATCAGCTATGACAGTGACGAGGAAAGTGCAACAAATTGTGAAGTAAGTGAAGGATATTTACCCTTTTGTTTTGCTTCATTTTAGCTCCTCAGAGACAACATTCATGCACTTAGGAATCAATTGTCGACAAGTCTTGATCTGGACCATCTTGCGGGCAATGAAAACCTTGTTCAAGACTTCTCATATCCAGATTTGCAGTCCCCGAATGCCATTTCTTGTCAAATTGCAGATGAAGACATGGAAGCTGGCACATGTGATCAAACAATACAAGAAGATTCCATACCATTTTGTTTTGAATCATTTCAGTTTTTGAAGGGTAAATTGCGTAGTAAATCTTCAAATGAACAGCTTGTAGGAAGTCAACAATCTTTCAGCGTTAATGTTGAGGATGAAGGTCAGATTACAGATGAAGGTGTGGTAGGAAAAATACATGATTTAATGATGCAAGAGGATTCTGTCCCCTTTTGTTTCGAAGTATTTCAGTTTATAAGGCAGAATCTTCATAATATCTCTAAAGGAAAAGATGAACAGCTAGTTGGATGTCATACCGTTTTAATGGATACATCGCAGCAGTTGTCTCAAATATTTGATGATCCTATTGCTCGTGTGTTGGATGATTTGTGTTGTAAAAGTTATTCTCCATTAGTTACCCATGTGACAGAAGAGAATGTTGATAATAATCTGATTCAAAAGTCAACTTCATTGTCTTGTTTAACATATTTTTCATTACAAAGCTCACACCAATGTTTATAGTCATATGAGGAGATTGATAAAGGAGACTTTTGTTCTGTTTGGAATCAGCGATAGAGTTTGGTTATTCATGAAATTTAGGATCCTTTTGACAGCCTGTTGTTATCACCAAAGAAAGACAGCACAGATGTGAGCGAAATTTTAATATCTAGCTATGAAGATTACTTGGACCAGAGCAGTAATGTGTTAATGGAAATCAATAGCGATGTTTATGAAGATCCTTTCGCAGTATTCTTGAATTCATACAGTCAATTCATTCTTTGCAAGTTTATCAGCAGTCAGCTTGATTCTGATTTTCCATGGGAGTTTCCGTTCAGTAGTTTTCTCTTGTTGTTCCTAAGCGAGCACTTGCAGAGAATTCGAATAGCAGCCAGGATGCTTACATGGTTGCATTGGCTATTCTGTTTCACTTGATCGAGGGTGAAAGGAACACTTAGAGTAGGTTTGTTAGTTATGTTTTAGTCATGTTTGGTTTTATTATGGTTTTCAATTTTAGTTTTGAGTCCAATTTTCAGTCAATAAATGAGTTAACAAATTTTGTGTGGTTTTGTCAAGTCATCGACTCCATAGCCCAATGGATGAAGGTAATGTCTACTCTCCCAAAGATCTGCCGTTCTTGGCACCTCCAAGGAGCTACCTTCCCCATTGGAGCCAATGTTAGTTTCAGTCTTTGCAGCCTTCCTCCAGTGATCAAACATGCTCTTACAAAGTTATTTTAAGGTGTCAAGGTCAAATTTTGTCATTTCAGTGAGTCTTCAAGTAAAATTTGGTCACTAGGAATTAGGTCTAGGGTTTTCTTTTACTCCTGTCAAAGTTGTCCAAATGTCAGTCCTTGTCACCATTCAAATGAGTGTACCATAATTCAGAGGGTTGTCATCATCATGTCAAGGTCCAATGGGTCATTTTACACCTTGCTCATGCTTCAGTTGCGCCTAGGTAAGGTTCATTTCCCTCTCCTAGGGTTTTGAAGGCAATTTCTCTTGGATGGTCATATCATCAGCAAAACTTGTATCCAGATGTTCATACATCTTCCCCTATCCTTAATGTACCTTATTAAACACTTCCCATCACTGAGATCCCCCAAATTCCTAAATTTTGCACAAACCCTAGTTTCTTGCTACAACTTGGAAATTTTCTAGGCTAGGCCTGTGTTTCACCCTTTTGGACCCCTTCCCCTCACTAAATTTATGAGATTCCACTTTCCCCTACTTCTTAACATCCCTCCCTACTTCCCAAAATTTTCTCAAGAATTTAGAAGCCCCTTATCCCCTTCATTTCGCTTCATTTCGACAAATCCCTTGTTCCACACATCGGGATAGGTTTTACTCCAATGATGTTTCTGAGCAAGAAAAAATGAATTTGGGAAAACTGAGAGAGGATTTTGTCCACAACAGGCCAAGGAAGAAAAAACTCCTTCAATTTTTACACAGGTGTCATTTTTTTGGAGAAATGTCAGAAATATAGTTGCCTCGGGAGAATTGATGCACCTCTGAAGTGACCTTGGGAAAATCAAGTTTTCGTCTAGCTTGGTTGGCCAAATGACTTGATTGATGAGTCAGATGATAAATAGACACAAATAGATTTCCAATGAGCTATCCTGAACTCAATTTGGAGTTGAGGAAGGTATTCAAAAGTTGACTGTAACAGCACTCTCGCTTTAGGCAGCCTCATTTGGCACATTTTGACCAGTCTTGGGAGATTTGATCTTTGATAGGGTAAATGAACCCAAAATTGAAACATTCGAATTGTTTTGGAAGGTAGACTCATAGAAATTTTCAATGAGCTACCCTGTGCCCAATTTGGACACCGGAAAGGCCTCCAAAAGGCTTCTGCAAAAAGGCGCTATGCATAGGGAAGGTGTGGCGCATTGGGCTAAAAAGCCTGAAATTCACTCAAAAAACTCTCCCAAATTTCAAACTTTGCTCAATCTTCTTGTATTCAAGTATGTTAACATTTCTCCCATGACCAATGAATGAGTTACCTTGGTGTTTATGGTGTTTTAGTTAGAAAATTTTCAAACCCTACCTCCTTGCAGTTTTTCCTCAAAAACAATTGCTTAAGGTTTGAAGTTTGAGCTTTTGTTGTCAATTCCACTTCATCACTCCCTCCCTGATTTATTTTCCAATTTCATAAACCCATTCCATAATCCCATATCCCTAATTCTCATTATCCCAAACCCTAGCTACATGTTCCTAAATCCTAATTGTTATCCCAAAATCTAAAAACTATCGCTAAAACCCTTCTATTCCCCAAATTCCAGTCAACAATATTCCTAAAACCCCTCTTACGCTCTGCCTCCACAGTCCCACCTATCATTGTTCCCCTTGGTGGAAAAGGTCAAGGCACACCATAAAATCACCTATTTTGCATCTGTAGGTTTTAACGCCGTACAGAAATTACCTGCATATGAATTCTAAATCACAGAAAAATAAACAATGCGAGAGAATAACACATAAAACACATATACACAGAGATTTTCCACTAGATCCCAAAACCGGGACTACCTGCTTGATTTTTCATTATTTTCCTTCCAATGTTACAGTACATATTTATACATGCCTAAGCATCCATTACCATGGACCGAAAACCATCGCATCTAAAACCATGGACCGAAAACCATAGGTAGGTTTGCCCAACCTAATATAGGGTCCAAAAAAAAATTTCCCGGGGCAGACCCCGTAGAGGGGGATTACCCACCCCCCTCAAACCCCCCGGACAGGGGGGGATACTGCCCCCCTTGTGACCCCCCCACTGTGCAATCGGCACAACGAAGGGGGAGCTCCGCCCCCCCTCTAACCCCTTAGTTCACTACGTGGGTTAGTCGTGGAAAGAATATAACACAACCCAACAATCTCCCAGTTGTTGTTTTCTTTCCACACGGGGCCACAGGAGAGCTTAGTCATTTTTCCAGCCCTGAAAATGCCCATTGTTTCTCTACACCAAGAGAGCTTCTCAGAGCTCACAGATTTTGTCAATGCATCTGCAGTATTCTTCAAAGTGTCCACCTTTACCAGCAACACCTTTTTGTCTTCTATCATATCCCTCACAAAGTGATACTAAACATCAATTGCTTTGTCTTTGAATGATAAGCAGGGTTCTTTGCCAAGAAAATTGCACTTTGTCTGTCACAGTCCATTCTTATAGCTCCCTATACTAACCCCATACTTGAACACAATCTCTACAACCGAATTGCTTCCTTTCTTGCATGAGTGGCTGCCATGTATTCTGCCTCTGTAGTTGATAGTGCAACTACAGATTGTTTCTTACTCATCCAACTGACTTCACCTCCAAATAGGTTAAACACATAACCACTTGTAGATCTTCTCTGATCTAGATCTCCAGCCTAGTCTGCATCAACAAAACCACGAATATCCAACACTCTGTCCAATCCTGGTCTTCCTTGGTAGCACAAACCATAATTACTAGTGCCACGCAAATACCTTAAAACCCGCTTCACTGCTTTCCAGTGCTCCTTCCCTGGTTTTGACATAAACCTGCTCAATACTCCCACTACATGTGCAATGTCTGGTCTAGTACAGACCATTGCATACATCAGGCTACCGACTGCACTCACATATGGAACACGGGACATGTCCTCTTCCTCTTCTTGTGTCTTGGGACACTATTCAGCAGATAACCTCACACCTACTGCAATAGGAACCTTCACCGGTTTACTATCCTGCATATTAAACCTCTGCAGTATTGTCTCGACATACTTCCTCGGGTTTAACCAGAGCTTCCTCTTTACCTGATCTCTTTTAATTTCCATGCCCAAAATATAGTTTGCAGCACCAAGATCTTCCATGTCGAATTTGGAGGACAATTGGGTCTTCAAATCCTAGATAATTTCTTTGTCATTTCCAACTAGCAACATATCATCCACATACAAGACCAGATAAATAACACGGTCACCAATTAATTTAAAATACACACAGTGATCTGCTTTGCTTCTGGTGAAGCCAAGTCCCCGTATAAATGTATCAAATTTCTGATACCACATCCTTGGTGACTGTTTTAACCCATACAGAGACTTCTTAACTTACATACCAATTCTTTCTTACCATTCACCACAAAGCCTTCAGGTTGCTTCATGTAGATTTCCTCTTCCAAATCCCCGTGAAGAAATTTTGTCTTCACATCCATCTATTCTACCTCAAAATCAAAAGCAACAACAACAGATAAAAGTAACCTAATAGAAGTTACCTTAGCAACATGAGAAAATATAACACCAAAATCAATTCCCGGTACCTGGGAATAACCTTTTGCTACCAACCGAGCTTTCTATTTCTCCACCTTCCCTTCTACATTTGTCTTCCTTTTGAACACCCATTTGCTGCCAATGGGTTTCCTTCCAGCTGGCAACTCCACCAAATCCCAAGCCTCATTTTTGTGCAAAGATGCCATTTCATCAACCATGGCCTCTTTCCAGAGTTTTCCATCCTCTGAATCTACTGCTTCCTTCACAGTTCTGGGATCATCATCAGTAATAGACAAAGCAAAATTTGAACAGAAAGCAGAAGGACTATACCTTTCTGGTTGCATTTTTTCTCGAACTGATCTTCTCACAGCCAGAGTTTGTGGCTCTTCATCTTCTGATTCCTCCTCTACTGCAGAGTCTGATTCTTCCTCCTTTAGCTCAAACTCTATCTTCTCAGGTTCCTTTGGTCGGACTTCATGTTTAATAACATATTTTACCTCTCTGAACACCACATCTCAGTTGTACACAACCTTTCGTGTGACTGGGTTCCAAAGGTTATAACCTTTTAAACCATCCTTATACCCAATAAAGATGCACTTTTCAGATTTACTATCCAACTTGGTCCGTTTCTCCTTTGGAATGTGTACTTATGCATCACATCCAAATACCCTCAGATGTGAAAGAGAGGGTTTCTTACCAGTCCATACTTCTTGTGGAGTCTTGTCCTCCAACACTGATGAAGGTGACCTGTTGACCAAGTAACATGCAGTATCCACCACCTCTGCCCAGAATTCCTTTCCTAACTCGGCACCACTGAGCATGCTTCTTGCCCTTTCCATCAATGTCTTGTTCATTCTTTCTGCGACTCCATTTTGTTGAGGTGTATATGGAGTAGTCTTCTACCGTGCTATACCACACTTCTTACAGAATTCTTCAAATTCCTTGCTGCAAAACTCTCCACCATTACCTGTTCTCAACACCTTTATCTTCTTCTCTGTCTGATTTTCGACCAGAGCCTTAAATTCTTTGTACCTGTCAAAGACTTCAGATTTCTTCTTAAGGAAATATATCCATGTATTCCTCGAGAATTCATCTATAAATGATACATAGTACACACACTTACCCAGTGATGGAACTTTCACAGGTCTAAACACATCACTGTGCACAAGCTCTAATATCTATTTCGCCCTCTTAGTACCAGAGGGGAAGCTCGCTTGATTCTGCTTCCCATATACACAATTTTCACAAAAATCAAAATCCAGAGAGATATTATTCATACCTTCTACCATACCTTTTGTTATCTCAAAATCAGACCCTGATAGGCTGCTGGTCAGGTTGACTCTAAGTAACTATTTCAAACCTACTTTAGGCTGAGGCTTAGCCTCCTCAACCTGAGAGGGCTCTCTCTGGATGTATTAATGATTTTGATTTAAAGTAAGATGGCTAACTCTTGTAGAATAACTATGAGAAATATGACTGCTGGAAATACATTAAACAAGTATCCATTGGGCCTATGGAGTCAACAACACCTTAATAAACAATGATCTTGACTTTACATAGAAGTCAGGGCATTCAGCATTTGAATATTCAGAACACAACTCATATGGAACCACAGTTTATAAATGCATACAGGAAATCAGAGCACAATCAGTGAATTCTGAGTGATTATACATCTATACAACTGTAAAAGTTAAGGAAAGGACAAGATCACACATTCTGAACATAGAAATCCTTCATGAATCCTGAGAAGTAAAGCCAAATTATATTACTGAAACTCTGTCTTTACATAAGCCAAATACAATGCTCTGTCATAAAGTTTTCCAACCCTCATTACATTGTTGTTTCAGCTATATATAGAATTCTTATTCTAACTGTTCAAGATTCCTCCTCCAGCATGAGGGGAATTCGATAACTACCTCTAATGACACCTATCAACTATTTAACTAACTAATAAATACAATAAAGTGCTGACTGGAGCTTTTTTAGAGTTCTAAATCTACTATGACTCTAACTCCATATTATATGCATGATGGCTTCTCCTCGTTCTTTGACAGCTGGTCCTCTTTCAGTTTGGCTGAGATGGCTGAGATGGGTATTTAATGCCCCATGTTTACCTTGGATGTTGAAACTTTTTAACTGCTCAGAAATATTAGGAGGTTACCCTTGCTTCTCGGCTTCAGTTTTTCCCAAAATCTTCGAATGCACAGAAGCATGTTCTTTAGCCTTTAATTACCCAAAATGTGGAAGACTGCCACGTTTTTATGCGCTGTAAGCTTTGTCTATGAACATGCGTGCAGGCAAAAGTTTGTTGCAGGCAAACCGTTTGATATATCTTGAACGGTGATCAAGGGACTTTATATCAAAAATTTAAAATTGAATTTGAATATTCAACCTTTTAAAGTATCCACCTGTCTTGACCTGATTGACTGTTGATAGCTCCAGATGATCTCTTGCATTCCCTTTAGGCGTTTCCGTTTCAAAATTCCCGCTCATAATTCAAACTGTTTGATTTACGTTAAAATCATCACTTTCAGCAGTTTCGTAGCGCGCTACGAAACTGCTGAGTTATTTAAAACAGTTTGCCTTTGACCCGAGATCTTTATCAACCGAATATTTGATTGCCAAAACTCCCTTCGACTTTCCACATGTTGAACAGGGATTTATATTTCCTCAGAGAAATAAGATTAAGCAAATTTGTCAAAAATTTGAAACAAAACCTTACTTGAAGTGAAAAACTCATTTAGCAGGCAGCCGGCTTAGCTGTGTCTTCAAATCTTCAATTTGTTTCCTCATAGCTCTATTCCCAGCTCTCAGTTGCATATTAATCCTTCTGATATACTTGGCTTCTTTGATTGCTGGTACTGTCCAGGTGTGAAATTGTGCATGGCCATCAACCACTGAATTCAACTGAGCTTCTAGGGTTTCACTCCCTTTCCATAGAGCTTTATAATACTTTGCATGTATGACTGCATGTTTTCTAGCGGCCTTCTTCAATTTGGCAATCTCATATTTAGCTGCTTCTAATTGGCTCTTTATGGCTGCTATATTATCTCCTTGAGATGTGATGGCTGTTTTCCTTGCGTTTTTCTGTGTCTCTTCCCCTGTTTCCTCTGTTCTTGGCAGTGCTTCCTGTACCTGCTGTAATCTCCTTGTCATAGGTCTTCTAGGTTTAAAAACGAATTCCTCAGCTGGCACATCAAATTTGAGCCTTTTTGAGGCCTTGGATTTCTTGGTGCTTTCTTGTTCTGACTGCATCAAGTCGATTTGAACTGGTAGAGACTGCTCGAATTCAATAGCATGTAATAAATCATTCAAACTTGCCTTGGATACTGGACTGTCTTCGACTGCTATAGCTTTACCTTTTTCCTTATTTATTTGACTTCTTGTTCTTACCCTTGAGACTATTTTCGATGTGTTTGTTTAAGGTATAGTCTTCTTACCATGAGCTTTTTCCTTAGTTATTTGCTGAGGTTGATCTTGGATGATGAGAGGCTTCACTGGTTTTCTTAGCTGTGACTTTGGCACCCTTTTGGCTCTTGCCTCTTTTTGGAGCTCAGCTATTGTGAAATCTCTGGCCGGTTGAGGAGTGAGGCCAGTCTTGCTTTGGAATCCAGCCATAAAAATAAAAGAATTCCAGTCTCTGTCTATCTTTTGGAGGCCATCTAAAACCAGCAGCTTGATCAAACCATGATGAAACAAAGAGGTTTCACAGTCCTCTTTCCTCAGCTACACCTTATCACACATCTTACTCAAGCTACGGAACAAATAAAAAGGTAGGTCTACGGAGAGTTTCCCAGTGAAATGCAAAAGCAGTTTGAAATGGTAAGAATAAACCTTGTTATACCTTCCTTCACAAGTCAAATTTTCTGTATGCAGGTGAGTAAAAGAGCATAATGTTCCTTGACATAATTCCTGGGCACTGCCTTAGTTAAATCTTCATTTACATATGCATCTTTTAAAAACTCCTTACAAGGATTCATGTCAAATTTGAAATTTTTAAACCATTCCTCTTGTCCTCTTGGGATCTCTGTCACAGCAGAAATCGCTTCTGGAGAAACCTGCACTTCTAACATGGCTACCTTTGAATTCAAACCAGTGAAGTTTAGTGCAAATTCTTTAGTTACCTGTGCATGCCCTCCTTGTAGCTTTTTGCAAAAGTTCCAGCACCCGGCGTTTTTAAACGCTTTCTTCACCCCTTCATCTCTCAGCGTTATATCCAGGCCCTCAGGTTCAGTCCTTAGACATTTGCCGGATCTGTGCTCTTTTTTCTCCATGGATTCTTCCAAATCTTCGCACACAAAGACTAACAGCTCCGGTTGAAATTGTGATTCAGCTTCTTTTTAATTCAGCCTTGCTTGATTGTCAGCCTCGCTTGATTATCAACCTCGCTTGAAATTTAAACTCTTCCATTTAAAACCTTTCAATACATAATCTTGCAGATTTGTCACTCATGCAGAACCTACGGCCATCATTAAGGTTTATGCACGGTAAAATTTCTTGGGAATGATACTTCGTGCATATCAACAGATCTAGTGGTGGTGATAGTGGCAATGAGCATTCAAACGTGATAAGAGAGGTACATGAGCTGACATGAGAGGACATGACTGATGACTCACCTAACGGACTTGACATTTCGAGAAAGATTTGCTGTGGAATGCACGAATCCATGATTTCGCAGCGCTATTAGTTTTAAATTTTAATGATGCGCTGCGAAACTGCCTAATCATGATGCGCTACGAAATTGCTTAATCATGATTGCGCTGCGAAACTGCCTAATCATGATTGCGCTGCGAAACTGGCGAATGGGAATTATGCTGGGAAATTACTAAAAGACATGGTGACTCGGATAAGACAAGATGTGGCTATAGAACACTGATGGGTGGAGGAGAACCAATGGGAGTTGAGAATGACTTGAGTTAAGAAACTCTTTAAAACTCCAAATCCTAGGGGAAGAAAATTAAAACGAAATTAAACTAACAAGGACCTTTGTCATCGGGCTAGGATAGAAAATTATATGCATCAATTTTTTAGTTCTAAGTGATAACACCTTTACCATGAAGTATTTGAAGGCCCTTCTCTCCAATATGTCCAAGCCTTTGATGCCACAGCATGGTCTTCTCTCGAGAGACCACTAGATTTTCAGCTCCACTTTCAGGAACCATAGAACTGTTGCACCCATCAACAACAGTGCTACCTTGCAGCTTGTACAGAGTTCCAGTCCAAACTCCCTGCATCAATACCAGTGCTCCCCAAACCATCTTGCAGGTATGCTTCTCGAACACCATTTTTACACCTTCATCATCCAACTTGCTTACAGAAATCAGATTTCTGGCTAATGCAGGAATATGCAGAACACCTAGAAGTGTTCTAACCCTTCCAACTTGCAACTTCAACTTTACTTTCCCACGACCAATGATTCTAGCCTTCCTATCATATCCTAAGAAGACATCACCACCATCGTATTTCTCATACTCGTAGAACCACTCTCTATGGGGAGTAAAGTGAAAGGATGCACCTGAGTCAATCAACCATGCCTCATGATCTACATGTGTACTTGAAGAAGCCAAGTACACATCCCCACCTTCATCTGAGGTGGTTTTTGCCTCTGCAGAAGGAGCATCATCAGATCCCTTTCCTTTTTCAGGACCTTTAGATTTACAGTCCCTTTTGAAGTGCCCTTCCTTTCCGCATTTCTAGCACACCACCTTTATAGGTTTTCCTGGAGATTTAGATCTCCCTCTAGATTTAGATCTCCCACTTGATGACTTATTTTTGTTTCTATTTTTGGACCGTCCTCGTACAGACAAGGCATCACCATTCTGGCTCTCCATATTTTTCCATCTCATATCCTCCGTCAGCGAGGCTGAGACTATTTCATCAAACTAAAAAGTAGTTGCATTGCTACCTATTGCAATAACCAGACTATCCCATGAATCTGGTAGAGAACACAACAAACTGATGCACTTATCTTCATTTGAAATTTTAATATCAATAGACGCTAACTGACTTACCACAGTAATAAATGTGTTCATATGCTCTGTCACCGAGTCTCCATCTTTCATCCTCAGGTTATACAACTTTTTCTGCAGGAACAGTTTATTCACCAGAGACTTAGATTGGTACAAAGTCCCTAACTTGTCCCATAAAGCCTTCGCCGTAGCTTCCCCTGATATATTCAACAACACTGAATCTGAGACACATAATCATATTGTTCTCTTTGCCTTCCGATCCAACTTCTTCCATTCTTCATTGGTCACTCCCTTTGGTTTAGTACCTGGATCTACCGCGATCCACTGATCTTTATCCACCAACAGATCCTCCATCTTGATTTTCCACAACTCAAAACTCTAACCATTGAACTTCTCGATCTCTATCTTTCCGTTGCTCGCCATCTTCTTCCACCACCGGAATCGATTTCACAGATCTCCCACTGAACAGGGTCTACCACAGGCCCGAGCAAAACCCCTCAGCAACAAAGGCATCCCCTTAAAGCCAAAACATCTCCGATACCAAATGTAGGTTTTAACCTCGTACAGAAATTACCTGCATACGAATTCTAAATCACAGAAAAATAAACAATGCGAGAGCATAACACATAAAACACATATACACAAAGATTTCCCCTGGATCCCAAAACCGGGACTAATAGCTTGATTTTTCATTATTTTCCTTTCAATGTTACAATACATATTTATACATACCGAAGCATCCAATACCATGGACTGAAAACCATCGCATCCAAAACCATGGACCGAAAACCATAGGTAGGTTCGCCCAACCTATATAGGGTCCAAAATATTTTTTCCCATGGCACTGCCCCTCTTGTGACCCCCCCAATGCGCAATTGTCACAACGAAGGGGGGGCTCTGCCCCCCCTCTAACCCCCTGGTTCAGTACGTGGGTTAGTCGTGGAAAAGAATATAACACAACCCAACAACATCAAGACAGTTCAAGGCAGCTCCAAGACATTTCATCCACTAGTAGAGATGGCATCTGATCTGTCATATGACCATGAGGAGGAGACCCACAGTGATTCACCAACAGAGGTACATGCACCTAGGAGGCATCATAGAGGTGGCAAAAACATAAAGAAAAACCGCCAAGCTACCCAAAGAAGGAGGGTGGAGTTCACTTCGCTTGAGCAAGAAATCAACACTGATCGAGAGTCTTGGCTCGAGAGAGTCAACGTCCACTTGGAAAGACTGTTGGATAAGGCTGATAGAGACAAGGCTATTGAGACACATGGCTTTCCACTACATGGCACGAAACAAGGTCTGCAAGGCACAAATCAGGAATTTAAAGGCAAAATTAAAGAAGGCAATAAGGAAGAAAAAGAGGCAAAGGGAGCTTGATCGTCTTTATATATTGGCAAAAGCCCCTTTAGCCTAGAATGACACTTGATGGAGGAGCTCTAGCCCAAATTTCAAGAAATTTGGGGCATTTTTGGCATTTTTACAAATTTTGACACAAAAAACAGGGTTTTTCTCCCTATGCGTCGCGCCACGTGGTGTGCGCTTCTGCTAGGGAGCTCCAAATTGCAGAAAGTTTAAATTTTTGGATTTTTCATGAAAAATCATGGTTTCTGGTGCATGGCAAAGAAATTTGGGCAAGTATTGAGTCCCTAGGAGGTCAAAAACACTCAAAAAATGATCTCACTGCCCCTATTTTGACACACAGGAAGCAGTCTTGGGAGATTGAAGTTTTGGAGGGGAAAATGACATAAAATTCGAAAAATTCCACTTGGGTTGGAATGTAGACAGGCAAGGCTTTCCAATGAGCTATCTTGGGCTCAATTTGGACTTCAGGAAGTTCCTCAAACTCAGCCTCAAAGTGGCATGACGCATAGAGGATTTGGCGCGCGCATAGATGATTTTTGCCTATTTTTCACTTAGCAACTCAAAAATTCGCCCAGTTTTGCTTCTTGAAGTTACTCTTGACCTTTCATGATGTAATTTGATAACCATGATGTAATATTGGCACATTTTTACTTGTTTTGGAGGATTCATTCACTAAAAAGTGAAAATTTAATGAATGAATCAGTTTCCTACCTTATAGAGGTAAGTTGCTTTGATTTCCTAGATTTTAGTGCTTTGTTTAGAATTGGTTGAAGCAGCTCCTAGAATGATGAGCTCGACCCCTAGAGGCAAGGGAATGTTTTGGGCTAGTCTATATCATGTAATTCCTAAGTCATTTTAAAGGTTGGACACTAGGGATTGCTTTGGCATATCATTGTACATTATATCTCTGCATTTTTTGCTAAGGAAAAACCAGGGTTTTGCAGCACTGTTTGGGATCCATGTGGCTTTATGTTTTGATGGTGTTCTTCCTCTAAGTAATTGTAAGTTTATTAGTGTTATGTGTATCATTTTCCTGTCTCTTCCTCTGAATTTGAAAAAATGAGTGATTAAGGTAGAATCCATTAACTGCTATGCTCTGCCTTTGAATTTGTTTAAATTTCCATGTTTTCATCTGTTTAAGGAGAATTATTGAGACTCTCTTGCTCTCCTTAGCTCCTCACCAGTATGATCTATCCATTCACTCACTTTAAAGCATCAAAATGATTGCCTTCCTTGCCCCAATCAGAACTCTGCAGGAACTGTGCCTCATCCCCGAGCCTAATTTGCCTTTCCCTATTTCCAACACAAAACCCCCAAAAACTCAAATCAAACCCTTTTAATTCATACCTAGCCTAAAATTAGCTTTTGTATTTGTCATCTCAAGCCCCATCGCTTGTCTTTTGCCGAGATCTACCCGGAGAGAGCCCTCTCCTGTCCTCGTAGGGATAGCTACGAGGCTAAGTGTGGTTTGATGTGGACCTAGAACCTTGTCTTTTCAGCTTGAGGCAAATCTAGCCTCTAACACTCAGGACATGCTCTCTCTGGATTTCTAAATAATCATCCACTTCATGTAGATCCAAAAATCAAGGCAGTGGCATAACTTGCTTTTTAGACAAGAGCATTATAATCAAAGTATTCAAATATTTCAAATACTTACCTCATCCCTTGAAAAAGCGTCACTCTACTTCACTGTAGTTGACTAAGGTATAGACCACGAATTCTGTCAAAAATCCTCCTATGACTCAGTCAAGACAATGATTGGCAACGTGCATGATCTTATCTTCAGAAGCTTCAAACATCCGTACTAGTTTTGGGGTCCACACTATTGGACCGTCAAGCCTCCACCTTCCTTGGTCGTCTGCCAATTTAGCAATCCATTCATACACTTTGATTAAGAAGGTACAAAATAAAATATCATTTATCTCTGTGTACAAATATCTGTCCAACCACTATTCTTTTGTCAGGTGTGGATTTATGTTCTCTTGCGCCACAAATTCGTGGATCTTTCTGTCCAACCACTTCCTAATTTCTTTCCTTGTCAGATTCCAATGATGTGGCATCACACATCTCTTTATGCAGAGCCTAATCCCGACAATGGAACCATTTGTTGGCTTAGTGGGTCCTGATCCAGGTTTAGAGTTAGTTGCACGAAACAAATCCCTACACTACTGGCCGTTTTAGCATCAATCCACAGAGCTCAGAGTGAAGTCTCACCTGAAGTAGTATGGGGGGATGCTGCAACCAAGTTTCCACACCCAGAGATCAATTTGATGTCATTTTATGCCCTAAATCTACCTTCAAGCAGATTGATAATCCTTAAAGGCTTATCAATATAACTTCCTTGAATTAGACTCTAGACCTCTCCAAAGGTCTATGACTGTATTTCACGGACCTTGAACAAGCTAATCAACTACTTACGTGCATCAAATATTACTCTTAACCCAACAATTACTAAGATCAACCTAAGTATTCGATAACTTTAAAATACACCAAGATAATATTCGCGTAAACAATTAACATCAATTGCATTCATATAGCAATATAAATCATGTACACTCGTGCATCATTACATCATTATTTCATAAACCTATCATTCATCACAACATAAAGTGCATTCATATAAAACAAAAGTAAAGAGATAAACATGGGTATTTCTACAACAATATTCTTTATTGATAATCAATTCAACTTACAGACTCGAGACTTCCTTGTGCACTAAGCTATGGACTCTACTCTAGGCCTCTACACATAGAGCTACAAAGCCTTTCTTCTTACTCTTCTTCGCTAAATTTCTAGACTTCTCCCATAGAAAACTTCATTATTTCGCCTCTTAGACATCCTAAGAAACACCTATTTATACAATCCCATGGTTCGCGGACCATGGGTAGATCTTCAAAAGCTAAATTAAGTTACATAAAGAAGAGTACAATGCTTTTTGACACTTTAATTATCTACACACTCCGCGATCACAATTTGTAGAGACTTTACATTTCTTTACATAAAAATTGACCCAGGGGACCCCATCCCAACAGAGACACACATGCAACTAACATGCATGCATGACCAACACATTTAACCCATCGAGTCTGAGAGTTGAACCATGCTATGATACTACTCTGTAACACTCTCCTCCCATATTCACCCAAATAACCATGCCAACTGGGGTAAGTATGAGATGAGAGGCTACTATGATCATATTCGACCTCCTAGGTAACCTTAATGAAGTGGAATCGATGGAATATCACACATAGTCATCCAACATCATCAACAAAACCCTCAAAATATAAGTCAACCACTCAAACAGTCTGTTCCTGGCTTCCACTATTGTTCTAGACCTCTTAGGCCATAGTCACTCTCATGCTATGGTCAAGGGAGTGACCAGAGAGATAAATTCGCTCTCATAGGCCTACCTTCCAGTGACTGTGGACCAAAATTTCTAGTTCTGTGTCAGCGGCCCTTGGCTTTAAGCAACTTTTTCAGGCACAAAGCCCAGGCCAGTGCCCAGAAAGGAATAAAATCTTGAAATCAGGTAAGGTGCAGGGAACAATGAAACGAAAGAAATAAACTCAACAAGACCTTAACCAAACCCCTACTATCCATGACATGCATTTCATCAAACATATTGTCAACATGTAACCTATAGGTGTAAACAACAGAATTAAGTGTAAGGATCGCATACTTATATGAGAATCGCTATAAATCATTATTTCCTCAAGTCATTCAATTGATATTCATATGTTAGGTCATTGCCACATTATCCATTCATGTACAAGTAAAAACATGTTGAGAGCCATACATAATTGTTGTCACAAAATGTACATATAACGAGCATAATAGGAATAGAAGTACCATAAACATATCAACCATCAAAATGCATAGATACATCATTACATTTCCACATGAGAATCAAAGGAATGAATTTCTCATTAATAAATGTAATAAACCAACTAGGGATGGGACTACCACGTTCAACCCAACCATAGAATGGCTGAGCCAAATCTCTCATTATCCTTTCACCCCCATGTCATATTCCAAGCATGAATGTGGGACTCAAACCAAAAGAACTCAACTAGGGAATACCGAGGCTAAACCAACTCACCCTCACCAATATAAACCAGGCTTTACCATAATCCATCCTGGATCACTAGGCCAACACAATGAACACATCATAACAGGCTTTACCGTGATCTTCACCCGATCACTTGGCCAAACAAGCATGGATGCCACTAGATTTCTCCACATACACTATGTTACACAATATTTTTTCACACCTCCTGCACTTCCCTGTGAAATACCTCAAAGTGCCCAAAACATGACCATCATGCAGTGTAATCATTCATATATGCAGTTCAAATCCTTCCTAAGACCTTGATTAGAAAATTCGTTGAGCTTCCCCCGAAGGAAATAGCTCTAAAACCCTAATTTGAGAATCATTACCCTTACGAGACTAAAAACAACGATGATCACCTGTTCCATTGTACTTGACCTGGGATGGAATTTATTTGTTAACTTGTACACCCGTGACAATCCCAAAAATGAAATTTTCCCAAAGACGATGAGAATCTTTGTGATCTAGAAGCTTCTAGAGCAGCGAGTTGGAGGTTGTTTGGCATAGATGAGGTTGAATTCTCCCAACTTGGACTCTTGGTCTCATCCCTATGAGATACCTCGAGATAAGAGCCTACTCCTATATTTGGAGAGGTCCTAACTCCCTTTCCTAGCCTATATATTGATCCTCTCCCATTCCTAAATGGTTGGTCTATGTTTATTTGCACACTTATGCTAAGATTGTACCTATATGCTACTAATTTGGCTTAGAGAAGGAGAGCTTGGAAATCTTAGCTTGGACTTGGATATTCATTTCAAGGGGAACCTATCAAAATTAAGGTTTGGTTGTATCCTTCCCCTTATTTTCTATTAATATACAACTGCTAGTTCATTTTCCATTGATGTGTATGCTCATGTATCGTCTATCTTAACATTCCTTGATCAGTTAAGTAGGTTTCCTTTGAATATGATGCTTGTATTTGCATGCCTTATTGTGTGTTAATCTCTTGTGCAGGTGCATAAACGCTGTGAGCAGTTAGAACAAGCTCATGATGCAAGTGATTCAAGATCTTCAACAAAGGACGACTCGATAGCATCAAAATGAGGTAGGCCATCTTCTTCATCTCTCTTTTCAATTGTAACGTAGGAAAGTGTCCAGTACATTGTCACTTAGCTTGCTAGACCCACTCATTGGGTAGAGGGATCTTCTCTATCTGTAGATAGGATTTACCTAGACAAAAAAATGGTGACTCTATTGGGGAATCTATGATCCTTTCCATTGAATCCTTCATACTGCTTTCGTGTTGATTTTCACCAACTGATCATTTTCACGCTTGTTTGTTAGTCTGTAACTTTTTCACTTACTGGTAATTGTTTGAAGGTTCTTAGGGTTTTGCTAATCTTGAATATCTTTTGGTTTTATCTCATATTTCTCGAACATCATGGTTTTCTCCCTCACAGTCACAATCAAATCATATATGTTTTAATTACAGTCGTGATTATCAATATTTTTCCTATGATAGGTGTGATGATCCCAAAAGTTTAAGAAAATTAGGGTTTATTATTCTTGATTTTAGTTTTTTCCTTCTAGCAGTGGTTTGTCAATGTGATTATAGTATCATTTTATTTCTTCACATGTTTGATTGACTACAATTGCCTCTTGATTTTGTTTAAGTGTGTTTGGAGCTTGATTTTCTTTCTCGGGTCCCTAGGGTTTCTAGGTCATCCTTCATTCACTCATTGGTTTGTTCTTCAGAGGTCAATTACCTTTGTTCAAAGAGTTATTTTGCATCTGGACATACTTTTCAAGTCACTTTTGGTTCTTTGGTATAAATTTATTTTCATTAATGTCAGATTGAGTAGATGCTTTGGAAGTCACTTTAGTTTCATTGGCAAGCAATCAATTACAAAATTGTTTTTTTTATTGAATCTAAAGGAAGTGCTTTTTGTTATTCTTATGTTTCAGAAAGTGAAAGTGTATATCATTGACGTATTTTTGAAAAATTTCCTGCATTCAAATCATAAAGTGAAAGATATTTTCATGATTAGTGAATTGTTTGCCTTTTTCTTTTGCTCTTTTGCACTAGTTTTCATTGATTGCATCTTTAATGAAAAGGAAAATATTTTCATCTTTATGGCATTGCATTTGTCAGTATAATGAAATATTAGATTTCATTTTATTGCATTGAAAAGTTTGTAATCATACTTTTGGATTGTTTGATGCATTTATTGGTTGTTTCTCTTCCTTTGTTAGAATAGCCTTCATCGAATGAAAACTTTCATTTTCATCATTTAGCTACATTCTAGGAGTAGGTGACATCATTGAGCCCTTGAAACTGAAACTTAACTCAAAGATAAACTTAAAATTTACCTCAATGAATCTAAGGAGCATTTGAAACATTAACATTCATACTTAGTTGTCTTGGCTAGATACGTGTTCTAGTATTTATAAAACTTAGCAGTTGTCGTTCGCAATACTCCTGCATTAGATAATGCGAGCTCGGACTTGTGCTCCCCATACCATTGAGTATATAAAGTGATACCCTCATAGGTTTCAAATCTTTATCCATAGTAATTCGAGTCTACTGCCTTGTAAACGTGATACACCAAACACATCATTCAGGGAGATTTCCTGCACATATGTCAAGTCCTTGGTAAATTTATTTTGTATGGTGTATATTGCAGTTCACGGTTATTTGGTACTCCTTTTTTCCTCGAGTTACTAGAGTAGTCATTTCAATCTTTTCTAACTCCTTAAATTTGAAAATATCATTGAGAACTTGTCCTTTCAAGATCGTTAAACCAACGAAAGTGACTAGAGCCACCTTTTCATCCCTTTCTTGAATCTTAAAAGATGAAAAGGAAAATCTTTTGTTTCTAAAAGTAACTTCCCACAATAACATGTTGAATCGATTCAGTTGCTTCTTGTCCCGATCTTGAGTAAATAATTTTAAATTTTATTTTTAATCAACCCTCAAGGAATCCCGTTTCCTTTTATACTCTTGAGAGAAAGTCATGATGGATGAACCAAGGAGTTCACCCCAAAGTTCCCCTTCATTTCCCGATACTGAAGGGTCCTCCCAAGGAGTTCATCCAGAGCTTCCTCAGTCACTTGAAGATGAAGGTTTTGAACTTGGGATTATTCCAAGTATCCAACCATTGTCTTCTTGTCCACCACCATCAGATTCCTAGTCACCTCAAGAATCTATTCTTGAGACGCCTGAAAATCCTATATAGACCCCTGAGAGTCCACAGAGAGTTGTTATTTATCCACCTAATCCATCATTTGATACTCTTGTGATATCTCCTCAGCGTCCTTACAGTCTTTACGATCAACCTAGTATTCATTTGGAGTTATCTCCTCGCACATATCAAATTCCTTGCCACCAATTGTTTCCACCCATGGATTCAAAAGGTGAGATCCCAACCCCTTCTTTGGGCCATTCGAAATTTTTCGCTACTCATACTCCTCATGTAAATGATGAAAGAGGGTACGAATTTCCTCCAGAATTATTTCCTTTCATAGGAAGAGTCCCATCTCACACATTTCCTGAAACCAATGGGCCCATGGTTCCACATGGTTATACAACCCTAGCCCACTTAGTTTAAGGAACTATTAGTGCCTCATCTTTGTATCAAAATCCCATTTCGTCTTCCAATGCCATGCCTACTTCTGGTTTGTTTATTCCAAATGCAACCTCCCAGATTTTTGTAGAAACTATTGTCACGTCAGCTCTCGTTGAACCTATGATTCCATCACAACTTGTATTATCGTTTCAACCATCGATTCTGGTACAACCGATTGTTTCAAGTTACGTTTCAGTTAGCTCTTCCACCCCTTCGTCAAGTGGATAGAATGTTCCAATGCCTAGGGTAGAAAATCGAAATATTACTCTTGTGTCAGGTGAAATCAATATGAGTAGATTAAAAACTCACATGGTTGGAGTCAATCAACCTTATTCTAGTGGTACTCCTAACCCTCCTGGTCCATCCATGTTGGGTAATATCTAGTATCAACAACCTTATACGACTCGGATTCCACTCCAACAAGCTTGTGTCCCTTATGGTTCACGGGCCTTGGTCAATCCATCTTACACCCCACAAGTAGGAGCTTATGTCCAGCCTAGTCAATCCACTATTCCTAGTGGATATGGTTAGATTTAATTCAGAAATTACCAATATCCTCAAGGTATATCCCAAGGAACTATCCAAAAACCCTTAGAATTGTAAGGGAAACCCTTGCATTAGCAAGGGAAATTGTTGCAGTAGCAAGGGAAACCTTTGCAACAACAGTGGCAACCTCTACAGTCGTATCAACAGCCTTTGTAGCAACAAAAATTGTTTTTTAAGCAGCCTACTCAACCCTTGTATCCCTAAGGGAAACCTTTGTAGCAGCAAGGTCAACCTTTACAACAGCAAAGTCAGCCTTTGCAGCAGCAAGGTCAAGCTCCACAACAAACTTAGCCTTTGTAGGCACAAGGTTAACCCTTGCACTAGCAGGGCCAATCTCAGGGTCAACAAATCCAACAACCTTACAATCCGTATGCCATGTATAATGCTTATCAACAGCCTATGGTAGGTCAATATCAAACCTACACTGGAAAAAATCCACTTTATGGTCAAGGTACCCCTTAGTGGGGGCAAAATCAAATTTTGTATGGTAAAAATCCTCCATTGTGGTGGTAGAATCCTTACCAGCAAGATTGGAACCCATAGTTTGGGCCTCCTCAAAGGTCTTATATACCCTTCAATTCGCAATTTCCATTTTTAGCTATGTTGGAACTACCTGACATCTTGAGGCTCACAAATGATCATATTTTTAATTCTCCTTATTGGCCTTTAGTTCCAACTAAAATTCCAAGTGATTTCCCTAAATTTGAAGGAAAGTATAAAGAGGATCCACAAGGCCATGTGATGATATATCACCTGTGGTGCTCCTCCAATTCGTATGTTGACGATTCTATATGTCTTCACCTCTTTTAGATAACCCTCATAAGTGCTGCCACGAAATGGTATATCGAATTGCCTCGAGCTACCTACGATGACTTTAACTCTTTAGCTATGGCCTACCTTACCCACTTCCAATTTCTTATGGGAGGTGTTGATGTTGTACTAGGAGTCCAATGGCTATAATCCTTGGGTACAATAGCTTTTAACTTTTAAGAACTTTTCATGAAATTTTATGTTGAACGAAAGGAAGTTGAATTAAAGGATAGAAATACAATAGTAATGGGGAAATCGCTAGTATTATAGGGACCTAACAAGCCTCTCTCTTCAAAAAAGTGTTGTCCTCAATGCTTGAGTAGTTCTAGATGCTTCTGTATAAAATTCTCATCCTCCCATGTGGAATCTTCAGTGGATAAGTTCTTCCACTTGATGAGATACTCTGAAGTGGATCAATTTTGTAGATGTCGAGTTCTTGTTTCTATGACTACTTCCGGTTCCAATATAATTTTTCCTTCCTTATCAAGTTCTAGCAATATTGTTTGAATTGGGAGCTTGTCACCTATAACCTTCTTTGAACATGAAACATGGAAAACTGTGTGCACTCGAGAAGCTGCAGGAAGCTCCAATTTGTATGCCATAGTACCAATCTATTGCAACACCTTGTACGGACCATAATACTTTGGTGACAATTTATTATCCTTCTTAGGTTGCTTGAGGGACATTTGTTTATATGGCTGTAGCCGTAGGAATACCCAATCACCTACATCAAAACTTCTTTCGCTATAATTTTGATCTGCCTATTGTTTCATTCTATTATGCGCCAACACGAGGTTATCCTTTAAGAGTTGGAGAACTTGTCGTTGATGCTCGATGTGATGTTCCACTGCTTGAACCTTATAATTTTCTCTTAAATTTGATGTTATGGATGGTGGCTGATATCCATAAAGTGCCATAAATGGGGTCACTTTTGTTGCAGTACGGAAGGAAGTGTTATACCACCATTCAGCTAGAGGCAACCATTTGACCCATTGTGTCTGTTTATCAGATACAAAGCAACGAATATATCCTTCCAAACATTTGTTTACTATCTCAGTTTGCCCATCAGATCAAGGATGATAAGATGAGCTATGAGATAACTGAGTACCAAGACAAGAAAATAATTCTGTCCAAAAATTTCGAGTAAAAATGGGATCTCTGTCACTTATAATAATCTTTGTGTTTCCATGTAGCTTTTATATTGTTTCCATAAATGTCGTAGAAACTGTACTGGCTTTAAATGGATGTGATGATGCACAAAAGTGTGCATACTTGGTAAGTCTTTCAATTACCACCATGATGACACTCTTTCCCTCAAACTTGGGTAAACATATGATAAAATCCATTGAAACCTCCTACCAACATTGGCTTGGAATGGATAAAGGTTGTAATAGGCTTGGTGTCTTAATTGTTTCAACTTTATTTTGTTGGCATACCAAACATTCTGCCACAAACTTTTGAATATCTGATTTAAGGCCATCCTAAAAAAATTCCTTCTTAACCCTATGGTAAGTTTTTTAAAATCCTGAGTGCCCTCCTAAGGGAGAAGTGTGCAATTGTGGAAGAATCTTTTGTTTCACTTTTCAAACGTCACAGAAAAAATTATAGCGAAAATGCCATGATGACCTATTTGGAGCAGTGAAACCCTAGAATCCAAAGCTCTGATACCAAATGTTATGAAACCAGCTCACAAAAAGCTAGAAAATATAGTTGAATGCCTTAGAATTCAGCCTCTTTGAGGGGGAAACCTCCTTTACATTACACAAATGAGAAATTCTTGGATGATACAAATGACAAAACCTCCTTTCTATATATAGGAGTCTAAGGGTTCACAATATAACCAAGCTTACCTAACAATAATAATATAAAGGCACAAAAATAACAATAGAGGGATTCTATGGGCACAATAGAGGCACAACAATATTAATAAGGGATACAACTACAATAGTAATTGGGGCATCACTAGTATTATAGGGACCTAACACATGAATTCCTATTTAAGGGTAATATGGGAAACATTACTGCAGCCATGCTTCTTGACATTTCCATTAATCCTCGAACGTCGAGAACATTTATATTAGGGTGTCTTGTTCTCCCAATGAGATCAGGGTTTACACTAAACCATTCAAATAATTTTGAGATGTCATCACGTGGTCATACGAGGAAATGGCTGGTATTGATCTAGCAATAATGGTGCATGAAATACCTACCTATACTGGTGCAACGCCTGTTCATCAACAACTTTGTCCTATGCATCCTTGGAAGGATGCTGCTATTATGGTAGAAGTGGAAAAGCTTTTAAAAGCTGGTTTTATCTATCTAATCCCATTGATAGATTGGGTGTCTAACATTTTCCCTATTGCTAAAAATAAGGGCATGATCCATGTCTATGTTGACTACCGTGACATAAATCGTGCATGTCCAAAAGAAAACTATCCCACTCCATTTATCGATTATATCATCGACGATTGTGCTGGGAGTGATATTTTCTCATTTACGGATGGATTTTCTAGCTATAATCATATCATATATCGCGTACCGATCAACATAAGATGGCCTTTATCTATCCGTGGGGCACTTTTGTCTATAAGAAGCTTCCTTTTGGTTTAAAAAATGTTGGTGCTACCTTTGAGAGAGAAATATCTTATGCATTTCATGATATTCAACATATTGTTCAACCTTACCTCGATGACTTACCAACTCATTCTGCTAAGTGCCATGACCATCCAAACCACTTAAGATCCATTTTTCTACAATGTCGATGTTCTAACATCTGTCATAATATGCAGAAGTCCAATTTTCGTGTTGAAGCTAGTCAACTCTTGGGTTTTTTTGTGTCCTGTGAAGGTATTCGAATCAATCCTTTAAAAGTTGAGTCTATTTTGAACTTACCCCCTACCTCTTTGATTCAATTGTAAATCCTACAAGGAAAGGCTAACTTTCTCCATCGATTCATTCCTAACTATGCATAACTCACCAAGGGTTTTACTTGCTTGCTTAAGAAGGGGATCCCTTTCATTTGGGATGAATTTACCTAGGAATCCTTTGATGCTTTGAAAAACATGCTTATTAATGCTCCTTTACTACATCCCCCTAATTATCGACACGATTATTTCCTATACTTGGTTGCAACTGACAGTACCATTGCTATGGTGTTGGTTCAGGATAACAACAATGGAAATGAACATGTGGTTTATTATTTAAGCGAAATCCCCTTGACACTAAATATCGATATGCCCATGTCAAGAAGCTTTCCTTGGTAGAAATCCATGCTATCCAAAGATTTCTTCATTATATCCTTTTATGGAAAACCACGGTGATTTTTTATTGCAACCCGATGACCTATATATTGACTCGTCATTTACTGGGGAGAAAATACTCCAAATGGATTGTTATACTACAAGAGTTTGACTTGGAGTTTAGTGCTGCCAAATCAAATAAATCACTTGTTTTTGCTGAGTTGATATGTGTCCTTCTGTCTGCAATCACTTGTACTGATTTTACTAAGAAGATTCCTGATGAAACTATTTTCCTCTTCAACACTCTTGATCCATGGTATGGAGATATTATCATTTATCTTCAAACCCAAACATTTTGATCAGAGTTCTGTAGATTTGACCAATGCCACATCCGACATCAGTCTTAACCCTATCGGATTCTTGGTGATACATTGTACAAAGTTAGTGTAGACTTTTTTCTTTGTAGATGTCTAAAAGTTGAAGAGGTTGAACAGGTCTTCAGTGACTGCCACTTTGGTGCATGTGGTGGTCATATGTCAAGCTATTCCATTACTCAGAAAATCCTTCGCGCTGGTTATTTCTGGCCTTCCATCTTTAAAGATTGTATTCTCACTGTTCAAAAATGCCATGAATGTCATATTTTTAATCGCAAGCAGCACACACTGCCAGCACCATTACACCTAGTAGTTATCACTGGCCCATTCACTAAATGGGGCATAGACTTCATGACATTTAACCCTCGGTTAGTCAGTGGGCATGGCTATATTATCGTCGTCGTCGACTACTTTACTAAATGGGTCAAGGTGATCCCCACATATAATGCTAACGGTATCACTGCTGCTCAGTTCCTCTTCAACCAAGTCATAGCACATTTTGGTGTTCCTTAAGCCATTTTAGCTAACCATAGATCACATTTTTGTCAATACATGATGGCAGAGCTGACTGCTCAGTTGGGCCATTGTCATGATAGCTCAACTCCTTATTATCCATAGGCCAATGGCCAAGTTGAAGCAATTAATAAAGTTTTGATTACTATGATTCAATGGACCATTGGGAAGCATAAGAAGGACTGGAATTTGATGCTATTCTCATCTCTTTGCACTTACAGAACTTCCTCTAAGATGACCACTCAATTCACTCCATTCCATCTAGTTTATGGTTTAGAGGGAACTCTACCGATTGAATGTGAAATCCCTTCACTCAAATTAGTTTTCAAACTTCTTCCTAATACCTCGCCCGAAGAGGAGTGGTTACTCTATCTTGAGAGGCTTGATGACACCTGCCACATTGTTGCAATGGTAATCGAAGCCAAAAAGAAATGTTTCAAAGCTCATTTTGATCAAACCATTTCTCCTCGCACTTTTTTTGAAGACAACCTCGTCCTCCTTGTTATAGACATTTTTGTGCCCTACAACCCCAAGCATGAAACGTCCATAAACCAAGGGCTCCTAAGTCCCTAAAAGTGTTGTTCTAACCCCTAAAGGAACAAGGTCAACAGATTACAGCTTCTCCCAGAAGTTCTCCATGAAAAACTACTCAAAATTGGTCAAAACAGGATCATTGCAGCTGCTCCACTGGCTAGGTGCGTTGCATCTCACCCAAATACACTGTGAGGGTGCGTTGCATTTCAAAATTCCCTTCTGTGGGGTGCGATGGGTGAGAAATGACAAATGGAAGTGTCATTCCGCGAGGTGGAGAGGCAATGGAAGCTTCCAGAATCTTCTCCTGTGACACTTGCCTCACTGAATTCGACCAAGGATGAGTAGGAGGCCCTCAGTCTCCAAGTGGAAGCAAGAAATGTCAGAGAGAAGAGACTAATCAAATCACAAGCTGACTCATCCCCCTTACAGATATCTATATATGGATCCCTCATCCCAGAGATCCAGAGGCTGGAATTTTGCATATTGTAAGGAATTGCTGTTGGCTTCTAGAGACAAACATCATATTGTTGGGTGATCTAAGCTTTGTTTGAGGTGAAGAGGGGCTTCTTTGTTGGGAGGTTGATTCTGGGTCAGAACAATTGGTTGTAACTCCTCCTGGATCTTTTCTTGTTTATCAATAAAAGCTATTTGATTTTTCCTCCATGCTTTTGTATCATTGATGCTTGTTACATTTGTATGGTCAATTTACATCTGATCCTAGATTGTTTATGAATATAGATCCATGTCTTTGTATAGTGCTATGCTTCTATGATCTTACAGGTACTTTGTGAAGCTGGGCGTGCAAGGGAGCAGGTAGCTGGGGACTATCAAAGAAGAGAGTGATCAAATCAAAGGATTAGCGCAAGACAAAGGTTGGTCTTTCTATTCCTCTCTATCTATAATTCATAAAGGAAAAACATAAGTAGCTTTTCTCTTTTTGTTTCTAAGGCAGCTGTCACACCTTAGTGGGATAGAGCAGTTCTAAATAGACACCTTTCCCTGTAACAAATGGCGACTCCACTGGGGAGCTAATTAGTTTGTTTGTTTATCATTCTTTGTGGTTTGTTTCATAAACTTATAAGTAGCATTCAAACTGCATTTTCCATAACAAATGCAAAGTAGATAACTACTGCTTCAATCCATCCACTGGATCTGTTTATGATTTAAACAACTGATTGACAAACTATCTGATTTCCCTTGTGATAGCTCTTAGATCCTCCTTAGATCTACCCCTGATTGTTGCATTACTGATTGCTTTTTACTTGGCCAAAAACCAAGAACTGAACTGCAAACTGTGACTCGGAACCCAAACAGAGTCTCGTTTTTGGCCCAGTGCAGGTACTATTCAGAGATTCTGAATTTCAGCGCACTTCCCCAGTGGACAACCTGCGCTGCATTTCAGATTCTCTGTGTTACAGGTGCGCTGATCAGACTAGCTCTGTGCAGTTGTGGCTTATGTGGATCATCCTTTCCAGTTCTATTCCTGAATTTTGCTGCCTGTGATCAGTATATGTTTGTTTGAAACCCCTTTTCCTTGCTGTTATTCCGCCTCCTTTGTACAAAAGAACTGTAGATGTTTTTGTGTGTTTGTTGAGTCATTTCCATTTCTCCTTTGCAAAAGTAGCATAGTCGTACTGTCTTCCTTTGATTTGAATCTGTCGCAAGTGTCGATTTCGATCGTAGGAGAAAGTTTGATTGCTGTTGATGATTGATTATCCTGTTACTATTGCTTTTGGTCTGAATTTGTAATTTTCTAGTGTCAAAAACAAGTATTCATTTCAAAATCGTAAGGTTTCATAATCGTCTCTATTTTTTATTTCGAAAAGAAGCTTGTTTATATTTGTCGCTTGAAAAGAAATTCAGATTTGTACATCAACTTTATTTTTAGCATCCATATACTAAGAAAGTCGAAAACAAATACATGTATGTGCATTTGCATATAGACAGTCTGTTTGCCTTGATTTAGGAAAGTGCATTTACAGTGTGCTCTTTGGTCTTTGTGAAAAGATTATGTCTTTCTTTTCCCTAGTAGCTAGGATTTTCATTGCACAAAAGAGATAAAAAGTTTGTTTATCATCTTTAGATTGCATTTTAGGAATTACATCTACATCTTGTGGTGAACCCGAAAGGCAAACTTCATAAGCAAGATCAACTTAAGATAAATTCAATGAATCTAACAATGCTTTGGAACTTAACACACAACATTTAGAGGTCTAGGATAGAGATGTATTTTGGCGTCGTAAAGCCTGGTAAATGTTGTTCTCACTGATGGTTGGGTCATTCCTCCACTTTGAGACGATAAGTGCTAGTACGAACTTGTGCTCCCACGTACCGTCGAGTATATTTTGGGAGACCCCTATAGGCTTAAATCCTTTATCCATAGGAAGCCGTGTCTGCTGCCCTATCAATCTCAATGCACTGAACACAGCATTCGGGAAGATTGAATGCTGTACCGTAAAAAGTATTCTGCAGCTTTGTGATTGGTTTGGTACTCCCTCTACCTAGACTTCCAGAGTAGTCCCTTTCGTTCCTTTTCAGACTCCTTAATGGAAAAGGTACATTTGAGCACTTGTCACTTCAGGCTCATTAAAAATCGAAGGCGACTAGAGTCATCTTTTGTTTTTTCTTGACTCTTAAAAACTGAAAAAACAAGTTGTGTCAAAGCATCTAAAATTTATTTTAAACGGAATATTCATTACCCCTTTCCTACGTTGATCTTGGGTTGAGAAAATGGAATCCACCAACCAAGGAATTCCCCTTGGAGGAAATCCTAGTCCCTTCTCCTCTTGGGGAGATGTTGGTGCACCCCATATGGCCACATTGTCGCTTCCAGGACTGACAATTGGTTTGCCTGTATGGCTCTTCTCAACCTCTGTCGTTCAGAACACCACAATTCCTGAACAATCGAATCAGCAATTAGACGAGTCCAGAGTTACCCACAAACCTTCTACTTCCTCTAATTCTTCCTCTCCTCCTTCCTCTTCGCTTGATGGGGCTGGTAAAGCCAAAAGTCAAGTACCTAAGGAGAAGAAAGAAAAGAAGAAGAAAGAGAAGAAGAAGAAGGAGCCAAAAGCGAATGGGGGCAAACGAGTGTCGTCTAACGAAAATCCACACACTACACCGACCAGGCCTAAATCGCCATGTGTCATTTGCAAAGGAGACCACTATCACAGAGATTGTCCTTGCATCCCTCGGATCTTAAGGGATTGGTCTCCTCATTTGCACAACCCGGTGTCGTCAACCTCTGATGATCATGTTGAAAACACACCGTTAACTAGTGAAAGTGAAGCCCTAAGACAAAAAGGGAAATATAGATTTCCTTGTAAACTGTGCGAAGGAAATCATGCCGTCCACCGTTGTCCCTTCTTAGACGAAGCTAAGATATTTTTGGATGATCATCCAGTTTCACCGTTACAACTTCCTCCTGGATATAAAAAACTCTTGCCGAGTCCGTCACTAGTTGAAAATCCGGTTGGCCCGTCCAGGTGGTCGGCCGAAGCACCTATCATTGAGGATAAACCATCTGAATCCATGCCAGACGAGAGTAAAACGGTCGAGGCGGCAGTTGAACCAGTCTTGCCTTCAGAGGTTCCATCTTCAGATGATACAGTCACGGAAGAGAACAAGGATGACATCATCCAAATTCTTTTCATAAGCACAGACTCCAACAAACATGGGGGCAATTTACCCGTTCCTTTACCGCAGGAAGGAAGTTCGTCAGAGTCATACCCGGCCGTCTATTCGATCCCACCTCCAAGCAACCTAGTTGTCTCCTTCGACTGGAATCAACTAGGTAGACCCCGTTTACCGGCCAGTATACCATTCCGGATTATTGTTCAAATATATAGAATGGTTATGGCTGGTACCATCATAGATGAGGGGGATTCTATGAGTATCCTTTCCTCAACTACTTGGAAAGCGCTTGGTTCGCCATCACTTTTGCCTGAGATGAGAAATCTAACAGGTTTTGATAAAGGAACCAGTCGACCATTAGGGATCCTTCCCAATGTGCCCATAACATTGAGAGGGAAAACCGTTCACATGAACGTAATGGTAGTTCAAGGACCCCTGGATTACAATCTACTCCTTGGATGAGACAATATTTATTGCATGGGAGCAACTGTCTCCTCACTCTTTAGAGTAATGTGTTTTCCGCACGAAGGAAGAGTGGTTAAGCTCGTGGACCAGCTTTCATTTCCCGGATCACGCATAGTAAATAGTCATATACCATCCCTAAATGTTCTTTTCACGCAGGAAATATCTAAATCTCCAGTTCGTCCACCTGATGAGCGCGAGTGATTCGAGAGGACATGACTGAAACCTAGGGGGCATGCACCCTGGTCTGCTTCGGCAGGAAAACTTCGGGTATAGGGTAGGTTTCTGCGGGAGAATATGACTAGTCTATACCCCCCATCCGTGATTGGAAGAGGGGGTAATTCTAGAACAAGATTCTCTTGTCAAAGTTATGTGAGTTGGCGGGCATCGCCACTCACCTTTGTTTATTTCGGTAGACATCGCCAGAGAAGTGTTTTGTTTATGCCGTAAATAGAACTATCTTTGGTAACCTATAAGAGGTAGGCCTCTCTCAGTAAAACAAATGTTTTAACGGACTAAAGAAGGGGTAACCTTAAAACTCTGTTTTATACCTGGGGGCATGCAAACCTTTTGGAGTGCAAGCAAAGAGTGATCATTTATCTGTTTTTTCGATTGGTCGTTTCCTAACTTGCATAAAGAAAGGATGTGGGGCAAAACTCTAAAAGTTGTCGTTTTATATGAGACATTCTTATCACACGACTGGATTGATCGAGCAGTTTTAGCACATAGTTGAAGCTCGTTAAAAAATAAACATAAGACATGAGCAAATGTTTCCACCCGCGTTTAAGCTCGTTAAAAAATGAACTATTCCCCGGTAAATAACCATCGTGAATGTAATACTTCAGTCGTTAAAGCCTTGGTTGTGCTTGCACAATCACCTCCACTTTTTCATTGGCCGCTCATTCACCTCCATTTGATTGTTTACCCATTTTGAGGAACAGCTGCGAAGAGTGATTTCACTAGCCATCCTTGTGACACTGCCGTGATTGGAAAATTCCAAACCTTACCTGGAATCTGTTGCTACCTGTTTTATCACTCGTTCCTCAATAGACGAGTCTCCTTTAAGCTCTTTTCAACTGACTTGTAAAATATGAAAAGATTGCCGAGCCATTGGCCTCTCCAGCTCATTAAAGGGACAGGAAGTGCTATCCCTCCTCTAGATTTTAATCTTTTTGGACCTGAGGGATTATTACACCAAAAGGTCGAGCGCTTGTTTTGTTCGGCTCGTTAAAAGTATCGAAAATCCATCCCTTCTGTATTGTTTTATACTTTTTCGGACTTAAGGGATTAGATGACGAAAAAGGAATTTTGGAGTTACCTTTACGTTCCTTTTCAGACTCTCTAAAATTGAAAAGGACCGAGTTATCTTTGTCGTTAAACTCGTTAAAAAAAACCAATAGCGATAAAATTGTCTTTAGACCAGAACGAGTTTCACTATCGCTAGGCTCGTTAAAACATAGCGATGGGTTTGCCCGAAGGGAAAATTATAGAACAAGCATATTTTATCCTCCTCAAGCTTGACAAAAATAAAGAGGTACTGGTCAGCAATGACTGGGGAAGAATTGGGAAGAAAACTCAAAGAAACTTTGTTGGTGTTACACTAAAAAATGTCACCTTGACTACTTACAGTTAGTATGGCTCAAATCAACAGTCATGCTACCCTCTTAGGCAAGTCTCATGCCTCTGTTATCCATCTCAAACTCAAAGAAGAGAGAAAGTCTTGTAAAAACTATGTTTATCTCTGGGGTCGCAGGTTCTCTCTAGCCTTACCTGCGGGGACGCTGACCATGTTCACAAAATCTGCGTCCATGGACGCTCTGTATGTTAAGGGACAGGTGCGTCCCTCTGTAAAAGGAAAAATGCATGAGTTTTTATCTTGAAAAAGTTACTTGTGGTTACTTCTAGAACATTCTAGAGGTCGGTTTGATGAAATGGATGCGCCTCCAGTTGGTTCATGTATCTCTATTAAGGGGGAACTTATCCCATCAATAAGGGAGCTATCCCACCCATAGAGGGGGATGATCCCATTGATAGTGGACCTGAATAACCTCTTTACAGCACTATAAATAAAGGCATTGAGCCAAAAGGAGAGGAGGTTGGAGCTATACATTTTCTTTGGGTAAATGCTGCAGGATTTAGGTCTTCCATTAGAGCCTTTGTGAGGAGAGATTGTCTTCACTTGATTCTACTTGGGAGAGGGTGAGCTTTGTCAAAGTAGAGGAAAACCCTTGATGGACCCTGGGAGGAACTTGCATAACACCAAGGCCAGGTTGTAAGAGTTTCTTTGTTTCGTTATTAATACAAACTGGTTTATTTTTCTCAATAGCTTGTGTTAATGAGTTATTTCATGTGTTCCTTGGTCTGCATGTTGAATATATGTTTTATTATATGAAATGCAAGTGCTTGGTAATTGTTTGATTGTTTGTGGTTGCAGGAATTGACTTGAAGGAGGAGCTCATCCGGATCGTCAAGAACGGACTTCAACAACAGCGTTTTGGAATAAGGTAAGCCTAAACACTTGTAGTTTTCATGTTGTAAAAGGTGTATTTAGAGAAAGATCACTCCATTTTGTCTTGTTTGTCATTAGAATGTCCTAGACTTCTAGGAAGGTCAGTCGTGTCCGCACCCTTGACAGATTCCGTGTGACTGTCAAGGGTGCGGACACGACTGACCTTCCTAGAAGTCTAGGACATTCTAATGACAAACAAGACAAAATGGAGTGATCTTTCTCTAAATACACCTTTTACAACATGAAAACTACAAGTGTTTAGGCTTACCTTATTCCAAAACGCTGTTGTTGAAGTCCGTTCTTGACGATCCGGATGAGCTCCTCCTTCAAGTCAATTCCTGCAACCACAAACAATCAAACAATTACCAAGCACTTGCATTTCATATAATAAAACATATATTCAACATGCAGACCAAGGAACACATGAAATAACTCATTAACACAAGCTATTGAGAAAAATAAACCAGTTTGTATTAATAACGAAACAAAGAAACTCTTACAACCTGGCCTTGGTGTTATGCAAGTTCCTCCCAGGGTCCATCAAGGGTTTTCCTCTACTTTGACAAAGCTCACCCTCTCCCAAGTAGAATCAAGTGAAGACAATCTCTCCTCACAAAGGCTCTAATGGAAGACCTAAATCCTGCAGCATTTACCCAAAGAAAATGTATAGCTCCAACCTCCTCTCCTTTTGGCTCAATGCCTTTATTTATAGTGCTGTAAAGAGGTTATTCAGGTCCACTATCAATGGGATCATCCCCCTCTATGGGTGGGATAGCTCCCTTATTGATGGGATAAGTTCCCCCTTAATAGAGATACGTGAACCAACTGGAGGCGCATCCATTTCATCAAACCGACCTCTAGAATGTTCTAGAAGTAACCACAAGTAACTTTTTCAAGATAAAAACTCGCGCATTTTGCCTTTTACAGAGGGACGCACCTGTCCCTTAACATACAGAGCGTCCATGGACGCAGATTTTGTGAACATGGTCAGCGTCCCCGCAGGTAAGGCTAGAGAGAACCTGCGACCCCAGAGATAAACATAGTTTTTACAAGACTTTCTCTCTTCTTTGAGTTTGAGATGGATAACAGAGGCATGAGACTTGCCTAAGAGGGTAGCATGACTGTTGATTTGAGCCATACTAACTGTAAGTAGTCAAGGTGACATTTTTTAGTGTAACAGATTGCCCCCTAAAGTGCAAAGCCTGGAATAGAATAGGGTTTTGTAATTCTAGGAAGGGTGAAGCGCTTTATCATTTCAAGGATTGCCTTGTGGATGGCCTGGTTGGAACCTGCAATTTTCAACACAAAATACATGGATAAGATTATATCATCACTGAGGTAGGCATTCCCATACTCAGATTCAAAACTTTAACTAATGGACTAACTATTCTGATACAGGAATGATCTTGCAGTACATTATTTTTATAGACTTTTGTAGACACAGTATGGACGCAGCCATCTGTTTATGATTAGTCTACATAGATAATGAATACAAAACTCCTCGCAGCCTGGATAGTAGAAACTAGATCCAGGGTCTTCACTTCTACTTCTCGAATTGGTACGATTCTAGCCATGTGATTAAATGATTCGATGTCGAACATGGTAGAAACCACTTGATTACCAGTCAATGATGTAAACTGTTAACAAGCGTGAGAGAAACCACCAGTAATGTCAATGGTCCTCAAAGTACCAAGCACAACCCGTGAAATGTGAATAGATGTTTTGATGTCGAACACTTCACGGAATCCTCTGATCGAAAGTCAATGATGTAAACTGACGTCAAAGGCGAGAAACCTGCCATTGATGCATGCAGACTTCAAGGTACTGTCGATTCCTAAGTCATCTTTCTAGATAATGTGTCGATGTCGATAGAAAGCGACCCGTTGCAGGCAAGCCCGCAACACGAAATCATTGTTCAAGTTGAAGAAATGTTGCTGTAAGGACTGACTCAGGGATGGTCAAATGGATGACAAGTATTTTGCAGATGAAAGTTTTGCTTGCAGACCTCTTGAACACATAACGACACAACAGATGGTTTGGTGACGAATAACTCAAAGTTGATCCCTGAACCCGGTTAAAGATTTTCAAAGTGATTTGGTCAACTGTGAGGTAAAAGATTTCCCAACCCAGGTGAATGAAAAGTGTCGTGCTCAAGAGTGGTAATAAAGTTTCTTTGAGACAAAAGGTGACAAATAGGTTCATTCTTCTCTCTTTTCCCCACCATTTCTGGCAAGTACCTCTTTATTTTTAACAAGCTTGAGGAGGATAACATATGCTTGGTTATAAGCTCATCCTTCGGACGAGTCCAACCTAGTTTAAATTCGAACCCTAGGAAGGAGTGGTTCGTTCCTGTTTGTAATTGAACAGGTCCTTTACTGTAAAAGTTTAACGAGCCCAGTATAGGAGAAACTCGGCGTTTTTCATTTTTAGAGAGTCTGAAAAACTTAAGGAAACTCCACGTTGAACTTTTTCGTAAGTTTGTGTCCCTCAAGCCCGAAAAAGTATAAAATAATACCTGGGGGAACCGCTTGATCTTGCGACCAAGGAGTACTTTCATAATAGTGTCGTTAACCTGAAAAGTAAAAAGCGATCAAGGACACGTCGTTTTATTTCCTTATCGAGTTTGAAACGACAAAAACCCGGCAATCTTTTCCTGATTTTGCGGTCAGAAAAGAGCTAAAAGGGGACCGTCTTTTAATTCCGTTTTAACGAGTGAAAAAGAAACACTCGGCGATCTTTTCATGTTTTAGGAGTCAGAAAAGGGCTTAAAAGATGACTCTGAAATTTTGTTTGTGAAAAATTACAATTTCCCTCGAAATCCCTTTGTCCTGCACAAAAGCGACACATTACTCATACCTGTTTAAAATAGGCAAAAATACATTCAAAAACATCTTTTCATGGTAAAAAATGAACTAATTCATCCAAAAAACCTATAAAAAGACCTTTTACCATGTCATTTTTACCGTTTCACTGTTGAGGTTGAAAAAAGAGCTTTTGACAAGAAACTTCCCGTGGTTGCTGCGGAAAATCTGACCGTCGGAATCGAACGCCGCTTCACCGAGGTATTTTACACATCCCACTCTTCATTTTTATCCGTTTAGTTTTTTGTTTTTGGTCTCTGTTTCATTTTTTGGGGAGGTTTTGGGTTCAAAATGCGCCCCTCGGCGGACGCAGGTGCCCTTCGGGTGACCTGCGTCCGGACGCCCTGTGCTACAAAGCCGGGGTGCGTCTTCCGCAAAGGGCGCATTTCAAAACCCCAACTCTCTCAAAAAACCACTAAATTTCCTCAAATTAATTTCTAATTGACTCTTTTGATGTGCAGGACCTAAAACATGTTAGACTGGAGAGAGAGAGAGCACGTAGAGGACGATGAAGCTGCGATTAACCACCAACCCTCTCTGGATGCCTTAAGAACATGTGGATTGTACAAATATTGGACCATACCGGGCATGAGGGGCCAGGTAAGATTTTTGGAATGGCTGGTTGAGCGATGGAACGTTCAAGATCAATGTTTTTACATTGGAGGGCACCAGCTCGAGATAGAGCCCTCGGATGTATACTTTCTCACTGGCTTGCCAAACAGAGGTGAGCAACTCAACCTTGCGGGGACCAGGCCGGGTGGCCAATCCCTTGATGATCTCCGCGAGGAGTGGTGCAGACCAGGGACTCGCCATAAAAAAGGCATGGAGATAAAGCACATCGCTCTGGCGGAACTTAGAGTTATTGCATTTACGGTCACCAGGATTTGTGGCGCGGCCGCCTTGCACATTGCCTCCGGATCCCAAATGCGGATGGCAGTTGACTGTTACCAAGGCACCATCTTCAACTGGTGCGAAGCTGTGTCGGCTCATATGAAGAGCCAACTAACCAAGGCAAAGAACGGACGACTAAAAACTTTTGGATATGGGCCTATAGTCGTGAGCTTTGCCTTGGAGAGAGTTCCTATGCTGATCCCTCAGCAACTCACTGTTGATGACTTGGGTCCTCGGGAGCCAAAGCTTGTTCGATGGGTTGCGGTGATGGCCCGGCATCCTGACGAGGGTGCTGCAGTGGTTCGATTCTCAGACAGTTACTTCGACTGGCTAGAGGGCCAGCTTTTTGTGATACAAGACTTTCCATATGCCGGAATGGATTTCAGAGGTGATCCGGACATGGTTCTTCCACAGGGAGAACAATGGGATGACAGAGGTACTTTCATTTTCACAAGTTTTCTAATTATGTATTTTTATTTTTCATATATATCGTCTCAAAGTAACAGTAAAATTTTAAAATGCAGATGTTGGACCACAGCGTCCAGCCAATCTCCGGCCTTACGACAGATGACATCCAGCTGCACCGGCACCGGCCCCACAGGATGCGACAGCAGAAGTACTAGCTGATTTGGAGCATGATCTAGAGCGTCTCACGGCAGATATACCTGAGACTACTATGGACAATATTCCTATGAGGCTTCAGCGCTTCGTAGTCGCGGTCCCTGGACCGTTTAGGAGATTTTTGCGTAAGGTAGCCCGCGCAGTGGTGTCGTACAGAGAGCACCACCAGTGATTGACTAGTCACTTTTGTAGTCACATGTGACATTTTTGACTTTTTGTACTATCATTTTGCCGATCATAAGGTGTGTTAAACCTATGATCGAAGACGATGTATATATTTTTTGACACGCTTCTATCTATATCTATATATCACTATTACCGGCTTATCTTGTTTAACATGTATGATGAAATGTCTTTAAATTTACTTGCATGATTATTATAAATGTCTGTCCAACACTCGAGAAGCAATTGCATCTGCTAATGTATTCAAAGACCTTGGAATATGTTGATATTCAATGTAATCAAATTCACGTTCCAAGAGACGCACTCTCAAAAACAACCTTAATAACACAGGATTTCTAATGGCATAAACTCTATTAAGCTGTAATACAACAAGTTCAGAATCTAACCTCACTATCAAACGTCGAATTCCAAATGAAATAGATTCGGATAATAATTCAACCACTGCACTGTATTCTGCAATGTTATTCGTTGTTTGACCGAGGCTTACCCCATGCATAGAAACTAACTCGTCAGAGGGCGAATAGATAACCCAAGCTGCGGAAGAGATATTCCGTGTACTACGACAAGCACCATCAGCAAATCCAATGTATGTTTGGAGAGGCGTCGACATCTACAATATCAAGAGTAAAACCAAGATAAGCCAGAATAATGACGAAAAACCACACTCGCTAAGCTAAGCACACTGACTAAACTAACACACTTGCTAGCTAGAAAGGAAATCTAACCTATCTAAAAATTTCTCCATCCATCATTTTAAGCATAATACCTCTTTAGGTAAAGTCCATTTCTGGGTTTGCCCAAAGAGTCCCCATCAAAATCAACTAACTCATAAGCCCCTTTTGCTAGCTTTCGCTTTACAATGTAGGGCCCATGCCACATGGGAACGAATTTTCCAGCACCTAGCTTATCGTTCGCTTGATCATATAATAGTACTAGGTCTCCTTCCGAAAAACTTCGAGGGGTTACATTTTTATCGTACTGAGCTTTCATTCGTTTCGCGTGAGTCTCGATAGCTAAAGTAGCGTCACGTCGAGTCTCATCTAATTTAGCCAAGTATAACAACCGTTTCTCCTCTTCGGAAGTAGCTGGAAGTAATTCGACAGCCATTTGAAGTGATGGGATTTCGCACTCAATAGGTAACACAGCTTCTAAGCCATAAACTAGCTGAAAAGGGGTGAAACCTGTTGAATTTTTCACTGAAGTTCGATATGCCCATAGCGCCGAAAATAACATGTTATGCCAATTCGTTCGATGGATACCAATGATCCGTCGAATCATGATGACTAGAACTTTGTTGATTGACTCAACCAAACCGTTGGCTTGCGGATAATAAGGTGTAGAGCTATCGTGGCGCAAACCAAGCTGGCTTGTAAGCTCAGTCATCATGACATTTCGAAAATGGCTTCCATGGTCCGTAATGATTGCTTGTGGGACACCAAACCTAGTTATGATATGATTGAATACGAAAAGTGCAGCTGTCTTGCCGCTTGCGTCGAATGTAGGCATCGCCTCGGCCCACTTAGTAAAATAATCAACCGCAAGGATGATATACGCATGCCCCCCGGCCGAGTGAGGGTTACAAGTAATAAAGTCAATGCCCCATTTGGCGAATGGACCAGCGGCAATTATAGGGTGGAGAGGAGCAGGTGGAGCGCGCATCTTGCGATCAAACACTTGACAGTTGTGGCATTTTCTGACGGCAAGGATACAATCTTTAAACATAGACGGCCAGAAATAGCCAGCGCGCAACACCTTCTGAGCTGTGGCATACCCAGACATATGACCGCCACATGCTCCAGAGTGACAATCATTCAAAACTCTCTCAGCCTCATCGTGAGTTAAACAACGTCGAAAAACTAAGTCTGCCCCCAGGCGATAAAGTGTATCTCCAATAATTCTGTATTGCTGGGATTGAAACCGAATTTTTCGACGGTTTTCCTTGGAAGCTTCAGGCCGAAAGGTTTGGGTTTGGAGATAGATGATTATATCCCCATACCACGGATCTACAGTGCTAATAAGAAACAAAGATTCGTCCGCAATGGACTCCTCTGCCACAGTCTCTGTGTCAGCACTCGGGAAATCACACATCAATTCCGCGAAGACTAAAGATTTCTTAGACTTGGACTTCTCAAACTCCAAGTCGAACTCTTGCAGGATGACGATCCATTTAGAGTACTTGCCCCCTAGCAGTTGTTTTGTCAAGATATAAATCATAGGGTTGCAATCCGAAATAACAGTAGTTTTGCGGAGAAGAATGTAGTGACGAAAACGCTGGACAGCTTGAACGGCTGCCAGGGCCAATTTCTCCACATGTGAATATTTTAACTCAGTTGGATTTAAGGTTCTGCTAAGGTAATATATCACATGCTCTGCCTTGAATTCATCTTCTTGAACTAACACCATTCCAATGGTGGAATGCGAAGCTGCGAGGTATAAGAAGTAGTCCTGGTTGTAGTTGGGAGGATGCAATAACGGTGCATGGGTCAACGCGTGTTTCAGTGCATCAAAAGATTGTTGGGCAATCTCGTCCCAAAAGAATTGTGCGTTCTGTTTCAACAACCGTGTAAAACCTTTAGTGACCTCGGCGTAGTTTGGGATGAATCGGCGTAAAAAGTTTGCTTTCCCTTGCAAACTTTGGAGTTGGCGCAAACTCGAAGGAGGAGGCAATTGGATGATAGCCTCGACTTTCGAGGGATCGACGCGAATGCCGGTTTTGGAAACAACAAATCCCAGCAATCGACCTGTTTCTATACAGAAAACACACTTGTGGGGATTCAACCGAATTCGATAATGCCTACACCTCATAAAGATTGCTCGTAAATGGACAAGGTGATCAGCTCGGTGTAAAGAATGAGCAGGCAAATCATCGAGATAGGGTTGCACAATGTGCTTGATGTCATGAAATGCATAAGACATCGCCCGTTGAAAAGTGGCCCCGGCATTCTTAAGTCCAAAAGGTAATTTGCAATAAGCAAATGTCCCCCATGGACAAATGAATGCCGTTTTTGGTTGATCGGCAGGTAGAATATTGATTTGATTATAGCCTGAGAAACCATCCATGAAGGAAAACATCTCACTTCCGGCACAATCATCAATAATTTGATCGATATAAGGCGTAGGATAGTTGTCTTTTGGACAAGCTCGATTGATATCCCTATAGTCGATACAGATTCTTATTGTTCCTTGTTTTTTATTGACGGGAACAATATTCGATACCCAATCCGTTAACGGGATCGGATAAATGAAACCTGCTTTCAACAGCTTTTCGACTTCTGCTTTAATTGCAGCCGCTTTTCGAGGGTGAATCTGACGCAACCGTTGCCGAATGGGTTTAGCATCCGGGTAGGTTTTGATTTCATGAACAACAATGGCAGGATCAATTCCCGGCATTTCCTCGTAAGACCAGGCAAACACGTCGCGGAATTCTTGGAATAGGGCCTTGTAAGTTTGGATTTCTTTTCAGTACATGCGGCACCTATATGAATGTTCTCCTCGATTCCGGGCTTCACTGAAATATCAATGGGAATAGTACGAGAAATATTCCCTAAATTCAGCTCTGAATCAGAATGTTTCGTTGGATCCTGAGCGTCTTTGACATATTCAGCGGTAAAGATAGATGAAAAATCATTTTCAAATGCATCATCCTTAGGTAAAAACGAAGATCTGTGATGGAGATCTTCCCATGGTAGATCATCTACACTTAGGATTTCGCGAAGTTGTTCGTCAGATGACACTTCTTCGGGAAACGTTATCCGTTCTAAGGGTGAGGTGAAAAGTGACTCTTCACTGACCACATTCATTTGGTCGGTTGAATGAAAGTCGGTAAAAGACATAAGAGCTTCATAAGCAATCTCATACGGACTCAACGGCATAACATCACCGAGTGAGTCTAGCTCAGAGTCAGAGGGAACATACCAAGGATCATCATAAATAATGTTTTCTGACGTGATCATATGAATTGTTGCAAACGAAGGGTCTGCATTGAGTGGAGGGAGAGGAAAAGTTCCCAGTAAACCGGAATCCTTAACTAAACCTACACCAATGTCCCTATAAGGGATTGTCGTTTTACCAACATGCTGGATAGTTTCTAAAGAGGTTGGGTCGGATGAAAAGTATGTCAGCTGATCAATAGTCACGATCTTACCGTTATGTGGAAACTTAATGACTCTGAAGACCGATGAAACGACCGCTGTCATAGCATATGACCAACTTCGACCCAAAAGAAGGTTGTAGTCTAGAGGGGCATCAACCACTTCCACATCCAGACTAACGGTTTTACCTTCGACCCCTATAGGCAATTCTTGTAGAATACCAAACGGACGGAACCCACGGCCATCAAAGGCCTTAAGGATGGTGGGGGATTGGTTCAACGAAGGAGAACCAAGCGATCTCCAACATTGAATCGACATAATACACGTAGAAGCTCCCTCATCAATCACAGTCCGATGAATAGGCCTGTTTTTGACTATCACTGGAATTTGGAAAGCCATTTGATGGGGGAGACGCGGTGTACTACTTTCTAGATCAAAGATCATTAGGTTCGGGTCCTGAACATCGACAGCTCCAATAGCCGACAAAAGCAATTTTCGTTGCGCTGGACATGATTGCAGCACTTCGAGTGCCGACATTGCTGAAGGTGAAACAGCTAAGTCTTCAACAATGTTGTAATTCTGGGCTGCTCTCGCATGTGGATTGAAAGCAGACCTTCGAAGTACACCCTTGGCGGGCGGCTTAATCACTAAGTCTGGGTTAGGTTTTTCGATCTGTAGTGGATCGGAACCAGGAGCTGAGGTTGATGGGTTAGAGTGAGAAGATTCTGCTTCTTTACCATCAACAGGAGCCTTACTACCATAATCTTGCGATCGAGTCGCAATCCTGACATGAGACATCATCAAAATGGGTTCTTCACTGGCATTCGAAGAAGAACCTATCATCTTATTCTCCTGCTCTGGAAATGGATTTTTTAACACAGCAGGAGTGGGAGAACCTTTAACTATTTTCACTACCTCGGCCCGATGAGGGCAGTCTCTCGTAAAATGATCTTCTTCACAAATGAGACAAGGATAACGAGGTTTGCGCTTTTCGTCATTGGTTTCCGACTTTTCCGTTTTCTCCTTTGGAGCCTTGTCTGCTTTAGCCTTCTTCTTTCCTTTCTTCTTTCCACCGTTTTTGGATTTGGCCGTAGATGACTCTACAGCGTGAATGTCGGCGGTAAGTTCAGGAGGAGAAGACTCTCCTGTCGGAGAATCAGGCAAAGTGATAATTGGAGTATTGGAGGTCTTGGAAGACTTCTTCTTACTCTTCGTAGTCACGATACCGATCATACCATCAGCGGCATGAGATCCCGAAGGAGCAGCAGCGATTTGGTTTGACTTTGGAAGATCCGGAATTTTCTCGTGTAACGTACCCGACTGAGTGTAAACTAAGTCAAGGTATTGTGCCTGAGCAATGACTTGCTCCTCAGTAACTACTCCGGCCTTAGCTACATCTTCAGTAATTCTTGGTAATAATGATTTGACAAACCATTCAGCTAAGATTTGGTCCGGGATAAAAACTTTCACTAATCTTCTTCGACGTCTCCACTCATGGATGTGATCAGAAATGTACGTGGATGTCGATTGTTTTAGCGAAGTTAATAATTCTGTACCATTATCGTATCTGACTGGTAACTGAAAATGAGTTAAGAATGAAGTAGCTAACTGGCTAAAGTTGTAAAAAGAAGCCCGTGGCAACTCAATGTACCACTTGGCTGCGAGACCAATGAGTGTACGCTGGAAAAGACGTAAGCGGATAGAATCATCTGAGATGGAATTTGATGCACACCAGAGGTGGTAAGTCATCACGTGATTAGACGGATCCTCTCCAGACTTACCTTCGAACTTGGGTATATCGCTGGGCAACTTATTTGGCATTGGCGGCCAGAACGGAAGATATTGAATTGGATCGTTCGTTAGGCGCGTCAAGTCGGGTAAATCTAAAGTCGCAATAAACGGTAACTGCCGGTTAGGATCTCTAAAACTCTGAGTCACAATACCAGCCCCAGGAGGAGGATATCCAGGATAACTAGGAACAGGAGTCGCATTTGGGATATTATATCCTCCTGGAAAACCAGGATTAACCGGACCGTACTGGGGTTGCTGAGGTGGTTGATAAGTGTACCCAGGATACGGTTGATACTGGTAAACCGGTTGTTGGGCAGCTTGCCCAGGTTGATACTGTCCCTGGTACGGAGGTTGAACAAATTGAGGTTGAGTAGTAACAACCGTACTTGTACCAGGTTGGCCTGCAGGCATCTGGACTGTGGTTTGAACCGTGGGTCCAGACAACGGTACAGATGTCTGAGGAGCGGTTACAGGGACAGTAGAAACCGGAGCTGCCGATACTCCAGAAGTAAGCATGGTAGATGAAGCGGTAGTTGCTGCAGCCGTGTGAGGTGGAGTACTAGGTGCAATTGGCGGCTGAGTAACTACGGAAGTTACAGGGGTCTGAACACTTGACTGGACAGGTTGCGGTTGCTGGGGTGGACCAGGAACTGCAGGTTGTCCTGCTTGAGGTACCGACTGTATACTTGGTTGCGACATCTGTTGACCCTGTGACGGATCCCATGTTAACATTCCAGGGTATTGACTCGTAACAGGTTGAGGATACTGAGATCCATAGCCGTATTGAGGATAGGGTTGATAACTGTAAGGTGTAGTCCCATATGATTGCCCTTGAGGTGGTTGATAACCTTGACCAGGGTATTGACCCGTAGGTTGATAACCTTGAGGTAAATACGAATACTGGGGTTGACCTTGACCTTGAGGTTGGTATCCTTGAGGTTGATACCCTTGGGGTTGATACCCTTGGGGTTGCCATCCTTGAGGTTGCCATCCTTGAGGTTGATACTGATACTGAGGTTGACTTTGGGGTACATATTGAGGCTGGGGTTGATACCCTTGGGGTTGCCCCCCAGTCACAAATGAAGTACCTTGAGGTTGCCCCCCAGGCATTAACGAAGGTTGCCCCCCAGGCGGTAATTGGCCACCTTGAGGTTGGTTAATGGGAGTTGAACCTGACATCATATAAACTTCACCTATACTCAATGGTACATTACCACTGTTTCCAACTAATAACCCATGATCAATGGGTTGAGGAGATGCTCCCGCAAAGGTACCAGAAAGTGATTGATACCCAGTAGGAACAGAAGGACCGCCATGTAAAAATGATTCAGGACTTTGTGAAAACACAGATGACTGACCAGACATATTTACAGGAGAATGAATTCCTCTAGGTGGAACCGGAGTACGAGGTGTAGAAAAACCTACTGAGTTGTCTAAAAAATTGGTTAATGCAAGGTACCAAGATTCACTTCTAGGAGGACTGTAAAAGATGGATTCACGCTCCCTTAGATCAAGGGTAATTAGATCTTCAGAATCAGAAACGCCTATTTCTTCCTCTGGAACAAGTTCTTCTATAGCAATTAATCCAACAGGAAGATTTTCGGTGATAATTCTTTCTATTCTTGGTGAATCAGGAACACTAGGAGTTGGAGTAACAGGTTCTGAAATTTCAGGTTCTTCGCCTGTTTCACTGGCAGATGAAAAACTACCAGCAAGCTCGGAAACTGTAACAGCTTCGGGATTGTAACCTGTTTCTAATCTTTGGTAATCTGGATGGACTACCAAGGAAGATTCTCCTTCTTCAGGTGAACCTACTTTACTGCCACTAGGAGTTACAAGGACCTTTAAACCCTCTAAATTACTGGGGTCGTCTCGAGGAGGTGAACCCCTAAGTTCACGGGATCTTCTCAACAATTCGGCCACAGAAACAACTTCAGGAGACTGGCCCGCAATGCGACGGGACCTTCTCGGTAATTCCGCCACAATTAAAGATTTTTAACTACAACACACGAAATCAAAGTAAAAAATTTCAAATCAAACCACCTAAAGTCTTCTAAAGAACCAATCAAATTTGAAGCACACGCCTAAATAATCTAGAGCGTCAAACCACACACAAACAGTAGTCTTCCGGACCAAAAGCGCTAGTTGGTGATTAGGCCCAACCTCGCAGGATTCAGTACAGAAATAGTGGGTGGAACAGTTACCCCGGCAACCTGCTTAATGAATAGACTGGACCAAGTTCCTCCACTTTAACCGTCTCGAAGTGAAGCGAACCCCCCAGAAAATCCAAGTGAGTATAACCGACGTCTGCTCCAGGTACAGTGGGACCTTCCCTCCACCGTCACCTTGGGTAGAATCCTAGATATTATGGCCACTAAGGTTACCAATCACAACAATTACACCTGGGGGAACAGTCTAAACTCCGACAGCACGCAAGGGCAGAGTAGCAAGCTCCAATCCCCTTACCGGCTCCTTGACAACAATCCAAGGTTTACCGATAAGTGACCCCTGGCTCCTCGACAATGGTTAATCCGAGGTTTACCGTTTGTAATACGTACTGCCTGGCGTCGTTCCCAACGAGGGAGGAATGATCCCCTCACTGGTTCGGACACGAGCTCGTGTTTCTCCTTTAAGAGGAGCTTTCCCAGAATGTAACTGAAACAATTGGATTTGTTCTACTCAAGATAGACTATCTGTTTGGTTTTGTAGTCTTGGAGAGTTAAGTACTCACCTACTCCAAGACCCTAGCCTAAGCTATGTTGGTGCTTCAGAGCCCTAGAAAAATAAAGATTACTAGATTGATTTTAATTTAAGCGTTACTTTTAAGGTTGTTTCTTAAGTCAAAAGGTGATGGAAGTGAAACTAGTGGTGTGTTGACTCGACTCGAAACCACTACAAAATGCACCTAAAATGATTTATCCACTACTTTACTTTTTCGATGAATTGTTTAACTAAAAAGTTGAGAGAATGCAATCTTTATAAAAGCAACTTCTTAATTGAAGACAATCAAAGAAACAATTCGTTTTTCTTTTCCAAGCATAAAAACATAACTTCTCTTTACATGCACGAAAAAACTCTTTGCTTCTTTTGAAAACAAAAAGCTACTTGAAACAGTTGGTAGCAAGTCGCTCTTGAACATGACACTTCCACTCCGTGTCCGAGTCGGGTTGGGTTGTTTCATTCACCGGTCACATCACCATGGTCACGCCATACCATCCACATTTGGGGTTAATGCTACCAATCCATCACATCAGTGCTGCCGATATGTTCAAGAGAAGTCATTCAGAGAATTCACCTGTGTCTCACCCACTACCATACATTATATTCCGTTCTTTCATGACCGCCTCCCTGAACCTTATATCACCAGATCGTTTTCACCTCCATTAAAATCATTTGCTCCATTCCGTGTCATTGATGTGGGATTCATTAAGGCCCTCCTGTGACGGATCACTTCTTGTTGACATCAGATCATCATCCAAGAAGTTGATCTAGGAACACCCCATTCAGTACTTTGAAGCTTGCATGCCTCAATGGCATGTTTCTCACTTCCGGCGACAGGTATACATCAATGGCCTTCGACCGAAAGATTTTGCGTGGTGTTCGACGCCAAGTCCTTTATTCACACCACATGAATTGTACTACAGTACCTTGAGGGTCATTATCATTATTGGTGATTCCTCTCGCGCTTGTTAACAGTTTACATCATTGACTGGTAATCAAGCGATGTCTTTCCATGTTCGACTTCAGGACATTTCTCACATGGATCGACTTGTACTTTGAGTGAAGATCGGACGAGATTGAAGACCTCGGATCTAGTTTCATCCATCCGGGCTGCGATATATATTCAGGGAAATAAAGACATTAAATGTACATCATTTTAGCACAGATAATCATCCTATCAAAAGGATGATGGCTCTATCAGAATCATCAGTCTACACTCAGACGGTTGTATGTCCTATGTACATGAAAATGAATTTATAAAGCTGAGCATGGGAATGCCCACCTCAGCTAGATCATGAAAATAATGTATTGTATTGTATCTTATTACAGGTCTCCTCCCAGCATTGAAAGAACTTCGGATCGTCATAATAAAGCATTTCACCCGACACCAAAAGGTTAACGGCCTCATACTTTAGGGGGCAACTGTTATAGACATTTTTGTGCCCTACAACCCAAGCATGAAATGTCCATAAACGAAGGGCTCCTAAGTCCCTAAAAGTGTTTTTCTAACCCCTAAAGGAACAAGGTCAACAGATTACAGCTTCTCCCAGAAGTTCTCCATGAAAAACTACTCAAAATTGGTCAAAACAAGATCATTGCAGCTACTCCACTGGCTAGGTGCGTTGCATCTCACCCAAATACACTGTGAGGGTGCGTTGCATTTCAAAAGTCCCTTCTATGGGGTGCGATGGGCGAGAAATGACAAATGGCAGTGTCATTCCGCGAGGTGGAGAGGTAATGGAAGCTTCCAGAATCTTCTCCTATGACACTTGCCTCACTGAATTCGACCAAGGATGAGTAAGAGGCCCTCAGTCTCCAGTGGAAGCAAGAACTATCAGAGAGAAGACACTAATCAAATCACAAGATGACTCATCCCCCTTACAGATATCTATATATGGATCCCTCATCCCAGAGATCCAGAGGCTGGAATTTTGCATATTGTAAGGAATTGTTGTTGGCTTCTAGAGACAAACATCAGATTGTTGGGTGATCTAAGCTTTGTTTGAGGTGAAGAGGGGCTTCTTTGGTAGGAGGTTGATGCTGGGTAGGAACAACTGGTTGTAACTGCTCCCGGATCTTTTCTTATTTATCAATAAAAGCTATTTGAGTTTTCCTCCATGCTTTTGTATCATTGATGCTTGTTACATTTGTATGGTCAATTTACATCTGATCCTAGATTGTTTATGAATATAGATCCATGTATTTGTATAGTGCTATGCTTCTGTGATCTTACAGATACTTTGTGAAGCTGGGCGTGCAAGGGAGCAGGTAGCTGGGGACTATCAAAGAAGAGGGGGATCGAATCAAACGATTAGCGCAAGACAGAGGTTGGTCTTTCTATTCCTCTCTATCTATAATTCATAAAGGAAAAACATAAGTAGCTTTTCTCTGTTTGTTTCTAAGGCAGCTGTCACACCTTAGTGGGATAGAGCAGTTCTAAATAGACACTTTTCCTTGTAACACTCCTTTATGATCAGGCTAACAATAAGTTAGGTGTTGGAAAGTTTAAACCAATGTGGCATGTGCCATATATAGTAAAACATGTTTTGCAAAAAGGTGGCTATGAGCTAGTTGATTACGAAGGAAATGCGTTGTCATAGACCCACAATGTGGTGTATTTGAAAAAGTATTATGCATGAAATTCATGTAATGACTTTTTGCACATTAGTGTGTGATTTTTGATATTTGGTGAGTTTTTTTGCTTTGAAGAAACGTGTTTTTCTTCTTACCTTTTGTTCCACTCAGTTTTTAGATGTCGTCAAGTCATTATCTCATTTTTCTGGTGGTGCTTGTCATAGCACACAGAATTTGTCTTCTGCAACTTGGGCACTCTTTGACCCTGATGGTGAGTTGATTGAATTTTAAGGTATCTGCCTTGATTGAAAAACTAACAATATTACTGAATACAATGTAGTCATTGAACTATTGTTAGAAGTAGTTGATCTTGCCATTAGAGATTTAGTTGTCAAGTTAGATTCACAACTCATTGTGTTACAATTAAACAAACATTATTCGGTAATAAATCCACAAATATTGTGTATGTATCTATGTGTTTGATTACTCGAAAGAAATTTTGATTTTATCACATATCAACATATTCCACGCAATTTGAATACATTAACAGATGCATTAGAAAACTATGTTCTTGATAGACATTTGCGTAATTTGTAAAATCAATCACATCATCATGATACATGGACACATAAGTAGAAAATGAAACATGCATATGTATATATGCATATATATATATATATATATATATATATATATATATATATATATATATATATATCTATATATATATATATATATATATATATATATATATATAGATATAGATATATATATCATGTTTGTCAGAGTGTTTACATCAAAATCTCAAAAAATAAAGTGTTCTGAGAAAATTGGCTTTCAAAGCCTACAAAATGTGTGAAAGTAACTAGAAAGCCTATCAGCCCGCATGATGCTCATGGTAACATGAGACTTCTATGATACTCGACCTAACAGCCGACGCGGTCTCATTAATACTATTAAGGTGTGCCTCTACCATTGTAGTGGCACCACATCTATTGTAGCATACTCTGGTATCCCCTGGGTAATCACGTCTAGGTTGCGCTCCATCTCTACCAAGGGGTCCGCCCCTTCCTCATAGTCAACAACTACTCTCTAATGGGCTACTCACCATGCTATTGGAAACATGTTGGTGTTCTTTCTGGTCCAACATCTACACATTTATCACACATTACATATTAGTTACACCTTTACAAAAAAATCAAAAAATAAGTTTTATCTACGTCAGTCCACTATTCTCATGGTGGCAGAGGTAGATTTGGATCCCGTCTGAATTCTGTTTCAACATAAGAGTAATAATACACAAAAAGTAGTTGGTGATGTAGCCAATCAAAAAAATGTGGAGGGAAATGCATCTCTTGGCCCCCTCTTCCTTGGGGCATGAGCTAACTCCACTGGACTATCCTCGGATCATGGGGAGAGGGTCTGGTACCTCTGAAAATTGGTTCCAGAACAAGGGCACCCACTCTAGGAAGAAAGTAACCATTATCAAACTGAAACCAAATTGTTTTAGGTTCCGTCGTTTACCTATGGTTAGTTGTCTCTTCATATTATCTGGTAGTGCTCCACACTAGTTGAAGACTGTGGGAGTCAAATAATCTACTACATACCAGAATTGGTTCCCTCGTTTACCTATGGTTAGTTGTCTCTTCATGTTATCTGGTAGTCCTCCACACTAGTTCAAGACTGTGGGAGTCTGGGAGGCTTCATGGAGAGCTTCCATGCCAGATATCTGAGCTATGGTGAACAAGATACTTCTGAGGGGAAGGTTAGTGAATGTTGGTGTCTTTACTTTCCCACCCATGGTCATCTCAGAACCTGCGCAATGTCTCCTGACTAGTGTGCTAGTACTTTCACCTCCTGGGCGAGATCCAAAGAGTTGGACTCTCTCTCCCCTCTTAGACGATTCAGTGATAAAATAAATGTATTTTTCTTCTAGCACTAGTTCCTGGTCTTTAATTTTGAAGAGCACCCGATCAACATCCCATAAGATGATAATATACAACAACAACTCCATCTGAGCTCTCAATCCAGTGGTCCTGAAGAACTTCAGCAACCCACAATTTCTCAAAGCATTGATACATTTTGGATCCTAGGCTACCTAGTGGAATTCAACCTCATGGCCCCTTTCTTTCCATTATAGAACTATGATCTTCTATAAAACATCTTTAAACATGAGTTAGAAACTTTTTCATGGATCAAAATCAAGAATTTTTTCTTTAAAGAGGATTTTTCCTTCAAAAAATTATGCCTCAGCACCATTGCGCCTATTTTTATTAACAGAGCGATGTCATTGCTCAAGATTTTTGGCTTGAGGGTGATCATTGAGGGTCAGATGACCATACCCGTGATGATCACTGACAATTTAAAATTTTAAAATCCCTCCCCTTAGCATGAAATTTTCCATTAAAAATGCATAAATGTATGATGAATTACAAGAGCAAGGATAGACCTCTTACCTGCTACAAACGTCTTACGAAATGATGCCCTAGATCTCCCACACTGGTCACTTGAAAATCAAGCAAATTAGGGCACAAATGAACTTTGAAAACATACTTGGGTGAAATCGTAAAAATATTTTTACTTTTGGTTTATTTCTAAGTTTTGAAGTCATTTTTTGTCAATATTTTATTAATATTTTAATAATTTTTCTCGATATCAATGGTGGGTGAATATCTTTGTATAGTTATAGGTACTTTTGATGGACAATGATCATTTTTTTATTCAAACAAGTTTTTGTTTTATCTCTTTTTCAAACCAGTTAAATATAAACAAAAAAGGAACCCCCTTGGAGTCATCTTTAAGCTCTTTTCCGACTCTCAAAAACTGAAAAGATTGTTGAGTATTTGTCATTTCAAACTTGTTAAATTAAATGAATTGATTTCGTCTCAGTATACATTTACCCCTTTTTGGGCTAAGATTTACTATTTACGAAGAAAGTACACCTTGATCGATATGGTCAATAGGTTCTCTCGAATATTGTTTTCTACCTTTTTGGGTTCGATGTACAAGTTATGAAAAGGGACATGATGGAGTTTTCTTTTTCGTATCTTTTTCAAACTCTGTAAATATGAAAATGACACTGAGTTTTTCTTACATCAGACTCATTAAAAATTTTACGATGAAAGACTCGTCACCATGATGAAATAGAGTTTCTCCTTCCTAGGACTCGTAAAACTTACTAGAATGGATTCATTCAAAGAATGAACTTGCATGAAAAGCATGTTCTATCCCCTTCAATATTGTGATAAAAATAACTGGGGTACTCACTATAAATAACAGGGAAAAATGAAAATGAAACATCCTTTGTATAGGCAACATGTCGCTCTTGAACATATCACTCTTATACTTTCGTGTCAGGTTTGGGATATCCTCACTCAGTGACTTGTCCTCATTGGTTTGGATGATCCATTTTTGCCTCTCATTTGACTATTCCATTTTGTCATCATGACCTTTAGTCCTATGTTGAGACAAATGTTGCCACACTTCAGAGTCTTGTCACCAGTGTTCAAGAGAAGTCCTATCAACAGTTATGTACCTATACATTGTCTAACCCATTGTTACAATCTTGGATTTTATTCATTTAATTCCACTTTATTCCTTGTTTCATGTCAATGATGGGGGACTCATCATTTCCTTCCTTCGAAGGGTTTCTTCCTATCGACTTCAGATCATTATCCAAGAAGATGATTTAGAAACTCATTTTCAGTACCTTGGAGCTTGCATGCCTTAATGGAAAGTTCTTTGCATCCGATGACAAGTTTTCATCATTGGCTTTCTATCGGGTGATTCCACGAGTGTTCGACTTTAGCTTCATTATGACATTCACATATTTTACTATCATACCTTGAGAGACATTATCATTATTGGTGGTTTCTATCGTACCTGTTAATGGTACACATCGTTGGCCAGTAATCAGGTGGTTTTATGTCATGTTCGACTCCAACACATTCATTCACATGTTAGAATTCATACTTTGATCAAGTCGGGATGGAGTGCAAGACCCTGACTCTTGTCTAATATGACTCAAGCCACATGGAGTTATATGTTATTCATGATTGTACACATGTTTTTTCTATACGGATGGTTGTGACCATACTGTGGGACTTTACATTTATGATTATCCTTCTATATTGAATGGTTGTGACCATACCTTTGATCTTAGATTCACCGATGATCCTTCTCATTTCGATGGCTGCACCCATACCATGGATCCTTTCATATAGCCCTTATCATCTGGATGGCTTCATCCATACCATGGATTCATGTTTTGATATCAAATATGTATATGTATATGTGTCCTTTATTTGCAGGTCTCCTCACAGTGTTTGTCCTCATCCTTGCAAAAGCTCGTACAACATCTCAGCCATCACTCCTCGTTCTTCCTTCATGATTTAGTAGACATCCGTTACATAGTATTTTGTCACACCTACTACACTTCCCCGTGACATACCTCAAAGTGCCCAAAACATGACCATCATGTAGTGTACTTATTCATGTATTTAGTTCATATCCTTCCTAATACTTTGATTGGAAAATGCCTTGAGCTTTCTGTGAAAGAAATAGCTTTATAACCCTAATTTGAGAAGAATCACCCTTATGAGACTAAAAAGAATGATTATATCATGTTGCATTGTACTTGACCCGCGATCACGTCACTCTATTCACTTGTATACCCACGATTATCCCAAAAAGGCAATTTTCCCAAACAAGATGAGAAGCTTCGTGATCTAGAAGCTTCTAGAGTGGCAAACTGGAGGTTGTTCAACATAGATGAGGTTGAATTTTCCCAACTTGGCCTCTTGGTCTTATCCCTATGAGCTAGCTCCTCGAGATAAGGGCCTACTCCTATCTTTGGAGAGGTGCTAACTCCCTTTCCTAGCGTATATATTCATCCTCTCCCATTCCCAAATGGTTGGTCTATGTCTATTTGCACCCTTATGCTAAGATTGTACCTATATGCTACTCATTTGCCTTGGAGAAGGAGTTATTGGAAAGCTTCCCTTGGAATCAGATATTCATTTCAAGGAGAGGCTATCAAATTCAAGGCTTGGTTGTATGCTTCCCATTATTTTCTCTTAATATACAACTGCTAGTTCATTTTTCATTTATTTGTATGCTCATGTATCATCTATCCTAACATTCCTTGATTAGTTAAGTACGTTTTTGTTGAATATGTTGTTTGTATTTGCATGCCTTGTTGTGTCTTAATCTCTTTTTCAAGTGCATAAACATTGTGAGTAGTAAGAACGAGCCCATGATGCAAGTGATTTGAGATCTTCAACAAAGGACAACTCAATAGCATTAGAATGAGCTAGGCCATTGTCTTCGTCTCCCTTTTCAATTGTAACCTAGGAAAGTGTCAGGTAGATTGTCACTTAGGTTGCTATACCCACTCACTGGGCTAGAGGGATTGTCTCTGTCTGCAGAGAGGATTTACCTAGACAACACACTGTGACGAATTTTTTGTCTCCTAGTCCCTCAGACTTTACTGCAATCCAAACTTGGATGAGTAGGCCCTAAACCGAGACCCACTCTCTAGGATTTACCGCATATCACAAACCCAAGATTACTAGGGCCAATAGAGATAAAACAACCTCTAGGCTTTACTGTATATCCTATCATTCACTAGCAAGGATTCCTAGGCCATTTGAGACAACACAAAATATGGCTTTACAACAATGCACAGTCTGGTTTAAGGGTTACTAGGCCATGCATTATATCATTTCAGAGATCCACCTCACTCATTTTCGAATGCATCTAGAAATCCAGCTCAACCAAATATGAGAACCCCATTACACCATGATTATTCAGAAATGGAAAGACTAGGCTGAGAAACATTGTTACGACGAGAAAGACCCATGCCATGATAGAAAGAACCACATGCAATACCATGCATGCCAAATATAACAAGGAAAATACACATGCAGGTTGATACCTACAATGAAGCCCATTGTAGTTGCTTGATCCTTTCATTCCCTACTTGATCCTTATTTCCCCTTGCCTTATTTTTCTTTCTTCCTCCAATGCCAAAATGCTCCAAGAAAAACTCTAAGTATCCAAGAGTATAAGAGAGAAATAATAATGAGAGTGCTCCAAAACTGAACTGACAAAAGGTTACCAACTAATCCTCGGAAGCCATTTTATGAATGAAGCCTCTATTTCCTTCATTTTCCATTATTTTCCTTCATTTTCCTCCTCATATGCAACATGTGACCTTTCACCTCCCTTTTCTCCTAATTTCCATTATTTTCATAAATAATTGTGCTAAAAATTCCATTTTTCCTTTCCAAAGCCTTAGCCATGTCCTTTGTGAATTTCCTTAGGCATAAACAACCAAATGAACACCCCATAGGATGTATTGCCCAACATTCATCTTGGAATAAGTGTCACATTCATCTGTGGTTATTGTTTTTAACTTTTGTTACATGGAATTTTCACTAGGATTGTTACATCGCCGTGTTTCCCCTACAATTATTCTGTTCTTCCTCTAATCCACCCCATTCTATTGTGGGTTATGGGGTGCTATCAAATACCATTTAATCCCTTATGCTGCACAGAATTTCTTAAACTCATTTCAGACATACTCACCACCGTTATCACTCCTTAGAGTTTTAACTTTCTTTCCCTACTCTTTCTCAACCAATGCTTTAAATTCACAAAACTTTGTGAAAGTTTGATCCTTCTTCTGCATGAAAAATATCCAACATTTATGAGAAACATCATCAAAAAATATAACATAATACCTGTGTTTGGCCATGGATGTTGACGAGAAGGGTCCACACACATCTGAATCGAGTCACTCTAGAATAACCTTTGCTCGCCTGTCTCTACCGTGAAGGGAAGCCTTGATGTATTTTCCCAAAGTAAACCCTTTTCATCTATCAACTTGATCTAGTGTACCTTTGGGAAGCCCAGTACAAATGTGTTGCATGATCTTCAAAGTGCCATGATACAAGTGGCCCAATCGCTTATGCCACAACTCGCCAATGTCTAGTCTCTGCACCATCTCTACTTTTGTGCTCAAAGTAGCACAATCATCTACCTCCAACTTATAGATATTATTCACCCAAATCCCAATATTCTTTACCTGACCCATAGTTATGTGTCTAAGGAATGCCTTTCCTTTGCTAAAGACTACATTATAGCATTTGTCCTCCAAAATCAAGATCGATACTAAATTCTTCTTCAATACGGGCACATACATAACATCCCTCAGGGTGAGAGGAGCATGATGCTCCCTATAAAGAGTAACCGTGCCCAATCCTATAGCACTATACCTCGTGTCATCACCCATATCAATATGCATTTGGAGATCTTTCTCCTCTAGGTCACTGAATAACTCCTTTTCACATATCATCTGGAATGAAGCTCCACTATCAATTCACCATACACTACCCATCATTGGTGACACCATGCATGCAATGAAAGTAAAGTCCAATTTGAATTAAGAGGTCAAAGCCTCACCAACTGATCTAGGAGGATATCCAGACACTAGTGGCATGGAAAAGGCTAAAAATTCAAAGTGGCAGAAAGGAGATTAACTTGACATCAGATCGAAATGCTCGTTGCCTTGATTCCAACGGTGTAAACAACACTCCAATCCGAGTCCGGATGAAGGAGACATAGGCAGTCAAAGTTGGGTTAACTTTTGATGAATTGGCATGCTTAACAAAGAAACAATTTGGCCCTTTCCGGGGGATGGAATTCGGCCAACTTCAGCCAGATTTCGGGAAAAATCATGGCCTGGTTAAAATGACCCCTTCGGTCAAAAACTGAATTTCCAAAAATGCACATTTTGTTTTTATTAAACAAAAAAATATAAGAAAGGGGGTGGCTGGCCACCAACCCCACCACCCCAACTCATAACCACATAAGAATATTGGTGGAGGGGTGGGCCAAGACCCTTGGCCCCTCCCACAAAACTAGCAACCATAACGGGGTGGCCAGCCATGACCCCACCACCCCACAACCCTCATCCCACGGAACCACCATTAAATAGGGCACATAAAACAAATGTATATTAAGGTGGGACGACCCTTGGGGTGCAGACCCAGCCTCAAACACCACCATTTATTACAAGATCTGTTGAAAACAAGGTAGGTACAGTGGTTGGGCCACCTAAGGTGGGCCTGACCCAACCATTAATTTAATTTAAAAAAAAATCTGTTGTGATGTATAAAAAAAATGAGTAGGCGGGGTTTGACTACCCAACCTCCTCCATATTAACCGGACTTTCCACCGACTTCCCTACAACAGTTTCTTTGGAGAATTCGCCACCCATTTTATGCTAAAATGCAGTTTGTCAGTGCACCTAGGCAGAGGAGGAAATTCATGCAGTTCAAGGCAGAATTTTGCAAGAGGGCCGAATTTTCACTTTGTCAAAATTTGACAAATTTTATATGGTTTCAGTACTTCTCGACACCATGAACGCAATGGTGTTGTCCATTTCTCCATCAAAGTTCTGCATTTTTTGGCCATTTTTCAGTATGGAGGTATAAAACTCCTTTTTGTAACTGATTCTTGTACTCTTCTTTCTCATGCCACTTAATGAATGAAGGCCTTCCCATTGATCGAGCAAGGCTTGGAGACGTAGTCCAAGTCAGATGAGCTCCGTTATCAAGTCTTGTTGTCTTCTTTCAAGCTTTATGTGTTTCTCCTATTCTCTCATGTGCACATTAAGTTTTCTATGTTAAGATACAATTTATGCATGTAATTCTTTAACAAATCTATAAGCAAAAGATTTTGGATCAAGTTGTGTCATGCAGGTCTTTTTTAGATGTGAATTGCATGTTTGTATGCTAACAAGAAATAGGCTCCACAAAGGTGAAGGGTAACTAAAGTCTTTCGATCGTGAAGTAGGGCATGCACATTGAAGGAGAAACATAGCAGATGAAGAGGCTCATCATGAAGAGGAGCGCAATTTCCGCAAAGCCTTCTATACAATGGCATAGAATCGGTCAGTTTCTTTCAAGACTGGAGAAATCAGAGGAGAGAAATCCATAAGAACAAGGTTTAGTGCATGGAAATGGTGGAGAGGAACCCCCTCCTTCTCCTTCCATAAGTGAAAGTTCTTCTTCCTTTCATAACCATCATCATAGAAATTCAAGGGATGCATCTAAGAAACCTTTATTTAAATTAGATGTCAAATTTGATCTTCCCATGTTTAATGGTGAAAGTAATGCAGAAAAGCTTAGTAACTATATTAGGAAGATTGAAATCTACTGCAGGATTCAGCATATCGATGAGGACGAGGCAAAGATTTAGTTGGCCTCTCTTCGGATGAGTAGCACGGATGTCGTTTGGTGGGAGAACAAATTACAAAGCATTGAGAGTGTGGGTAATATTCTTTCTTCATGGCCTAATTTCATTTCTGCATTAAAGGAACAATTATATCCCTTGGGTTATAAACAAAAAGCCTTAATGGATTTGCAATACTTAAGGCAAGCCAGAGGTCAAGATGTTCAAAGCTTTATAGAGGAATTTAGAAAACAAGCGCTTAATTTGGGAATTGCACTTGACTCACCTGAAGTAGTAACCAAGCATATTGGATCATTACATAGTTACCTTAGACTTTCATTATTATTGCTTGAACCAACTACAATTGACTCCACCAATGTAAATGAAATCCATCTTGAGAACATGGGAAAAAATGAAAGAGATGACCATTTCAAGAAACCACCTTTCAAACCTCCAAATGGAAAACCCAAAGTGAAAGGAAAAGGAAACGAGAAGAGGATGGCATCAACCAAGAAAGATATAGGAGAAAGACCTTATTGCACTCACTACAAAAAGGAAGGTCATGATGATGATCATTGTTGGAAACAATACCCGGAAAAGAGACCAAAGAAGTATGGAGGAAAAGTCAAGCAAAAGGCAGTGGCAACTGTGTAGCAAGACCTTGGATCTGATTTTGGAGATGAAACATTGGTCACAACAGCAAGAACAAAAGGAAATCTTACACCTCATGTTAATTCTGAATCACATGAAGGCACTAGTTCAATAGATGAGTCTCTTCCTAATGAACGGAAGAGAATTGAGCTATTTCATATTAGAGTTATCATAAATCATACAAAAGTGGAAACTCTACTTGATATCGGATCCTTTTAGAGTCCTTGGTAAAGAAGCTAGGCTTAGAAACTAAACCACATCCAAAACCTTACCCACTTGGATGGATACATGATAAAGAAAAACTGAATGTAACTAAGTAGTGTAAGGCTAAATTTGTGATCACTTCTAAGTTAGTGAATGAGGTAAAACTTGATGTGATACCATTGGATATCTGTGGCATGGTGTTAGGGAGTCCATATCTATATGATAGGAAGGCAATCTTCTTCTGTCATGAAAAAAAATACCAAATCACAAAATATGGGGTAGAATATATTGTAAGGGCTCATCAAACTAAAATCAATGCTAGCCTTGTAAGTGTAGGACAAATGAAGACGTTGGTGAATTCCAGTAAGGTTTGCATGCCTATGATTGTAAGGGGAAAGGATGCATAATTATCCAATGCTTTCTAGGGTTGTGATCATGTGCATAAAAAGGAATTATGTGAATTAATTTCTAACTATGATGAGATTTTTCAGGAACCAAAGGGATTACTTCTGAAGAGGGAAATCCAACATGAGATCCATTTGCAGCATGACGCTCCTTTACCAAATATTAGCATGTATAGGATGTTGACCATTGAGATGGAGGAGATGAAAAAGCAGGTGTAGGAGCTATTGAACCAAGGGGTCATCAGACTGGGCACTTCTCCATGTGGCTCACCAATTGTCTTAGTGCCAAAGAAAGATGGCACATGGAGGATGTGGGTGGATTACCGGGCACTAAACAAAATCATGGTGAAAAATCATTACCCTCTTCCCCGCATTGATGACTTATTAGACTAGTGAAAGAATGTTATCTATTTCACTAAATTGGATTTGCATAGTGGTTATCACCAAGGCTGAATTGCAGAGCAGGATGTGTGGAAAACCACCTTCAAGGCCAAATAGGGATTGTTCAAATCGATGGTGACACCATTCGGACTTTGCAACACTCCAGGAACTTTCATGAGGGTCATGAATGATCTCTTAAGGCCTTTGATTAATGAATTTGTTCTTCTACGTCTAGATGATATTACTATCACTAGTAAAAGTTGGAATGAACATGTATGCCATGTGAAGAAAGTGCTTGATGTATTGAAAAACAAAAAACTCTATGTAAAATTGTCAAAGTGTGAGTTTGGGGAAACCTCTTTGGTTTACCTAGGTCATATTGTCAGTCATGGTTAGCTAAAAATTCAACCTTCTAAAGTTGAAGCAATTGTAAATTGGCCTAAGCCTACTAGTGTAACCGAGGTTCGCAACATTTTGGGTGCAGTACAGTATTGGAGGGCTTTATTGCCAATTTCTCTATTATTGCAACACCTTTACATGCATTGAAAAGTGTAAAGAAAGTCTTTCAATGGGGAGGAAAGCAACAGAAGTCGTTCAAAACATTGAAAGAAAATATCAGCACCGCACCAATCTTGGCCTTACCGGATCTCCAATAGCCATTTGAAATCAAGATAGACGCCAACGGATATGCCATGGGAGTTGTACTGATGCAGAAAAAGAATTTGATATGTTACCATTCAGAGAGATTCTCTTAGGCTATGATAAACTATCCCACTTATGACAAGGAGTTATATGCCTTGGTCCATAGTGTGAAAAAGTGGAAACACTACTTGATCAGCAAGGAGACCATCATCCATACGAATCATCAGCCCTTGCAGAATCTTCAGTCACAAACCAAGTTGTAGCAATCTCGTCGATTTAGGTGCATGGGTTTTGTTCAACAGTTTCATATAGTAATAAAGTATAAGAAGGGCACTAGCAACAAAGTGGCTGATATTATATCTCGCCGTCTTATTTCTGCTTCTGTTATTTTGCATAATGATTCGTTATCTTTTGAAAGTTATGTTCAACAATATACTAATGATCATGACTTTAAGTAGATTTATGCAAAACTAGCCCATGGTTCACAAGTGGATGGCTATCACTTGCAAGGGAAACTATTGTATCACCTTGGCAAATTATGCATACCCACAGGAGAAAGGGTACATGTAATCTGGGAGGCCCACACCTCCCTTGTGTTTGGTCATTTCGGTATTCAAAAAACTTTGTGTCATGTACAAAGATTTTTTTTTTGGCCTCATATGAAGAACATTGTAACTTGCTATGTAAAGGGTTGCGTGATGTGTTCTATTTCAAAGCCCTGTAATAGAAAACTCAGGCTCTACAAACCACTCCCTATTCTGAGTCATCTATGGTAAAGTGTGTCGATGGATTTTTTACAAGGCTTGCCTTTGTCTAGGAAAAGTCATGACTATTTGTATGTCGTCGTTGACCATTTTAGCAAGATCTGTATTTTAATGCCTTGTAAAAAGCAGTCACTGCAGAGAAAAATACTTATCTTTTCTTTCAGCATGTTTGGGTCCATTTTCGGTTCCCACATTGATTGTGTTAGATCAAGACTCTTGCTTTCTTGAAGAGTTTTGGACCAGCTTATGGAGGATGATGGACACCAAGTTGAAAAGAAGCACAACATTTCATCCACACACTGAGGGACAGACAGAGGTTGTCAACTGCACCATGGTACACTTGTGGTGAGGCTATTATGGGAAACATCATAAGTTGTGGGATGAGCATCTTCCATATGTGCAACATTCCTACAAATGAGCACTGCACTCATCTACACATCATTCACCGTTTGAGACATGTTTTGGCTACTTGCCAAAAGACCCTTTTGATATGGTCTTTTGAAGGGAAGATGACTCTAGTGGATGTGATGACAGGGACAAAGCACAACAGTTGATTCACCAAGTAGTAGAGGAGCAGTTGGAGAAAAGTCAAGCCTGGTACAAGGCTCGACATGACAAACACCGAGTCGACCATCAATTTCAAGTGGGTGAAAAAGTGTGGTTCCATATCAGCAAGGACAGGATGAAGGGAGAAGGGAAGAAGTTGTGACCAATCTGGTATGGTCCATTCACCTTCTTGGAGAAGATTGGAAACAATGCATTTTGTCTCAATTTGCTGATCTATATGCAAATGTACTCTGTAGTGAATGTGGAAAACTTAAAGCTGTATGAGCCACCATTGATTATGGACACCAAAGAGGTGGGCACAGTTCCTACAGTTGATGACTTTGCACCAGAGTATCTCAATGAGTTACCTAAATACATCATCCTTGATAGAAGAACTAGGACTTCACAGTGGGGAGATGTGGAATACCTTTGAGTTGGTTCCAAAGGGATGCACCCTAGCAAGGCAAAATGGCTAGAAAAAGAAAGAGTGAGGGAACAATTCCCTCACTTTCCAATTGACCGATAAAGCTTTTGGTGGTTCAAAAGTTCCTCAATGGGTAGGATTGATCGAGGAGGATCTCTAGACACTAGTGGCATGGAAAAGGCTAAAAATTCAAAGTGGAAGAAAGGTGATTATCTTGACATCAGATCAAGGTGCTCGTTGCCCTGATTCCAATGCTGCAAACGACATTCCAATCTGTGTCCGTATGAAGGAGATAGAGGCAGTCAAAGTTGGTTGACTTTTGATGACTGGGTAAGCTTAACAAAGACACAATTTGGCCTTTTCTAGTGGATGGAATCTGGCCAACTCTAGCCATTTCTGGGCAAAATCATGGCCTGGTTAAAATGACCCCTTCGGTCAAAAACTGAATTTCCAAAAGTGCACATTTTGTTTTTATTATATAGAAAAAATATTAAAAAAGGGGGTGACGGGCTAGCAACCCTACGACCCCAACTCATAACCACATAATAATATTGGTGGAGGGGTGGGCCATGACCCTTGGCCCCTCCCATGGAACCAACAACCATAACAGGGTGGGCGGACATGACTCCGCCACCCCACAACCCTCATCCCATGGAACCACCATTAAATAGGGCACATAAAACAAATGTATATTAAGGTGGACCAGCCCTTGGGATGAAGACCCGGCCTAGAGCACCACCATTTATTACAATATCCATTGAAAAGGAGGTAGGTATGGTGGGTGGGCTGCCCAAGGCAAGCCTGACCCAACCATTAATTTAATTAAAAAAAAAATTGTTGTGATGTATAAAAAAAGGAGGAGGCGGGGTTTGACTGCCCAACCTCCTCCATATTAATCAGACTTTCCACAAACTACCCTACAATAGTTTGGTTGAAGAATATGCCACCCATTTTATACTTAAATGCAATTTGTCAGTGCGCCCAGGTAAAGGAGGTAGTGCATGCAGTTCGAGGTAGAATTTTGCAGGAGGGCCAAATTTTTACTTTATCAGAATTTGACAAATTTTATATGGTTTCAACACTTCTCGATGCCACGAATGCAATGGTGCTATCTGTTTGTCCATCATAGTTCTACATTTTCTGGCCATTTTTCAGTATGGAGGTATAAAAATCCTTTCTGTAACTGATGCTTGTACTCTTCTTTCTCATGCCACTTAATGAATGAAGGCCTCCCAATTAATTGAGTAGGGATCGGAGACGTAGTCCAAGTCGGACGAACTCTGTTATCAAGTCTTGTTGTCTTTTTTCATGCTTTATGTGTTTCTCCTCTTCTCTCATGTGGACATTAAGTTTTCTATGTTAAGCTACAATTTATGCATGTAATTCTTTAACACATCTATAAGCAAAATATTTTGGATCACTAGCCACTCCGCCTAAAGACCTTTTCTTGGACTTCTATGTGGAAAGTTTGTAGAAAAATGGGTCAGATCATTATTGGGTGTGGAGCCTAATTATCTTTTTTATTTAGAGGTGTCGCCACATTGGACCCCAATTCGAAATGTGGCAGAAACGCCACCCGTAAAATGTATGCTACAAGGGGGGTCCATGGGGGGGGGGTGGCTGCGATCTTTGGGAGTGCCCCCCCAGCCCCGGGTGGGGGATGGGGGGCTGCGCCCCCAAATATCAAAATAAATGTAAAATTGCATTGTAAAATGTTTTAATTTCGTCATCAATCTCGGTTGTTCATTAGGCAGAGATTTGACAGTAGCATCTATGTTTAATTTATGGTTTTTTTCCCTATAAAGCAACCCCACACTATATATGAGCAATTTGTATTGTGTTTATGTGGGTATGTATTCTAAGTGAGAAAGATAGAGGAGATTGTGTGAGAGCGAAGAGGGAATTACAATAGACTTGTTGTAGGTTGTATCTCTTCAGTTTTCTGGATAATATGAAAGGAAGGACTGGTTGTTTCTCCATGGAAGTAGCACAAATTGGGTGAACCACGTATATTTGTGTCTCTCTTATTTTATGTGTTTTCTTTTTTTATATTTCTGTAATATATTCTATGTGTTCCATTGCTCTGTAATATATAATTTTCTAACAACTAGTATTAGAGCCGAAGGTCTATTTGGCTGATAAAGTCGCAGGAGGAAAGGGTTCCTGGTTTGAGTGGGAGCAATGGAAAAATATGGTAGGTTTAGGGTTGAAAAATTTAATGACCAAAACTACTAGTTGTGGAAGACGCAGATGGAAGATTATCTATATCAGAATTATTTGTACCTACCATTGAGTGGAAAGACAAAGAATTTGGCAAGTATGATAGTCACAGAATGGAATATTCTCGACAGAAGGCGCTTGGAACAATATAGTTGTGCCTAGCGGTGTTAGTAGCCTTTAATATTTCAAAGGAAACGAAAACAAAAGGGTTTAATGTTGGCATTGTCCAAAATATATGGAAAACCCTCGGCCTCAAATAAGGCATTTATTATGAAGCGTTTATTTAATATGAAGATGTCAGAAGGTGGATCTATTGTTGATCATTTAAATGAATTTATTATAGTTACCAGTCAGTTAAGTTATGTAGGGGTAACTTTTGATGATGAAGTTAGGGCTCTGTTATTTCTATGCTCATTGCCAGAAAGTTGGAATGGTATAGTTATGGCCATTAGTAACTTTGTCACTGGATCTATTACTTTAAAGTTTGATGATGTTGTCGGTGCAATCCTTGCAAGGAAATGCGACAGAAAAGATCTAGTGAGACATTAGATAATGCTTTGACTGCAGAGACTAGGGGAAGAAAAATGGAAAGAGGAAAGAGCCCAGGATATCGCAGTAAGTCAAGGAAACGCAGATCCAAGTCTGGATCAGGGATAGTGTGCTGGAAATGCGGGGAGAATGGACACTTGAAGAAAGACTGCAAGTCTCAGAAGGGAAAAGAAGGAGACATATAGCAAGAAAACAATCATGAAGAAAATGTGACAGGTGATGTGTTGCAAGATGCTTTGATTCTCTCATTAGAAAATATTATTGATGCCTGGGTGGTAGATTCAACAGCCTCATTCCATGCCATACCTGATAGGAAACATTTTCATGATTATATTCAAGGAGATTTTGGACAGGTTCGATTGGGTGATGATAAACCTTGTAAAATCATTGGAATGGGTACAATTTTCATAAAACAATAGAATGGAAACCAATGGCTATTGAAGGAGTAAGACATGTTCCAGATCTGAAGAAAAATCTAACTTCAATAGGGCAGTTGGGAGGTGAAGGTTGTGTAACTACTTTTATAGATAAAACCTAGAAGGTCACTAAAGAAACCCTAGTAATAACAAAAGGAGAGAAGGTTGGTACATTGTATATATGCAATGGTATTTCTAATTCTGTTAATGATTTAACCTCTACAGGAGAAGATACGACATTATGGAATCATAGGATCGAGCACATGAGTGATAAGGGGATTTAAATTCTTCACTTAATAAATTTGTTGCCAGGTTTGAAGCATGTTGATTTAAAATTATGTGAGAATTGTGTTTATGGAAAACAAAAGAGAGTCAGATTCCTCAGAGTTGGGAAAGAAGAGAAGAAAGAAAAATTAGAGCTTGTGCATATAGATGTATGGGGACCTGCTCAGGTATCATCTCTCAGTGGCTCTCGTTATTATGTTACTTTTATTAATGATGCAACCAGGAAAACATGGATTTATTGTATTCGAAATAAATTTGATGTATTTGATACTTTCAAGAAATGGAAAGCTTTGGTTGAAAATGAGACATGAAAAAGGTTAAAGTGTCTCAGATCAGACAATGGAGGTGAATATTGCACCAAAGAGTTTGATATGTACTATTCAGAGAATGGAATTCATGGAGAGAATACAGTTCCAGGAACACCACAAGAAAATGGTGTGTCAAAAGGGATGAATAGGACAATCATGGAGCGTACAAGGTGCATGAGCTTGCATGCAGGATTTCCTTTACAATTTTGGGCAGATGCTGTAGATACTATTGTTTATCTAATAAATAGAGGGCCTTCAAGTTCCTTGAATGGTGGTATTTTAGAGGAGGCATGGATAGTTAAAAAGGTAAACTACTAATTTTTAAAGACTTTTGGTTGTGAAGACTTTGTCCACATTAATAAAGAAAATAGAACAAAGCTTGAGGAAAAATCAAAGAAATGTACATTTATTGGATATGGTGTTAATGATTTTGGTTATCACCTTTATGATTATAAAAAACACAAAATCATTAGGAGAAGAGATGTCATATTCAATGAAAAGTTTTGGTATAAGGATTAGATGTAGGAAAAGGAACAAGAAAAAGAAAACAGGGAATACATAGTGCTTGACGAGATCACAGAAAAAGTGAAGGTCCCTGAAAATCATACTGATCAACAGCTAGAATGACAACAACAACCACAACAACAACAAGTACCTCAAATGCCTGAAAGTGGTGTTAGAAGATGTACTAGGATAAGTAGACCCCCTTAATGATACTCTCCTTCATTATATTATGTATTGTTGGCTGATTCTAGTGAACCAGAATCTTGTGAAGAACCAGTGTGGGTAGAAACCAGAAAGAAGTGGGAGCAAGCCATGAAAGAGGAGATTGACTCCTTAGCACATAACCAGACTTGGGACTTAGTCGGGTTGCCTACAGGTAAAACAACCTTGCAGAATAAATGGGTTTACAGGTTGAAGGAAGAAGATGGAGGTAGAAAAAGGTATAAAGCTAGACTTGTGGTGAAGGGGTTTGAACAGAAAAAGGGTATAAACTTTCATGAGATATTTTCTCCTGTTGTTAAAACAACTTCAATCAAAACTATTTTAAGTCTAGTAGCAGCTGAAGATTTGCATCTTGAGCAGTTAGATGTAAAGACAACGTTTCTCCATGGGAATTAGGAGGAAGAGATATATATGTAGCAGCCACAAGGATATGAGGTAAAAGGGAAGGAGAAACTAGTGTGAAGGTTGAAGAAGAGCTTGTGTGGCTTAAAATAGGCTCCAAGGCAGTGGTATCTAAAATTTGACAGGTTTATGTCTGAATAAGGTTATAGTAGATGTCACTCTGATCATTGTGTTTATCTCGAAAGGAAAAATGATCGCAACTATATTAGATTGTTATTGTATGTAGATGACATGCTTGTTGCAAGTTCTAAAATGCAGAAAATAAATGTGCTCAAAAGAAAATTGGTGAAGTCATTTGCAATGAAGGATTTGGGTGTTCCAAAACAAATAATTAGTATGAGAATAACTAGAGATTGGAAGAATCCAAAATTAATATTTTCTCAGAGTGAGTACATAGAAAAGGTGTTGAAAATATTTAATATGCAGAATAAAAAAATAATTACTATACCTTTGGCTAGCCATTTTAAACTAAGTAAGAAGGTGTTTCTCAAGACTCAGAAAGAAATGGCTTATATGTCTAAAGTTCCATATGCATCAGTAGTTGGAAGCTTAATGTATGCAATGCTCTGTACAAGGCCTAATATTGCACATGCAGTAGGAGTTGTAAGAAGGTACATGAACAATCCAGGAAAAGAACATTGGATGGCAGTGAAGTGGATTCTCATGTATTTGAGAGTTACCACAAATCAAGCATTATGCTTTGGTGGTTCAAACATTGCTCTACAGGGATATGTTGATGCATATATGGCAGGTGATATAGATAACATGAGGAGCACAACAGGGTATGTGTTTACTATAGGTGGAACAACTGTTTGTTTGGTTTCAAAAGTGAAAAGAGTTGTTGCACTCTCAACAATAGAAGCAATGTATGTTGCTACTACAGAAGCTAGTAAAGGAATGATTTGGTTACAAAGGTTTCTAGATGTAAGAAGCCAAAGTTGTGCAGGTTATATAGTGATAGCTAGAGTGCCATACATATTCCAAAGAACTCTACATTTCATTCCAACACTAAACATATACAACTCAAGTACCATTTCATACAACCAGTGTTGGAAAATAGAGAGTTGAAGCTAGAAAGCATACTCGCTAGCTAAAATCTTGCAGATATGTTAACAAAACTTTTAACCAAGGAGAAACTGAGATTTTGCTCAGTTTCAATTGGTCTTCAAGTATGATGAAGAAGATGAGAAAAAACCAGGTCCAAAGTGGAGTCATTGTCCAACAAATCAAGTATCAGTGGAGTTGTTATAATAAGTCTCCAAGTGGGAGATTGTTGGGTGTGGAGCCTGATTATCTTCTTTATTCAGAGGTATCCTGCATTGGACCCCAGTTTGTAATGTGGCGGAAATGCCACTGATTTGGATTTAAATAGGAACACAAAAAATTATAGAGATAACCATAAACACAGAGATGCAATGGAAATAATACTTCATTTCATTAATGTGAAATATTGAAATATGCTTACAAATAAAAATGGAAATAAACTAGCTAGGGCGATGGTAGCTTACCCTAACAAGAGATGTGGTGGCTACATGCCTCTGAGTTTCATTACAATGAGGCTCAAGGGCCTTTTTATTATTGAAAAATAAGAGCAAACCCTTAACAACCAAAACCCTAACCCGAGGAGATGTAACACAAAGTGTTTATGGACCCCGTTAGGGTGAGTTTGATAGCCAACTTCTCGGGGTCACGACCTCATCATATTATCTTCGTTTGACACGCATGATAACCCATTGGAAAGATCTCTTCGAGGACTACAGCAAAAAAGATGATTTTAGAAAAAAAATCATTGGTGGTATATTTCCCAAAAAATGTCGTTTAGGGCTTCAAAACGGCTTTGAAAGTTTAGGACCCGAAAAACTGCTAAAAATAGTAAACTGTGCTACAATTAAGGAAACTGAAAAACTGAAAGATACAATTGTGGGGGTTCAAATGGGATAGCTAGGTGGCCATCAACATCCACCTGGATCATTCCTTCCCCCTTAGGAAGCAATGATCCCCACTGCGTTGAGTTCCTCCATCTGCTGAAATTGGTCCTTGATGAGCTATTCTGCAATCTCTTATGTGTCCAATAAAGGTGGGAAGCATAGTCGAGGGCATTCCACATTGAACACTCGAGTGCAAGAGAATGAATGGAGGACTATTGTGCTCTAGATAATTTTTTCTCACGGCCTTAGTAATGTTGTGAGGACCATGTCAGAGTGGTCTGAGCTTTTGATGGGTTCTGGTAAGGTGTTCTTTCTATCGATGCAACCAAACTTTGTTTCCCACCTAAAACTTGTGTGGTACCCCTGTGGGTGAGGAGAAGCTATTCCTGTGTTCTTTGATGACCATATCCCTCTACGGTTGCTACTGTGTGGAGGAACCCTTTGTAGGGGTCATGGATGTGGTGACTATCTTCCCCTTACTTTTGGAGCGAACCAGACAAAAAATGAATTTCCTGGTCTGGGAGACAATCTTGCTGCAATTCATAGCACAGATCAAGGAGGTGGTGGTAGGTGGGGCTACCTTCAGTATCCTGTATAATGAATTACCCAAAGTAATAATAACAGCATGAGGCCTTGAATTATATACAACATGTCGTCTCCATAAGTATGGTTGGCCTAATAATACATCACAAACATCCAAAGGTGCAACATCACACAATACCTTGTCTGTGAAGGGTTTGATGTTGTATGGAAGGCGAAACTATTAGCGAACTCAGAGATATCATCCTTGGTGAAGCCACCCAATACTGTATGGTTTCCGGTGTGGTGTAGTCAGTAGGCCCAACTGCTTCACGACCTATGCTGAAATGAGGTTCTTTTGTCTTCCAATATCAACAATGAATTGTAGTGATGAACCCTTCACCACATATGTGAGTGGAAAATACACTCCCCCTCCTCTAGATCTTCGAGCTCATTCCTTTGGATCTTGGCTGTGGAAATGGTGACACTAGGCTCTGCATCAACGATCTTCTTCCCTTTTCCATTCCCCTTGTTGGGTTATGACTCGGGGTCGGAACATGCATTTGATTCAGAAGCCTTCAACTCAACCACCAGCGACTACTTGGTCCGACACGCACTTGCATTGTGAGTGGGGCTCTTATGGAACTCACACCACTTTCCTGTGTCCTTATTCAACTTCGTGTTGTTGTTCTTTTCTTGTGGTTTTGATGGGTTTTCTTAGGTTTCCCCGTCTTGGCTTTGTCCTTTGGTCTTCAGATTCGCAGATCCAAAGTCTGGCTTCTTCTATTTTAACTTCTGCTCGATTTTGACAGCGTATCGATATGCCATGCTGAGAGAGGAGATGTTCAGGAACTCCATCTCTTCCTGGATGTATTTATGTAGGCAACCATAGTATTTGAGTACCAAATGCAGCTCAGAATCCTTGATACCCAACTATGTGCAAAGGGTATGAAAAATGTTTGTGAACTCCAACACATCTTGGTCCCTTCCCTACCGCAGTGTGGTCCACTTTATGTATTTGTCCTCATAGGTTTTGACAGGGTAACACTACTCCTTGATGTCATCCCATAATGCATTCCAAGTGGGTGGGGCTAAAAATAGTGAGCCTGTACTTTCATCCTTCTACTCGCAATAGGTTTCCCACCAGTCCTTGATGTGGGGGGTTTCTTTGAGAAGAGCGAAAACAATCTTTTCCCGACTCGAAAATTCATGAACAAAAAGATACCCATCTAACATATTTAAGCATTTATCTATGACATCCATGTCTATTTGACCCTAGAAGATGGGGATTTCAAAATTAACTTGTACCTTAAAGGGTGTGGCGTTTCTAGAGTAGTTGTTGGAAGTTGATGCGTCACCTCTGGGTAGCCACTGAAGGATCTGCGCAAGCTATCCATCATCACGTTCCTTTGTCACTCAAGGGCTTCTTCGAGCAAGATTTTGATAGGATATCCTGCCCCCTCGTCTTTCTTTTCATTCGCCATGGGAGGATGTTGAGATTTGTGAGGTTGGTCTTGCAAAGGTTCAACTAGTTCACCCTAACTCCTTATATCCTGACCTTGTTGGGGACATGCAAATAAAAACAGAGAAAAAGCATACCACTCTAATACCATTGATTCAGATTTAAATAGGAATGCAACAAATTACAGAGATAACCATAAACACATAGATGCAATGGAAATAATAATTCATTTCTTTAATGTGAAATACTGAAATATGCTTACAACCAGAAATGGAAGTAAACCAACTAGGGCGATGGTATCTTATCTCTGAGAGGAGATGTGGCGACTACATGCCTCTGAACTACATTACAATGAGGCTCAAGGGAATTTTTATTATTGAACAACAAGAGAAAACACTAAACAACCAAAACCCTACCCTGAGGAGATGTAACACCAAGAGTTTATGGGCCATGTTGGGTGAGTTGGACAGCCAACTTCCCAGGGTCGTGACTTGCTCATATTATCTCTGTTTGACGCGCATTATAACCCATTCAAAAGAGCTATCTGAGGACTACGAAAAATAAGATGATTTTAGATAGAAAATCGCTGGCGGTAGATTTCCCAAAAAATGTCGTTTAGGGCTTGAAAGCGGCTTCGAAAGTTTAGGACCCGAAAAGCTGCTAAAAATAGTAAATTGTGCTACAATTAATGAAACTAAAAAACTAAAAGAGATAGTTGTGGGGGTCCAAATGGGATAGGTGGGTGGCCATCGACATCCACTTGGATCAACCACCGGTAAAATGTATGCTGCAAGGGGGCTCAAGGTGAGGCAGTTGTCATCTTTGGGAGCTCGCCTTCGGCGGGGGATTGGGGGCAGTTCCCTTGAAGCTAAAAATAGATGTAAAATTTCCTTGTAAAATGTCATAATTTCATAGTCAATATAGGTTGTTCATTAGGCGGAGATATGATAGTAGAATTTATGTTTAATTTAAGGTTTTTCTCCCTAGATGGAAACCCCTCACTATATATGAGGGAATTGTGTTGCGTCTATGTAGATATGTATTATGAGTGAGAAAGATAGAGGAGATTGTGTGAGAGTGAAGAGGGAATTACTGCAGATCTTCTATAGGTTGTATCTCTTTAGTTTGTTGGACAATATAAAAGGAAGGATTGGCTATTTCTCTGTGGATGTAGCACAAATTGGTTGAACCACGTATATCTGTGTCTCTCTTGTTTTATGTGTTTATATTTCTGTAATATATTTTATCTGTTCCAATAGTTTGTAATAAATAATTTTTTAACACTCATGACAATGAAAGAACTTAACTTTCAACATGTGTTTCTTCTTACCTCCATGGCAAGAATCCAATTTGTTATGGGAAGCCTTCCCTTTCACCTTCCTTGCCTTACCTGCTAAGGCACAATTTTCCTCATCATCAATCTTAGATGAGGAACCATCTTTGGTTTTCCTTATGATCTCCTCCAACATCAAATCTAACCATATTCGTTACCAATATAACAGATTTTCCCTTCCATTCATAGAGTCCTGATACCTATTCCAACTCTTAGGAAGTCCTAGGAGAGTTACGCTCACCATATCATCCTCGACAACAGTTATTCCAACACTTCCAAGTTCATCTCTACAGGTTATTAACTTGGTCAAGTATTTTGGAATGGTATTTCCTTTCTCCATATTTATTTTTCAAAGTTTATCTTTTAGTGCCAACTTCGTATGGTCATTTTTGTTATGGAAAAGGTTTGTCAATGCTTTCCACATAGCATATGGAGTTTCCTTCCCATCGACACTTAAGAAAATCTAGTCTCGAACTCTGTCAGGGATTATCCGCCTTGCCTTTGCCACACACTTCCTCCATTCAGCCAGATCTTTTGAATCCAATGCTAGTGGCGTAGGAATGTCTTCATCAATGAATTCCTTCAAGCCATTAATTATCATCCAACATGGCCTCCATCCTGTCCCTCCAAGATATACAATTTGAGTTTCCTTCCAAGTCATATTCGAGCCACATACTGTAGAACGCCATCTACCGATCATAAAGTATCTAATGAAAATTTGAATTTCTCCTATAACCCTAAACTAGAAAACTTTTAAATATCCTCTAGTATACTATCTTCGGCTTTGATACCATGTATATTTTCTTGTAGATTGATAACTCATGGAATGTACTAAAACAAAAGAAAAAAATCTACTCTACTCTTTAAATAGTGGAAACCAATAGATCAATGAGAACAATAAGGAACAAGAGGAAGATAATCAATCACACATAAAACAATAATTTCTCTAGGGAAATCCACTTCTCAAAACCCTGACTATCTATTGCATTAATTTAAAATCTAAGTTATAATACAAATATTGTTCTCACAAGAACAATTCCTGCAGAAGTATGATCAACTCTCTACCTCACAAGAGTGCTGTAGCCAACACTTAGCCAATTATGTTGTCTACCAAGCCCCTATTTCCTTGTGCAATTCCTTTGAGGATCAAACCATATTTAATGTGGGAAATCCTTCCTCAAAACTGTGCAATTGAAACTAGGTCCTTTTCCTGATTGCATGCATGATCTATACAACTTGGATCATAATACCACTAATATTACATTATCCCTGCACTCTAGTCTCATCTAAGCCTTTCTCTAAACTCGCATGCATGAGTTTCTCATGAGGGAATCTTCAATTATCTAGAGTAGCACCTAAGGATGCACCAGTGCACCAACTCACTACTAATCCTCTACTAGTTCCATAAACAGTTAGAACTAGTTCAATTGTCTATAACTCAGTCAAGCCAAGTTATCTAATTACAATTCAAATAAACTCATCCTGGACCCCTAAAATTTAGGGAGAACATATACATGAGTATAGAAAGACTTCCGACTCGAAATTCCTAACCTAATTAACTTAATTAAACTTAATTAGCTATTTACAAGTTGATATGATAATAGAACTTGATTCTTAATTCTCAGTTTAATCAAAGGACAAATTCAAATTGAATTTCTTGTTGCAATTTCTCAACACTTTATATTTTTTGAATGTTTTGTTCACTTGTATTTCTTATTCTTGCATTTTATACTTTTTCACTTAATATTTATGCTCCATTTTTTGTATATTATATTGGTTATATGATTTAAATAAGTGTTTTTTCAGGTCATTTGTACATTTGAAAATATGACACATACTTAGAACAAGCTTGCAAAGTCATTTTCATCATTGTGCAACTTGGATTGGTCTACTAGCTCACAATCTTGGAAGTTATGGAAGTATCATGTAACAAAATAGTAGTAATTTTCTACTAAATTTTAGCACACATTAATGAGATCATTTTTAGTTTATTCCAATTGAATTTAAGCTTAAAAACATCCAAATTAATAATAAAAAATTACCCCACAACATTTCACTTGATTAACTTAGGAATTTGCGTACTTAGATCATCTCATTAGTACACTGCTATGAAATTTCTGGTTTTTAGTAGTAAATTTATACTATATTTTAGCACATGTTAACAAATATATTTAGAGTTTATTTAAATTTTATTAAGTCCTCATAAAATTATTATTAATAAAAAAAATTAAACCATATAATTTTCACTTGATCTGGTTAGGCATTTGGTAAGTTAACTAGCTCACTAGCACTTGAATTCCTAGTTTTTAGAGTAGTAATATTCTGCTAAATTTTAGCACATGTTAACAAGGGTATTTTGAGTGTTTCCAATTATATTAGAGTCCTACGACATCCTAATTAATAAAAAATTCACCCCATCTCATTTTCATTTGATTTTTTTGGGAATTTGGCAAGCTAACCTGAGAAACAATAATCGTGTAGCAATCTTGTAGAAGTTTGTTTTTTATATCTTGCTTGCCCATATTCACTCCAAATTCATGGTGGAAGTAGATTTATAGCCCATGAATTCTCTAAGGTCACTTTGGTTGAGATGAGGCTTGGTTAGGTTGTCATTTATCTCTTACATTTATTTCTTATTGAGTGTTGATTTCTACATTTAGCCTACATTTCAATTCTTTAGTTTACTTTATGCAAAGTGTGATTTATTTCTTGCAAGAGTAATCTAGGAATTTCCTTTCCCACAAAATAGAATATATTCCTTTTAATTCCATTTCCTTTATAGAAATAGAGATTATGTTTTCTTAGTTGTCATTGTGCTTTAATTTTTGGAAAATGGAATATATTTCCTTTCTATAATTTACTTTCGAGCAAAAGTAGAATAGTTTTGCTTATTATTATTTATCTTCTGCATTTTAGGATTGGTGGCTTACCTAGTTATTTTCTCATTTGAAGTTGCTTCATTTCCTTCTTTCACTTTAATCAAAGGGATTTAGACTAGGAATATGAAGGTGTTTGTTGCACGTACAATGCCAACCCTCTTAACTTTGTACGAATCTCAATTCAATAATTAAAGTTGGTAGACTTAGGAGTTGCAACATTCTTATTCCAATACTAAGGATCATCATAGGCTATAAAGATGTGTTATAACTAGGACACTAGAAAGAAAAGGGGTTCCATTATTTTGAATGCATTTATCCCATACCTGAGAAAAACTATTTGAGAGGCATAGGAGATAGAGCACATAGAGAGGGTTTATGCACTGTAGTAATGCCACCAGATCCACTGGTACTCCACATACCCAATAGGGTAAATTTGTGACTTAAAGAGTGTTTTGAATTCCTCCCACTTAGTCACTTAAGGCTCTCCTTCCAACCTCAGGTCTATGTATGGATTTCCCACCAATTTAGGGCATGGCCCTCTAATTTCGTTTGTGAAAATGAAATATTCTATTATACCTCAATTTCGTGGACATTGAAATACACTTCCAATTGCTACAACCAGTGATTTAGCTTCATATGCTCAATCTTGTCATGGTAAGACTTGACATTGAACTTCATTTCCACTTCAAACAATGGCTATGAGTGATTCACAACACTTGAATTGGGTTGATCATTTTTTTGGTCCTTTCTTCAGCTGGTTCTTTATATATTCTCGATGTCATAATTCCCCTTCTGATTTGTCCTTTGTATTAGAACCCCCATCATATTTGAATTTCAAAATCTTATTTCTTAGGTTTTCCATGAGGTGATTTGCATTAATATTTATATATGTAACATGTTCTTCCAACACCGAAAAACTCTGTTCTATAGGATCAATAGGATTATTCACAGATTCATCACCATGATTAGGATGTTATCACATTTGGCCCAATTGATCAAGATCTAATATAAATATCCACAATATACACAAAGTAACCTACTTAGACAATAATATGATCCGTAAAATATTGTGGATATTCCTCTTCATAGTTCATAAAAATATATCTCATAAAATTATATTTAAAATATGAAATCATACACTATTATGGTTTTATTAGATTTCTAGATCCGCAGATTTACTGTTTTTCCCTAAGGAAAAATTGTAACTTTCATTAATGGATTGAAAAATACATGCTATAGATTCTTCTGAGAAGAATATGCAAAATTGGTGGCACTGCCACATTACTGATATGACTGTCTGTTACATAACTGTAACTGATAATTGAAAATAACTACAATAAAATATATATGAGAAATATACAAGAAATTGATGTCTAGAAAAAGTTTTGTCTATCAAGGGTCATAAAAAATCTCAGTTGATTTACCCCCAATAGCTGTTGATATTCAAAAGGTCAATGGAAATATTGATAGAAGTCATGTTCATATTTGTCTTGGATCAACCAAAGACCTCGTGGCTAGTGTGTGGCCTCCTTGGATAGATGATCGGAAATCCGGTTTCTTTCTGTGTCAATATGTTGATAAGTAATGGAGTCAAATTGGGATTTTAATAATAAAAATTCATCCAAAGGGTTCTTGAGTGTGTGCATGTAACATACATATAGCTAATTGAAAAAATTAGGGACAATTTTTGAATCGCCAAATATCTGAAGATGTCTACATCCTTTCTCTAATGAAAAATGGAGAAGATTTATGAGTTTACTAAGTTCTAAAATTTTATTTGTGTCATATCCTAATCCCACATGAAGTTTGAAATAATGCTCATCACTGAGATATAATATGGCTCCCTCATCACATCTGGCCTATGGAGCAGATCCATCAAAATATGCCTGTGGAAGAGATTTATCGATGTGTTCAACTGGGATATTTTTGAGGGGTTGTTTGTAATTATCGTCCGGTAATGAGTTATAGAGAGTTGTGATGTGAGAAACAATAAGTGACCAGTGAGGGGAGATGCCTCGAAAAATATGTTTGTTTCTAATCAGCCATGTGTACCAGAAGATCAAAATTGGAAGGTTTCTTAGTTTAGCAGGGTGTGCCGGGTTCCACCATAATTCCCATGCCAATGTAATGGTCAGACCTGTCCATTTGACATTCAAATTCATTTAGAATTGTACTCGATTCCACAGTGAAGATGTATAAGGAGAGTGAATAAAGATATGATCAATGTTTCCTTCTGCATTCAGACAAAGTAAACACCACGAAGCTCCCTGGAAAGACTGACACTATAGATTATCCCTAGTTTGCACTTTATTTCTCAGGTTGCACCACATGAATAATTTTGATCTGGGGGGGCTGTAACTTTTATAGATAACACCACCACCAAACAATGGTAGGGGGATTTTTTTTAGAATAAATAATGGGGTAACCATCCTTTGGATAGCATGTTCCATGTCGAGAGAGTACCTAAATGAGCTCATCATCCCTGTCCTGAATCCAAACATGTAATTTGGCACGTGAATTTGTGTAATTGATCCATTCTTGATGCCACACCTCTGGTATGTCAAGGTGAACTGAAGATTTCCAAGCCTGTAAGAAGATAGTAGTGTTATTCAGATCAGAAATGTGGGCTAGAGTGGATATACTAGAGTCCATCAAATGTCGTATTAGATATGGAGAAAGTGAAAAGGAATTCCCACAACCCAAACAGGGATCTAAGCCAATACAAACCTGGCTGCAAGAGCCTATTCATTAGGTCATCCCATCTAGGATGCAAGTAATAGAGTTTAGTACAACACACCCTATCAAAGATATATTTGCTATGTTCCAATGAGGACATCAGACCCAATCAATCGTGTGGAGTGGGCTTATGTACTTTTCTTAAACTACTTCGGTCCACAAGTTTTTAGCTGTGAACATCTGCCAACCCAATTTTGTTACAACAACTTTAAATTTGAAAATGCAACAAGATGTTTCATATCCAAACCTCCCCATTTCTTTGGCAAGGTTATATGATCCCACTTAACCCATGCATATGTATAGCCTTCCTTATGGCCCTTCCAAAGGAATTTGCAACACAGTTGTTGAATTTTAGAGAGAATGCCTTTAGGGATCTAGGCCAAAGACATCTAATACATAGGTATAGATTCTAATATTGATTTGATAAGGATAAGGAAGCCAACTCTAGAGATCCATCTAGAATGCCAAATAACCATCACAGATGGCTCTCTAGAGCTGGTCACCTTGTCCTTATAAAATATGTAGATTTACTATTAATAGCGCATGCATATGGATTTAAAACTATGTTGAAAACAAATAATAGTGAAATAAAATCTCATACACACAGTTGACACAAGATATGACCTCAGAAACCCTTTCAACCACAACTTCATTTAAATTGGAAGCTAAGGCCGATATCAAGTTTTACCACAACAAGATCGATGCTCTAAATCTAAATAATTGGTTACAACAATTGCAAGTTTAATTTAGTGTCCATCAAGTTGAGGAATAATATAATATTTCATTTGTGCAGCCAAAATTATAAGGTCATGCCCTAACTTGGTGGGAAAGCCACACAAAGACCCTAAGTTTGGAGGGATAGCTTCTAATGGCTAAGTGAGAGGACTTCAATACCCTTATTAAGTCACAGGTTTACCCTATTTGGTATGTAGAGGGCTAATGCATCTGGTGGTACTACTTCAGGGAAAAATTGGGGATAAGTGTGTAGGATTATGCCGCAGATTTCAGAAATATGGTCATAATGTTATGTATCTCCCCAGAGAACCCATATGTACTCCTAAAGTATTTGAGGGGCCTACACCACCATATTTGGGAGTAACTAATGTTGCTTGAGTTGAAATCAATGGGTGAGGCTTGTGTGCAGGAACAATACCTAGAGGAAATAGGCCTGAAGAAAGTGAAATCAAGTGGATCAAAGTAGAAGGTGAAACATGGCACTTGTAAGGAGGGGAAGAAGAAGAGAAAGGTGGGGGGAGATAAATAGATAAGAGCCACAACACACTAGTTCAAAGATCCTAGCAAGCACTACAACCACTGTAACATTGATGACCATACAGAGGAGAATTGTTGGAAGTTTCATTCAAAGATTAAGCCAAAGAAAAAAAGAAATACAAAAACAAGAAGAATCTCATGGTCATGGATTTGAGAAACCAAGTTGAAAACAACTTGAACATGGATGAGAATATTGTTTGTATCTCATTATAGAAGGAGGTGAATTCAGTGGCCTTCAACAAAAGGAAGAGAAAGAAATGACCAAACTCTTCCATATGAAGATACAGGTCAAGAAGACCAATATTGATGCTCAATTTGATGTAAGATTATAGGAGAATCTCATTATATTGGAAATGGTCAAGAAATTTGGACTAGAATTTCATGATCATCCGTTCCCAAATTCACCGTGATGGGTAAATAAGGATGTAGAGGTAAAGGTAACAAAACATTACAAAATTAGATTTTCCATCAATGTTGATTAAATTATAGGTAAAGTAGAACTAGATGTGGCTCCCCTTGATGTATGTGGTGTTGAAAATAGAAATAAGAAATGTTAAAAATAACATCAAGAAAAAATCCTAATTTAATTTGTCCTTGAATTATATTAGGAATAAAATTGTAATGCCACATCTCATGACAACTTCTAATAGTTAACTAAGTTAATTTGACTTAGTTAGCTTAGTTAATTTGAGTTGAGGGTCTAACTAGAGTCATGTAGAGTGTCTCCTACAATTTGTAGCAATAGTTGATTTTATTTTGAGTTGTAATTATTTAATTCATCCTAACTTAGTTAAAGTCAATTAAACTAGTTCCAACTATTGGAGGAATTAGTGGGAGGTCCAGAAAAGGGGTGTAACTTACTACAGTGGGGTAAAACATACAATAGTACGGTGTAACTTACTATAGTGGTGATCGAGGTAGATTTTTGGGGCCACTCACCTATTCCACCTAGACCTCTAGTCAGTTTCATATGTTTCCATGTTTATTGCAACACTTACTATTTTTAGCATTTTTTCGGGTCCTTAACTTCCAGAGAAGTTTTGATCCCCTAAACGACATTTTTTTGGGGTCCTTAGTGTGCCCCAAGTTGCAGGCAAGGGCCTGCTGCAAATTTGGTATTACTCAGAGACACATTTCCAACATTGTATCGTATGTGCCAAACGAAGATAATATGACCAAGTTACGACCCCGAGAAGTTAGCTACCAACTAACCCCAACGAGGCCCAAAACATCTTAGTGTTCCATCACCTGGGTTTAGGTTTTTGGTTATTTAGGGTCTTTCCTTGTTCTTCAATAATCAGTAGGCCCTTGAGCCTCATTGTAATATAGTATAATGTCATGTAGCCGCCACATCTCTTCTTAGAGGTAAGGTACCATCACTTGAGAAAGTTTATTTCCATTCTGTTTGTAAGAATATTTTAGTATTTTGATATTAATTAAATGAATAGTATTTCTATTTTATATTTGTATTTTATGGTTATATTTGTAATTTTATGGATTCCTATTTAATTTTGGATCAGTGGTGTTAGAGTGGTCTTCTATTTCTCTATTTTTCTTTTCATTTCTCCAACAAGGTCAGGGTATAATGAGTTGGGGCTTGAACAGGTTGAACCTTTGCAAGAATAGCCTCACAAACCCTGATGACCTCCCATGGGGGAAGAAAAGAAACATGAGGGGGCCTCCCATGGATTGATGAACTTCTGGACCAGCTCAAGGGGGCCAAATACTTCAACAAGATTGACTTCAAGTCTGGTTTTCACCAGGTGCCCATCAAACCCTCTGATGTGTGGAAGAATGCTTTCAAATCCAAGAAGGGCCTTTTCAAATGGTTATTCATTCCTTTTGGGTTGACGAATGCCCCTGAAACCTTCATTATATTGATGGACAACATTTTGTGACCCTTCCCTAATGCATTCATGGTTATTTAGAAGACATCTTGATCTTCATTGAGATTTGGCAAGAGCACCTCCACCATATTCAATGGGTCCTTAAAGCCCTACGACAACACAAGTTGTGTGCCAATTTGGAGAAATCAACTCTTAGCATGACCCAGGTTCAATATCTAGGGTATATCATTGATGAGCAAGGTGTGCATGTGGACCCAACCAAGATACAAGCCATTTGGGATTGGCCAACCACAACCATTCTAACAGAGCTTTGCAGCTTTCTAGGTCCTTCTAATTTCTACCATAGGTTCGTGTTGGGGTTCTCCCATATCACTTGGTCTTTAAGTCAATTCACCAAGGGTAGAGTGAAAGAAAAGGTTCTTTGATTCGAAACCCAACAAAAGTCATTTTTTGAGTTGAAGCATCGTTCTTGCTCTGCGTGAGTGGTCACATTACTAGACCTACAAAAATGATTTGAGATTGAGATAGCCACCTTTAACTATGCTATTGGTGTAGTTCTTACTCAACAGGGGAATCCAACGGCTTACCACAGTGAGACACTTTTAGAAAAAGTATGAAAGTATTCCATTTATGATAAAGAAATTGTTTCCATTGTGGAGACCTACTGTTAATAGAAGAATTAAATTTTGAGGAAGAAAACAATCCTCCACACAAAACACAAACCCCTACAGTTTATATAGACACAAGAGAAGTTGTAGAATATCTCCATTAGGAATGGTCCACATACCTGCAACATTTCCATTTAAACATTAAGTACAAGAAATGAAATAGAAATAATGTTGCAAAGTGCCTCAACTAACCACCAGTCATGGTGGTGATCACTGTGCTCAACTCCTATGGGCACTAAACTTCAAGGTGGTGACATCTTTGCAAGAGAAATCCAGAATTGAGAATCACATACGAAAAATACCTAGAAGGTAAGAAAGCTCCAATTTTTCACCTCCAATATGAGTTTCTATGCTACCTGGGACACATCTGTGTACCTACAAGGGAGCGTGCCAAGATGATTTGGGAGGTGCACTATAGTCAGGTCACTAGACAGTTCATAGTAGCAAAAACAATGGTAGTACTGCAAAAGTATTTTTATTGGCTAAACCTTCATCACGATGTTGGGAAGTACATTAGATCCTGCATCGACTATGTCATTGACAAAGCACCCATAAAAAATCAAGGCTTATATACTCCTATGCCTACTCCTAGTCAACCATGGGAATCCATATCCATGGATTACATATTGGGCCTTCCCTTTGTTGAGAACAAAAATTACCGCATTTTCGAAGCCATTGACAAATTCTCTAAGATGGCCATCACGATGGCCTGTAATAAGAGTATCGCAACAAAGGCCACTTCTAATCTCTTATTTGAGAGAGTACAGGCACACTTTTGGATCCCACAGTCCATTATCTCAGATCATGAAAACAAATTCCTAAGTGCATTTTAATCAAGTCTCTGGTTGATGATGGATAGCAAGCTTACTAAGTCCACAACTTTCCACCCCCAAACTCATCGCCAAGCAGAGATGATAAACTAGATGATTGTACACATTCTACTTATGTACAACTCGAAGCATCCATGGACATGGGATGAAAGGATACCCTATGTCTAGCACAACTACAACCGAAATTTCGATAGCTTAATGGGCCACAGCCCCTTTTAGGTAAGATTGGAATTTCAGCCATTATGTCCCATTGATGTGGCCATACCATTTGAAGCTACTTAGGTAGAGTCAGCTCACATCTAGTCTAAAGCTGACAGGGCTAACAACTACGTTGAGGAAATATAATTTAACACAACCACCAATAGGTCCATGATATATTTAACTAAGCGAATGTTAATTACAAGAAATGCCATCATCAACATTGGGTACTGCACAACTTCCAGGTGGGCGACAAAGTTTGTCTACATTTGCAGAAGGAGTTTCTAGTTGGACCTAACCACAAGCTTCACCCAATCTCATATGGTCCATACATCATCACCAATTTTGTATGGAACAATTCCTTCGAGCTCAGCATTCCACCATTCCTTGGTTTGCATCCAGTGTTCAATGTGGACTGCCTTCGGCCATACTTTCCACCATTGTTGGACACATACGACATTACAGAACAACTCACACCAATAGAGCTAAACCCATACTATGTGTAACAAACCATAAATGATCAGATCCTAGACACACAACTCAATAACACTCACCAATAAAGGATTCATATATATCGAGTTGTCAAATAAGGCCAACTCCTTCACCGGGACGAGTCCTTCACCAGGGACTGGGTTCAACAAAAATTTCCTCACCACATGGAGGTTCTACACATAATGGGGACCATTTCTTCCTAATGAGGGAGGAATGATCCAAGTGGATATTGGTGGCGATCTGCCTATTCCACCTAGACCTCTAGTCAGTTTCATCCATTTCCTTATTTATTGTAGTACTTACTATTTTTAGCAATTTTTTCAGGTCTTGAACTTCCAGAGCAGTTTTGACCCACTGAATGATGTTTTTTTGAGGTTTGTAGTAGGACCACAACCATTGGAGAGGGCCTACCACAAATCCTATATTAATGAGAGAGACCTTTCCAGCAAGGTATCTTACATGCCAAAAAGAGATAATATGACCAAGTTATGACCTGAGGAAGTTGGCTTCTGACTAACCCCAACAATGCCCACAATCCATCTCTTGGGGTTAGGGTTTTAGCTGTTTAGGGTTTTCCCTTGTTGTGAAATAATAAATAAGCCCTTGAGCCTCATTGTAATAGACTTTAGAGGCATGTAGCCATCACATCTCTTCTCAAAGATAAGCTACCATCACCCAAGCTAGTTTATTTCCATTTTGTTTGTAAGCATATTTCAGTATTTTGATCTTAATGAAATCCCATGTATTTCTACTACATATTTGTAATTTATGATTATATCTGTAATTTATTGCATTCCTATTTAATTTCAGATCAAGTGGGGTGTAACCTGCAGTAGTGGGGTGTAACATGTATTCATGGGGTGTAACCTACATTGATCAACTAGTAAACTAAATATTCACTCATAAGTAACTTGTGCATATCAGATCAGAGAAAGACCTAGTTGATATTAGAGTTAAGGGAAAATGTAATATCTATTTTAAAATCATCTAAATGAAACTGATGATGCATGCCATCATAGGAAGGCCTATGAGGATTACACAATTGATAATTCAGGAATTTCCACATTAAGCACAGGTTAATTCCCAAGGGAATAGGATAAGGAATTAGGAGCATGGAGGCTTGGAAATTTGGCTAAGTATTGGCCAATGCCAATTAGTCAAACAAAGGATAGAAAATACTTGTGCAGGTTGAACTCAAAGTTGAGAAAAACATATTTTATTAATCCATATTATTTGACTAATGCAATTTATAGATAGCAGGGGTTTTTAGTAGTGGATTTCCACATAGAATTATTCTGTTATGTGTGATTGAATTCTATTAACACCTAATCATAGGGATTAGGTGAACAGTTGTAAATAGTCTAAATAATTAATAAGAGAAAATGAAGAGTCATCGGAAGATGAAACTCAATAGTCACTCCCTCATGTATAGAACTATGAACAACCCAAATGAATAATATAATATCATTTGAGGAGTTACCTCCTAGCCTGACATGGTATCATAGCCAACTCCAATTTTGGCATTGCACTCTGCCATTGTAACTCCCTTATGCAATTTTTCAGAAATTTGTCCTTCATTTCCTCTAGTTTGTCATATTCTTCCCCTATACACTCTTCCCTCTGCATGATAATATGGTGTAATGCTCATAACTACACAGGTCCCAAGACTCGTCCTCAACTTGCGACCTACCCCCAGTCAGCGTCTCCATTCCTGATTTCTTAATGTTGCATAAAAGCTGGAACTCTTTCATGAGATAGAAATTTTGTCTCATCATTAGGATTCTTGGTGTTCAAGGTGGTGCTACTCGAGGTTGCTTTTTTTGATCCTACATTAAATTTCTTGATAGTTTCAATGGGGCCTCTAGTTCGACGGGCAACATTCACAACCTTCTCATACTTCCTAGCTATAACGTTAGGAGCCGGTTCCCAATATTAACTAATCAATCCTATTCCAGTCTCTCTTCACTGTATTGCTGATACCTCCAGGCCACTCCAATACTTAGACCTCTTCGGTTACTCATTCCATGCTTCAATTGCTCCATGTACGTTGCCCATCCTCCTATATAATACACTCCAATATGGAGACCACCATTTTCCAGCCTCCTCCTTGTCTGCTTGTCCACCCATGTTGCACTGCTCCTCCCAATATACACTACTTCTCTACTTGAATACGCAGCGAGCAACCCTCACCTTCGCTTACAACGTTGGCTCTCCAATATGCAATGCTGGCTCTCTAGTACACTTACCTCGGCCCCTCGACACATATACGTTGTAAATTGCCCTCCTCTAAAACTTCTCTGAGTTGCTCTTCCTCCCACATTGTTGTTGCTCCTCTTCCCGCATTGTGTGATGCTCCCTCCAGTATGATACTCCCTCCATACCACCCCTCCTAGCCCCTCCTCCCTGAATCCACCGATTGTTAATACTTTACACTGTGGTGTCATTGAATAAAGCGGGTATCAATACATTGTGTTGTTAATACTTTACTATGTTGTGATGTTGAATAATATGGGTATCCTATATACACCGTCCCCATATACACCTTTCCCAAATATACCTCTACTATAAATATCAAATTACATTTTTTCACTAGAACTACATTTTTCTTCCAGCAAAGGTATATATTTTTATAGTACAAATATTTTTAAAATGCATTCATTGATATATTGTGGGAGTGGTTCTCATCGGCAAGGAGAAATATCCATAATGGTCATAGAAAATCAAACACACTCTCATTTTTAATTAGTTGTGGAAAGGAGTGTGTGTTGGAGACAGAGACAAAGAACCAGAACAACCTACCTTAGGCAAGGAATTCTCCATTTTGGAAAATAAGAACAACAAGGCTTATGCCTTGATTTCAGCATCAGTAAATGAAGAGGTGAGTCACCATATTCCACCATTTTCAAATGCTTTCAAAGCCTTACAAAAGCTAAAGGAACTCTGTGACTCACACTCTTCATTTGAATTTGTTCAACTCATGATTAAATTGTTTAGCCTTGAATTACAAAATGATGATCCTCTTGGTCTTGCATCATAAGTAAAATCTATTATGAATGATATCAAAGTCACTAATGTTGAGCTGGACATTCCTCTGATAGCTTTTTTCAAGGAACTTTATCCCATTTTCTCAGATTATCTTGAGTCATTGCAAGAAAATGGAAACCTCAAAGAAATTACCTTTGAATCCCTTGTGAAAGAATTTGTTGAAAGAGAGAAAGATTTTGGGAAGAAGATATCTCCTCAGTATTTTGAAGGTATTGCGTGTGTTATACATAGAGAGAAGAATCTTGCTCAAGATTATTCCGGAGGAAGAGGTGGTCAAAGAGGAAGAGCAAGAAGAAATTTCAGAGGCAGGGGGGTAGACACCATAAAGGAGAAAAGTCAGTTTTGCATTGCATATGTTGCAAAAGAGATGGATCACATGATGCATACACATGCAAGTTGTCTTGGGACAGAATTGAGTAGGAAAGAAACCAACCCAAAGATAAAACTAATGACAAAGATAAAGGTAAAGCACCTGAATCCACTCACTATGTTGTGGCACACTATAATATTGGAGTAAATGAAGACTTATTTAATGCTTCACTCGCTTCTTGGAAAAATGATCGGTTCTTTATTGAGGAGAAACTTGCCACATGAATTTTAGAAGATATTTTTTTAAAGAATTTACTGACATTGTTGATGGAGTAGTATACTTTGCAAACAAATCAAAACTCAAGCCACCAGGGCTTGCCACAATTCGGCTTAAATTGCTTGGTCTTATAGACTTTCTTCTGCATCATGTTTTATATCTCCCACAGCTAAGGAGAAACTTGCTATCCTTGGTCCACATCTTCCAGCAAGGACACTCCATTCTCATGTTTTATGGAAAGGTTGAAATGAGAAAAGCATCAGACCACTCACTTGTCATGACGGGGATAGAAGAAGAAAGGCTTCTCAAGCTGCAGGGTACCTCTGCCCGTGCATAAAATTTCTCATATAATTCTCATTATGATGAAGGTACATTTCCATCACGTTTATTATGGCATGCTAGATTTGGACACTTGAACTATGACAGCCTCCTTGTTGAAGGAAAATTGTGTTACTCATTTCCCTACAATTCCTATGAAACCTAAGCAATTTGATGCTTGCATTCTAGGAAAGCATAGCAAATAGCCTTTTCATGATTCACATTCCATAGCACAAAGAAAACTTGAACTCATTCATTCAGATTTATATGGTCCAATGCTTGTTCCTTCTACAAATGGAAATAGATATATGATGACATTTATTGATGACTACGCCAGAATGTGTTGGTTTTATTTATTAAAGAACAAATCTGATGCTTTTCAAACATTCAAGAAATTTCATACATGGATTGAAAATGATGCACAATCTCATCTTGGCTCTATTTTCACTGATAATGGAAAACAATACACTTCAAATGAATTTGAAAATTATCTCTACCAACATGGGATCAAACATAAAACAATTGTCCCTTATAATCCCCAACAGAACAGAGTATCTAAAAGAATGAATATGACAATATTAAATATGGTGTGCTCCATGATGTTTTTCAAGAATGTAAAATTGATGTTTTGGGCTAATGCAGTTCTATGTGTTGTATATGTAAAGAATAGATTTCCATCTAATGCTATTAGAAGCAAGACTCCTTATGAAATGTGGTATGGGCACATTTCTTCGGTAAAGCATCTCAGGGTCTTTGGTTCCACATGTTATGCCTTGATACCAAAGGCACATACAAACAAAATTGGTGCAAGGAGTCATAAGTGTATCTTCCCAGGGTATTCACACACCTCCAAAGCATACCATCTCTATGATGAAGTCAATGAAGAGTTTGTTGTATCTAGAGATGTAACCTTTCTCGAATCATCCAAAGAAGACAATGTTGTTGAGTGGAAACTTGATCGCTTGGATAGATTCACAAATGAAAAATCATTTCAAGAATTTGATAATCATATTCCACATATTGAAAGTGGGATTCCTATACTAGATCAACTTGTGGAATCTTCTTTTGAAGCACTCTCTCCCCTGCATGAAACTCCAACAATTGATCATACTTTTAGTGATGTGATTGACAAAATTGGGAGACTCAATCTTGATTCAGTCCCAACTTGATCAACTGAGCAGCCTGGGCCATCTCAGAAAGGTCCTCGAAAGTGGCTAACAAAGACACTTGAAATTTTTCATCTTGATGAGGTTGGAAAGACAGGAACTAGAAATTCAACCCAAAAAAATGGAGGTGATGTAGATGAATTTGATTCACCTATTGATATGGATGTTTCTTATCATTGTGAATTGAATTTGTTTACAGATTTTTAACCAACTTCCTTCAAAGAAGCCACTTCTCATGATGAATGGAAATAAGTGATGCAAAAGGAGTATGATTCCTTGATAAAGAATGGCACTTGGAAGATGGTTGATCCTCCATTGGGAACCAAACCAGTTGGCTGCAAGTGGGTCTACAAGAACAAGTATAAATTTGATGGCTCACTTGACAAGCATAAATCCAGGCTTGTGGAAAAAGGTTTTGCACAGAAGGAAGGGGTCAATTATGATGAGACTTTCCCCCACAGCAAAATGGGCTACCATCCGGACACTCTTTTCCCTAGCAGCTCAGAACTGTTGGAAATTCCATCAAATGGATGTAAAAATTGCTTTCTTGAATGGAGATCTAAAAGAAAATCTTTTTGTGTTCCAACCTGAAGGATTTTCTATGAAAGGAAATGAAAATAAAGTATGAAAACTTGTGAAATCCTTTTATGGCCTCAAACAAGCACTGCGAGCATGGTATGAAAAAATAATTGAGCATCTTCTGAAACTCAATTTCAAACATTATGATCTTGATGATGCAACTTTTTTTGTAAATAAAGCTGGTAAAGCAATTGTATATCTTGTGGTATATGTAGATGATCTATTCATGACAGAGAAAAATGAGAGATACATTGCATCCATAAAGAAAGAATTGAGGAAAGGTTTTTAAATGACTGATCTGGGCTATCTTCATTACTACCTTGGTATTGAAGTAACTCAACAACTGAAGTCCATATTCGTTTCTTAAAAGAAGTACATTGGAGATCTGTTGAACATGTTTGGCATGTCTGAATGCAATCCTCTAACTACTCCAATGGAACAAAACTTAAAGCTCACATCCATTAAAGGAAAAGAATTTGAGGATGAAAAAAAGTATAGAAAACTTGTAGGAAGTCTCAACTACTTGACTACTACCAGACCAGACATTTTGTTTTTTGTTGGAATCCTATACAAGTTTATGCCAAAGCCTTTTGAGGGACATTGGTCTACTGCAAAAAGAGTTCTAAAGTACTTGAAGGGAACTCAAGACTTTGGACTCAAGTATACACAGGTGGTAAACTTCAACATGATTGGATACTCTGATTCAGACTTCAACGGAGACAAAGAAACTGGGTTATCTACTTTTGGTTATGCTATGAGTCTTGGATTAGGAGAAATCTCATGGAGATCACCCAAACAATCAGTTCCAGTAGATTCCATAATAGAGGCAGAATATGTGGCAGCAACCGATGAAACAAAAGAAATTGTGTGGCTCAAGAAAATTCTAGAAGATTTGAAGGTAAAACAAGTACATTTGACTCCCCTCATGATTGACAATACCTCTACAATAAAGTTGGTCAACAACCCAAAGTTCCATGATTGAATGAAGCACATCAATACAAAATACCATCTGATTCGAAATCATGTTGAGGTCAAAACAATCCATATTTGTTATTGTTCCACTAATGGACAGATTACAGACATCTTCACTAAAGCATTTGGAAGAGAAAATCTTGAAAGATTTAGAATGATGCTTGGACTCACCAACATTCCTTCAGATTAAGGGGGGGAATGTTGACACCTATTCATAGGGATTGGGTGAACAATTGTAAATAGTGTAAATGATTAATAAGAGAAAATGAAGAGTCATCGGAAGATGAAACTTAACAGTCACTCCCTCATGTATATAACTATTAACAACCCAAATGAATAATATAATCTCATTTGAGGAGTTACCTCTTAGACTAAAAAATTATTCCTCATATATGCTTCCTGATTTCATCAATCATTTATTGTTTTAGTTGATGAGTAAAGTAGATTCAAGTCAATTTTTTTAGCATATTACAATCTATAGTTTAAATCTATAAGTAATTTCTACATTGTATCAGAGCCAGATTTGGAGGAATTTTCTACATCATATTAGAGCTAGATTTGTAGAAATTTCTACATGGAATCAGAGCTAAAATCATAATATAAGAGAAGAATTTAAAGATTATTGCAGATTGATGGAGCTCTAGTGCATGACAGATTTAGAAGACCCTATGTGCATATGTTTTAATGGAGCTAGAATGTTTCTAGTGGGAAAATCAATGAGTCAATGTTTAGTTATACAAAAAGGATTTTTGGTCATTGATATTGAGAGATTGAGGAGCAAAGAGATTTCTCACATGGATATCGAGACTAAGAGTGATTCTAGTTTCATAGGGAGCGAACCTATGGAAGCTAGTACTTCAAGATCTGGGGAGATCATACTCATTATTACATTAGTTGTAACAATAGTATGTAAACAACAGTTAAAAATTAACAACAACAATATGAGTAGATCAAATTTAGCTCATGCAAGAAAAAAATTGCGGAGAAAGGAATATACTAAATATTTGATAGTTGAGAGGGAGTATGAATTACCTATCAACATGCAGCCTCAAAAGCAACATCAACAAGTTATGGAGCAACCAAAATTGGAGAAGCCAAAAGGAGGTTTAGTGGAGAAATCCACTCAAGAAGAGACCTCCAGTAGGGGGAATTTAGATCCAAGGGGAAGACTGAGTACATGCAACCATATCTCCAGGTGAGAGGTGGGATGGTGTGAAGCAATAATCCCAAGAGTTGCAAAAAATTTGGGCAGGGTCCATTGAGTTGTTTTTGTCTCATGGATCATTAGCTTGCTATGGGGGCCCACAGTGTCCAGTAGTGGGAGGATCAATGTCAATCAGATATTGAGGAGTGTAGAGCAAAGTTGACAACAAAGTGGCTGGCTTAGTAGGAGAGTCAATAACAACACAATTTTCCCAATAGAAAGTTGCAGATTGATTCAGTGATAATTTTTTATTTATTTTTATATGTTTTTCAGTTGTAGATGTTGCAGTAGCAAAAAAAATAGTGACAAGTTTTGCATGCATAACATTCCAAAGGTACTAGATCAGGATAGAGTTAAATTCCTTTGAGAGGGATCGTTGAAAATAGAAACAAGAAATGTTAAAAATAACATCAAGAAAAAATCCTAATTTAATTTTTCCTTGAATTAAATTGGGATTAAAATTGTAATTTCACATCTCATGACAATTTGTAATAGTTAATTAAGTTAATTTGACTTAGTTAGCTTAGTTAATTTGAGTTGAGGGTTTAACTAGAGTCATGTAGAGTGTCTACTACAATTAGGAGCACTAGTTGAGTCTATTTTGAGTTGTAATTATTTAATTCAGCCTAACTGAGTTAAATTTAGTTAAAGTTGTTCCAATTGGTGGAGGAATTAGTGGGAGGTCTAGTAGTGGGGTGTAACTTACTGCAACAAGTTGTAACTTAATGTACTGGGTTGTAACTTACTGTAGTGGGCTATAACCTACAATAGTGGGGTGTAACCTACAATTATTGTTGACACCTAATCTTCATGATTGGGAATTTTATGTAACTAAATAAATTGGGAAGGTGAACAGTCATCGGGAGATGAACTGAACAGTCACTCCCTATTGTATATAAAAATGGGTTACCTATGGAATAATACATCAATCCATTTTTCTGCCTTTGGAGAGTTACTGCCTGGCCTGACATGGTATCAGAGCCAGCTCCTTGTTTTAGCTATTATGTGCCTAGTAACTCCTCTATCCTGACCTCTCCCTCTGCCTCTGCTTTATTCCCTTTTGTTCTGAAATAATCTGCCTCTGCCACTGCACTTTATCCATAACGCTTGTCTCTGACCTGCATAGGCCTGAAGTTGCGCACTTATTCTCATCAGAGAAACTGCGGGAGAAGAAATTTGCGTTGCCGCATGAAAAGGGAGACGATCTTGTTGTTGAGCATACCTTATTATTGAGGGAGGTACTGTGTGGGTTCCAATTTGTATTAACCCATCTAGATGGTAGGCAACTGCTTATCAAATCAAGTGTGGCTGAAGTTATCAAGCCGGATTCCTTTATTCCTGAGCAGCGGAAGGCACTGGAAGCAGTCTTGCCTCAGACAAAGCAGCGAGAACACCTCATCAAAATAAAATCAATGTTTTTTTGTGAGAAAAAAAAAATTGTTTTAAAATATACATATTTATCTGGTCAGCAATGCTATGCTGTCTCCAATCTTGTTCTCTCTTCCCTTGTTCGTGGTGCTTTCAAACAAATGTTGCTGTTTTCAAATAAGTGTTGCCGCTGTGGCTCAATGGTGTAGGACTGTACTGGTTTAAGGTTGGCGGAATGGTGCTGCTGTTGAGTTGCCCTTTTGAGTGCTGTTTGAATGCTGCTGACATATATTTTGAATTTTTTCAAATAAATACACTTGCTTCCTATTTCAAATAAGTTCCAATGGTATTTTTGACATGCCTGAATGGTATACGATCAAAAGGTGTGGTGAATGGTTTCAATACATTTTGAATAGTTCGAATTTCAAATACGTTTTGTGCGCTGGCCTCCATAACTTGGTTTAATGCTTTGCCGAAGTTGACCGCTTCAAAGAATGCGCATGACCATGATATTTATAAGCGAAGTTTTATGAGATTTATATAAGATTTATAAGGTGAAGTTTTATGAGGGTTATATGATGGACTTATATGAAACTTATATGAAGTTTATGTAAGGTGAATTTATACAATGATGGATTTATAGGGGTCACATTGTGGATTTGAAATCTTTTGAGTTTCCCTTTTGAGTACAACTTCATTGTATATCAGCAGAAAGTTTTTTATCAGCAGAAGTTTTTTATCAGCAGAAGTTCTTTTTATCAGCAAAAGTTTTTTATCAGCAGAAGTTTTTTTTATCAGCAAAAGTTTTTTGTATCAGCAGAAGTATTTTTTTTTACAAAATGCATTCAATCATCTCTATGGTAGGAATAGTTCTCACTGGCAAGGAGAACTATCCTGAATGGTCCCGAATGATAAAACACACCCTCATCTTCAATGAGTTGTGGAAAGGAGTGTGTGTCGGAGAAGGAGACAATGACCCAGTACAACCTACATCAGACAAAGAGCTCGTCATTTGGGATAACAAGAACAGCAAATCATATGCATTAATCGCAACATCTATAAATGAAGAAGTAAGTCGCCATATTTCATCATATTCAACTGCCTTTGAAGCTTTACAAAAGCTCAAAGAACTCTATGACTCACATTCTACACTTGAAGTTGTTCAGCTCATGATTAAACTCTTCACTCTTGAACTGAAAAGTAATGATCCTCTTGCTCTTGCATCTGAAGTAAAATCCATAATGAATGATATCAAATCCACTAAGGTTGAGCTGGATATCCCTCTTATTTATTTTCTCAAGGAACTCTATCCTACTTACTCCAATTATCTTGAGTCTTTACAAGCAAATGGAAATCTTAAAGATATAACCTTTGACTCTCTTGTGAAAAAGTTTGCTGAAAGAGAGAAAGCCTTTGGAAAGAAGACAGTCCTTGAATATTCTGAAGAGACTGTTTGCCTTGCTCATAAAGAAAAGCATCCTACTCAAGATTCTACAAGAGGAAGAGGTGGACGAAGAGGAAGAGGAAGATACTTCAGAGGTAGGGGGGGCAGACATTCTCAAGGAGAAAAATCAGATCTGCATTGCATTCACTGCAAACGAAATGGATCACATGATGCTTCTACATGCAAGCTACCATGGGACAAAATTGAGCAGAAAAGAAACCAGCAGAAAGGTAAAACTGATGATACAGACAAAGGTAAAGCACCTGGATCTGCTCACTATATTGAGGCACAATGTAACATTGGAGTAAATGAAGATTTGTTTAATGCTTCACTTGCTTCTTCGAAAAATGATTGGTTGCTTGATTCAGGAGCAACCTGTCATATGACTCATAGGAAAGATTTTTTTGAAGATTTCACTGACAATGTTGATGGAGCAGTATACTTTGCAGATCAGTCAAAAATCAAGCCATTAGGGCTTGGCACAATCAGGCTTAAACTGCCTGGTCTTCTAGACTTTCTTCTGGATCATGTTCTATATCTCCCACAGCTCAAGAGAAACTTGTTGTCCTTGGTCCACATCCGCCAACAAGGTCACTCCATTCATATGTTTGATGGAAAGCTTGAGGTAAGAAAAGCTTCTGACCACTCACTTGTCATGAGGGGAATAGAAGAAGAAAGGCTTCTCAAACTGCAAGGAACCTCTGCTCATGCACAACATTTCTCATATATTTCTCATCATGAAGAAGGTACACTTCCATCAAGTTTATTATGGCATGCTATATTTGGACATTTAAACTATGATAGTCTCCGCTTATTGAAGAAAAATGGTGTTGCTGGTTTGCCTACAATTCCTAGGAAACATAAGCAATGTGATGCTTGCATTCTAGGAAAGCATAGCAAACAGTCTTTTCATGATTCACATTCAAGAGCACATAGGAAGCTTGAACTCATTCATTTATATTTATGTGGTCCAATGCCTGTTCCTTCTGCAAATGGAAATAAATATATCATGACATTTATTGATGATTACACCAGAATGTGTTGGGTTTATTTATTGAAGAACAAATCTGATGCTTTTCAAACATTTAAGAATTTTCATAAATGGATTGAAAATGATGCACAATCTCATATTGGGTCTATTCGCACTGATAATGGAAAAGAATATACATCAAATGAATTTGAAAACTATCTTCGCCAACATGGGATCAAACATCAAACAACTGTGCCTTATAATCCCCAACAGAATGGCGTAGCTGAAAGAATGAATAGAACAATCTTGAATATGGTACGATCCATGCTTTTCTTCAAAAATGTAAAGATAATGTTTTGGTCTGATGCTATTCTATGTGCTGCATATATAAAGAATAGATGTCCATCTAATGCTCTAAGAAACAAGACTCCTTATGAATTGTGGTATGGACATGTTCCTTCGGTAAAACATCTCAGGATCTTTGGTTCCACCTATTATGCTTTGATACCAAAGGTACATAGAAACAAACTTGGTGCTAGAAGTCGTAAGTGTATCTTCCTGGGGTATTCAAACACCTCTAAAGCATACCGCCTCTATGATGAAGTAAATAAAAAGTTTGTTGTATCTAGAGATGTCATTTTTCTTGAATCATCCAAATCTGATAATGTTGTTGAGCGGCAACTTGATCGCTTGGATAGATTTGCAAAAACGAAATCATTTCAAGAATTTGATAATCAGATTCCACATCTTGAATAGGGGATTCCTATACTAGATCAACATGTGGAATCTTCTTCTGAAGAACAATCTCCCCTGCATGAAACTCCAACAACGGATGATGCTTTAAGTGATGTAATTGATAGAATTGGGAGACTCAATCTTGATTCAGTCCCAACTCAATCAACAGAGCAACTTGGACCATCTCAGAAAGGTCCCCCAAAGTGGCTGACAAAGACACTTGAAAGTGTTCATCCTGATGAAATTGGAAAAACAGGAACCAGAAATTCAAACCGACAAAATGGAGGTGATGTAGATGACTCTAATTCACCTGTTGATATGGATGTTACTTATGATTGTGAATTGAACTTGTCTACAGATTTTGAACCAGATTCCTTCAAAGAAGTTGCTTCTCATGATGAATGGAAAGAAGCGATGCAAAAGGAGTATGATGCTCTCATAAAGAATGGCACTTGGAAGCTGGTTGATCCTCCATTTGGAACCAAACCAATTGGCTGCAAGTGGGTCTACAAGAACAAGTACAAAGCTAATGGCTCACTTGACAAGCACAAAGCTAGGCTTGTGGCAAAAGGTTTTGCACAGAAGGAAGGGGTCGATTATGAGGAAACTTTTGCCCCCACAGCAAAATGGGCCACCATCCGTACACTCTTTGCATTGGCAGCTCAGAATGGTTGGAAAGTCCATCAAATGGATGTAAAAACTGCCTTCTTGAATGGAGATCTAAAAGAGAATGTTTTTATGTCCCAGCCTGAAGGATTTGCTGTGAAAGGACATGAACATAAAGTATGCAAACTTGTGAAATCCTTGTATGGCCTCAAGCAAGCACCGCGAGCCTGGTATGAAAAACTAACTGAGCATCTTCTGAAACTCAACTTCAATCTTTTTGATCTGATGATGCAACGTTATTTGTCAAGAAAGTTGGCAAAACAGTTGTGTATCTTGTGGTATATGTAGATGATCTTTTAATGAGAAGGAACAATGAAAGCTACCTTGCATCCATAAAGAAGGAATTGGAGAAAAGTTTTGAAATGACTGATTTGGGCTATGTTCATTACTATCTTGGCATTGAAGTAACCCAACATCCAAAATCCATATTTCTTTCTCAAAAGAAATACATTGGAGATTTGTTAAACAGATTTGGCATGACAGAGTGCAATCCTCTTTCTACTCCAATGGAGCAAAACTTAAAGCTCACATCTATTGAAGGAAAGGAATTTGAGGATGCAACAAAGTATAGACAGCTTGTAGGAAGTCTCATCTACCTCACTATTACCAGACCAGACATTTCATTTACTATTGGAATCCTCTCCAGGTTCATTCAAAACCCTTGTGAGGGACATTGGTCTGCTGCAAAAAGAGTTCTAAGGTACTTGAAGGGAACTCAAGAACTTGGAATCAAGTATACACAGGTGGACGACTTCAGCTTGATTGGATACTCTGATTCAGACTTCGATGGAGACAAAGAAACTGGGGTATCTACCTCAGGATATGTTATGAGTCTTGGATCAAGAGCTATCTCCTGGAGATCACGCAAACAATCAGTTCCAGCAGATTCCACAACAGAAGCAGAATACATGGCAGCAGCTGAAGCAACGAAAGAAATTGTGTGGCTCAGGAAAATTCTTGAAGATTTGCAGGTAAAACAAGTACAATCAACTCCACTCATGATTGATATCACCTCTGCAATAAAACTGGCCAAGAACCCAAAGTTCCATGATCGAACAAAGCATATCAATACTAAATATCATCTAATTCGACATCATGTTGAGGCCAAAACAATCCATCTCCGTCATTGTTCCACAAATGAGCAAATTGCAGACATCTTCACCAAAGCACTTGGAAAGGAAAAGCTTGAACGATTCAGAATGATGCTTGGACTCACCAACATCCCTTCAGATTAAGGGGGGAATGGTTGACACCTAATCTTCCTGATTGGGAATTTTATGTAACTAAATAAATTGGGAAGGTGAACAGTCATCGGGAGATGAACTGAACAATCACTCCCTATTATATATAAAAATGGGTTACCTATGGAATAATACATCAATCCGTTTTTCTGCCTTTGGAGAGTTACTGCTTGGCCTGACAATTATCAAGCAGTAAACTGAAAATTCATTCATAATTAACTCATGCATCTCGGATGAGAGAAATACCCAGTTGAGATTGGAGTTTTCGGACAATCTAATATCATTTTTAAAATCATCTAAATTAAATGGATGGTGCATGCAGTCAAAGGAATTCCTATTATGATTTAACAATTCATAATTGAGGAATTTCCACATTAAATAGAGTCTAATTCCCAAGGGGATAATGCATGGAATTAGGATCTTGAAGGCATGGAAATTTGGCTAAGCATTAGGAAAAGGCTGTCAGTTAGGCAGAGGATAGAAAATACTTGTGTAGGTTGAGCTCAAGGCTTAGCAGAACATATTTTATTCATCCAAATTCTTTTTCTAATGCAATATACAGATAGTAGTGATTTTTAGTTTCGGATTTTGCCATAGAATTATTGCAAATGTGTGATTGAATTCATTCTCTTATATGCTTCGTGATTTCATTGATTGTTTATTGTTTCCGCTAATAAGTAGAGTAGATTCAAGTTGATTGTTTTAGCATATCTCAATTTGTAGTTTGAATCTACACATAATTTCTACATGTGGAGTAATTTTTGGGAGTCCATACATGTACATGTGGGATGCAGTATTCATGTAGAGAGCTAACCAATATCAACTTCTCAAGGATGTTAAATCGTTCACCATCAATGCACAAGAAGGCAAGTCAAAATTCTAGAAGTATGTTTTATTTTTTTTAAGGGAAAATTATTCTATATAAGAGTCAGTAAGAGGAAATGTATCCTTGGAGGGGTGTATTAAGAAATAGAAACAACAAATGAAAGAGATTTTACATGCATACAATGATGTGTTCTAAGTGCTTAAGGGATTACCACATAAGAGGGAAGTAGAGCACAAGATCTAGCTATTACTAGACTCACCACTACCAAACATTGGGTTGTACAGGTGGTCTATTATAAAATCAAGTGACAATGAAGAAATAGTTAGTAACTACTAGAACAAGATTTGATTCGATTGAGTACATCATCATGTCAGACATGCATCATCATTATTCAAAATAAGGATGGGACTTGGTGGATGAGTATAGATTGCATGGAATTGGACAAAATCACATTCAAGAATAGGCACCCCCTACGTAGGATAGTTGATCTACTAAATTAGTTACAACATGAAAAATACTTCACCAAGCTAGACTTAAATTCTAGATATCACCAAGTTCAATTCAAAGAGGAAGATACCTATAATACCACCTTCAAGAGCATGTAAGGCTTGTATGAGTGGTTAGTCACGCCATTTGACTTATCTAATTCTCTAACTATTGTGTTTATAATATTAATGAATGGTGTACCACACAATTTTATAGATCCACCTTTTATTATTTATTTGGATGATATATTGGTATATAGTGCTACTTGGGAGAATCACAAATCACATTTGACATAGTTGTTGGAAACATTAAATAAGCCCCAACTACTAGAAAATATCAAGAAGTGTGTGATTTTTCATAATAGTCTTTTGTGTATCTAGGGTATGTGATAAGTGGAGGAGAGATGAAGATAGATCCTGCCAAGATGGAGGCAATCATGAAATGATGAGTTCCTACTAATGTTCATGTGGTTAGGAGTTTCATTGTGATAGCACAATACCTGAGGAAATTCATAGCCTGATTTTTAGTAATAATAGCACCACTTCACACCATAACAACAAGTGGAAAGTATTTCTAGTGCAGAAAGGTTCAGAAAAGGGCTTATGAGGAGCTAAAGAGGAAGATCAATAAAGAAGCATTTCTAGTATTACCAAATGTGCAACAACCCTTTGAAGTTAAGGCAAATGTGAGTGGGTATTCCATGGGAGTAGCCATGATGTAGGGAGGAAGGCCTGTATGCTACCATTTTGAAGTATTCCATGGGGGCAATTCTTAACTACACTACCTACAAAAAGTGATCCAGGTGGATCCCTAAAAGGTTCAAAGAGAAAAGTCCTTGAATCATAATGAAACTAGGACAAGATCTAAGATCTCATAACAAAGAATCTAATGATGTAGACGATGCCTTAATACAAGTTGTATGTAGAATTTATGCTATGTCAATTTTTTTGGTAAAACTTGGTTAATGGACAAAAGTTAGTTATTTCCAAATAAATTTTGAGCACCTCCAAATAAGGAGACACCCCACTAAATTTAATCAAAAAATTGTTGTCACTACCATGGGCTCACGTGGCCCAATAAATGACAACAAGTGACACCCATTTGGTAGCCAATAAGGCCTAATAAAGCCCATAGTTAAGGTAAATGGTTAGCCAGTGGTTTAAAAAACCCATATCTATTGACAACATTGTAAAAATTGGAAGAGCATTTAAACAATTGTAAACAATTATTGTTTATCAGGGTTCCAAACTTCATTGGAGGTTTAAACCATTTGGAAAATGATTATGTTGGTGAAGCTTATAACTGAATATTTATTATAAATAACCAATGGTGTTCCAAAAGGGTAGTCTTGTAAAGATTCAGTGGTCAACACATTTTATTTAAAAAGTAGTTTTCATGGGGATAACATTTGTTCAAGGAATTTATAATGGTCACCATACATATATGTTATATATTTTTTTTTGATGATTGGTTTTAATTACATACATTTTGAAGAATATATAATAGTTGGAAAATTCCAAGTTTGAGGCCCTACTAACTGACCACCAACCAAATAAAATGACCTCATATATTTTACATTTAAAAATAAATGGGGGCATGTGGGTTCAAGATGAGGAGCCCCAAAAAGCTACCTCTAATTTTAACATGTGCCCACCAACATGCTAGTAAGGATTGGATATGTTATGTTCACCCACCAAAATGTATCTAAAACATGCCTATTTACATTGGATAGGATGGAGGAGGGCCAGGAAAAACTCAATCTATTGGAACCAAAGCAAGGGGCGGAATGCAAAATGGGAGCCAAGCATGCAACCCCGACAATGCAGTTCCATAGGGCGTATTCTAGGGGAATATTCCCTAGAATATTACTATGTATAATCTGCTATGGAATCTGAAGACTTTCTAAGGGATCTATAGTTGAAAAAGGGAAAATATATTTGAGTTTATACTCGTTTTAACCAAAGTTTTGCCACTATTTTACAGGTGCATTCTGGTTTTGCATCTGAGTAACCAATTTTCAAGTCATTCTCAAAATTGAAGGTATCATGATGTATTTTTCCATGTACTCATTTTATTTTTGCTAAGACTAATGAAGCGGCCTCTCCACTATTGAAGCAATCCCCAAAGGAATAGTCCACACTAGACGAACTCCATTATCAAACTTTTGTGTGCACTATCTTTATGGTTTCCTTTATCTTTCTTCTTCTTTAAGTTTATGCACATATACTTTTACATGCTCTTTCATGCAATTATTAAAACATTAACCAAAGAAAATATATTGGATCATGTTGATATCACAGGCACACCAAATCAAGTTTGGTATCAAAGTGGTCTACTTCTTTATGTGAATTGCAAGTGTGAATGATAACAAACGACAACCTCAAACATGGTGAAGGAAGACTTAAGTCATTTGAGTCAGAGATTGGACGTGAAACAAAAAGAAGAAAAATATTAAATGGAGATGATCGTACCAACAATAAAAAACCTTTCAAAAAAGCCTTCAAAAAAATGGAAAAAAAGGTGGATAATTTATTTGCAGATTATGAGAAGAGAGTGGAAAAGAAGGAAAAGAAAAAGAAAGATAAATTAAATGATAGTGGCTCAATAAATCATAGAAATGGGGAGAACCTATTGAACCCCCATCTCCATCTTCTAGTGAATGTTCTACTTCTTAATCCTCTTCCCATAATTCTATTCATCAAGATAAAAATGATTCTAAAACTATTTTTCTCTCAAGTTGGATGTAAATTTTATTTTTCCCATGTTGAATGGAGAACCTAATGTAGAAAAGCTAAACAATCAGCTCATAGAGATTGAGGTATGTTTTCGAATACAATAGATTGTAGAGGATTAGGAAAAGATCCACTTGGCATATCTTCGACTGGGAGGCACCTCTCTTTTATGGTAGGAGAGTAAACTTCAAAAAGGTAGCAAGCATATGGGTAAAATACTTTCTTCTTGGTCTAAATTTGTTTCTGCATTAAAAGGACAATTTTATCCATTAGGATATCAACAAAAATCCATGATAGAATGACAACATTTGAAACAAGTAAAAGGTCAAAATGTTCAAACTTTCAGGGAGGAATTTAGGAAGAAAGAATTTGCATTGGGCATTACTCTAGATTCACTTGATAATTTGATGAAATATATTGGTTCTTTACATAATTATCTTCAACATTTATTTTTGTTGTTTGAACCCACTACTCTCGATGTCTCTAATTTGAAATCCATTCCCCTTGAAGGAAGATGAAAGTATGAACAATACAAACATGCAAATAACACAACAATGATAGAGAAAAATGAAAAAAATCCCTCTTGTACTCATTGAAATAAAGAAGGGCATGGTGAGAAGCACTGCTAGAAACTGCATCTAGAATTGAAGACAAAGATGTATGGTGGAAAGGGAAGTAGAAGATGGTTGCTATAGTGAAACAAGACCTTGGATATGATTCTGATGTTGAAATGAAGATGACAACTGCTAGGACTGTTGGTGTTGGACCCATGGACTTGAGTTCTAATTCAAGCAATGAGATGAAGATCGTAGCTATTGGGATTGCAAGTGATGGATCAGTTGACCTAGGTTTTGATTCAGGAAATGAGACGAATATTGTAGTAAGTGTTGCAACAAAGATATGAAGAGAACCAAATCATGTATGGCTTAAATAACTTGAGGAGATCAACTAGAGCATTCAAGCAGAAAACGTTGAATTGATAAGACTGATACAAGAAGTAGAAGAGGAGAAGTAGGGATTGTAGGTTTAGTTACAATCCATAAAAGAGGCCTTAGAAAATTTTAGTACAGTGAAGGCTTAGTGAATCCATCATCATTTTCTTCATAATCAGAAATTGAGGTGAATAGTGTCAATGATTTTTCAATTTCATGTTCTCATTATGATGATGATTTTGGTGCATTTGAAATGAACACCACAAGAATTGGTTTTAAACTAATGAAAAAGATATGATATGAAGGAAAGGTCTTATGAGTTAATGGAAAATTATTTGTTAATATTAGACAAGTTATCGAACTATCATGATATGCATGATTAATATATGTCTGAGAGGAAGTTGAAAGACACTCCAAATCCATGGAGACAAAAAACTCATCAGAAATAAGTCTGATTCAATGCAAGATGGTGAGAGTGCATCACAACCTTTCAGTGATAGTGATCATTTCAAAGAAGGAGCTAAGGCAATCAGTCCTCGCCAGGGCTATACCAAAGATAAATGTTCAGGGGAGGTCGAGAAAGTTTGGAGAAATAAGAATCATTGCAATAATTGTGACAATGGTGGACAACAAAAATCCACATGTTGGAACCTCCATCCAAAGTTATGCCCAAAGAAGGACAAGGATCATATGAAGGTACTTATGAAGGAACCAACCAATGAAGCAGTTCAACAAACAATCCAACTACATGGAGATGACCCATTATCCTAGTTAGGTAACACACTGGTAGCCTTTTTCAATAGTTGAGTCTAACCACCATTATAAATCACATGTATTCTTTTAAACTTGTAAAAGCGATGAAGTGTATAGCATCACTTACGAATGTAACATGTGATAGTTTTTCCTTTAGTGGAATACCAAAGGGAAATAGTGTTGTTGTAAAAGTTGGCCATGAATGTGTTATAAAAGTTTGGTTATAAACTCTTGGCAAGAATGGTCTTGCTTGGAATCTTGCAAGATTGGACATGTATTGGTAGATATAAATTTTCATATGAATACAGGTGTTAGCTTCATTATTCCTTGTTACGAAGTACAAAGGTGAAGGAGAGGAAAGGTGGCATGTTAGAGACATCTTTTATGAAGATCAATATTGTAGTAATATTTATACTTTTGGAGGACCAAAAGTCCTTTAGTGGGAAGGAATGGTCCAAGTGGATCCCTAAAAGTCTCAAAAATTAAAGTCCTTTAATCATTGTGGTATGAGAATCAGATCGGAGAGTTCATCACAAGGAATCCAAATCCATAAACGATACCTCAATCTCAGTTGGTATGAAGAAGTTATGCTCACTCAAATTTTTTGTTTAAACCTAGCTCCACAACAAAAATTAGTTATTGCTAAATATAATTGAAGCACTACAGATATAGAAACACCCTCATAAATTTGGTGGAAAAATTGTTACCAGTACCATGGGATCATGTGGCCCAATCAATGAGAACCATGTGGCACCCATTTAGCACCCAATAAGGCCCAATCAAACCCATAATTCCAGAAAATGGTTAGTCGATAGTTTGACAAACCCGTAGCCATTGATGACAGTGTCAAAATTGGAAGACCATTTAAATAATTGTTAACAATTATTGTTTGTTACAATTCCAAACATAAGCAAAGGTTTAAACCATTTGGAAAATGATTATGTTTGCGGAGGTTATAGCCGAATATATATCATAAATAGCTCATGGTGTTCCCAAATGTTGAAGTCTCATAACCATTTGGTGGTCAACAAATATTATTTAACAAACAATGATTGCAAGGATAATATTTGTTTGGAGGAATTTATAACTACCACCACAAATTTATATTATATATGTTTTTCAACGAAAATTTTGAATGAAATACATCTTTAAAAATATATAATGATTTTGGACCACCAAGTTGGCTTCCCTGAAAATTGACCACCGACCATATAGAACAACCACATATGTTTTACATTTAAAAATAAAGGAGGGCCCATAGGTTCGACCCCAAGACCCCTAATAAATCACTGCCAATTTTAATGTGCACCCGCCAACATGCCAACAAGGAATGTCATTATTATGTCTTCCCACCATAATGTATTTAGAACATGCCCATTTTCATTTGAAGGGTGGAAGAGGGTTGAGCGAAACTCAGCGTATTGGAACCAACATGATGGGTGGAACACAGAATGTAAACTAGGTGTGAAACCCTGATGACATAGTACAAGAGTTCATATTCCAAGGAAAACTTCCCTAAATTATTCTCAAGAATATTCTCATGTCGAATCATGCTATGGAATCTAAAGTTACTCTTGTGGGCCCAGAGTTGACAAAGCCATAATATAGTTGAGTTTATACTCATTTTAACCAGAATTTCACCATGATACTGGTTCAGTCTCTTTTTGCATCTGAGTAGCTCATTTTCTAGCCATCGTCATAATTGGAGGCATCATGACGTATTTTTCCATGTACTCATTTTCATTTTTGTTTAGATGAATGAAGCAACCTCTCCACTATCGAACTAGGGTTGAGAGATGTAGTCCACGGTAGATGAACATGATGGTATCAGAGGCATATTGGATCAACAAAGAGCTCTATGCCACGATGCAAGCTGCGAAGAAGTGGAAGAACTGTATCATGGGAAAGGAGGCAATGATCCACATAGATCACCAATGACTACAATACTTACAGGCCTAGAGTTATCTACAACAGACAAGGCATTATGAGTCGATTGGGTTTTTACAAAAAAATCATTTGGTGATAAAGTGCAAAAAGGGTAGCATAAAAAATTTGGTTGACATGCTCTTAAGGCCATCCACATCAAATATCACAACTTTTTGGAATATTATGCACATGGATCCATTCACCCATGATACATACAAAGAGTAATATTTCAAGGGTGAGGACTTAAAGAAGGTGTTTCAGCAATTCCAAAGTCACATGCATGTGCACAATTGTGACAAAATCATTGACTATCATCACCAGGATGGATTAGTCTATAGGATGAATAAGCTATGTGTTCCTAGAGGTGAGTGGTTGAAGATAATTAGAGAGGCTCATACCTTCAAGGTTGTATGGAAGATTGTGGCTAACTTGCATAGATATGTGTATTGGCCCAAGATGTAAGAGAAGGAAGCTAGGCTCATAATAGGATGCATGCTTTACTGTACCAACAATCCCATCAAAAACAAATAGGGTCTATATCATCCCTTACCTATACCCTATCATCATTGGGAAAGCATATCCATGGAATTTGTTTGAGGTTTACCAACAACAAATAAAGGACATGACTAAATGTTCATGGTCGTTGACAAGTTCAACAAGATGTGTATTTTGATGCCCTGTAAAAAAACCATAAGTGGGAAAGAAGAAACAAACTTGTTCTCTGGACATATATGGGTGCACTTTGAGATACCAAGGAGAATCATTTTAGAAAAGGACATTGTAGATTTTTTTTTTGATTCAACAACTCATGTAATTTTCTAAAACACAAGACAATAATCTACTCTACTCTTCTTATTAGAAACCATAAATGATCAATGAAAACAATACGTAGAAAGAGAAAGAATATCAACAACACATAACACAATATTTCTCTCTAGAAAGAAATTTCTCAAAAGCATGAGCATCTATATTGCATTAATCAGAAGATCTTAGAAGAAAATACAATTCTTTTTCACACAGAACAATTCTTGCATAAGTACAATCTATCTTAGTCCCTCCCAAGCCCGCTTTAGAAAAAAATTAGCCAAATTTGATGCCTATGGATCCCCTACTTCCTTGCAAAATTTCTAGAGGAACTAGCCTCTATTTGACGTGGAAATTCCTCATCTGTAATAGCGCAATCCAAACATAAGTCCTCAAGTGATTGCATGCGCCATCTGTATAAGTCAGAAAATTATACAACTAATAGTACGTTTTCCCTAAATTGTAATCTCAACTGGGTCTTCCTCTGAACTGAAATGCATGAGTTATTTATGAGTGAATATTTAGTTAGATGGTGTTGTGGGTGAAACCACCCTATGGATTTAGGTTGAGAACCTGAACAAAGTAGAAGGCAAACCACAACAACAAATGCTTAGGCAATCAACAAAAATTCTTATTCTACTAAATTGTGTAGGAGTGTCCTTACCCAGATTTCCTTCGTTTGGGTAGATCCCGCAGGGTGCAAACCCTCAACTCCTCCTGATGTTATTGAACCCTGAAAATTATTGAAATGGAACATACACAATGGTAGAAACATAAAGCATGTTCATGATATTAACTTTAAATCATATAAATGAATGAGTAATTATACATCAATATAAGATTCATAAATAGATTGCAACATAATTTGATGCATAAACACATTTAATATCGAAAACAGAACAACATTCCTTTTATTGAAGTTAGCTACAAGTAAAGTGGAGAAATACGACCTGAGTCCTTCTCTGGCTCCAAGCGGAATTGTCTTCCAGATCTGTCCTTTCCTGGCCTTCAGCAATCTTCCTCCATCACCAATACAAGGATATCTCAAGCAATATGGAGGATATGTATAAGAAGGAAACAAGGGTTTCCTTAAGCTTTGGGGAGTGCAGGAGGCACACGGATCCATCAAACTTGATCAGGGATAATCTCACTATAGTATCAATATCTCATATCTTCTCCCTTAAGGCCTTCCCATGGAGGTTTATTTATAGTTATCCAAATTAGTTTTTTAGTTGGGAAATAGTTGGGCCACAAGCAATAGGAGGTGAGTAATAGGTAAAACACGTGAACTCCACCCAAAATTAAGGAAATTTCATTTTTTTAAGTGTTTTAACATATGTACACGGGTGGGATACATGTTGACCCATGTGTACACGCTTTTATCATAGAGAAAAGTAGCATATAGGAAATAAAACATTATTTTTTAGATTTTGGACCAAGTCTAGAAGGAAGGGTTGCCTTAGACCATAATCAAAGCATCAAATCTAACAAGAGTGGTAAATGGTGCTATAATAGATGCCCCCTAATATATGAGGTAAGAAGGGGTACATGATGGCCAAAATATATTAAGTGTATGGAAGGAATAATGCCCAGACCAAGGAGGAGTTCAATACAATTCATCCTGCCAAGCCATCGAAAGAGATCAGAAATAAAGTGTTGTTTAAGGTTGGCATACCCATGCTCAGAAATAGTAAAGCATGTTTGCATGTCAGGTACAAAAGTAGATCCAATATGCATATAAGTATAAAGGAATTGAAAATACATAATGGACCATTTAATCATAATCAATAAAGTACATGTTTGAATATCAAATATAAAGAGTTGATCAATGATGTTGAAGTATGAAGTTGATCACTGAAGTCAAGAAACTGATCCAAATAGTACTAAGTGAACATGATGGAATATATGGTACTACACTACAACTCAGGTGCCAGCATTAAAGATGTTGTTGTAAGGAACTACAACATATGATGTGGATGGTGTCAACTAGAAAAAGAAGGAGCAACTGACAAATGAACCAAGATATGCTGATGCAAACCCAAGGTCTTCGCCGACCACTGTGGTACATTTCTACACAATGGGAATGAATGATATAAAGTCAACCATGTGAGAAATCATTTGATTACCGGTGAGGTATACTATTGAAAAACGTGAGACTACTCACCGATAAGGATGATGAGAGTCAAGGTACCCAGTACAATCTAACAAGTGTGAATAAATGAGCTGTAGTCAAACAATTGAAGGAATCTATCAATCATGAGACAATGATGTTTTCCCACTATTGATAGTGAAGGAATCTACCACCGATGACTGCAAACCCTAAGGTACTGCCAAATGGACTCTCGATCTCTTTCCTAGAGCAATGAGATGAAGTCGATGGGAAAAGACACACTAGAAGGAAGGCATTAAGGCATCCTTCATCAATCTAGCATGAGCGTAACTCGTAGGCCAATAATGTGGAAGGAATCAGATGAACAAAGATGTAGTAACCCAATTGAAGCACGTTTACAACGTACACAAAATGTGGCTAGCGCACAATAGAAACCCTCTGAACCAACCAATAATTAAAGCTAACATAGAGGTGAGGAATCCACCAATAGGTTCAAATGGAAACCAAAGCACTGCACGAACCCCAATGTGTGATAATAAAATCTGATGTCAAACATAAGGGAAACCACCTAATCAAAGGCCCATGATACTAATCGATGCTAAGCACAAGGTGACCTATCAATAATGAAAATAGGGACACGGTGTGGTTCTAGATCTTCCCTCAGAGAAATTTTTCGTAGTCGATAAGGACAAGAACCACCAGTAAGACGGCAATGGAGACCTTCTCAAACCAACACGAGCAAATGACCAATAAAACTAATGTGATAACGAACATGATGCTGACAACCAGAGATGGTCGACTAAAAAATAGGTCAAGAGACACCGTAGATACCAACTTAGGTTTACTTCCCTTGAACAAAAAGCATGATTGAACTGTGACTACATGGCAGCATATGTTAAATTTATATAAGTTTGTCACGCAGGAGGCATAATAAAACTCTCAATATGATTGGAAGAGGTAACCAATCAGAGGAGAACTGACTTGATAATAAGGTTAAGGCTTTCCTAAGTCAAACTAAATCCCACCGCAATGGAGGAAAGAATTTCTTTTGAGTTCTTTGTTCAAGGGCGACACAACTGACTCTAGCTACCATCAAATATGGAAATAATGTCTCGTTCCCACTCTTTTTGGAATATATAATTTTTTTGTCTTTTTATTTTATATGAAGCTTTAAAAAGAATAAAAGAATGATATAGTACAATGGAAAGAATGAGTGTCGAAAAAGTAGATGCTCTAGTTCCTGGGAGGGGAACATTCCTATGATCAATGCAAGGTGGAAAAATTGGTGAAGGACACTCAAAGGGATGTTCTTTCCATAGGTAAAAGGGTGTGTCAGGTTGCAAAGGCTAAGTGATTGCAAGGTTGATTTTATAGAAGACATGGTTGATAAGTAGCTTAAACATGATTCCAAGTGAAGCTGGATCAAGGCCAAAAGGTGCAAGTACTCGATATGAAATGAAGCAGTACAACAACACACAAAGGAGCCTCTAGGGTTCAGAACAAACAAACCAAACTAGGAATAACAAGATTGTTATCCTCAGTGGAGTCGCCAATTTTGTTGTGGGTGAAAGCACCCTAGGGCTTTGGGTTGAGAACCCCAATAGAGAAAAGGGCAGACCACAACAATAAATTCTCAAGCAATCAACAAAAATGCTTATTCTACTAAACTGTGTAGGAGTGTCCTTACCCGGATGTCCTTCATTTGGGTAGATCCCTTAGGGTGCAAATCCTCAGCTCCTCCTGATGTTCTTGAAACCTGAAAATTATTCAAATGGAAAATACACAGTGGTAGAAACATAAAGCATGTTCATGATATTAACTTTAAATCATATAAATGAATGACTAATTATACATCAATATAAGATTCATAAATAGATTAAAACATAATTTGATGCATAAACACATTTAATTCATGAAATAGAACAAAATTCCTTCTATTGAAGTTAGTGACACGTAAAGTGGAGAAATACAAGTTGAGTCCTTCTCTGGCTCCAAGCAGAACCATCCTCTGGATCCGTCCTTTCCCAGCGTTCAATAATGTTCCTCTATCATTGATCTAGGTGGATGTTGGTGGCCAACCACCTATCCCATTTGGACCCCCGCAAATGTCTCTTTCAGCATTTTCAGTTTCCTAAATTGTAGCACAGTTTACTATTTTTAGCAGTTTTTCGGGTCCTGAACTTCAGGAGCCGTTTTGAGGCCCTAAACGAAGTTTTTTTGGGAATCTGGGGCAACATGGGTCCATGGACCCATGTTGCCTCCCAAAGTGGTAGTACTCGGATAGATCTTTCTAACGAGCTATCGTACGCATCAAACAGAGATCGTATGCCAAAGTTACGACCCCGGGAAATTGATGTACCAATTTACCCAAACGGGGCCCACAATTTGGCGTTTCATCTTCTAGGGTTAGGTTTCGGGATGTGAAGGGTTTTCCATTGTTTCTCAACAATAAATAGGCCTTCGAGCCTCATTGTAACACAGTTTGGAACAGTTCAGAGGCATGTAGCCACCACATCTCTTCTCAGAGATAAGCTACCATCGCCCTAGCTGGTTTATTTCCATTTCTGGTTGTAAGCATATTTCAGTATTTTCTATTAATGAAATGAAGTATTATTTCCGCTGCATCTTTGTGTATATGGTTATCTCTGTAATTTGTTGCGTTCCTGTTTAAATTCGGATCAATCACCAATACAAGGATATCTCAATCAAGATAGAGGATATGTCTAACAAGGAAATAAGGGTTTCCTAAAGCATTAGGGAGTGCAAGAGGCATAGGGATTTGTCAGACTTGATCAGGGATAATCTCACTATAGTATCAATATCTCATATCTAATCCCTTAAGCCCGTCCATTGGAGGTTTATTTATACTTCTCCAAATTAGTTTTTTAGTTGGGAAACGATTGGGCCATGAGCAATAGGAGGTAAGTAACAGGTAGAACCCATGAACTCCACCTGAAATTAAGGAAATTTAATTTTTTAAGTGTTTTAACATATGTATGTAGGTTGGATATACGTTGATCCACGTGTACACTGTTTTTTAGATTTTAGACAAAGTCTGGAAGGAAGGGATTCCCTAGGCCATAATTAGAGCATCAAATCTACCAAGAGTGGTAAATAGTGCTATAACAGATGGTGTGGTACTAGGGATTCATTGGTGCACTATTCCACTACTAGACGTCTACTAGTTCCTCTAATAGTTAGAACTAGTTTAACTGACTATAACTCAATTAGACTGAGTTATCTAATTACAAATCAAAAGAACTCAATCTGGACCCTAAAATTTAGGAATCACTATACATGAATCTAGATAGACTTCCAACTCGAATTTCCTAAGCTAACTAATTCAACTTAATTTAGTTAAGTATTATAAGTTGCTATGAGAAAATAATTACAATTTAATTCGACGACAATTAAATTGGAATTTCTAGATGATATTTTTAACATTTCTTATTTCTATAATAACTCTTGAATCTCAAAAGGAATGCAACCTGAATTAGTATGATGCATATTTCACCAAATTCTCTGACTGATACTAGCTCTAGCTCTGTTGACTTAAAACTCTATGCTTCTGCTGACTTTGCCTATTTGCACTATTATCAACTCTACTATGCACTTTGCAGTATCTCACTGCTACTAGCCTTTGTCTCTATCACTCTATCATATGACTATATCAACCCCCACTGATCCATATTGCTACTGGTATGATCTAAGAGACAAAACCTCTCAATGGACAATGCCCAAATTTTTTCCCTCTTGGAACTATCACTTCACATAGCCCCACCTCTCACTTGGAGGTATGGTTGCATTTGCTCTCTCTAATCACTTGGCTCGAAATTTCTCCCTATTGGAGGTCTCTACATGACTGGATGTCTCCACTTGGTCTCATCTTTTCTTCTCCAATTATTCCTTCTCCACAACTTTCTGAGTCTACTTCTGAGGCTGCTTCTTCTCTGCTAGAGTGGATATCTCCACTCAGTCTCCTCTCTTCTTCTCTAATTTTGGTTTCTCCACAACTTTCTGAGCTTGCTTCTGAGTGTTGATGTTGAGAGGTAATTCATGCTCCCTCTCAATGACTTAGTCCCTAACCTTTGCCTTGCTCCTCAAGGCTTTACATGCATATTATACCTCAAGAGGATACAGGTTATTTACTCATACACCAATCTGTTTCACCTATCCCATGGCAATGTGTCTAAGGAAAACATTTCCCTTACTAAAAATCACATCATATCCACAGTCTTCCAATACCGCGATGGAAACAAGATTCTTCTTTAGTACTACAACGCACATCACATATATGATTCTAAGATGGTAGCTAGACTCCCTCTGAAAGTAAACCGTACCGATCCCAGTAGAACTATACCTCCCGTCATCTCCAAACTCTATGTTCTACTTGAGATATTTCTCCTTAAAATAACTAAATATATCTCTATTCCCCATCATATGGAATGAGCCACTGCTATAAAGATACCACACGCTTCCCATTACAGTGATGTCGATGCATGAAATGAGAGGGAAATCAAGTTTGAATTGTGAAGTTAGAGCTTCACCTACTACAACTACTGTAGGATCCTTCTTGCTTTCTTTCTTCTATGGGAAAGTCTTGGCATAGTGACTGTGCTCTTGATAGTGAAAACACTTGACTTTCGACAAGTCCATCTTATTGCCACCCACCTCACCTTGGGACTTATTTCCCTTGGATTTCTTTCCTTTTTTGACTAATGAAAATTCCTCTTCCACTTCTTTGTAAGAGGCCCCATCTATGGTGTTCCGTCGAAACTCTTCTTATACCAAATCTGCCCATAGCCATTGCCAATCTGGTAGATTCTCCCTCCCATTGGAAAAGTCCTAACAACTATGTCAACTCTTGGGAAGTCCTAGAAGAGCTAGGAAAACCATACCATCTTCCGCTATAATAATCATAACACTTCCAATCTCATCCTGACAATGGGTGAATTTGGTCAATTAATTAGGAATGGAGTCCCCCTTCTCCATCTTAATATTTCTAAGTTTCTCCTTCAATTCTAACTTCCTATGGTCACTACTACTATATAATAGGTTTGTCAATTCCTTGCACATTGAATATGGAGTTTCCTTGCCATGGAGACTCAAGAAAATGTGGTCTCACACTCCCTCAAGGATAATACACCTCGCCTTTGCCACACACCTTCTCCATTTGTCCACATCCTTATCATCTACTGCTGGAGGCTTAAGAACGTCATGATCTATGAATTCCTTTAGGCCATTACCTTCCATCACTGCCTCCATCCCATCCTTCCAGTCTATGTAATTCAAGCTGCTATCCAAGGCATACTCAAGTCTCAAATCGTAGAAAGCCATATTTCCCACTCTGATGTATGAAATCCAAATTCAAATTTCACTTGCAAAAAAAATTCAAAATATTCTCTTCTATTCTATATTTACCTGAAATACCATGTAGATTTTTTTGTAGATTCAACATCTCATGTAAATTTCTAAAACATAGGACAAGAATCTACTCTATTCTTCTCATTAGAAACCAAAAATGATTGATTAAAAAAATAAGTAGAAAAAGGAAAGAAAGTACTAAAAAGCCTAACTATCTATATCACATTAATCATAATATCTGAGAAGAAAATACAATGCTTGTTCACAGAGACCAATTCCTGCACGAGTACAATCTATATCATTACCTTACAAGCCTACTCTAGCCTACACTTAGGCAATTTTACTCCTCTAGAGCCCCTACTTCCTTGCACAATTCCTAGAGGAATTAGCCTCTGTTTAATGTGGAAAGTATCTATCCATAATTACACAATCCAAGCATATGTCCTCAACTAATTGCATGCACCATCTATACAACTCAATAAATTATACAATTGATAGCTCATTTTTCCTGAACTCTAATCTCAATTGGGTTTTTCTCTAAACTGACATGCATGAGTTAGTTATGAGCGAATCTCTAGTTAGCTAGTGTGGCACGGGAGATTCAATGGTGTATTACTCTACTACTAGACCTCTACTAGTTCCTCCAACAATTAGAACTAGTTTAACTGGCTATAACTCACTTAGACTGGGTTATCTAATTACAACTAAAAATAATTCAATATGGACCCCTTAAATTTAGGAAGCACTCCTCATGACTTTAGATATACTTCCAACTCAAATTTCCTAAGCTAACTAAGTCAACTTAACTTAGTTAACTATTACAAGTTGCTATTTTTAACATTTCTTGTTCCTATTTTCAACAAACATAAGATTTATGAGTGCGTTTTGGACTAAATTATGGGAGAAGATGAACACAAAGTTGAAGAGATCTATACAATTTCATCTGCAAATAAAAGTAGTCAACATGGCTTTGGTACAACTTCTGAGGGGATACAACCAAAATATATGAAGACTTGGCACAAAAATATATTATATATACTACATTTTTACAATAGAGCAGTCCACACTTCTAGAGGAAAGTCCCCATTTGAAACTTGTTTTGGATATTTGCAGTGTTCACCTTTGGACATTGCATATGGGAAGTAAGGAGTGAGGGAAGATCTTATGGGGGACACCTTGAGGGCTGGAAATTTTATAGAGAAGATTAGGTAGATACATATATAGGTACAAGAGATATTGCATAAGTCACAGAAGAAATATAAGGCCAGGAGTGATTAGTATAGAACATATAAAAAATTCAAGGTGGGGGATATAATATGGTTATATTTGAAAAAGGAGAGGCTATAGGGTCTTGGTAAGAAAATCAAGGCTCTGAGGTATGGTACCTTCTACATATTGGAAAAGGTGGGTGATGATTCCTATTAGCTCAATTTTCCACCATACTTATGCATTTACTTAGTTATAAATGTAGAGAATCCAAAACTCTACAAGCCTTCCATGCTAGATCAAGAAGAGGAATAGGTACCTTCTATGAAGGATTTGGCACTAGATGCTTAGGTAGCTTTAATATAATATATAGTTTTGTAGAATAGGTCCAAAACTACAAGACAGGGGCAACATGATCTTTAGCATATTGGGCTAAAAAGGCAACTTCCAAGTAAAGTTAAATGGCACACTAGAGAGAAGGTGGAGGAGAAGTTTCCTCAACTCATTTGCTAGAATCTTTTGGGGACCAAAATACTCCCAAAATGGGGAGGTGTGATCTCAATTGGATCATTATATTGTTTTTCATCCATATTGATTATTTGAGAGTGGAAAGTGTGGAGGAATCATCTCTTGGGACCATTTTTACTGAGGAGACCTAATTTGGAAAATTGGGGATTGAAACCTTCCTTGAGTAATTTTAGGCATCAAATGAATTTTTTGGGTGGATATTAAACTTTTTTTCTTTAGCATGGAAATTTCATTTTCCTATTCTACATATGAATACCTTTCCAACGACGTAATAATCACTTCAAATAGAGTTTGTATGCGAAAGTAATGCCACTTACAAGTTGACCTTCCTCTTTTCACCACCATTATTCTAATGGATGTCACATCAACCCCCATTATTCATGGAAAAATATCTAGCCATGTGATTATGATGAAGAAGACTGTTATAGACATTTTTGGGCACTACAACCACAAGCATGAAATTTCCATAAACCAAGGGATCTTAAGTCCTTAAAAGTGTTGTTCTAACCCCTAAAGGAACAAGGTCAACAGATTATAGCTTCTCCCATAAGTTCTCCATGAAAAACTGCTCAGAATTGGTCAAAATAGGATCATTTCAGCTGCTCCAATGGCCAAGTGCGTTGCATCTCACCTAAATACACTGTGTGGGTGCGTTTCATTTCAAAAATCCCTTCTATGGGGTGCGATGGGCGAGAAATGACAAATGGCAGTGTCATTCCGCGAGGTGGAGAGGCAATGGAAGCTTCCATAAACTTCTCCTGTGACACTTGCCTCTCTGAATTCGACCAAGGATGAGTAAGAGATCATCAATCTCCAAGTGGAAGCAAGAACTATCAGAGGGAAGACACTAATCAAATCATAAGTTCACTCATCTCCATTACAGATATCTATATATGGATCCCTCATCCCAGAGATCCAGAGGCTAGAATTTTGCATATTGTAAGGAATTGTTGTTGGTTTCTTGAGACAAACATCAGATTGTTGGGTGATCTAAGCTTTGTATGAGGTGAAGAGGGGCTTCCTTGCTGAGAGGTTGATGCTGGGTCAGAACAAATAGTTGTAACTCCTCTTGGCTCTTTCTTGTTTATCAATAAAAGCTAATCACGTTTTCCTCTATATTCTTGTGTTATTGATATTTGTTGCATTTGTATGGTCAATTTACATCTGATCCTAGATTGTTTATGATTATAGATCCATGTCTTTGTATAGTGCTATGCTATTGTGATCTCACAGGAACTTTGTGAAGCTGGGCGTGCAAGGGAACAAGTAGCGAAAGACTATCAAGGAAGAGAGGAATCAAATGAGGAGATTAACACAAGACAGAGGTTGGTCTTTCTGTTCCTCTCTATCTATAATTCATAATGGAAAAACGAAAGTATCTTTACTCTGTTTGTTTCTAAGGCAGCTGTCACAACTTAGTGGGATAAGCAGTTCTGAGTAGACACTTTTCCCTCTAACAAAATGGCGACTCCACTGGGGACGAATTAGTTTGTTTGTTTATCTTCTTGTTGTCTATTTCATAAACTTATGGGTAGCATTCGAACTGCATTTGCCATAACAAATGCAAAGTAGGTAAATGCTACTTCAGTCCATCTACGGGATCTGTTTATGATTTAAACAACTAATTCACAAACTCTCTGATTGCCCTTGTGATAGCTCTTAGATCCTCCTTAGATCTATCCCTGATTGTTGCATTACTGATTACCTTTTGCTCAGGAAAAACCCATGAACTGAAAGGCAAACTGTGACCCGGAACCCAAACAGAGTCTCGTTTCTAGCCCAACGTAGGTATTGTTCAAAGAATCTGAACTTCAGCGCACTTCCCGAGTGGAGAAGGTGCGCTGCATTTCAAATTCCCTGTGTTACAGGTGTGCTGATCAAACTAGGCTTTGTGCAGTTTTGGTTTCTATGATTCATTCTTTCCAGTTCTATTCCTGAATTTCGCTGCCTGTGATCAGTATATATTTGTTTGAAACCCCTTTTCCTTGCTGTTATTCTGCCTCCTTTGTACAAAAGAACTGTAGATGTTTTTGTGTGTTTGTTGAGTCATTTTCAGTTCTCCTTTGCAAAAGTAGCGTAATCGTACGGTCATCCTTTGATTTGAAACTGTCGCAAGTGTCGATATCAATCCTAGGAAAGAATTTGATTGCTGTTGATGGTCGATTATCCTGTTACTATTGTTTTTGGTTTGAATTTGTAATTTTCTAGTGTCAAAAACAAGTATTCATTTCAAAATCGTAAGGTGTTGTGATCGTCTCCATTTTTTTTTTCGAAAAGAAACTTGTTGATATTTGTCGCTTGAAAAGAAATTCAGATTTGTGCATCAACTTTCTTCTTATCATTCATATACTAAGAATGTCAAAAACAAATACATGCATGTGAATTTGCATATAGACAGTCTGATTGGTTTGATTTAGGAAAGTGCATTTAGAGTGTGCTCTTTGCTCTTTGTGAAAAAATTCTTTCTTTATTTCCTTATTAGCTAGGATTTTCATTGCACAAAGAAGGTAAAAATATTGTTTATCATCTTAGATTGCATTTTAGTAATTACATCTACATCTCGCGGTGAACCTGAAAGGCAAACTTCATAAACAAGATCAAATATAAAATAAATTCAATGAATCTAACAACGCTTTGGAACTTAACGCACAACATTTAGAAGTCTAGGCTAGAGACGTATTTCGACATCGCAAAGCCTGGTAACTATTGTTCTCACTGATGGTTGGGTGATTCCTCCACTTTGAGACGATAAGTGCCAGTACGGACTTGTGCTCCCACGTACCGTCGAGTATATTTTGGGAGACCCCAATAGGATTAATCCTTTATCCATAGGAAGCCGTGTCTGCTACTGTATCGATCGCAATGCACTGAACATAGCATTCGGGAAGATTGACTTCCGTACCGTAAAAAGTATTCTGCAGTTTTGCAATTGGTTTGGTAATCCCTCTACCTAGATTTCCAGAGCAGTCCCTTTCGTTCCATTTCAGACTCTTTAACAGAAAAGGTCCATCTGAGCACTTGTCACTTCAAACTCATTAAAAATCGAAGGAGAGTAGAGTCATCTTTTGTTTTTTCTCGACTCTTAAAAATTGAAAAAACAAGTTGTGTCAAAGCGTCTAAAATTTATTTTAAACGGAATATTCATCACCCTTTCCTACGTTGATCTTGGGTTGAGAAAATGGAGTCCACCAACCAAGGAATTCCCCTTGGAGGAAATCCTAGTCCCTTCTCCTCTTGGGGATATGTTGGTGCACCCCATATGGCCACATTATCGCTTCCAGGACTGACAATCGGATTGTCTGTATGGCTCTTCTCAACCTCTGTCATTTAGAACACCACAATTCCTGAACAATCGAATCAGCAACTAGACGAGTCCAGAGTTACCCACCAACCTTCTACTTCCTCTAATTCTTCCTCTCGTCCTTCCTCTTCGCTTGATGGGGTGGGTAAAGCCAAAAGTCAAGTACCTGAGAAGAAGAAGGAAAAGAAGAAGAAATAGAAGAAGACGAAGGAGCCAAAAGCGAATGGGGGCAAACGAGCGTCATCTAGCGAAAATCCACACACTGCACTGACCAGGCCTAAATCGCCATGTGTCATTTGCAAAGGAGACCACTATCATAGAGATTGTCCTTGCATCCCTCGGATCTTAAGGGATTGGTCTCCTCGTTTACACAACCCGGTGTCGTCAACCTCTAATGATCATGTTGAAAACACACCGTCGACTAGTGAAAGTGAAGCCCCAGGACAAAAAGGAAAATATAGATTTCCTTGTAAACTGTGCAAAGGCGATCATGCCGTCCATCGTTGTCCCTTCTTAGACGAGGCTAAAAGAGTTTTGGACAATCGTCCGGTTTCACCCTTACGACTTCCTCCTGGATATAAAAAACTCTTGCGAAGTCCATCACTAGTTGAAAATCTGGCTGGCCCGCTCAGGTGGTCGGCTAAAGCATCTATCATTGAAGACAAACCATTTGAACCCATACCAGATGAAAGTCAAAAGGTCAAGGCGGAAGTTGACCCGGGCTTGCCTTTAGAGGTTCTATCTTCAGATGATACATTCACCGAAGAGAACAAGGATGACACCGCCCAAATTCTTTTCATAAGCACAGACTCCAACGAACATGGGGGCAATTTATCCGTTCCTTTACCGCAGGAAGGAAGTTCGTCAAAATCATACCCAGCCGTCTATTTGGTCCCACCTCCAAGCAACCTAGTTGTCTCCTTTGATTGGAATCAACTAGGCACACCCCGTTTGCTAGCTAGTATACCATTCCGAATCATTGTTCAAATATATAGAATGGTTATGGCTGGTACCATCATAGATGAAGGGGTTCTGTGAGTATCCTTTCCTCGACTGCTTGGAAAGCACTTGGTTCGCCATCGCTTTTGCTTGAGATGAGAAATCTAACAGGCTTTGACAAAGGAACCAGTTGACCATTAGGGATCCTTCCCAATGTGCCCATAACATTGAAAGGGAAAACCGTTCAAATGAACGTAATGGTAGTTCAAGGACCCCTGGATTATAATCTACTCCTTGGACGAGACTATATTTATTGCATGGGAGCCATTGTCTCCTCACACTTTAGAGTAATGTGTTTTTCACACGAAGGAAGAGTGGTCAAGCTCGTAGACCAGCTTTCATTCCTTGGTTCACGCATAGCAAATAGTCATATACCATCCCTGAATGGTCTTTTCACACAAGAAATGTCTCAATCTCCAGTCCACCCGCCTGATGAGCGCGAGTGATTCGGGGGACATGACTGAAACCCAGGGGGGATGCACCCTGGTCTGCTTTGGCAGGAAAACTTCGGGAATAGAGTAGGTTTCCGCGAGAGAATATGACTAGTTTTTACTCCCGTCCGTGATTGGAAGAGGGGTTATTCTGGAACAAGATTCTCTCGTCAAAGTTATGTGAGTGAAGTAGCCTCCTCCACTCACCTTGGTCTATTTCGGTAGACATCGCCGAAGAAGTGTTTTGTTTACGCCATGAATGGAACAATCTTTGGTAACCTGTAAGAGGTAGGCCTCTCCCGGTAAAACAAATGTTTTAAAGGAAAGAAGAAGAGGTAACCTTGAAACTCTATTTTATACCTGGGGGCATGCAAACCTTTTGGCATGCAAGCAAAGAGCGATCATTTATCTGTTTTTTGGATTGGTCGTTTCCTAACTTACATAAAGAAAGGATGTGGGGCAAAACTCTAAAAATTGCCATTTTAAATGAGACATTCTTATTATACGACTGGATTAATCGAGTAGTTTTAGCGCATAGTTCAAGCTAGTTAAAAAATAAACATAAGCCATGAGCAAATGTTTCCCCCCGTGGTTAAGCTCATTAAAAAATGAACTATTCCCCAGTAAATAACCATCGTGAATGTAGTACTTCAACCATTAAAGCCTTGGTCGTGTTTGCACCGTCACCTCCACTTTTGCATTGGTCGATCATTCACCTCCATTTGATTGTTTACCCATTTTGAGGAACAGTTGCGAAGAGTGATCTCACTAGCCATCCTTGTAACACTGCCATGATTGGAAAATTCCAAACCTTACCTGGAATCAATTTCTACCCATTTTATCACTCGTTCCTCAAAAGACAAGTCTCCTTTAAGCTCTTTTCAACTGACTCGTAAAATACGAAAATATTACCGAGCCATTGGCCTCTCCAACTCGTTAAAGGGACTGAAAGTGCTATCCATCCTTTAGATTTTAATCTTTTTGGACCTGAGGGATTATTACACAAAAATATCGAGCGCTTGTTTTGTTCAGCTCGTTAAAAGTATCGAAAATTCATCCCTTCTGTATTGTTTTATACTTTTTCAGACTTAAGGGATTAGATGACGAAAAAGGAATTTTGGAGTTACCTTTACGTTCCTTTTCAAATTCTCTAAAATTGAAAAGGACCGAGTTATCTTTGTCGTTAAACTCGTTAAAATTTTAATAGCGACAAACTTGTCTATAGACGAGAACGAGTTTCACTATCGCTAGGCTCGTTAAAACATAGTGATTGGTTTGCTCGAAGGGCAAATTATAGAACAAGCATATGTTATCCTCCTCAAGCTTGATAAAAATAAAGAGGTACTAGTTAGCAATGACTGGGGAAAAATTGGGAAGAAAATTTGAAGAAACTTTGTTGGTAGCAAGTCGCTCTTGAACATGACACTTTCAATCCGCATCCAAGTCGGGTTGGGTTGTTTCATTCACTGGTCACATCACCATGGTCCCATCATACCATCCACATTTGGGGTTAATGCTACCAATCCATCACGTCAGTGTCGCCGATATGTTCAAGAGAAGTCATTCAGAGAATTCACCTGTCTCACCCACTACAATACATTTATACTCCATTCTTTCATGACCGCCACCCTGAAACTTATATCACCAGATCATTTTCACCTCCATTTGCTCTGTTCCGTGTCATTGATGTGGGATTCATTAAGGCCCTCCTATGACGGATCACTTCTTGTCGACATCAGCTCATTATCCAAGAAGTTGATCTAGGAACACCCCATTCAGTACTTTGAAGCTTGCATGCCTCAATGGCAAGTTTCTCACTTCCGGTGACAGGTTTACATCAATGACCTTCGACCGAAAGATTTTGCGTGGCGTTCGATGCCAAATCCTTTATTCACACCAAATGAATTGTGCTGCAATACCTTGAGGGTCATTATCATTATCGGTGATTCCTCTCACGCTTGTTAACAACTTATATCATTGGCTGGTAATCAAGCGATGTCTTTCCATGTCCGACTTCAGAACATTTCTCACATGGATAGACTTGTACTTCGAGTGAAGATTGAACGAGATTGAAGACCTTGGATCTAGTTTCATCCATCCGGGCTGTGATATACATTCAGGAAAATAAAAACATCAAATTTACATCATTGTTGCACAGATAATCATCCAATCATAGGGATGATGGCTCTATCAAAATCATCAGTCTACACTCAGACGATTGTCTGTCCTATGTACATGAAAATGAATTTATAAAGCTGAGCATGGGAATGCTCGCCTCAGCTAGATCATGAAAATATTATGAAGATAATGTATTGTATTGTATCTTATTACAGGTCTCCTCCCAGCTTGAAAGAACTTCGGATCCTCATAATAAAGCATTTCACCTAACATCAAAATATTAACGACCTCATGCTTTAGGGGGCAACTGTTATAGACATTTTTGGTCACTACAACCCCAAGCATGAAATGTCCATAAACCAAGGGATCCTAAGTCCCTAAAAGTGTTGTTCTAACCCCTAAAGGAACAAGGTCAACAGATTACAGCTTCTCCCAGAAGTTCTGCACGAAAAACTGCTCAGAATTGGTCAAAACATGATCATTTCAGCTGCTCCACTGGCCAAGTGCATTGCATCTCACCTAAATACACTTTCTGGGTGTGTTGCATTTCAAAAAGCCCTTCTATGGGGTGCGATTATCGAGAAATGACAAATGGCAGTGTCATTCCGTGAGGTGGAGAGGCAATGGAAGCTTCCAGAAACTTCTCCTGTGACACTTGCCTCTCTGAATTCGACCAAGGATGAGTAAGAGATCATCAATCTCCAAGTGGAAGCAAGAACTATCAGAGGGAAGACACTAATCAAATCATAAGCTGACTCATCTCCATTACAGATATCTATATATGGATCCCTCATCCCAGAGATCCAGAGGCTGGAATTTTGCATACTGTAAAGAATTGTTGTTGGTTTCTTGAGACAAACATCAGATTGTTGGGTGATCTAAGCTTTGTATGAGGTGAAGAGGGGCTTCCTTGCTGAGAGGTTCATGATGGGTCAGAACAACTGGTTGTAACTCCTCTTGGCTCTTTCTTGTTTATCAATAAAATCTATTCAAGTTTTCCTCTATATTCTTGTGTCATTGATATTTGTTGCATTTGTATGGTCAATTTACATCTGATCCTAGATTATTTATAATTATAGATCCATGTCTTTGTATAGTGCTATGCTACTGTGATCTTACAGGTACTTTATGAAGCTGGGCGTGCAAGGGAACAAGTAGTGAAAGACTATCATGGAAGAGAGGAATCAAATCAGGAGATTAGCGCAAGATAGAGATTGGTCTTTCTGTTCGTCTCTATCTATAATTCGTAAAGGAAAAACGAAAGTAGCTTTACTCTGTTTGTTTCTAAGGCAACTGTCACACCTTAGTGGGATAAGCAGTTCTGAGTAGACACTTTTCCCTGTTACAAAGACTCTAGAAGTGTCTATATCGTAACTATGGTTAAGTGTTGAAGCAGTCAAACCAAAATACTAGTAGGCTATCAGGCTATGTTATAATTGGGCCACTATAAGGAAAAGGGGTTACATTACTTTGAGTGCATTTGTTCCATAGCTAAGACAAAATAATTGAGATAGATGGGAGATGTAGCACATAGAGAGTATTTGTTCACTGTAGTAGCTCACTAGATACATGCCATACTTCTTTGTGCTTGTAGCCATATTTCCATTCAATGAAAGAAAGCAGAGCAACCTCACCTTCCAACTGGGTTTTTCTCCTAAAAGGGTTGCTCATGTAATATATTGTGTCAAATTTGTTTGTGAGATTTTATTTAGTTGTTCTCTATTTTTTTATCATTTAAATTAGCATGGATGCACTATTAACAATAAATATACAATTTGATAAATCTAATAAAAATATGATAGTGTAAAATTTCAAATTTCAAATATAATTTTATCATATCTATTACGATGAACTTTCCTATAGAATATACAATGTAAGTTACAAATAATCTACCATACTAGGCTAGAGGGTTGCACAACGATTGAATTGTTTATGACTTCATAAAATTATCTACAATTCTTTTTTCATTAATTTACTTTGTAATTATGTTAATCCAAATTTTAATAATAAAAATGTTTACGTAATATTTAATATCAATAAATCCTATAAATTTTAATACGAAAGAACTTACAAATTCATATTAATAGTAAATATAACTATAATCACATTTGAAAACAAATTAAAATAAAAAAAATATAATTTTATTTTTAAAACTAATTTTGAACTATATAATGTTGTGACTTCTTTTTGTTAGCCTCAATAACATGACAAGTCATTGTCTTTTTTGTGAATTAAGGCTATATGTTAATCGAAATTAAGAGTTACATGTATTTTCCATAATGACGAATGAGGATTCTAACTCCTCAATGCACTAAGTGACCTGAATGAAAGAGTCCCCATGCATGCCCATAGAACTAACAATTCTCACAGCCAAATCGATGCTAGAACTAGCCAGTCGCATTACCTTGTACCTCAAAACATTGCTTCCAACAAAATTTAACCATACATAAATCCCACAAATGGGTTACAAACAACAAGTGGTCTAGTCAATATATCAACATCAATAAACCATACATGATCGTCACGACTAATGCATAGAAACAAGGGAGAAGACAATAATGCTAAGAATGACATTTAACCATGAGAAAATAAAACCAAATTAAATAACAAGTGCCGTGTAAAATTGGCCAAGAACCACATGAAAATCATCAAACTGCAACGCCGTCCCATTTTACCCGTTGATCATTGGAGGAGTCATAGTGGTTGGAGCCATCACACTCAAGATTAGAGGATCCATTAGCTCACCATTATTTGGCTCACAAGTTATATGATTTTTATGAGAGATTCTTCAATGTAATTTTTTGTCGATGCGTTTCGAATCAACTAGTGTGGTTCATCGTAAAGACAAGTTGAAGAAATAGATCCAGTTTAGCATGTTAAATAGTCTGAGCAGAGTGTCCAATGGCTAATTCGACCAATGGCTAATTTTGACCTTGGTACCAGGGTCAAATTATTGATATTATTATTACTATTATTTATTCATTTATTTATTTATTATTATTATTATTATTCAAAAATAAAATAATTTTAATTGGTGTTAATGGTTAGTTAAAAAACTAATTCATTTATTTATTTAATAGTTAGAAATTATAAAGATTATAATAATAGGTTGTTAATAAAAGTTAGTTAGAATTAATAAAAATATAGGAACGAGGTAATAAAAATAAAAATAAAAATACATAAATAAATATTAATGTATGTAAATTAAAGAAGCTAGTTATAAAAGGTGCTAAAATAAATAAATAAATAAAATAAAAATAAATTAGTTAATTAATTAGAACGTAACAAATAACCATAAAAAAAATAAATAAATAAAAATAAAATAAAAATAAAAATAAATAAATATTTCAAATTAAATAAATAAATAAATAAAGAATAATAAAATAAAAATAAATAAATAGATAAATAAATAAATTAAAAATAATAATAAATAATAATAATAAGTAACAATAAAAGATTATCAAGTTAAATAAGTTGACTAGTCAAGAAAAGATTATCAAGTTAAATAAGTTGATTAATCAAGTTATTTAACTTGATAATCTTTTCTTGTTACTTATTATTATTATTATTATTATTATTGATTTTTTTTTTTTTTTTTTTATTTATTTATTTATTTATTTTTATTTTATTATTCTTTATTTATTTTTTATAGTTATTTGTTACGTTCTAATTAATTAACTAATTTATTTTTATTTTATTTTATTTTTTTATTTATTTATTTTAGTACCTTTTATAACTAACTTCTTTAATTTACATACATTAATATTTATTTATGTATTTTTTATTTTTTTTTATTACCTCGTTCCTATATTTTTATTAATTCTAACTAACTTTTATTAACAACCTATTATTATAATCTTTATAATTTTTAATTATTAAATAAATAAATTAGTTTTTTAACTAACCATTAACACCAATTAAAATTATTTTATTTTTGAATAATAATAATAATAATAATAATAATAATAATAATAATAATAATAAATGAATAAATAATAGTAATAATAATATTAATAATTTGACGCTGGTCCCAAGGTCAAAATTACCTGTTGGTCGAATTAGCCGTTGGAGACTCTGCTCAGACTATTTAACATGCTAAGCTGGATCTGTTTATTCAACTTGTCTTGACGATGAACCACACTAGTTGGTTCGAAACGCGTCGACAAATGATATTCTATGTGATTTACGTTGAAGAATCTCTCATAAATTGATATGGATCACAGAAGCCTCAATTCGACAATCGAATCCCTGCACAGAAAAGCTATGTGATTTTCCATATGTGCTAAGGAGTCAATTCTATCCAAGAAAAATGTTGATTTATGAGCATCCTCTTAATGTAATCCAGGGTGTTGAAGATGTTATACTTCTTCACTTTCTTATCCTTGAAGACTATACTAAAAAGGGACTTCATTTTCTAGTGAAGAGCGAAAAATTCTAAGTACTACTTCTTCCTACCCCTACTATGCCTAGGGTCAAGAAACCATGGCAACATTTCCTCCATGATCTTAGAATATGAATGAGAATGTCCTTCAAGTCTCGTCGAAGTCTCAAGCCTGTGAATATCCTTCTAAGTGTTTGGTGGAATATCATTGAAATATATGGAAACCAAGTCATGAGAAAATAGTCTCGTGCCTCATTTCCCTTACAGGCACTGCCACCTCCCCCTTGCCTACACCTCATTCTATGTATTGATAGCATAGATAGGACCTAGGGGGCAGACTTTTTGCAACTACTCTATATACCTCTACCTACAAAGAAATAAAAAGGATGAGACCCAACTCCTAAAAGACTAGGGTACCAATATATGATATCATCACATAAACTTCAAACACATGCCTTAGACTTTACTGGTTCCTAGTTAATTGAGATATATGACACAACATCCTCGACCAAGAACATACCACAATACTTGACCAAAAGAAGTTTATCTGGCCATAAAAGAAACCAAACACGACAACACCCCAATAATCTAGTCTAGAATAAACTCTCCTTCGAAAAACTAAACCTTTTAGAAGGGCCTTGAGCCAATAACCATAGACATGTTGACAAGCCAACCCAATCGTTAACCAATTATTAGAGTGAAAAATTCAAACACAAACACTTATACCATAGCACCTCAAACCTGGACACGATGTAATACCAAAAGGAGACCAAGAATAATAAACAAAAACCTGTGATTTCATGGTGCACAATATACTTGATACCCTTATGAAAACCAAATTTGAACTGACAATGCACAAGAAAAGGCAACCACGAAACTCAAAAACTTGAACCACCACTTTCACTAGCTAGCACGACCACCTCTCAATGCTTTAAGTCCAAATGATACCCTCATGCAAAGGTTCTTGCATACTCATATTCAATAGATACTATGCAACATAAGGCTGAGGACCTACCCTTGAATCCTATCGACCCACTACGAGCTAGCCCAAAACCCACCGTGACCATTTTGTACTTAAACTACTAACTAAAACACTACATGCAAATGCATGTGATGCTAGGTTGTGTCCCCCTCCTTTAATGTTGATCGTGTACTACAGGATGGTTGAAACTACCTCTAAGGACCCTGTTACATTGACATCTATGCCACGTCATTGTTGTCTACCATCAATCTAACCTATTTTCCTTCGACAAAAAACAAATGATGGAAATAGGTAAAGCATGTAGCACATTTTTTGTTCATGGAAACTAGTGACACACTTCACTGAAATGTACAAGCATTTTGCCTCTTATCTGCAAGATAAGTCAATGTGTATTCTATCCCATGTCTATCTATTATGACCTACAAATAAAGAAATTTTGTAGCTAGTACGAAACCTCGTGCTCCTATTTCATTTATTACTCAATTAAAATGACATAAGCTCTTATTTATGGTAATTGTACTTCAATACTTTACAAAAAATATTATGTTTTTTATTTTCGGCGTGAGAACCATCTGTGTGCTACTACTCCCTAAGCTCTTTCATTTCTTAATTCCTTAAAAATTTGGCCTTTTTCCTTAGTGCTACTCTCTCCCTTTTCCTTTTCCATTTAAAGCCATTGTAGGAAGGAATTTGTCTTTTTCATTTCTCCTATTTTGTTTTATAGCCTTGTCTAATATCTCCACCTCTCATTACTTATCCATCCTCTCCTTTAAGGAGGCTATCACATCCCTGGTAAAAATCCATGTAAAAATTATATAAGGCCATGGTGATAGGAAATGTATTCCATGCTAAATGGTCGATAAAGCATCCTAGCGGGTGTTCATTTGGTTATTAATGGATAATAAAATTTGCAAAGACAATGGCTAAGGCTTTGGAAAGGCATGAGGCATTAATTGGCATTTTATTTATGGAAATAATATAAATTAGGAGAAAATGGAGGTGAAAGGTGACATGTTGCATGTGAGGAGGAAAATGAAGAAAATAGAGGTCTCATTAATAAAATGGCTTCTAAGAATGAGTAGGAAGACTTGGTTAATGTAACGTTTTATTAGTTTAGTGTTGGAGCTCTCTCTCATTATTCTCTCTCTCTAATACTCTAGGATACTTGAAGTTTTCTTGGAGAACTCTTGGAGGGTGTGGCATACTTGGATTTTTGGAGCAAGAAGGCAAAGGAGGAGAAAGAAAATGCAAGAGGGCATCAGGATTAGTAACTGCACCAAATTTTCTTGTAGGTACCAAGTTGCATGTATGTTTCCTTCAATATTTTGGTCATGCATGGCATATGCATGTGGATTGTTGGTTGTGATCTGTCACTGGCATGGACGATTTCCAAGATTGATAGTGGATTTCCAAGCCTTTCCATTTCATACATGGCCATGGAGATTGTGGGTTCATTTTAGTTTTTTTTTTTTTTGGTTGGTTCTCGTTTTTCCTTAGCTTGCGTTGAGTTATTGGTCCTGGAGCCTTGGTTAGAAAAACACTCGTGAGCCCTATACCAACTTGGGTTGAGTTACTAGTCATATAGCCTTGGTTGAAAAAATTCTATGGAGCCCTTTGTGGGTTGAGTTGCTATTCCTGGAGCCTTGGGTGGAAAAAGGTTTTGGAGCCCTAGATGGTTGGGATAGATATCAATCTGATGATGGTTTTGGTGATGTACGACCGTGAGGTGGAACCATTAATTAATGGGTTGAGGTGGATGGCCTCTAGAAGCCCTAAATGGTTTATTATTGATGTGGTCTATGAGATCCCACATTCGTGCTTGGAATATGACATGGAGGTGAATGGTTGAAGAGATATTTGGCTCAACCATTCTATGGTCGGATGGAACGTGGAAGACCCATCCTGGGTTTCGATTTTTTATCATTAACGAAAGGTTATTTCCCCTTGTATTTATATGATCATTTGGTGGATTATATGTGGTCTATATGGTTGTAATTTCATGAGTATTTATGTTTCTATTATGCTAGTTAGTATATTGTCTATATCAATGTACTTTCATGAGAATGTTTGTTGCTAATATGCTGGTTATGTATGTGTTTTATGTCAGTAGTTATTTATGGCTTCCACCATGTTTTTAGTTGTAATTGAATGGTAAATGTATCTATGACCTAATCGATGGAATGACAGTTGATGTGTTGAGGCATCAATGGTTCTTAGCGATTCTAAGCTAAGTATGAGACCCTTATGCTTAGAACTATTATTTACACTTATAGATTACATACTCGTGATATGTTTGATGAAATGGTTGTCATGGCTAGTAGGGGTCCAGTCAAAGTCTTAAATAAGTATTTGCTTCAGTACCGTCATTTCCATGTTATTTTAGTGTTATGAAGATATGATTCAATTCTGGGCAGCGACTTGGGCTCTAGGCCTAAAAAAGTGGTTCAAATCCCAAGGTCGCTAGCATATCACTGACATAAAAAGTCCCTAGATGCTGGCAAGAAAGCCTGTGAGAGTGACTGAGGGTTTCTAGACCTTCTCATACCTATAAAATGAGAGAAACTGGGGCTTAAATTTTCCAAAAGCTCAGTGGTACCCAAGGGAAAAATGTTTGAAGTGTTGGATTGGTTCCTGAGGGTGTCGAAGCTGATGTTGAATGTCTGTATGGTGTGTTTCCATAGGTTCCACTTCCTTAACATGACTTAGAAGGTCAAATCATATCATAATGGCCTCTTGTCTCATGTTTACTTGGACTGTCTAGTTGCTTGGGTAGATGTGGGAGGAGGGTGTTAAAAAGTTGTATCAAAATGGGGTTGCGTTCTCCGTGGGCTGTATGTTGGTTATATATTCATTTTGGTCGCATATGTCTTCCTTTGGCATGAGTCCATGTGCTTGTTTCATTTACATGATGTTAATCATGGTTGTAGGGATGTCTCCATGTGAAGGTTGAAGGTGATTTCGTGAATTATGTCATGATGTGTGTATGGTTGATTATGTACTATTATGCACGTCAATGATCACATATTATCAATTATACATGATGTGGTTGTTTTTGTCATTAATGAGGTCATGGTTTGTGTAGTTTTTATGTGAGGCATTGATGACTAAACTCTAGCTAGAATGATGGGTATCTGATTTGATATTCATGTGTTACATGTCTATATGTAGTTGTTATGAAACTATAGTCTTGATTATAGTTATGCATGAATAGTAGGTCAAACATGCCTTGTGAATTCATTGTATGCAATTTAGGTGATCATGGTGCTATTGGTTGTTATGATGCTAATGTGTCGGTTGAGATAGAGAAGGAGTTACATATTATTAAAGTGAAGTTACAGCATTGGACCTCGAGGCAGGAGCATGTCGTCATATAGGTTTGGATGTTGGGCATGTAGGTATGTTAGTAATGGATAGTTATTAGGGTTATATACATTAGGTTTATGCACATGTATTTTGATGTTATGGTTACATACAGAATAGATGACAGTTGATTAGTATAGTCATATGCACATGTGTGACATAGTCAAGAATGATAGTAACCTATGGTTGTATGCATTGTTATTGTTGTTTTATGTTACATAACTTGATGATTAGGTTATATGTTGTTGATGAGCATGATATATAGCTTATTTTTGTTATATGTTAGTGACTTGTTATGATTATGTTATGTATTGTTGTTGAGTATGTAATAGGTTAAATTGTTGTCGATATATGATAGTTAGCTTGATGATTAGGGGTATTACATTAAGATCTTGTTGTTACATGCAACAAGCTAACCTGGACTGGTCTATGCGGATTATTATGGTTATGATATTCAACTCTTATTTAATATGTTGTGATATTATGTCATGCCAATCTCGACTAACTATACTGATGTGATTATTATGTATGAATGATAATTGTTTATGAAATTATCGTGTAAACATGTTAGTTAATATTGTTATGATTATCATAATCTTATCTATGGTTGAGTTTATACATTGTGAAGTTATATCGTGATGATATGGATTGATTTTGCAAACAAAATCACCTCCCATGAGATACACTATGGTATCAATTTTCTTATGTCGTATATTTGGGGCTTGATTGTTTGATTATGTTGCCTAGTTGATTTATTTAACATGATATGTTTGCAAGTTGGTTGAACCTTTGATGAATTTCATAATATGATTATGTGTTCAAATGATATTGTTTTAAGATGGTTGTACTAATACATATGTGTTGAGACAGTTGATATATAATTGAGTGTAAGTAGGTGATAGTTGTACCATTAGCTCCAATGACTAAGATTTGACTACGGATTATGACATGATTGTTAGCCTTGGTAAAGGTTGATTTCAAATTGATAGATATGATGGTATTGATATTTGGAGCATGTGTTTGACATGTGTGAACAGTTTCACGAAACATGTTTGGTATTAGCATGACAAGGTAATAGTTGATGTGTTTATATAACTATCAGTTGGGTGATGTGACAGTACATAGGAAGACTCAGTTGCAAAAGGGTAAAGGTAAAAGAAAGGAATTAGGTAAGAATTCCTTTGGCTATGTTTGGAAACCCTAATTCCAAACAAATGAGTGCTTTGCATATAGGAAGTCTTCTTAACATTGATTTTGTTTGACAATATGTGGATATGTGCTAAATTCATGAACATGTACTTGATAGTTATATTAGCTAGTCTCTAGTTGCAGGTGGATCTATCCAGGGGATTGGAGTCCCTTGAGAGATGGCGTGGATGTGTTCAGTTGAAAGGAATGTGATTGGCACAAAAAATTAGGTAACTGGTGTATTTTTATGTTACATATGCACTAAAAATTATGTGTTTATGGTAGTACGATGTAGGGGATTGCATGGAAAAAGAAATTTACTTGAAATCTTGAAGAAGGCTTAGGTTGAGATTTCCTTGGGAACCATGGGGATTGAATCATGGTGTTTGTTATTAGTCATGTGATTTTGGTATTTTGCAATTGTTGCACTTCATTTTCAATTTGACTGTGTCTGGTGCATAACTATGCCACTTTGTTTGTGGTGTCATATTGTTATTGGTTTTCATGGTTTTCTTCTTGTTTTCTCTTGTTCTTTCCTTTTATATTTTTAGTGTTGGGATTTTGTTGGGAAAGAGGAAAGTTAATGAAGCTCGAGAAGGGTTGTGTGGTACCCAATAGGTAATGTAAGAATCAAATTAAGCTATGTGCATGAGTAAGCGCAGCGAACGGTAATACTATGACAGTTAGTTGGACTGGCTAGGTCCATTGTGGTAAATGGGTAGTGGTAGTACAAACATGAGGAAAGTAGCCATAAAAGGTAAATTAAAGGGATCTCAAGTGTCACATGCCTTGGCTATGTGGGGAACTATTGTTCTAAATGTTGTGTGTGTTGTGCACAAATAAGGAGGTTATCTTAACCTAGACCTTGTGCTATCTGGTAATTATATTATGATCATGATTATGTTGATGTTTATATGTATACATGTATGTATGTATGTCGTTGTCTAATGGGATGATGATTGTTTTATGCAAATATTTATATATGTATGTATGTATGTATCCATGTCACAGTTTGTTAGGGTCATTGGGGATCATTCTTGTGGAGGAATCATTGGTTAGACAAGAAAATGATAGGACGAAGTTCCTGGCTATGAGGAATCAAGTGGGAAGATTAGTCATGACAAATATATGAGGTCAGTGTCATGTGAATATGAATTCATATTGTATGCTTGTATTATGCCTATACTTATAATAAACGTTGGGAGATACATCAGTGAAATGAAAGAAGTGTGGTATGTGACATGCGAGGACAAGCATGGATAAGACATTACAAGCAAGGTTGCTTGGTAGAGATAGTATGGTTTTGGATGTGTGGTACTATTGTTATGCATGTGCTGTATATGTTGTACATGTTGTATCTATGATGTTTTATGCATGCAGTGTTTTGTATATATAGTATGTGTACATGTTTCCAAGGAAATGTTATGTACATGGTGGTACAGGTAGTGTTGTATGAATATTGCATATGCAATGCTAGGTATAGTGGTGTTATGTACATGTTGGATATGATGTTCTAAGTACATATCGTATTGTGCATATGATGAATATGTGACATTGTGTGCAAAAGGTCCTCTGTGCATGTTGAATATGTAATGTTGTGCACAAATGATGCTATGTACATGTTGGATATGCAGTGCTGTGTACAGGTGGCGTTGTATGCATGTTGTACATGTGGCTCTATGTACATATGGTGTTGTGTGCATGAATGTAGAAGTGGGTTTGTGTGTGTGTGGTGTTGTGTACATGTGGTACAAGTGGTACTGTTTGCAGGTGGTGTTGTGTACATGTTGTGCATGTGGCACAATGTACATGTGGTTTCATGTATATGTTTCACATGTGGTACTATGTACATGTGTATTGTGTACATGTTGTATAGGTGGTATAATGTACATGTGGTGTTGTGTACACATTGTGCAGGTGGCATTGTGTGTATGTGATGTTGTTCACATGTTGCATAAGTGGTGTTGTGTATAGGTGGTACTATGTACATGATGTACATGTGGTACTCATGTACATGTGGTATTATGTGCATGTCGTATATGTTGTGTTTTGTATATGAGGTAGTATGTATGTGCATTGTGTAGTCATGGAATCATTCCATGTGTATTTGTTGTTTTGTACTATGTATGTATGTGTATTGTGTTGTACACTATGTGTAGGTGTAGGTGTATGAGTGATATGTGAGGTGTACGTGCATGTATTGGATGGTGTTGTATGTCGTGTGTGGTTGTATGTGTGTGACACACACTATGTCTATGTGTACATGGTTGAGGAGAAGGCACTGGGTGTATTCAAGTGTGGAAACAAATCCAGAGTGCATACGACATGAGGAAAAAGTAGAATCTAATTGATTAAACGATAACTATTAGTATTTTATTTCAGTTTTATTATGAACATGATTTAAGATTATAGTCTATTATGATTACATGTGATCTATGATTCTATTTTATGATGGTTACATGTGATTTATGATTTTGATCTATGATGGTTGTGTTGTGAGCTAACCTTTGGTCAAAGATGCTAGTTTGACTTGTTGTGACAAGAAGTAAACAGGAATGAAACTATACCTTATTGACGAGCTACCATTGAGGTATGATTTGAAGTTATTTCAATTTATTTTAATTCTAATGGAAATTATGTGGTTGGTGCAGGAATGCATGAACATGCTCGGTTTGGTGGTTGAAACTAAATGCAAGAATTTGCAACAACAAAAGCAATTGGAAAATGTAGTAGTATGTTGGTAAAGAATTTAGGAGTAGGGCCAATTTGGGACACTGGTACCGAGAGTGTCCACTGATTTCCATGAGCATGCTATGGCTGGTATGATGGTTTTGAGGTAGGTATATGCCTTGGTTTTTGTATCTTCTTATGCTACGACTGGTATGACAGTTTTGAGGCAGGTATATGCCTTGGTTTTTGTATCTTCTTATGCGATGAATTGCCAAGAGATGGACTGCTTGGGATGGGGGTTCCATCAGAACTCGGAAGGTGAGTGACTAGACAAAAGGGGTGGCCAAATTCCCAAGGGAATTTGTGGCAAAGAAAGGAAGGTCGTGGATATATTTTTTTTTGTTATTAGAATTTCCATATGGAATCAAATGTATATTGGGAGTGTTCCCTAGAACAATGAGTTGGTAACTAGTCATTGAGAGGACAAGTGGCACTGGATTGTAGTGTTGGACATTGATGCAACTTTGAATTTGTAGTGGATTCTAGACTTCCTCGGAAGGAGGTGAATCCTAGTATTACTTTGAGCGTGGAGATATGAGCCTCTGGATTCCCTTATTACAGATGCAGGCATCATATTTTTTTATTTTTTGGTTGAGAACATGTGAATATGTGTACATGTGTATATCATTCAAAATAATGTATCGAGCTGGATTTATAAAGATCCATAGAAAGTATGATAATTTGTTGGTTGAAGAAAATGTGTATGTGTATATGTGGTTACTGTAAATACTATAATAAGCTATGTTATAAAGCTCCTAAAAATGGTATATTTGTCATGTTTTAGTAGATGGTCATTGTAAATACTACAACCAGTTGTGTTATAAAACTCCATGAGCAGTATTGTTTGTGCTCAATAGCCTTAATGGTTATAGGTTTCATTGAATACTGAGGATGGTTTTCCCCTAAGGGGGGCAGTTCTATAACAACCCTGGTAAAAATTCATGTAAAAAATATATAAGGCCACAGTGATGGGACACATATTCCAAGCTGAATGATGGGTAAAGCATCCTAACGAGTGTTCATTTGGTTATTAATCGCTAAGGAAATTGGAAAAGGAAATGGCTAAGGATTTGGAAAGGCATGAGGCATTAATTGGAATTTTATTTATGACAATAATTGAAATTAGGAGAAAATGGAGGTGAAAGCTCATAGGTTTCATGTGAGGAGGAAAATGAAGAAAATAGAGGCCTCATTAATAAAATGGCTTCTGAGGATTAGTGGGAAAACTTGGTCAATGTAATTGTTGGGTGAAAATATGTTCGTTTAATTCTGTTCTAGTACTTGCCCAACTATTTAATTTGTCAATCCGAGGTTCGTAGACTTACGAGGCACAAGCACTATATATGCAGGACCGAAGTGGAACTAATTTAATCTAAATTACTGAAATCAAATTAATCTAGGAAGCCATTGAAACACTAACTAGGAAAGTAGGAAAATTGCATAAGGGAAAAGCAATACAACATGTGAAGAATTAAATGACAAACAACATATGTGAGCTCACAACAATAAAACTATCTCAAATTATATTACAAGAATCAAATTACAAATCATGAAAGCATAACAATAAAAGATTAAAAGCTAAGAATTCCTTTCCATTATTCATTATTATCAAATTGAAGAGAGAGCACTCTCTTATATACATGAGGAAGATAACCATCTCATAATTACATATCCAATATTCTCTCAAGCACTCTCAACTAATTTCTCATTATTACAACATATGATCCCTTTGAATCCTCCACAAATCTCTCAAGAATTTTCAACTACTTTCCCATTATTACAAAATATGGTCCCTTTGAATCCTCCACAAATATCTCACATACCTTGGATAAGATATGCTAACCAAATCCTCCATGATTTTCTCCTTGCATAATTATCTCCTTAATATGGTGGAGGAAATATGGATAAGATATGCCAACCAAATCCTCCATGATTTTCTCCTTAGGAATAGGCTTGCATAATTATCTCCTTAATATGGTGGAGGAGATATTTGAGAAGTCTCTTGGAGTTATTTCTTCACATATTTCCTACACATCACAAAACTCACATATTCTTGAGATATATATAAAAATATGTATATTTTCTAATATTTAATCATGAATTCACTTGTAATACAAAAATGAATAAAATGGAAAATAAAAAGGTGAAACCCAAATGTATTTATGAAAATGATATGATAAAATGTTAATGGGATGATGGCTAGAATAGTGAAGAAAAAGGTGGATGAAAATATGACATTTCTGAGTCCCAACATCCTCCCCAATTGAACTTGTTGCATGTCCTCATGCAATCATGCATGGGTCTCTTTAAGAACATTTGGCATCTTGAACTTTCGCTTTACATGATGATGTCTTTTGATAATGAATGTTTCCAGGATATGTGAAAGACATGAGTAACAACTTACATTTTCTTATGGTTGGTTCTTGTGTGACAACCATGAATACAAAGAATGTTCGTTCTTGTGTTAACAACATTCATTTCGTTTTCTATTCTCTTTTCTTCAATGATAATGTAAACACTCACTAGAAATCATAATGTGCATAAGAAAGCCCTTTTGTAATATTAATTAAGCATGCCAATATTGCGTATGAAGCAAAGTGCAACAAAGTATCATTGGAAAACAAATGTTGGTGAATGGTAAATGAGAAAAATGGAGTGATAGTGGTGAAGAAATAGAATCATGGTAGTGAATATGTAGTGATATAGTTCTCCCCCCCCCCCCCCCCCCCCAACTGAATTGGTTGCATGTCCTCATGCTGAGGGAATTTTCCAAAATATTCAAGTTATCATATAAGGAATTGCATGATTAAAGATTAGAAAACAACATACCTCTACTTACCCAAGAATGATGAACTATGCGATAGGAATGTAGCTACTGCTGCTACTGGATCAGGAAAATGTGACTGATGTTGTTGCAACTGGATCCTGGGAAATGAAGGAATCTGAACTGCTGATGCTGAATCATGGAAAAGATAAACGCTGAAAGTGGAACTGTGGTACTCTCATAGTTCAGAATTCATGCTGCTGTAACTGTTGAGGGAGTCGTGAAAATGTGTATAGTCTTCACTTGCTACTAAACTTCGTGGTACAATTCTAATCATGCGAAAGAATGTGTTGATGTCGAGCATGAAAAGAAATCATTGGATTACCGACCATTGATGCATGTCGTTAACCAATGTGAGGCAACTCACCATTGATGTTAATGAGTGCCAAAGTACTGGAGTACATCTTTCGAAGTGCGAATGGGTGTGTCGAGGTCGAGCCACTTGAAAGATATGAAAATCAAGGGACATTGATGTATTCCCATGATTGTCAGTGAGAGAACTTGCCATTAAGGCATGCAAGCCTCTAGGTACTCAAAAGGAACTCTAGTCTATTTCCCAGATAAGGTGCTGATGTCGATGGGGCAAGACTTATTGAAAGGTGGGCCTTAAGGAATCCCACATCAATCAATGCGAGTTTGTAAAAAAAGATTTGGTAGGACTATAAATGGAAAGAACTCACGGACAAGCAGTGTGGATCAGCATGGTGAGGAAAACAAGGCAATGTAATCATGGAAAGGGAATGAGTTTTATTCAAAAGGAAATCTAGAAGGCAAAACTAAACTGAAAAGGATAAAGGAATGTATGCGATTCAGAAAAATAGGCGTGCATGAAGTCATGAAAGATAAGGTAATGGAAGATTGTTGCAACATAGGGATGGTCTAGGTGTTTGGAAGGAAAAAGGTGAGTAGTCATGACGCAAAAGGATCTTTGTGTAGTGGAAAATGTCATGATATGTGCAGTGAAGAATTAGTTCCTTCAAGCGTCCAATGATGCATGTTTCATTGTGATTTCGAAAAATCACTTTTACATTAGATTGTCTTTACTCTGAAAAACTTAGCACCATTCCTACATAAAAATTGTCACCTTTGTGTGCCATCTCCATTGATCATTCCTGTATGAAGTGACTCAAAAACAAATTAGCTCATTTTCAAGAATTTATGAAATGTCCATTTTTTTAATTATTTTTAGAAGTTACACTAATTGTGGATGAAAAGGGTGTTACATTGGAATGTTGAGCTTTCCGCATAAGCTTCTCGTTGACTTACACATAACACCAATCTCATTTCAATTGTTAGTATATGCATCCTAACTCTTACCCACAAAAATAAATGATAAATTCCAACATACTTTCATTTCCGCCCAACTAGAAATATTGCATGTCCCCATGCAATGTACTAATTGATTGTGCAATACTTTTGCAAAATGTTTTTATTGGTTTGCAGAAAAAGTGATTGAAAACAGTTGAAGTTAGTTTATAAATGAATGAGGGAAATTTTATTGTATGATTATTTTTTATTTTTTTATTTTTATTTTTTAGTATTTTATTTTTTATTTTTTTAAATCCTCTCGCAAAGCCTTATAATTAAACAGGAAAGCGAAAATGCATCATACGGGCAAAAAGTTTCAGAGGCAGACCTTATGCCGCAAAACCTTCAAGGATAAAAAGAGTTTGAAGATATCGATAACCAAGCATGCAGGTAGCTTGATTCCAAGAAACTTAACATATGATAGAGTAGCACGTAACTGGCATTACTCAACTGCTTCCTGGACATTTATAGTGCACAAAATTCCTACAAAAACAACATGTTGAATGCACTAGACTAAAAGCAAGGGTAATAAAAGTTCAAGGATAATAGCATATCCTTCACATTCAGCAGTTAAGATTTACTTTGGACCAATATCATTCAGGGCACAAATATGCTCTTCGCCCATTGCAGACATCACAGTGACAACAAGATCTTTCCCCTCTCCAAAGCCGTCTTTGATCTGGGTAAGTAGTTGATCATAAAAAGGAAGCCTGAGATCGACCTTGGTGTTTCCATTGTCAGACAACAGACATACAAAACCGTCCTCAGATATGTCAATCAATTGAAAATCAGTGCGAGTAATATGTGGGACGTCACAGTTGTGTGAAGATGGGATAATATCTTCGAGTTTTTTCCATTAAAAAAAATATTAATTGCAACAAAATGGCACTTAGCATGCCCATGTTTTCCAATTTTTGAAGTGGATACTTCAACCACTTTGCAGGGTCTGGCCTTAATGACGATGTACCCATTTTTAGGAATGGTGCCTGCCTGCTGGGGGAAGGTTTTGGAAGCCCCCGCATCGGCATGGGAATCGAACACACAATCAGTCCTCCCCCAGAGAAATCCGTCCAAGTATTACGTTCCATGAATGTGTCTGCCCCGCTGGTACTTCTGCCATCTGAGGAGGAGGGAGATTGCTTGAACCCACATAAATTGCAGGCCCGATAGAGAAATTGCAAGTGTTCGCCACATTCAGTTTCTTGGATAGAAAAAGCTAGATTTTCGATGGTTTTGAAGGATTTTGTGCCTAGATTTTGGATGATTTTCGATGATTTTGGAGGATTTTGTGCCTAGATTTTGGATGATTTTCGATGATTCTGGTAATTGATAGGAGGCAGTTACTACTCTACCGCACTGCATGAAACACATAATTATTCCACTCGTGTAGATAGTTGTCTTTATAAATGTTAAAATGGAAGTGATGGAGCTCCCGGTGCAGACAAAATTTCTTGCAGGTGATGGAGTTTCAATGTCGAATGCCAAAATCAGAATGATCGAAGAAGACCAAAAATTGGATGCGGCCACAGACAATTGGTTATTGTGAATTGCGTTTGCGTTTTGTTTTGTTTTACAAAATTCTTTACAATTTTTTTTTTTTATAATTGAGATGTGGGTGGATGTTTTATTATTATTATTTTGTTTTTTCTTTCAATGAAAAACTAAAATTTAGAAAGAAACTAAACTTTATCTCGACTTAATTTTTTTTTAACAAATGGACACAATGATTTGCATATTGAAAGATGTTTGTGATGAAGCATATTTCAAAACATTTATTTATTCCTAAAATTAGTCCTCTAAATCATTCCTATTTCCTGATCCTCGCGATCTCACTAAGCGCAGAGGAGAGAATAATTATTCTAGGTAAAAGTAAAACTGAAAATGAAAGAAAAAACAAAAAATGAAAGCCTACCTACTCTATACTAATTAGAATTTACAAATTAGTTACATTTAGTTAAAATTCCAATGAAGCCACTCACGTAGAAGTAACAAAAATATATCCAGTAGAAATTTTTTACATGATGGATGAAAATATTCGAAAGTGAATGAATCTAGTTGCTGTAACTGCAAATCAACTAAAAAATAAAAAGATGAATCTAATCTAGTACTTACCTGGAACCATTGTTCAATAAAGCTTTGATAAGCATAGTTTCTCTCACTTAGATCATGTTGTAACTCCTGTTCTTCTTCTCCGATCTGCTGTTCTTCTTCCTCGATCTCCTGTTCGAATGGTTATTCGCCATCAGATACGCAGGATTCTTCAGATGTTGAATCTTTGTTTATTTCTTGGGGAGTAGTTGAACTTTCAATTCTTGTCAAGATCTCCTTTTCCAGGGAAGAATAGATCCCGACTTCTGCTAGGATCTGAGTGAGTAGTTCCAAGATGAAACTCATTGTTAAACCATGTTGAGAAAGGAATTCTTACATACTAAAAATAGAGTGTTAATAATTGTCTGAGATTTTAATCCTTTTACAAGGTTTTAGCTCACAAAAACTCTTCCAAATCAGCACACTAAAAATTGAATTAAAAACAAAAGGAGCACATAAATAATCTTGAATTCAATACTCAATTAAACTCTCTTACAAGGAATGCTCATTAATTTAGTAACTGAATTCTTCAACTACAACCATGAACCATGAATTCATCAAACACTCTTCACAGTTTCCAAAATCAAACACACTTGCAGAAATTTAAATTCACACTTGCATGAAAAATCAAACTAAACTTCAATCCATCGTGCCTCCCCGACAACGGCGCCAAAATGTTGGGTGAAAATATGTTCGTTTAATTCTGTTGTAGTACTTGCCCAACTATTTAATTTTTCAATCTGAGGTTTGTAGACTTACGAGGCACATGCACTATATATGCAGGACCGAAGTGGAACTAATTTAATCTAATTTACTGAAATCAAATTAATCTAGGAATCCATTGAAACACTAACTAGGAAAGTAGGAAAATTGCATAAGGGAAAAGAAATACAACATGTGAAGAATTGAATGACAAACAACATATGTGAGCTCACAACAATAAAACTATCTCAAATTATATTACAAGAATCAAACTACAAATCATGAAAGCATAACAATAAAAGATGAAAAACTAAGAATTCCTTTCCATTATTCATTATTATCAAAATGAAGAGAGAGCACTCTCTTATATACATGAGGAAGATAACCATCTCATAATTACATATCCAATATTCTCTCAAGCACTCTCAAATAATTTCCCATTATTACAAGATATGATCCCTTTGAATCCTCCACAAATCTCTCAAGCATTTTCAACTACTTTCCCATTATTACAAAATATGATCCCTTTGAATCCTCCACAAATCTCTCACATATCTTGGATAAGGTATGCTAACCAAATCCTCCATGATTTTTTCCTTGCATAATTATCTCCTTAATATGGTGGAGGAGATATTTGAGAAGTCTCTTGGAATTAATTCTTCACATATTTCCTACACATCACAAAACTCACATATTCTTGAGAGATATATAAAAATATATATATTTTCTAATATTTAATCACGAATTCACTTGTAATACAAAAATGAATAAAATGGAAAATAAGAAGGTGAAACCCAAATGTACTTATGAAAATGATATGATAAAAGGTTAATGGGATGATGAAATGTAAGGAATAGTGAAGAAAAAGGTGGATGAAAATATGACATTTCTAAGTCCCAACAGTAACCTTTTGGCAGTTTAGTGTTGGAGCTCTCCCTCATTATTCTCCCTCTCTCATACTCTTCGATACTTAGGGTTTTCTTGGAGAACTCTTGGAGGGTGTGGCATACTTGGATTTTTGGAGCAATAAGGCAAAGGAGGAGTAGGAAAGTGCAAGAGGGAATTGGGATCAACAACTACATTAGATTTTATTACAGGTACCAAGTTTCATGTATGTTTCCTTCACTAGTTTTGACATGCATGTGGATTGTTCATTGTGATCTGTCAATGGCATGGAGGATTGCCTGGATTGATAATGGATTTCCTTTCCATTTCTTAGATGGCCATGGAGATTGTGGGTTCAACTCATTATTTTGGTTTTGGTTGGTTCTCATGTTTCCTTAGCTTGGATTGAGTTATTAGTCCTAGAGCATTGGTTGGACAGACGCTTTGGGGCCCTGTATCAACTTGGGTTGAGTTATTAGTCATGTAGCCTTGGCTGGAAAAACGCTTTGGAGCCCTTTGTGGGTTGATTTACTAGACCTGGAGCCTTGGTTGTACAAACGCTCTAGAGCCTGGTAAGAGTTGTGGATTGAGTTACTAGTTCTCGAGCCTTGGTTGCACAAATTCTCTAGAGCCCTAGATGGTTGGAAAAGAGACCAATATGATGATGATTTTGGTGATGTCCAACCGTGAGGTGGAATCACTGTTTGATGGGTTGAGGTGGGTGGCCTCTGGAATCCCTGGATGGTTTTTGATTGACATTTTCTATGCTATCCCACATTTATGCTTATAATATATCACAGGCATGAATGGCTGAATTGAGATTTGGCTTAGCCATTCTACGATTGGGTGGAATGTGGAAGTCCCATCCCATCTTTGGATTTTTCATCATTATTGAAAGGTTATTTATCATTATATTTCTATGAGAATTTGATGGATTATATGTGGTCTATATGGCTATACTTTCATGAGTATTTTTGTTGCTATTATGATGATTATGTATGTATTTTATGAAAACAACTATTTATGGCTTCCACCATTTTTTTACTTGTAATTGAATGATTAATGTATCTATGACCTAATGGATGGAATGGAATTTGATGTGTTGAGGAATCAATGGTTCTTAACAATTCTCAGCTAAGTATGAGACCCTTATACTCAAAACTATTCTTTACACCTATAGATTACATATTCATGATATGTTCAACAAAATGCCTACCATGGCTAGTAGGGGCCTAATCAAGGTCTTAAACAAGTATTTTTTCAGTACTATTATTTCCATGTTGTTTTATTGTTCTGAAGAGATTATTAAATTATGGGTATTGACCTGGGCTCTCGTCCTGAAAAAGAGGCTCAAATCCCGGTGTCGGTGGCATTTCACTGAGAGAAAAAGTCCCTAGACGCTGGTAGGCAAGCTTGTCAGTGCAACTGACAGTTTCTGGATGTTGTCATGTGTATAGCATGAGAGTGACTCACGCACAAATTTTCTAAGAGCTCACTTAGACCAAAGGGAAAGTTGTCTAATTGTTGGATTAGTTCTTGAGGATCCTGAAACTGATTTTGAATGTTTGTATGGTATGTTTCCCTTGGTCCCACTTCCTTAATATGACTTAGGAGATCAAATCATATCATAGTGCTGTCTCATCGCATGTTAACCCCAGTTCGCAAGTTGCTTAGGTAGATTTGGAAGGAGGGTGTTAGAGAGGCAAAATCACTATTTCACCAATCCTCTTCCCCTATAATACTTTGACACCCTTCTAATACTATTATTACCTCTCTTCTTTTTGAGTTGTTGCCAACCTATATTCCCAATTTTTTTTTTATGTTTCATCAATCCCTTACTTTTTCACCCTACCATCTCATCCTAGCATTTTAGGAATCAATATAACATCAAATAGGCATTTTCATGGTGTAGGCCAACACAAAAGATTGAGGACATGTCCGAGATGCCTCCCCCAAACATGAATTCATATTAATGTTGAAAACTCTCCTACAATATATTGGGAGCATACACCTCTCACTGCAAGAAATGAAATTAATCTTGGAGAGGAAGAAGCAAGACTGAAATATGTTTTCTACATGAAGAATTAGAAGAAAACATAGGTCACTATATTCCTGATACGAATACCAATAGAGAAAAAAATAAAAGATAATTTTCTTAGATATATATTGGTAATTAAAAACTATAATAAGTAAACAGGTCACTATATTCCTGATACGAGTACCAATAAAGAAAAAAAATAAAAGATAATTTCCTTAGATATATATTGGTAGGTAAAAAATATAATAAGTAAAGTGCTAGAAAAGATAAATGAGAGTCGTTTAGTGAATTAATTCTCTCTGAGTGGAAGTAAAAAGACTAGAACAAGATTATCATCTGGTAGAAGGACAAATAGATGCACCTATGCATAATTATGTTAAGAATATACCTTTTTAGTCACTTTTCATCAACAAAAATTCTACTAGAAAACATTATTTTAAATTTAAGATAGATAATATAAGCTCGGACATATCACTCTACTTAAAATATTTATTTTTAAAAACTTGTTTATGTGAAGAAATCAACTTTGCAAGTATATTAATATAATTTCTTTAATAAAAAATTATTTACTAAATATATATAAATTCAATTTATTTACTATTTATGTTTTCTGAATAGAATGTATATAATGTGACACATAAAAATCAAAATTTACACGTAAATAGTTTTATCATATCATTTTATTATTAAACAATCTCAAATGTACATTTATTAATATATAATTAAACAATTCCTCCCCTCCGCAACCATCAAAGAGGCACCTTAAATGTGTCAACTAAATTTAGTATGATAGAACTATTCAAAATTCATATATCTTAGGAGCCTCAAGATAAGAATAGAAGATTAAGCTGAGTTAAAATGCAACAGACTCTCTCGATTGGGGTGTGGTCCAGGTCATTATCCCACTCGGGACTCACTTAACTGATCTAGGTGGATCTTTAGACACAATGGCATGGGAACGCTCGAAAATCAAAGTGTTTGGAATGATTTCAACCTAGGACCAGAGCATGGATCTCGTCATCCTAATTCCAATAGCGTGAATGGCACTTCAATCCGAGTTCGGATGATGAAGTTATCACAAAAAGAAGGTTTCTTTGTTCCTTAGGAAAATGAGGCATTTTCCTTTAAAAATGGGTTTTAAGCCTTTAAAAGGAAAATCACAATCGTAGGCAAGAGATGGCTGATATCAGCACTATTCAGGCAACGATCAACGTTATTGGTGCCTTCGAATCAGTGATGGAGTGTTGGATCGATGGATCGGGTCGACGAAAAGCTGAGGACCAGGATCCCGGGCCATAGCGATTGCAATTGGTGATTGCCAATATCAGCGATTAGTGATTGGAACGGTCGGCATATCAATGATCAACATATCGGTGAATTGGTGATCGGCAATTGGTGATCCCCCGATATGCAGGGCTATTGACAACACTGATAGCAATAAGTGATAGGTGGGGACCTGATGGGAATTATAAGCCCGATTTGATAAAATTTGAGATCCGAGAATTCAGACTTTTCAGTGTATTCCCATGTATTTCCATTTTGGCCAAATCCGTTATGCGATGCGATAAGTGACTAAAGCGGACCCGATGGGGTTTATAGGGCTGATTTGATATATATTGAAGTCCGGTCTTTTCTGATTTTGGTCAGAATTCCCAATATTTTCAATATTACTATGTATTTCTATTTTAACAGAAAAAAGGCCGTTTTGGAGGATTTTGTTGCACCGTCGTTGCTTCTATGCAAACAACTTCTATTCTGAACAAAAAAACTCTGATTTCTAAGCGGCATTGTCCCCAAATGTGTTATAAAACACAATGGGTGCAGAAAGCTGGGCGAGGAAGGCAAGAGGCTGCTTTCTAGAGGAAGAGAAGGGGCAAAGAGCTTGTGCCAGAGAGTGCCAGAGAGCCCAGGAGCCTGTGCTAGAATGTGGGCGAGAGCTTGAGTGCCAATATCATCCAAATGAGGTTGCGCCCGATGGAGAGCCGTAGAGTAGTTGAAAACCAGAGCGCGAATACGTCACGAAAAGCCATAGCACTTGATTGAGGTAGCACGAGAAGGTAGCCAACAAACCAGATTGGTGAGACAGAGTTGCAGAACTGCAGTGACATAGCCAGATAGCTAGAGAGCTGTGGAGACTGAGGAGTCCAAAATAGTCTCCCTCTTGAAATCGATGTTGTGAGATCGATGGTTGAGCAAGCTTCAACACTTTGACAGTAGCTATTTCAAATGATTGGATTGTGATCAGCCAAAAAGTTATCTATGCATGGGGAATCAAAGTCGAGATCGGTATCACGCTGTGCCTGCACATCAAATAATGTGAACAATGCATTCATGGTGGATTGTTTCGCTAAGGATATGAATATGCACTTATTCATGTGCCCTTTATGGTGTGAGGTACATGATTTGAGTATATACTTCTTCTTATTCCATTATGTTGCATGGATCCTTGATTGATATTGAGGCAAGATTTTATTTATTATATGTTGTCATGATTCCTTGTTGATTTGACACATAATATTCTATATGATGTACTTGCTGTCATAACTCTTCATGTTATACTTTAAGATCCCTTGTTGTATGTTGCTAGGATTCTCTTGTTGTCATCATGCATGTTTTTTGTTTTGACATCTCTTTTGTGCCATGTTAGGGGGATGTTCATCATGCATGTTTTTGTGTCATACAGACAGGAGTTTTGATTGAGAATTCTAGTTGTGGAATATCTCTTAGAACCACTCCTGCGTGAGGCCATTTTTCCTTGTATGACCGCAGCATCATATTTTTTGTACATCACCATTATTGATAGCACTTAATGTACCAGCCTACACCATATTGACACCAAGGCCAGAAGACGTAGTTCCTCCTAGACGAACTCCATTATCAACGCTTATGTTTTCATGTGCTGATGATTATTATGTTCCTCTTCTTTTCCACATGTAGATGTATTCATTAATGTTCTTTTAGAATGAAATTTTAACACATCACGAAAGTAAAAGGTCTTGGAAGGGTTGTTCTTCACACCTGAACCTGGATCAAGTGGTATCAGAGTGGTCTTTATGTTGATGTGAATTGTAGTGTGAACAATGTCAGAGGATGAAAGAGAAATGTATGAGACCATGCTTAACATTTGCAAAAGAGTGGAAATCATGTATGAAACTCTCCAGAAAGAGATAGAGGAAAACTAATGATTGCAACTTCAGTTGCAAGCCATAGAATAGGCCATGAAAGAACTGAGGCAAAACAAACATAATCTTCAAACAGAGAATGATTAAGTGAATATGCACTTACTTGAAGAGAAAGAGGAAAAACAAAGTTTTCTATGATAGATGCAAGCAAGGGATGAGGCCTTGGAAAAGCTGCAGCATGATTGATGCAAGGTAAAAAGTAGTTCTCCATCTTTATGTATGTTTCCTAATGATGATTTCACTATTTTTAAAATCATACCATAGGAATTGGCTCCCAACTATTGAAGAGAATGGGGTAGGAAAGAATTTGGGGAATGCACTGAGACAGTTAGCGAACCACCAACGATGGATGATAAGCAACCCTCATCAGTTAATAAGAAGAATGGAAGATCCCAATTACAGGGGCAAACATGAGACTCCTTACAAGGATGAGACATGAGGAGAAAGAAGAACTTGGTGTTAATAACCAAGGCATCACTCCACCTTTGGAGGTTGTGCATGAACATCCATTTGCAGGCTTGAGGTACACTAGAGGGGAGTGATGGAAGGTTTTAGATTTTTCCGAGACATCATCGAGGAAAGAGAATGATGGGAAAACATCCGCATCATCCCATGATAGTTTCCATTGCAAGAAGAGAGTTGAGGCAAGCTCTCATCACCACACTGACATCATAAACAGCAAAGGAAGGTATAACCATTTTCGATCTTCGAATGTTCATTTTGATTATGATCATGTTGTTAATAATGAATGAATATCAAGGCATCAAAAAACATGTACTTTTGTGGTTTACCTAACCATACCTTTTCCATGTGTTGGAAAAGAATGGCGACACTCATGAGGTGTGAAAGACTCTCTCAACAACATGAAAAGAAGGAAGTTAAGTAGACCTATGGAGCAAGAAAGCCTACCGCAATTATTGCGACAGAATTGGCCATCAAAGAGCCACTTGTTGGAAGCTCCATCTAGAGCAGCGCCTTAAAGACAAAGTGTCGGTGCGTGAACCAGGAAGAGCAGTTGTTCGACAAGCAAGACCACCTCAAGAAGGTGACCTAGATAAGTGAAAAATGGTTTTTTTGACATGTTGTCGTTTCATGGTCATTCTCTTGTAAATCATTTGTTGCCTTTAAAAGTATAAAAGTGATCATGTGTTTCCATCATTTGGTGAGAAGCAATGATGTCTAGTTATGTTTTGAGTCATATTTTGAGTTGCATGTAAAAACTCTAAAAGTGATGTTATGTTTCCATCACTTGTAAAAACAATAATGTTTGGCGTTATCTATGTAAATCATGTGCTGCAACGGTGTTTTCCATCACTTTTTGAAGCAACAATGATATGTTGGCCTTGTTGTCATAACTGGAGTATTACATCCATCTTGATGTAAAGTTGACCACCGAGTATGTGTTATAAACTCATGGAAAATGTGGGTCGTTTGGGTCTTTAGTTGGTTATGTCATTCCAAGCATGTAATTTGCAAAACAATGTACTACAGGTTGCAGAGATAATGTTATGAAACCAGCTCAAGAAAAGATAGAAAAGAGAGATCAACGCCTTAGAATTCAACCTCTTCGAGAGGGCAACCTCCTTTACATTACATAAATGAACAATTCTTGGATGATACAAATGAAAAAACCTCCTTTCTATATATAGGAGTCTAAGGAGTCACAATATAATCCAGCCGACCTAACAATAATAATATAAAGCCACAAAAATAACAATAGAGGGATTCTATGGGGCGCATAAATAACAATATGGGGGTAATAGGGGCACAACAATACAAATAAGGGGTATAACTACAATAGTAATGGGGTAATTACTAGTATTATAGGGACCCAACATGCCCCTCTCCTTCAAAAAAGTGTTGTCCTCAACGCTTGAGCTGTTCTGGGTACTTCTGCATAAAATTCTCAACCTCCCATGTGGAATCTTCAGCGGATAAGTTCTTCCACTTGATAAGATACTCTGAAATTGATCGATTTCGTAGCTATCGAGTTCTTGTTTCTGTGACTGCTTTCAGTTCCAATATAATTTTTCCTTCTTCGTCAAGTTCTGGCAATATTGTTTGAACTGGGAGCTTGTCGCCTATGACCTTCTTTAAACATGAAACATGGAAAACTCGGTGGAATCGAGAAGCTGCAGGAAGCTCCAATTTGTATGCCATAGTACCAATCTTTTCCAACACCTTGTACATACCATAATACTTTGGTGATAATTTATTATCTTTCTTAGATTGCTTTAGGGACATTTGCTTATATGGTTGTAGCCGTAGGAATACCCAATCACCTACATCAAAACTTCTTTCACTGCAATGTTGATCTGCCTGTTGTTTCATTCTATTTTGTGCCAACATGAGGTTATCCTTTAAGAGTTGGAGGACTTGTTGTTGATGTTCGATGTGATGTTCCACTGCCTGAACCTTAGAATTTTCTCTTAAATATGATGTGATTGATGGTGGTTGGTACCCATAAAGTGCCATAAATGGGGTCATTTTTGTTGCTGTATGGAAGGAAGTGTTATACCACCATTCAGCCAAAGGCAACCATTTGACCCATTGTGTCTGTTTATCAGATACAAAGCAACGAAGATATCCTTCCAAACATTTGTTTACTATCTCAGTTTGCCCATCATATTGAGGATGATAAGATGAGCTATGAGCTAACTGAGTACCAAGACAAGAAAATAATTCTGTCCAAAAATTTCCAGTGAAAATGGGATCTCTGTCACTTACAATAATCTTTGGGTTTCCATGTAGCTTTTGAACTGTTTCCATAAATGCAGTAGAAACTGTACTGGCTTTAAATGGATGTGATAATGCACAAAAGTGTGCATACTTGGTAAGTCTGTCAACTACCACCATGATGACACTCTTTCCCTCAGACTTGGGTAAACCTGTGATAAAATCCATTGAAACCTCCTCCCAACGTTGGCTTGGAATGGATAAGGTTGTAATAGACCCGGTGTCTTAATTGTTTCAACTTTATTTTGTTGGCAAACCAAACATTCTGCCACAAACTTTTGAATATCTGATTTAAGGCCATCCCAAAAAAATTCCTTCTTAACCCTGTGGTAAGTTTTTAAAAATCCCGAGTGCCCTCCTAAGGGAGAAGTGTGCAATTCCATAAGAATATTTTGTTTTAGCTGGGAATTATTACATAGGTATAAGCGATCTTTGTACCATAATGAATCATTTTTCCAGCTAAATGTATCAGAAGTACTGGAATCTTGTTGTAGCTTTCGAATAAGTTCCCACACTTCTTCGTCATTCTTCCATTCCTCCTTTGCTTCATTTATCCAATCTGGTTGGATAATAGAAATGGCACACAACAATGCTTCCATATCCTCATCCTTTCTTGAGAGTGCATCTGCCACCACATTTTGCTTCCCTTTTTTGTAGATGATTTCAAAGTCATAACCCAACATCTTTGTGACCCACTTTTGTTGCTCTTCAGAGGATAATCTTTGTTCTAAAAAGTATTTAAGGCTATCATGATCCACTTTTACCTTGAAGTGTCTTCCCATTAGGTAGGGTCGCCATTTCTTAAGTGCATGGAGTATTGCCAACATTTCCTTCTCATAAATAGCTTTGCTTAAAAACTTTCCCTTGATTGGACGACTTTCAAAAGCAATGGGTCTTTCATCTTGCATTAGAACAGCACCAATTCCATTTCCTGAAGCATCACATTCCACAATAAAGGTTTTTGTGAAGTCCGGTGTAGCTAAGACCGGTGCTTGGCACATTGCCTCTTTAAGATGTTTAAAGGCCTTTGTTGCTTCCAGAGTCCATGAAAATGAATCTTTCTTCAATAATGTTGTTAGAGGTGCTGCTATTCTCCCATAATTCTTAACGAACTTGCGATAATACCCTATCCTCGCAGATGCTTTATGGATGTGGGGATTTTCCATTCCTTAATGGCTTTAATTTTGCTAGGGTCTACCTTAACTCCTTCATGAGATACAATATGACCCAAATATTCCACCTCCTGGACTCCAAAGAAACATTTGGATCTTTTTGCATATAATTGTTTCTCCTCCAATAGTTGTAGCACCTTGTCAACATGTTCAACATGATCCTTCCAAGACTTGCTGTAGATTAGTATATCATCAAAAAATACCAACACAAATTTTCTAAGGAATGGTTTGAAAATTGAATTCATCAAACCTTGAAATGTTGAAGGTGCATTGGTAAGGCCAAAAGGCATGACCAAAAATTCATAATGACCCTCATGAGTTCTAAATGCCGTTTTCGGAATGTCTTCAATCTTCATTCTGATTTGATGATATCCCGAACAAAGATCCAACTTGGTGAAGTAAATTGATCCATGCAATTCATCCAGTAATTCATCAATGACAGGAATGGGGAACTTATCTTTAATAGTGAGCTTGTTGAGCTCCCTATAATCTGGACACATGCACCATGATCCATCCTTCTTGTGCACCAATACTACTGGAGCTGAGAAAGAACTTTGACTCGATTGAATTATACCAGCCTCTAGCATTTCTGCAACCATACGTTCAATTTCACTTTTTTGGACATATGGATATCTGTACGGCCTGATGTTTGGAGGAACACTTCCTGGAATCAGATGAATAGCATGATCATGATCACGCATAGGTGGGAGACCTTTGGGAGTCTCAAATACCTTGGAATGATTGTCCAGGACTTTTTGGAGATCTAGAGAAATAGATGATTCCAATGTGGAAACATCTAGCGAACATAATTGTGCAATTACACCTCTTTGCTCCTTTTTTAGAAGCTTTGTCATGCCATTAGAGCTGATTATCTTTCCTGGTTTCCCTGCAATACCCCTTAATTCAACTTCCTTTCCTTCCACAGAAAATTTCATGAAAAGTTCTTGAAAATTAAAAGCTATTGTACCCAAGGATTGTAGCCATTGGACTCCTAGTACAACATCAGCACCTCCCATTGGAATGGAAAGCATTGGGCTAGTCAATACATATTTTCCCATGGATAGCTTGATATTATGGCACTTTCCAGAACAATTTATTGTTCCTCCATTTGCAATCATCACTTGACACTCTGGTGCTGGATATAGGAAGCAATTCAATTCTTTTGCTACCCTACAATGAATAAAATTGTGGGTGCTTCCTGAATCAATCAACATTATTACCTTTTTCTTCTTGATTTGTCCTTCTATCTTGATGGTTTGAGGAGTGGTAATTCCCGCCAATGCATTACAAGATATGGTCGGATTTATTTTTTCTTCATCTAGGCTTTGTTCCTGGAATATATCCTCTTCTTTTGACCTTTCTTGCTCCTTTTCTTCTTCCTCTTCACAATCTATGTAGAATAATTTCTTCTCACCACACTTATGACCCTTTGTGTATTTGCTATCACAATTGTAACAAAGCCCTTTTGCTCTTTTTTCTTCCAATTGTTGTGGTGTCAACCTTGTAGGTTGTGGAAGACTATGGGCAACAACACTTCCGTCTTTATAGTTGTGAATGGTATGCTTCCTAGTTGCCATAATTTTGCTTTCCATTTTTCTTGCTAACCTGAATGCCTTCTCTAATGAATCAGGTTCCCAAAGGCGCACATCATGTTGGATATTATCCTTTAAAGACCCTATGAACACATCAATCCTATGCTCCTCTGGAATATCTTTTACCCTTATGTTCAATTTTTGGAACTCCTCAATGTGCTCCATTATTGAACCCTTTTGTTTGAGACTTATCAATTGGCTAAAAAAAGTGTTGCTTTTTGTATCCTCATAATGTGCTATCAATTCTTCCGTAAAAATTGCCCAAGTGATAAATTGTTTACGAGAACAAAGCCATTGATACCATACAAACTGATTTGGTTCCAAATATAAAGTTGCCATACGTACCTTTTGTGTGTTTTGCACATTATTGAGATCGAAGAATTGCTCCATCTGTAATATCCATGTGGCGGGATCCTTGCCATCAAACTTCCTCATATCGATTTTTGGAACATGGTGAGTCTTCGATCCAACATTAGAGTCTATGGAATCATGATTAACATTTCTTTTGTTCTCATCATGAGTTTCCTTTAGTACTCTTTCACCCTTAGTGACCATTTCTTGTAGCAACTTATTCATATTTATCTTCAATTCTTCCATGCCATCAATTTTAGTGTCCATGCCATTCACCTGAGCTTCCATGCCCTTTATCTTAGATTCCACGCCATTTATCTTAGCATCTGTTAGCTTTTGTGGGCGTGACATTTGTTGCACTTGTTCTTGTAATTTTGATATATCATGTAGCATTTCTTCCTCTTCTTCATGAGTCATGCTAGAGCTTTCAGGTTCCTTACTAGTTGTTTGCATTTTCTTTCCTCGGGGCATCAGTTACCGATAATAATGCTTTACTATGCCCTTTGAATTCCAAGCTTATGCAAAAATATAAAAAAAACTACACACCTTTTTTTTTTTTACTTTGTAGAAGCCTGATATTGAATCTGATGTATCTCTGTAATTTTGAATCATCCCGTTCTGAAATTATGACCTGTAGTAGCCTTCAATGTCCTCTTTCCAATTCCACTAGTCTAATCCAAACTGGATTGTCTAAGAAAGAGTTATGCACAATCTCCCGCAGTGACCTGATTATAGACTAGTTCAGTAGAGAGAACTTGTATGAAGTGCCACGTGTCACTGTTTCAACCTTTGACTCTGAAAAATATATAAAAGGAAACTATAGTCCGTCCTCTTTCTGTACTTTTTTATGAAATTTCAATCTGATGCTCATAAAGAAAGTTATGACGATTTTCCCCAGGTCACCTGTTTTGAGTGTAATTCAGGAGTCCGCAAAAAGACCAACTTCCTCAGATCATATCTCCGAAAATGTCGCACGCAAAGCTCTGAAATTTGGACCCAAGGTTCAGCACGATTTCTTCTCAAACGGGTTTTTTTTGCGACTTCTGAAACATCACAGAAAAAAAGTTATAGCGAAAATGCCACGATGACCTATTTGGAGCAGCGAAACCCTAGAATCCAAAGCTCTGATACCAAATGTTATGAAACCAGCTCAAGAAAAGATAGAAAAGAGAGATCAATGCCTTAGAATTCAGCCTCTTCGAGGCGGAAACCTCCTTTACATTACATAAATGAACAATTCTTGGATGATACAAATGACAAAACCTCCTTTCTATATATAGGAGTCTAAGGAGTCACAATATAATCCAGCCGACCTAACAATAATAATATAAAGCCACAAAAATAACAATAGAGGGATTCTATGGGGCACAGAAATAACAATATGGGGGTAATAGGGGCACAACAATATAAATAAGGGGTATAAGTACAATAGTAATGGGGTAATTACTAGTATTATAGGGACCCAACAGATAACAGGTGTCGGCTTGTTGCTTAAGGCTTTGAAGAACAAAGGTGCAAGAGCTGGAAGCGAGACCTTTTCAGAATGCTTGTGATGTAGATAGGGTACAGAGAGAGTTGCAAATTATTATTTTTTTATGCTTTTGGAGGACCAAAAGCTCGTCAGTGGGGAGGACTGATCCAGGTGAATCTTCAAACACAATGGCATGGGAATGCTTGAAAATCAAAGTGTTTGGAATGATGTCAACCCAGGACCAGAGTGTAGATCTCGTCATCCTAACTCCAACGGTGTGAACGACACTTCAATCTGAGTCTGGATGATGAAGTTATCGTGAAAAGAAGGTTGCTTTGTTCCTTAGGAAAATGAGGCCCTTTCCTTTAAAAATGGGTTTTAAGCCTTTAAAAGGCAAATTGCAATCGAAGGGAAGTGATGGTCGATATGAGTGCTATTCAGGGAATGATCGACGATATTGGTGGCTACAAATCAATGATGGAGTGTCGGATCAGCGGATCGGGTCGGCAAAAGGCCTAGGACCAGGACCCTAGGCCGTAGCAATTACGATTAGTGATTGCTGATATCAACAATCAGTGATCAAAATGATCGGCATCAATGATCGACATATCGCGAATCGACAATTGGTGATCGCTGATCCCCCGATATAAAGGGCTATTGGCGGCAGCAATAGTGATAAGAAATAGGCAGGGGCCTGATGGGAATTATAAGCTCGATTTGATAAAATTTGAGATCTGAGAACTCAGACTTTTAAGTGTATTCCCATGTATTTTGGTTTTGGCCAAATCTGTTATGTGAGGCGATAAGCGACTAAAGCAGATCTGATAGGGTTTATAGGGCTGATTTAATATATATTGAAGTCCAGGATTTTATGATTTTGGTCAGAATTTCCAATGTTTTCAATAATTATGTGTTCTTCTATTTTAATAGAAAAAAGGCCATTTTGGAGGATTTTCTTGCACCACCAATGCTTCTATGCAAACAGCTTCTATTATGAGCAAAACAACTCTGATTTCTAAGCAGCCTTGTCCCTAAACGTGTTATAAAACACGATGGGTGCAGAGAGCTGAGTGAGGGAGGCGAGAGTCTACTTTCAAGAGAAAGAGAAGGGACAAAGAGCTTGTGCCAAAGAGTGCCAAAGAGCCCAGGAGCCTGTGTTAGAATGTGGTCAAGAGCCTTAGTGCCAATATCGTCCCAATGAGGAGGTTGCACCTGATGGAGAGCCGCAGAGCACTTGAAAACCAGAGCAATGATACACTGTGGAAAGCCATAGTGCTTGATCAAGGTAGCACAAGAAGGTAGCAAACGAACAAGATTGGTTAGGCAGAGCCACAGAACTACAACGACATAACCAGAACGCTATAAATCCAGATAACCAGAGAGCTACAGAGCCCGAGGAGTCTAGAACAGTCTCCCTCTTCAAATCGATGTTGTGAGATCGATGGCCGAGCAAGCTTCAATGCTTTGACAATAGTTTTTTCAGATGCCCAGATTGCGATAAGCTAGAAAGATATCTATGCATAGGGAGCCGAAGTCCAGATAGGTATCGGGCTGTGCCTGCGCATCGACAATGTCAATAGTGCATTCATGGTGTATTGTTTCACTAAGGATATGAAAATCCGCTTCTTCATGTACCCTTTGTCATGTGAGGTATATGATTTGACTATATACTTCTTCTTATTCCATTATGTTGTACGGATCCTTGATTGATATTTTGATAGGATCTTATTTATTATAAGTTGTCATGATTCCTTGCTATTTTGATGCAGAATCTTCTATATGATGTACTTGTTGTCATAAACATTCATGTTATGCTTTGAGGTCCCTTGTTGTATGTTTTTGGGATACTCTTGTTGTCATCATGCACGTACTTTGTTTTGACATCCCTTTTGTTCCATGTTAGCAGGATGTTCATCATGCACATTTTTGTGTCATACTAATTGGAGTTTTGATTGAGAATTCTGGTTGTGGAATATCTCTTAGAGCCACTCCTCTGTGAGGGAATTTTTCCTTGTATGACCACGACATCATCTCTTGTGTGCATCACCATTATTGATAGCACTTGATGTACTGGCCTACACCATCTTGACACCGGGGCTTGAAGATGTAGTCCCTCCTGGATGAACTCTGTTATTAATGCTTATGTTTTCATGTGTTGATGATTGTTATGTTCCTCTTCTTTTCTGCATGCAGATGTATTCATTAATGTTCTTTTAATATGAAATTTTCATGCATCATGAAAGTAAAAGGTCTTTGAAGGGTCCTTCTTCACACCTAGACCTAGATCATTAACTCACGTAATGGTAATTAAATGGAAGGTGTGGAGAAGGGGTGACTATGGCATATTAGGGGCAGGTGTGATTGGGTTGATGAGATGGGTGTTACTATAGGAATTAAATGTTGTTGCGATATAATTTTCCAGGTGGTGGTAGTGAGTGTCACATTACATGCATTTTCGTTGTGGTGGAGGGTTGTGAGGAAGCAGGGTAGTTTCCATATGGTAGAAAGCTTGGCAAGGAGGCAACGGTTGTGGGAGGTCACAAGCTTGGTAGGGAGGCAGCTATTGTGGAAGGTCACTTTGGTTGTCCGAGGGTAACATGGTATGTATTATTTCTCTCCACCCATCCTTGCTTGTGGAATACTGGTTCCCGAATGCTTTTGAGGTTTTGGCCCCTCCCTAGGAATGGGAGAGTATGGTTTTGGCTATGTTTGTTCATGTGTAGAGCACGTGTGGCTCAATTCTATTTTGAAATTGTTGTTTCCAAGTCTATATCAGTTATGGAAACATATGGTTTAATTTGGGCTTCTTATGTGTGTGGAAGGAATGTACCACTCAGGTGGAATGGCTATTTCCATGTTTGGTTGAACAAGGTTTTGTTCATAAAATGTATTGGTGTTTGCATACATGGGAAGTGGTTCGAAGGGTGGGCGGGTGTTATGTTATCTTGCAGAGACAAACCCTTTCTAGCTTTAATGTATTCTATGAGATGTCTTTGAGAAGAAATAACCACTAGAGAATGGTAGTCACATACTGTTCTTCTTTCACTTTGCTTGGGTTTAATGCTTCTTGTTTCTTTATACTATCATTTGTAATTATTTGAGGAATTTATAATTGGAGTGACTGTCAAGTACATGACCATTGACATATATGGCAAGACCATTGTTTCAGGGAAAACTAGTGTTGATTCTAACTGCTAGTCCCACTAAGACGAGTAGCTATCTTAGAAACAAAAAATGAAAGCTTTTCAAGAGTTCTTTTAAGTGTGATAGATGGAATAGAAGAATAGAATACCAACCTGGATCTTTCGCTTTGATCCTAGCTTGATTTCTCCTTCCCTTGATAGAATTTTCCACTCCTCTCCTACTTGTCCCGCTTCAAAGAGTACCTGTAGAGTCAAAGTAACAACAAACTATCAAAGCATCTCTATCTAAAACATCATAAACAATATGGAATCAGAAACACATTGACCATACAATTGCATTCATAAACAATAATATTCACAGATACAAGATCATATGGAGGAAAACTCAAAGAAAATTATTAATAGTAGTATAAGAGAGGATTACAACCTAGCTGTCTGATCCATCATCATCCTCCTAGTTGTAGAAGCCCTCTTCACCTCATGAACAAGAAAATCACCTAACAATGCAATGTCTCTTCTCAGCAAACCAACGGAACTTCCTTACAAAGTACAAGATTCCAACCTCTAGATCTCTCATATGAGGGATCCATATATAGATGTTTTGCAAGGGTGTGAGTTAGCTCTGTGTTTTTGATTAGTTTCATTCCACTGATAGTTCTTGGTTCCACTTGGAGATTTCATGATCTCTTACTCATCCCTGGGTGAATTCAAAGAGGCAAGTGTCATAGGAGAAGTTTCTAGAAGATTCCATGATCATCAACCTTGCAAACTATCTCTTCCATTTGTCTATTCTCTCTCATCATACCCCACAGGAGGCCATTTGAGTATGCATCGTACCTAGCCAGCTAGGCAGTTAGTATGCATCGCACCTTGCCCATGGAGCAATCTATATGGTCCAGTTTTGGCCAATTCTTGAGTAGTTTTTCATGTGGAACTTCTAGGAAATGATGTAATTAGTTGACCATGATCCTTTAGGCTATGAAACAACACTTTTAGGGACTTAATGAGCCCTTAGTTTATGGAAATATGAGTTTGGGGTTGGAGTGCCCAAATATGTCTATATTAGATGCCCCCTAAAGCATGAGGTCGTAAATCTTCTGATGTTGGGTGAAATGCTTTATTCATGAGGATCCGAGGTATTCGAACTAGAAGGTGACCTGTATAAAATACAATACAATACATCATCATCATATTATTTTCACGATCTAGCTGAGGCAAGCATTCCCATGCTTAGCTTTATAAATTCATTTTCATGTACATAGGACAAACAATCATCTCTTGTTGCAGACTTGTGATTCTTCGCATGAAGAGTCATCTTCCCTGGCTAGATGACTATCTGTGCAGCTTTTGTGCACAATTGATGTCTTTTTTCTCCTGAATATATCGCAGCTCGGATGGATGAAACTATATTCAGGGTCTTCAAAACTCATGCAATCTTCACCCAATGTGCAAGTCGATCCATGTGAAAAGATGTTCTAAAGTCGAACATGGAAAGGCGTCGTCTAATTACCAGCCGATGATGTAAGCTATTAATAGATGCAAGAGGAATCAATGATAATGATGATGAAACTCAAGGTACTACAGTACAATTCACGTGGTGTGAATATATGAGCTGATGTTGAACACCACACAAAGTCTTTCTGTCGAAGGTCATTGATGTAAACCTGTCGCCGAAAGTGAGAAACTTGCCATTGAGGCATGCAAGCTTCAAAGTACTAAAAGGGTTGTTTCTAAGTCAACTTCTTGGATAATGAGCTAATGTCGACAAGAAGTGACCTTTCATAGGAGGGCCTTGATGTATCCCACATCTACGATGCCAAATGGAGAAAATGATTTTTTGTGGAGGTGAAAATGATCTGATGATATGAAGTTCAAGAATGGCGGTCATGAAAAATGAAGCATGGATGTAATGCAGTGGATGAGGGGTTTGTTGGATGGTGAATTTTATGAATGACTTCTCTTGAACATATAGGCGACACTAATATGGACTGGTAGCATTAACCCCATTGATGGAACGGTGGACCAATGGTGACAGTGAACAGAAACCCAACCCAACTTAATCACGGTGATGGAGTGAAAGTTTCATGTTCAAGAGCGACTTGCTACCAATAGAGTTCTTCAAGTTTTCTTCCCATTTTTCCCCAGTCATTGCTCACCAATACCTATTTATTTTTGACAAGATTGAGGAGGATAACATATGCTTGGTCTACAATTTTCCCTTCGGGCAAACCTGTCGCTTTGTGTTTAGTGAGCCTAGCATTAGTGAGACTCGTTCTTGTCTGGGTGGACAAGTTTGTCACTATTGTTTTAACGAGCTTAATGGCAAAGATAACTCGGTCCTTTTCTTGTTTACAGAGTCTGAAAATGGATGAAAAGGAGACTCCAATAGTCCTTTTTCATGGCATAATCCCTTAAGTCTAAAAAAATGTAAAATAATATGAAAGGGATTACTTTTCGATAGTTTTAATGAGCCGACAAAGACAAGCGCTCGATCTTTTCATTTAATAATCCCTCAATTCCAAAAATATTAAAACACATGAGAGGGATAGCATTCCCTTTACTCTAATGAGCTGGGAAGGCTAATAGCTCGATGATCTTTTTATATTTAACGAGTCTAAAAAGAGTTTAAAACATGCTCATTTTTTAGGAATGAGTGATGTTTCTGGGTAGCAGCTGGTTCCAGGTAAGTTTTGAACTTCTCAAAATATGATAGTGTGAAGAGGGTGGAAATCAGAATCACTTGTTGTAGATGTTCCTGAAAAGGGTAAACAATCAAGTGCAAGCATATGGTTGGCCGAATGAAATGGAGGTGACGGAAGGAACACAACCAAAGTTCAAAAAAGGAAGATAACAAAGTGATCACAAAAGGTTATTTACTAGAGGCATGTTTATTTTTTAATGAGCTTGAACCTTGTGCCAACATGTGCTCAGTGCGGGTTGATTTTTTAACGAGCTTGAACCTTATGGGAACATTGCTCTTGATATTGGTCAATGATGTTTAGTTTACCAATTAACACTTCAAATTCTTTTCATTCGTTCAACCTGCTCAATTGCTCCATCAAATTGATTAGAAATACACATATACATGTATTGAAAAATGAATAAAAACTAAAATTTTACTTGAACTACATGAATAGTAACATAAAAGTAGTTTTACCTCTCATTTTTACCATTTCATTTCAAATTTGAGATTTGGAGCTCTGGAGTGGCTTTCTGCCTCAAACTCCATTAGCTGATTTCAGGAGATCCGGTGGACTACTCTCCGCACTGTTAGGACTAGGTTGGAGCTAACCCCGAGCTCTTCATTTGGCGAACAGATCTTATGTGCAGTATGCTTTAGAATGCTTGGAACGAAAGGTATTAAACTAGTGTGATGCAGTACTTCAAGTGATAAAAGAACAGCTCTCCAAGGTAAAGAATGGAAGATCCTAGAACTTCGGATACGATTCCATTTTGATTATATTTGCCTTAGAGAGGATCCCATTGATGTAGCCACAACATATTTCACTAAGATTTCCAGCACCGAGGGAACCCAGGATGTAGAGATGGGTTGATCTCATGGCCAGACATGCTGGTCAGCCATAGATTACTTTCTTTGATGCCTTCTTTAAGTAGTTCGACCGACAGGAGATGATCTTCTCAGAGTATCCGTATGTTGGGATGGACTTCTGAGGTGAACCGGATTTGGCAGTGCCGGCTGGCGAGCAGTGGGGTGTGATAGGTAAAGATTCTGACCATATATTTGTTTATAAGTTTTATAATGTTTTTTGCAATTTATCAAGACTAATTAAACTCATGTGCTTATGAAGATGTTGGGCCAGTGATATCAGTGGCGCACCCAGGGGCGGCAGTTGGCCTTCCAGCAAGAGAAGCTGTAGGGAGGGCTGTCCTTTGTGATTTGGACATAGCAGAGATCCTGGCAATATTATACGATAAGATCGAGGGTCTTACCCTTGGTATCCAGGATGTGAGGACTGACAAGTTACCTCTGAGGCTACAATGCCATACTACTAGTTTTCCGAGTTGATGGACTAGGCTCCTGCATATGATCGCATAGGCAGTGACATGTTATCACCAACATCATTAGTATAGGTTGCTTTTCTGTATTTACTTTTGAGTTACTTGGTCGCACGACCAATTTTTACTTGTATACAAAACATTATGTGAAACTATAAACCATTATATATTTTTGATTTTCGGAGTTTATTTTGGTTAAGATATGTGGTCCAGATGCAAGTGTTGATGTAAAATGCTTTTTTATACAAATGTTGCAAATGTCTATCTAACACATAATTCGCTAATGAATCAGTTAAAGTGTTTAAGTTTCTGGAAATGTGTTGATATTGAATGAAATCAAACTGCCTTTCCAAAATATTTCCTCTTAGGAACATACGATAGATAGCTAGGTTCCAAACTGAATAGATGCCAGTAAGCTGTATAATGATGAGTTGTGAATCTAGCCTGACAATAAGTTGGCGTATGCCATGCGAAATGGTATCACAACGAAGCTCTATCAACGCATTGTACTCAACAATGTTGTTCATTGATTGACCAATACATATCCCCCTGAAACTCACTAACTTGCCGCTTGGATCAAAGATGGCCCAGGCTATATAAGAAAGTTTTGCGTTCTATGACTAACTCCGTTGGCGTACCCAACGAATGTTTCCAAAAATTCCGACATCTGCAATAAGTGTAAAGTGGATTACTTAACCAAAATGACAACTCTTAACGAAAACAAAAATGAAACAAAAGCATTTAAAGAGATAACTACACTTGATCAAGCATAGTATCGCTTAAGATACAACCCATTCCGAGGTTGTGATAGTGGAATTCCATCGTAATCTACCAGCTCGTAGGCTCCTTTTGCTAATACTTGTTTAACAATGTAGGGGCCCATCCATAATGATTGGAACTTACCTGCTCCTAATTTATCAGAGTCCTGATCATAGAGCAAGACCAAGTCACCTTCGGAGAAGACACGAGGCTTGAAATTTTTGTCAAATTGCGCTTTGACACATTTCTTATGCATTTCATTAGCTAGTGCAACGTCACGACGGGTTTCATTCAAGTAGATTAGTTCCAAGAAATGAGCCTCTTCCTCTGAAGTTTCACGGAGTATATTGATTGCGAGCTTTAGAGATGAAATCTCACATTGAATCGGTAAGACAACTTCCAGGCCGTACACCAACTGAAAGGGTGTAAACCTGGTTGCATTCCTCACCGAGGTTCTATATGCCCATAGAGATGAGTACATGATTAAATGCCAATCCTGTTTGTGGGCTCCAATGATTCTCTGCAGCATACGTTTAATTACTTTGTTGATTGCTTCAACCTGTCCGTTAGCTTCTGGATAATATGGAGTAAAACTATCCTGGGACAGTCCTAATTTGGCAGTCAATACAACCATCATGTGATTGTGAAAATGAAATCCATGATCTGTGACTATAGCCTATGGAACACTGAACCTAGAGACTACATGATTGAAAAAGAAAAGAGCAGTCATTTCACCGATGTTTTTTAACATAGGCATCGCCTCGACCCATTTTGTAAAATAGTCGACAACAACTATGATATACCCATGCCCCCCGACCAAGGTGGGGTTACATGTCATGAAATCTATGCCCCATTTAGCGAATGGCCCAACAGCAACTACTAGATGCAGAGGTGCGGGTGGTAATCTGGTTTTACGATAAAAAATTTAACAAGCATGGCAACTTCTTACTGCTATTATGCAATCTTTGAAGATAGTAAGCTAGAAGTAGCTAGCTCACAAGACTTTCTATGTTGTAGCATAGCTGGATAGATGCCACTCACATGCGCCTGAATGACAGTCATTTAGGACTTTTTCGGCCTCCTCATGCATGAGGCACCTTCGCAAAACTGTATCGACGCCACGACGGTAAAGTGTATCACCGACGATCATGTAGCCTTTGGTTTGGTATCGAGTACATCACTATTCTGAGCGAGAGGTGTTAGGCCTAAAGGTTTGGGTTTGGAGATAGATTAGTATATCTCCGTACCACGGGTCGCTTGATGATATCAGAAACAATGTTTCATCCATGATCGATGCTTGAGATGTCAAATTGTTGGACCACGATGGGAGGTCACAAAGTAACTCCGCGAATACCAGAGATTTCTTTGATTTGGATTTGGTGAATTCTAGATCAAGCTCTTGCAAAATGCCTATCCATTTTGAATAGTTCCCCGTAGCAATTGACGTGACAGGATGTAGGTCATAGGGTTGCAATCTGACAAGATGGTAGTTTTGCGAAAGAGTATATAGTGTCAAAATCTTTGTACTTCTTGGAAAGCTGCCAAAGCTAGGATGTTCTATTCCATTGTCTTCTTGTACTAAAACCATTGTGATGGTCATATCTATGGCAGCGAGATACAGGCTAAAGTCTTTTTAATAATCAGGAGGATACATTAATGATGCTTTTACTAGGGAACTTTTCAAAGCATCAAATGAAGCTTGTGCAACCTGATCCTAGTTAAAGGGAACTTATTTTTTCAAAATACGTGTATAACCTTTAGCAAGTTCAACATAATTTGGAATGAACCTCCTTAGAATGTTTGCTTTCCCTTGGAGTTTCTGAATCCGAAGAAAATTTGAAGGTGGAGGCATGTCGATGATTTCCTGAACCTTACATGGGTTGAGTCGAATTCCATCTTTAGAAACTACGAAACCAAGCAACCAACCAGAACCAACACAAAACACACACTTGTGTGGATTGAGTCGTATCTTATAGTGTTGGCAACGTAGAAATATAGCTCTCAAATGATGCTGATGATCAGTCCGCTTTTGCAAATGAGCCTGTAAATCGTCGAGATATGGTTGAACGATGTGTTTGACGTCATGGAAGGCGTAGTTCATTGCCCTTTGAAATGTTGCCCCTACATTCTTCAAACCAAAAGGTAGTTCTCAGTACGCAAACGTGCCCCATGGACATATAAATGCAGTCTTTGATTGGTCATGTGGGTGGATATTTATTTGATTGTATCCGAAAAATCCATCCATAAATGAAAAGACTTCGCATCCGGCACATTCATCAATAATCTGGTCAGTGAAGGGTGTAAGGTAGTTGTCCTTTAGACAAGCCTGATTTGCATCCATGTAATCGATGCACAATCTAATCATTCCTTGATTTTTCATCACAGGAACAATATTCAATACCCAATCAGTGAGGGGAATAGGGTAGATAAAACCAGGGTGCAAAATTTTTTCAACTTCTGCTTTAATGGTAGGAGCTTTCTTCAGGTGAACTGATCAAAGCCATTGTCTTATTGGTTTAACATCAGGATACATCTTGATTTCATGTTCAACGATGATTGCGTCAATTCCTGGCATTTCTTCGTATGACCAACAAAGACATCTCTGAATTTGTGAGAGAGCATAGTATATTTCCAGTTCTAAAGGAGAACAAGATTTTCCAACATGTATATTCTCTACAACATCTATTTTGGTCGAGATATTAATGGCAATAACTTCTTCAATATTGGACAGATTTCACTCTGAATCCACCGTATTTATAGTATTCGATAGAAAATAAATAATTGAAGGATGATTAAGGTCGTTAGAGTAATCCTTGTTGTTATCTTGAGGTCAGGAACAATTGTGGTGATCTTCCCATCATGTTTCTTCTATCATCATTAACTGAATGATTCCTTCATCTATAGAGTGTACATGTGACCAAGGATCAGAAGAGGTACCATACTCTAGAGACCTATCTACCAAACGATTGCTAAGCGTTGATTTGGGTTTGCTGCCCATGCCCAGAATATTGATTGCTACAACAATTCTATAGGGCTTGGGAGCAACACCTAGCGATGATCCATGCTAAAAAAATGTCTGGGATTCTTCTCAATCTTTGACAATGTAGAAGATATCATGTGATAGGTTTCCACTATGGCCACTTCCGCTAATTACTCAGAGGCGGAAGGGAAAAAGTGCCCATTAATGAAGGCTCTTTTAGGAGATCTACTTCAATACTTTGAAGCGATTGAGAGCTTCCATGGATCAATGGAATGCTTCCGGTAACTTGAGAACTATTGGGGAGGAAGGTGAGTTGATCAATGATTGTGATCCCGCCTTGAAAGGGGAATGCAATCTTTCTAAAATATGTTGACATAATAGTAGCCATAGCATAAATCTAGGGCCTGCCAAGTAGGATGTTGTAATCAAGGTTTCCATCAATGACCTCGACTTCAATTTCTACTATCATGCCCCCTAGTTCGATTTGAAAGTTACTTAATATCCCATATGGCATGTATGTTCTTCCATCAAATGATTTCAATGTCGTTGATGATCATGACAAGGGTGGAGAGCCTAAAGTTTTCGAATAACTGATTGACATAATATAGGTAGATGCTCCCTCATCAATTATTGTTCGATGAATAGTTTTGTTGAGGGCTTTTACCTGTATGAGAAAAGCGAGCTATGCTGGTAACTGAGGTTCGTATCCTTTATGATTAAAGGCCACTAGATTGGAATCTGCTGGATCAATCCCACCAATCACTGATAACAAAGCCTGTTTTTTGGATGGACAATTTTGTAGTACTTCAAATGTCGACATGTCAGATGGCGATTGGGCCAAATCCTCCACTATATTATAACTCTGTGCTACTCGAGCACGAGGATTAAATGTCGATTTATGTACTACTCCATTAGGTGGATTTATTGTTAATTTAGGAATGATTGGTGGAACAACTTCCGAGGAAATTGTTGTTGAATTGCTTGATTGATTTGCAGCCTTGTCATTCGAAAATTGTGGATTTCCATAATCCTTATTCCTTGTAGATATCAAAGCATCGTTTTGCTGTTTTGAGATGGATAACATAAGCACTTGGGATGGGGAAGCACAATCACTAGCAACCATGTTAGTTTCTCGATTTGGACACTAGTTTTCAAGGAAAACTAGTGTCGATTCGAACTGCTAGTCCCACTAAGATAGGTAGCTATCTTAGAAACAAACAATGAAAGATTTTCAAGAGTTCCTTTAACTGTGATAGATGGAAGAGAAGAATAGAAGACCAACCTGGATCTCTCACTTTTATCCTAGCTTGATTTCTCCTTTCCTTGATAGAATTTGCCACCCCTCTCCTACTTGTCCCGCTTCAAAGAGTACCTCTAGAGTCAAAGTAACAGCAAGATATCAAATCATCTCTATCTAAAATGTCATAAACAATATGGAATCAGAAACACATTGACCATACAATTGCATTCATAAACAATAAGATTCACAAATACAAGATCATATGGAGGAAAACTCAAAGAACTTTATTAATAGTAATGTAAGAGTATTACAACCCAACTGTCTGATCTAGCATCATCCTCCCAATTGTAGAATCTCTCTTCACCTCATGAACAAGAAAATCACCCAACAATGCAATGTATCTTCTCAGCAAACCAACAACATTTCCTTACAAAATACAAAATTCTAGCCTCCAGATCTCTCAAATGAGGGATCCATATATAAATGTCTTGCAAGGGTGTGAGTGAGCTCTGGTTTTTTTATTAGTGTCATTCCACTGATAGTTCTTGGTTCCACTTGGCGATTTCATGATCTCTTACTCATCCCTGGGTGAATTTAGAGAGGCAAGTGTCACAGGAGAAGTTTCTGGAAGATTCCATGATCATCCACCTTGCAAACTGTATCTGCCATTTGTCTATTCTCGCTCATCGCCCCCCACAGAAGGCCATTTGAGTATGCATCACACCTTTCCAGTTAGGCAGTCAATATGCATAGCACCTTTCCCATGGAGCAGTCTGTATGGTCCTGTTTTGGCCAGTTCTTGAGTAGTTTTTCACGTGGAACTTCGAGGAAATGATGTAATCAGCTGACCATGATCCTTTAGGGTGTGAAAAAACACTTTTAGGGACTTAAGGAGCCCTTAGTTTATGGACATATTATTTTGGGGTTGCGGTGCCCAAATATGTCTATAACAACTATCCATGGGAACTAGTGAGTCTGGAAATGGGGGTCGCAGATGCAACCGAGGACAAGGAGCATCTTAGTCTATGCCGTCAAGAAGAAGTGGAAGGAAATCGGACACCCAACACATCATTGATGTGGCTCATGCATATATTATAAGTACTCATGAGTGGGTGAGAGAACTGATAGCAAGTTGGGAGGCAGACCTTAACCAACAAGGTGAGCATCCTCGAGTTCTCACCATACCCGAGGTCGGCTATAAGCAGGAAAGCTATCTTTATTAGATGATGAAGAGCATAGTATCCAGAGCTATCATGTATGGATCATGATCTATCAGAGTTGATCTTGGATTCTAGGAAATTCAAAAAGAATTCCAACATGTTTAATTTCAAATTCAGAATGTCCTTGTGGGTCATATTGAGAAGCACATTCTGTTTCTTTCTCTATTCAAATTATGAGGTTCTAGTGTAGAGGACCCAAATTCTATGGATTCCTTCGATGAATAGTTTTATATATTTCTTTTTGTTATATTTTGAGTATGTATATGTCTTGTCGCAGTACCTATGTTACGATATTATGTGTGAACTAGATTTTAGACATTCCTGCCTATAAGACTAACCTTCATAGACTTGAAAACCTATGATTTTGGATGAGTTATAATGCATTCCGATGGCCAACATACATGGTTTCCCAATGGGCAAGTTGAGGCCACAAAATGTCTTTTCTGGTTGTAACCTGCTTTGAAAATGAATGAAAGAAAGATCCTACTAAACTTACCAAAAAAATTCAATAGATAACTCCTCAAGATAATAAACAAGCCCCAACTCTCATCTAATTTGATAACTCCTCAACATAATTAACAAGTGCCAACTATCAACTAATTCAATACCAAATATGGTTGATTACACTACTGCACCTACTAGTCTTAATTGTCGAAGATCTAAGTTCAAGGAATCTCACTTTCAACCAACCAAGCTCAATATCATTACAAATCTCCCATATGTTCATTTGCCAGATTTCTCATAAAATTTATGATTCATACACAATGCCTCATTCTTATTAGATTAAGAGAAACTCTAATTTCAATTTCATAGATCATGAATTAGAACTCCTACAGAGGTTCCAATATTTAGTGAATGAGAGATTGAAGCATCAAGAATAGAAAGTGAAAATGTACTCATGAAAAATCTGTAGAAGTTACTTCCTATCAAAACCTTGAAAAACATTTTAGGGACTAAAATCTATGTAATGTCATTACAAAAATTATAACATTAAAATCTATGTAATTAATAGCATTATAGAAATTAGTGTCCTCCTTCATTTGCAATTATTTTTCTCGGTGATCACCACAAAAATTGTTTACTAGATATAACTACAAAGTGCTAAGAATATAATATTTTTGAGGAGGTATCAAACCGACAAAATTGAATTTCATTTTTCTATCATATAACTTGTTTACCATCAAATTAACGTGACTTCACACTTTTGAAATAAATATACACAATTTAAATTTTCTTATAATATGATTTATTTCATGCTTACTTAATCAAATTGTTAAATATACCATTAATGAAATAAGAATATGTACCATTGATTAAATTTTGTATCCAAAATAACCAACCACAAATCAATATAAAATACATTAAGGAAAAATCATTATTAAATAAGTTGATGGTTCAAAAAATAATAATAGAAGTCCTCCCCAAGGAACAAAAAGGGGTTCTTATAGTAGAGGAGACCAGGAGCTAGGACAAAAGATAACTTAATTCTTCTTCAATGATTATTTTAATTCTGAGAGTATTGCATGATTATCTTAATTCTGAGAGTATTTGTTCTTTTCATTGTGTGAACCATGCATGTTTTACTACTCCCTAAACTCTTTCATTTCTTAATTCTTTTTTCAATTTGGCTTTTTTTCTTAGTTCTACTCTCTCCCTTTTCTTTTTCCTATTAAAGCCATTGTAGGAAGGAATTTATCTTTGTTGTTGCTCCTATTTTATTTTATAGCTTTGTTTCTCCATTTCTCATTACTTATCATCCTCTCCTTCGATGAGGCAAACTCACTAGTTGACCCATCATGTTCCCTTATAATACTTTAACACCCTTATAATACTATTATTACCTCTCCCCTTTGTGAACTGTTGCCAACCTATATTCCCAACATTTTGTTTATGTTGAGTCAATCCCTTACTTTTTGTCACCCTACCATCACATCATAGCATATTAAGAATCAATATAACATCAAGTAGGCCTTTGCATGGCTTAGGCCAACACAACAAATTTAGGACATGTCTAAAATGCCTTCCCCACACTCGAATTCATATTAATGTTGAAAACTCTCCTACAATATATTGGGAGCATACACCTCATACTCCAAGAAATGAAATTAACTTTGGAGAGGAAGAAGCAAAAGTGAAATATGTTTTCTAGACAAAGAAATAGAAGAAAACATAAGTCACTAGATTCCTGATACAAATACCAATAGAGAAAAATATAAAAAAAAAAATCATGGGAATATATATTAGTAAGTAAAAACTGTAATGAGTAAAGTGCTAAAACAAAAAAATGAGAGTCAAGAAAAATCATGTTGTGCATCAATTCTCTCCCAACTGCAAGTAAAAAGACTAGACCAAGATTATCATCTAGTGGAAGAACAAATAGATTAGCCCTATGCATAATTATGTTAAGAATCTACCTTTTTACTCACTTTTCATGCACCATAAATCTGCTAAAAAATATTATTTTAAATTTAAAATAGATAAGATATCCTAAAACTTATCACTCTACTTAGAATATTAATTTTTAAAAACCTGTTTATGTGAACAAAACAACTTTGCTATTATATTAATATATTTTCTTTAATAACATATTATTTACTAAATATATAAACAAATTACATAGATTCAAGTTATACATTATTTATATTTTCTGAATACAAAATATTCCATATATATAGATAATCTGATACATAACCATCCAAATTTACATATAAATATTTTCAACATATTATTTTATTATTAAACAAAAACAATCTCAAATGTATATTTATTAATATATAATTAAACAAATCCTCCGCACAACCATCCAAGAGGCACTTTAAAGGTGTCAACTAAATATAATATGATACAACGGTTCAAACTTCATATATCTTAGGAGCCTCAAGATAATAACAGAAGCTTAAGCTAAGTTAAAATGAACAAGCGCCAACTCCTGAATATAAAGAAGTGCCAACTCTCAACTAATTCAATACCAAAATATGGTTGATTACACTACACCTACTAGTCTTAATTGCTGAAGATCTAAGTTCAAGGAATCTCACGGCTCGAAATCATTACAAATCTCCCACAAGTTCATTAGCCAGATTTTTCATAAAATTTATGATTCATACACAATGCCTCATTCATATTAAATTAAGAGAAAACTCTAATTTCAATTTCATAGATCAGGAAACTCCTTCGGAAGTCCCAATATTTAGTGAATCAAAGACTGAAGCATGAAGAACAGAAAGTGAAAATGTATTCATGAAAATCTGCAGAAGTTTAGCCAGATGCAAGAATGATGGGCTAAACAGGTTGGCTCTGAAAAGAAATAACTACCTATTAAAATTTGCAAATGTTGGAGATCAGATGCACAGCAGATTAAAACATATACTCAGCAATTAAAAACATGCATAGGAGACACAACAATTTAACGTGGTTCACCCAACCAATCTGGGCTACGTCCACCAAACATAGGCATCAGCAATCTTATTAATCAAACAGGAGATTACATAATTAATCAAATCCTCACAAACTCTCACACCTCTAAAACAATCTGTATGGATACGTGTTTTATAGCAAGGAGAATCTAACTGCCTCATAAATCCTCTCAACTCAAATTTAGGATGCATTAACAGGCCTCCCAACAACCTGGAGCAACAAATTCCTATTGTTGTCACACATTAGAGATTTTTGCCTAATTTATGAAACATAAAATCTCAACAATCTCCGCCTTGACAACAATTAGCCTGATGCCCTGTTTGTTTATTATTTTATCTTTTCTGCAAGCCAAGAAAAGCCAAACACCAGCGTAGCTTCTCCAACAAAAATGGTTTCATGAACATGTCTACACAGTTTTCCTTTGTATGCACCTTTTCAAGAGAGACTCCCCTTTCAGTGATAACCTGTCTTACAAAATGGTACTTAATTGGAATATGCTTTGATTTACTATGATAGGCCGGATTCTTAGCCAAATGTATTGCACTTTGACTATCACAAAGTAACCTGATCTTGTCCTGTAACCTACCAAACTCACCAAGCAAACCTTTCAACCAAACCGCCTCTTTGCAAGCATGCGAAGCAGCAATGTATTCTGCTTCAGTAGTGGATAAAGCAACAATGTTTTGTAGCTTTGGCATCTAGCTAATAGCTACACCCGCAAGAGTAAAGACATACCCTGAAGTTGACCTTCTCTTATCCAAATCACCTGCAAAATCAGAATCAACATATCCACAAACATATTCACTACTCTTATTGTAAGTAATACAATAACTACTTGTGCCTCTCAAATACCAAAGCACCCATTTCACTACTGACCAGTGTTCTTTACCCGGATTTGCCATGTACCTGCTGACAACCCCAACTGCATGTGAAATATCTGGTCGCGTACACACCATCGCATACATTAAACACCCTACTACATTAGCATATGGAATTCGAGACATAAATTCCTTTTCTTCATCTGAATTAGGACATACACTCGAAGAAAGCTTGAAATGGGAAGCGAGAGGGACTGACACAGGCTTCACGTTATTCATACCAAACCTCAAAAGTATTTTCTCAATATACTTTTGTTGTGATAGCCATAGCTTACCATTGCTTCTGTCTCTGGAAATCTCCATGCCCAAAATCTGTCTTGCTGCTCCTAGATCTTTCATATCAAATGTCCTTGCCATCTGAGCCTTCAACCTGTTGATTTCTTCTATGCTTTTTCTTGCTAAAAGCATATCGTCAACATACAATACTAAGATAATGAATATGCCATTTTTAAATTGCTTAAAATAAACAAAATGATCATATTCACTTCTAACATATTTCTGACTCAACATGAAAGAATCAAACTTCTTATACCACTGCCGGGGCGACTGCTTTAGGCCATATAATGACTTCTTGAGTCTGCAGACAAATTTCTCATTACGATGCTGAACAAACCCTTCTGGTTGTTCCATATATATTTCCTCATCTAAGTCTCCATGTAGAAATGCAGTCTTAACATCTAATTGCTGCAACTCTAAATCAAGAAAAGCCACTAATGCTAACACAATTCTAATTGAAACAATTTGAACCACTGGTGAAAAAATCTCATGAAACTCAATGCCGGCTTTCTGAGAAAACCCTTTTGCAACGAGCCTCGCTTTGTACATGTCTTCCGTATCATTCGCACCCCATTTCAGCTTGAAAACCCATTTACACCCCACAGTTTTCCTGTCTTTCGGAAGCTCAACCAGATCCCATGTGCCGTTCTTACCTAAGGCCATCATTTCGTCCTTCATGGCTGCTTTCCACTTGTCATGTTTCGAACCTTCTATTGCTTCCTGATAGCACAGAGGTTCATCGTCATTAGCAAAAAATGCAACAGAAGTGACATAATCATCATACCTTCTCGGTGGACGTTTGATTATTGTCGACCTCCTTAAGGATGTTTCTGGCGCTTCCTCAATTGGCTGACTACCATCTGTAGGAACTTCTTGACGATCAATATCTGAGACCTGTTCATGATCTAGACCTACACCCTATTCATGATCTGATTCTGAAATCTGTTCATGGCTAGTATCTGAGCTATGGTCATCATGACTATCATTAGAAATGCTATCAAACTGAATGTGCTGAAAGTCAGATACATCATCATGTTTCAATCTACTATCTACATCTAACTGTACAAGAGAGGATTCATTAAACTTTACATCTCTGTTGATGATGATTTTGCGGGTAGTAGGATTCCACAATCTATATCCCTTTGTTCCAACACCATACCCAACAAAGATATACCTTTTCGACTTTGGATCTAATTTAGTTCGCTGATGTTTAGGCACTAGAGCATATGCATCACAACCAAACACCCTGAGTTTAGAATAGTCACAAGGGTGTCCTTTCCATACCTCTTGCGGAATCTTGCAGCCTATCACCGTTGATGGAGATCGGTTTATCACATAACAAGTTGTTGCCACCGCTTCCGTCCACAACTCCTTTTGCAACCCGGCGTTACTCAGCATACTCCTTGCTCTCTCTAGAAGAGTCCTGCTCATGCATTCAGCAACTCCATTCTGCCGAGGAGTATAAACCGTGGTCTTATGTCTCTTGATCCCTGCATCCTTGCAATAGCTGTCAAACTCCATGGAAGTAAACTCACCACCATTGTCAGTTCTTAAACATTTTATTTTTCTACCAGTGTTGTTTTCTACCAATGGTCTAAACTGCTTGAAAACTGAAAAAACATCAGACTTCCATTTCAACATGTAGACCCACACTTTCCTAGAAAAGTCATCAATGAATGATACAAAATAAGACGAACCACCATATGAAGTTGTAGGGGCTGGTCCCCAAACATCGGAATGGATATAATCAAGTATGCCTTTACTAGTATGTTTGCCTATTTTAAACTTTTGTTTACTTAACAATGTAAACTTTGAAACGGGAACTATAAACTCAAAACGGGAACTCTGGCCAAAAAACCCCAAAAAAACATCAAAAATAGTGCTAAAAACGCAAAGTGTGTATACTGGAACGATGTTTTTTTTTTAGGTGTCAATTTTGAATGTGTTTTAAAAATGGCAGTGACTACGAAATTTTCGTGCAAAATATAGCTTCAAAACGAAAGTGATGATACTGGAATAATGATTTTTTTTTTTACGGTCAATTTTCAAACTTTTTAAAAAATGCTAATAAAACCAATTTTTTATGTCTCAAACAAAGTTAATTTTTAAGGAAAAAACACATTAATGTTTATGGTAGAATATCATTTTTCTTTCCTAAGTATAAATTTAACATGTTTTCAACCACAACATGCTAGATACAAAAGAAATTGAAATTTTTTCAACTATAAAATTAAAAAACCATGACATTATGAACAAATAATATCACTGAATGAATTCAAAAGTCTTTATTTGTATACTGAATAAAACAGACATTATATCTCTAATTTGATATTGCATTGTAGATACTTAAAAAATAAAATTTATCATACTTAAGACATAATCCAACAACATAAAAATGCTTCATAACTTCTCATTTAACAACATATGGAAAACATTAATTTTATTTGAAGATATGATGCATACATCAGTTATATAATCTGTCTTAAACAATTATTCAAAATCACTCATATTTTCTTGCACACCATCACAATTCACATCTTCAGATGAGTGACTGGATGTTGACGAAGATGTTCCATATTCTTCTCTTTCATCAACTAGTGCCCCATCTGAGTCCACATGCATGCCCAACATTCCAGGTTTCAAAGGTCTTCTATATCTACGACTGGTTTCAGCAGACTCCCATGTCAACACTGTTCCTTCTGGTAACAACCTTTTCAGAATCTCTGTCGTCTTGAAGCGAAGAGTTCCTCTCTTTGTTAAATTGAAGTCATAAACAAGTATGTCAACATCCTCCAATTGTAATATGTCTGTGCGGCGACGATTTATATTTGTACCCTTTCTTTTTCTTTTTCCACCATTTTTTTTGTCAACTACCATCTCTGGCTTATACACACCATTGAATGGGTGTGTATTTGTGGCATACCAATGTACTTCAACACTTGTAACATCCGCATTTTCTGTAAAGACCTTTATAACTTTAGCAACCCAAAATGGATAGCCTTTGGGATCTCCATCTGCTAGCACTGCAATCATGCAACCCTCCTTAATATCATGTACTGAACCCCTATAAATATCTTCCATGGCTTCACGTTGTGCACGAGATCTTCTGGAACCAATATACATCTCTCTTTGCATTACCTGTGAAGAATTAATAATACCTTGAGTTTGTTGCTGTTCAACAATGTTTACTTCCTCTTGTTCATTCGACACATTTTGTGGCCAAATAAATGGATTTTTCAAAGATATATCTTCATTGGTTGTTGTTTAAATGATATCACTTTGATTATTGAAAAATGACTCGCACCAAACTGAATCAACAATGTCAAAGTACTCATATGTATATCTAATACATTTTTTAATTTATTCTAGGAAATCAGAATAATTTATATGTCTATTCTGTCTGTGTGCATTCTGAACTTCACCAACTGATTGTAATAACAATATTTTTGATGAAAATATTGGACAATCTGGAATGAACTTCAAAAATTGCAAACCTGATGATGGTGCCCATTCTGTAGTAGTTGAAAACTTCTTGCCCCATATTAGTGTTTTCCCATCAATTTTTTTTATACGAAATTGATGTTGGAAGCTAATATCATTAAGTTGTTCAATGCATTTCCCCTCACCATATGATCCTAGAATAAACCTTCGCATGTCAACAGTTTCTTCCAACACTTCAAAAGCAGGCTCTGGCATGTATGATTTCTTAATACATTCAATTAGTGATGGCAAGCTCCCAACTTCCTTCCTCCTCAATGTGACTGAAAAACGACTAAACATCTGATCAATATGGTCATGAGTGTGCCCAACAAGAAGGAAACCAACCTTTACCTTTTGAAAAATTCTCAATTCAACAAGCATGTTCAGATACCCAAAAACAACCTGATTTTTGTTTTCACGGCAATTGTTGTCCAATTGTAGATACAAAACTTCAGGAAGATTACCAGACCAATGAGAAATCACATCATGAATTATGGGTATGGTCAGATTTGCATCATTATGAATAGTTGGAGCTGTGAAGTACACCCTTGGCAACATTTTCCCATTGAAGACCATACAACCGACCAAGTGAAACTGAATAAAATTTTCCTCTTGTAGATTTTTGGGTGTGCGAACAAAATGTGGTAAAAGTGTTTTCTTCTGGTCCATACCATCAATTATCAAACCCAAATATTTATTTGGATTATCATAACACTTCTTTCGATGCTTGTACAACTTCTTCCTTTCATTTGTTTGTTGTTCGCGATGCTCCTGAAGTTATTTGACAATTAAATCTACACAACATAAAAGAAATTCATTAAGAAATATTTTTTCATAGTTGATGACTATACAATTTTAAAACTAAAAGTTATGAACACTTACCTTTTTCTGAGCCTTCACATTTGTCCCTTTTTTATTTAAGAGAAGCACATGTACTGCAAATCCCCATCATTGTCTTCTTAGGAATACGAACATTATTGAATTCTTTCTTCCATATCTTCACAAAATGTTGATATGTAATAAATTGGCCCTCTCCCTCAACAATTTCTGCATATTCTTTGTATAAGTTGTATATTTCTCATCTTGAAAAATTATCTGGAATATGTATTGTCTCTCTATTTGGCATACACTCTCCATGCTTTGAAAAGAAATCTTTCATCCATGACATTGCAGTATTTGATAATGGCCCAAACTGTCTTTTATAACGTACTTCTGAATAAAATGTGGGATCCTTTTCCAAATTTTCTTGAATTCTCGAGAGACGAAAATTCCCAATTGAATGAAACATTTTGAAAACTTTTCTACACAATAATAAATTCCTAATATGATAATCATAACCTGACAATGTAGATTGCATGCAGCCAACTAAATATGAGTTTTGCATGCTTTTATTCATTGACAAATATCTCTTCATGCTTTCTAATGCAAATGTGAAATCCATACGTTTCAAGCAATTTTTTTGGCAACATTCACTTGAAATGAGAGCGCTGATAGAACTTCTTCTTTTCAGATATTCTGCTCTACCCCTTGTATAACTAGAATAGTTTGCATTGATACGAAAAGGTCTGCTCCTACTCCTCGATACAATATTTCTTGGCAACATCTCCATCATCGGATCATCATTTTTATAAGGATTTTCATCATCATTAAGAGGAATGTTATCCACACTATGATCAGCTCTGATTTTAAAATTTTGACGGAGAGGATACCCTTCATCTTCCCCTTCTTCAGTGCTACTGTCATAGTCCTTAGAATTCAGACTAAATGGAAAATCTGACTCGATGTTTAATGGATATGATTCCTCATGTATATTGTCAGTGCTACTCTCATAGTCCATAGAATGAGGACTACGTTGAAAATGTGGCTGTTTACTTATTGAAGATGCTACACCCTATCCTTTGTCACTGCTACCTTTATACTGATTAGAATTAGGACTAACTGCATCATCCTGTTCTTCATCACTGCTGCTCTCATAGTCCTTAGAATCAAGACTAAGAGGACATTGTGATACTCCAATCTTTTGAAAATCATCATCCCGCGCTTCATCGCTACTGCTCTCATAGTCCTTAGAATCAAGACTAAGAGGACATTGTGATACTCCAATCTTTTGAAAATCATCATCCCGCGCTTCATCACCGCTGCTCTCATAGTCCTTAGAATTAGGACTAAATGGACGCTGTGACACTCCATACTTTTGAAATTCATCATCATGCTCTTTATCACTGCTGCTCTCATAGTCCTTAGAATTAGGACTAAGTGGACACTTAGACACTCCATTCTTTTGAAATTCATTATCACACTCATCATCACTGCTGCTCTCATAGTCCTTAGAATTAGGACTAAGTGGACACTTTGACACTCCATTTTTTTGAAATTCATTATCACACTTTTCATCACTACTGCTCTCATAGTCCTTAGAATTAGGACTAAGTGGACATCGTGACACTCCATTATTTTGAAATTCGCCATCATGCACATCAAAACTGCTGCTCTCATAGTCTTCAGAATTAGGACTAAGTGGACACCGTGACCCTCCATTCTTTTGAACTTCACCATCACACTCTTCAAAACTGCTACTCTCATAGTCCTCAGAATTAGGACTAAGTGGACATCGTGACACTCCATTCTTTTGAACTTCACCATCATGCTGTTCATCACCGCTGCTTTCATAGTCCCTAGAATTTGGACTAAGTGGAATCTGTGACTCTTTATTAATTTGAAATTCTCCATCCCCTCTTTCATCAATGCTGCTCTCGTAGTCTTTAGAATCGGGACTAAGTGGAAGAATTAACTTTCTATTCATAGTGGAAGAATTCCCGCTATATTCATCAATATGAATAGAGTTGTTACGCGATGAAGATGTTGATGGTGTATAAATTGAAACTTCACCATCAGAACAATCCATCCCTTTCAAATAGAAGATGTTGAATGATACAAATGGAGTCTCCTAAGAATATTATATAGCTTAAAGAATGAAATATTCCCTCCAAAATTATTCCCTCCAAAAATTTTCGCGAAAATATTTCCCTCCAAAAATTTGTTAGATTTATTTACCTTTATTATTTTATTCTACAATTGATTGAAAAACGTAAACTAAATTTTTTTATGAAATCAATCGCTGAAATTCAAATTGTAAACTACAACTTCTATATTAATTATTCTAATAGTTAAAGTATATAATATTTACTAAACAACTATTTTTTTTTTAATTTTTATAATATATTCTAAAACAAATTAATCCCACATTCAACCCATTGTAAAATAACTCTACAATATTCGCTCTATAATAATTTAAAATAAATTATCCCACATTAATCGTACAGAAAAACATCTTTGCAATTTTACTTATATATTAAATTTCGTTATCACTATTACTTACCTCACATCCAGGTTTTCTGAAGTTCGTTGAAAGACTTGTGAATTTGTGGAGCAGCTATATTGCTATCAACAACATATTCAACGAAGAATTATCGCAATTGAAAGGTAAGTTCAATTTTTTTTCAAAATTTTCATATTAAATTAATTTAACGATTTTTTTTTTTTTAATTAATAATTTTTCAAAGCCAAAATAACAATTATGTCAATCGTGAGCATGGTGGGCCTAATAAAACTCAATCACCCAATAACCGTGGGTAGGCCGTCGTCATGCCCCCTTCCCCCAACCCGTTAATGATCTTTCCCATTCACCCATGCCCTCTTCCCCCTTCTACCCTACCCATGCGCCAGCCCTTGCCACCCCCAACTCACCCACCCATGCACCCTTTCCCCAACTCTTCCTTCCCTACCCCACAACTCTCCTCCCCATAAGCCCACCCCCTAACTCCCATTCCCCTCCAATCTCAACTCCTCCCCCCCTTCCTTAACCCCAGCCCCATGGGCCCCAACCCCTAACTCCTTCCCCCTTTGTTTCCTTCCCCATGCCCCCTCTCCCTCCACCCCCTTCCCTCGCCACCCGCACCCCCACACCCTAACTCCGATGCCCCTAGCCGCCGCACCCCACGCTATCCCACATCCCCCCTTTTCGGCTGCCCCCTATACCCCACTCTCGCTCCCCGCACCCCATCCCCCATACACCCACCCCCACCCCCCGCGCCCCATCCCCCCTACCCGCGTCCGCCCCCACCGCCCCCACTTCTGCCCCTGCCCCTGCCCCTACCCCCAACCCCCCCAATCCCCCTACCCACCCCCCCACCCCCTTCTGCCCCTACCCCCATCCCCCCCATCCCCCCCCCCCTACACCCTAACCGCGCCCTAGCCCCCTACGCTTACCCCCCCACCCCCTACCCTTACCCATCCCCACCCCAACACCCTACCCGCGCCCTACGCCCCTAACCCCCCCTACCCTTAGCCCCCCCATCCCCTACCCTTACCCATCCCCACCCCTACACCCTACCCGCGCCCTACCCCCTACCCCCCCCCCATACCCATCTCCCCCTACCCCCTACCCTTACCCCATACCCGCGCCCTACCCCCCCCCATCCCCCCTACCCCTATCCCCCCCATTCCCTCCCACCCCCTCCCCACCCCGCCCACCCCTCCCCCTCCCCGGCCCCCTCACCGGCCCCTCTGCCCACCCGTCCCCCTCCCCCGCCCCCTCCCCGACCCCTCCGCCCACACCGCCCAGCCCTCCCCCTCCCGCGCCCCCTCCCCAGCCCCTCCGCCCACCCCGGCTACCCCTCCCACCCACCCTCCCCCCCCCCCGTCCCCTGCCCGGCCCCTCCGCGCACCCCGGCCACCCCTCCCCGCCCACCCCCCGGCCCCCCCGTCCCCTCCCCGGCCCCCTCCGCCCACCCCGCCCTCCCCTCGGGCCCCTCCGCCCCCCGTCCCCCCCGGCCCCCTCTGCCCATGCAGCGCCACCCCTGGGCCGCCCCGCCCCACCCGACCAGCGGCGGGTCGATTGCGCCACCCCCGGGCCGCCCCGCCCTGCCCGACCAGCGGCAGGTCGATTGCGCCACCCCGGGCCACCCCGCCTCGCCCGACCAGCGGCGGGCCGATTCCCGGAATTGACCCGCCCGACCGGCGGCGGGTCGGTTGTGCCACCCCCGGGCCGCCTCGCCCCGCCCGACCGACGGCGGGTTGATTCCCGGAATCAACCCGCCCGACCGGCGGTGGGTCGATTCCCGGAATCGACCTGCCGCCAGTCGGGCAGGGCGGGGCGGCCCAGCGGTGGCGCTGCATGGGCGGATGGGGCTAGGGGGAGGGCGGGGGTGGGCGAAGGGGGCCAAGGAGGGGGCGGGGTGGGCGAAGGGGGAGGAAGAGGGGTGGGCGGGGTGAGCGGAGGGGCCCGGGAGGGGGCGGGGGAGGGGGAGGGGTGGGCGGGGTAGGGGGAGGGGAAGGGGTGGGCCGAGGGGCTGGGGAGGGGGCGGGGGAGGAGGAGGGGTGGGCGGGGTGGGTGGAGGGGCCAGGGAGGGGGCCGGGGAGGGGTAGGAGTGGGGGAGGGGGAGGGGTGCGCAGGGTGGGAGGGGGAGGGGGAGGGGGCGGAGGGTGTGCGGGGTGGGGAGGGGGCGGGGGGGAATGGGGGGTGTAGGGGTAGGGGGGATGGGGGGGGGTAGGGCACGGGTAGGGGGTAGGGGGGGTAGGGGGATGGCGGGGGGTAAGGTTAGGGGGTGGGGGGGGCGGTGGTAGTGGGGTAGGGCGAGGGTAGGGGTAAGGGTAGGGGGTAGGGGGGGGGGGGGGCGTAAGGGTGGGGAGGGGGTAGGGTATAGGGGTGGGGATGGGTAAGGGTAGGGGATTGGGGGGGGGGGGTAGGGGGGTAGGGCGCGGGTAGGGTGTAAGGGGTGGGGTGGTAAGGTGGTAGGGCGCAGGTAGGGTGTAGGGGGGGGGATGGGGGGGTTAGGGTGGGGGGGGTAGGGCGCGGGTAGGGTGTAGGGGGGGGGGGGTAGGGGTAGAAGGGGGTGTGTATGGGGATTGGGGGGGTGGGGGTAGGGGTAGGGGCAGGGGCAGAAGGGGGGTAGGGGAAGGGGTAGGGCACGGGGATGGGGGGGCAGGGGGATGGGGTAGGGCACGGGGGCAGAGGTGGGGAAGGGTAGGGGTGGGCGGGGGCTGGGGGGGGACGTGTGGTGTGGGGAGCGGTGGGTGCAGTGGGGAGGGGCGGCCACCGGGAGGGGTTGGGGGGTGTAGGGGGTTTGGGGGGATGGGGGGGGGTTGGGGGTTAGGGCGCGAGAGGCGAGGGGTTTTGGGGGCAGGGAGCGAGGGGGGATGGGGTGCGGGAGTGTGGGGGGACGGTAGGGGGTAGGGTGAGGGAAGGGGAGGGGGGGCTGGGGAGTGGGGGAAGCTTAGGGGGTTGTGTGGGGCGCATGGGTAGGGGCTCGCCCATACTTGCCTAAATGTCCACTTAGCCTCATTATCCCTCACCTGACCTCCCGCTCGTCCATCGACCCGCTTGCCCGTTAGAGGTGGCTGGGAAATTCTGATTATACAAATAAAAAATTTATGGTATATCTTTGTTATTAATTTAAGTTAATATGTTTTTTTATTTACTAATTTATGTGTTTTTTTTAGGAAAATGGCATCAAGGAAAATTTCTGTGAATCTTTCTGGACCAAAGAGTCTTAAAGGTGTATCTTCAAAAAACATTGGTGAACGAACTCCACCTGAGCTCATGCCTACAAATATTTCAAGTGCTTTAAGTGATAAGAAGCTAATCTCAGTTTGGAAAAGTTCAAAAGAGGTGAAATTTCCATCAAGAGTCTGGTATGTGAAAGAAAGAGAGAGCACAACTGTGAATATATATCTATACATTGATATACCCCATAATAATGAAAATTTGGAGGTGATGGGAAGAGTCATAGATATGTGTTCGGTACCAAACACTGAAGTTGTTTACGTACTTAGAAAAGCTCCCAAGTCACATGAAAGGATTAAATACCGACTATCATATTCATTATATGACACGAGAGAGGTATCTACAAAGTTGTGTAAACAAATCGTAAATGAGATGACACAAAACATCGTAAGTATTGTTATTTGTATTTTTATTTTGCGTTTTTAAAGTGTCTCGCTATATTTTTTTAACTTTGTTTATATTAACATATGATATTTTGTTTGGCAGAATTTTGTTGAAAGCTGTTCAATTAGGTTGGCAGGCATTCATTTCATAGAGCATGATATCATGAAAGTTGTCGGCCATTTTTACTCAGTGTCAGAAGAAGATATGGAAAACATGGAAAATGTAGTAATTTATGATGCTACAAAACTACATCCAAAGAATCAGAAGAAAAGGCCTCTGGTGGATAAATCTAGCAAGGGTAAACAAGTTACTTTTGAGGACGATGAAGTTGAAATTGACAATGAAGCATATGTTGTCATTACTAAAGATGACATTGGAACTGAGGAAGGTCGTAAAAGACAAAAATTAACAATGCCCAAGAATAGATCTCTTGAGAATGTTATGATGAAAAAAAGTAGAGTTGAAGATCTTGAAGTAGTCATTACCAGCAGTCAAGAACCTAGTGAAACTTCAAAAGAAAGTAGAGAAATCATTACACCAGGAGCTGATTTAGATGATGGCATAATCAAAACAAAACAAAATGCCATTCGACAGAATTTGACAAAGAGAAACTTAATTGATGGTGGTTGTACATTTCAGTTAAATGTCAGACAAACCTATAAGGCAAGTGAAGGACAATGCCAATATCAAGTCAGAAAGCCACATCATCTGCATTTTCACAACTTGAAGACATTGATGAGGTACAATCCATATACTCATGTGGTTAGTTATGTGCTTCTTGTTGATCCACTTCAAGTTCCCAACGAAGAAGCATTTGATAAGTCAAAATGTTTTGAATACAATTATTATGTGCTTGGGGGGAACCATTTTGTTGAAGCTCAAAGACAATTGATGGAGGAATATCCTGATAACCCATGTTTTGAAACAATGAAATGTATCATTTATGCTGGTTTAAATGAAACAGAAGCAAAGTTAGTGGCATGGGATCATAATTCAGATAATGAATATAGGATGTCTATGACGTTGATCCAAAAGGTTAGATTTATTCATAGTGAATTCCTAGAAAAATGTGGTGGGGATAAGATGAATATTACTGAAGATTTCCAAAAGGAATGTTGTATGGAAATAGGCTATCTAATTGAAGAGAAAACCAATTCAAAAGGTGGAAAAGACAACAGATATAGCGATTTATTCAGAGGTGTTGATAGCATTTTCCAATTGGCATTTAGAACTGGAGATATTTGGAATTTGATTGATGACATTTTTAGCATGTGGGAAGACATTGGCATTAAAAACCAGAGGGTCAAAAAGTCTAAGCCATTGATATGTAGCAACAATAAATCAGCTCCTGAACTGAAGCAACTTCCAGACGATATGACCATCACGCCTTGGAGGGCGATGCAAGGAGTGAAAGATGAAAAAATTGTCAAAACAATATTATCTCGTGTGAGGTCAGGGGAATTATCATTGGAAGAAATGTCTGAAGAATTTCAACAGTAAGTTTGCTGAATTATTTTTACTTATTTCCAGGATTATAGTTATCTTTTAAATAAAACATGTTGTTATTGGTAGTATTTGTTATACATATCATTATATTAACTTTTTCTTACTTTATCTATGCAGTCACAAAGTTTACATGAAAATTCAGGAACAAATGGTTAAATTGTTGAATGAAGATAGTTGGGATGATGTTGTACGCAACTATCCAGATTCAAGTTTTACATCAACATTAAAACCTTTTTATGTTGCATTTAAAAAGGTAACTTGATTTATACATTCAGTTTTAATCATCTGTGTACTATTTTTAATTTAAAACTTACACATACATTTGTTTGTTTGGTAAAAGATGAGGAAAGAAGATAATGGAGTACCAGACAGTTTCAAGACTTTTATTGAAAAAATAAAGATTGAAAGACTGAGAAAGCAACGTATTAAGAATGTTGAACTTGATCCAACTCTTAATCATTTCATTTGGAATGGGCTAGACACTATTCAATATCAAGTAATACAAGGCAACTGTGAAGACATTGCTAAACTCGTACCAAAAAGGGATTATGCCCTGGTTATTGCAGATATTCCCCATGGTTTCAATATTCCAAACATTTACTATGATAGTGACCCTTATACTTATCAAGCTTTTAATAAAGTGGTGGCGGGATTTATGGAAGTGATGTCATCACCATTATGGAGATTTGTGACATTTCATTCAGAACCACAATTGGCAATAGTATTGTCAAGCTTCAAGGGGAAAAAGAATTCAAGGATGCAGCTTACATGGTAAGATGTTTAAAGGTATATTTGATTAATGTTGAAAAATTCATTTATGTACAAGTTAATTGAACTTTTACTATTTTATGTTACAAGCAAAAGTCAAATCTTCTTAACAATGAAGATCAACAATTTATAAATGATTGTGAGTTCATTCATATTGATAGTTGGGCAAAAGATGATAGCCATATGTCTATGATTTGTAATCGGGTGGACAGAAAGAGTCATAGCCAAATACTGACTTATGATGCTGTTGTGAGAAAACTAACATATGAAGACAAAGAAACGAAAGGAGAGATAGTTAACATTTATCAGAAACCACAATTATTGATTAACTATCTTATAGACATATGTTCAAGTGAAGGAGATTGGGTTCTGGATTTATTTTCTGGCTTAGGTAGGTTTTTCCACATGGAATTTAATTTCAATATGTTCTTTTTTTTAATTAATATGTCATTGTACTAATTTACTTCATTATTTTTTTGTGCTTGATAATTAGGTACAACACTAGCATGCTGCCTTCAAAAAGGAAGAAATTGCATTGCAATTGAGAAAGATCCATTACAATGCAATTTCATTCAGCAAAGAATTAATACTCTTCAATTTCTTCCAGATGCAATGCAAGAAATTGGGTTGAATAAAGGGGACTTTAGTGAATCACGTGTGGCAAAAAAGGCAAAGGAACCCCAACCACCATTACATGGAATGTTTGAAAAGACATATATTGGGAGATTTGCAGACATCAAAGACCTATTAGAAGAGGAAATTGCGCAAAAGGAAGCATAAAATATTGTGGAAGATGACAATGATGAAACTCTAGAGGACGAAGAGTTTGGATTAGGTGACATTGTTGATTAAATTTAAGTTATACCTGGAAATCAAGCTTTGCAATGTTTTGACTCTGACATTTCATGAAAAGAATAATCAATGAATTAAAGTTGTTATGTGTTCAATATTTGTAATTTGTGATTTTCGCATTGATTTTTAAGTTAATTATTATTTTTTGAAAAAAAAGTTGTTATTATTATTTTTTTGACATTGAATTCATAAAAAAAAAACTATTATTTGACCATTTTTAGATAATATTTTTGTATAAAATTGTGATTTTGACATGTTAATTCTAGCAAAAAATTATCAAAACATTTAGTTTTTTGTTATATTTATGTTAAAAATAGTTATTTTTATGTCCATTGTTAAAAAATGTTGTTTTTTAGAAACAATTATTTCATGTGGATTGAAAAATTAATTAATGAGGTATAAATATGTAGATTATCTAAAATTCAAACTATCGACTTTCTAATTTAAAAACGCAAAACAATAAAACCCCACTAAAAAAAATAAAAAAATTAAGATAGAGAACAAGAAAATATGAATAAAATGACCACTTCAAAAACTATCAAATTTAGAGAATAATTTTTTACATTTCACACACTAGAAAATTTAAAGTCAAAAAATAGGTCTTTTAAAAAAAGGGTGTGATGCAGAATACTCACTTTTTAAAATGAGCATGAAAATCACTACCATTCTAAAACTTAATGCACATGAAAAAAATTAAAGTTCCAAAAACCATGTTCTAAAGAAAACATGTGTATTCTGCATCACCACTTTTGAAAATCGGGTCATTTTTTGGCTATCTCTACGAAATGGGTAACAGTATCAGTTCCCATTTCAAAGTTTACATTGTTACTTTGTTTTCCAAACAAACAATGCTTACAGAAATCTAACTTTCCATATTTTAGATTTGGAAGTAACTTGCGATCAACCAAAATTTTCAACCCTTTTTCACTCATATGCCCCAATCTTTGATGCCATAAGTGAATGTAACTACTGTCATGTTTAGACACAGTAGACACATAATCTGACCCTGTACTTCCTTCTAACTGAAATAGATTTCCTACCTTCTTAGCTTTCATAACTAGTAAAATACCTTTGTAAATTTTCATTACTCCACCTTGAATTACAGTTTTATATCCATTTGAATCAAGTGCTCCTAATAAAATCAATTTTTTTCTTAAATTTGGTACATGCCTCACATGAGTTAATATTTTTGTTGTCCCATCAAACATTTGCAGTTGTATGCTCCCAATGCCCACAATATTACATTTTACATCATTACCGATGTACACAACACCATCATCAATTGATTTATATGTCGTAAACCAGTCTTTATGAATACACATGTGGTTTGATGCACCAGAATCTAACAACCAATCTTTACCATGATTTGAAACATTAACTGATAATACTTCATCACTCATACCTGAACCAGATGTCGAACCTTTATCTGTCGTATTTGCCTCCTTCTTTTCTGTCGAAGAATCTGCTTTAGAAGTTTGCTGCTGTCGCTTCCAACAGTCCTTCTTTAAATGCCCTCATTTGACACAAAACCAACACTTTAGCTTACTCTTCTTCCCTTTCGACTTTGAACGTGAGTTGCTCGGCCTCTTGGAGTGTCTTTCTTTCGAACGACCTCTAACCATCATATCTTCTGATGTAGAGGTTTTGGAATGCGACCTTCTCCTTGATTCTTCCGATAATAAGGATGCAACTACATCATCAAACTCAATAGTTTCTGATGAACTAAGACTTATAGAAGTAGCAAAATGATCCCATGATTCGGGCAACGAGCACAATAAAGTAATAGCTTTATCCTCGAATTGAATATTTACTTCTATACTTTGTAATTACACAAGAAGAGTGTTAAAATCATTTAAATGATCAGCAATCGATGTACCTTACTTCATTCGCAAACTATACAACTGTCGCTTCAGGAGAATCCTATTGGCTAAGGATTTAGTCATGTACAGTTTCTCCAGTTTCGTCCACAAACCAGCAGCTGTTGTCTCTGACACGATATTAAACAGGACATCATCAACCATTCACAGTCGAATTGCGCTTATCTCTCTTTCATCCATCTCGGCCCACTCATTATCTGTGATGTTATAAAGCTATTTGGATTTTCCCAACAATGCCTTTGCCACACCATGTTGGACAAGAAAATCATACATCTTCACCTTCCATATTTCGAAATTATTTTTGCCATTAAACTTCTCGATTTCAAATCGAGCACTCTGAGTTTTTGCCATCTTATCAATAAAAAAACCACAATAATCTCCAAAACCAATGTTTAAATACCAACAATTAACAAAAAAACTACCTATGCCTTGTAGCCTTTGTTTTTAAACAAAAAACAAATTTTTATTTTTATTTTACTTTTTTTTTTTGTTGTGCAAAATTACAGTAAAAGAAAACTGCTTATGCCTTGTATGCCTTTGCTTTAAACAAAAACAAAAATTTCTTTTACTGTGCAAATTCCGCACCACAAAAAAACATACACTTTAAAAATCTCTCAACGAACCATTCTTCAAACTGTGGAACACGCACATAAAGACATGGTCTTCATTTAAAAACAATATGTTCTCGAATGTTCACTTGGCTTAATCCACGATGCACAGAGCCAATTTCGAGTTCACACGAGTAAGGCATTGTGCGCATTAAAATGATGCCCTCTAATATAAATGTCAAACCTCTACAAAGTCAACGTGTTCACATTGAGTGTTTAAAAAAAAAATTGAGCACACCTTACTCAAGTTGATCAATACGAATCTTCAACGGATGAAGTTCAGTTCAGCCAAACAATTGAGTTCATGAAAAACAAAAATTAGTACCAGTTCCAATATAGCAATGCCATCCCAATCCAATTATATGATGGTTTGAACTCGGAGCTCGAACCATCTAACCTCTACTCGCGTCAATATGGTTGCCACCCACGAGCAACATCACGTAACACCTTCATGCTCCAGCGCCACAGCAACCACGCAGGTAACCAGGTCCACGCAGGCTCAGCGAGCTCCACGCACAAAACAGTGGAGATACGCTCCACCTCTAGCACACACTCCAATACACCACTCAAGTCCATGCAGCATACAACAATCTTCACTGTCAAACAGAACTCCACGCACCAGCGTTGTTTACTCGCACCAGCACCACTCCAGTTCTAGGCACAAAACAACCTCCGTTCGCTACTCCATTCAACGCACCAGCACTCCAACATCGCTCTGATACCACTTGTTGGAGATATGCACAACACATTAAAACATATACTCAGCAATTAAAAACATGCATAGGACCCACAACAATGGTTCACCCAACCAATGTGGGCTAAGTCCACCAAACATAGGCATCGACAATCTTATTAATCAAACAGGAGATTACATAATTAATCAAATACTCTCAACTCAAATTTAGGATGCATTAACTCCCTCCCAACAATGTGGAGCAACAAATTCCTATTGTTGTGACACATTAGAGATTTTAAACAGAAATCTCAACAGCAAAACATTTCTAGGATTAAAACCTATGTAATGTCATTAGAGAAATTAAAACATTAAAATCTATGTAATTAATAACATTATAGAAATTAGTATCCTGTTTCATCTGTAATTATTTTTTGAATATAATCAGTGATGAACACACAAAGATTTTTACTAGATATAACTAGTAAGTACTAAGAATATAATATGTTTGAAGAAGTATCAATGAAGATTATCAGATGGTCAAAATTGCATTTCCCTTTTCTATCATATAACTTGTTTACCATCAAACTGACTTAACACTTTTTGAAATATATATACAGAATTAATTTTTTATATAATATGATTTATTTCCTTCTTCGTTAATCAATTTATTAAATATATCATTAATGAAATAAAAATTTGTGCCATTGATTAAATTTTGTATCTCAAAATAACCAAAAACAAATCAATATCAAAAATATTAAGGAAAACTATTTATTAAATAAGTGGATGGTTCAAAAATCAGCCATAGCCGGCCTGGAGTATGCGGTAAAACTGCTTCTGCTTGGGTAAGAGCTCGTCTTCCTCGGACGTAAGGAAACAGGTTAACGGCCCAAGACCCAGAGGCATCTGGCAGGAGTGAAAGCCTGCTCCCTTACGGACCACCAGCGGGTTATTACAGGTGGCGTGGTTTTCCTTGATAACAGTGATGAGTCAAACCGACATTCGCGGATAGCAGCCAGAGATGGCTGTCCTCACTGTTAGTTTGACACCTGAGTTTGATAGGTTTTGCCACCTTCGGAAAAAAAAAATCAGCAATAGAAGTCTTCCCCAAGGAACAAAACGGGTTTCTTATAGCACATAGGAGACCAACACCGAATATGGTGTTTGCAGTGATCATCTTAATTCTGTTAAGCGCATTTAAAGCTGTGTTGACGAATAGATATTTCACGGATGTGATATTTTGATTCGATTCTCTTGCTGATAATTGCTTTGCCACCTGGTGGAATCCTCTGGTCCAGAACGTAAGGAATCGGTCTCATGAGATCAGGGTTATCTGCGAGGCTGATCTCTACAACTGTACCCTTTTCAGCCACGCAAATTTTGCAGTTATTTGTCAACTGAATCATATGTCCGACTAAACCCTTGCCATTATCATAATCAGCTATGGAGGCCACGGTGAGTCCACAACCACCTTCCCCCTCCACTTCCATGGGTTGAATACCTAAAATCAATATACAACAATAACCCATCATAATCCATATACAACAATAACCCATAATAATCAGTAAACAACATTAACCCATCATTTCATTTCAACTCACTTCAACTAAAATAACCAGTAATTGTATTTGGGAGTTAGGCTTTCAGAGTTATATGTGGGAGTGTAGTTTTTCACACTTGAAATTCATGTCATCTGTTATTGTTACTCAAAAAACTATTGAATGTTTATGCATTTCACAATCTTTTTATCCAGAAATAACAACAAACGACAATTATATTTGAGTTCAACTACATAACAATTCCTTCGGAAACAGAATAACAGATAACAACTGTATTTGTGTTCAACTACTTACCAATTCCTACAAAACTGAAGTAACTACCAGATTTTGATTTCAAATTTTCCTCTATGCAAATCACTGAAATAATAACAATAGTAATAGGAATAATGAAATAACAATAATAAGAATGTGAACTTACCAGATAGACGAATGCCCATTACAAGATTGCCAACATCTACAATAAGAAAAAACCAAAACACAGCAAATTTAAGCTGAAATTTCATGTTGGCAGATGCAAATCCCATATCTTAATAGCTAAACTCTCTCTCAGTGACAATATGTTTCTATGCTTGAATATTGCATTTCAACAGTACAATATTCGCCATTAAATAGAAATTCTTCGATACGACTAAATCATATCACCTACACAGTGAAATCTCGATACTAAACATTGACTAAATCATATCACCTACACCGTGGAATCTCATTACAATCTCAACTATTTATTATTTATGAATGTTATTTTATTATTTTATATTTTTATTATTAAATATTATATGTAAATTTAGTTAAATTAATAAAATAAATTAAAAATATATTAATTTTATAAGCTTTTTGGTTTTCATTGGACATTATGGCATAGGATACTTACCTAATTGTATCAATATTTTATATGATTAATTAATATAAATATTTAGTTAATTATTATAATATTTTGTTTAGAAGAGTTAAATCCAGTAGTGGAAAGTGGAACTTTTCAACCCTTAAAGATTTATATTAAAAGTTATTAAATAGTTTGAAGTAATGATTTCATTGGGGTTGCATTCACATAAATTATATTTGGTCTTCTAACCGGTAATAAATAACTGTATCAAAACCCATTCCATAATTTTGTATGCATAAATTATAAATACACTAACAAAAAAAAAAATTATTATTATATGATATTTAAATATATTATTATATACATATATATTTTTTAATTTAGTAATTAAATTTATTCTTTACTTTACATTTTCAAAAATAAAATTCTAATTCTTAAAATTATGATGGATTATTTTTATTAATATTTAATTCATATTTTTTTAATAGTTTTTTACTGTGGTAATATAATTTCAAGTAAGATTGTGATTTTTTATCATTTAAAATGCATTTTTGAATAAATAAATAGATTCAACACCTTTAAAAACCACTAAGACACTCTAATTCTACAAATGAAACAACTAAAAGTCTATTTTCTAAAATTCTCTAGAGGCTTCTAATTAAAATTAACAAAAAAACATGTTTATTAACCATACCCTTATATTAATAGTGATCTCTCTCTCTCTCTCTCTCTCTCTCTCTCTCTCTCTCTATATATATATATATATATATATATAATGTTTATTGGTGCATTTATTTTGGAATATATCTTCTAGAACTTTAATTTAATTATCAATTAATAGTAGGTAGATGGTTGAAATTTAAGGCCTAGTCTAACTTATAGATGAAATCAATACAATTTCAAGACTTTTTAGTTGTTTAAAATACATTTTTGAATGCATAAATGCAACCCCTTGGCACTCAAATTATACAAATTAAACAATTTAAACTGAGAATTTGATTAAAATTAACGAGAAAAATGATGGTGAAAAACGTCATTTGGTGAATTAAATGTTCATATTTATTTCCAAAGTAGTTATGTTTCTTTTGTTTTTGGTTCTTTTTCTTAAATTGATTAATTTTGAAAAAAAATGTCATATGAAGTTAGCTATGGTTTTTTGGGCATGTGGTATTTATCAATCATGGTATTGGCCCATGGTATTGTAACAAAGTCTATTTAAATATTAAAAATATCCATGATAAAGTGGGAGTAAATATGCATGGTTAAGTATCATGTTCCATGGTTTTTGAAATAAATTTTAAAATAAAGTTATAATTTATTTAGTTTCCATGACGTATCAAAGAGTAAGTGTTTTGGTGTTTATTATGGATTGACGCCTATTGGTCTTTATTAGTCATTTAATCTATATGGCTATACTTATAAGGTGTTGTGATATTCTCATGACTATGGGTGACATTTTATTTTATTTAATAGATCGATATTAAAAAATATATATATATATATATATATATATATATATATATATATATATATATATATTTCAATATGGAAAACTATTTCAATATCTACCGTAAGTAAAATAGATGTGTAATTATAATTCCTTGAACACTATTATGATTAAATATTTCTATAGTAAAACTAATGAACACAACAAGAAATTTTTTAAAATTATTTAGTAGACCTTCCTTATAATGACCTAATAATGTTGAAATGGGGTCTCTTATAGAACATCTAGCAATATGGTCTAACTTCTTATGCACCTTTTATTTTCAATTAGGGTTGAGCCAATATGGGAACTTACTAATGGGTTTAGGTTTCGGGTGTAGATGGATTTCCATTAACCCAAGGAACCTATAATCTGCTTCATTTCCTCAAAACTTTCTAGAAATATAACCTCATATTTTTAACTAGATCCACTACCTAGGAAATTATCTCCTAGTCCTATAAGTGAGCAATGGATACCATCTTTGGAGCTTCTTCATTCTAGTGTTGTATTTATTTGTGCTTAAGAATTGAGTATGCATAGATGCAAAATTATGAGAAATCCTTTGCTCGAATCATGAGATGCTCCATTGTCTCCTTAACCTACAATTCTCTAATCCTAGGATCATCCTCTATCCCTTGCCATCATTGGTTTTCTAGTAGTTGATATGATGATTCAATTTATTAAACTACTTGTGGTATGTGCATATTGGCTTATATGCTTGATTGTTAAACTAATGCTAGAAAATAAATTTCTTCATGAACTATGAAACCCCCTTTAATACCACAAATTTGGAATTAAAACTAAGGTGGTGAAAAATTGATGGCCCGCTACCTCCCAATCTCTTTTTTTTATACTTGCATCCTTCAAAAAATACCATATTCTCAAGACAAAATCCATGGTATGTATGAACGTGTACACCCGATAAGCTCACAGAATCCGTATATCTTTCCATAATCGTGCACATAACCACATGTGTTGTTTTGGATCCTCCCTCCTTTTTTGTATGCACACAAATTCCAAGTATTTAATAGGATAAGACTTTACTTAGATGCATTGAAATTCTTGTTTCCAATCACATGATGCATCCCATTTTGTTATCCACCATCTTGTATAAGTTCCTTTAACCACTACATCCATAATTTGTATCATTTGATAATCCAATATGATTTCCTCCATCTAATTAAGGAATGCATCTACTAGCCATCGACCATCAAACCTGGAAAAATTGTGCACCTCTACTCATATATGACACATAACCTTGTTAATCCTTATGCATCATCTAGTGGATAACTCACATAATTTGTTCTACCAATGTATCAGTGCTTCACTTGAATATATGTATATGAACATTACATTCTTCTCCAAGTTAGCTCTCCATCGGTTCATGGATTTACATAATTCTCCTTGCAACTTGTAATCTTATAAATGTTACCAATCACAAAGCCTTACACATCTTCCTGGACAAACTTTGTATATATCTCTTCTTTAACTATGTCTAAATTGGTAGTAATGCATAGTGCATCATGTTGAGAAATCCTTAGGGCAACTCAATTAAGGCTTATCTTAAATTTTATTTCTCTTTTCTTGACAACTTATTGTGATTTGTTATTACTTCTTCTTTTTTGTTATTATATATTCATCATCAAGATCATTTCCTATACTAAGAAGATCACAAAGACAACAAGAGAACACAAGTTGCAGGCACTCAAGCAGTGAAAAACCCCTATTCTAGGGGAAAATACAAAATCTTCCTCACTTCTTATATGAACAAAATTAAATTAGATAATTGAAACCCTTTTACCAAGACCAAGATATAAATTTCGTCCATCCACCAAGCCAACCCGTACAAAAAATTTCTTCACATCAATTCATCTTGCATCTCAGATTCTTCCCTACAACTTCTAAAATTTACCTCCACCTTCAACTCCTATAATTGGTCTTAAATATCTTGCACATGTGGCAAAAATTTTGATTCCCTTACTTCCTTGTCTCCTATTACCTCGTTTGATTTGTGTCCTTATTTCCTATTTTTTCACATCATTTTTTTGATAGTTCATTTGCATATCGAATCCTTTCTTGATTGGTTGTAACAATACGTCGAATGCTCATGCTATTTATAGTCTCTACAAGTTGGTTGAATCCCTTCCTCAGGTCGAATTTTTCTTTCCTGGGAACAACTTGTTGGAGGAGGAAAAAATGACTTTTTTGACTCAATAATAAATTTCTTTGTTGATTTAGAAAGTCCAATATGGGTCTATTACATGATGACAAGGTCTAAAACTCTCGACACAAACCCTACATAAATAAATGGGTACTTTTGACCTAGAAACAAAATAGATAAGCATGAAACCCACACTAATAAATAATTCTTCTTTTACAAATAATTTTTCTTTTTCTTTCTTTTGAAAAATATAATACATCATGACTCAAGTATAATTTTGAAGATTGATACCAACTACATCCTTCAACACTCCCCCTTAAATAGGGAGGTATTCATAATTATTCAATGGATAGAAGTTTGACCTCAATTTGAAATGTTCTTAAGAAGAGAAAAACAACATACACAATGCTAGGGATACCCTAACTGCCAAGGTATCCAACACACAAAATATCCAAGTGTCATGACATTATTCTCATATATTAATGCAAGGATATAAGATACTAATAGGGACTAAGGTGTCATCAAGGAATTTTCCACTATAGGTACCTTTAGGCTAAAACCCTTGTATCCATCTAATAGAATACCATCTAGGCCTCCATGCCCCAACACCAACCCTTTCAAGGATCTAGATATCAACACTAAACTCGAGCTCCAACTGATATGCTCACCTTGGGATCTAGGCATCAACTGAGATCTCAATATTAACCAATCCACGGTATCCGCCCAAGTACCATCACACAGGAAGTTTTATGGTACTCTATCTCTCACTCTCAAACAAATCAAGACACCAAATTTTCAGGAAGAGATCAACACATCCACCAATCACTAGTACAAATGGGGCCAAAATACGTTGGCTATTCGTCAGATATTTGACTTATTGGTGTTGAATATCTGACATATTGGAGTTGAGCAACTCATCGTCGTCATTGGGTTGAATAATCAACACTCTATTAAATGTCAGATATTTAATGGTACAAATGTCGATTATCTGACACAAACATTATCATTAAAAATCTGACAGTTTGAAGTCATTTTTGTGATGCTACCATTGTTTGGATATGCGGCGCAACAATGTTGGTAGAGATACCCACAAGCATCGAATATCTAATGGGAATGTTCAACAATGTGGCATTGGATAATCAATGATAGACCTAGATTGTGTGCTGGGAGTGTTATCTCTCTCATGCTTCCTTTCATCGGTATGGGGTGGCAAGTCCGATGGTTTAGCATCAGATATTCGATGTTATCTTAACTTAGTTCGACAGGATTTTAATATCTCATATTCATTGCTCTATCATTTTGGAGTAGCAAGTCTAATGGTTTATCGTCAGATATTTAATGGGATATCAGCTTTGTCCATCAGGAATGCCATATGCCTGATGCTTTCTTCCATCGATCTTGTGTTGAATATCTGACAATTGTCTCGTCAGATAAGACGTGGATATGTGATAGTTTCCATGTACCTTCGAATATCTAATGTGTTTTTTCACATTAATATATATAATGTGTTTTTTCACATTAGATATTCGAAGGTACATGGAAACTATCACATATCCGTATCTTATCTGACGAGACAACTGTCATATATTCAACACAAGATCGATGGAAGAAAGCATCAGGCATATGGCATTCCTGATGGACAAAGCTGATATCCCATTAAATATCTGACGATAAACCATTAGACTTGCTACTCCAAAATGATAGAGCAATGAATATGAGATATTAAAATCATATATATATATATATATATATATATATATATATATATATATATATATATATATATATATATATATATATATATATATATATATATATATATATATATATATATATATTATTGACATCTTTAAATGAGGTTTTCTTTCTTTTTCTGTGGCTCCATCATATTCATTCCAAAGCTGAAAGACCAATACCTCTATTCAATAATTCAACCACTATGATTAATAATCAAAAATAAAAATTACTCAAAGTTTCAAGTGATTAAAAAATGCTCTAGATCAAAAAATTTAGAAACTTTTTGCTAGATTTCTAAAGTGGCTTAAGAAAAGAGAGTTGAAATTATCTCTATAAGAAAATTTACAAATCCTTCCTCTGTAGTACAATCACAATTCTTAATTAGGTATGCAATTCATTACTCTTATTTTTGTCCATTATATATACATATATAATGTTCTCTTGCACTATTCTTCATAGATTCCTCTATGGAACTAGAGCTATCAACTTCTCTAAGGCCTAGAAGTTATTTTCATGTCTAATGGATGCATTAATCTACCATGACGAGAAATTTTCCATGTAGAATATGATGTTTGTAGTTTTATTAAATGGTTGGTAGGTGGAGAGCTGACATGCCATTGTAGTAAGATGGATTTTGTTCCACACTAATACTCTCTTCCTTTTGTATTTAAGAGTTTTGTAAATGACTCATTTTAACCTTTCAACAATAAGCACATAGGTTCCTAATAAATGTGAGTAGAAGCATAAGTATTGCAATGCTAATGTTATAATGAGAGAGGATAATATCACATAAATCACATAAATACATGCTAAAGAAAACTTACACTATAATGAACTTCAATTGAACAAAGTTTTTGATGTATGCTTTGTTAGGCCAAAACAAACCACAATATGTGATGCTTTATGTCTTGATACCACCAAAGAGTTAGGAGGGGAAATAATTAGTTTTTGATGTAGGGATTACTAATGTAGAAAGAATCCCAACACCTAAATGGTCAATTTCAAATTAACAAACCTTTTTGTGTATGCTTCACTATCTCAAAGCAATCGTCAATATGTAAAGCCTGGATATTTAATATCACCAAATGTTTAGGCACATACCATTTTGATAAGATAATTTGCAGCATCACATAAACATTGACCATAACTCGAAAGAAAATTATAATTTTGTGTTAATATAGTTTGCAACATCACATAAACATTGATGATAACCTAAAAACATGTCACAACATATGCATAAAAAACTATTAAGAATATTAATATTAAAACTAAAATTATCATTAAATTATAAATTTAAAAATATATCAATCTAATAAAACCATCAACAATGCTACAAAAACTAATAATAACCATATATATGAAGCTTAATGGTTAGTAAAGACATTAGGAGGCCTGGGGGAGTGGGTGTCTAATAACATAGGATTCTAAAAATAGACAACCACCCATAGATCAAAATGGATTAGAACATATAATGTTGTAATAATTATAGTGTTAAATTTAAATTTAAAAGACATAGATTATATAGAATTTATTTCAATCCTTTCAAATGATATTTTGAGTAGCAAGTTATTAGGCCACATAGTAAATAAATAAAGGATTTACATAGATTATTTGACTAAATTTCTTTACTAAGGATGCTATGGGGATGAATATGGCATCTAATGGTGTGAAGAATTTATTGGATTTCGTTCAAAATGAGTTTCATGACATGGGTGTTAATGGGTGTTTCTATTAATTTTTTCACAAACAAGAAACCCATAGTTGTGAACTATATTGAAGGGGGTGGAAAATCAATGGTGTGTGATGATACCATCGCCAAGTTTTTAGGAAGGTTTTGAAGACAAGTGTTCCACTTCTTTTTAAGTTGGACACGCTCAAGAACATAACTAGATGTACACTTGCTAATGCAATGGGAGGCTTCAATGCTCACACATCCAATATTTTCTACTATATTTATTGTAACTAATCTATATATTGGTTTCAATTTCTAATCTATATTAGCATAATTTTTTTTAACATATATTAGTTGTCAATTCACAAAAATTTGTGATTATGCTAACAATTTAAGTACATATGAGTGTAATGTCCATGATGGGATGTATGAAGTGTCCTCCCCAATTGCGCATCAATGATTATAACCTTGAATGGGCTAGCACTGGCATGTCATCATCATCTCAAAATGACCCTAAATATCAAATTTTACCATTTATTTCATCATCACTTCACACTGTCTCATAGATGACCCCTTATACAAATTATATGCATGAATTTATGGTAGGTCATCCCCTCTACCTAGCCTTTGATTGATTGTGACAACAAGTGAATAAAGGACAATTTATAAGTAGGGGATCTTGTGAGCAAAGATTCGTCAATTTTCCTTTATTCACTTGTCGTCACAATGAATCATAGGATAGGTAGAGGGGATGGCCTTTCATAAATTCATGCATATAATCTATACAAAGGGCAATCTATGAGATAGTGTGAAATGATAATGATAGAAATTGTAAACTTTCATATGCTAGGTCATTTTGAGATTATGAGATAGACCAATGCTAACCCATTCAAGGTTATAATCATTGATAGGCAATTTGGGGAGGATAATTTTTATGTAGCATAATGGACATTACACACATATGTGCTTAAATTGGCATCATAATCATAAATTATTGTGATTAGGCATTGATGCAAGAGTAGGTAGAACCTAAATTAGGAGTGTGGTAGTGTATGGTGGAGTGGGATAGGGATACAAAGTTGTAGATGCATGCATTATCATGGGAACACATTGTGTAAAGGCTTATTTAACATAGGAATCTGATTATCAGCTCTTGGCATTCCTAAAGGAGGTAATTGACTTATACCACAAATTTATCAAGTATATGGTATTCTACACCCTCCTTGTATTTGAGATTAGTGAGTAGGGTTTATCAAGCCCAAGTGGGATAGCATGTCCCTGGTGTATAGCCTAACCTTAACTGTCTCTCTATCTGTATGGACTAAAATGAGCATCTACCGGCCTATCTGTGCTATCCAAGGTGGATGAGACTATGAATCCATGATGATTGTATTGGGCTATAAATCTATGATCGACCCATCACGTTTATATGTAACCAAACCCATGAAAGGATCTAAATATAAAGAAAGTGTAAAAGATTAAAGGTAAAGCAAGTTAATATTTAACCTAATTCTCTGCCATGTATTTTTCAACATGTAGCAGAGCCATGTTTTCAATTGAGGGCCGAAAATAAGATCAACTTGGCACCATCTCATCTCAAGAAGAGAGAATTCCCTAATTCGATTATGTGAAGGAAAGAAGAAAAAATATCTGAGCATAATTACTAACCCTAATTGCAAAGATAAGGTCGATAGTATACATTGAAAGTAGCAAGGTGTTGGATACAATCACTTTCCTTAATGACCAAATAGCTAGAATACCATCTATAGCTAGACTGAACCTATCAAACAATAAAGCAAGGTTTTGGGCTCATTCTACTTACCCTGTTCGTTGTGACATAACCTCAAACTTACTCAACAAGAGTTAGAGATTAATGACGTTGATCTTGATATACCAAAAGGTTATTTGAGGAGCTAAAGAAATGCCAATAATCTTGACAAAGTAAGAAAATGTATCAAGTAGTTTTACAACATCTGAGTATTAAAAATTCCATGCAACTATGGTCAACGAAAGACATCATAAGGTATTCTTATTATCTATAATCTTAGAAAGATGTAGAATATTCGTCAAAAGGTTTGAGTATTATTAAAGTATTCTGAGCTTAGACCTTTATTTTAAATCATAGAAGAAAGTCATCCTTTCTTATTTCAAGAGGACCAAGATCCTCTCTCTATACATGTGCATAGAAATTCAAGACCAAGTTTCATTTTGGGCATTAGTATTGTTACAAGAGGATCGAGACATATAAATTTCACATATATATGAAAAGATCCTACGTTTTTCTATCAAGCCTTCGTTTTGGGCAAGTTTTGAGTGATCATAGTCTCAACATCAAAAGGCATGTGCATGAATCTCTTTTGGAAGCCCTAAAATTTTTGACATTGTCACCTATTCAATGGGAGCTGAAATCCCTATTAAAAGAGGATACACCTATGCATAAAAGAGATCCAATATTGAGGGTATTGATGACCTCATTATTAGCTTAAGTATTTTTAAAATAATTCCAAAAGCCATACTCTACAAGTGCGTATATGTTCCTTGTCTAGATTTCCATATTGAAAGTGCGTATTAGTTCTCTCATTGGTCTCAAATCAAATCTAGGATAATGGCCTAATTGGAAATCTAGGAGTAATTTCAGTGGTATAGAGAAACACATCTAGATATCTTCACGTTCCAGGTATAAACACACTTTAAAAGGAGATAAATTGAAACATCAATCAACTTGAAAATGGATTCGAGCCTCCTATTCTAATTGTGAGCAAAAGAGACCTAGATCGAATCTCTTAAAGGCACATACGGCTTATCGTGACAGCTATAGTCACCATTTAGCAAGATAGAATTCATTGACTTCTGTAAGTGTCATAAGAAGAAAATAATATTTTTGTAGGTTTTGTGATGATATTGGCATATAAAAATACATTGTCTGATCCTTTTCAAACCAGTGAAATGACCTTTATTAAAAGGTGCATCTATTTGAATTTACAATGGTACTATTTTTGGAGCCATTTTTAGTGTAGCTCTATAAAGTTTCCAACAAGAATAAGGGTTTATGTTTGAAATCCCTAATTCAAGGGTACGATAATCTAATTGGTCATGTTGGAAAGAAGGAAGCTAAAGGAAGGGCTAATGTTACAACATTCACTGCAATACAATTTTTTGTTTAGTCAATATAATACTCAAGTAAACATTTTGAAGAAATTTTCAAGTATAAGGAATATTGTTGCACGTGTAGCAGTCATCTCTTTGGGACCTATGAATAAAAAAAATTCATGTACAAATGCAACTCTTTATTGATTTTGAAGAGATAGTAGTCTAGAGGCAGTAAGTAGGGTCATTGTGGCAGTCATCTCTTTGGGGGAAGGCTCTTTTTATTTTTAGCCTATCACTAAACATCAATAAATCTTCAAATTTGTTCCACCATGGGTAGGAGTTGTCATTACATCACTAGCTGATAGTAATAACAAGAGTCAATACAACATAATTTTGTTGACAAACATTTCAAGAAATTCTTGGGTAAAAGGGATATCGTTGTGGATATTTCTCTAGATCTATTCACCACTAATGATATAGTAGTAGGTAAGTAGTATATTGGTCCTGAAGTAAGAATAGGTTAGAAGATAGATACATTAAAGAATATATTGAGTTGACGTGCACCTTAAAGAAAAGAGATAAAAGGACCATTACATACGGAATAGTAGGTCACTATGACAAAGGTATGAAACCTTGAGGTGTGTATGGCATATTTTATTAAGGACCCAACATGAAATGTTCTAGGTTGAGTGTATGGTTCTAGGGTTTGTTGTTAAAATTGGTGATATTGGTATTGGTATCTAAAACCATTTTCACCAAAAGTAAAACCCTAGTCATATGGAAACCCTAACCTTGTTCCCTCATAAAAACCCTAACCCTTAGTCTTTTAGGGTTTGTGTGCAATCTTGGGTTCATGATAAGTATATATATATGGATGAGGTTGATGAATTGTATATTTATCCCTTGGTCTACGGTTAGCACTTGAAAACCCTAGGAGTCCATAGTCTAAGTTTCCATGGTAACCTTAGATTGAATACTACAGGTACATCAAGTAAAGGAATAAGGATGAGAAGATCCTCTATTTTGCAAATCATGGTGGAAGGAGGCAACTGTAATGACCCTTGGACCTTTGGGCACTCTGATATATTCATGGTATAATCATGAGACTGTGTATTCCTGCAAGAGAAGAATTAATAACAAAATACAAATGGATTCATGAACCTCATATAGCAGTCAGCTAGCTGGTATAAAGATGTTTTTGCAAGACAATAATAAGGATCATTTATGGATCCTCCATTGTGATGTCATGGAGTGATTTCTTGTTAAAATGTGTAACTTCAATATAATTGGACCTTGGACAACTCACTTATAGAATATTATTATTGGAATGAATTCGTATTTTCGAGAGGACCAATTTTGACCTATGGAGCATTGGATTGTGATAAGGGAAAGTTTGTTTTTGAGGAAAATATGACACATGTGGTTTTGGTCAAGGTCAGCCCCAACGATCATGCAGGCTCGTGAGACATGACCTTTGACCCACATTGACTTGTATAAATAAAGGTCAAGGAAAATTCATTTTGGCATCTTGAGATCACACATATTTCTCTCTCTTCTTTTGATTGGTTCGACCTCCAAGGGAAATTATTCTCTTCACACATGAGAGAGTTTGAATGAGAATTTTATCTTTGTGATGACTTCTTGTTTCAGCCAACGTTGACTATATTTGACCAAGGTTCATTTGACCTATTTTGACTGTGATTTTTCAAGAGTTTACTCTGTTTGACTAGGCCGCATTGAGCTGCACACGAATCAAGGAAATTTGGGTAGGTTTGGCCTGTGTTGACTATAGGCCTGAGGTGGAATTTTGACCGTGGGGTTGACCTTATGTTTGACCAAGTTTGATCACTCCAAAATTGACTATTTTGGTGTTATTTAATTGTTAAGATAGGTCGAGTTCCTTGCCTTTGATCGAGATGTTTTGGAAGAGTTTGACCAACCTTTGATTTTCTAGTTAGGGCAGAGTTTGATTATCATTGACTAAGGGTAGGACATTATATTAGTAAGTCAATTTGACTTTTGACTTTGACTTTGTATCATTTTACTCTTTTTTATTTCTCTCTCTCTTAAAATTTGATATTATCAATAAGAAAAGATATGTGGACTTTCCCACTTATGGGATTATTCCCTTGCTTCAAGCCTAAATACCAGTGTCCTCTTGTTTTGGCTTGTCTTCTACATTTTTGTTTATTGTTTTTTCATCAGTTACTATCAATGTGATAATGTTTTATGTGATTGGTATTGGAAATGAAATTAAATTGTAATCGGGATAGTATGGAACATTGAAGTAATTGTTATAAGAAGATAACTTGTTAACTACAGTTGACATGGTATCAGAGTCCAGGTGAGGAAAATCCCAAACAAGAGAAAAAAAGAAATCACCTAGGAGTTTTTTGTCAAATGGTTTCCACTTCAAGTATTGAACTATGTGGGCATATTTTGCAAACCCTTGTTTCAATTATTATGAAGAGATGGCCACTAAATCTTCAAGATAGAGGGAAAGGATGCAAGTCAACTAGGACTGAATGTTGAAGAATGTAACTAGTGTCTATCTTCATAATTGTATTTGAGTCATGATTTTTCAAAAGAAAATAAAATACTTTTTTATTTAAAGGGTTTCACTTACTAAAGAATGGGTTTCATGTTTGTTTTGATGGTCATTAGGTCACAACACCTATTGTGTTCTCTAGGTTATTTTATTGAGTCAAAATCAAAAGGCATTAAATTTTATTTGTGTCAAGGGTAACTCCTCCACCAAGTCAACCATTTTCTTCTATAAAGGACTAACACATATCCTTCAAAATCAACCTGCAAGCAAGTATACAAGTCAGCCTCAAAACATTTTTTCATGTCGGACCAAAGTACAATGACAGACCAATATAAATAACAAAGGAAGATCAACCAATTTTAAGAGACATAAATCTTAGGACTACAATACAATACAGGGTTAGGACCTGCAATAAAATAGAGGGTTTGAACTTGTAATACAACATAGGGTTCTAATCTATAATATAATAGAGAATTCAAATATGTAATGTGACAGGGAGTTTGGATCTAAGATATGAAAAGAGAACATTCGATTTGTAATTTTTCTAATGTGAGAAGGAGCCATGTGAAGTTATATAGAGAGGAGTCCAATCTAATAAATGAATATCATGGAGAACCTAATTTCTGAAGTTAATTGTAAAGGGCTAAGGATCCTAGAGAATGGAAGTTGCAGAAAATAAGAATAGAAGTTGCAAGAAGGATTAATAACTTAGTAAGGGATGACTTGGTGGGTGTAATGGGTTTACGATCAAAGGGTCAAGTTTGTCTTAAATTGATCTAATCTACTAGAGAAAAATTTGACTGGGTCTCCCCCCTTCATAGGGGTTTTTACCTGGACTTGTGCCTACATGTTGATGCAGGAGCATTCAGACATAGCCGACAATGTGAATGTATGTTCACATGTTGTGGCTAACATAAGATAAATTTCATTGACCTGAGTGGTCAAAATCAGTTTTAGTAAAGAGGGTTGGATCTCTCGAATTGATCTTTACTTCAATTATTGTCATAACTAAATCATTGTATTATTTTTAGAATAGGAGATAAGTGTTAGAATAGGTGTGTCTCAGAGCTTCAGAATAGGAATTTAATTGTTAAAATAATAAAAATAGAGATTGAGTTGTCAATTCAGTTAGGATAGGATTTGATCCATAAAAGAGAAAAAAAATGTAATGATAGGGATCAGATGGAATAGGAGAGTGAATAAGCGAGAGATTGAGAGAGAGAGATAGGGCTTGAGAGTGAAACAAAGGTTAGACAAATGTTGTAATTGAGCGAGAGGGCCAAGACTCTGTAATTTCTATTTTATTGAATAAATTGATTAAGTGTGGTATTGCTTATTATTCCTGGTGTGAAATTCTCTTGAATCTATGTATCGGCATTATGGACCCTAATCAAGTATTATTTTCTGTTTATGCATTTTATTGATAAATCACAGTTGATTTTCATTAAGGGTTATTCTCAGCTTAAGCGCTAAATCTTTGTTAAAACTTATTTATTAAAAGCACATATTAATCATGTGGGTAGTATTGCCAAGTGTTAAGCAGTATCTCATGCACTTCAGAAATGGTAAATGGTATTTCGCAATTTCATATGACAAATCTTAGTGGGTGACACATAGCATGGGAAATGTAGAAATATCGCACACTCTCAATCTGATAACAGTCATGCTAGAATTCACGCGAGATTGCACGATATCCGTTGGATCTCGAGATGTGAGATAAAGGGTGCAGATTGAAGTGCTCGAGAGTGGAAAAGTCAAAGTGGGATAGATGTTGTTTGGTCAGCTTAGTGGGACCCTCGGAAAGAAAGTACACGTACAAAACTGGATTAACGCATGGCTTATTGGTTTTCAAGTTAAAGATTAGTCTAATTGTGGATTGCCACATAATTTGATCAACCATCCACAACATTTGGTATCAGAGCTCAAGGATTAAGTCTGCTACAGTAAACATGCCACCTAGGAGAGGAGCTGGCATAGGTCAGGGAAGACTTGTAGCGAATGCAATTTTGCTGGAAGAGATTCGAAACCTATGTACAAGGATGGAGACAATGGAAACTGCTCAAAGGAGAGCACCTAATGAAGGAGATTCCAGTGCTGCAGAATAGTCTTCTGAGGAAGAAGAAGAGGATGAAAGTGAAGCTGCCAAAGTTCTCAAGATATTGGCTAAAGCAAGTGGAAGACCAGAGGTGGAAATACCTTTGTATGACGGGAATATCAATGTAGAAGAATTGATGGACTGGATCAGTTTATTGGACAAGTATTTAAACTATGAGAAGGTTGATGACAAAAAGAAGGTGAAATTTGTAGTTACCAGATTGAAGGGTCCTGTAGCTATCTAGTGGGATGAACTACAAACATCTAGAGAGAGAGGGGAATCCCAAGATCAAACAATGGATAAAATGGTGAGTAGGTTGAAAGGTAAATTCATGCCAAAAGATTATCAGTTAACTCTTTTCAGACAGTTACAAAATTTGAGACAAAAGGGAATGACTCTCAAAGAATATACAGAAGAATTTTATAACCTGAGCATTAGAGCAGGACATGTAGAGGATGATGTAGAAAAGGTATCTAGATACATCAATCACTTGAGATATGACATACATGATGAAATCGGTTTGCTGAGTCTGAAGACAATTGAAGATGCCTATTAAGTAGCTTTGAAGGCAGAGCAGAAGATGTTGAGGAAGCAAAATCAAAAGAATAGAGGGAAAATTTCAGCAAGAGGTAGAGGAACTAACAGATCAAGATTTCAGCACCCTCAGGGTGAAGAAGGAGTTTCAAGTAGTAGACCACCACAGAGAGGAGACTTTAGTAGAGGGAGATTTGCACCTAGAGGAAGAGGCCGAGGAAGAGAAATTTAGTGTTATACATGTGGAGAATGGGGACATGGATGATGGGACTATCCTCATAATAAAGCAATAAATCAGCAGAATGTGAATGTGGCTAAGGCAAAGGAAGATAAACCTCAAATTGAAAATAAGGAAGAATCACCCAAAGTAGGAGAATCCTTGTTATTAAAAGGGTATTTCTTAAAGTAGAGAAAGAGACAGGAGAACCATCTCAGAGAAAGAGTTTATTCAGAACTACATGCAAGTCCAAAAGAAAATGCTGTAAAGTGATAATTGACAATGGAAGCACTGATAAGCTTGTTTCTACAGAAATGGTGGACAAGTTAGGATTAGTGAAAATAGTACACCCTACTCCTTACAAAGTATCATGGGTGCAAAAAGGACATCAACTTATTGTGACAAAACAATGCAAGGTAGAGATACAAATTGGTACTTATAAGGATGTGGTATTATGTGATGTAATGCCAATGGATGTATGCCATGTATTGCTGGGAAGACCTTGGAAATTTGATCGAAAATTTAAACATGATGGAAGAAGAAACAATTACACTTTAGATAAGGATGGAAATAAACACACACTGCTACCATTGAAGGAGGAAGCAAACAAAGAAGTGCCTAGAAATAGTGTTATGTTGATAAGTGGGAAAGAATTCCTACAAGAAGTCAAGAAGGATGAACATATACATTTTGTTGTCATAAGGAGACCTAAGGTGATTTTGACTTCCACAAACATAGATGATTTATCTGAAGAAATAAAAACTCCGTTGAATGATTTTGTTGATATTATTGTGGATGAGTTACCAAATGCATTACCACCAATCACGAGTATTAGTCATCACATTGATCTAATACATGGAGCAAGCTTGCCAAAAAAAGTAGCATACAGGTTAACTGCTCAAGAAAATGCAGAAGTTCAGAGACAAGTACAAGAATTAATGGATAAGGGATTAATTAGAAAGAGCCTTAGTCCATGTGTTGTACCAACAATACTCGGTCCAAATAAAGGAGGTGAATGGTGTATGTGTACTGATTCCAGAGCCATAAACAAGATCACTATCAGGTATAGATTTCCTTTTCCATGCAAGGATGATTTTATGGATTGTTTAAGTGGGTCAAAGTATTTTAATAAGATAGATATGAAGAGTGGATACCAACAAGTAAGGTTTAGAGAAGGAGATGAATGGAAGACTGCATTTAAAACAAACAGTGGATTGTATGAGTGGTTAGTGATGCCTTTTTGACTCACTAATGCACCCAACACATTCATGAGATTGATAAATGAAATCTTGAAGGAATATGCAGGCAAGTTTGTCATTGTTTATCTTGATGATATTCTACTTTTCAGTCCAAGCAAAAAGGAACATCTGGAGCATGTTAAGTTGGTTCTAAGAACTTTGTAGAAAGAGAAATTGCTGATAAATCTGAAGAAATGTAGTTTTATGAAAGAATAATTAATCTATTTAGAGTGTGTAGTTTCTAAAGAAGGTCTGAAAATGGATCCAGAGAAAGTCCAAGAAATTTGGAACTGGCCAACTCCAAGAAACATATTTGAGGTAAGAAGTTTTCACGGTCTCGCAAGTTTTTATAGAAAATTTATTAGAAGTTTTAGTCAGATTTGTGCACCAATTATTGAAACAATCAAAGAGGCTAATCATCCATTCAAGTGGATAGAAGCAACAGACTGAAATTTTAAGTTGCTGAAGAAGAAAATTACAGAAAAATTGGTTTTAGCTTTGCCTGGTTTTGGGAAAGTTTTTCAAGTTGAAACTGGTGCTAATGGAGTTGCAATTGCAACAATTTTAAGTCAGGAACATAGACCAATAGCATACTTTAGTGAGAAAATAAATGAAGCTAAGAAGAAATATTCCTCTTATGCCAAATAATTTTATGTTATCGTGCAAGCTTTAAAAAAATCAAGACATTATTTTCTACCAAAGGAGTTTGTATTGTATTATGACAATCAGGCATTACAGTTCATAAACAACCAACCAAAATTGAACCAGAAGCATGCCAAGTGGGTAGATTTTTGCAGAGTTTCACTTTTGTGATAAAAAATACAAGGGGTAAGTTGAACAAAGTTTTTGATGCTCTAAGCAGGGTAAATTTCATTGTGCAAGAATTAAGAGTTGGTGTTGTAGGATTTGAAGAAATGGTTGATATGTATAAAGATGATGTAGAATTTAAAGATATTTATGGAGTTGTAAAAAATCCAATAGTTCATAATAGAAGCTAGTGGTTAGATTATCTTATCCAAGGAGGTTTACTATTTAAAGGTAACAAACTGTGCATTCCAAAATGTTCTATGAGGGAAAACATAAGCAAGGAGAAACACAGTGGAGGGTTATCTCGACACTTTGGACAAGACAAAACCTTTGCTCAGGTAAATGATTTTTCCTACTGGCCAAAGATGCAAACTAATGTTAAGATATTTGTTGAGAAGTGTAGGATATGTTTGCATGCTAAGGGGAGAAGCCAAAACATAGGATTGTACCAGCCATTACCAATACCAGATCAACCATGCGATGCAGTTAGTATGGATTTTGTTTTGGGATTACCTAGAACTCAAAGAGGAAATGATTCCATTTATGTTGTGGTAGATAGATTTTCAAAAATGGCACATTTCATTGCATGCTAAAAGACTAGTGATGCAACACATATTGCTAACATATTTTTTTCAAAAGTTGTAAGGTTACATGCATTGCCTATAAGTATTGTGTTTGATAGGGATAAAAAGTTTGTTGGGAATTTCTGGAGAACGCTTTGGAAGAAACTAGGTGCCAACCTTAGTTTCAGTTCAGCTTATCACCCTCAAACAGATGGATAGACCGAAGTGGTAAACAGAAGCATGGGAAACATATTGAGAATTTTAGTGTATAACAATCATAATAAGTGGGATTTAGCACTTGCTCAAGCTGAGTTTTCCTATAATGATACTCCAAACCGAAGTACTAGGATGAGTCCATTTCAGATTGTTTCTGGAATGAATCTAAGAGGTGTGTATGAGATCATAAATTTGGGCAAATAGGAAACAAGAAGTGAAAATGATGAAGAGTTTGCGAAGAAGATGTAGAGACTACAGGAAGATGTCAAAGACAGATTGAAAAGCAATGGAAGATACAAGCAGAGAGCTGATATAAAGAGGGGAGAAAAAGAATTCAAAGTGGGAGAGCTAGTGATGGTACACTTGAGGAAAGAAAGGTTTCCTGTTGGGACTTACAATAAACTAAAGATGAAAAAGATAGGGCCATTCAGAGTTGTGAGAAAATTTTCAACCAATGCTTATGAATTTGAATTGCCAGATGGGGTTGCAAATTCACATATCTTCAATATGGAAGATTTGTATCCATACAAGAAGACAAAGTCAAAGCTACATAATGAACCTACAGAAGATGAAGTTTAGACTTTAAATTGGAAAGAACAAATGCCAAAGACATTTAAGAAAATGGTGGAAGTTGTTCTGGAGAGAAGAATATCCAAAAAGAACTAGAGGACAAGTTTATTTTCAATATCTAGTAAAATCGAAGGGACAACCAATGGAGGATTCCAGATGGTTAATAATAGCAGAATTATAGAACTATGGAGTAAACCCTGAAAGGTTGATGGATGATTCTTTTCTTCCCGGAGAGTTTGATGCAGGAGCATCCAGAGTTAGCCAGCAATGTGAATGTATGTTCACATGTTGTGGCTAACATGATATGAATTTCATTAACCTGAGTGGTCAAAATCAGTTTTAGTAGAGAGGGTTGCATCTCTCGAATTGATCTTTACTTCAATTATTGTAATAATTAAATAATTGTATTATTTTTAGAATAGGAGATAAGTGTTAGAATAGGTATGTCTCACAACTTGAGAATAGGAATTTAATTGTTAAACTGATAAAAGTAGAGATTGAGTTGTCAATACAGTTAGGATAGGATTTGATCCATAAAAGAGAAAAAAAATGTAATGATAGGGATCGAATGGAATAAGAGAGTGAGTAAGCGAGAGATTGAGAGAGAGAGACACAGTTTGAGAGTGAAACAGAGGTTAGACAAATGTTGTAATCGAGAAAGAGGGCCAAGACTCTGTAATTTCTACTTTATTGAATAAATTGATTAAGTGTGGCATTGTGTATTATTCCTGGTGTGAAATTCTCTTGAATCTGTGTATCGGCATTCTAGACCCTAATCGGGTATTATTTCCTATTTATGCATTTTATTGGTAAATCATAGTCGATTTTCATTAAGGGTTATTCTTAGCTTAAGCGATAAACCTTTGTGAAAACGTATTTATTAAAAGTGTGTATTAAGCACGTGGGAGGTATTGCAATGTGGTAAGTAGTGTCTCACGTGCTTCAGAAATGGTAAATGGCATTTCGCAATTTCACGTGAGAAACCTTAGCCGGTGACACGTAGCATTGGAAAACCAGAAATATCACGCGCTCTCGATCTAATAATGGTCATGCTAGAACTCATGTGAGATTACGTGATAGCTATTGGATCTAGAGAAGCGAGATCAAGGGTGTAGATTGAAGTGCTCAGGAGTGGAAAAGTAAAAGTGGAACTGGCGGTGTTTGGTCAGCTCAGAGGGACCCTCGGAAAGAAAGTACACATACAAAACCAGACTAACGCATGGCTGATTGGTTTTCAAGTTAAATATTAGTCTAATTGTGGATTGCCACATAATTTGGTCAACCATCCACATCACATCTTATGTGCATGTTTGTTTGGCATTTGTCTTTATGAGCATAACAAGTTGAAAGCAAGAACTAATAAAGAGATAATAGCAATCACAAAAAAAATGTCAATTGTAATGGCCCTGGTCAAAAATATATGTAATAAAGTTAATAAAGGAAAAAATAATCGCCAAGGTCATGGGACACATATTCCAAGCTGAATGTTGGGAAAAAACATAGTGACGTGGACCACTTGTGATTAATTAATGGCTATGGAAATCAACAAAGGAAATGGAAAAGGCTTTCGAAATGCAAAGTGGCATTAATTGGCATTTTATTTATGAAAAAATGTAAATTATGAGTAAAGGAAGGTGAAAGGTCATAGGTTGCATGTGAGGATAAAAATCAAGGAAAATAATGGAAAATGAAGAAAATAGAGGCCTCAATGATAAAAAGGATTTTGAGGATAAGTTCATGCCCTTTTTTCAGTTTGGATTTTGTTAGTTCAGATATTTATTAGTTTTAGCTTCGAGCTCTCTCTCCATTCTTTCTCTCATGCTCTTAGACACTTAGATTTTTCTTGGAGCACTCTTGGAGGAGTGTGGCATACTTGGGATTTGGAGCAAGGAGGAAAAAAATAAGGAAAGCGTAAGGGGAGAATGAGATAAACAACTACAACAACGTTTTCTTGCAGGTACCAAATTACATGTATGATTTCCTTGCTAGTTCTGGCATGCATGACACATGCATGTGGTTTATTGGTTATGATCTTTGGATGATAGCCATGGTGTTCTAGGTTTTATCTTTGTTTTCTGATTGGTGCTCATGTTCATTTGACAGTGGATGGAATTACTAGTTCCTGGAGCCTTGTTTGTACAAAAGCTCTGGATGCCCTATAATATCTTGGGTTGAGTTACTAGTCCTCGAAGCCTTGGTTGGACAAGCACTTTGGAGCCCTTAGAGGGTTGAGTTACTATCACTTTAAGCCCTTATTGGACAAATCCTCTAGAGCCCAATAGTAGTCATGGGTTGAGTTATTAATCCTGGAAGGCTTGGTTAAAATAAATTCTCTGGAGCCCTAGATAGCTTGGGTAGAGATCAATCTGGTGATGGTTAGTTATTTCCAACTGTGAGGTGAAATCATTAGTTGAGGGTTGAGCTGGTTTGACCTTTGGAACACCTAGATTTTTTCATTTGATTTGTTTCATGAGATCCCACATTCATGCTTGGAATATGACGAGAGGTGATTGGTGTCAAGCAGTAAAAAGGGTCTTTTTCACCTCTATTTACCCTACATTAACTTATCAATCCAGGAACGATTTGTTATCTCAAAGAGTTTACTCAGTTTGAAGCGGTCATTTGTCAGAGTAATGCTAGTAGTATAGTGCTCTAAATACAAGAGTAAACGGATGCTTAAAACAAGATCCACTTACAGAAAAGCTCCTTAAGACTCAAATCATGCATTCAGAACACTATAGCAATTTATCAGTCAAGGGTACAGTAACAGTAACTCATTCCTCTCTAAACTGATGCAATTAAAGATAACGAAGGAAAAGATCATCAATCTGGGAGCTAGACAACAGATGTCAATACTCACTATAGTCTCAGATCATTCTGCACACCAAAGCAATGATAATACAAATAACAGGAAATGGAACAACAACTAGTCTTCTAAACAAGATTGAACAGCAAAACCTTAGTCTACGGAAATAAATGCAGCAATTGTATCCTATAGGTATCAGATAACAATCTTCACTCTAAAGATAAATTGGAGAACAAATGGAAATAGAACGACAACTAATTAGACATGAAGTATAGAACAACAACTAGAGTCAAATATCAATGTACAATGAACCAAGATAAATAACACACGCGACACGCTTAATATTAAGAGAAACAATAATCTGACTTTGATACAATAGGTATCAATCTCAATTATAAAGAGCAACGATTGTAATTCGTAATGGAATAGCAACGTCAGTTGAACAACAATTGCGATTAAGTGTAAACCATAGATGAATACAGTAATACCAACTTATGAATGTTACAACATGGTTACTCTGTAATTGAACAGCAATAGCATTTTGTAAAGAACAACAATGTTATATCAATAGTTAAAGGAACAACAATGCGTTACAAGTCAGAATGAACAACATAGCATTCCTGTCACGGAGAACAACATTACTTAGTTGAGCATAAACAAAATATAACAGAACTGTGATGTAAAATAGCAAAACACATCAGATTACCGAACATAGCTAATAATGAAAACCACACACGAATTAGAGATAATGGTACAGGAGCAAGTGTTCCACCAGGGCCAGGCCCTTAGCCTCCAGGGACACACCGCTGAGATTACTCCATAATCAAGGATGGAATGACAACCAGATTTATATTAAAACATCAAAGCAGAGTTACAGTGGATCACTTCTCAACGAGAGTCAATGATCAAAGTTTCAAATACAAAGGATAACTACATAAAAATAATAACAGGTCGTCCCCTGGGCTAGCAGCGCTGCCCCTTCTTAGAACAGCCGAGCGAAGATACCAATGATGCAAAAATATTTAGGATAGTGATCCCTCAGGATCAAAGGATCCTGAGGGATTCGCCAGACTGTTAATTTCCAGTTATCCATTTGTTCTCTTGCGCTAATTTGATATCTCCTTTTCCCTTTCCAAGCTGATACACTCCAATTTGGATCGTCTTGTTTGCATGCGGTTTCCTGTCAAAGGGACAACAGTTAACTTTGTCTTGTCTTTTCCTTTGGGATGACAATCTTTCATTTTCCCCTCTACATAAGAAAATGGAATTATTAGTTGTTTTGCGTTGCATATAAATCCCATAGATTTTGTCATAATTTCTTATTATCTACCTAGTTCATGATGCAAATAGGTTATGAGTTTTAAAGAAAAGATGACAAAATAAACAATAAAAACATACCTTCTTCAGTACTCCACACACCCCCCTGCTTACCCTTTTTCATGCCCTCATGAAAACATTGTAGTTGAAATGTAAGGCAGTAAGAGAGTAGGCTAGAGATGAGATCTAATGTGGTGTTCTACAGCCATGATGACTAGCTAGGTGTTCAAAAATATGTCCTGTCTGACCCTCAGGCATCTCATACAAGGCTTGGTATCTAGGTCCAGGGTGACAAATAACCAGACCGCGGAACCTACAGCCTAACCAAGATGGCCCTTCCCTCAGAATAAGTTCACCATAGAGGCTCAAGCGATCAACAGCTAACTTAAAGTTCTCATAATTAAATGGTTCCCTGAGTTGGATATTCAGATTAGAAGTCTGATATCGAAACTTAGCAGCTGCAATGGCAAGGTCCTTAATGGTAAAAATGTATTATGTCCCTTGCCGATTGATTGCTATTTGAATGGGTCCTAAGACTTCAATCATGCCCGGAGTCCTCATGAGGTTCCTATGTTTATTCCACAACTGTAAAGGATCTCTAGGCTCAGCTCTTACCCATAATTCTAATCCGTTTTCTTGTCTTTGGAAGGAATTATAGGCTTTAAGCCATTTGATTTGATTAACTCCAAATGAAATAAATTCCTGCAGTTGGATATCCCCAACGAAAGGGCCTGGGTTATGCTCTGTCTCTTGATCTAACACAAGGTTATGCAGATAGAATTCACACAATAATATTTGAACCTTTACTCCATAGTGCTTACAACAATTTATGAAATCATCAATAGTATTAAGTTGTATAGGGGCTCTTGCTTTGACAGCCTTAATTTTCAATTGCAAGTATTGTTCCATTAAAAACAAGGCATAATTCTTAGCAGGGGCTCTACATGCTAGGACGTCAGTGTACAAAGAGCATAAGGTATCCATCTTTCTGATAACTACATCTAACCTATGAGTTACCTTTGCGACTCTTTCTTCTTCCTTTCGCCATCCTTCGAAGGCTTGACTTTCGGATAAATTGACATCCCTTAGTTGCTGTTGTAATTTTTCATATTTTTCTTGAGAAACCATTTGTTCTGTAAGTTTTTATACTGCTAGTTGAGCTTGCATCAAACCCTCTTGTAGGGTTACTGTCCTCGGATCACTGTCCCACATGGTAGTGGTAAGTGGAAGGTCTACTTGAATCTTCTTATTGCATCGTCTCGTGTTTATGGTTTGCATTCCTTCAGAGGGTTGTACCTCTATCTGAACTTCTTTGTCACAGGCCGATATATCATCTGTTTGCACTTCAACATGGGCTAAACGCTGTTCCTTTTAGTTTTGAATGGTAGACTACACTTCAACATGGTTTTGAACAGCAGACTACACTTCAACAAGGTTTTGAACGGTAGGCTGGACTTGAGTCCTCCGAATCTTCTTCTTGGGGGGTTTTGCCAGAGTGGTTGCATATCTTACCCCCGAGGTCCTTTTTTCTCTCTTGCCTATTTTCAAAACCCTGATTTTTTTTCGAAGTCGTGTTATCACATTCAACAGTCTTTGTTTTCCTTTTCGTAATCTCTTAATTTCTTCTATTTTCTTAGAAAGAATAGTTGTCTATTTACTCGGGCCTAGACTGTTGTCTTGGCCAATTCCTTGGTTCTCTTCTTGGGGTGCTCCTTCGTTGTTCTGATCGGGTTGCTCAGGAGTAAAACCCTGACTGGTTCTGTTATTTCCTGGGTGACTTCTTTTTCCACCCCTTCTTCTTCATGATTCTTCCGATGTAGTCTGGCTAGGAATGGATTGTTCCTCCTCTATATCTTCATCACTTTTCTCTCCAGATATACTTTCATCATGAACAAAATGATTCTCTTCTTCTTCTTCCTCGTCGCACAATTCTTCAAATGCATTTTTGTCCTGAACAGAATGCTCCTCTAGTTCTTCTTCGATATGGAGGTCTAGCAGGTTAAGAGGCTGAGCATATTCACCCATATTAGCTAGAATTTGGGCCAATTCATCCTCTTGCAATGGATTTTACAATGGGCTCTCTTTGCATTGCTTTGTCTCTTCCTCCGCCTGCCCAGACTGCTCAGTCTCTTCCTCTGTTTCTCCTTCCTCATTTTCCTCCATCACTTTCTCATTCTCCTCTCCTTCCAATTGCGGGGGTTGCTCGTCCCCTGAATCATCTATCTCCACTGGTTGGCTAGTATTCCCTTGGGAATTTTCCAGCCTCACTGTGATCCATGCCAATCTGACTGATTTCGTCCGTTTCAATGGTCTATTTGATGTACTGGTAGCATGTTTTCGTTTTGGGGCTGGGAGAGTCAGTGCCCCATCTATCATGGCAATTAGTTCTTCCCAACTGATCTGTTGCTGAGCAAGACTGTGACTAACTATAAGTCGTATCAGCCCATGGTGACTTACTAATGATTCTACGTGTCGTGATTTTTTCATGCTTCGGGCAACATCATGTAGTAAAGAATTTAAAAATGCAGGCAAATTCATAGAGCATTTCTGTTTTAATACGGCTAAAAGTTTAAGGTGTCGTGGTCTTACCACGTCTTTCCGGCCTTCACAGGTGATGTAGCTCTAAATGATCTTCACCAATTCTACCCACAACTCTCCTAATGTTGCTGGTAGAACTCCCTTTCCTCTTACTGTCAGGTTCTAGCCTTCATCTTGGAAGATTTTTATGATTTTTCGCAGTCTCTCCTTCTTTAGAGTCCACATAGGTCCAGTGGCTAGTAGTCCCGAGACTTCTACAATTATGTCATCGGTGACTGCTATGTGTCTCCCTCTCACCATGGAGTGATATTCTTGCAAGTTCCACAAGAATTCTATTGCTACGGTCTCGTTGGATTCCTGTAAACGATTGAGATAAACTAGACATCTTGCCCTTGTTAGGATTTCCCGTGCAGCATCAGAAACTATCAATACCTATGGTTCTCTCCGAATTGATCTTCCTTCCTGTTTTAGCACACTGTAAAAATGTAGAGACGGCAATGGAACAACAGGCTATTCAAACTGTTAGAAATATAGAGAAAATAACGAAATAGCAAGGCTCGCTCAAATCTTGAGTCACTTACTAATTACTGCGGAGCATAATACGGAAATAGCTTAGGAACAACAAGTCATGCAAATTGAAAAATGATATACCGTTAAGCCTTGCTATTCCCAAGTGAAAATTCTCGAATAATGGTCTCACACATATACCAACAAATTACGAGGTCACCTGCTTCTCCCCTACAATGTGATAGGCCGTCCTCGGTCGTCGAATGAGGGAGCGACGTGCCGAACTGCCATGGTACGAAGTCATAAAGGAACAACGTATACCAAAATTCCATGTTTACAAAAGGAGTAGGTTGCCGAAAATGAGGTCTATAATAGGATCACTTAATAAATAAGAGAATGCCATGATATGATGCAAGGTTGGGAGGATAGGACAGCTGACATGCACAAAAAGTTTGATGCGGTCATTATCAATTTTTCCGTCATGATTGGTTATAATAGATTTTCATGTGTTGAAAGGTTCGGGGAAGTGATATACATAATCTCATTTGACCTATTACAAAGGTATAAGAAAAAGAAGGGTCTTGATGATTGCTATTGGTGTATAAGGAATGTGACTTCAATACCATTAACAGAGCTCTATTGCCCACAGGTGTCTATAACCTTGATAGAGTTGTTTGTTTCACCCATGGAACCATGATCCTTTGTGTATGCTTAGGAAGTGTTGTGCAATGTCAAAATGGAGGTCATTATGCTGGCTTGGTAACCAGTTAAACCATAATGCCATTCACTAGGAAGGAGTGAAAGGTGGGCAAGTCGGCTCGTGATGAGACCTACTGTTCCAAGGACTCTTTATTTTTTTTTCTGATGTGCCTCTTGGATCATATCCCTCGTGTGATGGCCATAGTGGGAATGCCACTTCACTTTCTTCCTTATGATCATGGTAGGCTAGCTCTTGATGAGACCCCCTATCCTTCATTTGACAACCCATATTAGCAAATCATATAAACATTTTCTTTTTTTTCTCTTTTATAAAGTACCTTCCTCTTTATACACAAAGGGTGGTTCAACACTCCTTAAGAGTAGGAATGGTGGAAGAAGTCTTAACATCTCAATAGAAAAATATACCCTTTGTTCTTATTCCTTAATAATGATCAAAGAAGATTATGGGAATTTAAAAAAACCACCATGATAAAGATAACCAATCATACCAGTATTAGTAGAATAATCAAATCGATGAATAATTGTGTCCTTTCCTCTTTCCTCCTATCAATGCAAAGAAATTTCCTGTAAAAATAGAGATTTTATGTAATTTACTAATTCCAGTGTGCTCTAGTTTTCTACCCATTGCATAAGTGTATAGTTGTGCTCCAAA